>JAPXFQ010002988.1:1298132-2596264 GCA_028564705.1 Apricaphanius iberus
TACAGCATGTTGCATCATCAGCCATGTCTCACATCAAACACTGCTCAGCTTGAGCATAAAGTGGGGGATGTGATGCAACCCATCACTTGGATAAAATGAAAAGGCCACCAAAAAGCACCAAAGTGGCTTCAGCGCTGAGCTGGCGTCAGAGACACAACCACAACCTGAGTGCCAATACGGAACCCTGTCATTGGGTAACCAGAAGAGTCTCATGGAATCGAGGTTTGATTCTTTTCCTGTTACATCATGTACTTTTGTGGAAGATCACTGTGGATGAAGACAGTTTAACTACACAATATTTATTCCAGTATCCTTGCAACAAATACAATTTCTGAAACTTTCACAATCTCCGTTTGATCTAATCCAAAAGCAGGATCCTAAAGTAAATAAATAAATAAATATGACAAGATTTATGAATACAACCAGGCAAAAATAAAAAGGACCAATAGAGGCTACAATGTCAATTACGGTTTGAATAGCGGTTACCACAGTTCTATGCTGGATACTAAGACACTAAAACTGATTTAGGGTGATATAAGATGGAATTTAAAGCTGTTGCTTTACCAGTGCTAATCAGACTTCTTTAGTGTTGCAGCAAATGTTGCTTTTACTATTCTTTGTCATTGGAATCAGTGCGATGAATAAAAAAAATAGATCTTGCATTTTCAAACTCTTGCAATTTGTAAGACAAGTTGGAACAATTGAGGGCCACTCTGGGATTTGTTAAATTGACCTCATGGAAAAGAATCATCTTCATTTGATGTTGGTCAAACAAAGGCTTTACAAAATAACCAACTTTAAAATGAAAATAATGATGATTCAGCCATAGGCACAGAACTACATTTAACACCCATGCCTTCAAGTCTCGCATCCAGTAAAATTTTGTTCCAATCAGTTCATTTATACGGCTCCAATTCACAACGGATTTAATCTCGGTCATTTCAGTACAATTATACAAACATTCCAATCAGTTAAAGAGTTTGCTATTTAAGGAATCCCAGAAGATTGTGTCTAGTCATTGATGTGAGGTTTTTCCTACACACAGTTTGACAATTTTACACCCAAGTCTATTCTAGAACCCTGTTCCCACTGACATGGTTTGCAAAACTGACATTATCTTCTGCATTTGCACCTTACTTACTGAAGGGACGCTGGTTAAAGCTCCAGTGGGCTGAGAGCAGCCGTCTGTTAAGCAACCAACTTACAACTTGATACCGGAAAGGATATGCTGACTGAGTAGCATTAATTTACCCTTTTATCAAGCTGTATAGCGCATAACAGCAAAATAATTCTGTTTGCATTAATCACTTGAACGCTACAATTAATTTGTATAATAATACATTTTAGACTAAATTATATAAATATTTAACATGTTATGTTATTTTAGGAATAAAGATGAAAAACAGGTTTTTATCTTAAATAAAAGTATTAAGATGATACATTTTCTACCTATATTACTATTAGTGCTGCATTATACAAATCAAACTCGGGAACTAAATTGGAAACTAAGGAACTATAAGAAGTTACACCCAGCCTGGTATCCTACAACACCCCCTGTTGGATGGGAAGCATCAATTTAGATGATGATGCTCCAAGTGACCGAGCATCCTCCGTGTCCAGTTATCAATGTTTTACTTTCTTTAAAATAGAAAGTACCCTTACATGAGTTCCTTTTGTTCTTTTTGTGTATCTTCTCTGTCTTCTCAAACTTCCAGATGGTCGTGGCAGACGGCCACTCCTACTGAGGTTCTAGTTGTGCGAGGTTACTTTCTGTTAAAGGGGAGTGTTTCCTCTCCACTGTTATGTGCTTGCTCAGTATGATGGAATACTGAAGGATTGCTGTGATTGGAGTCTGAATGTTCAGGGCACAACCTGACATCAATAAATCAACCCAATCTGCTGGGATTCCTTAAATAGAAAACTTTTAAGTGACTGGAATGGTTGTACAACTATGTTATAATTATTTTTCTTGTAAAAGGCCTTGAGATGACATCTGTTGTGAATTGGTTCTATATTAATAAACGGCATTAAAGACAATATTTAATACCAAATATGTACTTCAAATGGCCAAGAAACAAATAAGAATATGTTGTTGTCCAGTCTTGAATAGACTATTGATTTGACTGGGAAGACTTGGATAAGGAAAGGCTACATATAGTGCATCTCAGTTCATCTTTAGTGTTTAAAGCATTTTAGACCGAACACAGCACAGCAAAGCAGATCCTGCCTTTGAGGGGCCATATAATGATTTGCAATCAAGTCAAACATTTATAGGAGTAGAAAAAATCTTTTGAGGCCTGCCAAGGATCAGAAAATTGGATGACAAAAAACACACTGTGCAGCTTTTGCTTCCAATGATCCGTTCAGTTCTTTGATACGAATAGGGTTATTTTCTGCCAAGGACTTCTTTGTAGTCTACATCAACCAAATCTTTCAGGACATTTTTCGTTTCAGTGTGTCAAACCATTAAAACTGACTTCAGGACTTCTGTTTAAGTTTTGCACATTTAGACCCAACATTTCATCTGACATTAATAGTTTCAGAAGAACAGAGTCCAATACAATAGTTTGAGGCTTCAGATAGTGGGGTCTGTCAGCAGCATTTGAATTTCCTTTGATGGTTCTATAAATGAAGTAGAAACAAACCAAGCAAGAAAAGAAATAGGCTTAAAATTTAAAACAACTTTCCAGATATTCTTATATTTAAAATACAATATTATTTTAAAGTGTTTAAAAGTTTACTCACTAAAAAAAAAGTAGAAGAAAAAAATGCTTCCAGCTATTCTAAACAATGCAGAGTTAAAATAAATAATCAAAAAATCAAAGGCAATAAAATGAGAAAACGCTGAAGGATATTTTTTTCAACAACTTGTTTTGGAAAAACGTCCAGGGAAAAAGTTAAACATGTTTTTCACAGTCCCAAGTAATTTGACTGAAAGAGAATTGTAATTTTTAGACCAAAGTTCAGTAAAAGGCTAACGCTAAAACAGAATGCTTGCATTATTATTAGTCATGGCAAGTTAATGCAAATACCAGGGGAAATAAATGCCAAAATAAGTTAAGAGGTTAAGATGCAGTTCCAAACCTGAAAAAAAGCTTAATCACCACTAATAAGTTCTTTGTTTTACTCTCAGATTGTGTTTTTTTTTTGTTACAGTAGTCTTTATTAGGCGAACCCTGACCAATAACAGCTTTGAAAAGTAATGGCCAAAATCAAGCTTAAAGGGAGAAAAGCGTGCAGTAAACCTAATATTGAGTCTGGGGAAGCTTGAACTCAAATGTGCCTTTACTGTCAAAAACAGACACAAAGGGAGCTGCTGTTCTGAGTCTGATGACTATCAAAATTACTACAAGCGTCTCATCAGAGGCCTTGACCCGCTCAGGCTGTCTGCTGGAAGTTATCCATGCAGCTCCTGAATCATTTGTTAGGTCTGAATATAGAATGGAGCAGTCAAAGCCACCTTTGAGACCATACAAGGTGCCAGTGTGCATGTAGACTGGGTGCTGAGGCAAAAGAGAAACATGGTGTAAACCCCTCCCCCAAAAAACTTAGGTTTTAGCCCAAGATAAAACATCTTCTTCATCATCTTTAGTCTTGAGGCGTCGCCTCATTAGTGAGGCAGCAAATAAGCTGTTAAAGCTATAAAAACATTTCAGATTTCCAGCTAAGCCTTTAAACACTAAACTTTTTGAATCTTTCTTTACAGAAGAACCAGAATCTTCTGGCTAAGAAACTTCCAGCAATTCTACTTATCTGTATATTCATTTCAGTTCAATTCAGTTTATTAATATAGCTCAAAGTCACACCACATAAGTCACCTTGAGATCATTTCAATTCAATAAATACGTTCCAATCAATCTTTCAGTTCATTATTCCAATCGGTTTAAAAGGTGCTCAGATGCGTTGACTGACTGTCCAAGCAGCTGCGGCATGAAATAGTGAAAAATTTACTTTGGGCCATTAAATGCAGGGCATCAACCAATCAGCGACTCTTTGTACTGACATCAGATGAAAATATTGCTGAAACCAAGCTTCATCCATACGCAGCTCATGGAGCAAATAGTGAAACTCTCCAAACTCAGAACACCTCTGAAAAGATGGGGTGTATCCACACAAATCGTAAATGTGCCCGGCGACGTTGTCTGTTAATTAAATACAGCCAAGCTGATCTCTCGAAGTGATCCGCCATGTTGTAAACTAGCAACAGAGAAATCGCCGTCCACGCTCTGACATATTGACTTGACATGCTGATGAGGACAAGTGCGCAAGCAGCTGGGTTTTAATTTTAAAGCATCAACGTTCGTCCGCGATTTTAACACCTGGACGCGCTGACTGGTGTGAATGCAGTTTTAGGAAACCCATTAGGTTACATCAAGTCATTGTTTTGCAGTTAGTATTGAGCAAGCATTCAGACAGAATGGAGAGGAAGAACTCCCCTTTAACCGAAAGAAACCTCTGGCAGAATCAGAACATGGCTTAGTATGAGTGGTCATCTGCTACTACTGACTGAGGGTTATAGAAGACAGAGCAGAGAAACAAAAAGAACCAAATGAACAGATGTAAGAGTACTTTCAAGGTAAAGAAAGTAAAAAGTTGATAACAGGATACAGTCAACATTCAGCTACTGAGAGCATGATTCAGGTCAATAACCCCCTTTATCAGGGCATCAACAGGTGCATCTTATATGGAGAGAAAAACACTGAGAAAAAACAAAGTTAACATTTGAAAATATATAAATATATATATTGAATTGGAGAGTAGTAGAAGAGCAAAGTAGAAGAGTGCTGTTATGCTGTAGGCTTAAGCTGTTGGGAGGACAGACTGACCACTTTTCTGCAGAGATAGCTCAGGAAAACCTGAGACCCTAATTATGACCTTTATCAAAAAAGAAGTCTAGTCTTCTTTACTAGAAGACTAGACTTCTAGTAAAGTCTAAGAATTACTAGTCTTAATAGTAGACAGGGTGTATGCCTTACAGACTAAAACTGAGAGTTGGAAGGAAGATCTTAAAATCTATCTGAATTTAACAGGGAGCCAATGAAGAGAAGCTAAAACAGGAACAATGTGATAACTCTTTTTCAAATTCATTAGAGCTCTTGCTACAGCCTTTTGGATGAACTGAGGCTTTAAAATGCATTTTGTGGACTGATAGTAAAGAACTATACTAGTCCAGCCTTTAAGTCAGAAAGATTAGTGTCTTAGCATCACTCCTGGACAGGATGTTCCAATTTTAGGTATATTCCAGAGGTGAAAGAAGAACATCCTAGAAAGCTGTTTAATATGGGATTTGAATGTCATGTCTTAGTCAAAAATAACAAGCGAGGTTCTTTATGGTATTACTGGAGACCAATTTAACGGCATCTAGATGAAGTAGTTGACTAAGCAGTTTCTTTTTTAGAGCTTCTGGTCTGTCGGAATTTAAAATCAGAAGGTTTAGAGTTATGGTGTTTTTTACGTCTTCCAGACTTTCCTGTAATCTATCAAACTGATTGGATCCATCAAGATATATGTTGAAGGAATATAAAAGAGAAATCTAAAACTGCACGGAGTTTGTATTATGGGAATTACAGTTGCCTTCACCCGCCATACCCTCTCTAGCACTTCTACTTAATTAGAATTCTCTTTCAGATGCGCATAAATGGTCGCAATGTCCGGTTGGTTGGCCATCACCATTTTATCTGTTTCTTTCTGGAACTTCTACCACCCGAAGAAGCAATTCCCACTTTCTCATATCTGTATTTTGCAGAGATGTTTCTGCACCGTAGGAGTGGCCAAGTTCAGTCCTGCATAAAATGTCTGAATCCCCTCATCAGCTCATAATGCAGCTCTGCAGAGGTCTGGTAAGAAGCCATTCATTTGACCCAGGTGTGTTGGAGAAGGTATGCATCTCTGTGAAATGTGGATCTGAGAAGGTGGGAATTTTCTTCTGAGATGGTGGAAATTAACCAAGCTAAGATCCTGTCGAACTTCAATTGAGGTTTGACTAGTTTAAAGTAACAGTGGGTAGTTTTTGCAGTATATCTTTGAAAATAGCCATTCAAATATTATGTAATAATAATTACGTAAAGCCCCCTAAAGAGCAAAATATTGGCGATATTGTAAAAAATGACTTTAAAAATCAGTTTTAAAATACAAAGGCACGGGTCTTCTTTTCAGGGGAAAGCCATATTAGATTACGTCTTTACTTCTACAAGAGCCCGGACTGACAAAGCGCACGGAACAAGCCCGCTATTAAAACATTGATTTCCCCTCAAAATGCAAAAAAGTGTCGTCATAAATACATTTTTACCTCTTTGCTAGTTCCAAGCGATGAAAGAGAGACTGATGTGCTCGTCATGTTGCTGCAAATAGATAATTCTCAGGGAATTGAGCGTTTGAAAACAGCACTAGCTGGACCTCCATTGTTGAGTTTCTTACTCGTAGACACAGATACCGCATGCCTGTGATAATTTAGGTATGCACTGCCCCCTACTGGACGAAAATGACACACTGTGTCTTTAAGTATTTTAGAATTTGTGCTACAATAAATTAGAAGCTGGCAACATCAGTAATCTTAGCCCAGTTCACTGTCAGCTGTGAATGGAAATATTTTCTGACAAGCCTTACTTAAGTTGCATAATATATGGAACTGCAATTGTTATCGCAACAACTACTAGGATTCCATATCTGGTGGGTTTTAACATTAGGTACAAGCTTCATTCCTTTCTTAACCATTTCTTTTATGAATTGTCTGCTTGCTTAAACATCTTTTTAGACAAGTTGTAGGAAAAAAATAATCTAATTTTAGTATTAATGAAAGTTTCTTTTTCAACAGTAAAAAGATGACTACAAAGAGAAAAATATATAACATTGAAAAAGCAAGACTTTTTTCGTCTAAACAGAAACTGAAACAGGGAAATGTAACAAAATCTTGCGTGGCACTTTACTTTTGGCTATTACTTGATTATTAGAGTAAGCAATGCATTTTCTGTGCATTTCTTCTGCCAAAAACCATACACATGTTATTTTAAATCAGAGAAACTATGGACTAACAAAGACAGTCATCACCAACCTGTGCAAACCCTAGCACCAAAAGTAACGTCTCCAATTCCACCAGCTATATATACATTGTTATTGCAGTCTTGTTCACATGTGACTGCAGTGATGCAGGGCATCCGTTTGGGCCTTATCAACAGGACAGCTAATTGACTCAAACAGAATCAAGCCACTCTGGGAAATAATGAGACAACGTGGCGGTAGTCATGTGGGTGTGTGGAATAACTGGCAGATATTCTGTCTGAAAAGCCCCAAAGCTGTACGGATAGGAGAGGATTATGATGAGAATCAAGTCTGTGCTGCCACATTACAGTCTTCATCCCTTTCCCTGCTGGCTGCAGGAGAACAGGAGTCTGCTGCTGCCACCGCCTGAGCTTGCAGAGCGACAAAGATAGAAATCAGGCTGGTATTTTCCTGTCAGCCCTCTTGTCACCTCTCCAGCCCTCCATGCCTCCCTTTTCTCCCCAAATGAAGGCTAATGGCATGCACTGAGTAGACTAGAGAGGCAGGGGGTGGGGGTGGGGGGGGATGTGGAGAGTGAAAAGATGATGGGTGGCACAATAGCCAGTCACAGCATATTTAAATTAATAAATAAATAAATAATAATTTTCAAAAGATCCTAGATGCAAAGCTACATGACATGCAACTAGCTGGCATTGGCAAAGCAGCCAATCTATGAGTGTCATCTATTTGACCTTGTAATGATTTGCTGTACGACCAAGATTGAAGATATGAAAGATATAATACATATAACCTTCTGCAGTAGTGCTACCATGGTTTCGACCATGCATTTAAGGCACATTAATGTATATTTGATGTTTCAACTATTATAATAGGCAGTTCTGAGCGGTCCAAGTATTCACAGATTTTAACTATTGATAGGCAGCTATGGGTCCATAACCACAATAAATAAAGGGCATCCACTTTACCAACAAAAAAAAAAACTGCGGTATGCATTCATCTACATCAATAGATAATATAAATGTATTAATAAACAACTTGGGCACAAGCCGGGCAAATGTTTCTTTCTTATATAAAACTTTTTTTATCACTAGTCCATTAATGTAAACTGTACCTACAGGTTATCATACTGTGAAAAAACTAATCTACAGCCAATTAGCAGACTTCATGAGCCAAGTAGGACATACGTAAAAAACACAGCCAAGCAAATGGCATGGAGAACAAACAGAAATACAATCCCACCCTCATAATTCAAAGCACCAAACAAAGATTCCTTCCGTACACTCAATGAGCATTTGCTTGCTGCAGGTGAGTTTATTTACAAGTAGAAGACCATTAAAAGCAATCCCAGCATTACTTGGAACATTCAGAGTAACACAGAGTATTGTTGCGTTACAGATGCAGATGCCATGGGCCCAGCGTTGAGCGGATCTAATTAAATGCTGTTCCACATTAACAGGATTGAGTGAACCCAAGGATTTCTGACTGCTCACTTCCGCCTGTGATTGGCATTCGTTGTAATGCATACAAGCAGGAAGCGGATAAACAGCTTCCTAGAATGCACACAAATCACGCCAAAGACACAAGCGAAACTGACATCCGTACACTTGGCTGACCTGGTCGCTTTGTATCTTAGGGTGGAGGAACATGGCTGCAAGTTACAGTCGAATAAAGGGCGAGTGAAGAGAGTTTTTCACAGTGACACTAGGAATTGTTATGTGACTATGGGCGATTGCTAGAAGAATAGAATGTCCTGTCACTCTTAGCCCTGGTCTAATTAGTGGTTTCCTCCATGAAAACTCCTGCATTTCTTGTGTTTGCAATCAGCGACTCACATAAAACCTCAAATCTTTGCTGTTTGTGTTCCAAATACAACCAAATTCCAACCAGGAAACTGGTTTATGGAACATACCAAATGTGCAGCATCTCAAAGCTTGCACTGTTTACTAAGTGGCTGCTTTGTCCCAACATAAACTATGAGCTAAATCTTAGCGCGGATTGTGGATTTGCTCATCGGGGATGAATGAAGCCTTAGTGTGCTGCAAACTCGACATCAGGCACCATATGTTATACTATCATTTCAACTGTACTGAGACCAAAAGTGTGCATCGTTTCAACCATAATCTTATGCCCCGAGCTCAGTTAAGCAGCCTAAGTGAGCAAAACCTGAAATATGATAATATCTGAGCTGTGAGATATAAACAGTAGGCCAGTGTTCTCAGAAATGGAGGGGGAGTCAGCTGGACAACGAACCCTGTTTGCTTTCTGTTTATGTCTGCACTCACATTTGTTGAGAGAACCGAACAACTGCTCGAGATCTTTACAGCGGTTACTCAATCGACTTTGGTTAGATAATTAACAATTCTTAGAATAACCATGACGGCCCAGCCCGTTATTGCAGATCTGTGTCCCCCCCTCACTAAAAGCTTTATAGCGCTAAAACATTCCTACCATTTCATTAACTCCCAGACTGTAACAGACTACTTAAAAAACAGCATGAGGTCAGCCTGCTTCTCCTGTGGGGGGAATAAAACAAGGAATGTAGTGAACGTTTATCCAACTCCCAACATAAATAATCTTTATATGTGTACAAGACTAACCAACATATAATTAAAGGTGAAAAAGTAGTTGTAAAAAATGTCTGGTAGTTAATATCCAGCAAAAGACCCAGGAGAGTTTACATCATGCACTGCAGAAGACTACATGGATGTTTGGCTGGGGAAACATGTCAAGCCACCTCTAATCTATTTAAAACTTGCTTTCAAGCAGACAGATATTTTGCAAACTTTAAAATGGTCTGTGATCAATAGTTCTTCTGGGTTCTGAAGATCTTTCTACATGACTTTGGTTGCGAAAATACATCCAAAGTAAAGATATTGTCAAATGATAAAATACCATAATTTTATGTTTTCACGTTATCACATGAGCCCAGAGTAATGCTCCCAAGTTTTAGCTGACAAACTGTACAACTTTCCTATCAGCATACAATACATAAAATTAATCTTCAGTATTAGGAGCTGGTGGCTTTCAACAAAATAAAAATATCTGCTTCATCCCAACATTCTTCTCAAAACAGAGTCAATAATATAGGAATTTGTTTAAAAATGAAATCTGCATTTTCATCTAGGATTGTCCAAGACAAAAGTTTAGAGATTTACATTTTGAAGATTCAGAACAACAATGGATTATTATATGTTTTGGCATTTTTGGTAGTCACACTAGTCAAAATGTGCAGGGAAAGACTACCTCCTTGTTGGGCAAATATGGAAAATGTGATTTGACAATCAATCAATCAATAAATCATCAGGGGAACAATAATATCCTCACTTAGAAAGGGAAAATCTGAGGACCCCGTTTATGGAACTTTCCAGTCATTATTGATACACATATGTGGAGATACAGTTCTCTGTATTCAGTTTCCTGTTGATTATTCCTGCTCTCTGCTGCCAGGAATTAACCTGAAGAGCTGTTAAGATGAAGGATTTTTTTGTCCCAGTGGATTACAATGTTCACTTGTGTAACCCAGCAGATCTGGGTGGTCTGGTGAAGTGAGTAGAAAATAGTCCACTATTGACTGGTTCAGCAAAGACTGGACTTTTGTGTGGGACACTTTATTTCCCTGCAACTCATTTCTCCCAGTAGGTTAAAACATAGAACGGACAATGCAAGCATTTCCTCTTTTCATTTTTAATGAGCTCGAAACACAAACCTGCTGCACCGTTTCAATGAGGAGACTCAGTCAGCAATTTTCAAACATCATAAAAAAAAACAACATTTGGGCCATTATGGAACGCCGACGGAAAACAAAGACAAAAATGTTCTTGACGTAATTCTGCTTTTATCCCAGAGTCCATTTCCTAATGGCCCACAGAAAAACCAATAAATGCTAATTGCTCCTGGAAATATGAGCTCTTGGCTCGTAATGGCAGTGTCTTTCACGTACTTGTCAATTTTTTCATATGTGTTTATAAAACTACTGTTTCAATCCTTTAATGAATTCACAGCATGGCACCCCTCCCTTCTTTAGATCTTTGGATAAGTGAAGTAATTACCCAAGATTGCTCAGTGTCCACTCGGTCGTTACAAACCCACCAGTTTGGTCCCTTAGCAACAAAAATCTGTAGCCTGGGGATGATTTTTCTACAACACACTGCCATCAAAGACATTTATTTGGAAATGAAAGGATAACCATGATATAAAGCTATGACACAGCCTTAGATCATGGCTGCATTTTGTACATATAAAACAGTGTGTGATTTTTAAAATCATGGATGGATAGATTGACTTTTACAAAATGGAATAGTTAACATAATACAAACAATAATAGAAATATTAAGATCGAAAGTTTCATTTTCTTTCACCGTGTTTATAAAGACCTGGAAAGTCTTCAAATCGAACCCCATATTCCTCCAAATAGTATAATACATACATGAAGCCTCGTCTTACCCATTTGTAGAAAGAAGCAGATCTGGAGTTTTCATTCAGTAAAGTGGTAAAAATGAAAAAAACTGCTTCCCTCCCATTAAAAAAAAATCTTAAAAAGTACTCTGTGCACCAAATTCCTCGTAATTTCCCTGGGAATACCTCACAGTCAGAAAAAGGCGGTGCTTTATTGAATTAATCCCAAGCAGCTGCTTAATTGCTGCAGTGCTGGATTCCATTAAGATGAGAGTCAAAAGTAAAGCACATATCCTGCTCAAAGTTCTCCCTTATTATTTTGCCTTCATCTCAGCCTGAAGGTCTCTGTTTCCATCTGAGAGTAAATAAACAAGCCTGTTATCTTGATTAGCGGGGAAACATTAATTACTGTGGTGCTACTTCAGACTAAGTTAATAAATTAAATAGATGTCAAGTCATGTATTGTTTAAATTATAGTCAATTAAGCAGATTTTGATCTTGTTTTGGGGGGGGGGTGTTAAAAATGTTCAGCAACTAAGCGAGTGTTTAATAGTCTTTTAGTCCCCTGAGATACTACACAAACAGACAAAAAAAATCTGATTGACATATACCTCTAAATCATGTGGAGAATATAAATATTCTAGATCATATTTAGCTTTCTAAATCTGTTCATACACTGATCAAAAATGTAGCAAGCGTATTAAGTTGAAAAATGAAGTTAACAAGATTTTATAAGCTCCTTTAAAGGTTTTATATGAAGCATGACCACAATAGAGACCTCTAGTTTATCTAGGTTGTAGTTACAACAATAAAATCATCATTTCAGCTTTTGAGTTACCTGGTTTGCTACTAACCTGAACTATGTCCAGTCAGGAATGTATTTTAGAGGAGTGTAACAAACAGCTAACGTTAGCAAAGTTAGCAAATGAGCTAGCTTACCAATCCAGGAGGAGAGTAACCACTTGTGCGTGTGTTTAATGCCATAGAAATTCTTTATGTAGGTCCATCTAGTTTAGGCTTCACCTAAAACTACTCTACTTTCTTCTGCGGTCACTACTCTCCTGAGACGGATAACAATATATATCTTATTTATTTCTTCAGAGACATATCAATGCCTCTGAAGCAGCTGCTTGACTTGCTGACTCCACCATTCTTACTTGTACCAGCCAAGATGAGCTGACCATATAGTTGGTTCATAGAGACTGTATCCGTCAACCTGTGGCCACTACTGGCGGGTAGACATAAACATAACGCAATGCTTGTGCCCGATTTAAATGTACAATTTATTATATCTTAATTCACATATAAATTGTTAAGGAAATGTACTGTCATTCTGCACCCCTGTAAAAGCCCTGTGGATGTATTTTTTTTCAAATGTAGCTTTTTATGAAAATGTTCCATATACAACCTTTAAAAGGAAAAATAAGTCGGAAAAGGAGCGAGCATTGGGCTAATGGGTAGTTTATCAATGATAATGACCCACTGGGAAATAAATCTCTGGAGAAGCTGTGTAGTAGTGATGCTGAACAAGCCCAATCAAGAGATGGCTTTACATACATTGAGCAGCACCGCTTTCAGCCCTCGGGTTTGCATTCCACTGCTTTATCTAAACACACAAAATCCCTCCCATGCATCAACAGAAAGCATTAATAAGCTTGTCTTGGAGAACCAAAAGACCACCTAATGATGATCTCATAGGAAACGGTGGCTCCTGCATGCTCTAATTGCTTATTTAAAGTAGATTTCAGTCTGTTACTACCTTTGAGGCTTTCTCACTGCTCCAGTGCGCTCAGCCTGAGTGACAGACGCTTGTTGCAGCCTGAGCCAGAGGGCAGGAATCACTCTGCAAGGGCTCAAATGAAAATGCCAGCCATTGCATGGTTGGCACAGGACGCAATGCTAGGTTTCCCTCAAGCAGAGGTCGACTTCCTAAGGAGCATCGTTTTAAGCTCTCTGCACTCGCAGTTGATCAGCGGTCGCCAAAAGCCCGTAATACTGCTCTGGGGCCCCCAGTCTCCCAGCTCCCCAGCACCCGGCCTTGATCTGCAATTACCACACATCACTTGCCATTTCACTGAACAAAAAAGGAGTACTTTAATGCATGAAAGGATAAATGGGTGAATAATTACATTTTTAATCAGGCTGAAAGAATCTCCTACACAATAAAATGGGGCAGAGTTACAACAGGAGGTTGGATCATCTTGTTTGAAAGGAAAAGAAAAGATCCACAGACCTCCCTGTGGGATAAGAACATTCAACTGCATGCAGACATTTAACCTTAAGTGCTTTAGAGATGAAAATAAAAACCACAAGTCAGAGAAACCTCTAGACATAATTTTAAAACATAAATGTAAACCAATCAAATGGCCTTGTCTTGATCTCAGTTAGGAAAAGTCAATCATAGTGAAATCTGACTGATGACCTGACCACAGCAACTTAAATGATGTCCTGCCAGTAAAATTTATATAAAGCAATTATGTAACATCATTTCCATATAGTAGATATGAGAAGATTTTCAGAATAATTTAAAATCAATAGTTGTCAAAGCAGGTGCATAAAACCCCTTTTGCACTTTGAGCTGTGATGGAAATATTTCACGGTAATGTGAATTAATTGATTTCTACATGCAAGTAAATGCATCTAGGGAATAGGTCATGTAGGAGATCAGAGTGTTTAAACAGACACCAGTGAGGACCAGATTTGATTAGGAGGCCTGTCATCTCATTGCCCTTTAATTCTACGTTGTAAAGTTATTTGTTAACTTTTAGGGACTAGACGTCAAGACAGTGTTACATCAGAGGGAGGAAGATCATTTCTTCCACGACAGAACTACTGGATGGTAAGTAGGAAGCATCCTGTAGCAAACTGCTAAATTTTGTACCAGAGAAACTTGGATACAAAATGAATTATTTTGTCCAGTAATGTACTATATATCTTCATTAATGTTATTGAAAATTTCCTGTATTAAATATTTTCAAAATTCCCATGTTTAATTTTTCTTGGAATGTTTCAAACCCCTTTGCAGCACATTAAGTTTGATGTGCTGGCTGCATCCTTAACTGTGTCCTAAACTTTTTAGCTGCTGTGAAACGCCACAAGGTAAAAAATGCAAAACAACAAGGAAACACCAAGATGTTTTAGCAACAGTCATAAAAAAACGGCATCATTTGTTGTTTACACCGAGTGTTTGCTGGAGAGCTAAATCAATTCAATATTTTGCAATCAAACTTTGGGAAAGGAAACTTTGCTTTAGTAAAAAAAAAAAAAAAAAAAATTTATGTGAGTCAGCTCTGATTGGTGGATGTTGACAACACAGCTGGCTGCCGGATCTATGCAGGGGGGCTCGTTGCAGAGAAGCAGGGGGTTTGTATGGGGCTGTAAAGAGGATTATGAGGGGCCAGCATTAAGGGAGGCTTTTGTTGAAGCCTGAGAAAGTGTGCAGAAAGATTGACACACACTTATGAAGCAAACTCAGAACACACCTTTGTGATACAAAACAGAAACCTTAGCTACTGCTCTGCACAGGAAAGTGCTCTCAAACCTCACAAACATATGCATATCTGAGCAATGCAGTATTTGACTGAACTGCCTGCTTAGCATAAATCGGACCAAAGCCTGTTGGAGTCCATCAAACCCCCCCCCCAGCTGTATTTTGCAGGCTGAGATGACTGAGTGCTACTCATCTGGGAAATAACCGGGGCAGGAGGATGCTGCAGAGAGACAAAACCCACCACGTCTGTAAATGCAATTAGAAAAAAAAAGGACCTGGAGTTGGAGGCATGACAGATGAGTATGTCCTGCTCTCAAAGCACTAGAGACAGAAAAAGGACTTACTATACCTCTGTCGCTGTGCAGCCCAAGTCCATTTTCTCCACAGGCTTCAGACTGTCAACACATCAGCCCCAGTTTCAGTATATCGTTATATGGGATGGATTACATTCAATTTGTACGCATATTTAAATCAGAGTTTCCATCATGAGCTTTTTTAAATGGCCAATGCCAGTATATGAGAATTTAGGGAAGCCGATAGCCCTTACAATGGGTGTATTATCTTGTTTTATTTGGTACTGACAGGAGGTAGGATTTTTTGTCATTCCAGTTGTCCGAGCACATCCCCATTTTTGTGTCAGTCCATGTGCAGCAAGAGTGTGGCTCACCAAGCAGGAAGATCACCAGGATAGGATAAACTTTGAAAGCATGTTTATTTATTACAACCATATCTAGGGCTGCACAATTAATCGGATTTTGATCGTGATCAGGATTTTGGTGGCCACAATTAAATTAACCTGATAGTCAACAATATTTACAATCAAAATGCGAGCTTTACTGCGTGCCTCTTTATCATACACTGCCTCAACCAATAGTCTGCCAACCACCAGGGGGCAAAGGCATGGCTAAAGCTTCATTAAGCTGCCCAAATAAAAACCACACCTACGCCACTCAGCACTCACAATGGCTGCATCCGAATACGTCGACAACGTAGTAGGCGAAAAGCAGTATGTGAGCAATGCATTAGATCTGACTCTCCAGTATGGATCTGACAAGTAGGCATAAAGTTCCTGGATGTGTAGTTCCGCCACAGTAAGCAGCCGGTGAACGCTACGCTATCCCACAATGCAGCGGAAGCCCCGAAATCGTAAAAGAGCGACCTAGCTAAAATTGACTACAGACCAACTATCAACCATTGACACCGCCGCAATTTCGACGTATAAATGTACATTTAGCGATGTTACTGATTACTGTGATTGTTTTTGACAGCTGATTAAACATTTAACTTAAGTTATGCCAGATAAAATAACCGCTAGTTGATGGCAGCACCACAGGTGAACGTAACATAAACATCTGTGTCAACAGACACGCAAAATGGTGGAGCAATAAGTCTTTTTTATTCCAAAAAACTTTATTATAATATGTCTGATTTCATACCTACTACTTACTTGTTTGCTACGCAGTATTTACTACATCAACGGGCGAGTAGTATTTGCTACATAGCATGTTGTACATACTAAGGAATGTCCTAGGACTTTTTTGTATAAGCTGTAATTGTTTCCATTAAGTTGCACTTTGAGATTGCACTCTGAAATAACATATTTAGTTTGTACTTATAAAAGTCTTGGTGTTTGTTTTCAGGTTGGGTTTCTTTTTGCATTATTTTATTTTTTGCAATAAACAGATATTTTACAAGTCTGGATGAATAATTGTGATTAATAATCATGATTACAATATTGATCAAAATAATCGTGATTATTATTTTGGTAATAATCGTGCAGCCCTAACCATATCTACAGTCAAATATAGACACATGGGGGATATTCACTGCAAACTGTAACAATTGTAACACCTAAAACCATCAATTTTAAGGTTTAACTTTGTGTTTAGACTTGTCTGTTAGAAATTCATTTCCTCCATCTTTCCAGTCTTAAAAAACAGAATTTCAGTAAAGAGTCAGGTTTGTTCTTTGAGCCTAAATTATCTCTTGACATCTGCTGCAAGAGTCTACACCTGCAGCTTGAAAAGTAGTTTTTACTTCCTCGACAGCAAGTTTGCATCCAGCCGCAGACATATTGACAGAGACGTTTTCAGTTTATAGTCCTCCGTTGATTTTTCTGTGTTGCAAATCAATTCCCCACCAGAACAGCAGGGGGTGCTAACTTCTCATGGCGGATATGCCTACCGTTACAGTATCGGTTCTGGTCATTTTCTACAGTCTGAACACATTCCCACCTCAAGGAGCAATGGATGACAGAAAGTAAGTTTTGATTATGCTGTAAAGCTTTTTACTAAAAGTGCAGCTCATAGAATACTCTAAAAATGTATGTAAACATACATAGCTTGTTTCTCTACACCTCCTTGTGCTCAAAATTGCCAAAAGGCGAAATTAGCTATGACACTCTAAATTGGCTGCATGAAAAAGACAATTGGCACAGTGGTTGCTAAAAAAAATTTGCTGAAATGGTCATATCAGCCAACTTGAAAGTATCAAGAGAAAATGTAAATATCCAGAATCAAGTTGTTTTAGGTCAGATCAGCAATTGATAAAGCACATTTGTTTGAGCCCTCGTCACATGCATGTCCACGTGTCAGCTAATCAAATAATAGCTGAATAATTACCCCCTGCAGAGCTGGACTCTGTCCAACCTTCTGTTAATGTATCTTCAGTGAAGTTCTGCCCCCACTTAACCATTTGTTTCTCTCCCAATTATCGCTGTATATGACAATCAAATGCTACAGCTCTTACTACGCAAAAAAAGCACCCCAGTCTACCAAATCTATGACTCACTTTCAAAAAGAAAAAAACTTAAAACTTTATTAGAGCTTTCATGAATTCTTTCAACAGCAAAGAGAAGCAGCTGCAGTTGTATATTGTTGACTGTGCAAGCATACTGCAGTAATTATTTCAGTCCGCATGCTGCCATTCAGCTGCTCACACTTCACCACTAGCAAACTTGCACACACATAAAAAGGGCATGGGATCCTCCTCGCTTCCCCGTCTCATTCAGTTAACTCAGTGCCAAGTACACAAATCGCACAAACCATCGGCTGCACCACTAAACCCCCGAAACCACCAGCATCTTTCCTTCTGGCTTCCATATAAATGGAATGAACTGGAATACATTTGCATCATATGGATAAGTACTTGTTATTCATGTGTTTTAATAACGAGTAGTAGTGTTAAATTCATAATTAGAGTGGTATCAAAGATGACTTTTCTGAACATCAACAGAAAAAGTCAGACATATTTTAAATGGAGTATTATGATACATAATAACTTCAATTTGAGGATCAAAAATGCAGCGGCTCATTGAAAACACACCCGTTATTTCCGCTCGTTTCATCTCTAAATTTCAGCCGCAGTATACTGCTTAACTACATTTTTCTGTCCAAAGGGGGGAAAAAACAAAGAAACTAATTAAAAGAAGATTGTAGGAAAAAGAGGACAAAATAACTAAGTTTCAGCAGTGGAAATAAAAAAAAGCTTCTGATCTCAACAAGCATTTACGTC
Organism: Apricaphanius iberus; assembly: GCA_028564705.1. Lineage (NCBI taxonomy): Eukaryota > Metazoa > Chordata > Actinopteri > Cyprinodontiformes > Aphaniidae > Apricaphanius > Apricaphanius iberus. The sequence goes on from JAPXFQ010002988.1 coordinate 1,316,530, forward strand.
ATTCAGGTGATTAAGATTTGTAAAACAAAAAGAGCAAACCTTCACAACAGTAAGGCTGAATGGAACATGCTGGATACGAAAAAAAAAGAAAAAAGGTTTAGAAACCTTAGAGTTAAAGGTGATGTTTTAGCAATGCTAGCGTGAACTGGGCTCGTCACAAGCCTAAGATACCAAACATGCACCAAGAGAAAGTCGAATTATTACCTCAGTCCGACTGAAATCGGACTTTTGAAATGCATGTATACACCTTAGTCCGGCTTGAATCGAACTGAATTGGAGTTTCGTAAGCTCGACTAAGTTACCCATATAATGTGATTGAGAATCAGACTACTCCGCAACCAACCCCCCCGCCCCACCCCATACTCGCGCACCCCCTTGGGAAGTATGGATATGCGGAAGTGCCACTCAGCAACAACAGTAGTATTATAAGAAGAATATGTTAGCTAAGACAAACATAAGTGGCCGATCAGTGCATCTTTGGACTAACGAAGAGACGGTGCATTGTGACTGTGAATATAATGCTTTAACTCCGTCTGCTTCACTCCCACCAGTCTCTATTCACTGCCTGAATGCAGCTCGAAGCTAACCGCTATAAGGCTAACACGTAGGGGCACATATCGCCATGTATCATTGGGGAGTCGATTTTGAGTGACACGTAAATTGGCACTCGGCTCTCAACAGGGCTCTTAGTCCAATTACTCCAAAAAGCTCAATTTAGATGGACATGCAAACATACTTTCTTATCTAGATCTTGTGCCTTTTGCTTGTTCTGAAGTGTTAGGGGTGGGTATTCTCTATAAAAGATGTTATAATTGTACATTCACACCGCCCCAAACGGCAGCGTCAGCAACGTCAAGAATACATGTTAAGTCTATGGTTGAGGCCGTTGGAGGAGGGTCGCAGTCCCTGCGGCGCTTTGTGAGCTTTGGCTCCGTCAACTTTTCAAGCTTTTCCTGCGTTTCAATCTTCAAAGCTCATAACGCTAGCAAAGCAGAAGTTCAGCTAGTGGAACTTTTGACGCTCTTGACGCAGCAAGGGAACCAATCAGAACGTCTCACTGTAGTGACGTTGCCCGATGTCGAAGCTGCCTAGCCAACCACGAGCCACTCGTGTTTAAAACATCCAGCAGAGAAAGGCCCGCCCTACGAGTTTTGCAAACATAAGCGTAAACATTCTTTGTATATGCGTCAAACTAGTCACTTTGTGGATGTTGCTTGATGCTGACAAAGCTTGCTGTCTGAACGCACCATAAGCTAAGTTTGACCAGGACACACAACCCAGGACCTCTGATGATTGGTTTCTGTTCCTCCATGTAGCAGCATTTAAATTAAACGAAGAAGAAATCTGTCTCACTGTCTGTGTGTAAATTCAGCTGTTCTTAAAGCTGTCATTACACCAAAATATTTCATGCTAATGTAACATTTAGTTAGTCTCACAGCAGCAGATGCTCACACAGGACACAAATGACATTACTCAAAATGCTAAAAGTCACAAAAATTTAGGAATTATATAAGAGAGGAAAAAAGAAATTATGCATATATTGCAACTAATGTGGTCATTACAATAATTGACTATTTTATTGACATTCAAATATTTTCTACTATTGTGCAGCCCTAGAAACAACTGACAGATGTTTTATTGTTAAAATATTCTATTACATTGTATATTTACAGCCTATACTGAACCCTTCCCTATGTACAGAGGAAGGTCCATTGCCATAACAAGCTCCCAGTCTGTTATCTCTTTCCATTAACTTACATAGACCGCTGTGGTTTTCAAGGAAGTATCCAAAGCTTTGAAGCTATGCCAGATGTTTATCCTGGCTCTGCTTCCTGATGCTGTGAATGGACAAAGGAAGAACTTAAAAAAATCCTCCTCAAAAAACAAGAATATCTACACTTGATCTATTTCCTCTCAATTCTTCAAAAGGAACATACATATTGTTCTGCCCTGCAGAAAACAGCTCAGAGAATGGTCACAAACAACAGCCGGTTAGAAAGTGATGCCCAAGGCTCCTAATTATGCTCTGATGTCTGTAATTTCCAAGAGTAATTACAGCTTACAACATGAATACATCTCCACCTCTCAGGCAAACGCTACCCCACCACAATAAAGTCAAGAGGATTCCTCACACACTCCCTCACACCCCCCTACTGTATTAAAAACAGGAAGGTTGAGTATTAAAGCTGAAATCCTTCAGTTATAAATTAATCTCTGCAGGGTTATCTCATCTATTCGGACAGCCAACACCTGGAGAAACACAGAGGATTGAGAAAAAAAACGAGGTGATGAAGAAGCTTTTGTTTCTCATGGGGCCCTGACCACACCACGAAACTGATGGATGAGAGATTATTCCACATGTTTGGTTTCAGCTATGATGAACAGCCCTTTTGCACTCGTTTTAAGACTTCAGTTCCACCTCACTCTTTTGGCCTGAATACATTTATGCGTGTTCATCTGAAACAATAATTCTTTAGTTTTATTCTCCCTCTTCGGTTGCTGTACATACCTTTGGCTCTCGCTGAGCACCATAATTATATGATAGAAAAGAAGAAAGGAAAAAAAAGCAGAAGATAAATAGGTATGGGCCCTTGGCAGAAGCTCAGACATTCCTGAAATGAAACCAGCGTTTGGTTTCTTTCTCCTTCAGTTCATCAGCTTTCTGTTGGGGGGGGGGGGGGGGGGGGGGGGGGGGATTACATGCACGCAGATGTATTACTGCTGGGCCTAAAGATATTTAATGGCGTCAGTTCATTACATTCCAGCATCAGAAAAACAAGGCAGGTCGGCGAGGTTGTCGGAGCGGAACGAGCTACCTTCAGAGCACACCTGCTGGCTCTGAAAGCAGCCGTCCTGTCAAATGAGCAGGTGGCGAGTGACATGGAGGTGAGAGGTGGGGAAGAGAAGCATTTAGTCCACATTTATGCACTACACTCACTAAATTGGTCTCCTGATTTAGATTAACACCATGCAGGCTGCAGAAGGTCCCATATTAAGTTTGCCCCTCCGGACAAAGAATCTTAGACGTGAATTTGATTTTAGAGTAAGATGTTACTGAAATGTACAGAAAAGGCAGTTTTTCTCATCAACACTGGAAAAATAGAAATGTTCTTGACCAGCTCTGAAGAATGAAAAGGATAATGTTTTAGTTCTCATTTTACTCTTAAAGACACAGCTGAAGTAACTTTCAAAGAGGTTCGTCTTACAATAACTTTCTTAATAGGAAATAAGTGAAATAAATGTTCTAAAATGCCAAGATCATGAATCTGGATTACAAATTAATTGAGTCTGAGTATTTTAAATCTATGTGGACAGATGATTTTTCGTATATTTAGCTGAAACCTCAAATTCAACCTACATCATACAACAAAAAACAGTTATGAAGTTTAAAAGGCAATTTATTGAACATATAAATCTCAAGAAAGTAATAAAAAGTAAAAAAAAAAACAGATCTCATTGTTCTGTAATTCAGTAAATAAAAATATTTGTATGATAATCAATCAGAACCAGGGAGTGTTTAGTCTGACTGACTGATCGTCAGACATTGAGAAATCATAAGGTTATGTATCTTTCATACAAAAAAAAAAGATCTACAAGGTAAATATTGTCATGATATTAAAAACATGGGTCACTGGTGAAGTCAGCTTGAACTCAACGAAGTTGCATCCATTGTTAAAACTTTCTCACACCATCAACAGTGGCTCGTGGGTGTAAACTGAAATTTATGAAGTGTAAAAATGGAGAAGATTTCAGCCTACGTCAGTGACATTATTGGATGAAATTCAGAAACAAAATGTTGAGCTAAAGCCAATTCAAACACTTGCCGATGGCTGTCGTAAGTGAGGAATTAGGATTTATTTTAAGGGTGTAATACTTTGAGAACGGAGTGTCACTTTACAGTATAGAGTGTCATAGCTGCATATAAAGGAGGGATTTCACAAGTTTTAATCTTGGCTAATTCGGCATACAGTATACATCCAGTAAGCAGTCATACTTATACATTGTTTCCTGCAAAAAATATATTATGATCTGGTAGTTTAGACCAAAGCAGTGGTTTTTGAAAGAAAACAAAAAACACCAAAAACATGCTGATTTTATATAAAAGCTTTTAGGTCAGTATGCAATGTTTAAATATTGTGTACTCAGCATATGTTTTTACATTTTGGCTTTAATTTTGAAATGGAAGTCTGGCTTTTACATACATCTGTATTTTAAGAGCAACTCATCCCCAAATCAGCTTTTTCACTGACAAACTGTTAAAAATGCGTGTCTAATAGCGCTGTCTAAATTTCTGGTAATTACTTTGGTATTCTAGAGCATGTTAGTAAAAATATTAATTTTTCTGCCTAAAACCATCAGGGCTGATGTCAGCCACCCTGCCACTGTGGGGTATATAACAAGCCAAGTCTCCTCCCATGCCTCCTCCACAAAACCTCCCTACTTTTCTTCTATTTTCTCTGATAAAGGTGGCCGAGATAAATTCTTTGCCTCAAAACATGGCTCTGAGAAAAAAAAAGGTTAGCAAAAGACTTAGGAAAAACCCTGATGTCTGCTCAGTGTCACAGCCCCAGTCCCGGCTCAACCTCTGTGCCCATTTTTTTTGTTTGTTTCTTTTTTTTGCATTTTATGTGTTTGATGAGACGTGTGATGCGATCAAGATGGCGATGGTGGGAACAACCCAGTTGGCATCAATTCAGCTTTTCAGAAACCTATGGGTGACGTCACAGAGGCTTCGTCCATCTATATACAGTCTTTGGTTGCTCTACATATTTCTTGCAGTCTGTGCAATTGCAGTGGCGCTGCTGTCAACATGTCAATCACAGCACAGCCCAGCCTGCTTCTCCAGACTGTTTGCTGGTCCGGCCAGGTAAGCTTCTTGGCACTTCTGGCATATGACGGTGGAGTGTTACTGCTTACAGTGGGGTTTTGATATAAAAAATAGCCTTTATTTAACATCAGATGCAGTGACATATAGCAGTGACAATAATTGCTTGACAAAGGAAGAATTTGTATTTGCCAGAGCAGGCTTAAAAATGCTTCCCAGTGCAAAACGATAGAAACATTTTAAAGAAAGGTTAATGTACAGCTTTATAATACTGATGGTATGCATTCTCCATAAACAAATTTAAATAGTGAAATAAAGAGACCACTTTTTTCATACCGATGGTATAACGATACTTGGAGCTGAGTACTTGCCCATACCAAGTACCAATGCTTTTACTTCTACTACACAAAATGCAATTTATAGGAAGAAAGATTTTATTTTCATCTCTGGTTGTTACAAGTGATGGTGATGTAGGTCCCCGATACCGGTATCAGCACATCCCTAAATTTAAAGATAAAAACCCTGCAGGTTAAGATTTTACATTTGTCCTTCAACCTGCAATCCAGGAAAACAAAAGATAGATCGTTAGCTTTGAAATTTGACTTCTGCAGCGATCAATTAGCTCAATCTGAATGATAGCAAAACCTTAAAAAAAAAATCTAATTCTTCTCTGAACAGACAATATGCTAAAAGAGGAGAATCCATCCCCGTTTCTGTGGTTGTAATCTCTCTTTTGAGGGTCCCTCTGCATCTTTAATTATCTGGACACTTGTGTCCAAAGGGGCTGCTTTCGTTCCTCAGTGAAAAGATGAGACCTCTTTATGCTCCTTACCACAAGCTTAAGCTGATAAACCCTCTTATTCAACCCAGCCGTGGGATCGGTGCTCCGTGCAAACAGATTGGGCAAAATAAAAAAAGACTAATCAAAACAGTGATTAGCCTCCAACAAGGAGACAGAACTAAGCCACGGCCCAACCACAGCAGGAGGTCTTAACTCCTAAGTGTGAGACTTTTCTGATAAACGTGTGCTTAAGTTCAACAACACAAGCCGAGAGATTTGTGGCATGCATTTGGTGCCGTAATTTACCGAACAAAGACGTGGTATGGCAGATTTGAAAATGAGATGTAATGGGTGGAGGAATGAATGGACCAGCAAGCATTCTGGTCTCCAGGCTCATTAGTAACCCTACCCACTTCTTAAAAGACATTTTATTTATTTACCGATGAGTAGCTCCTACAGTATTTTTGTTGTTTGTCCTAGCTCAGCTCGTGAATCTTTCCCTTTATTTCCAGCCCCAGTTACAGCCAGATGTTCTGTCAACACCTCCAGACCTCCTGTTTGCTATAATTCAGAATACACAGGTGTCTCTCAGCAAGGTCAAGCTCTGTGCTTCATATGCAGCTGCACTGTGTCCACAGCATGGAAAAAATAAATAAATTCATACCCTTCCCTAGAACCCTCACACAATGCAAAGTTGTCTCATGTGCAGAATTGTATAAACCCACCTTTAATTACAATTATGACATTTTCAAACCGGGAAAGTATGCTAATAAGATTACCTTATACAAATCAGTTAACTGCTCTTTAATTGAACATTAAGATGGACAACATTAGCTCTGTTTTCTACAGCTTTTTATGCAGAATTTTTCACCATCTTTAAGAGCTGTTCACAAATCAATTTTCAAAGATCAAGTCAAGTGTCAAGTCTTTTGCCAAATCTAACGACCGATCAATGGCCACTAGTCCAACTATGAAACTTGATGTGACAGCCTGATTGATGTGCATCAGTATTTCAAACCAAATAATGAAATGTAATGAAATAATGTTATTGTTGAATTCCTAAATTAATAAAAGTGCTTTTTGTTTTTGTAATATTAATGTACATCTTTATACTGTCCATGCTTTCATTATACATTGCATTAACCATGGTTTGGAGAGTTTTCTTCTCGATCAGGACTTAATGATTTAATATTTTTGGGAAACAATTTTATATAGTCATATTTTAATACCTTAGTTCCCGTTCCTAAACAATAAAAATGTTTTAATCTAAGGTATGAATTACAATGAAATAAACAGAATCCTAAAAAAGCAACAATTGTTGGTTCCAAAATCATTAATAGGGAAACGATCAAAGCTTCATTGTAGACAGGCTCAAGGCTACCACAAAGTTACATTTTCTTATTGAGCACAGATTACAGTAAGACTCCCTGTAAGCAGTCGTTCAGCTTTATATGGATGTAGTTACATTTCAGACACCTTTTTTCCCCAAGAACTAGGGTTGTGTTCTTGGGCCAATCCTCATTTCTTTCTATTTCCACTCCTTTCCTTCCAAGGTAAAAATGACTCGCTAGTAGCTACCTAGGTTCGAATTTAACAAATAAAATAACCAAGCTAAGGAAATAGTCCTTTTAGCATAACCCTGAAATTAAGATCGGGAAGCAAAATATTTAAATCATTCCAGTTTAAACTTCCTCTTCTGTTAATTTAAACTGCAATAGATTTTAAATAACAGATTTTTACATTTAGACATCTGAGAAGAAAGGAGAAAATTATCCAAACATACACAAAAAAAATCTTTTTTTTAACCATACATGTTAAAATGTGTTTATATCAATAACGTTTCTAGGCAAACACCCCCCACAGAATCATGGCAACAGATTTTGAAGTGATTTTATTTCTATTTTAGAGTGTAACCAATCAGTAAGCGTTCTTGTTTATCTACCTGCTGCCACAAATGAGTGTGAATGCGAAAGTTTACATCTGCATTCAAAACTTGTGGTAATTAAAGTTTTGCATTGAGTTTGGAGCACAACATTACAGAGAGACTTCACGGTGGCAGAATCATCTGTTATAATGTATATAATATATTAGAAACACACCTTATGACTATTGAAAGAACGATAAACAACAAACTTTTTGGAATTGGTAAAATCAAAAAAGTAATTTAATAATAAGGGCAGTCAGAGGTTGACTAGCCCAGAAACATCACTTCTGGGCTAACTTAACTAATCAATATTGCAGAGTTAACGCTAACTTTGCAAACAAGTTGTGAAATTTTGCATATCAGTCAGTAAAATAAACAGCCTCCTGGGAGTGTGCTACCATGGAAGCTAAGCAAGCTATGTAACAAGATAATTTTATATTACCTAACATACTACAGGTTCAGTATGGTAAACAGGTTAAAATACTAAGAAATTCAGCTTGTGTGTATTCTGAACCATTTGAACCCGATCTCTCTTGTAATGACTTTAAAATTATGCATAAGTCGTATGTAGAAATTGGCATTTAGAATAACTTGCACCATATTGTTTCTATAGCTGTGGGTACACTCAGCTGATGAACATAATTACATTTTAAAAAAAAGTAATCTACAGAAGAAATAATAATAAAGCACTATTATTGGATTTAGGGTCTTCACTCCAGCACCGTTAATTGTTGTCCAGATTATTTTAGTAACCACTGACCATGACTAATTCATCACACATAATACCCCACGAGTTATGTGACTTAAATGCACACACACATATGGAGTTAGTATATAAACATAATTAATATTGATGCTATTAAAATAAACCCAATAAACACATCTGCAGAAGTTTCTGCATATTCAGATTTATAACCAAAACAACAAAAACACATTAAATGAGCCAAATTTAACTGTGCTTGTTTTTGCGTGCACAGGAGGAGCAGGCGTGTGCAGCTGCAAATTATTCCAATTGACTCTCAGGCTATTAGAAAAATAATGAGCTATCTACAGGCCAGGAGATCTGCTTCAACAGGAGTCCCCTCCATCCTTCTCCACTTTCTCTAAATGCAATGCGCCAATTTTACAAGGAAAGCATTTAAATTATCCTCCTGAAACGCAGTCAAGATGCTGAGCTGCAACTAAAGTACATTTACAAATTCTTATACACTTAGCTCTTGCTGCTGATGTTTAAAAGGGAAGAAAAAACTTCCTAGGTGCTCCAAAAGAACCAACTTAAACTATTGATTCAGTATTCTGACTTTTAGGGAAGCTGAATGCAGTGACATCTGACCTCATTAGTATACAAAATATTAAGTGCTGCCTCATCATTCTGCAGAAGATTAACAGCTTGCTATAAACGTGCTGTTTGTCTAACAAACTGAGGCTCAACCATCAGTAAAGACCAACTAATCCGCATTATGGGGGGATCCACATCAAAACGTGACATGAACATAAGCTCCTAGAAGCATAGATTATGAAACAAGAGTCATGTGTGAAGTAGCTGTTTAGAATTAAGAGGGGGGACTGGATCTGATGTCACAGTGGAGACAGAACACAGGGGTACAAGCTTCTGTGCACTGTGACCAGGCTATTTCTGGGGTTTAATACCGTTTAGTTTCCTGACTGGTGGGGGCTGACAAGCGCCTGAGCACAGACGCATGCTGACAGACCGCCTTTGGAAGTCATTGTACGGATGTGGCGCACTGAGAGCTGAGTTTGGACCGTTTGTGTGGCTCTTTTATAAATCAGCCGCACACAAAATGGGGTTATAAACATCAAATTGTTTACTGACCCTTTAAAGGAAATAATAATATATAATACATCACAGTTTTATTAGACCATTGTGTCCAATCCGTCAGTTTCTGTTTAAAGATACAAAATTTGATAACTGATTAGTTGAATATGATAGTGTGAGCAGGAGCTCCTTTGTGCTTCTACAGTTTTAAATTTTTGTGACTACAGACCTGTGTGGAAACTCTGACCTGCGGTAGCTTAATAATGATACTTTCAGTAAATGGCCTCCACACAGATTTACACATTAGATCATAATGTTTGTTTTTTTATTTTTCCTCACTAGTGGCCTTTACTAACAGGAGATAACACTGGAAATGTGATAAAGAGAAAGGAGGGGAAAACGCAAAGCTCCTGGAATCAGGAATCGAGGACTAACAGCCTCTGTTTATGGGACGGCCACTCTTATCTGTACAAACTACACAACCCCAGATTACAAACATTTTACCACATAATAAAATATTTAAATTAAGGTTGAGACTTCCTTAAACTTTAAACATAATCACATATGGCAAATTTTTTCTTGGCACCTGGCTGTAATGTGTTGTTGCTAACATAAACTGGCAGTCATGTACTAGGCTTTTAACCAGTAGTACAAAAGACCATAGAGATGGCACGTACAGTTTATGCGCACATCATCTGCAACTGTAGAAGGGGTTGGAAGAACCAGCAATCAGAAAAGGGTTATCCTTTGGGAGGGGAATTTTTATAGAAGAAAAAGTATTATTGCGCTTTGTTAATAAGGAATAGAAATATCGAGACAAACAATAATAAAAATGTGCAGAAAGGCGATGCGTACAATGCATTCTGGGGTTTTAGAGCCCAAACTACCATAAGCGAGCATACATATAGACAACGAAAGCTGCAAAATTGATTATTTTTAACGGTGGAAAGTCGATCAACTTAAAACATATATTCGCCGTAGAGGGCTGCGAAGCCTATTCAGCCACAGTGCCGAAAATACTGACGAAAGACGAGGAAAGTGGCGTAGTCCAGGCTGATTATACCGGCTTGTTGACATTCCATACAGTGACAATCCCGGGCCCATTGGTTCTTTGTGAATGTGAGATTATTGATGCTCCACAGAAAGTGTCGCTTGAGCAGCCTATATTAACAGTGATGTAATGTGTAGGCTGTGTGAGACTCTGATTCGAGCCATGGTGCCTTTTTATTGGTATTATGAGGTGTTAAGTGGTCCCTTGTGTATCGCAGGGGTTATGTTCTAAAAATAACCCGCAAAAGAAATACCTGCAGTTTATTTATTTATTATTATTATTTATCTCAGACATGCATTTAGATTTACTCACAGTTCTCACTCTCAAAGTTTAAATCTTTGGGTTCTTTAATACATAAAAGTATTAATATAATGAGGTGTCTCCACCTGCGCGCCGCTCTGGTGCATCTTTTTCCTCTGTAGGTCTCGGAGTCGACAGTTTCCATGTGAGGAACATAGGTATGGGTAGGGGTTTGTGCGGTTTTGTTTTCTGGACAAGAAGATTCTTATAATCAGGCATGATAAATTTGCCAAGCTTAGGAGACAAGGCAGGGAGGAGATTGACAATGCCTCCCTTCAGTCAGGATGCAGAACACAATGCACATTAGTACGCTGTAAAGAAAGAATGTAAAATTATACAATCCAAAAATCAGTGAAAACAGCGAGGCTGTAAAAGTTAAAGCTCATTATAGGTAGGGATCACTGCATTCATTTAGGTGGGACTAATTAGGATATAAGGACTAGGGGTGTAATGTACAGCCCGCTACAGCTGTTTTCTTGGGGGCAGGGGCGCAGGGAGTTGTAGGCCTTTTGGCCAGTCACTGTTGTATTAACGTGTTTGCACATTGGGGCTGGGCAATGGGGCGGGGTGGTGGGTGAATACCCACCGAAGGGCATGTAAATCGGCGCCCCTGGACCGGACCTGCTTAGACCAGTGAGGACGGGTCGTCCTTCGAAGGACTAACCCCTCAATCTGGACAAACAGACGGCCAGGAACATGGAGAGAGCCATAGTGACGCAAGCTGCGTTGCCTCAGAGGGAAGAAATTTGGAGGTTGAAGATTTTTCTCCACCTCTTTCTTCAGGGGGAACAGAGTACATGGAGAGGAGGCAAGCGGCCCTGAGCCATATCGTTTACCACACCATTATTACAATGACAGATAATAAAATAAGATGCAATCCACTGGTTTTGCATGTTGCATGATACAAATCTTAAAAAAAAAAAACAAGCTGCCTGGATTCAACTCAATAGTTTATCATGCAACATTGGATTTGTGCAAAACCCATTTTATTATTTTATTAAAAGTCAGATAAAGTTTAGGACCATATGCTGAAAAGTATAAACAGGGATCATTTTGTAATTCCTCTTGTATAAGATTCCAAATCACTACATGTATCAAAGACCCTGGAGAACATTTTGTTCTATTAAACTGTAATTCTGCTAATGTTAACCCTCATAGTATACGTAACTTCATTTTTTCAAAGCTCTACACCCTTTCAGCTGCAACTGACAGACAAAAGCAATCAATTGTTTTTGTGCAAAGACTGAACATATTCTTGACACTCTTCCTCTTAGATAGATGAAGCCACCCTTTCCTGTGAAAACCTCGTGCCAGTTGCCTGATTAATCCTCCTGTGCCACAAACTAGTCAAAACAGCAGGGCTGGTGCCAGGGTGCCATGCTGCATGCTGAGACACTGGGTCCCTTTGTGCGGTGAGCCCATTTCAAGCAGGAGCTGCAGGAGCACTTACACTTGGATGAATATGGCATAGAGGTGGGAGGAGAGGGGTGGTGGGCTGCTGTTTGCAATACACCACTCTGCTTCCACCCACTGAGCCGGGTGGTGGTCACATGGATGGGCTGAGTGGAAACTTGTCATGCCAAAAAATGTTATAACCAGGACTACATTTTCAAATTAGTAGTGCCACTCCCTGATGGAGCAGACATCCTGCAGCAAACACATTTTATTGTGCAGTAGTGACAGGACTGAAAATGTGCAGCAAGCAGAGGCAACACAGAACTGCATTTCCATCATAGTGTCGCTTTTCATTTAGCTTAAGAAATATGATCAGTGGTGCTGATGAGGAGGAAACTGGGAAATCACCAAGAGGCAACATTCAATCTAGGAGAGCTAACAAAGGGCAAACGAAAGACGGCTACGGATGGCAGGATGCCCCTGGGGCGACTGTGAGGTTATTATGGTGGGAAGGGCTGCCGAGCTGTGGTGTGGGGCAATTACAGACTGAAAGGATCGAATGGGAGGGGGTCTGGGCACGACAGCCCATCCATGAAGGGTAGCTACGGGAAAAAGGAGCAACGGATCCAGACAGAGCAGCATTAAAATACATAAAGCTGACCCCGATGATGCTTGATTCGTCAGCTGACAACCATGTGCTTATTCTTATGGAAACCCATCTGTACAAACCCGTTTTTATGACATCCTTAGAATATGAAATTATCATCAAGCTGAACTTTATTCTGCACTGGTTTGGATGGTTTTACTGGTAAATATGTTACCACCGGTCTGGTTTTGGACAACGTTTGCAAGCAAATAAATCATCTGTTGTTCCCATCCAGAGCTGCAGCAGACACTGTGGTGAATACATCAGCCGTGTCTATTATCTTTAACGTCACTCCACTGTGGAAAGTCCTGCCTGGAAACCACAGCGTCCAGCAGAAAAAGTCGGCCTCAGTGTATCATTTAATTGGTTTGTGGACTACAGATGGAAGCTGCAGCCTTGCAGCTATTGTGTGTTATTTTTTACCAGCAAGATTCTCAGTGTCCTACAAAATTACTTGGTCCTGCCATGTTTCACCACTTTGCCCTAATGCAACTACAAATTTCAACATCTTCTGCTGGGATTTTGTGTTACAGTGACAGATAAAAACATATTTTACTTTTTTTCCTTTACAAAAAAATAAGAAAAAAAAGGTCCCATTCCAGCACTTATTTACATTTTGCCTCCACTAGTCAGTACACTGTAAAAATCATTTTCACTGCAGTTTCAAGCTCAATTTCCACTAGCTTTGTACATGTATACGGAAATTTTTCCCCCGTTTTTACGAAATAGCTCAAACTTAGACCCGAGAATATCTGTCAACAAAAATTTTCTACTCCTAACACGAAAGAACAATCAAATTTAAGTCTCGACTTTGACTGCCGCATTCTAAACACATGAAAGTGCCTTGATCTCAACTACCACATTGCATTTCTTGATGCACGTTGAGGGTTTTAGCCCTGCTGGAAGGTGAACCTCCAACTAGGGCTGGGCGATATGGCCTAAAAATTAAATCTGATTGTTTTACTTTTTAAATTCGAGTTGCAGGGTTTTTTTTCTGACCCCCACCCACTATTTAAAGGTTGTTTATGGATTATTTTCACAAAAATCTACATTTAAAAAAAAGTAACAATAAATCTACTGGGATTTTAGAGGGGTGCAAAATCAGAGTACAACATTTCTTTAGAAAAAATAATATTTGAATTAAAATATAATACAATGTACATTTAAATCAGCATAATTATGTTCTGTTTATATCTACCAGCCAGTAGTGGTCGGTTGAAAGATATGGTCTCTATGGGATTCAGCAAGTCAAGCAGCTGCTTCAGTGACCCAGAGATATTCTTATCCGTCTCAGAAGAAGAGAAACTAGAGTAGTTTTAGGTGAAGCCTACACTAGATGAAACCACATAAAACCTTTCCACAGTATCAAACACGTGGAAACAGCGACTTTGCTCCTGGATCGGTAAGCCTGCTCACTTTAGCTGTTAGTTAAACTCTTCTAAAATACATTCCCAAATGGACACAGTTTAGGTTGGTCATTTAGCGTATCGGCACCGAACCAAGCAACCCAACATCTTGAACGATGTTTTTATTGTTGTAACTACAACCTAGATAAACTAGATAGATAGAGATCGCCATAATGCTCATGTTCCATATCCAACCTTTAAAGGCACAATAACAGTTGCCAACAGGTTCCTGCTCCTGCTGAAGAAAGGCAATCCCACAGCATGATGCTGCCATCACCATATTTCACTCAGAAATAGCAGTAGGACTTTTCATTAATTGTGTCTTTCTTGGCCACCTTATATAAAATACCAGATTTGGAAATTCCGGTATTGGACCACGAGGTGTCATTTCAACAAATTCCTCCACCTGAGTTTTACAACTTTGAAGCTCCCCCAGAGTGGCTTATTGTGTGCCTCTCTGATTAATACTCTCCTTGTTCTGTCTGTCAGTTTAGGTGAATGGGCATGTCATGCCTTGTAAGGTTTCCAGATGTGCCACACACTTTTCATTTTGGGACGATGGACTGAACTGTGCTCTGTGAAATGTTCAAAGCTTTGGATTTTGTTTGATAACCTAACTCTTTGACCCATCAGCGGTGTTCCTTTGTCTTTACGATGCTGCTTTCTGAATCAAATTCCCAAACATACCTCAAAACGTCTTCACAGAACATGCCAAGATTAAATTCCATACAGGTTAGCTTTATTTACTAATTAGGGGACTTATTTTGGGGTATCAGAGTAAAGGGGATTAAATGCAAATGCATGCTTTCTGGAAGCTAAAATGTAGAAAAATTATGTATTATTTTCCCTTCCACTCCACAATTATGGACAACTCTGTAAAATAGTATAAATCCAATTAATTTTGTGGGAGTCATTATTGAAAAGTATGTAGAAAATGTAGAGGGTTATGACTTTTAATAAGGCAGTCCACATCTCAGTCTTCGAGCTGCAGTTCTGATGACAGTTCCATTACTGCTGCCTCTTGTAACATTACACATCACCTTGTAAAGCAACAACAATGGTCTGTGAAAGGAGACAGCAACTTAAGCTCGGTGGAGATTTAACAGCTGGCACTGTCAAGCATCCTGAACCCTCAAAAACACGCACACACCGCTGCCATGCCCTCCAGCCTTCAGCGGTTTCATTGCAGCAGGTGTCTGCGCCGCGCATTCTTTACATAAGCTCTTGTCAAACATGGTGCACGGATACAAGGCCTCACAGCTGCACAACAATAGAGTCGAACTACTGTGCTCTGCTGCAGCCAGACACGCACAGCCGGTGTCAAGGTAACGGTTCCTAGACGGTCGCTTTATAGTCCGAGGCAAAGCTAGTGCAACACCAAACCAGATTGTGATCTACATAGCAGCACCATCTCATCTCATTGTCAGGAAACAAGGTACATCTATATGATCTACAGCTACAAGTTGTGTTAGGGCTGTTAAAAATCACATTCTTATTGAAAACAGCCGGCCTGAGATACAACTTTATACTTGTTTAAGGGTCACTTCAATTAACACAGGATTAATTTAGACATGTATCAGCTGCAAGCAAAAACAGAAAAACATTATTTCTAAAATGACAGTAATAGGTCGGTTTTTAATTTATTGAATCTTGTATTGGCAACAAGTCTGAACTGGGAAGCATATTCCCTGCAAACGATCATTGTTTGCTGGCATTTTATTAATTGGTTGTTCATTTTTTTTTTCCGTCAAACTTTGCCCATCTAACCATATCTAGAGCAGCAATGAGATCCTAGGAAAGTGGTCACCTAAATGAACCTCTGTGAACCTCTGCTAAGGCCCTCTTTAAACTTAGAGTTGATTACCACTGAAAAAAGGTTGTGTAGAGAAACAAAATGATTTAGCAGATAACCAGGAGATTGCAGTGACAAAAGTACTGATCTCTGTATAAAATGTATTTTTTTCCAATGTCATATTCAATATTTTTATAGTACATTATGAAAAGAAATTCTTAAATATGAATTGACCAAAGTGCTTCACTTCAATGGAGCAAACAAGATGTAGTCTAGAAATCTAGACAAAGTCTGGCAGATTTGCTCTGCAGGTTGAGCTAACCAAGCTCCACTGTAGTCTCAGCAGTTCTACCATTGACTTGGCTAATGGTGCATTTAGACCAAGGGCTTTGTCAGCGTCAGCAACGTCAAGATTACATGTTAAGTCTATGGCGGAGGCCGTTGGAGGAGCGTCACAGTCTCTGTGGTGCTTTGTGAGCTTTGGCTACGTCAACTTTTCAAGCTTTTCATGCTTCAAAGCTCATAAAGCCAGCAATGCAGATGTTCAGCTAGTTGCACTTTAGATGGGGCTGACGGCCCTGAAGCCGCGCGTTAACCAATCAGAGCTTATAATTGGAGTGATGTCACTACACGTATTTTGAATATAGCGGGAGCTGGAAAAACCTACATTTAAGTCTAGAAAACGCAGATAAAAAAAAAAAAATCATAAATAACACTTACTGAAGACAGATGC
This sequence comes from Apricaphanius iberus, assembly GCA_028564705.1. Classification (NCBI taxonomy): domain Eukaryota; kingdom Metazoa; phylum Chordata; class Actinopteri; order Cyprinodontiformes; family Aphaniidae; genus Apricaphanius; species Apricaphanius iberus. The sequence continues at coordinate 1,333,160 of JAPXFQ010002988.1, forward strand.
ACAGGCGCTCTTCGGGAAGAATAGAGAGCCTGTAGTTGGTGTTCTGGTAGGCGATTCGAGCTCCGATGCGGCCCAGGAGGTCGTGAAACTGGGCGCAGGACAGACGGAAGTACTGCTGAAAGCGAACCTCATCCATACGTAGCTCCTGGAGCAAATGGTTAAACTCTCCAAACTCCGAACGCATCCGTAGAATAGGGTGTATCCACAAACGGCGCTGATGTTGCCGAAGTCGACGTTGTCTAGCTTTATTTAGCAAATAAAGCCAAAGCACTCTCTCACTACTATCCGCCATAGTTCAGAATGTCCGGCAACAGAAGAAGCCCCGCCCACACGTTCTTTTTTGCTCAGAAGTGGCAGACTTTGCAAGCTTCAACATGGAAGTGTCAAACTAGATGCTTTGTGAGCTTTGCTTGATGCTGACAAAGCCCTTGGTCTGAACGCAGCATAAGTGTAAGATGGGCCAATCAAAGCCCTCTAATGATTGTAAGGAGACATTGGACGGGCTTAGCACCATTGTGGAAGAGCTTTTATCTTTTTTTTTTTTTCTTTTACAATGATAGCAGCGCTGTGATGGTGAAAAACAAGAATGATGGCATGAACTCTGTGAAAAGGGCTTTGGCATCCACTTTTGATGATTTAGACTTGGGCTTTTCCTGCAGATAGAGGCACTTTTGTTTCGACTGATTGATTTTCATCGCTAAGAGTACGTCATGTTGTTTTTTGCTCCGATTGGTCCTTCCGCTGCACTGAACACCACTAACGAAGTTTTAATTCCTGTATGTTGTAAAGCCTGAAATATGCTGAAGTATGTCTAATATTAGAATGAATGAACAACAAAGAGAAAGCATGTAAAAATGCAAAACTGGCAACAGGTGGATCAAGGACCTCTTGATAAAACATTTATGCCCTCTTATGAGGACAATTCGTCTGTCACTTGGTAAGGAGGGCAGAGACACGGTGCAATACAGATTTCAGCATATCAGTAACATGCTGATGAAAGGAGCCCTTACCCTCCGTCTGAGGCTGCTGTGCACCATCATCGACTGGCAGGGAGCCAAGTCAGCGGCTAAATGAACGTTAGAACCACCACCCAAGAGGATTTTACCTGCGACCTGATCCGCCTCATTAGAACTCATTCACAATTATCTAAAAGAGAGTTGGACATTGCCGAATCAAAGACATCTATTTAGCTGTAAGACTGAAACCCAACTTGTCCTGTGATACATAAAAAATTGCTTTGTGACTATGGTTTTATTGGCTTTTAAGGAAAACATGAAGAGTGAAATATTTTTAAGAAATTAATCGAGGGAGATACAGTTGGACCTTCAATGAGTGACCTTAGTGTTTCTTAAAGGACCTCTATCATGCAGGATTACAGAGAAACGAGACGTTTTACTTCGTGGTCCAACATTAACTACAGGATACAAGTTGAATGTTAGGACAAATTAATAGTGTACTGTATAAAACCAACAGTAACATTTTATCATATATATGTCTATCCCAGAAGTTGAAAGCTGTAAAATGGCATGATATAGTCCCTTTAAAACAGAGTTGGACAGATTCCAAGTCAGCTTCATCCTTTTTCCAAATAAGTATCCGAATGATTAGCCCCTAGCAGATGAACATTAAGAATTTTGTAGAAGTTTTTTGTGAATTTTGTGAGCTTTGACCTGCCGCTTCTATTCAATATAAGAAAATATAAGAACAGCATTAAAAAATCTTATCTTAGCCTTCCTGCTATGACTGCTCATAAATTATTTACATCAGGCGCTGAGGAGAGATCAACTACCCCGTGAGACAGCAGTCATTTTAAAAACGTATTTTTTTTAAAAGATTATTTTTAAACAAATAGAAAAAGAGAATTTTGAACCATTTAGCATCTTATATAAACAATTAGCATAGCCAACTTGGTTAACATAGCAAAAACCACAATCTCCATTTCTTCCTTAGAGAATGAAGGCCCTCATCGTCATGCTTCAATAAGGGCCAGCATTTACAAACCCAACTTTTTCCTTGACAGAAAGATTGAAAGCGCACAGAAAAAACAGAGAAACCAAGTGTGCTCCCTGTAGCCATCCATTTGTGTGTTGCAAGTCTTGTTCTCTCCTTCACACAGCCTGAATTAACTATAGACGGGTCTCAGCAAGTCATAGGAAACATAGCTGCCTTTAAATACAGCGGCTTCTTATATGTATGTGCTTCGTCGGAGTTCATTTTATAACAACCTCATTGACAATGAATATAGAGCAGTCTTTTTCACTTTGTAACAACTTCCAAAGAGTATTGTCATCACAACCTATTAGCACTTGGTATTTTTTTTTTTTGCTGTATGATTGGAAAATGTTCTATTTTTGACTTTCAGCTCAAAACTGAAAATTTGTCTGATTACAGTCACCAGTCAATGACCCAATGATTTATTTTTTTTGTTGTCCATCTTTTTTAGTGAGTTAATACATCCTGGACTGAACTAATGAAATCAAGAAGGATAATAGCCTGCAGGGAGAGCGAGATATTGCAGTAGATTAATGCAGGACATGGAGGGGTTGGGGGGGTTGGGGGGGGGGGGTGAAGTCAGAGTATCTGAGGTGGGCTGTGAAGCTCTGGACAGAGGAGTGGGGAAAAAAGTGCTTCCTTCACGAAGAAATGCCCTCTGCGTGATCTGCCCAAGAAATAAAACAGTCCGACAAAAAAGCAGCAACCTCAAAAAAGGGTTGAAAGGCCCACCTTATCTACACACTCCCATCACAGTGCTCGAACCTGGTCAGTTGTAAGCTTTTGCCGATTCTTAAAGCGTTTTGCGTTCACATTCAGAATGAGCAACTTACGCTTTCCTCCTTTGCCAACCTTTAACTCTGACCTGCTAGTATGACAACTGCACACATGAATCTAAAGAAGAAATAGCTTCTTCGCTTCTGGTTTCCGTTAGCCACTTGCTGTTTCTTTAAGACAAACAAATCCGAAAACAATAGGCAGCTAATTATGGCTGCAACCAATAATTATGTTCACTATCATTTACGCTGCTAATTGTTGGCTTTTTGATTTTCAGTTAGTCAACTAATTGTTTTGGCAAGGAAATGTGTAAAGAAAAAAACAGGGATAACGAAAATCAATTACACATGGGCTGGAGCTTGGAATGATGGCTCATTTCATTTAAAGCTAAGAGATACATACATATATATACAAAATGATGACCAAGTGATTGACCAAACCCAAGTTAGCAGAAATAATGCATGTTTTTTTTCTGCCAAAAAATGCAAAAAAAAGTGCATTTGAAATCTGACCCCTTTACTGCGATATCTCTGGCTTGGCATGGCTGTCCACCTAAACAGATCTGTCTACAGGAAAGCATAACTCAGAAGCAGTCAAAAGGCCCATGGTAACTCCAGAAGAGCTCAAGAGGTCAAGAAGCGGAACAGCTTTTCACAACGTACTGTGTTTTGATGAGCATGCAGATAAAATAGCAAAATACATCAAGAAAACTAACTGGATAAGAAAAAATAAATTAAGCAAATGTAATGCTCACAAGGCCACATTTTAGACTTTTATTGTACGAGAGAAGAATTTTTTTGAAATGCAGCTGAAGACAGAGCCGACCAAGGGCTGCAGGCCTCGGCCGTATAGGGATGGACAGCTGCACACTGCAACACGAGGCCCAGACAGACAGCGAGCGGACCACAAAGAAGAGCACGAACAATGCCGATGTTGATGCCACAGATATTTTCCGCTCCCAGTTAGAGGACATAATGACGCTGCACTATGACGGTGGATGTGCTCCACTCAACAGCACAACCCTCCCATCCTCCTCCTCCTTCCTCCACGGTTGTCTGAGCCTCATTCAAACCTGGAGTTTATTATGAGGTGTAACGGAAATAATCATTGGCAATCAGAGAGAACTTACAAGACAATGTTCCAGTCCAAATCCTAACGCCACAACACAACAAATAACAGTTAGGAGGTTGTACTGGTTTAAATGAGGCTAGGTTGAAAAGGATGCCTCCTTTCTGGAAAACAATAACAGAAATAGATACTAGGCTTGAGGCATTTCAGCCTGACATGATTTTTATACTTTTATTTTAATATATTAAGCTCCAAAAACATGTGTTTTTTGCAGTTTTTAATATAAATGCAATAAATAACAATGTGCCTTCTTGAACTAATTTCACATCCATCTTTCCAATCTGCTAACATCAAAATTCACACACCGATACATTTCAATGGCTTCAGGATATTGGGTTTATGCCTCTTTTAGTCATAGAGCAATGCTTGAGACCAGGGCTGTAATCAGGACACTGGCCTAGCCTCCTGCCACACACACGCAATTAATGCAACATAATCCTCTGCTCTATTGTTCGCAAAGACTGTCAGGTTTATGCAGCTAGGATATAGTGAGAATGAAAAATGTACTTGTAATTAAAACTTTAAATCTATCTGAAGGATGTTACAGAAAAGAAAGCCATTCCCATGGGTTTGTTCAAGTTAAAAATCAAGGAAATTTATGAAAAATTAATCTGCAGTGAAATTTATTCAGGTACATAAAACAGCTTAATCCAAAAAGAAATCCTTATTTTCACAAAATCTGAACTCATTCTGAAAAGCTGTAGCATATTTTTAATTTCAAGAGGTTGAAAAAAAAGCAAGAATATTAGAGAAGCAAAAAAGCATCCAGCTAGCAATTTGAATCAGACAATATTTGACTGATTGGCTCAGGATCTTTATCAGCAATTAAAAATACTGAAAAATCTGTATTTCTTCTCCACACTAATCAAAAAAAGAACTCCCTCCATTTTCGGTCTAAAATCAACAGACAGCATGCATTGCTTTTTTTATTTTGTAAAAAAATAAAAAAAACAATAGGTTAGGGGTGTATGGTTCTGATGCATGGAAACTGGAACAATCTTTCAGCTCCTTTGTTTTCTGTTGGATATAAAACGGCTAACTCTGGCTAAAGAACATGCAGCACATTGGGCATTTATATGTTATCGTCCCTGGAATAAAAAATAAAATAAAATCCGAGTTTGTGAAAGTAAAAATCTGCAGGTCTGACCCCAAATAAAACCATAAAAGTATTTTGTGTATTTATATTCATATAATTGTTTGCTTCGTATTGAAGCCCCCAATCTTGTTAAAAAAACAACAACTTTGCCACAGATAATGAGAGAGTTTTAGCACAAACAGCTTCATATAATGGCAACATTTCAGGCCTTTTTACTCTGCATGAAACCTAAAATTATTGGACAGATAGGAAACCTGACATTAAATTACCATGATCATTTAAAACGTGTTGTTTCTGAAGTCTGTCCCTGGGTAAAATCATTAGTGTGTGGAAAGCCAGGAGGAAGTCCAATGTGTTTCCCCTCCTAATAATAACTCAGGAATGTCTGCAGCAGCACATTTACGTCCAGATATAACTCGATGAATCAAAGTCTGGTTCATTTCAGCAAACATAATTATCTAGAGACTGATTTATTAAGTCAGATTCAAATTAAGTTAATGACAATGATGTTTCATACTTTAATTCCCTGATTAGATCATGTGAAATGAATTTGTTTCAGCCCAAAATAAGAACCATGCTTCTGTATGCTGGGTGTGTTTTATCAATCATTTAAGTTTATCTTAAATGACTGCTGAGAATATGAAATGATAACTGATTGCAGTTACCTTTTTAGATTACGGGCTAAATAAGATCAGGTTAACTCCTTTAAAAGAATCAAATTAAAACTGAAGATGTGTAAAACCAGTGAAAGTGAAGAGAATGTGTTTTGTTTCCGCTGGTTTCCAGGTCACTTGCAGTCAGGCTGATCAGGCTATGCTGCCCTTCATCACCGCTGCCCCCCCTCTTACCTTTTTGTGTCTGTCTTTGAAAGGTAACGCAGGCCACGGCATCTCCTGCAAAAAGTCCTGCCAGTGCTTCTGGTCCTGATCAGACGAGACGAAGACGATTTCCAGCTTGTCCTTATGCTCGGACGCCTTTTTGAAGCGGCCGTAAAACTCGCACAGGCTGCCGTTGAACTGCTTGCACGGGGCGTTCAGGCTGCACCCGAAGAACAGCCCGACCAGGGAGAGCCTGGCGCCCAGAGACTGCACGTCCACCTCGGCTTTCTCGCTGTTGACGAGCCGCTCCCCGAGCAGACTCACCAAAAACTCCGACATCGCGGCGGCACACAGTCCGAGAACACGCACCCACACAAGCACGACAGTAACCCCCTCAGCCGAAGCTGCTGCACATGTAACCGCCGTGTTCGGGCGACACCCAGCACTTCCCCCGCCTCCACCGAGCTGAGGGTTCTGAGGTGAGCTCCGAGCCCCGGAGATACAGTAGAGGCGTTGCGGTGTGGGCTTTACCGCTGCTCTGCTCGTCCCTCCGCTCTGAGCGCTGTGCAGGAATGCGCTCCGCTTAAATCTCCCTGACTGCAACAGAGATTACTCTATTGACATGAAACCGCTCATTTACGACAGTTAATTAATTTTGTTTTCTATAAATAAAAGGTAAATTCTCCTGTTTGTCATGTGAGGTTTTAATGCAGTAATTCCTCAAAATGAGGCCGATTTAAAACTTTGTTTTATATTCTGAAACTGTTTAATATTTATATTTCAGTGACACAAATTTCTTTTTCGTCACAAAGACCGACATCTTAATTGCTGTAAAATTAGATTTTATTGATATTAGTTTCCTTTTGTTGTATTGAATCAATTGAATAAGATTTCGCTGGAACCACGGAGTAACTCATGTGAATTTGCTGCCACCTAGCGTTTACAAAGAGAAAACAACAGGTGGGCGTGGCTTTTTCCCTCAATTAATACGGCAGAATTTTCTTTCCCTCCAATCACAGGTTTAATGCTATTATAATGTGTTTACCAGCTTTAGACACCCAGACAGTCATTTTTTCTCACACGCTTTTTCTTTTTTGGGGGGGAAGGGGAGCTTAAGATTAGATGGAGACTAACATTTTTCTTGCCAAACATTCTAAGTTTGGATTTGGGCCGGGAATTTTGACTGAATTTCTCTAACACAGCGGTTCCCAAAGTTGGGGTCGGAACCCGTACTTGGGGTCACAAACGTGTAAGTGTGGGGGCCTTGGAGATTCTCTTGAAAAAATATAGCAATACCAAAAAAGGCCATGAACAATCACCTGCATTCTAAAAACTGAATTTATCATAAAAAAATAGTACTTGAATTGATAAAAGCAACATATATATCTCATTATATTGGCTTTTGATGTTTAAACTAACACAGAAAAAATACTTGTATGTTCCATTAAAAGTTGGGGTCTTTTAAATTTTTAGTTTGTGGGTCAGAGACTGGAAAGTTTGGGAACCTTTGCTCTAACACATCAAGTCCATTATAGTTGTGACTGTATATTTAGGATAGTTGTCACACAGGAAGGTGAATTTTCCTCCTAATTTCAAATTGCAGCTGCAGGATTTCTCCTGGGATCACCAATTTAACTCTTTCCATCAACACTGACCAGCTTCCCTTTACTTGTGAAGAAAATCACCCCCCACGGAATGATACAATCTCCACTATGTGTCACCATTGCGATAATGTGTTTAGGATGTCATGCAGTGTTACATTTTCACTACACATACTATTTTGCATGTAAACAGTAGCCAGTAAACTTTTTCACTAATTTGACCTGAGTAGCCGAAATATCAACTCAAGTAAAAGTAGCACTGCTTAAACATATTTTTACTCTAGTAAAATTACAAAGTAATAATCCAAAAAAAGAGGAATTTTTTTTTTAGCAAAAAGCCTGTTCAAGTATTGAATTATTGTTTTGAGATGATAACATATGATTTAATATTCAAAAAATGAGGTAACTGGGAACAGTATAGTTATGTGTAAATTCTAAAGACCGAAAGAAATTGGAAATATATTGGATAATTGTAAAATAAATAATCTGGGTAGAAGAAACATTTTATAAATAAAAGTAAAACTAATGAAACCAAAACTTATAGTAAGTTATGTATGTTAGAACAGGGTAACATACCCTGTGTCAACGTCCGAATGGCACAACAGGCTCAGCAGATGGAAAATAACATAGAAATGAGGGATGCAACGATACCAGTTTTTATCAAACCAATAAGATACAGATAATTGGATCTGAGTTCTTGCCAATACCAAGTACCAATGCCGATACTTCTATCACATAAATAATACAGTGAATTTTTTATACAGGCTTTATTTTCTTGTCTGCTTAATACCAGTGATGGTATGATAGAGTAAAAAAAAAAAAAAAAAATAAAAATGACAACAAAACTAAGATTTCAAGTCAAAAATGAAAATTTTCACTGTAATGATTGCAGTTTCCACATTTCAAGAATCGGATTATGACCGAGTACATTAGAACTATCGGCCCAGATACCAGTATCGGTATCAGTGCATCCCTAATAAAAATGATGAAGCTTGTGTACAAACAAAATGTCTCACTTCAACATGAACTGTACTGTACCTGTGAGTGTCATGCATTTTTTGGTTAAAACAAGCTTGTTCTTCATTCAGTAAAGTTACTCACTGTGGGTAGTCAGAAATTTTAATAAAGAGTAGTGACAATAAAAATAGTATTCAAGTGAAAGTAAAATCTAGTTAAACTACTCCTAAAAGTATCGTTTTTTTCTCCAAAAAATGTTACTCAAGGAAATGTAACTGAGTAATTGTAACTTGTTACTAACCCCCTCTGCCTATATGACTCCTGTCACCTTTTAATCAGGTCCTGTTCTGGCTTTCTTCCTGCCACTCTTCATCAGGACAGCTGTCAACAGATTCTCATGAGTTGTGTATCTCTGTTGCATATCTTGGCAGCGTCACTGATTGATGTTTTCAGTAAGTTTGCCCTAAGTATTTATATATTTTCTTTCAGATTATGTCTTGGACCTTGCTATGTGGATGCAACAATGCCACTTTTTTCAAACCAATACGATAACGATACTTTGATCTGAGCATTTGCCGATACAGAGTACCAATGGCGATACTTCTACCACACACAAAAAAATAAATAAATTAGGAGATAGATTTTATTTTCTTCTTTGTATGTTTCAACAAATTATGGTGAATTTGAAAAAAAAAAAATCATACAATAACCACAAAACAAAAATTTCAAGTGAAAAATTATTTTCTCGGAATTTATGCGGAGTTTCCGCATTTTGAGTATCGGTTAACTTTAATCAATATGGATATGAGTATATTAGAACGACATTGGCCCCAATATCAGTATCGGTGCATCCCTAATAATGAAACTTCTGAAGGCAAGTATTTGCACTTGATTTTATCTTTGGGTGTCAGAGTGAAGGGATTACCAATGCATGCCACATTTTCTATACAACTAGAATTTTCCTTCCACTTCACAATTATGATTTATACAGTGATGTTTGTGACTTTAATGTGACAAAATGTGAAGTTTGAGGTGTATGTATTTTTTTTAAAGGCACTTGAGGTGTTCTTCAAAAAACAACTTAACGTCTTTGGGCTACTTGTAATACCTCTTATGTTCTTTATACATCAAGTTATGCAGGATGTTTGGAGATAGTCACACTTAAAGACAGGAGTCAGAACTGGAGGTAGTAAACCTGAAGATGTCAGGATTTTTATTAGGAATGAGTACAGTGACCAAACAGAAATTTGAATTGAATAGATCAGAGAAACAGTTCAGCCAGACAAGAGCAGGATGAGATGGATGCAGATGGTCAATTCTGGTGATCCTCTGGTTGAAAGAGGAAGATGTAACAAACTGCGAAGAATCCACAGTTGAGCTGTTCAACATCAAGTCCTTTTATTTTGGTTCAATTACAATGCAAGGCAAAATTTATCACAATATAAAAATCATATTTTAAATCAATAGTGTGTATTTATTAATTGCACAGAATAATCAGAGAGCAAACGCATCCTTTCAAAAAGGATGCGTTTGCATATATGTTGCATGTTACAGGCTGGTTGTTTTTATTAAATCACGTATTATTTTGATTTTGAAACTGGATCATTACTAAGTGTTTCAATTAAACGGCGTAAACTGTTCATTCATGAAGAAATGTTAGATTCTTTATGAGTGATGTAAAAAGCAAAGGACCCCTCAGTCTTCAGTGAACATCATCTTCACCAGCTCTGGCTTGAGGCACTCTTCCTCCACCAATTTCTGAGGCTGCAACGCAATGATCACAGTTAGCTTCTAGCACAGCTCTGATCGATTTTTTACTGCAGATTAAAATATGAAACAATTTGCAATGGGTGCCTTCTTACTGTGCCATATCGCAGGAGAGTGGGGACTCCAGATAGCTTCAGTATCTTCTTGAAGTCATTGTTTGAATCCTTCCAACTAAAGCCCAAGATAGACATTATTACAAACCTGTTTCAACAATAGTTTAAAGAACTATCAGTCTGAGCTTTCTGTATAAAATAAATGACAACATATATGATCTTTGGGGAGAGAAAAAATAGCAATGCATTTTGTTTTATAAAAGATTTTCACTTAAGGTAATCAGTTTAGGTCTCACAGGTCACTCTATGACTTTGTAAAGTGCTTTTTATTGTTGAAAATAAATATATTTGGTTGCAAACAGATATAGACGCCAGATATTTATGAGCAAGTAGCCTGTGTTGAAAACAAAATTCTGCCAAGTGAAAATGAGATATTATCAAGATAACCATTTAAAAGAAAATCGAAATTCATTCAAGAGAACACGTTTTAACTGTAACAATTTAAATACTGTATCTGAATATGTTGACATTAAGTGAAATATATTTAGTCTGCCACCAAACCCACCCAAAAACCAACAACTTACTATGGTCTATCTCCAACTTGACAATAAATGAAGACGGAGTCCTCGGGAAGATGAGTCAGTTCTCCCCTTACAATCGGCTCAGCTGAAAAACAAGGCAGAAAGCATACGCAACATACAATATCAAAAGGATTGTTGTAGAGCAAGCATAATCAAGAAATTCTCGCACAATGTGTTATAATTACCTTTTACACAATCTGGACACCAGCTCTTTCCCTCTGCGTCTTTATCGCCTGAAAAATACGCGAAAATATCCTTCCCCTTTCTCTCTGACACCGCTTTGCAGAACTCCTCATATCCATGCACATTCACCTCTTCATAACGGGCCATGGTTTAGATTGCGAAATCTCTAACTTTACCTTCAGATCTTCAGGTCTGAGCTATTGCAAGTGCACGCTGAGGCTGCTGCAAAACAGAGAGAGAGAGAGAAAAAGAAAAAAGTATTACTTCCGGGTTGGGCATTGCTTCCTTAAAGTGAACGCTCACAAACAGCCAACACGTAAAGGCCGTGCAACAAATTTCTGATTGAGTGGTTTTGAGTAAAGCTGCGCGAATATGTGGTCTGTTGGGGCACTGCGAGTATATTTAACGAGTAAGCATGAGGACTTAAGAGAGATTGGCAAAATCCAAAGTGTTGATGACTAGTTAATTAATACATATGTAGGCCTACCAAAAGCGTGTGACAGAATGGGAAATAAAATACATTCAAGTGTATTCGTGCTTGATGGGTCTGAGATTTTCAGAAAAAAACAAAACAAAAACCAATGTACTTGGATGCTCACTTACCAGTATAATAGGTTTACAGAGAATTGTCAAAAAAGAGAAAACATGTAGTGGGTAAAATATGTCTCTCCGAAAATAAAAGGAAAGTGTGGTTACAAGTCATGCAGCCTCAGCCTCAGTAAATAGAGTCGGAATTTGGCCTAAGCGAAGTGGTTTGATATTTTACATTTATTATGCGTAAGGATATTTCGAGCATAATCCGTGACTTGTGGTATCTAGATGTTATACACCTTCACATTAATGCTCACGGTTAGCACATATTATTTTTTATAAATACGACTAATCAAAATTATGTGAATTAGAACGTCTTTTCGTTCCAAAAACCAACTTCCAATCAGATTTAATAACATCTCCACATATTCTTGCCACTCTCAACATGGTGGACCCACTGACGTATCGATTAAACAAGTTACCTCTAGCCCCGTCGTAGACATTTTGTTTGTTTAATCATGTTTCATAATTTTGGATTTATTATATTTTAAACACGTTTTTAGGGAACATCAGATTATTAGTTTTTTCCATTTTGGCTTTATTTGGTTTACGAGGTTTGAAAAATAGTTTTTTTTAACTACTTCCGCCTGTTGTTGTCATGGCGCCGTTTCAAACTGTTGTCAAGATTTCACTGTATTTAACAATCTTATTCATGGTGTATACTTTAATTTTCAGTTCTGCCAGTGGATGTTTTATCCAATTACGGACTTAAATAAGTGCTTATTAACCACAGCGAAATGTCGGAGTCGTCAGTTTTGGGGTTAACATAATGTAAACAAGGTAGATTTAAACGTTGCGTTAGCGTCCTAATGCTAATAGTTATTAGCCGTTAGGTTTCGGTTATCTTTTACAGTTTTTGCTATTAGCTTTTGCGGCGTCTGTCGCTGCAATGACAGCACGGTTACCGGGACATCAAAACCAGGAAAGAAGTTGGGTTTCTGTACGCTCAACTTCAAACGTCAACGGCCAGGACTCAGCTACTAGGGCGTCTCAAACAAAGGTAAACAGATATTTAGCTTTTCGAGTTATTTAACTCAGCTTTCTTACTCCTCTAAAGCTAATCAATTAGTTCAGCAACCGATGCCTTTTAGAGATGCTGTAAATAATAAAGGGTCCCATCAGTTAACAGATGATTTTAACAAATCAAACTCTATTAGAACTGTATTTAGTGCTACACTGGACACGTATAAGGGAAGGTGCAAAAACATACCAAACAGCTAAATTTAAAAGAAAATCAATTTAAGTTATGTTTTTTTTTGGGGGGGTGGGGGGTTCATACAATACTGCCTATGTATAACAGCACCTTCATTCATTTGGTCTTTTGTGAAATGACAAAGCGGTTTAACCTTGTTACAGACATCAAGACAATTGTGAGAAACTAATCTGATAAAATGTGATTTTGGGTTTTGATTTCTTTGACAGTTGTTATTCAACGAAGCCATTCCTCTGAACGTCATCAACCGTGCCACTCGTGTGGGCCCTCCAGCTCCCATCGTGATAGAGAGATTGCTTCCACGTTCGGGGATGCGTGAGAATGCGGACAGCCCTAAGAGCTCCCACAGCTTCACGGTGCTCTCTGAGGAGAGGCTTCAGGCGGCTGTTAAACTGGCCAAGAGAGATCTGAGACGAAGGCACATCGAGTCACTCGCAAAAACCTCACCTAAACCTTTCGAGGAGGCTTCTGTATTTGAAACAAGTGATGTGGAGCTGCTTCAGGTAAACTGATTTATGTTTACAGATTTCTAACTTACCGTAGCCAAACATGGCTTTCTTTGTGAGCTCTAATTGTTTGTCCCCTTTTCATACAAAAACTGAAACAACTATTTCCTTGTCTCTGTAGGAGCTTGTCGGGACTCCAGGCAATCAAGAATCAAAGTTGTTAAAATCAAAGGAAAAGAAGGCTCCACTTGATGCTAAACAGCAAGCATCCAAGAAAAATCCTACTTCTTTCATGCCTCGTGCTGGCCAGTCTCCTCCAACCAGAGACCACGGTCTAAAGCAGATAGAAGCTGGCAAACATGGATGTTTAAGCAATGAGATCCACAAACTACAGAATGAGCTTGAAACATATATTAGGAAAGTGGAGGAGCTAGCTAATCGAGGTAACTCTTGCAGACAGCTTCCTGCTCTTAATTCTTATTTACAATGTTACTTGCTGTCGTCATTAAACGTAAGTTTTTACCCGTAAAATGCATTGTAGTTTTAGTTTGAAAAGTTTACCTATAGCCTAGAATAGGCCAGTTTTCATTAGCTTGTTGACCTGCTGCACAAATACTGAACTATCACCTGTTATCCCCCCAATTGATCCTTCTTCTTCTTCTTTGTGTATTTTAACGACAGTTTGCAACCAATGTTTAGGTGCATTACTGCCCCTGATGCTCAAAAGTGTGGGTCAGAGATACATTTTTTTTAATTAATCCTGTCTGTCTAAGGAACTTTAAGAAAATTTTACGGCTATCTAATAATATCCTCATATTTAATTCATATACACCTTCTTTTCTTAACCCTTCTACTAGCTGCAATCTCTGCTGATTATACCCGATTAATTTCATTCATCAAAGTAATAAATACCACCGTTTTCAATCTATGAACAAGTCAACCAACTTGTTACAGTATGTGCATTTTTTTTGTGTGTTTAATAAAAATCAGATATAGGTTAGTTGGAAGCGATTTGGAGTCCCCTAAACTAGATAAAGCGTTATACAAGTAATTGGCAATTTACCATTTTAGGGGCATTGATCTTCCTTTTTGTTTTTGGATTCAAAATGACTGCCTCCATCAAAGAACCTCCAGGAAATTTTTCCTGTTTTATAATATAGCCCTTCAAATTAATTTTTCTGATTAGCAGCCAAAATTGTAATAGGCTGGTAATTCTTTAAAGGAAATTGGAAATACTTTTTAACCTGGAAAAACGTGATGAGTGCATTTCTAAAATACACTCAGCAAAATATACCTTTTTGTTAACACGTTTCTGTATGTTGATCATGATCAGGTCTATGCGCAGGGGGAAAACTGGAAGAGTCTTTGGAACCTGAAGAGCAAATCAAATTGGAGTTACGCAGAGAGAAACAGGCAGCCCGCTCAGCGCGTATCATTTATGTTCTTCAGCGACAGGTATTATGTTTACGTTGACAATATTTAACAGATAAATATAAGAAATTGGACGGAAATGTTTTGTTTGCCTTCAGCTTTAAATACTGCTCTTTCAGGTAAAAGAGATACAAGATGACGTTGAAAAACTCAGAAGAGAGAAAATGTGGGAGACAAAAAAGGTTTGTCTTTAGCCGTATGGAGCTTAAACTAGACTTTTTAAATAATTGCCAATGATAACACTTGAAGGAATGTGTTTGTTCTTTAAAGTAATTGTCTTTCATGAAAACATTGTCCCAGTTATGTGTAAGAATTGAAGAGAAAAACACTCTTCTTGTTTCAGTCTGTTGCAGTAAACAGGCTTGCTGCTGCACACCGTGGTGCTCTCAGGGCCTTACAGGTTATCATCAACCAGCTTTCAGATCGACCTCTTAGCAAGGTTCCCCCTCATTATAAAGAACTGGGCCAGCTGATCCGTCAGCTGTCTTTGTGCTCAGCCAAGGTTGAAGCGGACCAAGGTTCAGCTGTGCCTAAGACTGCCCTGGATATCCTGCAAAAACTAGAGGTGAGGAATGAATGTTTTATGTTACAGCTGCTCTCGATGAAGAGCGTTCGTTATTATGTCCCAACGTCAATGTATACCAAAGCCTTTAACTGCCAAAACTAAGAAATAAATTGAGGAGCAGTATCCCATCAGAATGAGAGCCCCTCCTGTTGTAACCCAATACCAGACGAGTTTTGTATCTCATTATACAAGGAATGCGTTCCCTTTGACACTCCATTTTTTCATTATTTAAATATCCTGTGAGGTGTTACTGTTTTACTGTTAAGACTATTCTCGTTTAAATGAGAATATACTTTCGTTTTAATGACATAAATCTCGTTATAACAGAAAGTTTCTGGTTATAACAAGATACTGCTTATGATTTTTTTCCTAGCTCTGACTGTTCTATAAATATGATATATGGAATTTATATTTTTTTCTTTTCTAGTTTTGCTATTGGATCACACAGGATGCTTAAAATACCCTTATCTTTGTAGTAAGGTGCATCATCAGAATTGACCAATTAACTAAATTGATATAAAATAGATGCAATGATGTATGAATTCAATGCACATGCTGAAATTTCATTATGTGCGTCAAAATTTACATTCTGTTTTTACTGTTTTACTAATCAGAATTGGAGGGTGAATGTGTATCAGTACGTAGAGTAGATGTCTTGCAATCTGAGATTTAAATTCCATCTTCTTCCTTTCACATGTTGAAGTGCCGCCGGGCAATGCACTTAACCCAAGGTTTCCTACCGAGCTCAGTACTCCTATTTCATTTAGGCTTGTCAATGTTAAAAGAAAACACTAGGACAAAATAACCTCTCCAGAAAAATTGTGCCATGCAGATAATTAATTTGAATGTGGTAGAATAATAATTCTTAAACATCTGCCATTTTGACATCCTATTGGTTTGAACACATCTATTGGAGATTGTGCATGACACAAACCACTTCACAGTCCAGCTAGGTCAGGAGGTAGCAGACATATGTTAACGAGTTCAAAGATGACCGTGGAAAAGAGTCAAGCAAATGCACCATTACAATACTTTTAGGCAGCTAGTTCTAATATTTTCCACTCCATTAATTGTGTACTATGCTCTGTAGTATTTTTAGTAGTTGTAATATGTATTTGCGTTGCACTAAAATCCATTCATTTTCAATGGGCCCAAATGTAGCTGAAACTTATAGTGTATCCAAAACGCTTCAATATTAATATTTTTACATCATTATAGCCGTTTTGTCCTTTAGTACAAATATTTTTGGGGAGGTGTGGTACTGCTGTATTGCAGCTCAAACTTTAATGGCATTTTTCTTCGCTTACATTGCTTTTACTTTAATAATTTCAGTGGTATGAAATGAGTACTTTTCACTTTTACTGAAGTATAAAGTCTTAAAAAACCCTAGTATCTATATTCCTCCCTGAGTAATGAATGTGAATACTTTTGAGACGTTTGTGTATGTCGAGTTTTACAGTTACAGCAGCTGTTTGGGGGATTCCATAGTGGTCTTTCTTGGTTATGAGAAACAAACAAATATTTTTATAGCTACTTTACTCAGACAATTATGTTAAATGAGATCTAAAGTTAATTTAATATCTATTTAATTTTAATATTTACTTTTAGAATGAGTTAAAACTGAAAGTTATTTAAATATAGTATGTAGTCCAGTTTTCTTTTTGTTTCTTTATTATTCTGGATTATCAAGTACCTAAGCATCTTTTGATTCCTCATAGGTTTTAGATTCAGCCCTCAGTAAACAGGAGATGCTTGAAAAGATGCAGGCCCAGGCCCATCCTCCTCGCAGGAAGTCTCCTCATCGCATCACATCTCCCACTAGTGGGCCCAAGAGTCTCAGCATGACAACTGCTCAAGGCCCTCGCCAACCTGCAAATCCTAGAAGAGGTGCTTATGGTAAACAGGTTTTTTTTTACCAGTGTGTTTTAGCATTTTTTGATTTAGCTGTAGTGAATCATTACAGATCTAAAATAAAACCTCCTTTTTTGTTTCTACTAAATGTATTTGTGTTTATGTTCTGTGAGTCTACCTTTTCTAAAGCTTTGGTTCTAATGTCTTTGATTATAGAGTCTAAACCGCGCACATATTGAGCACCTGTTCTCCTCTGTGCTTTTGGAAGTCACCAAAGGGTTTTCTTGTGATTGTGTTGGCCTCCCTCTGCGTTTAAATGGCTGCACCAGGTTGAAAATTAATGAGGACTCATGATAGAGATTGTAAACAGCAACTGAAGTGCAGAACAGTGGCCTTTGGCCCCCTGCTGCTTAGTCTTATGAGCAGTTAACTCCCGCTGGCTTTTTATTGAGCCGAGAGCTATCCTCTGCAAGAGATGACATAAACACCCAAAATGAGCTTTATCTGCAACCGCTGCAGAGAGTCAGGATTATCTTGAATCTGGTCATACATCTTGCTGTAATGCTGTCCCCAATATGTCAAAAGTGAGCACTTAATTGTGATGGTTTCAGAGTAGAATTGTTATCATTTTTAAATCTTAATGCCGCGTTTAATTTTTGTTTAACTAATAGTCGTTCAGAACCAATCAGAGTTTAAGTTTTTCATTTGTGTCTGCAGGGTGGAAAACTGTCTTACAGAAGCAAAAAAACGCTTCCTACCTGCCTCCTTACCAGAGAGAAGTGCTGATGGCTGGTCTGCAGAACATCGGCCAGCAGAGGGTGCTGAAAGAGCAGCAGAGACCATCTCAGTCAAGCACTAACTACCAGAGAAGGCGGCAGGCCGAGAGAAGAAAAGCTGATGTAATGAAGGTGCCTGATTAATTCATTAGGCCAATCATTTAATCATTGGGATTTATTTAATGATTTATTTAAAAATTTTCACAGCCTGATCAGAAGCAAGATGCAGGTTTCCAGCAGCCGACGGTTTCCTCACAGCTCAGAGTGAATCAGCTGCCTCAAAAGGAGAAATCTGTGCCCTGGATACCAACATCACCCCACTCTCCTCCTCAGCAGCAGCGGTAAACCTGTTATCTTTTCCTTTTTGGCCGCTCCCACTGTCATGAAATATTACTCTGCTAAAGTGACAAATAATAGGTTATGAATGTTTGAAATTAAATGTTTCTGTTTGAAGATAACAGCTCGCGAGCAGAAAAATATGTCTGTAAATCTGGATTAGGGCTGGATTTTTGGAAAATCCAGATTTTTTAATTTACTTTTGCACTACTTGACTTCTATAGCTCAAAGTAATGCCGATCCGTTCAGGACCTACGATCTTGTTTTACAAGGATGTTTTACAACTTGTTTTTTGTTGAAGTTTGAATTCAGGTCAGCTGTGGGATGGGGTGATTTAAATAAAAGCGAGTTTTTAAAATTTTTTTTTGTCATTACTAACAATTTCTTTTTAAGAAAACCCAGGTTAAAAAAAAAAAAAAAAATCAGAAATCGGATTTGGTATGGAAAAATCTGAGATTTAATTTTCAGGCCATATCGCTCAGCCCTAGTCTGGATACAAATTTGCTCTGGAGACAAAAATGGTAACGCATATTTTATGGGATTATGTCATTTATTTACTTAGAAAAAACAAAAGTATTAAAAATAATACAATTGAACATGTACCTAATATGCTGAAAACAAGGAAATTAGAAGTGTTGCTGGGTCTCTGTTATGGTCTCACGTAATGATGCTTCATGTATCCTGGATTATCGAATTCCTTCATAAGGCTTTTTTTTTATTCCAGTTTAAAACTATAGCTCCAGTCATTGTTAAAAGAAGCATGTCGTCATAAAAAAGATAAAAGATTAAAATATAGGTGAAAAAAATATTTTAAGGGGCTTTATTTTACATGACAGTTAAAATATTTCGCTATACTGACACCGCAGGTTATGACCCAAGTTTGATGACCCTGCTATTAAACAAATGTACACCGCAGCTCTTTAAAACACGAAATGTCATCACATTGTCAAATAAAGTGGTGAATAAAAAAACAAAACATATACAGGATTTTTTTTTTACCTCCTTGTTTTGCAGGATCATTTGTCTCATTTTCTTTTGTCTTTGCTTGTACCTGTATCTACAACTTTTGTACTGATATCTCATTAGAGCACCTCAGAGGGGAAGACCCGAGCCGCGCTGCCTTTTTTCACCCGTGAAGCCCCCATTGAGCCCTCCGAGAGAGCAGCAGGCAGGAGGTCTGTTGGAAGCAGAGCGAAGGTTGTGCTCTGCAAAGAAGAAAGAAGCTCAGAACGAAGCACTAAGGTGAGAATCACCTTTTTATGTCAACCTCTGCCACTTTCCAGTTTATTTCAGAAGGAATTATTGCAATTTTTTCACATTAGTTGTTTGTTATTCTTTTGTTAATTTCACCTTCATTCAACAAAAAATCAGACCCTGCAAAAGAAAAAAATGCCAAGTGGATGAAATCGAGTGGAAATGAATTTTAATGAGCCCCCTACTCTGTATTCACTGAGTCATTTCTAACCTTCATGCCAGACCCCACTTATTGAAAGCCAGAGGCAACACTCCGATTATGATTCAAAGTTTTTTTCCCCCCCAAATAAATTAATCCAGATCCTTGCACAATTGAGGTCATTCCTCTTTTTGAGCGATTAGTAGTTGGTGTGTTTTAAGTGCTGCATTGATTGAGTGTTGCACATATGCCCTCTTTTAATCATCTCTTAATTACTACAACTGTGATTTCCTATTAATCAGCAGCTAACAGCCTGGTTTTAGGGATGAGGATTATGAGTTATTCATGTGCAAGGCTAATCAAACTTGTGTTTGGCGTTGTGTAAAAAAAAAAGAAAACTGCTGGCTTTTTACAGCAAGGCTTATCAGGAGATGACTTTGCAGAGTGTGAATCATCTCAGTGAAGAAGACGCCCTACGCATACAGAAGTTGAGGTTCGTTACTGATATACGGTGCCTTGAAAAAGTGTTCATGTTGTGGCATTACAGCTAGAAATTATGGTGTATTTTATTGGGATTTCATTTAAGAGACAAACCCAAAGTGGATCCTAATTGTGAATTAGAACAAAAATATTTTTTACAAATAAAGTCTGGAGTTAATACTTTGTAGAAGTATCTTTTCGTGCAATTAATAAAAATATGTTGGGGTATGTCAGATATCCAGACTGAAAATGTTGTCCATTCAACTGTGCAAAAAAAGTTCAAATTCAGTCAGTCGGTGCAATCTAAAAGATTAATGTTATGGATTTAGGTCTGGACTTTGACTGCATCATTCTAACATATGGAGATACTTTACTCTAAACCATTCCTTGTAGCTCTGGCTCTACATTCACATTTGTTTTCCTTTTAGAATGCCAACCTTAGTTCATGTCTCATAATTCTTTATCAATATCTTTAAACAACATTCATCTTCCTAGTCTAAGTTTCATTTGCAGGCCAAAAAGCTTAACTTTGGTCTCATCTGACCAGAGGACCTGCTCTTACGTTAGCTTTGTCTTCTACACGGTTTAGAATAGAATAGAATAGAAAAGAATAGAATAGAATAATCCTTTAATAGTCCCACCAGGGGAAATTCGGTCGTAAACAGCAGCCAAAGAAACAACAAATATACAACATATGTAACAGAAGAGAAAAATATATACAAAAAAATAAAATAATACACAGAATATGTACATCCACACAGAATATGTACATCAGGTGAAAATAATGTGTAAATTATATCGGTGTGGTTTAGTGCAAAATGTAAGATACAGTGCAGGTGTAAAATATTTATATTTGTCTGGAGCAGTTTTGGTTGTACAGTCTGACAGCTGCAGGGAGGAAGGACCTGCGGAAACGCTCCTTTGTGCATCTAGGATGCAGCAGTCTGTCACTGAAGGAGCTCTGCAGTTCAGCAACATTTCCATGCATGGGGTGGGAGACTCTGTCCATCAGAGATGTTATTTTAGCCAGAGTCCTTCTGTCTCCCACCACCTGCACTGGATCCAGGCTGCATCCTAGAACAGAGCTGGCCTTCCTGGTGAGTTTATCCAATCTCTTCCTCTCAGCTGTCGATAAACTGCTGCTCCAACATACAGTACTGTAAAAAAAGACGGAGGCCACCACAGAGTCATAGAAGGTCCTTAACAGCGCTCCCTGGACTCCAAATGACCTCAGCCTCCTTAGCAATTAGAGTCTGCTCTGACCCTTCCTGTAAAGAGTATCAATGTTGTGACTCCAGTCCAGTTTATTGTTTAGGTGAACATCCAGGTACCTATAAGAGTCCACTATCTCAATGTCCACTCCCTGGATGTTCACCGGTGTCAGTGTGGTGGGTCTGTGTCTCCGGAAGTCTATCACCAACTCCTTGGTTTTTCCAGCGTTGATCAGCAGGTGGTTCTGCTGGCACCAGTCCACAAAGTCCAGAGTCCTCTGTCTGTACTCTGAGTCGTCATCACCTGTAATGAGTCCAACTATGGCAGAGTCATCAGAGAACTTCTGTAGGTGGCAGCGTGGGGTGTTGATGGAGAAGTCAGCAGTTTAGAGGGTGAAGAGGAACGGTGCCAACACGGTTCCCTGCTGGTACTGGTACCACACAGGAGGTCTTCCATAGCTGTGGTACTTTCCCCAGCAACAGGCTCAGGTTGAACAAATGTCCTAAAATGTCACACAGTTCATCTGCGCAGCACCACAGCAGCCTGAAGCTGATGCCATCTGGACCTGCAGCCTGGACCTGTTGCAGGGCTAGCCGATATGGCTTAACAATTAAATCTAAACATTTTTTCATACCAAATCTGATTTCAGATTTTAATCTTTTTTTTCGTTCCCTTTTTCTTCAAAAGAAATGGCAAGTGACAATTTTTTTTTTCAAAACTTTGCTTTATTTTCGATCATCCCATCCTGGAGCTGACCTGAATTCAAAGTTTAACTAAAAACTAAGTGGTAAAGTATCCTCGGAAAAGGAGATGGTAGGTGCTGGATGGATTGACATCACTCTGAGCTGTGGAAGTCCAAGTAGTGCATTGGCAAAAAATTTAATAAATTTTACATTTTCAAAAAGTTAATCTTCATCAAAAGAAGCTTTGATTAATCAATGAAATCAATTTATTGTCCAGCTGTAGTTTGTAATAAACTTTAAACCAGACTTTTTATGACTTCCTTCGATCCCATTATGGCCAGATTTGTGTAGTGCATTGTTGTCATGTCAACAGACTCTCACACCTGAGCTACAGATTTCTGAAGCTTCCCTTCCACGAGGTACCATGACCCTCTTGGCTGCTTCTTTGACCAATACTCCCCTTGCTCGGCCTGTCAGCTTCAGTGGACAGCCACGTCTTTGTACAATTGCAGTTGTGTCATGATCCGTCGAGCCTTGGTTGCCGGTGATATTGGTTTATTTCCTAGCCTTGGTTTAAACTTCCCCACAACTTTCTCCCTAACCGATCTGCTTTGTTCCATTGACTTCATGATGCTGTTGGACCACTAATATTTTGAAAGAGATTTAATTACATACAGTGGGAATTTGTCTTCTGAAGCTATTTGTTTGAACTTTACTTCGGGGTATCAAAGTAAAGAGGCTTGAATACAAATACAAACCCCAATTTGGTGATTTTTGTTAAAAAAAAATAAAATAATTTTAACAGCCACACACTCATTTATTTTGGTGTGCTGCATAAGATCCGGATTAAACACATTCAAATATGTGGCTGTAATGCAACAAAATATGTATAAGTAAGAGGTATTGATACTTTTATAATTCTCATAATATTTAGCTGTAGTCATCCACAGAATTTCAGTTTAATGTAAGCATTTTAGAATGTAATACACATGGCAAAACAGGCTAGTTCCAGGAGAATAATCACTTGAAAGTAATTGTAAATATAATATGTAAATACAATAATTAAAGTAATATCATATAAGGTTTTTACCCCCTGTAAATATTCACCATTATAATAATTAAGAGAAATAATTACTTCGCATCACTTGGGAACAGTCTTGCTGCTAAATCTTTCTGCCAGTGCCAGTCCATGGCAGGAATCTACACAGTAATCAGCCAGAACAACTCAAAGAACTAATCATCACAATCATATATGTGCAGCTACATTGGGAATTTTGCCATAGGCAAAATTATCCCCAGACAAAAGATTATAAATTAAAGGAAGGTTTTGATATGGTAAATACAAGGGAAAGTGCATTTTTCTATAGATCACATTTTTATGTTCGTCGACCAATAAAGATGTCCAAATTAATCACTGCGGATTCTGGCTATAAAAATGTGAGGCGAGGACGAGGTGCAAATTGCCCAGACAGCATAAATTATAATCACAGTGTACTTTTTTTTTTTAGGTTAATATATTTTGTGTTATATTCTGTGTTAGTGATTCCACAGAATGAGTCTTCATTATCACTAGTTAAGTATAATTAAAGCTGTTGGTTTTGTTCTTTATTACCTATCACATAGAGTGCACAGATCACATTGAAAGTTATTCATTTTCTGACTTTTGGGATTTGTGTCTGCACGCAAATATACAAATCTAAAAGCTAAAAGTTAATACTCCATCTTTTTAGATAGATTTTAACCTCCTTTACCGTTTGAGCTTTACATACTTTACCTCAGTAGCTGTATAAAACAGTGCTGTTTGATTACTGATCGTTTAATTAGGACATTTTAAGCTACAGGTCATTCTAGAAAATAATCAACAACAACTTTTCCAGTAGAATGAATATTTCCCACAAGAAACTGCTAAAAAAAATCAAATTAAGATCAAAGGTTGACCCAGCTGAATAAGTTCTTCATGTCATGTTTTATTTTTGTTTCCTGGAGGTATACCTCATCTCACTGGTAAAATGAATGTAATTGATATATTGCTTAACAGCTTTTGATGTAGGCGTGTGTTTCGGTTCACAGGTCTGAAGTTGTTTTACGGAATCAGTGGGCTGATGAAGCTGTGGAGCGAGACAGAGAGACTATTCGACATTCTGATGAAACACAGGTAGAAAGACTTATCTGTTACCTGAATGGCACTAAATATGAACTACCATCTATTATGTTTGATTTTATTTATTTATTTGATAGGGACAGATACAAAATGCATAGATAAACGTCTGGAGTAATCCCATGTCAGTATCAAAGTGTTTGTAGCCAAAGGCTTATTTGCAACACCACTGCCTAGAAGGGCTTTTGACGGGTAAAATAGATGCACATAAAAAATATTTTTTTTTAACATTAAATAAAAATAAAATTAAAAAAAATGTTTGGAATGCATAGGACCAAACCCACCATTTGACCCACATAGGAATCAACATTTTACAAGTTATCCATGGTCATGTTGTTGTTGTATGAGCCAGAGTTTGGTACTTTGGTCTTTTAAAGGTTGAAAATGTATTTATTTTTATATGGGAAGGTAGAGAATTCCATAAATTTGCTCCTTTTATTGAAAAAAAAAAACTGTCTGAGCAAAAGATGTTCTACAAAACAGAACCCTGCAGTCTTCAGATGTTCCTGTTCTTGTAAATCTAATCTTTTGTAACATATTCACACATGTGTAAAGTGGCTCAGGAGCTTGTCTATTTACACATTTATAAAAAACAAATTGTGAAATTTAAGATATTATGCGTTGCTAAAACATTACAATGATGAAACCTGTTGGGCTTTTTGTCTAGAATTTTAAGAGGACGATTATAAAGCCTTTCGAGTGTCTTTAAAATGGTCTGATTAGTCTGAGACCAAGCAGTGGTGCAGTATGACAGTTGGGATAAAATAATTGTGTCCAAGAAAATCTTCGCACCTTCAAATTTTAAGCAGTTCCTAAAATTTTGAAAACAGTTAATGCTGATCTTCATTTTTTAAGACAAATTTTTGATATGACGTTTAAAGTTTAGTTGGCAATCTAAAGTAACACGTAGGTATTTCTCCTGTTCCACTTGTTCAATGGGTTCACCTTTAATTTCTATATATAATTCATTTTTTGTTGGTATCTTTTTTTATAGAGAAACATAGATTTAGTTTTCCTTGTATTCAAAGTCAAGCATGATTTGGTTAACCAAGCAGGTACTTGCTCAAGGTGTTTTGTTAATTTACTGCCAATTGCAGCAGAATTTTTCCCCATTGTATATATACTTTCGACATTACTGGAACTAAGATCATTGGCCCATAATTATTGGCATCAGCAGTGTTTCCGGAGTTAAAGATGGGCTTGACTGATGAATTTATCCATTTATCTGGAAATGTAGAAGTTTTTATGGATAAGTAAATTATGTGTTTTAATGGTTGGATAATTATTTGAGCATACAAAAAAAAACTGCATCCATATTATATATATCTTTAGAAAAAGTGGTATTCAGATCTGAAATAGCGTTTTGTAGTATTGATTGATCTACTTCGATGAAATTTTTTTTCTCATTTTCTCCATTAATGAAATTTGCGTGGAAGCAAGATTATGTAGCGACTGCATGACAAATTATTAAATGCTTTTGCAACTTTAGGAGAATCTGAAAGATTTTTCTCTCCAATTTTTAATTCATACCTATCACTTGAATTGACATTAGGTTTAGCTAATCTATGGATATGTTTCTAGAGTAGCTTCCTGTTTCCTTTAGCTTCCAGTTAATGTCGTCATATAGTAATTTGATTCTACACTTCACAGTTCTTTCACTACTCTGTTCCCTTAGCCCTTTAAATAGGAGTAAATTGGTCTCATATCTGATTTTCAGGTTTTCAGTTTTGAGGGTGCGATCCCTTTTTTTGTGCATTTCGTGTAGGAGTAGTTAATTGATGCGTTTACGTTTAATAACTTGGACTTAACCTCCTAGCTTTCATAGCACGGTGTGATTCTGTGTATTTTGATTATATGCTTTAGCTGGAAGATGTTGAGAGGAAGGAGACTGACGGTTTGAAGAAGATGCAGCTCTCTGAAGATGCTCCTGAGAAGGTGAGGCACATTATTTAGAGCTGAATTTGCTTTTCTACTTTAGTCTAGATGAAGAAAAAGCGTGAGCTTCACGAGCTGAACAGTTGTAACTGATGATGATGACGACATTTTACCGATGTGTTAGATTTTCTTTTTCAACTGTACTCTGTGTTTTTCTTTTTAGACAGCAGACGATTTTGAGCACCGTAGTGAGTCTCTGGAAGAGGAACTGTTGGAGGACGCTACTCATGATGCGTGGGCAGCAGAGACAGGCAGGCAGTTGGGGAACACAGCCTGGTGTGGGCTGCAGGCCCCTACCCTAGAGAGCATGCTGCTTCGCATGGAGGAGATACAGGTAAGAGTCGCCCTGCAGGGGCAACCCACTAAAAGGTCACTGTGCAACCGGAAAGGTTACCTGTAATCAGCTTGTTATTTATACTGAGCTGTTTTGACAGTTGTGGTCTGCTTCTGCTTACTGATTTATCATCTAGATCCTGGCTCTTACCACATTAGAATTTGATTTTGTGGCAATTTTGTAGGGAAAAAAAGAGGTAAAGTGATATATAGTAGTAACATTTGTAGCAACATCTTCGTCTGGTATTTACTGTATTTACTATATTTGCCCTTAAGTAGGGTTTTTCCTTCGATAAAGAACCGGAGTCGGTGCTAGAACCAGAGCTGAGCTGGTTCTTGGCTTGTTCTTTCAAATAACTTTTCCACTGACTACAACGTGTAGTTGGTGCTGCATCTCAGCATAATCTAATTCAATGTTTCACAACCTTTTTTGACTTTTTAGAATGTACAAAATTTTTTTTTACATGACTATTAAATCTCTCTCTCTCCTCCGTTTGTGATAACAAACACAGACACTCGTTTAAATAAAGTCTGATTTAAACAGACGTTTAAAAAAATAGAAAATCTGGGGGAAGCAAAACACTAGATCTGAGGGAAGAGTGTTCTCCACATCCAGACTGGTCCTCTGCTGTTTTTTTTATTTATTTTTTTTATTTGGATATTTATTAAGCATAACACAATCCATTTTAATTTTAACAAGGCACCACCAATATTGTCAAATGCCAGTACCAGTCTGGCCCAGCTTCAAGTTGGTGCTCAGCTAAGCACCAGTTTGGAACCAAAAACTGGGTTGTGGACAGTGGAAAACCAAAGGTTCTAGCACTGAACCAACTCTAGAACCAGCTCATTGGACTCAACTACAATGACTAATTATTTTGGATTAACTAGAGAGTTTCTGGTATGTCACTGTTAGTATGCTATCACAGGTGTATTTACATGATATTAATATTATTTATATGATTGATTTTAAAAACTTGAAAATTTAGCATTGACAGTTTAATGTATGTTTGATCAGAGGGAAGAGGAGGAAGTAAGGAGACGGTTCACCTCCATCACCTATTCTGACCCTCTCTATTGGGACCGCTCAAGAACAACAGGTAAAAAAAGAGACCCTCATAGATCTGTTACATTTTTTATATTTTTTCGTACTTTATACTAAAAAAGTATTTTTTTTTAATCAGGATTTTATGGGATAGATCAGCAAAAAGTTGTGAAAAATATTGAAGTTGAAGGAAAAGGATAGATATTTTTCAAAATCCTGGGGCCCCTCCTATTTAGTATCCTCTTGCTCCTGCTAGATTAAAACCTAGAACATAACAACCGAAAAGATTAGTTACCATAACCATGATACTCAGCTTTACTTTACAACGTCATGTGCCATAATTTTCTCCAGCTGAACAGAAACAAAACTAAAGTAATTATCTAGAGTCAGCACACAGCTTCAGTTAATACAACTAGAAACTACTCATTGGCCCAGAATCTGGATGTAATGATGGTGTAAGACCTGAAACTCCAGGATAACATAAAAACTTTAACAAGGTCAGCCTTCTAGAACCTCAAAAACATGTCTCGAAGGATTGATGTTGTAACAGGACTCCTCCTAGCATTAACTTTAGTCGGATTGATTACTGCAACACCGTCCTCACAGGGTTTAATAGAAAGTGAATAAGACTGTAGCTGATCCAGAACGCTGCTGCTCGCTTCCTCACTAGAACCAGAAAAGTAGAGCACATCACCCCAGTTCTAAAGTCCTTAAACTGGCTCCCGTTAGCTCAGAGAATAGACTTTAAAATACTCCTACTAGTTTATAAATAATTGAATATTTTAGCTCCAAAGTATGTTCAGTTCAGTTTATTTATATTAGCCCTGATTTACAACAGATGTAATCTCAAGGCACTTTACAAGAAAACTCATTTGAATATTAGGGGTCACGATCTTGATCTAAAAGACGATCGCGAACACCTCATCCCATGCTTACATACTGTTGCGTCACTAGCGTCCCACTCGGACTCGGTAGCAACAGGTAGCAGGCAATAGTCTATTTACTCAGATTTTCCTCATCACAAGGAACCACACATTGCATTTTCCCTAACAAGTAAGTCACCAGCTCTCATACAACTCCCAACAACACCTGGTAATATTATTAACTGTAACTAAAAAGAGTCACTAGATGGCAGCCACCATCAGTTACTGATCATTTCTGTTATTTATTTAAAACAAGATTTTTGCACTTATAAATCTAACGATTTTTTTAAATACAATAATACTGTAAATAACTTATTTCATTTTGACCATTAATGCCTAATGTTATGCATTACACAATAATAATGGAAAATGCATCACTTATATGTCTGTTGAAATAAGATTTATTGTATAAAATTTTATGAATAAAACCAATTTATTATACACTAAACTAGTCTAAAATGTCATAAGGCTTTAAACTGTAAGAAAAAAAACAAAAAACAGAATTGAATTCGATTGTGACCCTGAAATTGAAAATCAAATCAAATCGAGGATTTGGAGAATCATGACACCCCTATACAAACATTCCAGTCAGTAAAAAGTTTTCTATATAAGGAATCCCAGCAGATTGTGTTGAGTCATTGAGCTCATGCAGAGTCCAACCACAGTAATTCCTCATACTAAGCAAGCATGTAGCGGCAGTGGAGAGTGTCTGCTATCTATAAAGAAAAATAGCTGGTTCCACAGGAGAGGAACCTGATAACTACAACATCGGCCTCCAATTCTACTTTTAGAAATCCTAGGAACTACTAGTAAACCTGCTGTCCGAGAGCGAAGTGCTCTGTTAGGAACATATTGAACAATCAGATCTCTGATGTGTGATGGAGCTTAATTATTAAGGGCTTTATACAAAAGGACAAGGATCTTAAACTCTATTCTGGATTTAACAGGAAGCCAATGGATAGAGGCTGAAACAAGAAAAATGCGATATCTCTTTTTAATATTCATCAGAACTCTTGCTGTAGCATTTTGGATCAACTGAAGGCTTTTAATTACAATTTGTGAACTTCCTGATAATAAGGAATTACAGTAGTCCAGCCTTGAAGTAACAAATGCATGGACTAGTTCCTCAGCATCACTCCTGGACAGGATGTTTCTAATTTTAGCAATATTCTGGAGGTGAAATAAAAAAATCTTACAAACTTTTTTAATGCGGTATTTAAATCTCATTTCATGATCAAAAATTACAGCAAGGTTCTTTACACTATTAGCAGAGGCCAAATTAATGCCATCCAGATGAAGTCATTGAGTTAGCAGTTGAAGACTTTTTGTAAATATTCTCTGCTATTCTTTGCTCCCTTTATCTGAAACAAACCTCTAGTTGACTGAAAAGCAGCTGAAACACTGCACTGTTTTAAATAAAGGCAAAAAAACTCATCTGTTAAAAGTGCCTTTGAGTAACTGATTAATAATACCTTGAGTGTCATATGTAATGTGTCTCTAATGTTGTTTTTTTTATTGCTTATTTTATTTGATCAAATAATGATGTAAAGCACCTTGAACACCCTTGTTTTTGAAAGTGGGCTTTACAATTAAAGTCCCATTGCCTTGCCTATTCTATTGTAGCTTTAGCTGTATTTTTAGGGTTGTTATCCTGCTTAAAGGTAAACCTCCACCTACGTTTCAAGTCCTTTGCTGCTCCTAACATGTCTGCTTCTAGGATTTCCTTGAAGTTAGCTCCCTTCATCTTTCTAACAATTGTAACCACAAACATAATATCCCCACAGCATAATCCTGCTACCCCCATGCCTCACTATACGTAAGGTGTGTTTAGGTAGCCATGTTCTGTTAAAATAGGCCAAGGAGTTCAAGTTTGGTCTCATCTGACAGCTTTGCTGTGTCCCCACATGGTTTGTTACAAACCAACAAACTTACTGCTATTCCATAAAATTCAGCTATGTAGAGTGTATGACTAATGTATGTCATATCAACAGATTTTTCAACTTGATCTCTGCGTTTTTGCTTCTCATCCCGTTTTAAAACTAGCTCCAAGGCTGTTTCTCTGAATAATGCTCCGCTTGCACAGCCTGTAAGTTTCAGTGAATGGTGATGTCTTGGTTGGTTTGGTGGCATACTCCTTCTATTACCCTGAAAATGGATTGAGCAATTCTTCATGTGATGCCCTAACTGTACACATTTTCTCATTCATCTCTCGGCTGTGTTCTTTGATCTTTTTAATGCTGTTTGTTAATTTGTGCTGTCTAACAGTCTTATTTAGCCTTCACGGAACTGCTATGTTTATACTGAGATTAATTCAATTGGATAAACTGGATTCTGTTCAGAACTGTTAGTTTAAAAGGGGCGCAATAATAAAGCACTTCCCATTTCTCAGGTTTTCTTGTAGAAAAAAACTAATGTGTCATGTCCATTCTTGGTCAGAATTATGTTCTATGTTGTGTTCATCTATCATATAAAATCCCATTAGAGCACATTGAGGTTAGTGGCTGTAACTCTCAAAAGGTGAAAAACGAGTATAACTACTTTTTTTTTGTCAGAGCTCTATAGCTGTGATGCCAAGAAAGTAATTACTCCGATGCTTCCTGTGGATAGAGACAGAGTTGGTGCTGACATGGAAACGAGAATATTTGTCATTCAGACTGTATGCTTGTCTTTTCTCTCATCTGTCTACCCCTCTGTCACTTCCTTCAATCCTGCCTCTTGACACACACCATCCATTTTTTTCTTCTCACTTTCTATTCCTCCAAGGATCCCAGTCTCAAGCTCCAGGCTCTAGGCCAGCCTCTCCTCAACCAATCAGACTCACAAGGCCGGTGCCGAAACAGACTTCCGCAGCTGATATTATTCTAGAGAAACCCATTGAGGCAGGGTGAGTTGTCCTTTCTTTCCTCATCAGTAAGCTTACCCCTCTCTTTATGTCTGCTAACGCCATTCTAAGAATATCACCTGGAGGTCAGTATGAAGGGTTGAACTAGAACCATGGGTCTTAGCTTTCTTTATTTGTGCTCTTGGATTCAGTGCAAGCGTGCTAAATGCATGAAGTTAGAATATATAGCCTAACAAATGCAAGTACATATAGAAATTTGATTACTTGGAAAGCCTGGGGTCTCCTTTAATGTGCTTCCTCTGTACTAAGAGAGATCTCATTGTTTGGAACTGCAACGTAAAGCAGCAACAGGAGCCTCTTTTGTATAATTGCCCCCTAGCCTTTTTAAAAAGGGAATTGGTTAATGTTTTCTAGTGATGCACAGTTAGTATTTTTTTTCACATCATGTGCCAATGTTCTTCAATCACATTTCCACTGGGAGGCCTCACTTATTATACAAAACTCACTTGGTGGGTGGCGTACCAAGGGCAGAGTCTATTTCTGTCTCTGGCAGACAGAAACCGTCCACTGCCCAGAGCTTCGACTGCTCAGCTGCTTAAATTAATAACGAGCTGGGAGGAAAGAGGAAAGAGAAAAGGGGAGATGAAAACTGTTGACAAAGACAAACCCGTTGAATCGGCTAATTCAGACAAATTTGAGCTGTGAGCATTTGCAAATAAAACCCTGTCTGCTCTGAAGAGCCTCAGGTTCTGTTCTCTCTATGGAAACTTTTCCATGATCCACTGAGGGAGTGACTCATCTTTTACTCTTATACTTGTAGGAGTCATAAAGTAATAGCTCTGTTTTTATGGGGTTTTTTGTTTTGTTGTTTGCCGAACAGGCCTTAGCTGCTTGAGAGTCAAGTACTGGATGTATATAAATTGTTTTCAGCGTTATCTGACTTTGCAGCCTCTTCACAAGGTGACATGGTGATTTCAGAAGTGCCCTCTCATTTGTTCTGTTCTGTAACTTCCTTGAATCCCTGTGGCATTAGAGAAACTCACCTCCTACATCCTTTGTCCAAATTGCAGTGCATTTTAGAAGTACCAGCATCTCTTTGAAAATGGATAGTGTTAAGACATAGTATGGCAGACTAATTTGTCTATTTTGACTGGTTCCAAAAGGAGAAGTTTTTTTTTTTTTTTATGAGACTTGGTACTGAAGCTATTGTCAGACTGAAGAATTTTCTTCATCTGGGTGGGAACAAAATGTTAAACCGACAGTTAAACCTATACCTAATTATTTTTCATAAATCATAAATCAGGAGATTTGTCCACCACAAATCTAAATCGTTAGATTAGTAAGGTATTTTCTGAGTTAGGAAATGCAAGAAGGTAGAGTGGTAATCTGAAATAATTGCAATCTTTTTAATGTTTGTAAACCAATTAAGATGCTTGTTGATATGAGATTCTCATACTATGTAACGTTAAGTAAAAGTATGACACATTCGTGTTGTTTACACTCAAATTTAATTTGTTTTTTATAGCTGTGTACCATTATCTAACTATTTATATTTATGGAAAAAAAAATCAATTATTGCTTGAAAAATATTGCAAAATATTGCTTAATGCAGCAAAACCTTACATATTTTGTGTACAATATGTAAAAATATAATTAAGCTTAGTTTTTGTATATAGCAGAAAATTATGATAAATGCCATGCCAAGTTAATGAACAGTTAACAAAGATTTATTCCTTTATAATCAAATAAACATATTTAAGTACACACAAGCCAGTCTGATTGTGAATGTAAAATACGACAATTTAATTTGGAGTACTGTGCAAATTGATCAAAAGTCTATTTAAAGTAGCCCAGTTATTTTCATCGAGTGATTTACTTTACACCAATCTATCATAATGCGTAAGTATGTGATGAAATGAAAAAGAATGACTCGCTGTGTAATTAGTTTCTTTTTGCTTAGTCCGCAGTATCATAAACCGTTTTGTTCTTTATAGAGCAACACAAACATAGATGAGCTCCTATCAGCTTCTCATTAATCAGGCTATCTGCTCAGGTAACCAGCCTGCAGTCAGCTGCTTTAAAGACAAGTAGCTTGAGCAATTCTGGGTTTTAAAGCAGCATTTACATAAGAGTGATTGCTGTGCTTGTTTACTTTCCAAAATATAATTGTATATAAAAATATTTAAACAATAATAATTTGCCCATGCCTATTTGTCACCTTGATATGTGTGCTAGCAATTAGAGTACTGGACTCAAAGGCAATAACTCGTTTTTTGTTCGTTTTTTGTTTTGTTTTTTTACCACTCTCCTAAAGAGATGTTTTTAGAAGCAATTGACTTCAACGATTTGTACAGATTCTAATTCTGTTTTATGATTATAAAAAAATATACCTACACAGGATTTTTCCTAGGTTAGAAAAGGTCTCTCGTGGTACCCACTGGATGACTTTAAAGCATGCGTTATTTTTATTTTTTTGGACCCAAAAATTTCTGTTAGTAGCCTATAAGGGGAATTCGAAATCATAATTACTCAACAAAGAACAAATTGTTCAATAACCAAATGTATTTACAGCTCAGAGCCATTGTGGTTCAAAACCACTGGTTCTGTTTTGTTTTAGTTCTTGGGGATACAGTTCAATTACATTTCTCTGGTAGGTGACTTAATCAGTGTTGCCAACTGTCTCTGACAGAAAATAGCTGAATTTGATCCAGAAAGTCGCTAGAAGACACCAGATGATGTCACATGATAATTAGCATACTGATGACATCACCAATAATGTGGCAGTCTTTCTCCTCCAACATTCAATACAAATAAAACCAGTTTGCAGTAAAAACTGCCTGAAAAAACTGTTTTCTCAGACATGTCAAAAAAAAACCTTGAACAGAAACAGGCTGTCTTACAGGCAGTGGCGGCTGGTGGAATTTTCTCCACGGGGGGCTATGATGATGGCTAGATATTAGAGAGGGACCCAACTGCAGTTACAATGGCCGACAAGGGTGCCGCCATACATCCAATCCATGTCGCAAGTCGCAAGGGGAAACCGCCATAAAACAAATAGAAGAATAATGAGAAGTCCCAAGCAGACGTTTCTTTTTCGTGTAATGCGGCATCCAAACGGAATGTTGTTGGGGTTTTTTTTCCCAACAAATTTATCGAACAGAGTACTAGTATACAACAAAAAGACACAAACAGCCAAGGAGGTTAATTATACAAATACATGCAAAGATTTACAAATATCATTTGTTTTAAGAGCATTTTTTTAGAGGAGTGTGATATTAATTTTATGTATAAATCTATCTCTGTAAGCTCCTGCTTTTCTCGTGTCTGATGGGCTAGCCTGGTTGATTTATGACTAATCTTAACATTCAAGGAGCATTACCTAAATCTAACTTTACAATTTACCTAATCCTACTATTTGAGGACCAGTGCCTAAAACTAATGTGATCCATCTATTTATTTCCACATTTAGGAGTAGTTATATTAATAAAAACGTAACATTACAACTTAGTGATCAAATAACTTCTGCTTGAGACGGTATGGATTTGATATATGGTGGCGCCCTTATCACCCTTGGTAACTGCAGGAAGGTACTCTTGAGATATTAGGGTTGTTAAACAATATATTTATATATATTGTTTTAGACCTAACAAATCACAGGGCAGCTGTGAATTAATTCTGACTTATTAACATACTTAAATATGACTAAAAAACTAAAGTAGTGTAAAGGGACAAATCCAATTGCTGTAGCTCTTTTTTCATAAAATAAAGGACAGATTAACAGATTTTTTTAACTCTACAATCACATTCACACATGGCCCTTTTAAACTATTGATCTTTAGCCAGTTGCTAACACAAATAACTTGCTAACATTTTCTGTATGTAAAGCTAACTGTTTCTTAATCATATTGGACAACCCTGAGCATCCTCTTAAAAGGAATATCTTACAAATTCAAGAAATTATTATTATTATTATTATTATTAGTAGTAGTAGTAGTAGTAGTAGTATTTTATTATATTCTTTATTAGCTACTGATACAGCTTTGGGTGATATAAATGTAAAGAGGGAGATGGGTGTGATCTAATATGACAAAAATAAGAACAAATGCAAGGTAAGGTAGAAATAACCAAAATATATGACTAAACTTAACATTTGGATGTCATCAGCTGTGTTAAATATTAAATAAATCAAATGTAATATAGACTTAGTAATTAAATGTCACAATTTACCCTTTTCCAAAATGTAAACATTAGTAATACATGCTCCTATTGTGAAGTACCGGTGTCTATACAGCTACGTCAGCTAATGATTAGCACTAATTTAAGTCTGAAAACCTTACTTCAACTGAATAATGCATATTTTTAACGCAGTGATACCTTTCTATGAAATGTATTCCAGCTATACAGTGACCCATCATGCATAATTCAATATAAATACGACGCTTTCTACTTTCGTTTTACTGCTGAACAGTGTGATATTTGAATGATCAGATCAGAGCTATTTTACATCAATCTTCTCCTGCTATGTTTTTCTCTCCAACGGTATTGTTTTGAGTGATTTAACTGAATTATTCCTTTTCTCTTTCTGCATTTTGCATCTCTTTTCGTTCGTCTCCAACTCCCGCAGTTTGACCTGTCTGTCAGCCGCACTGTATGACAGACGTCTGTGAGGTTGGTTTGATTTCAGCCCCACATCGGGAGGGGGACCATATGTAATCTCTGCCCCCTCAGGGGGCACCTCTCCTGCACTCCAAGTCGTCCTATCTGTTGTATTGAAGAGGAGCTACTGCGCATGTATAACGTATAACGGGGGTCTATATTTACATGGGCGACCGTGGCACAGGAGTTGGGTGTTTGTCTTGTGATCGGAAGATTCCTCTGACAGTCTCAGTCGTTGTGTCCTTGGACAGGACACTTCACCCGTTGCCTACTGGTGGTGGTCAGAAGGCCCTGTGGCGCCTGTGTCCAGCAACCTCGCCTCTGTCAGCGCCCCAGGGCAGCTGTGGCTACAATGTAGCTTGCCATCACCCGTGTGTGAATGTGCGTGTGGATGGGTGAATGACTGAATGTAGTGTAAAGCGCTTTGTGGTCCTCTGACTGAAAACGCGCTATACAAATTTTATGGGAGCCTTGGGGCGCAAGATTCTTCGCCCCAAGGCGGAAACATGTCCTCAGTCAGACAATGCCGATGAGTGTAACATCGGCATGTTACACTCATGATATATATATATATATATATATATATATATATATATATATATATATTATTTGCAAATTATGGTGGAAAATACGTATTTTGTAACCTACAAACCAGCAAGATTTCTAGCTCTCACAGACCTGTTACTACTTCTGTAAAACACTCCTCTGTCCTCCACTCGTTACCTGTATAAAGGCACCTATTTCAACTGGTTATTACTTTAAAAGACACCTGTCCACAACCTCAGTCATATTCCAAACTCCATTATGACCAAGACCAAAGAGCTGTCAAAGGACATCAGAAACAAAATTGTAGACCTGCACCAGGCTGGGAAGACTGAATCTACAAAAGGTAAGTAGTTTGGTGTGTGGAAGCAATTATTGAGAGGAAAATGGAAGACATACAAGACCATTGATAATCTCCCTCGATCTGGGGCTCAATACAAGATCTCACGCTTTGGGGTCAAAACGATCACAAGAATGGTCAGCAAAAAAAAAAAAAAAAAGACCTTGTGAATGACCTGCAGAGAGGTGGACCAAAGTAACTACCATCAATAACACACTACGCCACCAGGGACTCAAATCCTACAGTGTCAGATGTGTCCCCCTGCTTAAGCCAGTACATGTCCAGGCCCATCTGAAGCTTGCTAGAGAGCATTTGGATGATCGAGAAGTGAATGAAAAGAATGTCATATGATCAGATAAAACCAAAATATAACTTTTTGGTAAGAACTCTACTTGCTGGTTTGGAGGAGACAGAATGCTGAGTTGCATCCAAAGAACATTATACAGTACCTATTGTGAATCATGGGAGTGGAAACATCATGCTTTGGGGCTGTTTTTCTGCAGGGCACAAGGAGAACTGATCTGTGTAAAGGAAAGAATGAATGGGGTCATGTATTGTGACATTTTGAGTGAAAACCTCCTTCCATCAGCAAGGGCATTGAAGATAAAATGTGGCTGGGTCTTTCAGGATGACAATAATCTCAAACACATCACCCGGTTAACAAAGGAGTGGCATCGTAACCAGCATTTCAATGTCAAATCAAGGTTTTCATTCAAGGTGAAAACCTTGTGAAAACTTATAGAAAATGTCTGAAACCTCTGTCATTGCCAGCAAAGGATAACAAATTATTGAGATGAACTTTTGATATTGACCAAATGCTTATTTTCCACCATAATTTGCTAATACATTCTTAAAAATTCAGACTATTTGGTTTTTCCAGATTCTTTTTTTAATCATTTTGTCTCTCATAGTTGAGGTGTACCTATGATGAAAATTACAGGCTGCTCTCATCTTTTTAAGTGATAAAACATGCACAATTAATGGCTGACCAAAAACTTTTTTTCTGCACTGTATCTTAGTGCTACCAGGCTGTGGCAACAGCAACACTATTTGGTGTGGATGCTGTTTCTGAGTAAAAAAAGATCAGGTAATTTTACTATATGTGATGTGTTTAGTAAAGCAAAGTGAAAGTGGTAATACACACAGAGGCTTCTGATTTTCTAAAATAGCTGGGCAACGTACCATAAATTGCTAAAGAATGAAACCTAGCGGTCTCTCAGACATGTAGTCAGACTTCACTTCTAATCTTAAATTGAATAATTAGTAACTGCCCATGACAGGAAGTCTATGATATATATTTTGAATACTCTTATAAATCCTTGTATTAGAGGTCTCAGCTTTGTTAAGCCATGGATTGGACACTGGTATCGAAATTCTGGTTGGTACATTTCAGTTGATACTTTTTTTTGCTTTCACAGAGCAGGCGACCTCCTCAATCCTTTTACTCAGCATTTTTCTGTTTTTAAGTTTTGAGAGCTTAGAGTGCACGGTTACATTTTCTCGGGTTTTATAGTGCAGATTTTCCAAAGATGTAAAAGAAAAAAGCCCCTTTAATTAAAATGATTGTGCCTGGACACATTTTGAAGAGAGAAAATCTAGATAAGACAGGATGGAGAGAGAGCTTTGATAAAAGTCTTACTTCCCGTTTTAAATACGGCAGCTGATGAAGGAGCTCTGGCAACAGAAAACCGCTGCTTATTTTCATTTTGATGTTGGATGGATTAAATCCTCTTTCATTGTTGACTCTCTTTGTGTTCACTGTCAGACAATAGCTAGGTTTAATTCTCAGGATTTGGTGCAGAAAAATGTGTGAAGAGATAATCATGTTTGTTGTTTTAGGCCTGGTTTGTTGTTTATTATTCACATTTTTCAGCAGAGGGAAGCGTTGAGCTCCGTCATCAGAGCTACCAATGCAGCTTTGTGCCACACATGCACGTTTGGAGACAATGTCCATGTGACAGACGAAGCTACAGATTTTTGTCAGTTTGCCTATCACTTGAGGCGTTTGCGATTCCATTGTCTGATTATAGACTCTCTTGCTGGCTGGCTAACCCTAACCCTTTTTCCTGATTTGATATTTGATGATGGTTGTTATAGAGGCACAGTATTCACATTCTTCCAACATGAATACTGAGCATATTTGATAAATAAATCAGATTTCAGAATGAAAAGTTGGTGTAAAGTGTTTTGTTTTTACAGGTTGTATCAAATGTTTTTGCTCTCCTCAGAGTATCATTACTTGTGGATCTTCATGTGAAACAACAAGAAAGAGCCACAAGTTGTTGACATCATACACCTGTTTTTCACTTCCATCAGCCCCTACCGGCGCTAACGTCCCTTATGACTACTTTTTTCCAAAACAACATCCTTCCTTTCTCTGCCTGCCCTTCTCATTGTGTCTGTCTGAATGCTTTTGAGCCAACCACTGAGACAATGCAGCGTGTGATTTCATCTTTTCACTCATGAGCACGGAGGAAGATAAGATTTACCCTACGTATCCATGGTGAGCGCCCCAGATTCAGAACCTGGATAATTTTGACCGACCCACTGCGGCTCCTTCAGCAGGTCAAACAAATCAATAAAAGAGATGAAAGCCCCACTCAGCAATACTGGAAACCTTTCATCTGTTTCCCTCCTTGGAGAAGTATTTTACCGCCTGGTAAATGACAGATTTGCAGTCTAATATTTATAATTCTGCCTCTGCATAACCTGTTTCCCCCTCTCTGTGAATCTAACCAGAATTTACCCTTTTTATATGCCCATGTTAAAATACACGTCATTATCCTTTACCAAGCTGTGCCCGTTCCTGGCGTTTCAAGGCTATAGCTTTTGCAAAGAAACAAGATGCCCAAATTAAAATCATTTGATTTATTATTATGGGCACAGTTTTGTCTTTTGTGTTTTCCGCTGTTATTTTTTTTCTCTAATCAGCTATTCCAAATGAAAAGTGAAAAAAACAGGTGGTTGAACATTTAGTTCTTATAAGTAACTAAACTGTAACACAGATGAGCTGTTTGTTAGCTCACAGAATTACAAAAGTTTAATTGAAGCTCTTTTTGTACGTATTTCCATAAGTGGGCTGTATTCATACACAGCCTTGCAAAAATATTATTACCCATTGAACATTTCCAACAGTTTTCCACATTACAACCCAGCACTTCAAGCGTGTTATACTGGGATTTTTGTGTAAAAAACCAACACAAAATAATGAAGGAAACTGGCATGTTGTTTTCCAATGTCTCTGCAAATAAAACCACAGAAAGTGTGGCATGGTTGTGTTTTCAGCTTCCCTGAGTAAATTGTTTCCATAACTCCCTGATGTTGCAGTTTTATTAACTGAACTGGGTAGAAATGGACAGAGTTGAGCCGAGCTGCGATGTACTAAGTTGCTAGTGGAAAAACACTATTAGAGTCGTTGTCCTGGCCTGTGACAAGTTTTATTTCAGAATTTCCCTGTATTTAGATCCATATCATCTCACTATCAACTCCAAACTAGCGATTTTCTCCCTTCTTAACTAACATCCCCACAGTATGATGCCTTCACCACCATGTTTAATTATTGGTATGACGTGTGTAAGGTGCTGTTTCAGTCGTAGTTTTGCCTCTTACTGAGAAGCCCTAAAAAGATTTTATCTGAACAGAGCACCTTCTTCCGCATTTTTGCTTTGTCACTTTTACAGGTTGTGTGAAACTGCAAACAGGGAATTCTTGTAATGGTTGTCCTTAAGCAATAACTTTCTTCACGTCACTATTCCATAAAGCAAAGATTTGGCGATGTGCACAAGTAATAGCGTCAACAGATTCTCCTATTTGAGACCTGAGCCGTGCAGATCCTCCAGAGCTACCATGAGCCTTTCCCTGCTTCAATGACTAATTATCTCGTTATCCATCCCTTTGGTTTAGGTGAACTGCCATCCAAAGCATCTGTGGTCAATAAATAATCAAGTACCTGGGTCATTCTACAAAAAAGGTGGAAATGCTTGTCCCTTGCTTTTGCAGACCCCTGACTCATTTAATTTGACCAAATAATCCCATAATTATGTATATTTAATAAATATAGACTGTCCTTAAGATAATAAGAGAGTTTATTTATTTCAGTTTTTTTTCCTTCTCTTTTTCCCTTTAAAAAAAATGCCTGGTCCTGAAAATTCGCCTGTCCCTTTGATTATACATGGAAGTTGAACTGTGTACGTTCCATTTAAAAGCATTTGTTTTATAAAACAAATCTAATTTACCTTTAACCCTGTATGAATTAACTAGAACACTGAAAAGCTAAAAAATACATTATTAATATGTATAATATCAAATAAATATTTGTCCCCCGAATTTATGTCATTGGTGTTACCCTACCCAAAGCACTTTTTTTTTAAACAATGCATCAGCTCTTTGTAGTTGTTCATGGGTCAAGAGGTCAGTGGAAGAAGAGCAAGGGATGAAGGAAGATTTTTTATAAGATGTCTTAACTCGTGTCTAAAATATCATGATTTATCTGAGAATTTTGAGATTAGATTTTTTTGGATGTCATTGGTGTTACTCTTTTTATAGCTGTGGTGTTAAGATCTTAACATAAACATACATTAGACTGAATAAGTAAGTGATTTTCACATCTCTGATGAAATAGCACATGGCTAAGAGCAGCCTTT
Source organism: Apricaphanius iberus (assembly GCA_028564705.1). Taxonomy (NCBI): domain Eukaryota; kingdom Metazoa; phylum Chordata; class Actinopteri; order Cyprinodontiformes; family Aphaniidae; genus Apricaphanius; species Apricaphanius iberus. The sequence continues at coordinate 1,374,505 of JAPXFQ010002988.1, forward strand.
TTATTATAATGTTAGTTTTTTTCTGTATATTGTCATCGGTGTTACTTCTCTAATAAGTACTTCCTTCCTAAGTAATATTACTTTAAATGACCAACATAAAAGCATAAAAACAAAACAAGATGGAAAAATGTTTAAATTAATAAGAATTTATAATCATATTAATTATCTATTATTATATTTACTTTTCTGTACTGATGCTATTGCGTCATTGGTGTTAACTGAATATACAAGTTGTAATGAGAAAAAATATTTTATATCCACATTAATGTTGTTTAAATCACAGGTAACACCATTGACAAATAAACGACTCTTGTTTTTATTTTATTTTATTTTTTTAATGTACAGTACAGACCAAACTGTTGGACACACCTTCTCATTCAGTGCGCATCTCTGGGAACTCCTTCAATATTGTTGGAAAACCATTTCGGGTGACTACCTCTTGAAGCTCAAGAGAATGCAAAGCAGTAATCAGAGCAAAGGGTGGCTACTTTGAGGAATCTAACATATAACACATGTATTCAGTTTCACTCTTTTTGTTTAAGTACATACAGTAATTCCATACATCATGTGTTCATTCATAGTTTTGATGCCCTTAATTGAGAATCTACAATGTAGTCATGAAAATAAAGAAAACGCACTGAATGAGAAGGTGTGTCCAAACCTTTTGTCTGTACTGTATAAAAAAAATTTCAAAAATGGATTAAACTCCCCGTTTTGCAGATTCATAATGTTGAGAAGTTAATTAATGCTATTGAAGAAGTTTTGGGATATGTTGAAGGAAATTCATTTTAACAGATTTCCATCAACAGAATTCCACCTTTTCTGTAGATTGACCCACCTATATCATATTTTTTTACCTTTAGCACACAAGTTCCTTTTTGCTTTTACAGGCAGTCTTCAGCAGCAGAACGTATAATGGATGGTTGCTTGTTTATTTGCCATCATGTCTACTTGGACGTCTCTTTGCCTCTGTGAATAACACGTGAGCTGGCTATGTGCTGTGATGTTGTTTTTGCAACACTGGTCCTCTGATGCCTATCAGACTGCAGACCAACTAAAATGAGGGCGGAAACAAAGTTGACTGTGCTGCCACTTTTAATATTTATGGTTGTGTGGCTCGTAGCCCCTCTGGTCAAAACTGAAGCGAGTTCAGCCGAGGTCCATGTAGCACAATAGAAAGAAGTCGTTTGCTTGAGAGCTGCTGCAACACTAAATATAGCTCAGCAAGGGACGTTACAAGAGGCAGACTGATTTGTCTGAACTGAGAGGATTATAAGGCCAGGACTCAGTGATGCCCAGCTGAGACCATGCTCATTCAAAACAAGGCTTTGATGAAGTCTTGACCTGCACTCAACAACTTTCCAAAAATCAACAGGTTCACCTTCACATTTTATTTTATTTTATCAAATGTTATTTTATTCACTTCAGACCTTTTAATTATAAGATGAGACGCAAAAATATAGAGTCCTCTATTTTCCAAAAGGGGAATAGGGATAAGCTCAAAGCTTTTCCTTGCCCCATCCCTCAACATTATATCCTTTCTTTTCTAAGAATTTAAATAACTATATTTTCACTTAAATCATAAACAAAATCAAAATTACCCTCTCAGAATATGATTACTCTTCCTGCCAACCCTTAACACCATGACTTGTTTCATGTTCTAATTAATTTCCCATATTTTTTTGTTTTTATATGGTTTTTTGAATTGTATATTTTCAATTTATTTTATATTCTCCTGTATGGTGTTCCACAAAACCACTCCACAGACCGAAACTAACATACTTTTTTGTGTGGTGGTACACATGGTTGTTTCATATTGTTTTACCTTCTGAGTGTACAATCTCCTCTCTCCTTAAAATGTTTTTGTGTATTTAGTGGAATCAGTTTTTTATTTTTTTGCTTTGTAAATTATTTGCACTGTATGTTTTACAATATCGGTGATCTTAGGTAGTTTTCATTTATAAAATAGTTAACTGGTATCCTCATAAAATCCTACGTTGTGAATTATTCTTATTGCTCTTTCTGGCGCAAAGCAGGAATTTTAAATCTGTAAATTGGTGTTGGTGTAGATTTAGAAAACAAAATGTATTCACTCCTATGCTTCGTGATCTGACTCCCTTCATGGGCCTCGTCTTCTGCTTCCCTAGTCACAGTTTCCTGTTTGAAAACGGCCCGACTGAGAACCTAACTGAAGACGAGCACCTACCCACAAACAAAGCAGCATCCAGAGCAGAGCAGACCAGAACCGTTATCTCCGTGCCAGGCAGCATGCTAAAGAACATCCGCCAGCACAGGGAGGAGTATAACACCTACCTGCATGCTGTGTCTCATGGGGTTATTGACAACTTCAGCCCCTGGGTTGCTGTAGACAGGTAGGATCAGAAGAATAGAAATGTTTGCTTAAAAAAATATATTTTTAAATTGTGTTAGGCCTTTGGGCTCAAACTTTCCCTTTTTACTCTCATGCCAGGGCCTCTACGGTATTTGTACTCTTTGAATTTTTTTAACATTTTGTCCTGTTAGGGGCTCAACACAAGCGAGATAACAAACGACCGCAATCATCGAAACTCATCGTAGCCACTTTGAAAACCACACACAGGGGAGGCAGCATTGGGCAGCGGCCAGCGACGCACTCTGTTCCAGTGCGACTAGCGAGTCTTCCTTGGTTTGATTGGCTGTAAGCTGTTCATTAAAGCAGGGGTGAAAAGGCGACAGTTGGGAAGTGTCACAAGAGTTTGCTAGAGTTAAAGGTTGAATATGGAACATGGACACCAAAGCGACATCTAATGTGGTTAGTCTGTAGTTGCAACAACAAAACTTAATTTTAAGGCGTGCAAGCGCCAGGTTTGTAGCCGTGACCAACCACCATCATGTCCAGCGCCGAATCTTACGAACTATTTTGTACTAATAAGTTTATGTTATATCAAAATATTTTAAACCAAAATGCTGAATGAAAAATAAATATAATAAAATGTGGGTCAAAGGCAACAATAAGTTTTTGTACCTGTCCTTTAAGCATCCTATTTTGGAAGCTGATGTTCTCTATGAATGTCATCGTTTATACTTTAGAATTCACATAAAAATCCGACAGATTTCACAGCGTGCGTATTTGACTGAGGTTTGTGGTCGGAGACCTATGTCAATGCAGAAAGCCATCTTGAATAGTCTTTATAATAGCTACTCACCGCAGCGGTGAGTAGCTATTATATACTCAGAGTATACTTCTGACTTTGCTATAAAGAAACAAAAAAGATGTAAATGCGTATATATAGTATTAACTTTCCCTCCTTTTTTTCCCAGACATGACTGAGTAGCATCCTGTTAGCTCATTGGTCAGTCAATTAAACCTCCAGAGTGGTTCTTATCTGACTGACAGCGATGAAAAGTAGAACCTGTCTCAACTTTCTGGTATGGCGTTGCGGACCTGCGTGCGCATAATACACGCAGGAGCGCAAATTTTCACATGCAGTTGTGTTGGTTAGCATGAGGGAGATTATCGCTTTGACGCACATGTTCCATTAAAAATTAACTGTGTTGAGCCCATTACACGTACAAACATTTATGTTTCTTTGTTGTTTTTGTTTGTTTTTTTGTTTTGCGGGGGTTGTTTATTTTTATTTATTTTACAATAGATAGCTCAAAGGATTTTTAGATTCCTGAGTGTTGCCACCTTTGGCTGCATTTACATCTGCAAGTCCATCCATCCATCCATTTTCTGAACTGCTTAGTCCTCCAGGGGTCGCGGGGGGGCTGGTGCCTATCTCAAGCTGTCAACGGGCGAGAGGCGGGGTACACCCTGGACAGGTTGCCAGTTCATCACATACATCTGCAAGTCTTTTAGCTTATTTCTGTTATAGTTATATGTGTGGTGTGTTCAAGGCGTTGTGCAGTTCAAGCTTGATTTTGATCTCATCTGAACACTCTCTCCTTCGGGGCAGTGCAGGTCTTTCCATATCTTGCTTTTTGTCTCACCACCATGGGAAACGGTGTTCCTCCCTCGGTTGTCTCTTGAAATGTTAGAACCCTTTGATGGTTCTGTCTCTGGGAGGGTGTGCATACTTTGTGTTTTGCACAGTGTGGTTTTATCAATAATCGTGTATCAGTGAACTAAGGTGTACATGAGATAGACTTTTGGAATTCCGATTGTTGGTGAGAGAAAAAAAAGAATATGGTGTGAGGATATCCAATTATTTTTGGTCCTTTTTGAAGGCAGATACCACATTGATTTGTATCCCCCCTCCTGCAATCTTGACACAGTGCAGCATCCTTCCTGAGTGATGAGAAGGCAATGAGCAGCCACATGCTGGTGTGCAGCCACACCACCTGGAGGATCTCATTTAATCTGTCTGCTGATAGATTGATTGCTACATAGATTCTTAAGCACTGCCAAAACATAGAAAAGATACATCCTTGAAGCTATTCCAAGCTCCGTCTCAAAGACTTGACAAAACCAATGAGGATAATAGCTCAGTGTTTAGATGAACTTCCTAATTTTGAGATCTAAATTAGATTAATGTCATCAAACATAATTAGTGGTGCAGTAAATATGTAAAGCATAGGGAGTGGTTCAGGGCAGCAAGCACGGCTCAAAGCATATTAACTGTGATGCCTCGTAATGGCTCTTATACATAACAGTATATATAGTAATACATAACAGTTCAATGTTCTCTGTGTTAAATTAATTATTATCTGCTGAAAATAATTAATTATTGCGTTTAACATTTTAATGTTCAACCGCAAAAAATTACTCTGACTGCTTTATGCTTTTTTGACATCTTAAAGATTCAATCCGGGTTTTTTAGACTTCGGGAGTGCAATCTCACCCCTCCCTGTGTGATGTGTGTGTATGTTGACCCAGTTATTCCTCTAACTTTGGCTCTCGGTAGATTTTATATGTTGTGTGCACTCCATTAAAGAGCATTTTATAAGTGTAAAATCTACAGGGGATTTAGCCCATCCATTGATGTACTTTTCTTATTTTTTTTTTTTCTTAATATAAACAAACTAAGAACATGCTATATAGCTGAGATTTCATAACCAAAGCAAGTATAGTTATATTCTCAGCACAAAGTTAAGCTTGTCTGACTTGCAGGCGGGACTCCACTAAGGTTGCATCCTCAGAATTCATAGTCTCAGCTTTGATTCTTTCTGATGATGTGATTCAGTTTATGTCTTCAAGCTATGATCTTCAGCATGTGCTAGAGTGGTTTCTTCGAAGCCACTATTCTCAACTGGAAAACATTAGCTTGCTCCCTTCAAGTTGAGAGTTGGTCTCAGCCACAAGGAAAACGAATGCAAGTGTCTCCGCATCTTCAAGAGTCATGGCAGAATTGAGCAGGAGACAGAAAAACAGTCAGGCGCCTGATCTGTCGGTATCAAGGAGCTGCTCTGATCTTTCCTGGTGAAGAATGACTTGAGCCAAAAAAACAAAAGTCTCTATTTTCTAGTCTTTCTACAGTTCAGCTCTCACGTATGGTCATGAGATACGAATTATGATTGAAATAATAAGGTCCTGGATTTAAGTGGATGAAACTAACTTCCACCATGGCGTAGCTGGGCTTTAGAGATGGAGTGGGAAGGTCATTTCTTTTGGATAGCTTTGTGTAGAGCCCCTGCTCTTCCACTTCAAAAGGAGTGAGCTAGGGTTCAGGCTGAATAGTCATAATCCAGAAATGTATGGGCAATTTTCAATCTCCAGTTTTATTTTTCTGTAATTATTTTGATTAGAAGAGCTGCCCTCACACAGAGAAAACTGTTGCTGGAAAACTGAGTTTTACTATTAATTTGAAACATTGAGTAAATCGTGGGTTTGACATTTTAAACGTCCTTTTAAGATTCTTCTATTAGGAATCAGCACAGTTAGCATTATTTACACAGCGGTCCCTGCTTGTTTTCCATAGAAAATGTAACTATTAGAAATCAAACCATAGACAAGCATGTAAAAAAAATGCAACTTAAAACTAACTTTTTTGCTAAATGCTGAATGAGTGTCTAATGGTGCTATGTACATGTCTGGTCAATATTTTTGGTATTTCAGTACATTTTAGTAAAAATGTTAATTTTATACCAAAACCTGTTGGTGGAGTGCCATCTTCTGGTTTACATTTTACCCTTCCCTGCACTGCACTTGAATTTGAATCAGGGTTTGCTACCGGCTCAGCCTGGGTTTCTGACATCGGCTCAGATTTCTGACGACGGTGTCCTGCCGCTGTGGAGTATAAAGAGACGCTGTTTCTTTTCTTCACCTTCTTCCTTTCTTCCTTCTTGTCTCGGTTTCGTGTCCATGACTTCAGGAAATTGAACCCACAGTAATCACTAATAAAGATTTTTTCATACATATACATCAAGTGGAGTGTTACAGCGAAGCTGTAATACTCTGCGTGGGAAAGTAAAACTGTTGGGCTTGTACTTGGTACTCAGACACCAATTCTGAGTAGCAAACTGCTAGACAGGACACATAAAAAAGGAAGAAAAAAAAAAGAGACTCTCGGCCACGCCAACGCAGCGAGTTTCCAACTCACGAGCAACAAGCTCAAAACGATTCAGCTCAGGGAAGCTAGGCTGCTGCACAGGACATTCTGCCCTTCAGTCTTTTCCCTCTGAATGAGGTGGAGAGAAATATTCAACCTCATAATTGACTCTTTCTGAGGCAATCATTACATCGCTTTTGCTGTGTATATATATATATATATATATATATATATTCAAAATCTAACCTGGTGTAAGATTATTTACTAACTTTGCCCATTGCGTAATTCCGTTTCTTTTAACCATGTGTAGTTCTTACTTCCATGGTATCAAAGTACATCTAGTAGTATCCTTAGTGCAAGAGGTATATGTCAACGAACATTTTTGGTACTGATACACCCCCTTGCTTGTATTCACAGTGAAACAGGAATGAAACTAACTACTGATCCATCACCAGACTCCAACTTCTCTGTCAGATTTGACTAGACCTTTGTTACTTTGCCAGCTTTATCTAACGTTGCTGCTTGTTTCTGTCCTGCAGCCTGGCAGAGGAGCTACTGGCAGAGGCGCTGGCCGACGTGGCCAAAGAGTTTCAGGATGTTGTGGAGGAGTACGCCGAGGCCGTCTTCACCTCGGAGTTTTTAAAGCCCATCCAGTCACCACCTTCTTCAGGTGCAGCTGTGAGCTACCAGTAGGATGCCACAGTGCTGTCTGCATCAGTTTCTTTAACCATGAACTCTATTATGTATTTGCTCGTGTTGTGTTAAATCAGAATTTTTAGATGCAGAACTGCAAATATTTATTTTTGTAGCATTTTGTACATTTTGAAAGTGGAGAATTTTACTGGATTATTATTTATTTATTGTTTTTACATCGTTTTTTATCTTGAATGAAATACATTTTATTTTACAAAGATTTCATATATATTTTTAAAGATCTTACAGCAGATGATGAATAAATTATACAGGGAAGCAATGGTCTCATCATTCTTTATGGCCCATTTGTATCTGTGAAAGTATTCCTTAGGGAAAGTTAGTTTGGGATAGATAAGCTTGGAGAGACCATTACTACATTACAGAGGATTATAAGATTAGTGCCCTCCCTTTGCACTTGGTTTAAATCTCCCCAAGGATTACTCACACATTCTATTTTCATGCTAGAATACGAAAATGAATTATTCCATATGGTCTAAATTTAGAAATATCTGGAAGGCGAATTGCATCTTATGTTTATTTCCACAACTGCTTGAATTCTTTTTTTGCTTTATTCTCCAAATAAAGATCATAAGTGCTTCAGAGTTTCCCTCTTTCTAAGTTTATTATATTATAACAGTATGTTTGAACACAAGGAAATTGTTTTTTTTTCTACTTTTTTTCTAACCATAAAGGATTTCCTTTCAGGAAATGTTCATTTGATCTAATTTCACTAACCTCAGTCTAATCCAGCAGTCCTCTCTGTGCATTTTAGCTCAGTAAACAAACCAAAATCCAGCCACTAGATTAAAAAGCAGACTGTAGATAATTTCAAACTGAATGAAACATAATTATAGTGAAAAGTGTCAATTTTGACAACAAAGAAAACAAGACATGATTGGCCCATTAGAGGAAAAAGTCTCAGTCCCTAGACAGCAACATGAAAGTAACTCAGCCGGAACAGGAGGGACATATGCAGCTGTTGCTTTGGACTGTGGGGACTGGCTGGCAGCAGCATTTATACAATGACTGGAAAACTAGTATCTCCATCTTTCTTCATGGCTGGATGTGTTGAACACGATGCCATAAGGGCTTCATTTTGAGCTCTGACAAATGGAGGTGAGTCAGCTTGTATCATCAGGCAGTACTGCCTGTTCTCTGACAGAAGCAAATAATTTTTTACTGTTAACGGTCAAAAATTTAGAGGACAAATCGGAATAACCAGAAAATGTAACGTTATGTATGCCAACAGGTGATACATTAAAAGTTTGATCTATGATGCGGCATCATAAAAATGCATTAAAAGTGTAGAGATTTGATAGAAGCTTCAAAGTTGTGCGCATCAATGCTTTCAAAGAAGTAACATTATTTTGTTAAAATGGCCCAAAGTCCAGGCTTATAATCTACAGTTACATATGTAGCAATACATTAAGTTTGATGTGGACAGCTGCTTTGGGTTTGAGCTAGTTTGTAAATAAGTAAAACCAGAAGAGAAATACTCTTAAACGGTGGGTTCCCAACCTCTTTTCCTTGAGGACATCCTTGCCTGTGTCCAAGAAGAGGACAAACTTAGGCCCTCCAACTCCTACTCTCATACACGCATTAAAAGTGATTATAAATATAATATTTACAAATATTGTTTTGTTAAAAGACAAAATTGTGCAGAACCCATCTCCTCTCGGGACACCAGGTTAGGAATCACTGGAGATGTAATTCCGTTCAGTTCAAAAGTACTTCTTTAATCCCAAAGGGAAATTGAATGTTTTTGTAACTCATAGTGTGCAGTTTTCTTCAGAGTTGTTGTCACTGCTAAGGGCTTTAGACAGTAATGATCCTCTGTAGTAATCTGTGTTATGAAGACGCCTCTGGCTGAGGAGACTGTTGTATAACATTCTCATTTAGAGGCTGATCTGAGTTGTCTTTAATTTTCTTGATTTCTTAAATGCTTCTTCACACAGTCGTCCTCCATATGTTCCTTAGTAATCTCTACAACAGAACCAGCCCTCTTTATGGAGATCTTTTAGCCATTTTTAGGTCCCCTGGCTCTGATGCTGCTATTCCAACAGATGATAGAAGATACTGCAGCTGTCGGCGGCTCTTCAAAAGGTGAATTACAACACACTTTTATGATGAAAAACAAACACGTCATTTTGCAAATCCTTGGTAATAACTGTTTCCTTTGTGTTGGTCTATTCCATAAAAATCCTAATGAAATACATTAAACTTTGTGACCGTAATGTGAAAAATGAGGAAAAGGTCAAATGGAAATTCATATTTTTCCAAGGCAGTGTACTGTGCTCATGCAGATGCTACTGGGAAAAGAACAGAATTAGAAACTATTTTGCACATAATTATAATTTATAATGATTTGAGGGGTTAGACCTTGCCTTCAGCCTATAATATCTCACTATCAGAGCTCATTTCCAAACTGGTCATGATTTCACTGACTGCAGCACATATTGATGCTTTGAGGGGGGAAATGTTATATGTTGGTAAAGTGTGTCAAGTATTTGACATTTAATTTGTTTTTGCTTTGCAGATGATGCTCTATATTCATATCAGATGGATGTCAAGTCCTCAGGTTTATTAGCCATGCTAGGAGGAAGGCTGGTCATTGTTGAACAGTCTGCTCTTGCATGCATTCTAATATCTTCTGATGCAAATGCATAGTTTTTGGTGAATCATTTTTAGGTTGTAATTTATTCCAGATGTTTCCAACTTCTACAAAAGAGTAGCAGTTTTGAACTGGTTTCAACATACATATAGACGCATTTCTTCTGATATTTAGGATTGGGTTAATAATAAGTATACATTTTACGTATATTACTTATGCACTATGACCATCTTTTTAAAAAGAGGCTTTTTGAGTTAGAAGTAATGATGGTTCTCCTTTTTTGTGGAGACCTATATTTGTTCTACTAAAAACAATTTCTCTTTCAAATTCTCAAATTTTCACATATTGGCTGGCTTTACTTCTCAAAACCTCACAGTTCAGGTGAGTCTATCACAGCTGAGGAGCTAAAATGTTACCTGTCATGTTACAAGTCATGATGATTTTGAGGTACTGAACAAAGTTTCTTGGTTTTTGAGGGTTCACATCTGCATACATAATTGTTTTTTTTTGTTTTTTTTATAATGTTTTCTGATTAACACATTTTGGAAAGCAAACACTTTTTGAGATGTAATTTAAATGACCATATAAAATGACTCACAGTTAGTTGGATCTCCAGATACTCCAGTTTCTTCCCACAGTCCAAGAGCACGCCTGTTAGGTTATTTGGTCTTTCTAGATTGTCCTTAGGTATGAGTGTGTGCGTGCATGCTTGTTTGTCCTTGGATGGATGGATGAGTTCTACTTAATGCTGTCTTTCAAAGCTGGCTTACTCCTTGCTGGTTCTCCTTAATACATAATTAGCCTATCCCTTGATTATTCCATCTGAGCGATGGATCTTTGCAGCCCCTCCAGAGTTACCTCTTGGTTACTTCTGTGATCGATGCTCTCCTATGTCATTTTCAAGTCATGCTATGCTATCGCTGTCACAAGAAATTTTTCCATTTTAAGGTGATGGATTGAACTGTGCTCTGTAAGATGTTGGAATCTTCAGATGCTGTTTCATAAACTAATCCTGCTTTAAATTTCCCCACACCTTTATCCCTCACTGCCCTGCCTCGTTCTCTGTACTTCATGGTGCCGTTTGCTCTCTTTGCAGGCACTTAGAAAGTACTCTTACTGCAAAAGAAAAAAAAAAAATTAAGAGGGAAAGAAGATAGAGTACCATGATAACTTTTCAGACATACATAAGTAAACAAACAACAAAGGAACATAAGTCATTCTTTGATTTTTTTCCCCTCCAAATTATTACCTTTAATATATAGTTAATTTATCTGTCCAAAAGGCAGCAACAGTAGGCAGACACTGAAAATATGCACCTTAACAACTCCTTTTTGCTGACTTGCCAGTATCCTGTATTTTATAACTCTGTAATATCTCCTAAGATGCTTTGTGCTGCTGAAGCAGATCTTCCCTATGTTTACCAAATGCCAAGCAGCAGTTATAAACCTGGGGGAGTTTCTTTGGCCTTATACTTCATCAGCCTCTGACACCTTGGCAATGCAGTTTGATTGTCCAGAGTTTGCTACTTCTGAAAACAGATGTTTAAAGCATATTTTCTAGAGTTTTATTTTATTTTTTTGTCTCAGAGAGCCTTTTGTGTCCCTTGTTTACAGTGAGAGCTTGTTTTCAAATGTATGAAGATAGCTTCGCAAAAGCTACATTTAATTCAATTAGCAGTTTTTCCCCCCACTCTTGGACACTGTCAGTGCAGTCATTTGGTGTAATCAGTGCTATCTGTCTCCTTGACTTTCTGGCCTTGAGGCCTTTTCAATTAGTTTTCCTCTGTAGAATCTGAGCTCGCTGCTCTGCACACATAGTAGGCTGTCGCTGACTTCCACGATAATAACAAATTGCTTTTGTACATTTCTTTTGGAGTTTGGTGATGTAGCATGCCTATCTCTCGTAATCCAGGGCGATGGCTCGGCCACAGGCGTTTTACTGCATCAATATTCATCTGTGTAGACGTGTGTGCTTTTGGAGGTGGGGGATCTCATGCGTGATCGCATATGAGGAAGCCAGGGATGGAAACAGCAGGTGCTACTACGACCACTGTGTGAGAGGAGCTATTTTACAGCAAACCTGGTCAAGTGTTGGTATCAGATAAGGGCTGAAGAATTAACTGGTTACCCATAAAGTATAAAATCTGCCAGATTAAAATGTTCTTCACAAGTGGATCTGTTGGGAAATCAATAATGGGCTTAATTTTGTCCCTGAAGAGCAGAAGCTATATTATGAAGGATTCTATTTTTGAGCCAATTATTCCCAAAGATCCACAAATTTTGTTTTCTGCTTGGATGACCAACATGGTACCTGCTGCTTTAGTGACTGAAGGTTAACAGGGGTGATGGTTCATACTTCCACCCTGATTCTGTGAGTGAGTTCCTTTGCCCTATATATAACCACACTATCAACACCCCAGCAAAACACAGACAGTAGTTCTAAATGCAACAGATACTGTCATACAAAAGTATTTATAGTTCTTTAAATATTTCACATTTTGTCATGCTACAACCAAAAACTCAATGTTTTTTGTTAGCTTTTTTTGAGAAGGGCCAACACAAAGTATAGCATAGTTATGCATAATTAAGATGGTTGTATTTTATTGTTTCTTTTACCAATAAAAAAACCGTGAAGAGTGAGATGTCTCTTAAAAGCAGCGTATAGATTGTGGGAGCGCTCCTCAAGAGGGCGTTATTGCAAAATAAAAAGTCCCAACCCTTGCTTCATGCTCTTCCCCTAAACCACGCCTCAATAACACAGGCACTCGCAGCCGGCATGGTCTCGTTGGGTCTCCACTTCAGTCAACAACTCGCAGGACACAAGCCATTTCAACCAAAGTGACAAAATATAACGTGATCTTACCGGTCCAGGAGGAAATCAGCAGCCAATGCATCGGTTAGCAAGCCCTTAGCTTCCTTGAGTTGACGCCACAGTGTAAATGCACCAGCTCCGATGCAGATTCGGCTTTTGCCAAGCTCTTCATCGGTTTTCTTCTTTCTCGTTGCTATTTCCACAACAGCTTTGCGTTTTCGATTCATTTTGGGAAGCTAATCTGCACTAACTTCGAACTAAATGCTTCACCAACCAAACACGTCGGCTACTGCAGCTGGCGCAATCAATTTATCTGTTTGTAAGGTAGCGCGAGCTCCCTTCCTGTTTACAGGTTAGAACGAGCGTTGCGTGCACACAAAGGGGACGCACAGAGGGGGGAAGTGTTGGAACACGGAAGCTTTGATTACAAGCCTCTTATTTTGGACGGACCGTGGAAGTTGATTGGATGAGGTTTCCCCAGGGTTTCTCGCTGTAAAAAGACTGAAAATTACTCGGTCAAGTTTAAGAACGCCTAATTTATAGGTTGCCACTGGTATATGAAGAACATTTTTTGCAGTTTAAAAAAAAAGTGTTTTAAAATGAAATCGTATACCCTGCCTTTAAGATATATCTCTAACAGCTTTGTACACTTGAGGCAGGGATTTTTCATCTTTTCAAATTACCTCGTCCTGCACACTGTAAACCCCAATAAGTTCAGAGAACTCAGAATTTATGATGAAACTGATTACATGATAATTTTTGAGTTAGTTTACTTATATAAGTTAATCACGTCTTAAAAAATGTGAATTGAATAAAATCAAAGCATTTAACTACCTCCAACTCAAAACTGACTCGTACAATTGTATTTCACTAAACTAGCGTATTCTGATTTAAAAAAATGTATACATTACTTCACTAACTCAAATAATATAAGTTGTGTAAACTCTACTTTGACCTATTGAAGACTGAAAAATATGGCTTGCATTTGAATAACACATTTTCTGTTGGAAGAATATAAAGGGTTTTATAATATATTCAGTAATACACACACTAACGGTGATAGGCAGCTTTGTCGCCTTTCTAGCTTTGTTGCAAACAACTCTTCTTACTCAGTGACTCCTCCTCCTGCAATGAACACAAATACACGAACTGACATCATGATGTTATCATATCTCTTTCCTCATAACTTTTGATTGGAAGATTTCATTTACTCACATTATTTAATTCCATTAAACATATAACTACAGTGAAAGTTGAATCTGGTTATACATTTTAAGATGTTGCTACTTCTGATTTAATTGATTCTATAACTTTTGTGTTCATTCTACTGTTCAGGTGTACAGTGCGTGGAGGGCACCTTTAAACATCGGGATGTCACAGATTCCCACAGATTTGAATTTTAGTCCGGGCTTTGACTGGACCGTTCCGACAAATGAATATAACTGTAGCGCGCTAATGTTTTCCTGAAGAAGAAAAACTATCCCAAAGCATGCCACAACCATGTTTCAGTGCGTGGATTCTGTTTTCTCCACATAACCCAAAAATTACATTTTGCTCTTCCCCCGCAGCACCTTCATCATTATGCTTACCTATTATGGGATTATTTTTAACAGTGAGTATTAGTTGTACTATCAGCAGACTCTCCACACTTAGTTGTGGATCTCTGTTACTCTTCCAAGTTTCAGATCAATTTTCTCCTTTCCCGGCAAAGACTTGATAGCTTTACAGTTGTGCCACTCTCTTTCCAATTTGAGACTGAACCGCACTCTGTGTTATGTTCCAAGAAGGGGGAAATGTTTTTCAATCTAACTCTGCTTTTAGCGTCCCCACCACTTTTATCCCTGACCCTATCTGCTGTGTTCCTTGGACCTCATAATGGTTTGTTCACTAATGTTCTCAAAGAAACCTCTGAGGACTTCACACACACAAAAAAAGGTTTCATAATTAAGTTAAAATACACAGTTGGATTAGTTATGATTATGTGATTTCTAAAAGCAGATATGTGCACTGGGTGTTGTTTAGAGATAATGGAATAAACACCTTTTGAAGTTTAGTTTTCTTGTGAAAAATTTCTAAAACATAATTTTTCTTCCACTCTACTCCCCCCCCCAATCCTGATAAAATATGCTCAGGATTTTAGTTGTTCCAGTACAGAATATTAAATAAATTGAAGTAATTGTGCACTGAATAGTTAAGGTACAGAAAATGTAAAGAAAATAGATCAAGAGAAGCAAAAGTCCCAAGACAATATGCAACGACTAAAAGCGACAAATTACATTACTTTGACAAACTATTAATCCTGCATCTACCTACATCCTATTCAGTAGCCTAAGTAAAATTTTATTTATAGAGCAACTTTCAAGATTACAAGAAATATTTCAAAAATTAAAATAACTATTTTTAAAAGATTACTCTTTAAATGAGCTTCAAACGAGACCAAAAAGTCTACCTGTCTCAAATCCAACGGCAGCGAATTCAATAGCCTCATTAATATGAATTTAAACTGTTCAACTTTGCGCATGCCTCCTGGCTTTCACATTGCTGCCCTCCTTACCCTATTGTTGTTTTTACTGCATAACCGAAAACACTTTTATTTAGTCTATGCAAAGTCCTGATCCTGAGAACGTGGCGACAGAGCACGGTCGCTCCACAGCAGCAGCTGCGGGATTGCGCGCACCGCTGGAGGCAGTCGAGCTGCAGAGCGAAGCCTCAATGTGAAGCAACTCCAGCTGATGTTTGCGACGGAGAGGATAGGAGACAAGAGGAGAGAGACAGACGGGAAGAGCTGGGTGGGCATGACATTTGAGCCAAGTCTGTACAGAAACAACACAAAGCCAAAGTAGCTACATCTGCTGCACAGCGCTCCACTGGACTTTGCACAGGTGAACCAGGGCTTCGCAGAGGCTTCAAGCACCTTTTTCAAGCGCCACCGAAAGAGATTCAGAGGAGGGCGCAGAGCAACGAGGCAGTACCCGCTTCATCCCGCTACAGTCGCCCAGGTGCAGCCGCCAGGAGAGGGGTGGAGGGAGGCAGAGCTGCTGCTTAATTGACGGGCAAGAACACAGCGACGGCTGCGGAGACAGGTGCGCACCGGAGAGGACAATATGTCACAGGAGACAAAAGGGAGAGGTAAGGGGGACGTAACATCACTAGTGGTCTCGTGCTAACAGGTAGACCTCTGTGTCATGCGCTGGTTCGACTGCAGCCGCATGCATTAATGCACGGATGGATGGATGGATGGATGGATGGATGAACTCACTGAGTCCGTGACGGAATGCGCGATAATCGCCACGGACTCCTGCGTGTGACATAGCTCGCTCCGGTCTAGTTCTTCTCTGCGAGACAGACCCTCTGTCCTCTTTCTTTGCGTTTCACCGGAGGTGATACAAGTCAGTGGGGTCAAATGTAATAGAATAAATAGTGAGATAAAGACGAACCTGCTATTGCTGTCCCAACATATAGAGACACATTTCTTTTGGGTTAATGTTATTAAGATTCCGATGGTTGTGTGTTTGCATTGTGGAAATTATATAGAAGACTGATTCAGAGGCTGAAGTAAAAACCAGCAGCTGTTTGAAGGGAAATACAGGAAGGTTTAGTGTGCTAATAATAGCAGTGAGTTTTTTTTATGCAGCTCATTTGATTGTTGAACTGGATTTGCAAAAATGAGAGCTGACAGGACAGGCCATTGAAGTCATGACATTTCTGTTGCATAAAAAGGTTTATTGTTGCTCTGAAAAAAGAAGAAGGATTGTATTGCTGCACATGTGCCACCTGTTTGCATTTGGTTAATCATATAAAGAAGGGCTTCACATTAAATTTAAAGTATCTTCTTATTTTGGATTTGCCACGGTCTCAACAGAGTCTAATGTTTTAATTCTGCTACTTGAATAAAAATGTATCATTAGCTTGCTAACAGCTCCAAGATGGTTATGTCTCCCTCCGTAAAAGCAAATCTCAAAACATGGTATGTTCGGTGCTCTGCACATGGCCTCTGCAC
Organism: Apricaphanius iberus; assembly: GCA_028564705.1. NCBI lineage: Eukaryota > Metazoa > Chordata > Actinopteri > Cyprinodontiformes > Aphaniidae > Apricaphanius > Apricaphanius iberus. Next base: position 1,391,090 of record JAPXFQ010002988.1, read on the forward strand.
TCTGACCTTTTCCACAGCTCCAGGAGTGGTTGGGGCACATTCCCAAAGGGATCAATGGCATTTTACATTATTGTCAAGCTAAGTGGTGTAAAAAAAATATTTTACGAAACAGTAGAGGATTTCATTTATGGCAGCTGTGGATTTAAAGCAGTAGCCTATTCTTGCTGGCATCCCAGGGTGCTGGAGAAACCGCAAGTTTTAATATCTATCTGTCTGCCTGTCCGTTTGTACGTACGTACGTCTTTATACTAGGCTATACATCATTTTTATTAGTTAAGCCTGGCGCAGAGGTTCACGTTCCAGCAGGACACCTCTAAACATACAGCCAGAGATACAATGATCTGGTTTTGAATAAAGAAATAAAAATGTTCCAAAGTTGCTCTCCATCCAATCTGATTGACCTTGGATCTTTTTAAAGAGAAAAAAACAGAGTAAAAGTCATCTGGTGAATGGCAAAATTTGGAAGAGACATACATACTTTAAAGCCTTGTTAATGTATTAATCTACATCGAAATAGATAGATACAACGCCATTATCAATCAATGCAAGGACTCTCCATCACCTACACGACAACGGACAGACTAGAGCCCAATTTTCTAACTATCCGTCAATGGAGAGCATATGCCTGTGATTGGTCAGCTCAACAACAGCCAGAGATCATTTAACCAGAACGGTGCTCCATAGTTGCTGTAATCAGTAGTCAATGCAGCGTTTGGGCACAACGTGCTTTATTTTGAAAGGACAGTTTATCTTTTGGCTATTTTGGGCTGGGTGGTATACCGAAAATTTATAGATACCGAAATTTATGACTGTTACTGATGTAATTTTGCCCGTGCCTGTAAATTCGGTATGTAAAAAAAAAAAGAAAAGATGTGTTTTAGTTGAGCGGTGCTCCTGCCACTTTAAGAAATTAGCATTGCCTTGAGTCACGTGACTGCGCAGTCATGTGACATACAGAGGCAATAATACCCAACTGAGGGGAAAGCGCTGCTAACGCAGCAATTGTGTAGCTATATTTAGCAAGAGTGTAAACTCGTCTACAGACTGTTTTTCAGAAAGATTAAAACTAGCGACAAATAAAGTGACTTTTTATGGTGTTATTGGATACTTAGAATCTAATGTGGAGCACGCAGTTTGTTTGTTACTGCACCATTGGAGCTGCAGGGTATTTCTAGCTCAACAGCTCCGCCCGCCCAGGTCCTGCTCAGGCAGAGCAGATGTTAACCCCCCTGAGTTGCTGCTTGAAGACGCCGCCTGTTCCCACCTCTGCTCCGATGTAAAATATTTTCTGTCTAAAATAAAGAACTGCACACTTAAATCAGCAATTTCATTCACCCTCCGTCACTTCTTCACCTAATCTGGTTCTGTGTGATCACTTCTAAGTTTAAACTGGACTCTGAAGAAATACAGAAAGGAGTAAGAATCTAATTAACTAATTTAAAAGGCTGTTTGAAGCAATTTAATAGCAAGAACCTGCACACATTTTACAAATTTTAAAGAACATTATGTAAATTTGGCCACTACCGGACATTAACTACAGGAAAGTCTGTCAATGGTAGGCAGACCCGCCATGAAAAGTCAACACCCCCTGCTGTTCTTATTGGGAATTGCTTTGCAACACTGACACAAAAGGAGAACTATTAACATAAAACCATCCCGGTCGATAAGAGGATCTTTGTTCACATCTTTGTGTGCATGAGCAAGTGATTGGGTGGCAGAAATCATACAAAATGAAGGGCTATATTGTCACAATGAACACTTCCAAGTAGGCATGGGTACCGAAACCCAGTAATAAATCAGCCGCGGGGCTGATTCTCACGGTCCTCTTAACGGTAAAATTAAGGTCGTATTCATTTTTTGCGGGAGATATAACCACAAGCCAAACACTGTATTGGCTGCCTGCTCCCTGTTAAAAAAAACCCCGCACGCCACTTGAACAGATGGGGGGAGGTTGTTTTATAGGAAAGTTATGTTAAACTTTTTTAAATATTTAAACTTTTTTAAATAGACAAAATAGTATTTTTAGTTTTTGATATATAAAATAATCAGTTTATATAGTTTTTTTATTAAGTTATTAATTTCTTACTTTTTATTTTGTAGTTATTTATTTTCTGTGGTTTGCTGTTCCAATTATAAAAAATAAAACAATTATAGTTCATTATTGTGTTTTTCACCTTTTGTTCTAGTCTTAAAAAAAAAAGACCGATAAGGATACCGATAAAGTACCGGATCGATAAGGAGTATTGTTAAGAGTAGTAGTATCGAAAAATCCTTAACGATACCCATCCCTACTTCCAAGAGGATTAGCTGCAGAAATCCCCAATATATAACCCATTTAACTTCTAAAGACAGGCAGAGCTTTAGAGAGAAACTTAAAATCTCTAGTGATGCGGAAAGCAAAGTTATTTAAAGTGCAACTCACTCCAAAATTCACTTTGTTTTGCTGATAAATGCATTATCGGAGCGCCCAGAAATATCACCAGAAATATCTAGACCACCAGCTAACTTCTTAAAGCCGGCTTTCCGCTCACAGCAAATTGCTTCGTCTTTCCACACCCTTAGGACACGTTGAGAATGAAACCCAGCAAAAACTCCCAGGTCGTCCAGACGACTTGGTTCTCCGTTGGAATCCGATCCGCCGTTGGAAGCCGGAAAAAAAAACGTTTGGGCGCCAAGAATGTAGTCGGATTTTAGACTCTTAATAAAATGAGAGAGATTCCTTTAAACGTTTTGGAGGTTTTAACATGATTTGAATTGATCATACAAGAGGACAGTATCACATCACAGTAGAATGCAAAATACGGACCTGTCTCGGTCTTACAACAACAAGCTTATATTATTTTTAGCAACCTTGGTCTATCTATTCTACTCGATAAAGTACAAGTCTCAGGGTGAAAATCAGAGACTTGAAGGCGCCTTTCTCTTTGATTAGAAAGCTGTGAACTTTGTAGACCTTTAGGATGCCCGGTCGAGGAGCCATCTCCATGGTAACGCAGGATGAGGACTATCGCTATCAAAACTCTCTGACCCTGACTTGGGTAAAGGCGTCAAACTAATATTACGACATTAAGTAGACATGGTCATAACAGTACATTTCTCTACCACACTCTATAGATGAGGGTCTAATAGTGCTGTGTACATGTCTGGTCATTATTTTTTAGATTTAAGTACATTTTAGTAAAAATATTCTTTTTTTTACCAAAAACTGTTACTGGAGTGCCATCTTCTGGTTAATATTTTACACTGCAATGCATTTGCTACTGGTTTGCTGATGTTGACTCAGATTTGTAACAACAGCGTCCTGCTGCTGTGACGTATAAACGTTCGGTCTCCGCTACACCTCCGCAGCGAGTTTGCAACTGACGAGCAACAAACGCAAAACAATTTAGCTCAGGGCTGCTCAGCTGCTGCCATAGGCGGAGATCCCGGGGGGGACGGGGGGGACACATCCCCCCTCACACAAAGTTGTCCCCCCCACAGATGAAGTTATTGTAAACACATACATGCTATCCGTCAAAATGTATTGTCTTCTAAAACCACAACAAAAAAGTTAGTCTGCAAATACAAAACAATGTGTTTTTAATTGTTGAGAAATTATCGTCCACCCCCCTTATTCCTCAAGTTGGTACGGTCGGTCCACACACGCTGTTTCCAACGGGCGGGGCTGCCGGCTCTCACCCGCTAACAGCTTCACAGCAGCCCGCAGGCTTACAGGAGGCGGGAATCAAAAGCCAGCGGTTTCCAGCAGTAAGTCATTTAATTATCATATGCTGGTTCTACAAACTTAAATATGTATGTCAAATGTGGTCATATTATGTCGAACATAGACACCGATTACTGGGCGATATCTTTAGACTTTGATCACCGGTCGGAGATCCCTTTATGACAGACCACCACCACAGTAAAAATAAGTTGTCACTTCATGTTCGCCGGTCATTCCAGGATTATTCCACTATTATTTTTCCATTCACTAAGGTGACCAAAAGTTCCTTTTCCCGGACACGTACGCTTTCATGGTCTGCCCCTGGAATCTGCGGAGCATTTATAGATCGATGAAAATGTCCGCGTTTCATCCTTTTAGCAGATGAATATGGGTAAGAATCAAAACTAACTGGTCCGATGTATGGAATACCACAGCGTTTAACCGCTCTTATCACGTCTTCCCCAGGCTCTGCAGTTGTTTACAATAGTGCAGGTGTAGCTTAGGGATGAACTGGTTGCAACAAATGTGTGGTGGAGGCGCGCTGCTCAAAGCTCTCTGTGTAAAACATAGAGCCGAAGATCCCGTTGGCCACACAGACCCAAAAACACTGAAAAGTGAGAAAAGTGTGAAATCGATTAAATTAAAAGATAAACTATAGAGTATTTATATGTTTAGTGTATTTGTAAAGTAAACGTTTTTTATTTTTTATTATTGAAATAGAAACAAATATTTCAAGAATATATTTTTAGATTTTGTGTATCTTTTCGTTCAGTAGGACTTAGATAAAGTTATTAAATATTACAGAGTTATTCTCTAATAGCCTACACAAATTTCTATGATTTATTAAAGAGATTTAGGTCATTTTGATACTTGACTTGATTTTTGAAGTAGTTTGATGTTATTAGCCTTGAAAGTGTTTCTGTAATAATGTTGGAACTTCTTCATGCTTACATTTTTGTAAATCTACTTTGACTGTTGTGGAAATTAGGACATTTTGTTGAATGTGGTCATAAAGGCATCAATTCATAACATTATTTAACATGCTGAAGGCAAACTATGCAAAACCAGATGCAAAGAAGCAGGAGAGAACATTTTTTTTCATGTCCCCCCCAAAAATTACTCTCTGAAATTTTACTGTTTATTGTCCCCCCCAAAATTGAAATGGGATTTCCCCCCCTGCCTGCTGCACATAACGTTCCGCCCTTTAGTCTATTTCCTCTTAAGGACGTGGAGAGAAATATTCAACCTCATAATTTCCCCATTCTGAGGCCACTGAGCATCTTTCTGAATGTCTTTCTGTGTGTGTAAGTCCCGCTATAGGAAGCCTGCCATCCCCCCCCGTGTTGAGGCATTTTTCCTAACAGAAAATGTGGGCGGATTTTAAATCTTGTAGGGGGTGAGATACTCTTTAAAGCTGTGAAAAATATTTGTTTGATGTGAGATATACATCCACTTCTATTACTAAAGCTGACCCTTCACTCATAAAAAGTTTAAAGCTGTCAAAAGTCTAGAGGCCTGAGGTTATTCTGTTTCAAGGAGAGTTGGGCGGATCGCTGCAAAGCAGAAAGCAATGTTTGTGCTAAAAGCGGAGGTCAGATCTGGTCAAGCAGAGAAAAAGCGTGAGTCGCATCACCTGTTGGTGATTGTCCACAATGTAAACCCAGATATTGCTTCTATTCAAACTTCTGAGTGATCACTACTTATAATGTTAAGTTTAGTAAAAACCTGCTGTCATTACTAAACAACATTAGTTGATTGTACTATTTAGCTGAAATTTCAATTCTACTAATCAGGTTTAGTAGAGATAATTTGGTATGTTTAGTTTTATAAGAGAGGGGAGGGGCTGCTACGTGACCTGCAGTGTGCGAGGTGCATTGTGGGTATCCATGTTTTTGGTTATTTTGTTCTATTTGGGGGCATTTACTGCAAATTTATTGTGAGGTTTGAGTTGGTTGTTGTTATTGCTTTGTTCAGTGTTGCAAATGTGACCTTTATTTGTTGGTTTCCTGGTTGGCACAGTGAGTGAAGAGGTCATTTAAAGGGAATAAGACCACTGTGAAAATATTTATACCATATTACTATGTTAGAACATCATTGCTAATGTCAATCTTCTCACCAGCTGATAACTGTCGGACATTACATGATCTATAATTCATCTGAATGGCTTTAAAGTCAACTAATCTGGGTTAAGAGTGCAGGAGAATGGTGAAATCCTCAACATGGCTGCAATATTGAGTGAAATTAATCATAATCCTTATTGTAGACGCTGTTGTATAAGTAGTCCTGTGACTTTAGTAATTCAGTGACATCTGATGTCTGGCGAAAATATATATATAATTCTTTTTTTTAAAACAAGACATGGAGAAACACGCAGTCATGTAGCACCTTTAATGATTAAAGTAGAAGCAGCTTTCAGGATCAGACTTACAGCTGCTGCAGGATGAATAATCAGGTTCTGATAGCGGTTTGGGGCAATATAACACGGAGAATTTTAAAATACGTGAACCTTAAGTTTTTTACCTTAGTTGCAGCCAAATATGGCTGGACATAATATTGACTGTTTTCATACCTATTGCAGACAAATAAATCAAAACAATTCATTTATGTATTTAAAAAGTTCGGTTTTATATAAAATGAAAACCTTAAAAACCTTAAACAATATACTTGTTATTTTTCCCAGATAGATTACCTCCAAGCAGAGTATTCCTCAAGGCATACTATGCAGACATGAGCTAACACATTTCGTGGATCAATTTAGATCAATAGGGCAAACAGGAACAAATTAGGACTAAAGGGAATAAATAAACATTGTCAAACTGTATAAATCAAACTAAATTAACTTCGCTACGTTAATAGATGGCAGCAGCAAGGTTTGAAAGCAGACAGGCAGCATACAAATCAGCACACAAGATGAATTTTATTTCAACATCTAAAACACCTGGGTCACAGTGTACATATATGCAGTGTACTTTTTTCTATATTTGGGTTTGGTATCCACAGCTCCTGATAACTGGTCTGAGATATAAAAGAAATAGAAGCAGTAATTTCAGAGGCTTTCCATTATTCTAATTTGAAGATTGTAGTATGGCACCACAGTTGATGATTAGACCCTTTAACGGGGTTTAAGGCAAAAAAACAGATGGGGACATATATGTCCAATTGTTTTCCAGCCTCTTCAGACATAGCTAAACCATAACCAGCAGCAAGTTCTGGAGCAGTTTAAAACCACAATATGTCTGATTTACAAACTAAATACAACGTGACATATTGACATTAATCTTAGATTGTACACTGTTTCTACACAGCTTGGTAAAAGTTTGGAAGTATGTGGAGTAGGGCTGGGAGATATAGCTTAAAAATTAAATCAGATTTTTTTCATACCAAATCAGATTTTTGACTTTAACTTTTAACTGATTTATTTTGTTTTCAAATTGTGTTTTCTTAACAAGAAACTGCGAGTGACAAAAAATAATTTCAAATTTTTTTTTTTTTTTCAATCATCCCGTCTTGGAGTTGATCTGAATTCAAAATCCAACTAAAAACAAGCTTTAAAGTATCCTTGTAAAACATGCTTGTGTAGGTCATGGGCGGATGGAAATCATTGTGAGCTATGAACAGGGACGGACTGGGACTAAAAAACGGCCCTGGGCTTTGACTAGGCCTAGCCCCCAGTAATCGGCGCACGAGAACTCAACAACAACAAAATACTTTAATTGTGGCTCATGATACTATACATCCAAAATATGGCAATCGCACTGATGTTGACTAGATGCTATGTTAAAGGAGCAGGGGGCTGGATTCTAAAATAAATTATATTCATGTTCAGTTTTGTAATTGTACTGGGTAATGAAGCGTTTTAAACTAAAATGAGCCCACCCATGTGTAATCCCATAATCTTGAAAAGCCTGTGTGCTGCAAAATAGTCTGCGATTCGGTGACCGAATTTCCTGCTCTTACACGCGGATGTGATGTCAATCTACAATTCTTGCGCGTTCTCTATTTAACAGGAAGAAGGAGGAGAAAGAACCCGGACTTCAGACGCGGTCAATTAAACACTACTTACTTCGTCGCTAGACTGGTTACTTGTTGTCGTACATCTTGCAATTTGCACAATGTGCAGTGGCCTGAAAGTACGCTACGTTACTGATTTATTTACTATTTGTGCTCGCTCCCGCGGTGGCTGCATTTACTCACAGCACCGGCCGTGGCAGTTGCGGGTTTAATTTCTTCAATCCGGCCCCCTGCTCCTTTAAACGCATATTATTCTAGATCAGGGGTCTGCAACCTTTACCATCCAAAGAGCCGTTTTGCACTCAATACAAAAACTCAATCAGGGCCGCAAACGTTACATGATCTTTAGAAAAACCTAACTTAAAATGTTTTATTATACTTCACCAGAGTAAAATGCGCTAATTCATTAAGAGCCACTGTTTTATTTCTGTTTTTAGGTTTTAAAAGAAATAAAACTATAAAATGTTAGGAAAAAGAGAATGGATTCATTTTCTTCTGAGTTTTTGAATTTTTCTGCAAAATTATATAGACATGCAAATAGTTTCAGACTTAATGACCAGAAAATTTAACTAAAAAGTATTGTTACTTTTAGTATAGTTCTATCATGGAAATTTAAAGCAATCATTCAATGAAAAAACCCCTGCTAAAACCTGAATTTGTTATAAAAAAACAAAAAAACAACAACATTGTTTGGTACATTACTTTTAGCCAAAGTTCCTGAGAACCATTGTGGGAGGTCTAAAGACCCACTTTCGGCTCAGGGGCCACAGGTTGCAGATCTGTGGTCTAGATTGATTTGCTCACATAGAAATAGAGGTCTGAACATACTGTAGTAAAGTAATTTAAAGTTGAGCTGGACTTGTAGTCTTTCTTTGCTCTTGTTCTAAGCTGTACCTTAATAAACAAATGAATGTAATAGATAAAAAAAAAAAAAAGTTGTTTTAGTCCATGCTGTCTAGAAAATTAATTAATTACATAAGCTTAATTAATTTATGCAGTAATTAATCTTAGTTACTGCATGTGGCATTTTACAGCTAAAGTGTTGAAGTTTAGATGTTTTAACTTTTTCTCCTCTCATGTTCCATAATTACATGTCCTGGATCTGCCTGTGGGACCAGCTGATCTCATCATCACTGGTGGCATGTTGCTGCATAGCTGGCTGGCTCACTTCTTCACTGTTGCTAATATTTAACTGTGAGGTACTGCTGCTGGCTGTACTGCAAAATTTTTCAGTTAGTTTGCGACACTTAGCAGCTTAAGTATCTAAATTCCGCAATTTTATTTTTCACTCGCCTTCTCAGCCCTACCCTTTTCTTTCAATTTTTTTAACCCACGGCCACGTTATGCACATTGTTTGTTTCTATGCTTCTCTAATGTCTTTGCTTTCTCTTCCACCCCTGCCAATCCAAGGGGACTGCCCCCAATGTCCACAAATATTGCAGAGCCACGTTAACCAATAAAGTAAACATTCAGAGTCTTGAGGAACTCCGGACGAATCTCATCCACCCCCGGAGGCTTGCCACCGAGCAGTTTTTTAACAACCTCGGTGACCTCAGAACCAGAGATTGGAGAGTCCCAAAGTCCCAAGACTCTGCTTCCAAAGAGGAAGGTGTGCTAGTAGGATCGTGGAGGGGTGTTTGAAGTATACCATCCACCGACCCAAAACATCCCATGTTTAGGTCAGCAGCACACCATTCCCACTGTAAACAGTGTTTGTGGCAGACCGCTTTTCCCCCCTGAGACGCCGGATGGTGGACCAGCATCGCTTCGAAGCCATACTCAAACACCGCCCAACCAAACCTCTCCAGGTCTCACTGTTATTGCCCAGGTGAGCGCTGAAGTCCCCCACTAGAATGAGGGAGTCCCCATAAGGGTCACTCTCCACCACCCACTCCAAGGACTACAAGAATGTGGGTAATCTGAGCTACTGTTTGGCACATAAACACAAACAATAGTCAGGACCCGTCCTTCCACCCGTAGAAGGAGGGAGGCCCTGTCATTCACCGAGGGAAACCCCAACGTACAGGCACTAAAATGGGGGCCATCAAGTATACCCACCCCAGCTCGGTGCCTCTCAGCGAGAGCAACATTTCTTTTTGCTTAAGAAAATTACAAAAATAGTAACGCACAGTTGCTTGAATAAGTAACTTTAATCTGATTACCTGTATGGAAAAAGTAACTCATTAGATTAATCGGTTCTGAAAAAGTGGTCATATTCGGAGTAGTGGGCTACAAAGTAACGCGTACCATCACTGGGGGTCTTCAGGCTGTTCTTTGTCTGATCCCTCACCTAGGACCAGTTTGCCATGGGTGACCCTACCAGGGGCATGAAGCCCCCAACAATTTAGCTCCTAGGATCATTGGGACACTCACACCCCTCCACTGCGATAAGGTGGCAGTCCAGGCATGGGAGAATACTTTCTGTTTGTCAGATTTTCTAATGATTGAATGCATCCATTCACTGAGGAAATGTCTGCCCCATCCTGATAAAAAAAAAAAATAAATTGAGAAGGTTGCTTTCACCAGAAATCAGGCACAGTTGTCTATGTTTAGCAGAGAGTCTCTCAAAAGACAAATTAGCTTCTCTGGTTGCATTGATTTTTTTTATTTTTATAAAATAGCTGCAGCTGGATGTTTCCTTCCTTTTTATATTTCATTGGCCGTTGCTGTGAAATTCACCTGCTAATGGAAACCACACATCGAGGACTCATATTATTTTAGAAGAGCTTTATGAATCATAAATCAGCTGTGCAATGTTTCAGCAGGCTGCTAACATGTTGATGGCAATGTACTAAGTCTGTGAGGTTATAGGGAGTAGTTTCATATTTAACATGTTGTGTTTCAGTTACTATCACCTTATCTCTGTTCATATTGTAACAATTCATATATAGCAGTTTCTAAGCCTACGTTAATATTTAGTGATCCATCAGCTTCAGCTGTAGAGACTGTACACTAGCAAATGTGGCTCATGTGTGGCCATGTCTGTGGCTCAGATGTTATCATGTCTCACCATTAGATGCTGGGGTATTGTTTCTCTTCCAAGGGCCCTAGTAGCAGGGTAGCGTAGCATGGCATTTAGAGTACACTCCATTAAGTAATCTTTGACATACCAGGAAATTTTAGACACAAAAAAACATGGGTACTATGTCAGCAGAATCATTATTTGTTTAAAATGTAACCAAACCAACACAGAAATAGTTAATCAAGTCAGAAAAAAAGACTCTTACATGGCCATCTTAGTTGACAGACATAAATCCTGTAGAAAACTTCTGGGGTGAGCTGAAGAAAATGGGGCATAAGAGATACACACATGGATGACCAGAACACCCTCAGTAGAGAAGTGATGAGGAAAACAACCTGAGCCAAATAACCCCCTTGTTTACTGACATGTAGGAGATACAGCAAACGATGGAAGAAGTTGATCTGGATGACTCAACAGATTTCACAAAGACAGATGATCTCAGATCACTTTCTCTCTATGCGGTCAAGCGTTATAGGGATTGCAATTAGAGAAACAAAACTACGGTAATGACCTTTTTACTATTGGGAGTAGTATATAGCGTCACAGCAGGGGTGGCAATAGGTTTGGCACTGTTTATTTGGCAAAAAAACTGTTATTTATCACCTCAAATTCAATTGAGTCAAATTAATTTACATATGAGTATTGGTTGAGGCTTTCACACATCTTTGCCAGTATTACCAATGAGTATTGAACGTGCTGGTCCTGTGTTCATGATTTCAGAGGCTCAGTTTGCACAGCCCTTCTCATTACCTGCAGGAACAAAACTTCCTGCTCAGATTACCTGTCTATCAAAGCATAGGAGAGTTTACATTTTAATTACTTTAATGCTGAAAGATAATTTCAGCGGAGTAATAGGGATTAGGAAATTATGAGAGCTGCGTTTAACAAAGCATCAATGCTGAAAATAAAGCAGGTGTTACTCGGAATTTTAAAAATATTGATGGATTTGTCTAATCCTTTTTAAAGGATTTTAAATGGGGGGATTTTGAATCCATACAGAACGCTCTTAGCCAAGATTTAAACTGCTGCCATGACTTACTATCACATGTCTAGTATAGGGCAATGTACCAAGTCTGTGATATATATATATATATATATGCAGTTAGTATGTAAAGCTTGGGCTTTGGCTTCATGTAAATAGCAGCAACATGGCAGGGCACAACTTGGCGCACAGCCTGCTGCCTGTTGTCGAGGATGGAACGTGGAGGTTCTGCATTGTTCTGCATGTACAACCTAAATCTCCTTCCCTTTGGGTCAGCCGATGGGTCCTCTGGCCGAAAAAAAAATTAATGGAAGTCAATGAAGAGGTAAAAGTTATTTTCTGGTCCGCTTTGTTGTATGTTCTGAATCACACATATGTTGTACCTCAGTTTAAATAACTAATGATCAATCAATCAATCAATCAATCAAACTTTATTTATAAAGTGCTTTACAGGTTAAAATGACCCACCCTTCCCAAACCCAAAATAGAATCATCATCACAACCATAGCCCCTGACCCCGAACTCCACCCATGATTTCTGATTTATTTGATTTTAAAATTTCACAATGTAAATCTCTACAAATCATAGCTTAGAAGTCACATATATAACGTTACCCAGCTAACGCGAGCTAACACTGGCTATAGCGCATAAAACACTCACCAAGAGCTTGTAGAGCTTCTCTTCCATGCTGGCTCTCACTCCACTGACTGATTTACCCCCGACATAGCTGCCACTTTACACATTGTCAGATTTATAGTGGGTTTTCTCCGTGTTTAATGGTCCTTTCTTCGTCCTGGAGGCTACGACCCTTGCTCTCCTTCTTCTTCTGCAGTTATAGTCTTCTAAACATTTTTACACAAAACCTAAAGTAACTTTTGCCAACGGGTCGAAAATAAAATTCACGGACATTATATGTTCGATCCAAGACGCATTTCAAAGGGGATCAGAAAAAAACTTTTCGCGTTCCACGCACTCTCATAAAAGATTTTTCGCATAGGGGACCCATGGACTGGAAGGAGAAGGGTGTGATATAGGCTCCCCATACATCACACAAGTCAGTTTAAGTATGGCCCCCTGATAAACAATGAAAACCCCTCAGAACCCCTGGAGAGGGCTTGAAAAGTGGATGATCAACCCTACCTGCCTAGCTCTCATGTGTGCATCATTTTAATCTGTGTACCAGTAAATCAACATCCAATTAACAGATTAATTTCCCACCCCTAATATATATATATATATATATATATAAGCTCAGTGGTATGCACATTTACTACATTAATAGAGCAAACATTTGAACTGTATTTTGTATTTTGTTTTTCTTTACATTTCTCATCAGTTATCTACTTGAAGGCACAGTGTGTAATTTTCGGCCAGTAGGGGCCGTGCATACCTAAATTATGACAAGCATGCGGTATCTGTGTCTTTGAGTAAGAAACTCAAAAATGGAGATCCAACTAGTGCTGTTTTCAAACGCTCAATTCCCTGAGAATTATCTATTTGCAAAAACATGACGAGCACATCAGTCTCTCTTTCATCGCTTGGAACTAGCGAAGAGGTAAAAATGTATTTATGGTGAACGTTTTTTGCATTTGATAGGAAATCAATGTTTTAATAGCGGGCATGTTCCGTGCGCTTAGTCCGTCCGGGCTCTTGCAGAATATGGCTTTCCCTGAAAAGCGGACCCGTGCCTATGCATTTTAAAACTGATTTTTAAAGTCATATTTTACAATATCGCCAATATTTTGCAATTAATGTGCTTTACGTAATTATTATTACATACTATTTTAATGGCTATTTTCAAAGACGTACTGCAAAAACTACACACTGGCACTTTAATAACAGTATTTTACAGTTCAAATTTGCATAACTTGGATTGAAGAGCCTCAAACAACTTTTGAGCATTTAATGGTAAGAGGCTCTATCATTTTAGGATTTGTGTGAACCCAAACTTGGAAGTTGCGTTTTTGCCCCATAGCTGTCAGTGGTGCCAAATATGTATTAAGTAATACTGTTTTGCTAATTTCTTTCTACAACACCCTTGTATTCTTACCCTTTTCATGCTGTTTGGCCTTTTGGTAAAATATATGATTACTAGTCTCAGTTGGAGATTTAGCACCCCGGAGCATTTTTTCTTTTTTTCTTAGCTTGAATGAAAATTATTCCGTTTTTGTTTTTTCTTTTTTTCTTCTTTTTTTTTATTGCTGTTTAAATAAAATAAATTGGTAGTCTATCTGTGTCTTTGTTGAGATTTGGAATTGTGCTATAAATAGATGCAAAATGCTGATGAGCAATCTGTCTTGTTTTTCTCTTCTTTTCTCCTTTTCTCTTTGGAAAATTGACTGTTACAAAGATTTTTCTGTAAAATATTGTATTTCAGTCGACCAATGGCACATGTGTCTGCCAAAACAATTGAGTTTGAGTCTATTAGTGATTTCCTGAAGCCATTTTTTGTCACTTAGACGTCACAGATATGTTATTAGAATTCAACAACCTGCTGTGTCATGTTGCCTTCGGATTAGAAAATGGTCCCCAGAGAGCCTGTTTAGCAAACAGCACCCCAGTGTTTTCTAAATATTACAGAGACGTTTGCTAATGCACGCAGCCCATGACCTCTGTTGTTTCAGTTGATCTTACAAAGCGCTGGTAATTTAAATTTAATAGCTGTTTGTCATGGAGAAGCACAGGGGCTTGTGTCAAGGAACACGCAGCAGGTTGGCCACACCTGTTTGGGTGCCTGGGGTGTGGAGAGGTGGCAGGGGACTGTCTTACCTTACCTGGTCTTCCTGTTGTCCGCCAGTGAAAAAGACGTGATTACTGAGATGTGGAAAGCAGGGTATGTTTCATTTCACTCTTTGTTAGGTGCTTCAGATTTCTGAAGGCTTTTGCTAAAAAAAAGCTTTTTCAAGGCACAATTACTTACTTGGTCAAATCTGCTGGCAATTGCTTTGCGCTTAAAATCTGCCATTTGTTCTGGTCTGCACTTTAGATCCTATAGAGTGCTCTACAATGCTTTCTGATTCACATGCCGGTGGGAGCAAATTGGCGTTTAGTGTCTTCTTCCAGGACACTTTGAAGATGGAAATGTGATATTTTTCTTGGGCTATATGGAAAAAACTGTCCATTTTATTTTGTATAATAAACACTAGATTAGTTGATACCTAAAGAATTACTAATGGCATACCCCACTACCTGACAAGTTTAATAGCAATAAACTTTTTTTTTTTTTGGCATCTGTCTGACAGAATATGAATTGCATTAAATTACCCATTCACTGTGATCTGTTAAAGTATTCATATTCCCTATACTTTTCTTTTTTACATTTTGTCAATGTTACAATCAAACATTTCAATGTAATTTGTTTAACTTTTTGTGTGTCTGCAGATTAATAATTAAACCAAGGGGTAATGTATTCTGTGCAAAGCAAAAATCCAAAACCTCTTGTCAATAACGTCTACAACAATCTGACTATGAGATTACAAAAAAAGGGGAGCATTTGGGTTCCATGCCAAAATCACATCACATCTTTATGTTCTAGTAGCCCTGGTAGACAGAACTGATTCTCTATTCTAGCAGAGTACGGTTGACCTATGCCCCATTTCCACTAGTGCCAGTACGGTACGGAATGGGACGCTTTCGCGTGTTTCCATTACCTCCATCCGTTCCCAGCCGGCCTCTTTTTTCGGAATACCTCTGACTTGGTTCCAAGCGTGCCATAACGACCAGAAATGCCCACCTATAGCCCGGTAATATGATATCCCTCTCACTCCTACGCAGCAGCGGTAGCATCTGATTGGTCTCGAGTTGTTTGTTTGTCTGGTATTGTTTGTTTATATTTTAAAGTTTTAAATAAGCAGCACACAACAGTTAACTGCAAGCAGCCTAAAATTAAAAATGAATCTGTGTGAGTCACAAATTATATAACCCTTAAACAACGTGGGGATATTGTGAGTATATATACAATTGAATCCATGTGTTTCACCATGTTGTCATGTTGGCTGAATGGTTAGTGTTAGTGACTCCTGTTTGGTAGGTCTGGTTCGCGTCCTGCCACTGTGGTGCATGAGGTCTTTTTCACAGTACCTTCAAGTTCACAGATATGCTTCCTGGTTTCAGAAAATACTTTTTTCTAGATTTAAAAAAAATATATTATCTATATTTTATTTTTAAATTGTTTTAGGTTGTTTTAGGTTTTGTATTCAATAAATGAAACCAAAAACACAATTTTAATGTCAGAACAGTACTTTTAATTAGAAAATTTTCAATGCTGTATTTCTTCTATTTATTTTTGTGTCAAAATATAATTCCCCTGACTAACATTATTAAACAAAGGCCAAAAGTTTCTTATTTTACAGGATTGAAGGTTCAGAATAGAGGATTAATATTTACAGAAACACTAGGAGGTAGGCCTGGGCGATATGGCTTAAAAATTAAATCTCTGCTTTTTTTTTCATACTAAATCTGACTTCAGATATTAATATATTTTTTCCTACCTGATTTTTTTTCGGGAGAAGAAATAGCAAGTCATACATTTTTTTTTTTTAAACCTGCTTTTGTTTCAATCAATCTGTCTTGGAGCTGACTTTAATTTATTGTCCAACTAAAAACAAGCTGCAAACGTATCCTTGTTAAACAAAATGGCTAGATTGACATCACTCTGAGCTATGGAAGTCTAAGCAGTACATTGGTTGAAAAAAATCTCTGATTTCCAAAATTTTTATCTTCAACACCATAAGTGAGATGCTTTTTGCTGGAGCTTTTGTTGTGACTATATTTTGCTGGAGCTTTTGTTAAGCTAAGCCCGACCACGTCCTCGCCCACTACAGTCTACAGTTCTTTTGAGATGGTAATGGAAACACAACCAACCCGTTCCAGGCCGTACTGACCTGTTCCATACTGTACAGTACTGGCCCTAGTTGAAATGGGGCACTAGAGTAACTCCTGTTACTCACAGTAACAGGAGAATCCATTTTTTTTGTTTGTATTGGTCGGAACAGCAGAAGACTTTTTATTGCAGTATTAGTTGCTGTAGTTTATGGGGGAATTCTGAGTGTAAGAAGTTGAATATTAACAGTCCTACATACTGAAAAGATCTAACAGTCTATGTTCAGTCAATATGTTGATAGATATTTTTTTTTGAAGAACTTTTTGGATTATTCATTGTGTGCTAATGAAGGCTGGATTATCCAACAGATCAGGCAGATAGATATACATGCAAAGAATTCAATAATTATATAATTACATTTTATAAAAAACTTTCACAAAATGCTTGTAGTAGTTCTCCAAACACCTGTTTTGAGCTCTCCTGATTGTATTTCTTTTTTTTGTTTGTTCCACCTATCCACACCTGGCTTCAATCACTTCTCACTTTGCATTAATTAACTGTGCTTTTTAACTCTCATCCTCATGACCTACTCCTCTGTATGTGTTATATATTTACCTGCTTCAACACAGCAGATTCCAATTGAAGGCTCATTAACATGCTGCTGCTGACCTTGATGACATGCTGAGGAGATAATTCAACCATTTAAATCAGGTGTGTTGGAGCAGTGACACATCTTAAACATGCAGGGCAGAGGTTTCTGAACACCATAAATGAGAAAGAAAGCTGGATTAATTTCCCTTTATAACATAGAACGGAGAATTCTGTGTTATTTAATGTGTAGTTGTGTGCTTAGACGCCATCTCTTAAGATTATATAAAGCTTTTGAACTTTTTCTTTGCCTTTCGTTAGCTCCTTTCCACTCATTTCCTCTTCAGACTACAGTAATTATCCAGCTGATGGGATGTAGCAGAAAAACAGGTTCATGTTTCTTCATACTTGCAATTGTGCCTTTTGCAGTAGTTAAAAATATATTGTCGCAATGCATTCTGGAAGGTAGCACTAGACTAACAAGGGCACATTTTTCACAGTTGCCTATGGGTCTGATTCGCTCCGATCATCACAAAGTTGTAGTTTTGTCTCCTAAGATGTTCAAACTGGAAGGAACTAAGCATTGGTGTTTAGAGTTTTGCAAATGAGACTCTAGATAGACACATCAGATGTCAGAGAAAGTTATGAGAAACAAATCATAAATTAATGAGAAAAGTAATTGCCACAATAAATGCAGAACCCAATAATTCTTGACAATAGGGTACAAAAACATAAATTGCATATATTTTAGATGTATAATTAACCTTTTGCCACTGAGATTTACTCACGGTTGAATTAGTAACTTTGTGGACCAGCTACTGTCATGTGTTGTCAAATTAACGTGTGTAACAGTGTTGTTTTGCTAGTGAGTCCTTTCTTTTTCCATTCTTACCATTTTCCACCATCATTGTCAGAGACCTGTAGCCTTCAAGAAAGAAATGAGCTTTCATAAACTTAAGTAAGGCATTGTAACCTTACTTATTCATTTAGGCTAACTTTTGCACTTTATAACCCAAGTTCTATACATTTTCTTGTCGGCAAACAACTCAGAAAATACATTCACAGAAACTGAAAACTGAGGATTAATGTTTAAATGTTTTGCACTTTGAATATTGCACTTTGAGGTACAGCCTTAGTTGTCCCATATCAGAACTAGCATGGTTCCGACCTCAGACTGTTTAATAATTCCTCATAAAACAACAATATAAAACTTTTTTTTTTTTTTTTTTAGAATATACTGTATGGGGTAAAAGCTGCAGTGTTGACTGAATGGCTGGCAACAAATGGAAAATGCCCATTTTGGAAAATTCCCAATGATTCTTGCTGAAATCATTTTATCACACATCACAGCTGACGCTTTTCTGCACCCATTCCAACCAGCTTGCACATGTTTCTTCACCTCTTTTCCACTCTCTCCATTCCTTTGGACCATTGACTCTAAGTACTTAAAGTCCTATACATTCTTCACTTCCACTCCCTGTAACTTCCCTGTTCCACTTGTGTCTTTCTTATTTACACACATGTATTCTGTCTTGCTGTGACTAATCTTCATTCCTCTCTTTTCCAGTGCACACCTCCATCTCTCTAGCTTTTCCTCTACCTCCTCCCTGCTCTCACTCTCTACCTCTGCCCTGCTCTCGCTCTAGATAACAGTGTCATCTATAAACATTATAGTCCATGGAGACTTTTGTCTAACCTCATCTGTCAGCCTGTCCATCACCAAAACAAATAAGAAGCGGCTCAGAGCCGATCCTTGATGGAGTCCCACCTCTACCTTGAACTCCTCTGTCACTCCTACTGCACACCTCACTGCTGTATCAAAGCTCTCATACATGTCCTGCACTGTACCACTCTAACATACTTCTCTGTCACTCCAGACTGCCTCATGCAAAACCACAGCTCTTGGCACCCTGTCATACGCTTTCTTTAAATCTACAAAGACACAATGCAGCTCCCTCTGACCCTCTCTGTACTTCTCCTTCAGCATCCTTAAAGCAAAGATTACATCTGTTGGACTCTTTCTTGGCATGGAACCATACTGCTGCTCACAAATGCTCACTTCTGGTTGAAGCATAGCTTCCACCATTGTTACCCACAGCTTTATTGTATGACTCATTAGCTTTTTTCCTCTGTAGCTGCCACAATTCTCTTGTACATCTCTCTTGTTCTTAAAAATCGGCACTAGGACAGTTTTCGTCTATTCCTCAGGCTTCTTCTCAGTCTTCAAGGTCCTTTTAAAGAACCTAGTTAAAACCTTTACTGCCACCTCTCCGAGACAATTACATACCTTCACAGGTATGCCATAGGGACCAATTGCCTGCCCCATGCCCCATGTCCTCTTCAAATCTTCCCTTACTTCATCTTTAATAATATCAGCTACTTCCTGATCCGCAACAGTCACCTCTACTACTTTACGTTCTCTCTCATTTTCCTCATTTATCATCTCTTCAGAGTACTCTTTCCATCTTCTCATCACACTCTTGGCATCTGTCTGTACATTTCCATCCCTATCCTTCATCACCCTTACCTGTTGCCTGCCCTTTCCAAATCCATCTCTCTTTGACTCGCCAATCAGCTTTCTAGTTATAGTTTAAAAGAGTTTAATTAATTTGTTTGTTTCAGCACAATGACTGTTTTTTAGTTCTTGGCAAATATATATTTCTAAAAAAGCCAAATTGTTATTTTTTGTCTGTAAGTAAAAAATCACCCATCTGTGGCTAAGGCTTAGCCAGCTTACTAGCAGTCCCTATAGCCACAGATGGGGAGAGTTTCTCTGACCAATAAAGTACTTAAACTGTAGGAACTTTGACAGAAAACTGTTGTGTTTTCAAATTGATGGTCTTACACAATCTCCTATATAATCCTACTGCAAGATACTGCCACCATTAAAAGTCAAAGATACAGTACCGAATAATAATCATCATTGTAATGCTACCCCAGTTGTCCATTAAAATTCACACTAAGTGCTCATGTACTATAATGCAGCGCTGATAGATTGCATTGAAGACATTTTTTTGAGGGGAGATCAACTGCTTCCATGACTCTTATTGAGTATGAGGATTGATCTAAACTGTGAGTTGTAATTGGGTAAAATGGATTCAGAACATATTATTGGCTCTGTTCTCAGCTAGGCAGGATCTAAATGGATTGAGGCAACACAATTTCTCATTTCTGTGCATTTCTTTGCAGCCTGACACCCCTTTGTGATTTTCATCTTGACTCAGGCATGTTGCATGTTAAAATGATAAGAATAGACTCTACTCATTTCCTTCTCTTTCATTGTGTACAAAAGAAAATACTTTATTGGATTTCCTCTTGACATTGGAGGTATCACACTGTGATGCTCTGGCTTGTCCACTACTCAGAAGTTGTTTGCAGCCTCAGAGAGCGCTCCTGCCTTTTCACTCTGCCCTGACAGGAAATCCGGTTGCTCTTTTGGTTGCTGTTAGTCATTTTAGAGCTCCTGAGCTTATTTTTATAACAAGACGCAAAGATTATGTGTGGTACAGCTTTCAGAAAATTTTAGTTGGAGGGGAGGAACAGCAGCCAGAGAGAGGACGAGATGAAATAACTTCATGGGGAAAGCAACTGATTTAAGGTAGAACATAATTTTTCATAACCGCCTGGATTTTAAACCTTGTTAAATGATTTCAAGCTGTAACAGTTTACTTTTAGGCATAAAACACACGGTAAATCACTTCTTCAGATTATGAATCCTCCAAAATGGCTTATTGTTGACCATGCAGAATTGAGCATTTTTACAGAAAGTGCTTATGGTTGATTGATCTGGAACACAAAAATCTTTATTCATTAAATAGTCTGAATACATAATTGACCTGGGTCACTGTAAGGGACTATCTACTGATCCGAAGTGACTCCTGTTAGGTTCAGAGTTGTTTTTTTTGTTTTTTTTTTCTTGCTGGATAAAATGCCAAAGAAATTTGTGTCATTCTAAAGATGCAATATGTTGAGAAGTTGAAACAAAAAAGCACAATACCGTAGTTGGAATCAGTTGACTCCATATTGATAGATTTTCGAAGTGATAGTTCTTCAGAGGTCATGTTACGTCACTCATTCAGATGTTTTTTGGACATGTTGGACTGATGTCTCCTGAAAAGCTCTATTCTCAACCTTTCTTATTCTGATACTTTCTGCCATGGCTTCCTTCTACACAATCTGATTTATTTTCTTATTTAATGAAGTATAAGCTCATTAAGACTGGACAATGAGTCTAATTTTATGTTCACTTCCAGTTTCTGCTTCCAGTGGTGATAGAAACAATGTAAAAGAGTTAAAACACTTACTGTCCCACATTTAGTTTCATATTGATTCTGGGCTATAAAGCCACACCTCTTTCCATTACAGTGATAAAGTCTTACACTTCACTAAAAGCCCAGTCTGTTACATGTTTAATTCATATAAACCACAATGACTAAAGTAGAGCTTTTTGTCAATAAGACTGATTTAACTGATATAGCCTTTTGGAAACAGTTTGCTTGCAATAAAATCTCAATTGGTACCAACAATGACGTATTTATTTGTGGCTGTAGGAGGGAAGGTGGAACTTTGAATTATAGACTTATTGGATGTATTGCCATATTACTATTCATATAAATTTTTTACAACCGCTATGTACATTTAGTGGCCATTTTATTAGGTACAACACGCTGGACCCCCTTTTGCCTCAAGAATTAGTTTAATTATTTGTGGTAAAGATTCAGCAAGGTGTCTGAAACATTCTTCATATATTTTGTTCTTTACTAACATGACAGCATCTCTCAGTTGTAGATTTCCTGGCTGCACATTCATGATGCAAATTTTCTGTCCAACCACATTCCAAAGGTGCTCCGTTTGTTGGAGATTTGGTGACTTTTGACACAAATTAAGTACAATGAAATCATTGTCATGTTGAAGAAAGCAGTTCAAGTTTACTTGAGATTTGTGACATGGTGCCTTATCCTGCTGGAAATAGCCCTCCGAATAGTCAGCAACAATACTCAGAGTACTCAGAAGGGCTCCTCCCTCACCTCCAGCCTGAACTGTAGATACATGGCAGATTGGATCCATAGCCATACGTTGCCTGCTCTGATGCAATCTGTTATTGTTCAATCATGGTGAGCTTGTGTGAACTGGAGCCTCATTCATTTGTTCTCGGTTGGTAGAAGTGGTACCTGCTGTGATCTTCTGCTGGTCTTGCCCATCTGCGTTCGGTGGGACCTGTTATGTATTCAGAGATGGCGTTCCACATACCTTTGTTCTAATGGGTGGTTATTTGAATGGCTTTTCCCTTTTGTCTTCCCTAACTAGTCAGCCCATTCTATTATGACCCCTGACATGAGCAAGTTTTTTGTCATTCCTCCAGCTCCCGCTGTCTAGATATATTTTTTTCTTTTTTGGACCATTCTCAGCACAGCGAGAGATATTGTTGTGCTTGAAAGTGCCAGTTGATCTAAAATAGTCAAATCTTTTCTATCAAAAAAAAGAAAAAAAAGTGTATAACTATTCCGGAGAATTTTAAAGAACACTACCTTAAACCTAATTGAAATAATTTAGAGCTAGATTGGAAGAAATTATTTGTCTCATACTTTTGCACAGTAATAAGTGTTACCGCATATTTACTGTGTGTGTTTCACCTTAAAGTAAAGTCTGCATGGGCTTTGAGAAAAATACTTATTTCCTGTGTAATTTATGGAAATGAGGCTCCTCAGCAACGCCACCTGTTAGGTAATTAAACAGAAATTAAAGCCTGGAGCATGATGAGACCCCTATAACATACGGCTTAACCACCATTTCCCTTCAGAGACTTTAGAGGTTAATGAATCCCAGATTAAATCCTTTTCATCTCTGTTTGATTGAGAAACTAGTCTTATATTAAAACAATATTAAACAATATGCACTTACTTATTTGAATAATCACCTAGGCTACTCAAAAAAGGAGTTATGTATCTATTGGGGTATTTTGCAACTGAAATAATATATCTTCTGTGGATCTACAGTATTCACTCAATCCTGCTAAAGTTTAATGCTCAGTTTTTGTGACCTAAAATGTTATTGTTAAATCTTTTTTGGTTTAATTCAAAAACCAAAAATACAAATCTCTGAAGTTAAACTTAAAACAAAACCTAAAAAGCTGTAATAACGTGTTTGTATAAGCTTTTATTTTATTTCAGTATTTGTGTGATCTTACTTGCTGTTGGTTAGCAGGAATCTGATTAACTTGGAGTAAACCTAGGCTGCAATAGTTCGATTTTCATGACATTTGTATCTTTTAAAATTAGCTTGAAATGATTTCATTTCTCAAATGTACCGGTCAGGAAAAAGGTACAATATTTTATGTACACTGCAGCACAGGAAATACAGCTCCCAATAATTAGAGACAATGTGACATTTCAGAAGCAGATTTTTTTTCCTCAAAACCAAATAAAAACAAACAAAGAGATTCTGATCAGGGAGGCTGGAAAGAGATCTACAGCAACAATAAAAAAGCTGCACTAACTTCTTGCATATACCCAAAGTTAACCTTTGGGCTACAATTTCAGAAGGCAAGTTTGGCATAGAAACAACTGTGCAGATCACCTAAAGAACATTATTCCCATGGTGGTGACAGCATCATGCTCTAGGGTTACTTTCTTCTGATCAAGCTTTGGTTTTATGAATGAAATCAGCCACAGTTCCCAATACCAGTTAGTGTTGGCCCAGAAGTTAGAACTAAATCTGACCTGAAGAGTTACCTTGGTATGGGGTTACCTGAAGAGGGCTGTAGACAAGAGATGTCTTCAAAAGGTTTACAAGGAAGTTGAAATACAGCAAAATAAGGTGGGATAGATGTTCGCAGTCTCCATCAAAAAGCAGAATTCTGTCAAAGAATCAAACGGTAAAGTTTCATAGCATCCATTCATCCATTTTCTATAACGCTTATTCTCGAGGGGTCACTGGAGAGCTGGTGCCTATCTCCAGCTGTCAGCGGGTGAGAGGCGGTTTACACCCTGGACAGGTCGCCCGTCCATCGCAGGGCATATTATTTCTGTAACACTTTGGAGTTTTTCTTTTCAGCTCTTTGGAAATGTGGTAACAAAGTTTACAGTGACAACTTCTCTATAGTCAAACAAGACTATATTCTTATCACTGTACTTTCTGACATGCCAGCCACTGTTTAACCCTGTGATTTATGGTCTTAACCTGTCTAAAATCTGTAACACGTAATACCTTTTTTTTCTCATAAAATAAAATATCAGTTATGAAGATTATTTTAACACATTAAACATCACAACATCTGCTATCACAAAATGTTTAGACAACCTAGGATCAAGACCAGGAAACAGAGTCATAGTTTAAAACACATCTCTCCAGCTTCTGCACTGTTCCCCAACTATTACCATGCTAATACAATGCTCTGGTGATAGCCAAATCAAATTTAATAATGACTAATTTAAAAGGAGAAAATCATAGAATAACATAAAAATCAAAATTATATCAGATAAACAACCAAAAGTACAATTAAATGTTGTTTGTGGCTGGCCTGAGAATTCTTAATGTCAAACGGATTATGTTTTAGTCAACAGATCTTTTTTGACTAAAGTTTCAGACACTGATCTACTGTACACCCTATAGCTCTCACCAATCTTGTTCCTATTTCTTTAACACTAGTAAATAAGAATAAAAAAAAAAAATTGGAGCTTCAGTATATAACTCCTTAGGGATGAAGATTTTAGTATCTTTTTAAAAGCGGGCTTCATATTTGGAGTATAATGACCTCCATGATATGTCAACATCCATTTTATATGAGGCAGGAAATGCTATGGTTTGGGGTAAAATAATCTCATCCTCATCAAATAAAAAAAAAAGAGGAAAGAAACATATTCAGGAATTAGAAAAAAAACTATGACAGCATTAGAAGCCTCTCGGGATGAGGAAAGACTGGACAAAATCAATAAAGCAAAACTAGGATTAAATTAAATTACCAAATAGGCCCAGTTCTTAATTCAAAGGCTTTGAGTAGAAATTTTCAACGCAGTAACAAATCAGGTAACTTTTTGGCTATCCAGCATTTGACTATAAATGAAGAAATAGCAACTTCAGGTGACACTTGAAAAATCATAATATTGTGCAAAAGTTATTTTATCTCAGTAAGGTGAAACTAATATAGGACATAGTATCATTAAATGCAAATTCAATGTGAGTTTCACCCCCTTATAAATTTGTTTTTCAGTTAACTGTACAGGATCTGAGTCACATTAAAGGTAGGAGAATTGTGAAATAATCTGTCTCGTGGAGTTTTTTAATACAGCAGAACGCTGATGATGTAACACTGGCGTGTAGATTCTTGAGGTCCAAATGTGAGCTGCAAGGCCTCGTAAAGGCAGGAAAAATAACAGGAAATAAATGTCTTCACAGCTCCTTTCGGTGAATGGATTATGGACTCTCCCGGCACTTTCTCTATTCATGAATACTATGCAGGAAGGGTTCTGTATAAACACTTGACACTGTTAATGTGACAAGGGGAGCTCTGTGGCCAGTCCGCTGTGAGCAGACCTGCATTATATCAAAACATTTCTCCCCCCCAAAATCTCAGGCTGTTTACAGCTTAATGTCAAAGTGGGCTTCAAAATGTGAACCTGTAAACCAACGATAAAATAACTGCTATGCATTAATCTTTCACACAGAATCTGAGTTGAGGCAAGTAGACTTGGGAGGTTACTTGTGACACATTCTCACTCATTCTGCCCACTGCTGGAGGCAGTCTTGCAGTCTGAGGGGGGATTTCATATTTTTAGGATGATTTCTGCCACAGTTGTTGAGGTCTATGTGACAGAAAGAAGGAGAGATGAATGACTACAATTACGCATTTTTCTGGAGTTGCACCTGATCCTCGTTCCCAGGGTGGCAAATATATTATTTCACTTATTCAACAGCTGCTTTCTAGCTGGATAGATATGCACTATAAAACAATCCCTCTGTGTAGTGTGTATTTTTCTGAAAATATATCTGCTGTGCATGAACATCAAATGACAAATAGAGATTAAAAATTGCAAAGTTAGTTTATGAGTGATGCAAAAAAACGTATCTTTCCCTTGCTGACTATTCTCTTAACTTGCTTTATATCTTAATATATTAAATACTCCTTACTAATTATTTCTAAGGTGAAAAATAAGAAGCTATTGTTTGTTAATTTTGACTTTAAAACAAAATTTGTTCAGGAAGTTTCCTCTTCCAACAAGCTTAGGTGAGTTTTTTATTTATTTATTTAACTTTTGAGTAAATCCAAGACTGGAGGAGCTACTTAAATTTTTATAAAAAATGCTTGTGTTGCCTGAGGAGGTGAGAGTTTTCTTGTCTTTATCTCTGTGGGCTTAACTTCCCTAGTTATAAATCTGCTAAGATATTTAGGACTTAAGTTTCTTTTTTGAGGTGGACAGGGGGGTTGAAGTTACAAAAAAATTATATCCGCTTGCAGTACATTATATAATTTACTTTCATAACAGCTCCAAGCTTAATAACATAACAGAATTTAAATCCCGGTAAATACTTGCAGTCAGCTTTTTGAATTTGAAGAATCATTTGCAGTGTTTACAGTGACTTACAAGGTATTTTTACCCCTTGAATGTTTTCAGAATTTGTAAGTTACAACCACAAACCTCACTGTGTTTTGTTTTGTTTGAATTTAATGTAATACACCAACACAAACTGGTTTATCATTGTTAAGTGAAAGGAAAATTGTACGTGCCTCTCATGAGAAAAAAAAATAATGTGAAAAGTGTGGCAGGTGTACTTGTATATAGCCCACTTTACTGTGATGCATCTGAATAAAATCTACTACACTTGACTTTCCCTTTGAAGTAACATGATTGTTAACTAATGTTCTTCTGTGTGAAAACTTAATATCAGTGTATCAGTGTACGTCCAGGTATTCTGTGAAGGCCTTAGAGGTTTGAGGAATCACTACCAAACAAAGTATAGCAGGCAGGCCATGGATAAAGTTCTGAAAAAGTTTAAAGCAGGTTTAGTTTATAAAGCAATATAAGTGGAGCACTGGAAAATCTCCTTTATCATTAATTCAATTTCATTCAGTTTATTTATTTAGCGCCAATTCACAACATATGTCATCTCAAGGCACTTTACAAAAAAAGTCATTTCAGTAGAATTATACAAACATTCCAATCAGTAAAAAGTCCCAGCAGATTGCATTGAGTCATTGACATGAGCTTGTTTCCTGTCAATATAAACTCCAACCACATCACTCCCTCATACTGAGAAAGCATGTCACACAGGTGGAGTGGAAAAACTCAGCATTAACAGGAAGAAACCTCCAGTAGAACCTGGCTCAGTACAAGTATCCGTCATGACCGACTGGGGATTCAAGAAGACAGAGCAGAGACAAAGAAAGAGAAACAAAAGGAACTGGTGTAAAAGTACTTTCTATATTTAAAAAAAGGTAAAAAGTTGACAACAGGGGATGGAAGATGTTCAGTTAGTGGGAGGATCATCTGAGTTGATGCCCCCCATCCAACAGGGAATTGTAGCTTAGCAGGATACCAGACCAGGTGTAGCTTCTGTGGAGAGAAAAACACATAGATAAAACAAGATTAATGGTCGAAATAAAAGCAAAAAATAAAACTGGAAAGTAGTAGAAGAGAAAACTATTGATTGTAGTATTTCACGCTGTGATATTGGAATTTGATTGGGATCCGATATAGTATACAGCTGTTCATAAATTTTACCCAGAGGCGGGGATCATCATTTTTATATCTAACAGTTTGTCTTCTGCAACCAGACAGCTCTGCTTCTACTCTTTTTTTTTATGCCTTGACCCCCTGAGACCACTCTCTAATTTTTGTTAGAGTGCTGCCTGATGTTGACTATTAAGTAGTTCTAAATGCAATAGTTTGTTTGTATTTAGAAGTAAAATTGTCCAAGTTTAAAATTGAAAAAAAATATAAATAAGAGATCCTAATGAAGTTGGTTGTTTACAAACTCGGTAGGCAGTGTTTGAATGCAGTAAAAACGGAAAAACGTTTTTGTTTTTTATTGTTAATAGCTTTTTCCACAGTTGCCTAAGACAACAGTGAGCAAATCCATTGTATTAACGTTCGAAGAGCTGCTGCAGTGCAATGGAAGTCTGTGAGCTATACTTTGTTGATAGATATACCTTGAACACAATTTTGTTTTGATGACAGAC
Organism: Apricaphanius iberus; assembly: GCA_028564705.1. NCBI lineage: Eukaryota > Metazoa > Chordata > Actinopteri > Cyprinodontiformes > Aphaniidae > Apricaphanius > Apricaphanius iberus. Next base: position 1,419,394 of record JAPXFQ010002988.1, read on the forward strand.
ATGTTTACATCATTATATCAACCATATAAACAGAAATATTAGTACTAGACATAAAATGCATGGTGAACTGTTAAAACATGCAACCTCCTTAATAGTTGACACCATAATGGAGAAACTAATTTTGGAAATTTTAGTCCAAAGACTTTGAAGCAAAATATAAATGAAAAGATACACTTTCCCCATTATTAGATACATTATGAACGTCTCATCGACCAACCCTTGTCTGCATTAGCCTACTCATCCTAATTAAATAATGTTCACAGGTTCACTTGAGTTTTACAACACGTTACCTACAGTTTAAAGCATCAGTCATTCAGGCTAGAAATGTGGCCTACTATGTGTGTTGGATCGGAAGGGTGTATGATTGTAGTGGACCAGCTTCAGAGATAAATGCTGTCCGTACACAGTTTCAGCTGCCCTTCTATGTAAACGCTGCTGCAAGTGGATAATGGAAAAGAAAGAGATGAAAGCGGCACGAGATGAATCATGAGGAGCCTTGTGTGGCAGCGTTTTCCAGCTCTGAAGTAAAGCTTTTTAGGTACTTGAACATAGGTCTCTTTGAACACAATTCATTGAAGAGTTGGGCTTTTCTTCCTCTGTACTTTCCCCTAAGTTCCTCATTTAGTTTTACAAGACAAGCTTTTGGGTTCTCAGGCTTTGATTTTACAGACAAAAACAGATACAAAATAAGAGATGCAAGATTGTTTCTGGTCTGGGATATTGTTTGAATTCTGAAGCAGAATTTTAAGTGCATAGTTAACAAGAAAAGAAAGAAGAACATAATATGTTGATGAGTTGGGTCATCGGCCAACATCTTGATGATACATTTTTTAGTCCCTGTTCAGGACACATTCTCCCTGAAAGTTGTTCTTATTTTTCTTATCGGGATGGAAAGTTGTTGTTTTTAAATGAACAGAGCAGTACAATTATAACTGCAGGGGAGCTGGTCTAGGCAGATAAATGTAGCATTTAGGAGTTCCATACTTATCATGTTTTCAGACTGTTATCCAAAGTTACAAATGTTCTTTTGGTATAAGAATGATCTTTCATATTTTAATAAAAAAGACTGTATTTCTCCTTAGGTGTATCATGTTGATGTTAAACCTTCTGACCCTCAGACAGAACAACCCAGAGAGAACAGTAGGAAAAGTAAAAATATTTTATTTTAACAGTGATTAATGGTAATGATGATGTAGGAGTGTGGGAGCCAGGCACACCACAGAGGGAAATGGGGTTGAGAGGCACTCCAGAGAGAGAGGCTCACAAGTGAGTATGAATCTAGTATGGAGAGTATTTGCTTGAATGAACTCAGGTGAGGCTTACTTGGTGGATTGTGGATTGGACACCAGAGTAGAAGAGATGAGTCTAGGATGTCTGTAAGAGCTTCTTCCTGGGTTTCTGGAGATGTGTACATGAAATTTGTGATCCTTGTGCTTTGATGTTTTTATTATCTAAAATATCAGTGTAACTGCCATTACACTGTACATTGTTTTTGTGTATTTTTATCATAACATCAGCCTAGCCAGTGACTACAGACGGAAATCAGCATTTGAGCTATAACCTGGTCCAATGCATCTCTCCCTTTGAGGTTAATCTTTTATTGCACATTGTCCCAGTATTTGTTCGAAATAAAAAGAAAGAAAAAAAAAAGTCATGAAGATAGTGGAATCCAGGAGTGAGGAACTTGGAGTTTGAATGGCTGTCAGATATCGAAAGATGACCAGAGCTTCTAGTAAAGCATGAAAACTAATCTTCAGGATATTTCAAAAGAGAACAACTAGGAAGAAAGACGGAAGAAGAAACAGTTTTGTCACTTAGACTATACATGAAAACCTCTGGAGTTCACAATGAGGACTTGAGGTATTTACCATATGGTTTATAACACTCAGGCAATGAAGGTCTGACAGCCAGCTCTCTATATCATAAGCTGGTTATGAGATCAATCAGTTGCACCTGTGCAGGTACAGTAGGCAGGCTCCACCCTCAGCTTGATTGACAGGTCCTACACTCAACCAGGACCTCTGGTGGAACTCTCCAGAAACATGGCGAAAGATCAGGAGGCAGACAGATATGGACAAACACAGAAAAACACAGACCAACACCACAGACTCCTAACAAAGAGTATATAATTTAAAAGACCAAAATATATTTGTTTCAACCAGAGGCTCCACCTCAGTCAGTTTTTTCTTTGGTATTCTATTGCTGAAGTTGGATACCGCTGTTTATTTTGAATGGATGTTGTTGAGAAGACAAGATTTCTTATGTCACACATCCAGTTTATAAGGTAGACAAAAAAGTAAAAGTGATTTTAAAGAAAAAAACTCTGCTACAGAGCATTAGTTATGCAAATTAGTTTTTTTTCTTTTTAAGGCAATCATTGTTTTATTTAATGTTAAAAGTGTATTTTTAATTTTTAATAAGTTCAGATAGAAGGGGAAATATCTATCAAGTTAATATATACTGTCAATCTTCAGAAAGGCAGATGTTAGCACTGCTGCATTGCAGCAAGAGGGTCTTAAGTTTAAATCCTGGCTGCATGGAGTCTCCCATGCATTCTTAAAGTAGGCTCTGGTACTCTGGCTCCTTTCCACAGTCCTAAAACAGCCATAGGTTAGGTGAGTCACTCTACATTGCCTTATTGAGTATCAGTACCTGGACAGCTGCTTATCCAGGGTGTCTCTGAACTAGGTAAAAACCACCACCGCAAATCTGCAAGGATAGGTGGGTAAATGCAATAGATGGATGAAGATATCACAAACACTGTAATTTGTGGATGATATTTTCATTTTTTGGTACACGAAACAGTTTTGACTCTTTATGAAGGCACATAACAGGAGTAATTTCCATAAGGACTGACGTGTCTGTCAAACCAGTTATTGCACCAGATCTCTGAAGCCTTTTATGGCTTTTCAGATCACTATGATAACCCATCAGCACATGTTTCAAATGAAATAAATAATTTGATGTGAGGTTGTCTGTAAGAGCAACACATATATCTATTATGACTGAAGATTCTGTGTCTAAATAGCTTACATTTTCACAAAAACTTACTAAATTGTGTTTGATTATACATATAGTCATCATATTTTCCCTCATTTTGTTTCTAACTGCAGCCATTAGTGCTTTCTTGTTGGAGTTTTATTTGTAAGTGCTCCCTTTTAAATTATTAAGCACCACTTGCAGTACAATGCAATTATACAGCTACTGATTTCCAATACTGCACTCAGTGAAACAGCATAAGCCTTACTATTATAGTGACAAGCTGTATACACAGGAAATATTACAGTCTTAACTGCAGTTTATGGCAATCTGAGTCAACATGTCAACTTTAAGTTATTAAGTGATGTGAAGATGGAGGACATCCTGTCATAAAAATGTGCTATCCACAGCCAAACAATCATTTTAACTCCTAGACAGTGATATGACGTTCACATTTTCACCACTGCGGTTTGCACCATAAACTGTAGATCCATCAGACATTCACTCGGTGTCTGCCGGGACACAGTGTGCTGTAAATGCCCTGCAGGGAGCTACAGAAATAATTCCCATTACCCTGCGGGGAACACATTGCTTGGTGATAGGCGCAACAGTGAGGCTTCAGCCACCTAGGCAATTGTTTTGATTTGCTAAACCTTACTACACACTCAGAGTGCAGGCAGAGCTCCGGGAGCTGAATGCAGTAGCGTCAAGGGTGCACAAACAATACAAGGAGCTGGTATCTGTATCAGCAGTAGACTTAATGAATGAGAGCAGTACTTTAAGAACACTTGCAGGTCAGTGGCAGCGGATCCAGTGCACTCAACAAATTAAATCCCTAAATGAAGAAAGGTACTGGACACCTTTTTTCACGGCGGCAGCTGTGTTTTTATTTGTTAGAGTACCTCATTGCTGTTGCTCAGTTGTTGTGCACCTCATCAGTTCCTTCCTCATATTCATTCTGTGCCCGTGGGAGCTCTCAGCACTGCGAAACAAACACCTACATCTGTACACGTCCATATATCTCCACAGAATGGCCCTGTCAAATACTCAGACAGTCAAGTAGAAAATATAGTGATTGTGTACCAGATGTGCCTTGGCCTGACAGGTCTGCTCAGGGCTCTATATTTACAGATGACATGCTTCCAGTAATAACCAGCAGCGAAGCCTGCCAATGAAGGCAAGCACTGGAGCACTAGAGGTTGACTAACATCCATCCATCCAGACATAAAACACTTATTCTTGGTGTAACCTACAGATGGTCGGTGGGGACTGGGGGGCAAATCTGATTAGAGCCACAGGCAAAGTGCAGGCTGAATAGTTTATCACTCCATCTGAAGGGCTAACATGTAGAGGCAGACAACTGTGCATGCTTCCACAAATTTAAAATGACCCAATTATCTTACAGTCCTAAATCAGCACCAGAAAAAGCCTCAGAATACTTTCTTAAATTGTACAAATATTGTATATAGTTACCAGAATATCATATCAATCAAAAGCAAACAAACAATATTTGCGTATTTGAAAACAGGATTTTGAGAGTAGTAATGACCATGTTTTTTATTTAGTATTCAGAAAAGCTCATGCAACTTGAAATGGGTCATATTCAGAATTGAGAATCTTACATTAAAAAATTAGTTATTGTTACAAATTACTTTTTACAAAAGGTAATTGAATTAGTAACTCAGTTACCATACTGTAAAAGTAATAAGTTACTGAGGAAAGTACCTGTGATGTTATTTCTAAGTGCTATAACACAGTTAAGTTCTATAATATCAATAAAGTAAAATATTTTCAGAACTGAATCATGAATATAAACACCATATAGAGTGTTTTAGAACATTTGTTATTTGAACTTGACTGAATAAGATTGAAGCTGTATGTAGAAATATAAAAAATATACAAAAGTAAATATTGGACATACATAATCTGTGAGGTTCTGTGTTTGTGCATCTGCTGTGAGTCATCTGTTGCAGGGAGGATCTGTGGTGAGGAGCTGCTGCACAGGCTGATTGCACTCACCTGTTTCCAATCAGGCCTTTGGTGTCCCTGGGCTTCTTAAGGAGCTGGCTGACAACCATTTGGCGCCTGATGGTTGCCCTACCGGTACCTCCAAGCCTCTGTTCTCCAAGTATTTCTCCCGAGTTTGTTCCCAGTGATCTCCAGTGATCTCCTGCGCTTTTGTGTTCCCCAGGTTTTTACTGAGGAGTCTCTTGATCCAGCCAGTCTCCAGTAAGGCTTCCAAGTTCTGTGTTACTCTCTCAAGTGGATGGTTGTCCTCGATTGCAAACCAGCTTCTGTGCAGTTTTCCACCTCCCTGCCCGCTCTCAGCCACGCCGCCTCCTCCTTGCTACCTTCCACCGGACCTCAGCAGCCTCTGACTCCGCTCAGCAGATCTCACTTACCTCCCCTGAAATTGGAAATCGACTCACATCTACGCCCAGCAGTTCCCGCTGTCTCCAGCTGATCATTTTTGTTTTATTAATAAAAACATCTTAACTTTGTTCTGTGGTCCGAGTGTGGTTCTGCATGTGGGTCCGGAGGTTAGACAGGAACATGACATAATCACACTTTTAATTAAAGTGCAAAAACTAAGGCAGACAAATGTGGATAAAATGAAACAAAGGAAAGTCTGTTCACTAAGTTTTGCCAATCTCTGTATTTGTAACATTGTACAGTCAACAAGGCACTGTCCAAGTGGTTGTATTAAGACATTTTAAGACTGATTTTGTGTCACCTGGCCATATGACCTGGAAGATATTGAAGGAAAATATAAAATATAAATATACAATATTCTATCAATTCAAATGATTTCATTTTTTTTATCTGGTTCTTTAAATGTAATACATTTCAAGATTAACCTAACCCATTAACCTGGCCAAGTGAACTGGAAGCTATTGAAAAAAAATCACATCTTTACAGTAACATAATATTAATAAAAAATAACATATGTAATACTGCTTAATATTTATTTTTATTATAAATCGTTTGTCAGGTTCCTTGAGTTTTGTGAAATAATTTATGTTACTAGATCTCACAAGTATAAATTTTTTTTCAGGGATGTATGGAGATTTATCGAAAACCAAACCCTAACCAAAACATCGGCCTTCAGGAGCGAGCCTTCTGTGGCTCTAATGTATGTATCAGCGCAGTTCTTGGTAAGATGATTAAGCTTTAATGAAACTAATGTCAGTTGAATATCCAACTTAAAACTAACTTCACCGCTGCTGCGTTCAGAACCCAAACTTTGTCAGCATCAAGCAACGCTCATAAAGCGACTAGTTTGATGCATATACACAGAAGATCAATTTTTAACCTGAAGCTTGCAAAGCTTGTAGGCGGGTCTTTCTCTGTTAGATGTTTTAAACACTTGCGGATCTTGGTTGGCTAGGCAGCGTCGACGTCGGGCAACGTCACTACAGTGAGTCGCTCTGATTGGTTGCCGTTCTGCTACAACATCATTAGGACTGTCAAAAATTCAACTAGCTGAACTTCTGTGTTGCTAGCGTTATGAACTTTGAAGCGTGAAACACAAGAAAAGCTTGAAAAGTTGACGGAGCCAACGCTCACAAAGCGCCGCAGAGAACATGACGCTCCTCAAACGGCCGCAGCCAAACACTTAACATGTAATCTTGACGTTGCAACATCACCCGGGCTTTCCACTGGAAGTGTCAGCAGGATGTTACAGGAGCAGCATGTTTTACTCCTAAAAAGATATTATATTAATATATAGATAAAATATTTAAATTGTTATGTATATATTTTTCTATATGTTTTTATAATTCTTTTAGGTTATCCAAGAACAATTTGTTGGAAAATATATAGCAAGTACTGTTTTATTTTGAAATGTCATGACAAAAAGAAAAAAAAAATCACTTTGTTTCCTGACTGTACCAATAATGAACTGAACTGAGAAATTTAGCCAAGGTATGTACTGAACCAAGATTTTTGGCGTACTGTTACATTCCTATTAATTATTAGTTTAGCAGCCCTGTGTGGGACTAGGAATGTGGTTGCTCGGTAGAGATTGCTGTAAAGTACGTGACTCAATACAGTTAGCTGGGTCTACTTAATAAACCTTTTGCCATATAGTACAATAAACTAAACTTGACTGCATTGTTTTGTGAGCAAGCTGGAATGTATGCCACTGACTTCCAGTCTATTTATATGGTTTAATGGGGTTGCAAGGACATAAAAAATGACATTTGATTATTCTTACAATTTAGTATCTATTTGAAGATGATTTTTTTATTCCAATTTGTTTATGTACATTGTATTAAACAGAGATTTGCATAACAATTTCTAATATGCAGAATTAATTTAAGATTTAGGATTTTAACACATCAAAAGATAATTGTGCTTGAAATTACTGAACTAGTAAAAGGCATTGACCTTAACAAGTTATACAAGCATGGGCACAGTAATCTAACAATCATGTAGATTTACTGTAGGTTCCCAAGTAATCGTTTAGGTTTACCAACATACTTTTTCTGACTGTAAGTATTTCTTAAAGTGAAAGTTAATCTTAAAAGTTAATTTTTTTAGAGCCCTGTCAAAAGTCTCAACATAAGCCTGATTCAAAATATGTGAAGGGAGCTAAATATGATAAGGAGGCCTTCAAACCTGAAAGACAAGTGGTAATGTGCAAATTGTTGGTTAGCAATTGTTACCAGCGCTTCATTGTTGTAAATGCCAGTAAAACATTTTCCGTAGATTTTTAAGACTGTTATAGATACTTAAATAGATAAATTACTTTTAAAAAGTGATGCACTTTTTCATTTTCTGTTATTTTCTGAGAGATGCCTGTCTCACTTTTTTGATTAACTCTATACATTTTGTTATTCTGTATTCAGATTTAAATCATTACCCTCTAGATTTATTCTCTTAGGCTGCTCAGCATTGGGAAGTTATTAAAGCTGTGGGTTATGAACCTGTGTGTTGTAGATGTGTCATTTTTTCATAAACTTTCTCTGTGTGGTTTTATCATTGCTAAGGTCCATGTAGAGGACAGCTATAGGGAACTCTCATCACTTTCATACCACTAAGCTTAATTTGTTTTAATTAAAGTTTCCAGCTTGTTTAGATTAACACAGGCAGGATACAATAAGATAAACAAAGGTGGGGCAACAACAGCACTTTTTAAGTATATTTTTTTATATTTTTGGCACTTTGCAAGTAACAATCTCATTCTGTAACAATAACATTAAATATAGTAATGGCATTAATAAATACCTTCTTTCTAATATAAGCTTACAAAAGCATGCAGCACAGTGGTATATGCCACCCTTTAAGCACATTTTTACCAGGTATCAGTGTAAAACAGATGAAAGCTAAGCTTATGAATGGAAAGTTGAAGTGACAGCCAGACCAAACTGTAGGAGGAGTAGGCCTCGGTGATATGGCGCAAATAGAATATCACCATTTTTCAATTATATTATCACGATTCTGATTTTATCACACATTTTTTTAAATGATGACCAGCCAGCATAACTTAAATTACATGTTGAAGAACAGAAACACTGAATAAATAAATTAATTCAAACTAGCGATAATTAACACAGTGCTAACATATTAAGAATGCAATAAAAAGTCCTGAGTGAAGCAATTACTAAAAATCAAAATCATAAACGTATTTAAGTGCAATTATATACATTGTAATCTTTAATGTCTAATAAAGCAACAGAAAACAAGAGTGCACATAAACATACTTTAGCTTACCAATATATTGAACAAATAGAATAAAATATAACATCTTTTAACATAAAAAACTAACATGCAGCTGCAAATATAGTCCAAGATGTATTATGCAATATTATGCTATATTACTCCAATAAAAAAATCATTATAAATGGAGGTAAATACAAGGGTTCATTTGCTGAGAAGGGAGGGAAGAGCGTAGCCTTCACTTCCCATACAGCAGCAGAAATGTGAATCGTGATAAAACGATCCCTCAAAAATGACAGGTCATCAGACTTGTAGATTGTAAAATGGTCTTAAATCGTCATATTGCCCACCCCTAAGGAGGGGAATTGTTACCAAAGTGGGTACAAGATGCTTCCATGAAAAAGATTATAGCACAGTATTGAACTTAATTTGTCATTTTCTTCCAAAATGTTCAACAGTGACTGCTGCATCTAGAAAACCTAATTTTTAGTGTTTTTTTCTTTTTTTTCTTGAGCTAAACAAGTTCATTTAAATCCACACAGTGTCTTGGTCCAGACAGTATCAGTGTAAGCAGGGAGACTTCCTTGCATATTTTTAGTTCAGAATTCTATCCAGGGTTTCATTAGCAAGGACCACGCTTACAGAGCTATGAATTACAAATGTCTATTGAAGGAAGAGACTGAAAGGATGAAAAGTCTGGAGAGATGCATCAATGGCGGCGGTTTAGGGTGTAAATTCTGCATGGGGGTGCAGTCTTTTGGAATGTTACTTTCCCGCGTCTGCTCAGAACCCACTCACCCCCAGACGGAACCTGAAGGAGAGATGTTAGGAGGCTAGGACTATGATTGGATGAAGGGATGCAGAGAAGGGATGAGGGAGGAGATGAGATGAAAGGATGAGTGGATGAGGGAGGGGATAAAGGGATGAAGCCATAGAGAGGGTCAGGAAGGGAGGGGTGAGAAGGGTGTGCTAGGCAGGTAGAGTATATATGGACTGCTAAGTGATTAGAGATTCTTTTAAGGTACGAGACGCCAGGAGCATTGAGTTTGGTAAGATTGCTGAGTGGGAAGTGGATTTTGGGCATGGTCACATGAGCTCCATTTTTGCAGGGCAATGCAATTTTATTTGTATAGCACACAGGGTAATTCAAGGTGCTTTACATGAATTGGTGGTAAGTAACCAAACATATGATAAAAGCATGGGAAGTAAAAACAGCAAGAGAAATAAAAATAAAAACAGGAAACATATAGCATTTCATAAAAAAAAAAAAAAATAATTTAGGAAAAGCATAAAAAGAAAATGTTTATGCTATTTTTAGCACAGGAGCTTCCCAGTGCTGCTAGCGAGATTAGCAACCCTTTGTTAGTCTGCTGGCTAACGCCCTTTAGAGAACCCCCCCATCGACATGCAGCAACTCGGAGGACTTTAAACGTTCATAAGGTCTGTTTGGGCAGAAGCATATTAGTTAGAATAACTAATTTTAAAGGTGTTTCCCTTTGTTTTGTTAACTTTTTAAGTTTCATCTGCTATCTTTGAGTAAACCAGGCCTCGCCCTGAAATTTTAATCAGTGTTTTCAAAACACTTTTCCAGACAGAGTCGTTTAAATTCTGCAATTTGAGCTACTCAATCAAACAGGAGTTTTTCCTTTCTTTAAAGGCCCAGTGTGTAACAAATGTGGCTTTTTGTTAACAAAAATGAAGTGCTGCTTTCAGAAATCCGTATTTTATGTATCATGAAAGCGTTCCCGTGTCTTAGAATACGTTGTTTATAGATACAGAGGGACTTGAATACGTTAGCCGAAAGGGATTAAACTTGTTAGCTTTATGCGTTTTAGCCAGTGACGTCGGGGGGAGGGGGAGAGGTGTAGAGAAGAAATGAGCATAGAGGACCGTGGATCATAGTATTCAATTTCAGTGGAGGACCATCCATGCTCTTTGCCCCGTGAGAGGGAGGAAAACCTACCACAAAAAAGAAACAGAAATAACCCGGACAAAACAAGAATGTACATCGGTGGAATGTTTACCAGATGAAGACTATTCATGAGGGACACAAACTTGAAGACGGATGCATAGGTTGCAGGCTTCTGCTGGACAGGTAAGTTAATTACATGAAGAAATGAAGTTCATGTTAGGGTTATTTTTGACACTGGACAGGTTAGTCCAGCAAATACTTTAGCTTCCTTTTAAGTCTGACAATTTACTCCGCAGCTTCCGTAGTAGTAATGACGTGTTATAATGGCGAGAAGCCAGAGAACACAGCTCAGTTTCTTGCATTCCCTGAGCACACCACTTATTGGAGGTAATTCTTACACACGGGGGCTTTAACGTTTAATAAATGTATTTGAGACACTTCAAACGTGCGTTTCAGGGAGCTAAGCTAAACAAACCCATGTGTTTCGTTAGGCCTGCATTTCATAAACAAAGATCGCTATTAACGGTTCAAACAGAACTTGGTTTAAAATATATTGTTTAAAAACAGAATATAATCTTCTTAGCCATGTTTGAACTCACCTTATTTGATAAAAATACTGGAATGTTTACTGCGGTAATCAATCCATGAATAAAGTAATTTTACAAAGGTTAATTACTTTCATTCAGATAATTCTAAACATAACATTTCTTGATCCAAATAATATTTTAATTTTCTTTACATTGTTTTATTAGTTTACACATAAATCAATGGTGCTATTTAGTCAAACTAATTCCAACTGGTAAACTAATTTAGCTTTCTTTTCAGCATCTGCAAATCAAGCCGTGGGTCTGATTTGCATCCAGATTCTTCCAAAGCATAACTCAAAATTCATGTTTTCTATCTTTATTGCATTTTTTCTCCATTTGTGTTCTTGTATTTGTAGTCATTCATTTAGTTTGATCAGTAGTGTCTCGGTTATTAGTTTGAGTGATTAAATGGTTCTTTTTCTCCATTTGTAAATAAAGTTGTGTGTTTTGGAAAGTCAATGTTGTCCCTTTAAATCAACTAACACCAGTATGGCAAGATTTCATGATCAATATACGGTAAAGAATTCATTCCTTCATACTATAAGAGACTGATAGAGATATTTGGCTATTAAAGTAGTTCTTGGTAGACCAGGTGGTGCCCCAAACAATCTCATTGACTGCCATAAGCAGTCCCTTAATTATTAATAGCCAAATAACTGCATTATACCTTAAATCCACAACATAAAGTATTACAGTAAACCTATAATAATAACTCTATGATCCACATAACAGCACATTTTGTTCTTGCCATGTCTTTTTCTTATCATTAAATCTAAACTGACCTTCACTGTGAGGGATGCATTGCTTTGAAGTTGTCGGTTCTTCTGTGACGTCCTATGTGAGTTTGGTGCCCTCCTGGAGTAATTATTCAATATCTGTAGATTGGGGCATGACATATTGTTTGTGAGATATTTTAGCTTTATTAATGTTGTCAGTAGGGGTTTATTTAAGATATTCTTGATTCTTCAAGTCTAGAAGTTATTATTCCTGTCTCTTTCTTCCTGTCTCTCTATTTATAAAGGTGGCGCTTATACCTTCAAGACAAGTTGGCTGTAGTAGTTCTTACCTTACCAAATTAAATTTTGATGACAACATTTTGTATCTACTCAGTTTATCTATATCTATATATCTTTCAATATATCTATATATCTATCAATATAAATCGGGACTAGTCCGATTTATATTGACAGTGTGTAGTTGGAAACCTGCTGTTTGATCCATTGTACTTCATTTTTTTGCCCACGAAAGCAGCAAATGGTTTTTATTGTGCTTATATCCTATGTCATTCATTTTTTAACTTTTTTAAATTGTAGGTTTGTCAGTCACAATAGCTTTATTTATTTTAGTTACCAAAATCATAAATTTATTTTTAACTGGCGACCTGTCCAGGGTGTACCATGCCTCTTGCCCGTTGGCAGCTGGAGATAGGAACCAGCCCCCACCCCCCGCGAACCCTTGAGGATTAAATGGATGGATGGATGAATGGGTGGATAAACTTATTTTTAAAAAGAATGACAGACAAAAAGTGAACGCAGGGCAGCAAGGTAAAGAGTTGAAATTTGTTAAGGAAAGCTGTAAAAGTAGTTTTTCTTTTATTCGAGGAGAGAATGAACACAGGATAAATGTGGTATGTGACTTTGAGACCTAAAATACTGACACTCTACAGAGAGATTAAAAAGGCCTGGTCATATTTCCAGTCCGTCTGTAATTTCATTACAGACAGAGGGGCACATTATCAGTTGTAATAAAAATAGTTTTTACTCTGGTTTCTATAACTGTTTTACCAGAATAATTTCCTTTATGTTTACACTGCAAGCTGTGGATGTTTGTCTTACCTTTTTCAAATTGGAGGTGCATATTTACACATGAGAATATAACATCACTTAACATGAGCATGTTGCATGGGTCTTAAAAAGATGCTTCAAGGTAACTTTACGTGTGATGGATAAAGGTTGGATATACTGAAGCTGAAATACTGACATGCAATCAGACTAATGACGCAGAAAGATCTTTTGGAGATAGTGTTTAATGATCCGTGAGCATTCAGAGATATTCTGTACTCACAGAGGTCACATAAAAGTAAAAATGAGTGTAAAAGAAGACATTTTCTTATCTGATAAACCTAAAATCAGCAACAGTTGCCTCGATGGGCTTTGGAAAAGATGTGAAAATGCAAAAGCCAAATAGGAATTATTTATGTTTGATTCTTTTGATATTTGTAGACTTTGACAAGCTGTTATTGACAGTCAATGGTGGATGGATGCATACAATTTGATCTTTGCCCTGGAAGGTAAAGTGGAAAACAGACTGTTCAATAAATTAGAATATGCATTCTTATGATGCTTGTTTGTCAGATTGCTCTTTTAAGGACTGATTTTCTGGTGAAAGAAAAATGGTCTGGAACAAAACAATTTCAAAAGCCATCAACATTTGATAAAGCACTGTTTGGAGAAACTGTAAACCTACAAAGATATTGACTTCTACATAAACTTAGTGGCCAGGCAAAGAAAACATTTATTGGCTAACAAGGAGACCCATTGTAACTCTGACATTCATTGGAGACTTTTTTGCCAACACACACAATGCTGTGTCCTCACTAGGGAGCATGGTGGTGACAGTATCATGCAATGGGGATCTTTTTCTTCAGCACGAACAAGAAAATGCATGGCAAACCTAGAAGAGAAAAAACTGTTGGAGCTAGCAAAAGCCTGCAGAGTGATTCACCTTACAGTGACCTTATTTAGACATATAGCCTGGGTTACACTGAAATGGTTTGGATGAAAGTATATGGTAAAATAACCTAGTCAAAGTACAGATACGTTTGTACTATCTATACATATCTATACATTTGTTTTTGTTTGTCAGAGCTGTGTTACAGTCAATTGTTGATACGGTTTGAAAAAAATATTTCTTTCTTCTAGAGTGTTTGCAATGATTTTAGATGGGTGCGTTAAAACAAATATCGACAAACAAGAAGCACTCTAAACCTCTTTTCAATTCCACTTCTGAATCAGAATCCCATGGTTTCCTGTTGTGACACTTTACTATGGCACCTATCAAAAGAAAGTCAATTTAAGTCTTTTTCCTGAGGAGGCACTTGAGACTGCATCAGTTCCTGCCAGGGGCTCTCAAACTCGTATCCCTTTGGAGTTTTAGAGCCGTCAGCAGGCTTCTAAAGAAAGAAAAAAGGCAAAAAAAAGCATGAGCCGACTGTTGTATGAGTTCTGTGATTGATGGCATGAACTCTGCCAGTCACACCTGGTCTAAAAGCAGATTTCCTGCCTTTTCTCTTTATTCACAGGCTCAGGGCGAAAACACAGCGCCTCTCATTGGCGTCTGCAGAACATTGCTCAAGAATCAGTTGAAAGCTCCGATGAGGAGTTCTTTGATGCCAGAGGTAATATTGCATGTTCTTTTCTATTCTCTCTATCTCTTTCTTTTACTCTCTGTCCCTCCCTCTCTCTGTTTTCACCATTTATGTTTATGTATTCCCATTGATCTTGGGTTTATATACATGTATGTATATAAGGCAATCTACTACAACGCCTTTTAAAAGTATTCATATCCTTTGACACTTTTTCTTGTTATGTTACAACAAGCTTAAATCAAATGATATTAGTGGTATTCATTTAATAATAATGTGACTTTTGAAAGATGCTAATTCCAATAGCTTTTTTTAGAAGAATCACAGTTGATGCAACCAAATGTAATTACATGCTAAGTTGTGAATTTTCCTTTCATTTCACTATTTCCTGTCTATCAAGGGGTGTCCTGGTTTTTAATCATCCTAATGCTATAAGATAATAGAAAGGATAATGAGAGCTGCACTTAATGATGCAAATGTGCTTATGGTAAAGCAGGTGTTACTAAGACATGAAAGAACATTAATGGGGTTCTTAAATCCATTTGAAAGTATTTTAAATCAGATGCTTTTGATTAAATGCAAAATATTCTTATTACTCTGAAAGCATATATTGAATTGACAAAATTACTTTTTGATAAGAGCTTCTTAGTTTCTTAATTCTCATCAGTAAATGAGTTTTAAAATTGTTTCCTTCTCTGTTTTGTCTCTCCTTTTCCAATTCCTCAAGTTCCATTTTACTGGAATTATTGTCGTTGTTAGTTGTTTCTTTTATTTGCACCATATATAATAAATCCCCAAATTTCAACACTCAATATTAGCAGGGGTTAGGGACCTAAGATGCTAAAATACAAAAATACTTGGAACCCTCTCATACAATGCTTATAACTCCTTATTTTAAAACAAGACAAAATACCGAATATACTTCAATATGCATTAATGCGCACAGTGGAAATACTGTAGTCTTTGCAGCATGGCAAATGCTAACATAGTGTTCCCAATCTCAACTCTTATATGTACAACCAATCAGTTCTTATTAAAATAAATGGCGCTCCTTTATTGGCTATTTTTGCAAATGCCAGCCACTAGCATGTCAAGTAATATGGAATGCCAAAGTGACCAAAATTAAATAAATAAATACATAAAACCTTAATATAGGTCTACTTGAATAAATAATACAATAAATGATTTTTTTTAATGATGTCCTTTTATCTGCTTATTCTGGGGATCATGTGATCCTAGTTTTACTAGACTAATCACCTGCATTTGACACTGTGGACCCTGGCATTCTGTTTTCTCGACTGGAGAACTACATGGGGATTCAAGACAGTGTTGAAAAGGTTAAGGGAAAGTTTCCCAAATGGACGCGAAAACTCCGTCGTACCAAACTGATAGGACTTATTGTGTCAAGATGGACAATTTTGATTCTTCTTCGGTGCCTCTAACTTGTGGAGTCCCACAGGGCTCAGTTCTTGGCGCTTTTCTTTTCTTTTAATACTTGCTGCCCCTTGGTTCAATTTTTAGAAAATATAAATTTGCCTTTCTTTTTTATGCTGATGACATTCATTTGTTTGTATCTACTCTTTCCCTTTAAACTTTCTTTTACAGTGCCTTGATGAAGTAAAAGCCTGGATGTCCAGCAATGTTCTTCATTTTGAACATAATAAAACAGAGATTATGGTTTTTCATCCTAGTGCTTGTAGTGGGCCCTGCCATTTTGACCTTGGCCATCTAGCGCGATACCAAAAGACCACTGTGACTAACCTTGGCTTAAAAATAGACAGTTATTTTATTTTTGACATGTAGATCGGTGCAGTGGTGAAATCTAGTTTTTATCAGCTGAGACAACTTGCTAAGGTTTAACGTATTTTGACAAATCAAGACTTTGAAATTTTGATCCAAGCATTTATCACCACACGCCTCTATTATTGTAATTCTATATACTTTCGTGTTGTACAGTCTGGCCATTCTTGTCTGCAACTAGTACAAAATGCATATGCATATCTCTTAAGTGGTATAAGAAAGAGGGAACACATAAACCCTTTTTTAGCATCACTGCCCATGCTGCTTGTTAATTTTAGAATTCAATATAAATTAATTTATTATTTATTTAATGTGTGTTCAAATCCTCGAATGGTCTTAAACCTTCCTACCTTTCTGAGCTTTTGCACGTGCACTCCCCCACACGGTCCCTTAGGTCAGCAGACCAGGTAAGCCTTGATGTATTGCGGGTACAGCGGAAACTCAAGGGGGATAGAGCTTTCTTTGTGGCTGCCCCCAGATTGTGGATTTCTCTGCCACTGCAGATTAGACAGGCTTCTTCACTGTCTATTTTTAAATCTCTTCTTAAAACCCTGTTTTTTCGCTTGGCTTTTAAAATAGAATGAGAGGTTTTCTGATTTTGCTTCACTGTTTTTACTTTTTATTATTCTCTTGTTTTATGCCACTTTTAATTGTTATTAGTATATTTCATATGTGTTCCATCAGTGTTCAGTAAAACTGCCTGGGGTGCCGTGTCCCTGATGAGATTGGCGAAGGAGGCCCAGGGAGAGAGTCACATTTAACGCATTTCAATGCATAAAAGCTTTCTTTTTCAGGAAAAACTATTTAATATAAGAAATTCTGATGAGTCAAGGCAGTAAAATTAATTGCTTATTTAAAAAAATAATTAATGAGTAACACAGACTGTTTAAATAATTTTCTCTTTAACTGAAAGCAGCAATAACTCTGCTGGTAAGGGTGGGGCCTGGGATCATTAAAAAAAATATAAACCAAACATCTCAATATGCATCCGCTGATAATTATTATTACATAATTATAATTATGTAGTATTCTATTTAATCTGCTTGAGTAACTAGAGCTGGATGAAGTTCCTACTACTCCGAACAGCTCAGAAACAAATAAAAAACACTCTTGCAACATCTGACATGTCCAAGTCCTTTTTAATGTTCAAGAGGAAGCTCAGAATGAGTTGGAGTTGGCAGCTAGACACCACAGCCAATGTTTTTTCTTCTACATCTGCCAGAAATTTGGATGCTTTACATGAAGGAGAGTAACACAAAATAACAATGTCTATTGTGTAGAATACCAGAAGACTCGAAAATATTAGTTCCTGCTAGATCGAACTGTCAAAAACTGCTGCTTTGACTCATCAGAATTTCTATATTTTAAATAGTTTTTCCTGTTTTTCCTTTATGCATTGAGAAGGGTTGAATGTGACTCTGTCTTTTAGCGTCATTTAATGTGTGGATCTGTGAATATGCAAAGCAGGCAGGCCTTTATGTTCTCCCCTCGCATGATTACAGCTGCTGACCCATGACTCAGCTCTAACACTCTTGACTTCTTGGCTTGGTGATCTTATCTCCAGCATGGAGAAGGTCACTCTGGCAGGAAGCCATAAAGCTGCTGAAACCATGGCTCAGACTGCAACATAAAAATCCAGACAGCTGCTCAATGTGCACATATAGATATATTGATTAAACTATATTTTTAGGATTGTTTAGCTATATTGACCAATCTGTGAGTCAGCTCCTATAGTGCAGTAAATACTCAAATTTTAAAACAGAATGAATTTAAAATACATGGGAATAAAGCAGGATAATGAAGAAGTGAAAAGAATTTATGCTTTAAGTAGTAGATTTTGGCGGAGTGGCTGCAACCGTTGGCGACAGGGAAAGGCTGCTTTTTGCTGAAGATGCATGGCCAAGGATAGGGCAGGATTATGATAGCAGGGTCCCTTGGGCACAGAGTGCTTAAAGGGCCCCCAATTGCCAAAAAAGTAGAATAAATTAACCTTTTTTTTTTTTAAACCAGATTCTTATAGAAATGGAGTAACTCCCTTGCCTATGTAAACACCTCCTGCTTGAGCTCACCTCCACTCGGCCAGGATTTTTACATAACCTAATAATCACAAAAACCCACCCATACCCGTTAATTTTTATTTTCTGTCTCACTTCTCCTCACTTGTCTCCCAGTGCTCTTTCAGTTTTTTTGCTTCGCAGCTCTCCAGTCCTCCCCTTCTGTGACTTTGACTGTCTTCCTCATATTTTCTTATTCTGTATTGTTAAAAATTGAGAAATCAGTTTAAGTAAACTTTTACTTTAAAGCATTTGATCATAGATTGAAAATAAATGCAAAGGAAAAAATGCTTTTTCTTTTACATATTAATGTGTTTAATAAACCTATGTCGGTCTTTAAGTGCTCCTCTTCCTCTCCTCCCTTCTGTTTATCAAGAAAATTACCAAATTGACATAAATTCCAAAATACCAACAAATGTACCACTGTGGGCTTATCAAAGTAATTCACTGTCACCACATTAAACCAGACCTGTCACTTAAAAACCGAATGACAGCTGCAACTATCCTGAGCAGCTCCCGTCAGTGACGCATCTCTACCTCCAGCTGTTCCAGTTTAACTTTCTGTGGTTACCAGTGACTGATGCTGATGCAATATTCAGAGATGTTCGGTCACACGCTTTCTGGATAATACCAGTCAGATAAACCTCTAATGAACTGTATTGTATGCGGTCCAAATAAGATGCAGGGGAACAACAAATATTATCCTACCCGGGGTCAGTGAACATGTGATCCAGTCTGAAAAAACTTTTTCTATACTTGGGAAGTGACGGCAGCATAGCAGATCGTTAATACGAGCGAGCTTTGCCGCTGTAACCTGGCCATAGGATGAAGGTGGATGTCTGGTCACCCTATCCTGAAAAGCAGCTGCTCCACCATCAATCAGGAGAGTGTGAATATTTTTGTTAGCTGTCCCCCACGATGCTGCACAACATACCGGGTACACCCTGCTGCTGTTACGGCTAGCGTTAGGTTGCGTACCAGCAACCTAACAGGTTGGTTAATTGGCTTACAATCATCCAGAACGTCTTATTTTTCCTGATTTTCTTCCATGTGTTCCCTGCACCTTAAGAACTATGCAATTCTGTTAAGGTAAAATAAAATAGTGTAAATCCTATTTTTTATCTCCACCTGCCCTGATCTCTGCCATATTTGAAATTTGAAGACAATTTTTCTTCTTCCTTAAACTCCTCATGTGGACCCTCAGTAGGCATGGGCCCCCCAGCGGGCTTGGACCCCTGGGTCTGTGCCCGTAATGCCCCTTGAATAATCTAGTCTTGGTCAGGGATATGATTTCTGGTTGGCTCTGGTTCACAGAAGAGCTTAATTTCCCTGGTTGACTGAGGTTAATGGCTCCACCATCAAGTCATTTGGTGAAAGGTTGGTGACTGAATACTTTCATGACAGAGACTTCTCATAGAACTTTATCACAGCTGCCTGCTCGGTTTCCATCATAGATTCAATATGTTATGCAAAGAGGACCCAGACGCAGAGAGGCGAGATGAGCGTAAAAAACTCGGGAGTTAAAGCAGGATATTCACAATTGCAATGCACCGTCTCTTTGTCAGTCCAAACATGCACTGATTCGCCTGTTCTACAGTTGGAGTTAAGTAAGCAAGGTTTTTATTATTGGCTTATAACACCCATATTAGATGAAAGTTACCTAAAGTCATGGACATTGTTGGCAGGTGAGAAGAAAGGCAAATGAAAGGAAATTAATAAAAACTACTGCTTAGAAATCTGGGCACATTCAGATACATGTATAGTTCCTGTCAACATGTAGAGGCAGCTCTTCAGTCAAATGATGTCATTTATGCCTGTCTTTCAAATACTGTTGCCAAAAACGTATTTTTTATACACTTGCTTTACAATCACTGCCCTTTTTTTGCTCAGTAAATTTTTTAATAAAACTAAAATATGAATTGAGTTTACGTTGCAGTTTTTATACCAGACTTTAATGTATGTATGTTTTATGTTATGAGTTCCTTTCCTACTTTGGTTTAGAAAAAGTGAAGTTTATGATGAGTGACTCTTCAACCTTATGTCTCACTGGCATCTCCGACAGGTCTCATCCTGCAGATTATCAGAGTTTGCTTTGCATGCTTGTGTGGTATAATATGCTGGCTGCATTAATTCCAGTTTTAAGAATCATGGGGCAGGAAAGTAATACATGGGGCTCTGTAAGTTCATTAAACCCGTCCCTACACTGGATTTAAACCATACTTTGGTTTCCACAATTTGGCTATATTGTTTCTACTTGAAAAATCTTAATATCCAAGTGAAGCCAGTTTTACTGGGGAACCATGAGAGAAAACCCTCCAGTTTTCAGTGGTAGTAAAAACTACTGTGAAGTAGTCTAGTTGTTACTACTTCACAGAGATGTTTGATTTTTCTTCTAATTCCTTTGCCATCTTGTTATAACATCAGCACTGGGATGTTTATTCAAAATATCTCCCCAAAATAACAAAGGTTTCTACATCTCCACTGTCAGTTTTAGCCTGATGGTGAAGGTGGAAACACAAGAAGAATTTTTAACACCTTATCAGGATCATGACAGAAAGCAGGTCAGGTTGAAGGGGATAAGGGGGTATTTCAGTACAGAGTGCTGAAATAACCAGATCATGTCACCCTAAGCAATAACTTTCACCTGTGTGTGTGCATCATGGTGTAAAAAAGTCATAAGTATAATGCACCAAATGTCGAAAATCTATGTTTCTTTTTCTGATCAGAGACAGAAAAAGAAACATAGATTTCACCAGAGCAGTGCTCTATAGTCGATGTAATTAGTAATCAATGCAGGTTTTGGGGTGTAGGCGGTTTACATTGGAAGGCCAATTTATTTAATATCGTATTTAGGGGATTTTGAACCACAAGAAGAGCAGGGAAGAGCAAACCAGATTGCTGTATTTGTTTATTTGCATTTTTTAGAGAATTTAATGAGGTTCACTTCTTGGAAAAGCTTTACAGCTCAGTCAAAACTAATTTTCTGTCAGCAAATCTCTCATTGATTAGATGTACTTTTACGAAATTAAGTAATTAAACTACGCTTAACTAATGCATTTGTATGTGAGTTAAAGCCTGAAAACCTCACAACTTCTCTTGACCTTCCAACCACCAGACTATTTTTTGGAGGTTTGTGCCCCTCTCCCCAGATGGGAGTCCTTGTCCACAGGGAGTGCAGTGCACATTGATTTTTATTTCCAAGGCCCCTGCTCATGGCCGTGTATTAATGGACGTGGAGCCTGAATATTGACCACTGGAACTACTTAGTGAGCTCCTTTGATTGAAACTAGGGCAATGGCAAAGTGCAATGCTATGTGGATGCTGAAAATAGTCAGGGAACACTTATGTGCTATCATGTGTAGTGGTAATCTGGCCCATAGAATATCAAAGTCGATCTATAATCTGATTTTTTTATGTCAAATTGTGGATTTAGACCAAATGATACTAATATTGTGAAAAGGCTGTTTAGTTGGCTCAATGTAAAAACTAGAGGGAGAAGCGAAATATCTGATTGCTGATATTACTAAATGCATAAAAATTGACTTCAAAAGAGCCTGAGTGCAGATGAAGCTAGCAACATGTTTGTGGCTGCTGTGATTTTTAATGCTGTTAAACTGCTTTATATGAAATCAGACATCTGAATGCCCACAAACACACACTCTTTTGAACACTTTTGACTGCTTGGCTTTTTATGGTCCCAGAGGAAGTTCATTAGAGGAGAAGGAGAATACTTACCCATCCAATTATCCACTTCAGTGTGCTTATCCCCAAGAGTCTGCTGATGGAGATACTTAACAGTTATGTTTCAGTTTTATAACATGTCATTTTACATTAGGCCAGTCAATATCCTGTGGGGTGTCTAGTGTCCACTAGTTACGCAATTAAATAATATAAAAAAAATAGTAGTAGGCAGAGTGAATATGTGGCTCAGCAGGTAACAAATCAAATGGTGTTTGAGATGTGGTCAACCAAGTTATATTTGTTGGACTTTAATTTTTCATAGACATAAAGCTGTGTGATATAGAAAATGTATTTTCATGTTTTTATTTTAGTGCATTTCATTTTTTTGCATTTTTATCCCTGCGATGCCTCAAGATTGCATTCTCCCCATAAATTACCCTTCATATTCTGTTCTCCAAAAGCAGGATGTTCCTGGCACACAGAGAAAGCATTAAATATTTATCCTCATCAGAGCTACTGCAGAGCTGGGCCTGACATTCCTTTAAATGCATTTTGTCAGAGCATTGTCGAGTCACCTATTTGTGTCGAGGAATCACTACGGAGTCGGATGCTGCATGAGGAGTGCTTCACCTCACCACCTTCACACCATTTAAGGCGCAACACTCCCCAGTAGGCCATGAAATCTTTTAACTCGCTGCGCAGGAGGAGACATGTATTTCAGTCATTTGATTAAATGGTTAGAGTAATAAGGTGAACAATTTTATAATTATATCTGTGTATATTTTTTATGGTAATGTATTTAATTTATTTAGAACATATTTTAGAGGAGCGGGAGCATGTGCTCATTTACTTTTTACTTAATATGTGTCGCATTTTCTATCAATAAAATTAATACACAGTCATATTTATTAAAACATAATATGCATTCCAATGAAACTAGTTTGTCAGAATAAAAGTACCTTTAGAAAAATAACTTTTAAGCAGATATTAAAAATAATTTTTAGTAAGCTCACATTTCTCATTATGGATTCTGGTTATGGAGGGGTGTATTTTAACCTTGACCATCTGTATCCATGCTTAAAACAAAACTAGCTCTTGGGTTTGTTTCTGGTTGTTTGCTAATGAAGATTAGCAAAGAGTGTAAGACACTTCCATCACTTTTGAATTGTTCCCATAGCAGCATTATGGATGTTTAGTCGAAAAAATAAATTATGACAGATATAACGTAAACAGTAGGAGACATGAAAAAAAAAAGTATGATAGGCTAATGCTATGCAAAGTGAGAGTTCATCTATAAATTGACTGAGGAGGCTGAAGAGGAAATCAAAAGAGTGGAGTTGGCTTAATTGTGGTTTTAAGACCGCTACTTTTCACTTTTATTTTAAACACTGTTTTCTCAGAACATTAAATTTTTTTTTCGTCCAGTATGACTTAAAAGGTAAACAATTTTGGTTACGGGTAAATCTTCTTATTAGGAAGAGTAATTATTTAGATTTTCACATTAATTTCTAGATATTTTAAAACAATTTTTGGACTTGTGAAAGCCTAACCTAAGTTTGTTATTTAACTTTTCATCCTAACCACACAGAGAATTCCTGCTTTCAGTATGTTAAAATCCTGGCCCAGTCCTGAAAGTGTTTCAGTACCAGCCTAGTTGTCCTCTTTTTTTGGAAATCAAAATTATGCCAACCTAGTTTAAATCTCTGCTTACAAACCTTAACCTCATCATTTTACACTAAGCAAAAACATTTGTTGTAAATTCTCAGAATAAGGACCACCTAGGACTTAAACAAAAAAAAACTGTCATAGGTACTAGTCAAACATTAACTAAATTATGACTCTGATTACTAATTGTTTGATGAAATCTTCTGATTTATGAAACCTTTACTCGACTTAGATTGTTAGTTTTCCCTAAAATATTATTAACATCTTATCATTGAAATAATTGTAATGCCTCATCTTGCAAACAGAGTTTATTGTCAGACTCAGTGTTAGTTTTTAAAATATACTCATTGCAGAGGGAGCCATTCTATCAGGTAGAAAATAGTCACCTCAGGAAAATTGTTTTTTTTAAACAGTTGCATTTTTAATGATAATTTTTGGACCATGTTCCATTCAGACTACCTCAAAATCTGCCATGTTTAGACTGGCATCATAGATTAAATTATTCTATGTGGTAAAGAAAACTTTAGTAAACGACAGATTTGGTTTATGAAACCTATTGGTATAAACAAAACCAAAAAAAATGGTCAGTAACTTTACAGAGCTAAGTGTCAGAGCAAAGACATTGAGGCCATTAACCTTCACTGCAATAAGATATTGTCTCACTTGGCAGCCTGTCAGCTAGTAAATACATAACTTTTGTGTGAACAGAGGCCCTGTGTAAGGTGGTGCAAATGTGAAATACTAGTAGAAATCTCACTTTCTAAAAAGGTACATTTTATCAATGGACCCAAGGCGGAACCCTATAGTCAGCTCCAAAAACAAGAATAAAAAACACAAAGTATGCTCCCCATATTTGAAACTTTAAACTATTGCTTACTCTGAGACAAACAAACACTGCAGTGTAGGATTGATAGGGATATCTTCTTACTGGACCAATCAGTCCATAGGTGGGCGTGTTGGGTCACTTGGGAAAGCTTCGAACCAAGGCAGAGGTAGTTCAAAAAAAGGGGTCGGCTGGGGTCGCTTCAGAACGGACGCAGGTAATGGAAACACACAACAAGCGTTCAAAAGCATCCCGTTCCGTTCTGTACCTGCCCTAGTGGAAAAGGTGCATATGTTCCTTGTTTGGTTGTATGTCCTGTCTGTCTCTGTGTTTCCGTGCGATTGGACTGGTGACCTGTTCAGGGTGTACCCTGCCTCTGGCCCATTGACTGCTGGAGATAATTACCAGCCTCCTCGCGACTCCTGAGGATTAGCAGCATAGATAATGCCTGGATGGAGCCCTTATCTGAATCTTGAGGTCTACATATCTACTTAATTTGCTCTTGGATCAAAAAATGTGTGACGGTTCCGTCTTGGTAGAAAAATGTTTATTTACACAATGCTTTTAGAGAACAGGTAAATAAACGTATAAGTTAATGGTATTTCTTAATGGTGATAGCTATTGATTGTCTTCATATTTGACTTATAGAGTCATGTTTTCCCTCTGTTGTGAGTAAACTATGAGACAAAAATACAATATTAAGTGGTGCAGGTTTTAGCTTGTAACTACATGAAATTCAATATCTGGTTTTCTGTAAAGAGCTATGCTGTTTTTCAGTTCATAGTTTAAAATGTTTCACAATTATCTAAAGTACAGACAGAGTAATATTTTAGAACACTCCACTTTACCGTTTGAAGAATGGAAAACAATGAAGGGCTTTATAGGCAAGGCAAGATTATTAAGCTACCAGGTTGCAACATTTATGTTCTTTCAAATTACAAAAATATGTCCAGTCCAATCCCTAGTAAAGTATTTGAAGGAAAATCACTTTGATATAGAAACATGTTTAATTGTTTTAAAGGAGAACATAAAAGAAGATGAGAGAAAACTCTTTACATTGCAGTATTTATTGGGACTTCCTTTTATGGCTCAGTGAGGAGAGGAAATACTTGTATACAGTAGCAGAAGCAAGAGAGGAAACTATTTGAAACATAAACATTGGCTCAGTGTGATGAATGCCTTCCTTAGAACGAAATTCAGGACAAGCTCATTAAAAGTTGATAAAAAGTTGACCACAAGCTTGGCACAAGACATTGCATGTCTTGGGGAAGACAAAGCACATCTTGAATCAGAAAGCACTGTACATATTATACTGTGCTTTACTACTGCCATACATGAGCTACTGTGTAGAGGTCTGGGGAAACATATACAAAAGTAATACAGAAACAATAACAATGATACAGAAAAAGGCCATTAGATTAATAAATAATGTGGGGTACAAGGACCATACAAAAACACTCTTTATCAAAATGCCAACTATTAAAATCCAAGACTTGGTAAAGTTTAAAACAGCACAAATAATATATAAAGTAACAAATAAAATGCTCTCAAAAGAAATCTGTAAATTATTTATAGAAAGAGAAGATGAGTATAACTTAAGAGGGGAGTGGAATTTAAAAATTCAGAGTGCTAGAAAAACTTTAAAGAGTATGTCAATCTTAATAGCAGGAATTAAATTATGGAACAGTCAAACAGAAGAAATAAAGGAAAGTAACAACATAAATCAGTCTAAAAGAAATGATAAAAAAGACATTTTAAACAGGTAAGCATAAGAATGAAAAATGGGGTTAATCCAGGGCAGTGATGTTGTTGGAAATGGTGTTTTAGTTTGTTTGTTTCATAAATTGTGAATCTGCAAATTTGCACATTCTCTCTTTATTATTTATTTATTTATTTTTATTTATATGAAAGAAACTATACTGTAGTCTGGCTGGTTTGTTAATTTTAGTTTTTTGTTGTTTCTTTTGTTTTGCTTTACTTTTGTTTCAGATGTTGTTTGTTTAAACTAATTCTAAGAAAAATGAAATGAAGGAGAGGTAAAACTTGAGAGGGTAGGGCCAAATAGGTGTATACTTCGGCCTACTCCTTTTCAAATAAAAGAATGGAATGATATTTTTGTAATGATTGAGAATGTGCAAGTTTGAAATAAAAATGAACTCAACTGAACTGAATTCTGACACACATTAGGGGGCTACTTTTTAAAATATCCTTTATTCCTGCTGCATGTACATAATTAGGTTTTTCTGAGATATATTGCATTTCCTAAATTGTATTAAACATGTTTAACAACAAAGGGAGAAAAAGAAATAACAGTAGTGTGATAATTCTTTATAATGTTGCATAGATTTATTCCCCCTCCCTTTCTATCAAAATGAATTAACTCTGCATTTTGGCTCATCAGAGCTTGTAGTTGGATAGCTCCACAAAAACAATTGTGATAACACAGTTCAAGCTACTGAACTATATTGCAGATATTGTCAGCCTACTGAGTTATGTAACTATCATTTTATTTGCGGGTAACTGATCTGACTGAATGTATTTTAATGCTAGGTGTGAATGGTTTGGCTTCTCAATATCTGTTTTGATCAGAATCATCCAGGACTCATCATGTCTGAATAGATACATGGCAACACAAGCCCATACAGAAGCAAGGCGTGTTTGGCAGTTTCAAATTCTGATCACGCTCAAGAAGGCAGTTTATTATAAAAAAAGGGGGCGTGCAGGAGGCAGCCAGTTTATTTGCAGAGTAGAATATTTTCTGCAGCTCTAACAAAAAACATCAGAATGGATAAAATAAACAAGAATTATCTGGTGGGGCAGTAGGATGACGGCAATTAATAGGGAGCAGCTGAGAGTGAGTGTAGACTCACTAGAAAGGATAAACTAACACAAATTGAAAAACCAAACACTGAAGGTAGGACTAAACAATGACTATAAATTAAAAACAAGAAATCAATGGAGTTACTATGTCAGAACAATAAGAATACTAAATATTTAAACACAAAAATCTCAGTGTCTGAAATACCCCAAAGTCCAAAGGATCATGTCATGATGTTTACTGAATGTTGTCTGAAACCGAGGACCCTGTGTAAACTTTTTGGGTTTTGTCTTCCCTTTTTTTAAAGCTCCTAGACAATGATCTGCTATTTTCGGCCAAAAGTAAACAAAGCTTTCATCTGAGGCTGTAGAAGTGTTTAATGACTGAGCCAATCTATGACCTGACGTTTAAATATCAGGTCACCTCTTGGGAGTTATAGCAATAAGGCTGCTTGGGTAAAACGGACCACTGATCTCATTAGGAGAGATACCAAATATCTGCAGATCTGTGACTTGCTTCTGCAAAGTATGGTCTATTTCTAGTTATTTCTTGATAAGAATTGGATGGTAAAGGGTTCTAAAATACACATGACTTCTAAAAAGAAAATGTGAGCATTTAAATTCCTAAAACACAAATCTTGTTTCTAACAAAACATGTCTGAAACCCATCAACATCCACATGTGTTGTTTCTCATGAGAACAGACACTGAGCCTGAATTTCCATCAGCGGATGTTGTTGTGTCAACCAGTGTTTGTGTTGGTGTGGAGACAGCACAGCTGTTAGCTGGATGGTTAGACACTGTTCGTTGATCAACTCCTCTGACATATACACAGCTGTCCCAAGAAAAGCTTTGTACACTGAGGCTTAGACACGTATGTTTTTGGATCGTTCCTCTTACCCCACATTTAACCATCTCACCTGATTACCACTCTTACCTTTTTTTTTTATCATAAACCCTTTAAAGTAAATATGTTTGCTGCCATAGGGAATTCAATTCAGACTGTAATTCACAGAATATCCTTCTTAGCAGGGCCTTTGTCAGGTATAGGACTTTATCCTGACACACACACACAGTTTTTCACATCATCACAGACTTCTTTTCGACTTGCCTGTAGTGATGGCATAAGGGTGATACAGACTGCTTCTAAAAAAGGTTCACAGATTAACATGCAGACAACTGTTCTTATCAAAGATACCGAGCGGCTCCGTGACCCAATCCACTCCACTGGTGAATTTAAACATTAACGTTCACTGAAAGATAAATCTTTGGTCTACCTTACGACTACAGAACTGCAGCTAAGATTTGTATCACCGTGTCTAACTGTTAGATGCTGTTAGCATTCCAAATAGTTGTTTTAGAGACCATATAAAAAGCAATTTAGTTCTTACTATTGCAAACATAAACCCAGGTAGTGAAGTGAGGTAAACTTTAGCCAAAACGTTATACTTTGTTCAGATGAGACTACGATTGAACTTTTTTGTCTTTAAACACTTCACGTGAGGTTGGTGGATAAAAGTCGATGGATTTGTAGAAAAGACCCTGTTGAGAGTTCAAGAGGAGGGGTGAAAGAATTACAATTGGACATGACCTTCCTGATTTGGTCAGTGTTAAACCTGCTGTTTCTTTGAATAAAATCCTTCGCTGTTCAAACTAAAGCCGCGTCTCCAGAGGTTACTCCCAGTGCATCACCCAGGCATCTTGAAGACGATCACCATTGATACACAACACATGTTGAGAATGTGTGATGCTGGGGAGCTTGTTTCTCTTCCAAAGGCCCTGTCAACCTTGTTAGAGTGTGCTGCATAATCAGCTCTTTCAACTACCAGAAGATTTCAAATCAAAATCTGATGGTCTGTGCTAAAAAAATGTCATGATCTAACTTTGGTTCCAAGTTCTGTGTCCTGGTTATTCCCCCCCCCCCCCCCAATTTTTTTGGTCCATTTCTCCTCCCAGCTGCCAGTGTAAATACAGCAGCAGTGTAAATACTCACTTGATTTTATTCCACAAATCACCCTCTTCAGAATTTATGCTACTTTATATTTGTTTTCAGATTCTTTTTGGCATTAGTAGTTTTTTCCTTCCATGTTATCTCCATTTACTTTCAAACATTATTATTAAAATAGTTAAATCTTTTCTACCTCATGCCTGGACTAAACACTTTAGGGATAACTGACCTAAATCCTACAAGGGCTTGTGCCAATCTCTGTACACCCGGAACAGATTTCCACACCCCGCCTTTAGAATATTATGTACATGACAGAAGCCAAGCTTAGAACTTTTGTCATTTTTCCTGTTTAATACTCTTCTGTTAATTAATACATCTACTAATTAATTTCCTCGATGTGAGAAGTTCTAGATCTGTTGAATGTCATCTTCTTTTATGGCATCTTATTTAATGCAAAACTATGAACCACACAGGCTGTCAGATAAATACCATACACATTTTGTTTACCCACTGATGTTTAAATAATGACATGAGTTTTTAATGCACTGAAGATTTTTGCACAGTAAAGAGAAGTGTGACTTTTCATCAAGCCCTAATGTGCCTTGCAGCAGCTGTAGTGAATGTCAAGTCGATCGCCACATTGTTTATTGATGTGAGCCGCTGACGAATTTGCTGTGCTAATCCAGATTTATTACTTGATGACATGAATTTGAGTAATGAGGAAAAATGACAGATTCAGTTTGACAGGATATTCAGGATGATGGTAACACTAAAATGCCATGATAAATTGTTTCTGAAGGTAAAATGTGCTTGTAAGGAAGTAAGACCATTGTTTATTAAAGAGCTACTACCTTACGATGTTGATTAACAACACTAACCTATTTGTGGGTTGCTATTACATAAAAATGGACATATGGTTTACATTAACTGAATTATACCTTACCTTGAGAGTGGAGGTTAAAAAAAGACATGTACTAAACACCTATTAGGTTCTAACATAAGGACTACTGAAAGAGAGACAGCTAAGTTTGTTCCAAAAAATAATGTCTACATGGCCAAGGTGGCTGAATAATAAAACTCTTACCATTTCAGTCTCATGCTATGCACAGAACGGCAAGGTTACATAAGTATAATACAGTACTATGACTCTTATTGTGACCTTGACAAAGCTAAGAAAGCTGCCTCTTTTTTTGTGGTACCATATGTTGGAGCATCAGTTTATCTACAACTGAGAAGAATAGGTTGGATAAGCTAATCAGGAAAGCCAGCTCTGCTCCTGGAACCAGTGAAGGTGGTGGGAGAAAGAAGGACTGGCTAAAATAACATCACTTTTGGGTAATGTCAACAGTGGGTAATTTGAACTAACTCACTTGTTACCATTTCTGCTTATGTTATTTGCATATAGTTTTTTCACAGCTTATTTTTTGCTATCTCTTGGAAATAATATATAAATATTTTTGAAGTATCCTACTCTGTTGCACATTCCAATCTGGAAACTTGTTCCTGATTTGCGGTGATCTACTAAGATTGTGTGCACAAATCATATCAGGCACAAAGAGAAGTATTCAAATCAGGACTTTCCATCCGTTGGTGTGTGTGTAAACCTTTTGGCCCCATGCACTGTGCAACAGCATAGAAAGAGAAAGAATGGGCACTGTGGATTCTTGATGCATCTTTGGCACAAAAAGAAGGTTAACAAACAACATACATATCAGGTCTATGGCTGTTAGAGAGTCATTTACTAATAGGCTAGAATTTCTATGAATTATATATTTTTTCTTTGTCAATAATAAACTAACACTTATGGTATACATGTGCCACTCCTTTTCCATGCAGTTGCGATATGAACACACCTATGTTCCTATCGAACACGACCAAAAAGCGCCACATGCCCCTAGCTGGTTGCTTAAACATTTGCACCTTGAAACATGTCCAAAGTGAACTGGTCGTGCTTCTCAGCTGGTGGCGCCATCCTCAGCATCCTTCTACCAATATAATCGTCATCTCTCCTCTGAACATGTCCAAACCATCTCAGTCTGGTCTCCCTGTCTTTATCCCCAAAACATCTAACATGAGCTGTCCCTCTGATGTACTCATTCCTGATCCTATCCATCCTCGTCACTCCGAAAGAGAATCTCAACATCTTGAGTTCTGCTACCTCCAGTTCTGCTTCCTGTCTTTTCCTCATTGGTACTGTCTTTAGACAGAACAACATCACTGGTCTCACTACTGTCTTGTACACCTTTCTCTTCATTCTTGCTGAAACCCTTCCATTACATATCACAGCTGACACTTTTCTCCACCCATTCCAACCAGCTTGCATGTTTCTTCACCTCTTTTCCATATCCTTCATTGCTTTGTGCCAATGACCCTAAGTCCTCTGCATTCTTCACTTCCACTCCCTGTAACTTCACCGTTCCACTTATGTCTTTCTCATTTACACATATGCATTCTGTCTTGCTGCAACTAATCTTCATTCCTTTTTTCCAGTGCATACCTCCATCTCTCTAGCTTTTCCTCCACCTTGGTCCTCCACTTGGTCCTCTGCTCTGTCTTTGTTCTCCTTACCTTCCTCACCATCATTTTCATCCTACAGACCACCATCCTATGCTGTCTAGCTATATTTTCACCCACCATTACTTTGCAGTCACTAATCCGATTCAGAATTCAGATCATAACATCTACATAAGATGTAGTCTACCTGAGTGTTCCTACCTCCACTCTTATATGTCACCCTATGTACCTGCCTCTTTTGGAAGAAAGTGTTGAGAACAGCCATTTCCATCCTTTTTGCAAAGTCTACCACCATATGTACTTCTTCAATCCTATTCTGGATAACAAACCTGCCCGTCACTTACTCATCACCTCTGTTCCCTTCCTCAACATCTCCGTTAAAGTCTGTACCAATCACCACCCTCTCAACTCTGGGAATACCCTGCATCAAATCATCTAGTTTGCTCTACAATTTTTGCTTCTCTTCTAACTCACATCCTACCTGTAGGGCATAACCACTAACAACATAGATCATTATTCCTTCCATTTCAAGCTTCAGGGTCGTGAGCCTATCTGACATCCTTTTCACTTTCAGAACATTCCCAGCAAATTCCTCCTTCAAGATAACTCTTACTCCATTTCTTTTTCCATTTACCCCATGGTAGAAAAACTTGAACCCCTCTCCTAAGCTTCGAGCCATGCTACCTTTCCACCTGGTCTCCTGAACACACAGTTTCGTCCCTGTATCATGGCCACCAGCTCTCTAGCTTTACCTGTCATAGCCCCAACATTCAAAGCCCCTACTCTTATCCTCTCGCTCTTGAATTTCATTTTAGCTCTCGGCCGACCAAAACAGCTTCTCCATCTCCTCCTTTGACTAACAGTAGTCCAATTTCCAGTGGCACCCTGTGGGTCAACAGCACCGGTGGCGGTTGCTGTTAAAATGGGCCTCAACCGATCCGGTAAGAAGTTAATGTTGGTGATTAGCATTTTTGATTTGGCTTTGAGTTTTCATTGGATGCCCTTCCTGACACAACCCTCCTTATTTTTCCGGACCTGGGACCGGCACAAGAAATAACTGGCTTGTGATCCCTTTTGGTTGCATAAGAGGTCCATATTATACTAATGTTGTAATGCACCAGCTTTGGATCTGCTAAATGTTTTATGTATTTTATTGAAGGTTAGAAATTTATAAGTTAAATACATCCGGTTTTTGTATGTAATTTGAAATATATATATATATATTTTTGTAAGATGTCATATGTGATTGTCATTGTGGTAATGTATATAATTATTTTAATTTATTTTATTAATTGGACCAAAGGAAGTTAAGGAACTGTTCCGTTGGAAACTAATTGCAATCCAAACAAATAAACAACAGGTGCAGACAGGTTAAGCATGCAGTGAGCTATGATGAGTCTTTGGAAAAATAGGGTAAAGTTAGTGGCCATTTAAGTGTTAATTACTACTAGGTTAGAATGTATAAAATTATTTTTTCCATTTGTCAGTAATATATAACCATGGTGGCGCAAAGTTGGGACACGCCTTACAGAGTGGTTAAATATAGGCGCTTAAACATTTTCATGTTTGATAAATCACACTGCACATGAAACGCCAACCTTTTTGGATGTTCTCCTCCAAATATTTTATGTCTTCTGACAGAATTGCCAACATTGCATATTCATCAAGGGCAAAAACGCTAAATGGATTGTGCGCATCTTGCTGTGAGTTTAACACATGCAGTCTTGCCTGTGCTGTGAAGTTTGCACACGTCTTAACAAGCAAACACCTTTGATGAATCAGGCCCTTTAGCTTTTCTTCCCAGATGAAACAAAATCAAAAGGAAAAAGGCTGCTGTGAAGAATAGCTTGCTTAATTCAAAACGTCATATATGTTGCACTGACTATACTCTCCACACAATCAAACATAGTAATGGATGCCACATACTTTCCTTCAGCAGGACACGGCATCTAGCAAGAGTTTAAGAGAAAAGAGAACTAAATATACGTTGATGTAGTTTCTCAGTAATCCAGGACATGGAAGTATACATGCCTTACATATCTGATACTCCCGAATCCAGTCTTTCAGAACTGAAGATGGTTCTTTGATGAGAGACAAAACATTTTCAATAAGGGAATAAAAGAAGTCCAGTTCCCTCCATTCAAACTCTCAAGAACTAAATATTTGACAATCTTGTAAGAAACAGACTTTAGTGGTTTACCTTCCAGGAAGACAATGACCCTCCACAGCCAGAGCTGCAGTGGAATGGTTTAGGCCGAACTTTGTCTATGCTTTAGAAGGACCTAGTCAAAGTCTAGACCTAAAGTTAATTTGGAATGAGCTTTAATACTTTTTTTTGTTCATCCTGTCTGTCTGAGCCTAAACTCTTATGCAAAGAAGAATGAGGAAAAATCTGTCTTTCGATGTGTGTAGCTGGTAAAGACATACTCCGCAGTATAAAGACAGATTTGAGGCCACACTTAAAGAGAAAGGTGATTCTACAAAGTTAAAATTTAAATGGGCTGAGTACAAATGGAACGCCATTGTTTTCATAATTTTATTTGCTGTATGTCCTTGAAAGCGATATATAATTATTCTTTGATTTCTCAATAATGGCTGCTATGTCTCTGTCTTTGAGACACAAATTCCATCAAAATATAGTAGTCTGTGATTGCTAGTTGAAACATGTGAAAATATTCAACGTGTGTTAATAGTTGCATAGATTAAATGTGCTTTGAAGTCACTTCTGTTAATGTAAAAAGGATGTTGCTAGTTAATGAGTCTATGTCCCGGTTCATACTTATATAAGTTGTGAAGGACATTTTGTTTGTGTTAGGATGGTTGGTTTGGAGTTTTGGTTTAAAAACTAACCTTAGATGATTTATTGGTTTGCTGCTGAAACTCAGTGACACAACCTGAACTTTGCACAATTCTTGAGCTGATAAGGAAGGGCAGGGTATGAAAAGTTTGTAAGGTTTCAATTACCTGGGACTCCGCACTCTAAACAACTTTTGTATTTTTATGGAAGAATAACATAATGATAAACTTGGCACAGTGCGCCCTCTCACTGTCGTTTAGACTGTTATGTTGTTTTATAGGGGTAAGGATTGGGATAGCCCTAGGAAGAGGGAATTGTCTATAACCGAAAACATTTTGGCTTGCAGTCACAATAAACACAGATTCTAGCAGTTTTATTTAGGGATCCAGGTATAAACAGAAGGTATCTTTCTTTTAAAATTGGTCAATATGACAATTAGATTAAGTTAACCACTGTGAATATAATCAATCACACCACGTGTCTGATGTTTTACCAGTTGGCAGTTTGGTAGCTCACATTGTGACTGAGTCCATACATATGTAAAGACGGTAGATAAATATGCTAACCAAAAAAAACATGAGAATCTAGGATAGCAGTAGCATTTTATTTTTGCAATATGGTCAAAATGGTAATGGAGTCCTCCACCATGATCATATTGTAAATGTTGGTATAGATATAACAAAGGAATTTACTATATCCATGGTCTCATTTTAAGCATGGCCATTCAATTTACCACAGTTTTTTTTTTGTTTTTTTTTTTTGTTGGGCTTATCTCTGCGCAGGATGGTGGTCACCACCTGTTCGTTATGTTGAGCTGTTCTGCACGAGAGGCCGGATCTGGACAGTCAACTGTTTCAGGTTTGGCTGTTCTGCCCATCATGGTGTTCAGGCCCCACCATGCCTCCCGTGCATTCCCCAATGTCAGTTTCCTCTCCACCACATCTTTGTACTTGAGCTTTGCCTGTGTAGCCTGCCTCCTGAATTGTTTCTGTAGCTCTCTTATCCTATCTTTGTCACCCTGGAGAAACGTTCTTTTTTTCTCCCTTAGACAGTTTTTCATGTCCTTAGTAACCCACCTATTGTTGTTAGGATATATGGTTACTTGTTTTGTTGGGGTGACACTTTCTTCACAGAACATGATATATGAGGTAATGACATCATAAAGCATATCAGGATCATTCCCACAGTCATTGAAAAACAAGTCCCAATTTGTCAGCTCAAAACAGCCCTTTAAAGTCTCCGCCGTCTCCTCGTTCCATACCCTAATGTTTTTTGTGACAAGCCCCTCTGTTTTCAACCGTGACCTGTATTTTTGTAACAATAAGATCGCATTGTGGTCTGACAGTCCAAGCGGAGGGCGTGGCTTTGAGACATTTGCTCCAGAAATATTACCAAAACACAAATCCAGTATCTTTTGTCCCCTTGTTGCTATTGTCACATATTGTTGAAGACTGGGAAGGTCTGTAGAAATATCTAACCTGTTAAAATCCCCCAGTATGAATACTGGCTGCTCCCCTGTTTGAGTGACAGCACTGTTGTAGCTCTCCGTTATGCGCTCTGAAGCTGGGTTTAGGTCTGGACCAGGAACATACACTGAAATAAGTGTTATTTGTGTAAATTCTCTGGGCAAATAATGTGGCATGAAAGACACCGTCGTCAGTTCGTAATGTTGGCAACACTCCGTCTCCCTTATCATATAGTTCTTAGCCCATGATTTGTTTACAGCCATACAGACCCCGCCCACGATCGTCTTCCGCGTTTTGACTGCATCTCTGTCTAGACGGATGATGTTATATCCATCCAGCTTAAAGTCCCCGTCTATTGTCAACCAGGTTTCTGTGAAACAAAAGAGACTGGTCCGTTGGTAATCCGGAAGTGACTTTATTAGAGCTGAAAGGTCCTCTGTCTTATTCCGTAGCGATCGTACATTTGACAAGGTGATAGCTGATAAAGGTAGCTGGCACCACCTTCTCTTTAACCTGTTTGTATTCCTCTTCTGGAACCCCTCTTCCTTCTTATCCGCTTTCGCCTTTGTCTGCAATGTAACTCTGGGGGTAGCCTTCGGGGGAGCGTCTCTTAGCCTTCGGGGGAGCGGCGGTGAGACTGCTGGTCTTACCGCCGTTTGCAAACAATGTCCATGTACGTGCCATAGAGCCGCGATCAAAAGCCAAATTATGGCAAAATGAAGCACTGTGCCCTCCCACATCATGTAGAAGTGTATCAAATGAGCAGAATGCCTCAAAAACAACAAATAAAACGTCAAAATCCACACTAAAACAA
The DNA here is from genome assembly GCA_028564705.1 of Apricaphanius iberus. Classification (NCBI taxonomy): domain Eukaryota; kingdom Metazoa; phylum Chordata; class Actinopteri; order Cyprinodontiformes; family Aphaniidae; genus Apricaphanius; species Apricaphanius iberus. Next base: position 1,456,275 of record JAPXFQ010002988.1, read on the forward strand.
GCCGTGCTGAAAGTCACCTTCCAGTCGGAACAGCGCCACCTCTCTAAATAAATACCCTATCCATCCATCCATCCAACCATCTTCTTCCACTTATCCAAGGTCGGGTCGCGGGGGCAGCAGTTTAAGCATAGAGACCCAGACTTCATCTCCCCAGTTCCCAGGCCAGCCGGCAGACAAAGTCCCTCCAGCGATTCCTGGGTCTTCCACTGGGCCTCCTCCCGGTGGGATGTGCCCAGAACACCTCACCAGGGAGGCGTCCAGGAGGGCCCTCCAGATGACAGAGCCTCTCACCCTATCTCCAAGTGAGAACCCAACCACCCTGCGGAGCAGCTCGACTGGGTCTTTAGCTCCGCGATTCCTCACTGTAGCGATCATAGCTCTGCCTGAGGCCAGGCCGAACGTGTAATGCGGTCAGCTCGGAGACTAGAGTCCACCAGCAGCCGCGCTCCACATGCTGGGCTCAAGTAAGATAGCTCGCCGCTCCCACGTTGTGGATCCCTCGACTGGGTCTTTAGCTCCCCAATTCCCGGCTCTAGTGGTCCCAGCGCCGCCTGAAGGCAGGCCGAACATGTAATGCAGTCAGCTCGGAGACCAAAGTCTACTGGGAGCTCCCAGAGGGTCGGGAGAAGGAGGAAGGGAGGAGGAGGAGGCAGCCGGCTGACTGCTACGGTGTGCCCCCCCATAAGGGTCCTCCCAAAGAGTGTATTTCCATGAAAATTGCATATTTTGAAGAACTAGCAGTGCGCTTTGGACACGCTTCAAGGTGCGAATGTTCAAGCGCCCAGAAAGCTTTTTACAAGAAGTGCAGATCATACAATACTCTAAAAATGCATGTAAACAAACACAGCAGTCTGTTTGGTTGGTCTTTACATTTTCTTTTTTTTTTAAAAATGCTAAAATACTTCAACTTTGAGAAGCAGAATCTAAAAAAATTCCAGGAAATCACATTGTTTGATTTTTAAATACTTTATTTCTATCATGGTGCAGAAAGTAAGTGTTTAGCACCTACAAGAAAGGAAGAAATCTGGCCCTCACAGACCCGTTACTTCTTTAGGAAGCTTTTCTATATTAATTACGCTTGTTTAAACTCATTATCTGTATAAAAGACACCTGTTGACAGCTTTAAATAGTCCCCCTCCATTTCCATTATGGCCAATACCATCGAGATGTCCAAAGACACAGAGGACAAGATTGTACAGCTCTATAAAACTGGGATGAGCCAATCTACAACATGCACAACCTTGAGGATCTTGACAACAGCGAGGAAACACCCCAGAAATACACGGAAGGAACTAGTCAATGACCTGAAGAGAGCTGGGACCACAGTAAAAAAGGTTATTTTAAGTAACGCATGTCATCATGGTTCAAGTTCCTGCAGCACTTGAAAGGTCCCCCTTCTTAAGCCAGTACATGTCTAGGCCCATCTAAAGTTAGCCAGAAACCATCTGGATGATGCAGAGGAGGATTGAGAGGACTTCATGTCGTCAGATGAGACCAAAATAGAATTTTTTTGTATAAACCCTACTCGCCGTGTTTGGAGAAGATAGAATGCTGAGTTATCATAGAATACCATATCTATTTATGTAGCACTTTCAAACACTACAAGAAGGTTGCAGAAAGTGTTGAGCAGCTTTCACATATATAAACGAAGGAAAAAAATAAAAATGTATATATATATATATATATATATATATATATATATATATATATATATATATATAAATAAATAAATACAAATGAAATAAATTACAACACAGGGAAGTATTATGACACCGGTAGAGTAACATCAATAAAATTAGAAAGTCAAAAGGGACTAAGAATCTAATGCAAGCAAAAACGAATTAGTCTTTAGCCAAGTCTTAAAGGCGGTGACAGAAGGGGGCTGATGGATCTAGAGCAGAGCATTCTACAGCTTGGGCGCACAAGCCGAGAAAGCTCTATCACCACTGGATTTACAACCGCATCTCGCAACAGACAAGAGGAGCTTGTCTGCTGATCTGAGTGACGGAGAGGGAAGATAAGGGGAAGGAGTTCAACAAGGTAGGGATGGGCCAAGCCATGAAGTGACTTAAAAACAAAGAGTAAAATCTTAAAAGATATATAAAAGTCAATGGTGGGCCAAGGAAGAGATTTTAAAACAGGGGAAATGGATTCGTCCCCTGTCAAAATCAGTCAAAAACCAGTTTCAGCATCCCAAGAACACCATACCCTCTGTGAAGCATTAAGGGTGAAAACATTATGCTTTAGGGCTTGTAATATGGAAAGGGGACAGGATGACTGATCCATATTAAGGAAAGATGAATGGGGCCATGTATTGTGAGATTTTGGCCAAAAACCTCTTTCCATCAGTGTGAGCATGAATGATTAAACGTGGCTAGATCCTCCCGCATGACAATAATCCCATACACACCAGCAGGGCAACGAAGGAGTGGCTACATAAAAGCATTTCAAGGTTCTGGAGTAACCTAGCCAATCTTTTAGACTTCAATCCAGTTAATAATCTGTGGAGGAGGTTGAAAATGAAAACATCACAGCTCTACAGTAGAGCTGACGAATGTGACAAAATTACAGTTCCAGTGTGTGCAAACCTGGATAACATCTATAGCAGGAGTCTGCAACTCCAGTCCTTGAGGTCCGGTGTCCTGGAACTTTAAGAAGTGTCTCAGGTCCAAGACCTGAATCACATAGCTTATTCACTTCCTTAGTATGCAGTCAAGTTGTCCAGAGTCCTGCTAATGACCTTATTGTTTGGAGTGTTGAAGCAGAGTCACACCTATAAGCTGCATGACACCAGACATCGAGGACTGGAGTTGCAGACTCCTCATCTATAGGAAATATTTAACCTCTGACATTGCAAACCAAATATTTTTTTTTTTTTTTTTTTTACATTTTTTTTTTTACATTGTCTGTGATGGACTGGCAACCTATCCAGGGTAAACTCCGCCTCTTGCCCGTTGACAGCTGGAGATAGGCACCAGCCTCCCCGCGAACCCTGGAGGACTAAGCGGTTCAGAAAATGGATGGATGGATGTTTTACATTGTCTCTCACAGTTGAACTGTACCTATGATGAAAATTACAGACCTCTCTATTCTTTTTAAGTGGGGCAAGTGCTGCCAAATACATTTTTGGCCCACTTTAGGCTGCTGTTTCCTATATCTCTATGTACATATGTTGATATACTGGTACAAAGCGTGTTAGGTTAAGGTGAGAGAGAATGAAATGTGTTTTGTGGAACATCAAGTCCTCTCACGTCTTTGAAAAACAGCGTTTTGATCCTCTGTTGTGTCGGACAGTGTGGGTTTATTGATAAAGGTGTATAATTCACTTAGTTGTACTTCACCAGGACCGGGTACCTTAATTTTACAGTGAAAGCTCATGTCATTTAAATTTTTTCATATTTAAGGGTCAACTGACCATCTTCATATGATAGTTAAAAGCTCTAGGAGTGCCAAATGGTCTAATAATTAGCCATATTAATCTGAAAGTAGGTTAAACTGTCGGACTTATACAGTTTGGGCTCCTGCAAGCATTAAGCATGCTGAGCTGAATACATTTTTACCAGTGCATACTGTAGCTTACAGAAAATCTGCATGCAATTGAGTAATCATAGTGAATGCGTACTGCAACATTTCAGCATGGGAATGGTTGAGATCATGAAATTATCCTATGATTTGTATTTATTTATAGTAAGATCACTGTTATAGCCTTATCTAGATTTTCCTCATAAAAGAATGGCACTTAAGATTACGAGGAGACTCAGGGCCAAAAAAAACGGGCATCTTAAAATAGATTTGAAGTTAGGAAATATTTGACCGAAAGACAAAAAAGACAGAAAATGCACCGTCTGTTTTTTTACAACTTAAATTTTTTGTTTTTTTTCAAAACTAAACAAAACTCAGGGAAAGCTGCTACTTCTTGCTACCTAAAAAGCATGTACAAGAATTAAAGTTTTGTAAAAAAAAGTTCTTCATGATTCTTGTGATCATATCTATCACAATTATCCAACTTAATTTTGACATAAAACAAATTAGGAAGTTTGTCATCTGCTGCAGTTTAAAAAAATAAATCTATTTAAGTACAATTGGGATTATATATATATATATATATATATATATATATATATATATATATACATACACATACATTTTTATGTATCTAAGCCTTTGAGCCTCACACATGATGTTTTAATATCCGTTTGGTAATAGTCGGGTTATCTGACTCATCATGTTTGACATTTCAAAGATAATCCCCAAGAAACCTTAATTTAGTGCGTCAGAGGAACTTCAGCTGGCTGAGAATAAAACCCCTCAGTCACACTGTGAAAATGTGTCAGCTGCAATGAATGCTTGATATATGATAAAAAAGAAATTTGCTAACATCATATCAGCGATGGAGGTCAGTTGCTGCTTTCTTCTCATCATTTAGCAATCACAACTTCTATTCTTCTTACTAAGTCAAGACACTAACTCAGTGTTAACTGACAGGCTGTGATGTGTATGTATTTTTTCTGAATTTGGGAGCAAATCTCCCTCCTCTGTTTTTGTCTGTTGTTTATATTAGATTGTTCCCATATTTCACCATTCCAGCTGCAGGATATGTGCTAGATAAGTTGGTTTTTCCTGTCCCGTTGTTTATGGATTTCCTTGTGCAAACACTTACTTCTGAGTGATATTAGTTTTACTCCTGCAAATTTAAGCATCTTGAATGAACCTCTGATGCTTTTTTTTCTTCTAGCAGTTGATTCAGATGCAAATTATTAGCTTACTTTATTTTGATACTTGATGTATGTTCTTATTTTGCATTCTGTTCTTTACCAAATACCGTTTTTTCACCCTGTAGCACTTTGTTTGCATCATGATGATCGTATTAAGAAAAGAGAGAATTGGAGGGGGTGAGGTGGTGTCAGAACAGATAGCAAGAGACAAACTGTGACCCGCAAAGCAGCTACAGTTTAATCCAGATGGACAAGCTGCGTGGACCCCTGTCAGGGTCTCTCTGAGCTGCCGGTCAGAAACATGTGAGAAGGGAAAGACATCTGGCAGGTAGATGGGTATCATCCTGCATGACTCATGCTGACTTTAACAGTTAAAGTAGGCCAAGAAGCAACAAGAAGACAACTGTCTTTAAATGGATCATGCATTCAATCTGCTTATTTCAATAATTTCTTTGGAAATATTTGTGCCCTTCCTTTAGTTTGACAGTGTTCTGTGGCATTAATACTTAGAACTTAAAAAATCCAGTATAAAGTGCTTTATTGTGGTTTATGCAGTTTTCTTAAACTTCAGTTTATTTTATTTGCATTTTACACAAAGTAACCCCTAACTGTCAAGTTACAGCAAAATTATAAAGAATTTCACGTTTTTTTGTAAATGAAAAAAGAAAAGGTTAATATGCTGTTTGTAAACAGAATCATTAAACCATCATTCATTGCCATTACACCTACAAGCTTTGCACATCTAAAGAAAGGTTGTTATCCATTTTTCTTTTGCAAATTGTTCAAGATGAGTGCGACTGGAAAGACAGCATTTTTAACATAATAACATTGATATGTGCTTTTCTAAACCATTCCCCTGCAGCTCCTACAGGAACGGGAACCTCCAACCGAAGTCTTAAATAAAGATACACAAAATTCTTTAGTATTCTAATTCATGTGCAGATCAGAGAACAATGGATGCCACTGTTTGAAAAAGGGGAAAAAATCCATTAATAAAATTTCCCCTATTTCATATTCAAATCTTATGCAAATAAAATTTGATTGCAGAATATGTTTGAGTTTAAATTAGATTGTCTTGCACAGTTCCCTCTAAGCTGCCCACATGCGCAGTTGTGCACTGCTGACATGGTCTTCGTGCACAGAAAATCTTTGCTGCGTACAAAACAAATTCAACCTGAATTGAAGGTGAAATAATAAAAATTAATTCTGTGCAATTTTGTAATATGAATCGATGAGTATATGCGCCAGTGTATTGTAATAGAGGTGCCTGCACCTGTCCAATTAGAAAATAAAAAATTGCCCATACGGTTATCCAAAGTTATTTCCATATCAATGCGGCCAATCATTGGCAGGCTGTGCATTTATCTGGGCTTTTTATGTTGTTACACACATAAATGCCATCAATAATATACAAAAACGTGGTATAACATTCCTCGGTATTTCAGAGGTCCTATATAAAGCTGACATTGATAGCAGTATTGAGTGAAGGCCGTTGGGAACATTTTTTCGGGAGGTTCACCTCTGCTTCATTTAATTATTTTCTTTATATGTATTCCTCATCATACGACTGCCGCCTCTTTATGGGGACTGCCGAAAGATTGTGGAGGGTCAAGAAGTGAGAGATAGCTGAGTAATTTAGATTAGTAATTTAAAAACTTTACTTTAAAAAACCTGTACCACAGGATAAGTATATAATAAAAAGGTATAAATAATGTATAAAAAAATTTATTATACAAATATAAATAGAATGATGATCGTTTACTGTATAAAACTTAATGGTATCTGTATCTTTACCACCTAATACAATTCTCAAATTATATAATTTACTTTATCAGTGCTTAAAAACACTATACCTTGTACACCGTTGCTTAGTATCAATCTGACTAAAAGCAACAACATAAAATGGGTCAGTAAATACAAATCCATAATAAAATAACAGGTCTTCTTTATTCGTAACACATCTGCCTTCCCCTTCGCATTCCAACTGATACATTAACCCAACTTTAAACTGTTACCTTTGATGGTAACCTTTGATTGTTTGCATTCATTGCAAAATATTTAATCTAAATTTTTTAGTGCAATAAGAAGATCAGGCAAAGGATTTAAGTGTATTTCAGACACTTACGAGAACAGACTTGCTGCAGGAGATGTTTAGAAAAAGCCAGACAGTCGACACTCCAGGGGAGAAAATAGGATCTTCATGGTTTTGATAGTGGTGTTAACCTTGAAAGGTAGCAGTATGGTTGCAAAATGCACGGCCGTTAGTGACCACTGTCATTCAGGAAAAAAGAGGGGAGTGAAGCCGAGATGTGCCCTCCAGCGCAGACCAGGCAGCATACAGCAAACTCCCTGTTGTCCTTTTCCATTGTGGGTCACCAAAAATGCCTTTTGAGTAAGGAAAATGTTCAGCCTCCCATGAGATCACTGGAAATCTTTTTACAACAAGTAACCTATTACTCTGAAACTAAATATATTTGGAACAAAATACACTGCTAAAAAATAAATAAAAATAAAGTGAACACCTACAGCAAAACCATGTAACCCTTCACACTTCTATGAAATCAAACTATCCATTTATGAAGCAACACTAATTGACCATCAATTTCAGATGCTGTTATGCAAATTGAATAGACAACAGGTGGAAATGATTGGCAATTAGCAAGACACGCCCAATAAAGGACTGATTCTGCAGGTGGTGACCACAGACCACTTCTCAGTTCCTATGCTTTCCGGCTGATTTTTGTGTGTGTCACTTTTGTATGCTTATAATGCTTTCACTAGGTCTGAGCGGTATACCGAAAATGTATCGACACCGAAATTTATGACAGTGCTGTGTCCGACAGCGTGACGTCCAGCGAATGGATGCACTACCAGGAGACAGGCCAGTACATCAGGAGATGTGGAGGAGGCTGTAGGAGGGCAAGAACCCGGCAGCAGGACCGCTACCTCCAGCTTTTTGCAAGGAGGAACAGGAGGAGCACTGCCAGAGGCCTGCAAAATTAACTCCAGCATGCAGCAAATGTGCATTTGTCTGCTGAAAGGATCAGAAATGGGCCCAATGTACACAGGTGGGGGTTGTGCTTAGAGCCCAACACCATGCAGGACGTTTGAGATTTGCCAGAGAACACCAAGATTGGCAAATTTGCCACTAGTGCCCTGTGCTCTTCACAGGTGAAAGCAGGTTCACACTGAGAACATATGACAGAGTCTGGAGACGCAGTGGAGAACGTTCTGTTGCCTGCAACGTCCTCCTGCATGATAAGTTTGGCAGTGTTTCAGTAATCGTGTGGGGTGGTGTTTCTTTGGGGCGGCCACAGAGCCCTCCATGTGCTTGCCAGAGTAAGCCTGACTGCCATTAGGTCCCGAGATGAGATCCTCAGATCCCGCATTAGACCATAAGCTGATGAGGTTGGCCCTACGTTCCTCCTAATGCAAGACAATGCTACACCTCGTGTGGCTGGAGGGTGTCAGCAGTTCCTGCCAGACGAAGGCATTGATGCTATGGACTGACCCCCCGGTTCCCCTGGGACATCATGTCTCTCTCGATCCACCACTGTCATTTTGCACCAGAGACTGTTGAGGAGTTGGCAGATGCTTTAGTCCAGGTCTGGGAGGAGATCCCTCAGGAGACCAACCGCCACCTCATCAAGAGCCTGCCCAAGTGTTGTAAGGACTCATGCAGGCACGTGGAGGCCGCCCACACTACCAAGCCTAATTTTGACTTGTTTTAAGGACAATGAGTGTTTTTCCACTTTAATGTTGAGTGTTACTCCAAATCAAGACCTAAATAGGTTGATAAATTTAATTTCATCGATAACTTATGTGTGATTTTGTTTTCAGCACATTCAACACCCTAAAGAATAAAGTATTCATTAAGAATATTTCATTCTTTAGATCTAGAATGTGTTATTTTACTGTATTTCTTGAGCATTGCAAAATCACTTGAGCTTTTTCTGTTACTTTTGAATTTGATTTTGTATTGTACCTGGAAAATTTAAACTTCATTTTAAGAATATTCTGTTTAGTACTGAAAGCTTCGCTACATAATTATCATTACAATGATCAAAAATGGTGTTGAGTTTTGGAATTACCTTTCATTAAGAATTTGACAGACTTCATTTATTTCTGACCACATTTTTCTTTAACAGGGGTTGGTTCACCACTTTTCTTTGTAGGTTTCCTTCATTTTGTTGACAGTTAAAGAGACTGTTTCGGTAATATTCTTCTTGTTTAACTCACCATTGTGGCCACACTGTTATGCTACAGGTTTCGTTCACTCTTACGCAGACACAGACAAGCCAATTTTCAGGTTTGCCACAGTGTGGGGATCTGTGTCTTGCCTGAAGACACTTGGACAGATGGGAAACAAAGTGATTTTTGCATCCTTCCCCTCAGCCAGAGCCCTTCTGAAAAAGGAATAATTTATTTTACAGCATGTGTTATGCAAGATGGCAGTGAAAGTAATCACCAACCAAGATGGCAGTGAAAGTAATCACCAACCATGCTTTGGGTATGTTTTAAATAACTTACTACAAGGTGAAATCAAAAAACCAATCAAATATCTTTTCAATAGGAGGCCCATATCTAATGAGTTTGGTAGCCTGTGTGATTCAACTCTGGAGTTTGAGTTTATACATTTTTGGCTTGAGATTGTGACCCACCTGGTGAATGGCAAAGGTCTGGCAAAGAGTGTGGAAGTGGGGAATGATATACCACTGTGTGTTAAAATGAGGAGTGAGAAGAGCATGCCCTGGATCCATGATGCTAAGTCTACTCTGACACATTCAAACCTATCGACTTAATAAGATAAACAATGATCACAAATAAATAGAAGAGGGAGACAGACGTTTGCAAATGTTGGGTGAAAAAAATTCAGTTTTTATGTCCTGATCACATAAGACAAATGTATCTTATTTAAGGTGCTGATTGTAATTTATATTTATTAAAAAGAACATTAGGAAACATCACTGAAGACCAAAGGAGTCGTTTGTATTCAAATCAAAGATTGTTCTTTGTTTGAGCTTTGTCTGATTCATAGTTCATGTTATTTTCTCATGTCCATTTTTATTAAAACTCTTCCAATGCTTAACCTATCATTTACAGAATTTGTAACAAGATAGAGTATGATAAATGTCAGTACTTTTCTTTATCCAGTGGCTTGAGTGTGGCAGAGAATCTTTCTTATTGGCAGAAACAAATGCATATACATCAACACTATGTATTTTGTTTTCCCAGATCATTTGTCTTGTGTTTTGGATCAGCCTTAATGTAATTATGCTGTGGCTTACATCCGCAAACCTCCTTTGTTTTTTTTTTTTGTTTTTTTTTGAACAGGTTAATGGATTTATCAAAGAGGATCTTTGCCATGTTGGTTTTGTTGACATTGTCTATGTGGGGTGTGAATATTTGGCTTACAAAGAGCCTTAAAGGTGTAAGGGGCTTTTTCTCAATACATAAGCAAAATAATTGCACATTCCCCTTTGAAACCAGCAAATTTTTAAAACACAGTACATATTGTACATACTGTATATATGCCTAACCTGAGAATGAGCCACAGGTTCTCATGTTGTAACATGTGATATGGTATGCAGAAGATTTTCTTTTGGTTTTGTTTGTATTGTTTTTGTGCCAGTCTGTGTTTTTGTTTGCCTGTCTATTAGCAATATAACTCAAACAATAATGGACAGATTAAATTTTCAGGGAATGTCCGCCATGGGACCAGGAAAAAGTGATTACATTTTGGGGTTGTTTTGACAGGCGTGTATCTATTCACTTACTAGCGGTGCTAACCTTCATTTCTCTTCTGGCAGAGGTCTGCACTCTCTAAATACTTTTCAAGTTTAAGAAATGCTTTTTTTTTTATACTCTGCCTGATAATCAGCAGTGCAGCACCAATATGGCATCGACACTAACACAACAGTAACATGCCTGGTTAGAAAATAAAGCACACTTTAGCCTACCAGAAAAGTCTTGGTTGCTATCTTCTTCCTCCTTTTTACCACTAAAACCAATGTATCACCATAGATTCACCAATGAGAAAACATATGAGCAGTTCTATTTCCCTCTTTGACGGCCAGCTCAATTGCCTTTAACTTTATAGCTGCATCATAGGCATTGGTGTTTTTTTTGATGAGGGTGTGTGCATGATGCACAAAATAACAGTTCAAAGTAAAAACTAGTATCTTCTTTGCTGCATAATATTTCCCTATATGCTAGTCACTTTTGTGATTTCTGCTTTTGTGCTTCCCCCAGTTAGCCAGTTAAAATCTATAAATTAGCCGCTTGGTTCTACACGTTGCAGGGTCCAAAGCATGTGAAAAAACTAGCAAGTTATGGAGCTGCTACAGCTAAAAAAGTTTGAGGGCATGCCATTTACTTTAAATTACAGTATAAATGAAGTTGCTGCTTTTTGTGTGGAAAATGTTAAATTAAAAGTTTCTATATTTAGCTACAAAAATCCCCAGTAAAAATATAAAAAAACATATTCAATACATATTCAATACATTACTTACATACTGAGTAATTTCCTGGGACATGAAGATTGTTTTCTGAAACTTACCAGATACATTTTAATTATATTTTTTTGTTAAGTGTAATCTAATGGTGCGTTCACATCCCACGCTTTGTCAGCTTCAAATGACGCTCACAAAGCGACTAGTTTGATCTCTATACATTTTTATGCTGAAGCTTGCAAAACGCGTTTGTAGTTCTATCTCTGTCGCATGTTTTAAACAGTAGCCAAATGTGGTTGGCTAGACAGCACTGAACTCGTGTGACGTCACTACAGTTAGACCCTCTGATTGTTGACACGCTGCGCCAAGAGTGTTAAGGGTTTCAAAAGTTCAGCTAGCTCAACTTCTGCATTGCTGGCTTTTGGCGCTTTTAAGCTTGAAATGCAGGAAACGTTTCAAAAACTGACAGCCTCAACCATAGACTTTACATGAAATCTTCCTGCTCTTGATGCTGATGTTTTGGCCGTTGTGAACACACCATAAAACTTCCAGACTAAAATATACAAAGAAATGCCATGCAGGAACACAGGACCAATAGGCGTCCTTTAATTATCATATATAAAAAGGATGGTCTGATCAGAGCTTGTGCTAAGCATTTTTTTTTGTCCATCACTTTGACCGGCAGGGTAAAAAAAAATCTGGTCACAATCTGTTTTTATCCGTCAAATTTTAATGCAATTGAGTGGTGGTCAATCATCTGACAAGTTAATACGTATTCAACAGTATCTGTTAAGTAGTGTTTAATCAAAACAACCTCACCAGAGAACTACACATAAAAGTGAAATTAAACGCTTACGCTATTGGAATATCTAATATGGTTCCTGCACGGCATGGAATGAAAATGCTCACTTTGCTGTTTTTTTTCTTGTTTCCCCGTAATCTAAAAGTCTGATTGTTGCATGAGTTATTGACATGAGGTTTTTGATTTTTTTTACTGCGAATAGATTAGATTGCCAGCCTGGATAATCATAGCTTTTGATCTGCAGGCAGAATCTGCGCTTCACTCCACTGGAGACTGGAGACTGCAATTAAGTTATTCACTTTAGAGAAAATGTTTAACATGCAAAAACATTTCTCCCATTGTAGCGACCATAAGTCAAAGACTCACAGAAAGAAACGTTTCTTGACCCGTAAACTACCTGTGGTTGAAGCTGCAGCAGGCACCGCACAACATCTGTGGCGGACATCGGGCTCTATAGCGCGCAATGGGATGGATGGACTGGCGATCTGTCCAAAGTGCACCACGCCTTTCACCTGATAACTGCTGGAGAAATGCACCAGACCCCCGTGACCCTTCAAGGAGAAGTGGGATAAATAATGAATGGAATATATTTTCCTGGGCTCCTTGCATAGAGTTGAGAAAAAAAAATCTGTGCATCACGTAAAACGGTCATAGGGAGGTGGGAAAACTAATCTGTGATGGCCCTTAGATGTTTCTGTCACCGTTCTAAAAAAACGATCAAATACGGAGAATATTCCGTTAAAACGATCCTGGGTCTGATACTCATATTGGTTCAGATCCCTCCCACCTTTTCTTTCTAATATATGTATTTAAAAAAAAAACTTAACTCACAGCTAAAAATAATACTTTGTGTTTTTTACCACCAGTATAAAAACATTCTTTTGTCTGATAAAAACCTAGAAACAGACAAATATGTAATGTTCTCCAGTAAAGATGCAGTCTGTGTAAACACCATCTCTGCCAAATGTTAGTGTGCATTGGCAGCAAATTAGCTGTCTGAGGTGTTTCCTGCCATCACAAGCCATATTTAGTACACTGCATGGTTGCCTCACCTTGTTATTTGTCCTATCATCATCATCACCCATGTGGCTTTTTGTTTGAATTTTTACTTGCTACGTGTTGGTCTGTGTATACTCTTGGCATGAACAACAAGTACTCCACAGTCGGGCCAAATTTAAATTAAACCACACCCATCAGATTGAGCACCCTGCTCTAGCTTCTGAATGCATACATCATCCTTTATGGCAAATAGGCTGAAATACTTGAGAAAAAAAAAATACTTTCAACAAAAATCGCTCTGCTCTGGCAATATAGCTAATATGCATGAAGGGAGATTGTTTTTTTCTGCAGTTTTTTCATCTTTTTTTAAGTATGTGCTCTGTGTGTTTGTGTGTGTCCCAGCAGATGTTATGGAGGGGAAGAGCGCCATTCTGCTGGGCATGAGTCAGTGGAACTCAAATGACCTGGTGGAGCAGATCGAAACTCTGGGACATATGGAGGACCAATCGCGTGGTACGCACACGCAACACACACAGACCTATTATCAGACTCAGACTCATAAACACAATGAAATGTATTTTTATCTTGCGGTCGCCCAAAGGGAAGGCGTAAAATGCCTGGAATGATAGTGAGTTATGTGCTGAATAATGACAATAGTGTAAAACTGTATATGGAGGAAAGCTTCTATTTATGGCTACATTAACTCATTTCTTTTCATTAGAGGCCAGAAAGGGTAAGAGATGTAATGATATCATCCTATGATGCTTTAATAAGTGCAAAGAAATATTTTCTGAATTTAAGCTGTAACTTAAGACTTAATAAATAAGGCTAGACCTTTAAAGGCTATACATCGAAGGTAGGGAACTTTTCCTTCTCAGATGTGTTCAGGATTGTGGCTCACAGTAGGTATATGTATTTCAATGACCCAAGCAGAGAATTATAAACTAAGAAAACATCATAGAAAAGAAAGCTCTGCTTCAGAAGCTGAAATCATAAATTTTATCTCTGTTTGGTTCCAAAATATTATCAACTGTTCTGGGGTCTCATTTATAAACGTTGCGTACGCACAAAATGGGGCCTGAAACTGGCGTACGCCACTTTCAAAGCAAAAGTTGTGATTTATAGAAAACAGACTTGACGGGAAAATGTGCGCACCTGTACGCCAACTCTGACCCGTGCGTACGGACATTTTGGAGACGAGGGAATCGACGAGGCAGTTGGTTAGGTGGTGAAGTGCTGCCAGACTGCATATTACTCCTCTCACACATATCATTTCACCTCACACCAAACATTAATTATGGATTCATGTTATTATAAACATCCAAACAAGCAATGATATCTATATTGTAGCTTAGCAGTGAGCTATAGCTCTTCTAAAAACATTTTTCAATATTAAAATAGATACATAAAATTTATCTCAAAACCTTAAACTCAGATAAAAGGGCGGGGACTGTGTGCCAATTAATAAATTGAATCATCTGCCGTCCCTGAGCGCAATAATGCCTGCAGTCTTGGATGGGATCATTAAGATGAGCAGGCGATACATCACGTTTCCATATACTGTGGGGGAGCAGGCCGAAATTAAGATGCAATTTGCAGCAATGTCCGGGTTCCCAAACATAATCGGCGCAATTGACTGCACCCATATTACTATAAGGGCCCCGTCCGAGGAAATTCCCCTCCCTCCTGGCGTACCCCCTCCCCAGCATGAGAACCCCGACCCACAGCCGCCTCCTCCTCGACAGGAAGCTTTCACCCAGGGAGCAAGGATCGGCCAGGATGTAAAATTTTTATTGTATCATTTAAGGTAGCAATGTGTCAGCTCGGGTGTACACGTACCCCCTCCAGTAGCAGACCCACTCTGGCGGTGGGAGGCAAGTGTTTTTTTTCCCCCCTCAACTTTGAGGTCCGACCACTTTTTTTAAATTTTTATTTCGGGTACCGTGCTGTCAGTTGCGCTGACAGTCTGCACTGCAGACGCCACATGCTGCCACTCACAGTTCTTCCTTTTATTTGTGACACCGCTGCTGTGTCCACCAAATAAAATGTCTCTTCTAGCCTCCACTTCACCCACTAGCACTTCAATCAACATCTCCGTAAAGTTTCTCTTCTATTTTTTCTTTTGCTGTTGCCATATTTCCCCTCTTCTTCATATGCATCAATATTCATGTCCTGCTTTGCATTGACCTTTTATAGCCAGATTTGGGCGTGTTCAGGGCGGGATATGAGCCAAATCCTCATGCGCAAACTTCCAAGAAGACCGTGATTTATAAAGGGAAATTGCTTACACCTGTGCGAAGGATTGTTTTTATAAATCAGAAATCGTTTTGCCGTACGCAAACTTTTTGTTTTGGTCGTACGTACACTTTTAGTAGGGATTCTACGCAATGTTTTATAAATGAGACCCCTGGTCATTTACAGCTAGGAAGTTTTGTCTCTGAAACACTTTTTGGTTCATTAACTGTTCTTTATAAAAGAATTAGTGTATTTTTTTGTAAAACACGATAAAAAAACTAATAAAAAAACTAAAAACTATGGAAGCTTTCTGAGTTCCAAACAGAGGCTTTCTGCTTTCCGCTGCTGATTTCACCTGTGAAAATGATCATGCAGCATGGTTGACTCACTTTGAAAATTTGTTGACTGAGGTCTGTTTGTACATGCAGAAAAACACCATGACTATCACAGTTACCAATGCTCTAAATGTGTGGGCAGAAAAAACAAAAGATGATGAGGGAAAGAGGAATAAAAGCCACACACGGTAGAGGTGGGTAGTCATTTCTCATGCGTTTATGAAACTTTCATATTACACAGAGATCTCTGTAGTTTATATTAATATTGGAAAGGTCACTTTCTTCAGGCATCTGCATTATTAAATGCTTGACAAACAAAATCCACCTACATAGTCCAAAGCACTCATTAAAGCGAGATACACCACATTACCATTGCTCACAGGTGGTGGGCATTTTGTTACTGATCCCAATATGAACATAAATAAATAAAAGGCACATGCAACAGAAGGTAGGTGAAGATATTTCACACTGTAAAAATTCTGTTATTTTTAATTATGCTTTGTGATGCCTGAGGAAAGGCATGAAGAAATGTTACTTATGCACCTCAAAGTACTAGTTAAATGTTCTGCAAGGACAGTAGTTAATTTTTTTTTCTTCCTCTTCTGCTATATGATTTTTATTAAATCTTTAAATCTTCTCTAACTGGAACCTACAACGGTTTATGGTGAGGCTAACAAACACCTGAATGATATATATCTTGGTTGCTGTTCTAGAGCTGGTCATCTTTGAAAGCGAAGACATTTTTAAATATGGCATGATTTAAAGATCTAAATAATCTTCAAATTATACACACACACACATATATATATGCATATGTGTGTGTGTTTGTGTGTGTGTGGCCACTAGCATATATATGCGAGAGAGAGAGAGAGAGAGAGAGAGAGAGAGAGAGAGAGAGAGAGAGAGAGAGAGAGAGATTATTCAGCAGTCCTCACATAGGAAGAAACTCTCTAAAGATCATCCAGAGTCATTTGTCTTCTCGTATACATCCCACACAGGGATTTAGGTCTTGGGAAGAGAAGCAATGACATCCTGTTTTCATTCTAATAATAATAATCCACCAGAGTCTTATTTAAAATGTGTTGGTATTCACAATTCAGTGCCCTCTAACAAGGTTCCCATGCTAGGCATTTGGAAGAGAAACGTTCCTGGAGCTTCACCTATCTTCGAAAATACTTAAATGTAGACATGATGTGCTTTTCTTTTTTTTTTTTTTTTTAACGTGTCCTGTCTAGCAGTATGCTACTCAGAATTGGTGTCTGAGTACCAAGTACAAGCCCAACAGTTTTACTTTCCCAAGCACAGTATTACAGCTTCGCTGTAGTACGCCACTTGATGTATATGTATGAAAAAACTTTATTAGTGATTACTGTGGGTTCAATTTCCTGACGTCATGGACATTAAACTGAGACAAGAAGGGAGAAAGGAAGAAGGTGAAGAAAAGAAACCGGACCAACAGAGGCGCGAACCGACGACACAAGACAGGGAGGCAAATAAAGAACACAAGAAAACATCCCAGTCCTCCACCTCTGCCGGACGGCAGAGAAACAGTAAGACAAAACAAAAACAACAAACTGTACAGAACCAAACCAATAGTTCGGATCTAGTAGAATAAACAAAGAATTATACATTCACTACACACAAGCATTGATTAATGAACATAATACAAATGTTTCTGGTAAGCTCCTGTGAACAACTAACTAACGATGATAACCTCAGCTTAAGATATGTCCGTCCTCACCTATGTCCCCACACCTATGTGTGTGCGAACATGCAGGTCTGAAATGCAAGTGATTGATAGCTGGTGTGAGGAACCGTCAATCCGTCCTACAGGAATCGGCGCAGACATGGAGGAGGCAAGAGATGTATGCATCCAGGGTCCCACAGAGTACAGAGTCCACAGGCGGATCAGCGCAGGGTCGATCACCCACCAAGAGAGGAACAGATGGAAGTCCCAGGGGAGCACCCACCAGCCGCAATGCTGGGGCCCGAGAGATCGCAGTGACGAGCCCACGGGCTCCGCCGCAAACCGGCTACGCCAGGGCGGGCCCGGACCAGGAACCGGAGGTCACGGGGACCAGGGGCACCCCGCCCCCCAGCGGGGCCCCAACCAGGGACCAGCCGACAAGGGCCCCCCACCGCCGCCGCAGGCAAGGAGGACCCGCAGCCCACCGACGGACAACACACGCTGCCGCCACCCCGGACCAATACCCACCGCCAACAACCCGGCCCGCCCCCACACATCCACACGCCAGGGAGCCACAGCAAGAGCCACAGCGGATGTACGCCCTCCCCAGGCCGCGCCCAGCCGGCACCTGGACATCCAGATCTTCCAGCTCCAGGGTCCAGATCCCGCCCCACGTGGGGCGCCAAGATCAGGGGCCCAGCCAATGCCGGACAGCCCCACCAGGTGAACAGACCAGCCAGCAGAAGTCCTGGAACCGGCAGGAGGACTGGGCGCCAGGCACGGTGCCCACCGATCCACCGGACGGCACCAACCTATTCTACAACCCCGGCACCCCCATAAGAGGTGCCCCAGTCAATCCAAGGAGGACGTCGGCCCGAAACAGCGGCTGCCCGACACACCGGACCACCCAGGACCCGCCCGACATGCACCAGGACCGAGCCGGGCCGCAACCGGGACCCCCAGCCCCATGCATCGAGAATCATCATCAACCAGCGGGCAGGAGCAACCATCACCGACGGGGAGTGACGGGGAGGGAAGAAGATGCATCAGGCCAGAGAGCAGCCAAACACCCAACCTGACAGGTAGACATAGACAGACAGAGACACTCATACGTACCCTCCCTCTCATGCGTACACATTCTTACAAATACAGGATATACGAAAAAAAGGACGCTATACACTCATTCATACACCCCATACGTACACTATACTCCATACTCCCAGGCCCAGGGACAGACGCCCCAATAGAGAACCCTGCCCCTGCACCCAGGAGACAGACCCCTTTGCCCACCAGGACGGGGACAAGCAGACCGCCAAGGCCCCCACACCGGCAAGAGCAGCCCACCAGCCCAGGACCCCGACCAGACGGCCTGATGTTCTATCCGGGCTCCGACCCCTGATGGTCCAACGAACAGGGGTGTGGAAAGACCCCCCAGCCTCTCTCCCCCCACTCAATGTGGTGTTGTTGCGTGTTGTTCTAATGTGCACTTAAAACAGAGGGGGGGGACATGGGAATACTGCCGGGTACCCCCATCTCCCCCCCCGGGCCCTCAGTGTCTAGATGCGTTTAACCAGTGGGTGCCGGCACCACAGGCGAGGCCCCCACAACGGGGGGGCCTCGCCTGTGGCGCCACACCGCCAGGTCCCTACATGTGCGTTCCCTGTAAATGTTGCAAGTGTAGTGTCTAAGTTGCTCAATAAAATCGGGACCCAGGCCGCCACCGGGTAGCGAAGACGGAAGCTCCATCCCGCACCCAAGTGACGTGCCCACGTCCCAAAGCCTTGTGAATGGTAGAATGAAGGAGCAGGTGGACAGAGGCATGGGGATGGGGAGAAAATAACTGGGGTGACCATTGCCAACCCCAGGGAGCCAGCTCCCCTGCTGACTCCAATAGGCACCCCCGTTCGGCCCGATCCAACAGGGGTGGGAGGCCCCCGCACGTCCAGTCGGGGCCCACGGCAGCGGTACCGCCGAGCCCCACGGGGGCCCCGGCAATCCACCAGCCCCCATGCCAGGGGCATACCTAAATCCTTCCCAACATTCACACTGCTAACAAAACACATGTCACTAGACACCCAGATTGAGTTTAGCCCCCCCTCACCCTCAACGCCCTCCCCCCTCCCGTCCCAAGCGCACCCCGTTAAAAAGAGCGCCTGTGCTAGATGGTAAAAAGCCTCCCCGCCAATAAGAGACGCCCCAGGCACCGCCAGCGTCCGAGGACCCCCGGGCCGAGGCCGGAACTCGGCGCACCACCGACTCGGGTACCCCGGACATGCCGCGCCAGGCCCGTGAGCAGACCGAAGTCCCGGGCGGCCAATCCCCAGGCCGACATCCTCCAGCCTTGCTACTACCGCCCGATGGCCGGGCGGGCGCAACAGAACCCAGCACGTCCACGGCCAACCACCCAACACCGCCCACCACTGGGTTCAGTCACCGTGGAGGCCGACCAACACCGCCAGAGCCCCCCCACCTCAGCCCCTGCACACCGCTGAGGGCTAAGATCAAGACCCAGAGCCATTTCCAGTGGCAATATAGCCGATCGAGGGGCCCCGGAGACCGCCGGCCACCCTCCACGCCTCTCTCTCGCCGACTCCAGGACGCGGCAAGTCGGCCACCGGGGAGCAAGCAACAGGAACCAGCCCGGGAGATGGAAAGGGCACAAGCAAGCGCCCGCCAACCAACCGCTCGACACAGCCCCCCCCCCCCAGCCGCACCGACGGCAGCGCCGCCCCCCGCCAAGCCCATCCCAGGGCCCCCAGCCGGGGAGCAACGCCTCCCCAGAACCCCCCGAGCCCCAGGCCCAGCCCAGACCCCCCCAGAGAAGCACAGCACCAGGCCAGTAACCCGTTCCGCCAGCACGACCCCTCTAAGGCTCCGTCATGCAGCCACTAGGAAGTCCACCACAACAAAGCCCCCAAAAGTCCAACCCCAGGCGAGGGCTCGGAACCTATCGCCGAACCGCAAGCGGACCACACCCAAGGACCTTCCCGCAGTCACACCAACCCTTAAGCTTCCCACATCGGCAACCGTGTCCCACAGAACGGAATCAAGGGCCGACCCCACTAGGTGATGGAAACCTGATCAAGGGTGACCAGAAAAGATTGATCAGATGTGGATGCAGATTTTGCCGTTTCTAGACCAAGTGTAAACCTGAAGGAGATCTCTATATTGATTTAATATTCAGAGATTTTTATTTTACACCCAGTACTAGAGGAATATTTTTTCTTAGCGGATGCATAAGGCGAAGTAAAAATAATTGCATAACTTTGTATCCATGGTAACTTCATCTAAAATTTTGCCCAGCAAGCAAACTGTGGGAGCAGTGTATAATACAGTTTCAGACACATTGATAGATCTTCACATATCTGGTACCAATATTTTCTTAACAGGTGGGCAGAAACCAAAGAGCAATGAATATAATTGTCTGGTAGATTGCTTGTACATTGTAAACAGGTATCAGACGGCGTATAACCCATCTTGAACATCCGTTGCCCTGTATAATGCACTCTATGAAGGATTTTATATTGTATTAATCGAAGATTAGATTCTTAAGAAATATTAAAGGTTCTTAATGAATTTGAGACCATGAGGTTTTGGTCATTGAGATGGACCAAGTCCATCCTCCCCATTTTGAAATAGAAAGGGCTATTGATTCATCTATTCTATTTAATGTTTTTGTATATTTTAGATAGGCATTTGGGAGGGTTGAAGATTAAGGAAGTCTAAAACTTTTCCTGTATTTGAGTAAATCACCTTATTGAGGCTAAATTTATTTTTTATAATTGATTTAATGGTTGTTGGTATTCTAAGAATTTAATTCTTTTTAATTCGAATTGTGTAACCAATGTATTAAATTGGATAAAGGTTGTTTCACTCCAATATATGCTCCAGGTATTCAATTCCTTACAACTCCAGCCTGGAAAGTAATCATGCATTTTGTTTTGTAAGATATCCGGTATTCCCAGAGGAGGTGTACAGCCTGCATGGAACTAGTGAGGTCTTTTGTTCATTTTAAGAAATTCCCACCAAGCTGTCAGAGAGGACTGATATTTATACATTTGAAACCTTCATTTTGTTATTATATTTGAGCTAGACAAAAGTATGATCTGAAATTTTTATCTTAATTGCATATGTCTGTTCTAACATCTTACCCAGCACGCAACGATATAACAGTGTTTTAACCCACTTGATGTGTATTGGAGTGTTGGCTAAGAATAATGACAGAAAGTTTGGTATGTCTAGACCTTCCTTTTTTCTTTGGAACTTCTGTAGTGTTTTTAAGCTGATACGTGGGGTTTATCTTCCAAAAGGAATTTAGAAACAGAAGAGTCCAGAGATCTAAACCAATCAGGTGATGGTTTGCTTGGGATCATTGAGAATAAATAATTGATTCTAGGCAAAACCATCATTTTTATTGTAGCTACCCTTCCAATAAGTGATATTGGAAGGGATTTCCATCTTGCCAGATCATCTTCCACTTTTTTTAAAAGTGGGACGTAGTTTAGCTTAGATAAGTCTGCCAGTCTTGGTGAGATATGGATACCTAGATATGTAATATTTCCCGACCGGAGCTGTAAAGCAACAGGACTCTGGTAAGAACAGTTGATTGGAAGGACTGTAGATTTTAACCAATTTATGGAATAGTCTGAAACTCTTGAGTAAGATTTTATTAACTCAATTACCTGATACAAGGAAGTTTGTGAATGCTGTAGAAAAAGTAGTACATCATCTGCGTATAAACTGATTTTATGTTCTATTTTGTTGCATTGTATACCTTTAACATTATTATTTTGCCTGATTGCTGCTGCTAATGGTTCAATAAAAATAGCAAAGAGGGAGGGAGAAAGTGGACATCCCTGCCTGGTACCTCTCTGAAGAAAGAACCTTGATGATGTTTGATTATTGGTCCTAATACATGCTGTTGGTGAGCTGTATAATATTTTTAACCAGTTTACAAAAGAATTACTGAATCCGAATTTATTTAAGGCTGCAAATAAAAATTTCCAGTTAACTCTATCAAATGCTTTTTCTGCATCTAAAGATAATATATTGGTTTGGACGTTTTTACAGTGGGAATAATCTATTAAATCTATTAATCTACGTGAATTTGTGGAAGAGAGCCTACCTTTTATAAAACCTGTTTGATCAGGGTGGATTATTAGAGGTGTTATTTTCTCTATCCTTCTTGCAAGAGCTTTGCAAATTATTTTCAGATCCACATTGATAAGAGAAATGGGACGATAACTGGTAGGAGACATAGGGTCTTTTCCTGGTTTTAATAGAAGATTGATGTAGGCAGAATTCATGTTTGGTGGTATTCGACCATTTTCCTTTGTTTCCTGTAACATTTTGTAAAATGTTGGTGCCAGAATATTCCAGAATTCTTTATAGAACTCTGCTGGAAATCCATCTGGACCTGGAGCTTTATTATTAGGCATAGATTGGAGGGCCTCCTGGAGTTCAGACACTGTTAGCGGTGAATCCAGGGCCTTTGCTTGACTGTCTGAAAGTTTAGGAAGAGTTATTTTATCCAGAAATTGTACAATATCATTATTTGAAGGGTTTATCTCTGGTGTGTATAACGTCTCATAAAATTCTTTGAAAGTGTTGTTTATTTTTTCAGGGTCATATATTATATTCCCAGTTTTGTCTTTGATTGCAGATATAGTTGTTTTTTCTTTATTTATTTTTAACTGATTAGCTAAGAAGCTACCTGATTTATTACTATGTTCAAAGTTTTCTATTCTAAGTCTTTGGATTAAGAACTGCGTCCTTTTATTAATAATTTCATTTAACTCTAATTTTGCTTTCCTTATTTTACTTAAGCTCTCTTTATCCAGGGAAGGTTCTAATGATTTAATAGTTTCTTCTAATTCCTGAACATGTTTATTTTCTGTTCTCTTTTTATTTGATGAGAATGAAATTATTTTACCTCTAATCACAGCTTTCCCTGCTTCCCATAGAGTGGATGGCGACATACCAGGGAGATCATTAAATTCCATGTATGAAGCCCATTCTTTTTCAATATATTTAATAAATTCTTTATCCTTAAGTAATGATGTATTAAATCTCCAATTTTTATATTGAAGGGTTGCAATTTTATTTGCTAAATTTAAAGAAACAGGAGCGTGATCGCTGATCACTATAGGATGTATCTCAGTGTCTGAAATGTCATTCAACAGTGAGCTGCTGACTAACAAATAGTCCAATCTAGAATAAGAATGATGTACGTTTGAGTAAAAAGTGTATTTTCTGTCGTTGGGATGAAGCGATCGCCATGCATCGCAGAGTCCATAATCGCTCATGTACTGTTTAACTATATCTACTGATTGCCATCTGCGCTGAGTCCCTGCTGTACTGAGCCTGTCTATTTCTTCATTTAGTCCAAAGTTGAAATCTCCCCCAAGAACAAGTGAGCAATCCATGTGATTAGCCAGAACCGAGAAGAAAGTATGAAAGAATGAGGGGTCGTCAACATTTGGACCATATATACTAACTATACATAACTTTTGGTTATTTATAAATAGTTTTAATATTATAAATCTACCTTCTGGATCTGTAGCTGTGTCTATTACTTTAAAATTAGTATTTCTATTTATTAATATTGCTACTCCTCGTTGTCTAGAGTTATAGCATGAAGAAAATATATTAGGATACTCTGGTGTTTTTAAATCATTAGCTGTTGAACTTGATTTATGAGTCTCCTGTAGTAAGACGACATCTGCCTTCAGTCTTGTAAGATGGTTGAAAATCTTAATGGTTTTATCTCTGCAGCTAGCGCCGCGAATATTCCATGTTATAAATTTTACAGGATTCATAGAGCTAAGATAAACCTTAGATATGTACTATCGCCAAGGATGAATATAGGTGTAATTTTGGTTTGTCCATGGGGTTGCCAGATTGAAAAAAAACAGAAGCAGAGATAAAGCGAGGTAAATAATGCACCATACAGGTGTGTACAGAATGAAAGTATGATGGAAAAACATGAATATGCCATGATAAAAGTCTGTGTGTGTGTGAGAGAGAAAAAGGAAAAAAAGGTGATAAAGAGATTTGGTGGTACAAATGTGAGAAAGATAATAGTGAAAAAGAAAAAATGAAAGAAAAAAAAAGAAAAAGCAATCTAGTGCACAGCCCTGCCCCTACCCACATTAACAAACAAAAACAGCCTGCTGAGCTGTGCTTTTTTTTAAAACTATAGTTGTCTGATAAAGCTAATTCTGTCTTGGTTCTGTTAAATATGACTAATAAAGCCAAGGAGTAACCTGAGGGTCCCTAAACAGCTGACCGTTAACATACAGTTTATCCACACTAACCGTAGCCCTACAGCCCTCACTAATATGTTTTTTTCTAATTGGAAATAACACGCGTCTTCTGTCCAGGATTTCTTTCGGAAACTGATCATTAACGCTGTAATTCGTCCCCCGTAGCTCTCTCCCGCGTCCTTTGACATGTTCTTTTTGTTTAAAATGTTCAAATTTTGCAACAATTGGTCGCGGGCGGGTGTTGTTGGGCTTCTTACCTCCGAGTCGGTGAACCCGATGGAAGGTTATGCTTTTAACCGTGTCGTCTGGCAGTTTCAGCTGGTGTTGAATGAACTTTCGCACGGCTACTTCAGCATCTTCCTCAGCCTGCTCTGGTATCCCCGAAAAAACAAGATTGTCCCTCATTGATCGGGCCTGGATGTCTAGAATAGACTCCTTGAAGCTTTTGTTTTCTCCAGACAGCTGCTTCATTCCCTCGGTGAGTTTCTTAACGTCTTCTTTTAGTGTTTGGTTTTCTGTAACTAGTGTGGTAATTCTGTAAACTTTTATCATTCAGAAAGTAAAAGTCTGTTTTAATTAGCTTGCATAATAGTAAAGAAATGTTTTGTCAAGCATTGTTTATGCAGGAAAGCTTTTAAGTCATAAAACTCTGGGGTGAGTTTAAATTGCAAAGCTGTAAAAGCAGGATGTTTAGATAAGAAACTGGGAGAAAAGTTTTAGAGAAGCAGATAGCCATTTAACCATAAATTTTTATAATGAACCTTTGACCCAGAACACAGACACCCATCTTCGGACCAGGATTCTGACAGCAAATCATGGCTAAGACACTGTTTGGAAAAGTTCTGATTGGACGGAGTTAGAAACGCCTAAAGTCCTGGCGAGGGCCGGTTTCTATAAAGTTGTGAAATGAAGATCAGTTAATTGTTCAGATTTCTTTAAGTCTGGACCACAGAGAAACTAGGGCAACTTTCTCTGTAAACTGCAATTTGTTAATCTGTTCAAAATAAATGTTAAACTGGAAATTGGCTCCATTTTGTCCCTGCTTGAACATGCATTGAATTACTTATGATAATTATTTAATTCAACAACACTAGCGAAGCTACTTGTTGTTGGCTGAACTCCAGCGATTCCCTCAGAGCCTGAAATTCTTTATGCAGAACCTCCACCAGCGCGAGACGGGCGTCCAGGCTGGTTAGCTTCTTGTCTATTGAGTCCAGGATGTCGCCGTAGCTTCTATCTGGCGAGTCGGTGGATGTGCTAGCCTCGGAACGAGTGCGCTTCTGCGACGGTGTGCTCGTTGTTGTATCCGAAGCAGGTTTTCGTGACTTACCCATAACGATGTTATCAAAGCACTCGTCTAGGTAGCACTCCAGCGAATCCAATGTTTCCTCGTCCAGGTTGTTTAGAGGGGAAAAAAAAGTAACTTGATGGTTAGTTTAGAAGCTGCGTTTGGTTCAAAATGATTTTCTTATTTTACCTGACTGATTGTATATTTTACCACATAACCGCCATGTTCACATATGCACAGCTCTCGCGAGAACTCAGCAGCTCATCCTCTCCGTCTCTTGTCATGATGTGCTTTTCCACATAATCATTGCTAGTTTAATTCCACTTCCCACCCTCTTCTCTGTGGGTGATGGCAACATAAGTCAAATGAAACTGCAAAATGATTCTCCATGAAAGAAATTTATTTGATATTTTTCAAACTCTCTGGGTAGCATATCAAACCACCAGAACCACATTACATGTATACCAAAAAAATTTGACACTGTAGTGTTAAGTTAAATTAAGTTAATGCTGAGAGATAGGATGTTTTAGGGGGTTTCTTATAAAAATAAATTACCCTCAGTTTCAATTTGATATGTGTAGTCAAACAAACTACAGACTAAAAAAACTCTAAGGCTTTAAATTGGCATAAAACTTTATAGCTAGTATTTTTTCTTACATTTTGACATTACAGCTCCTCTGTTGACTCTAATGGCATTACAGCTCCTCTGTTGACTCTGATGGCTTACAGTTTATTTCATTTTGCTTATTTTTAATGACTTCTTTTCTTTGTGTAAAGGTCACTTCTGTGGTTTGATAAACTAGAGGAACTGCTTTTAATCATGGTGGTTAAGGTTCACAAGTAGCACAATCTGGGCCTGTGGAGTTTAAAGAAGTCATGCGGTGACCACATTACAAATACTTTACACCATCCAAGCACCCCATCAAGAGACCACTCACAAAAACCAGCAATGACTCATGTAGTGCTCCACTCCAGCAACGCTCTTTTATTATTTCACTGCTTCACAATCATGTGAGCAGGGCTGATGGCTGAAATACTAACTTCTTTTTTTTTCTGTAATAAAATGTGAAAGCCATATAATTTTGCTTCAGCTTTACAATGATGTGTTAATTTTTGTAAATTTATCACATAAACCCCAACAAAAAAGTTCAGTTTGTCGTAATGTGGTCAGTGACCAGACCATAACACATCCCAAACCGGCTCTACTTAGGTACATGAATACACATGCCAACATCTGGCCATGGCAGAAGAAACTCACTGAGAACTGATTAGCCATACTCAGCATTCAATGTAATGCTCAGGTGGATGTGATCTGTCTCCTCAAGGAGGCAATACTGCCTCTCTACCACATGTATAATGCAGTACTATATGAAACCGATGTCTTTGCAAATATGCAAATATAGATAATTCAAGGAGAGGTTGTTGAAGCTCATAGGTGTTCTAGATTGCGGCATTTTTATAGGAGAGCAAATACCCACACTTATTCTCTTCTACTGGCAATGCAGGCAGTTTGAACGGACAGCATTACAAGTCATTTTGATCACTGCTCCTCTGGAGTGTTACAACGAGCTCGTATAATCCTTAGCAGAGGTTTTATTACTTCATGTCAGCAGTGAAAAAATCTTTACACTGTCTGGTCATTGTTTACCTTGATGTGAGTGTATTACCGTTGCTTGCCTGTTTTTTTAAAGTTCACTGCCATATTGGGCTCGTTAGCTGTTCAGTAAACGAAGGTGAGATAAATATTTGACTCTTAGACAATTACCTAATTGATAGCTTTTAGCTGCACTTGCCATCACTTACAGTTGAACCATGGGCTCACGACTAATGCATGTCACAAAAGCCTCCTTAACACACAGTTTCTCCATGAAAGGTAGAAAATGTGGTGATGGAGCTTTTAAACATCCATAGTGAATAAATTGTTAAGTATACTTGGTGTTCACTGGAAAAGAAAATTGACACATTACCAAGCGTAATGAGTCTGTAGGGGCATAACACTGGTGTCATGGGGCATCGTGAGGTGCTGAACTTTTGACATTAACTGTTTTGTAGTGTCATTTGCTCTGTGAGACTGAAGCTCGACATAAAATTACACAAGCACAGGAATGGTAAATATCCTGCTTTAGTATAGTGCAGTTTCAAAAGATAAATAGAAAAATTATGGATTTTTTTCTGTGAAGGGTCAAGCTGTTTTACCTGCTTACCTGCTTAGCATATTTTGAAAATGTGCACTCCTTAAAAAAATATTTGCAGTGGTAATAATTTTAATGTATAGATGATGCAGTTTTGATCAAACGGCTTGGATCTAAATGAAAACAGTATGAGATGCACTTTCAGACAAATCTATGTCTGCTCAGCCAGAACACAAGGTTTCAAGGTTTGTTCTGCTCCTGCATAGCCTGGCTGACCAAGGGATGCACATGGGGTGGGGTGGGGTTGTCAAAACTGGGCTTGTTTTATACTCCACAGTGGCAGGATGGCTGATAAAAGCAAAAAAGACTGAACCAGTAGCAATGCCTGATCCAAATTAAAGTGCAGTGTAAAGTTTTAAACTGACCACGGCAATCCATTGAAGTTTTTTTATACAAAATACCAAAAATAATGCCCAGGCATGTAGGGCTGAACAATTTTGGAAAATAATCTAATTGCAATTTTTTTTCTTCAATATTCCGATTGCGATTTAATTAGCAATTATTTTAATGGATGTTTTCTCATGCATTTTTTAATTAATGCAAGCAAAAATATTGTGTATTATAAACAAAATTCTTTATACATAATTTATTCTATTCCATAAGATAGACTTGGTGTAAGACAAAGGCAAATATAAACAACTACTTTTAATCATCACACTTGATGGTCATCGGCGTTGTTCTGCAATCAAGGTTTTCTTCCTTTTGATCCCAGCTGGCAGGTCCCCCGGTGGGGTTATCCGGAAGAAGGATACTTGAAGCAACAAGCTCTGATTTTTAATTCTCCATCTATCTAATTTTTAAGAGCAGGCTCAAGACTCACATTTTTAGCTTATCCTTTACCTAATTATTATTTATTAATGTATTTTTAACTTCTCAGCATGTTTTACCTGATTTAATTTTTAGTTTATCTTTTAACTGTTTATTTATTAATCTGCTTTGCATTTTTATCTTGATCTATCTTATCGTTGTTTTACACTTATTGTTTTATACTTTATACACTTCATATTTTATCAACTTTATATTTTATCAACTTTATATTTCAACTTATTTTAATCTTTCTTGCCAGTGTTTCCTCTATGGGGGCCACATGCATCGGGGGCGGTTGTCGGCTGTGGCTGCCTGGGTGTCCCACAGGTAGCGCTTGGGTGGAGGTGGGGGTACCAGCCCTCCCTCCTCTGGGTGCCCTGGGTCGGAGCCTTGGCCTTTTGCTGTTGATCTGCTGCTGCCGATGCAGATGGCTCCCATGATGGCATTTCCTGGGTCAGCTGTACTCAGCCCACTTTTTGTAGCTTTTAAGTGTGTGTGTGTGTGTATGGCTGATGGGTTGGGTTGGGAGGGGGGTGTATTTGCGTTGATGATTTTATTTTTGAAGGGGGGGGTTGTGGGGTTATTTTAAATCAGTAAAAAACTTTGAGTAACTTTGTTTGAAAAGCGCTTTATAAATAAAGTTTGATTTGATCAATGTACTTACAGACTCTGGTATGGCTCTGTGGTGCGGTTTGATCACAGGTCAGTTGTTTCAAAACACTCCACTGTTTTCGGTGCGGCTTTAACTTTCTCAGCATTTTTATACAGCGCAGGTAAAATGTGGCTATAATGTGTTCGTGAGATTGAATCCTAGCTTTTCATCATGCTTATCAAAGCAAACCCTTGGCTATAAAACCCGTTATAGCACGAGTTATTTCCATGTGCCATTTTTTTATTTTCGTAAGAAGTGATTCTTTCAAACAGCTCGGTCAGCAATCCCTGTCGTCTGGAAGTTTGTTTACTGGAAATTGAAACACTGGTGGCGTTTAGTTTAGCCATGCAACTCTCATATATGGTGGTGTGATGTTCTTAGTTGTTGATAAAGTTTCGTAGTGTATCTCGTGAGGCAGCAAGGCGGGTTCTGCATTACCTGGCGTTGCACAGCATCAACGTTTTCATAGCAGATATAATTTCTCACAACTGATGTACTGTTCCTCCTTGGTACCAACTATTGTGCAGCGTTGGATTCTGTTAAGCTTTAAAACATTTTATAACAGGTTAAAGTGCAATGTTTCCTTCTCTCTCTGCATTGTTTGAGCTGTTTGCAAGTCACGTGAATTTACCAGATATGTTTACGTCAAGTCAAATCGCAGCCTTTGCGATTAGGAAATCGCGTTTTATCAAATTGTGATTTTATTGCAAATGCAATTAATCGTTCAGCCCTACAGGCATGTATACAGCACTAGTAGATACTAATTTGTACAATTTATCAGCAAAAACGATTATTTGGGGGCGAGTTGCAGTTTATGAGATTGTGTTTGCAAAGCTGATTCCCTTTACTAATAAGAGTTTGGGTTGTAACAGAAAATGTTTAACTGTAGGATAACACAAAGGTTGTTAAGCACATTTGAGATGGAGTTTCAAAAATCAAATGTTGAATTCTTAGCTTTTCCCTGAATATGAACAAACTCTTGAGAGTTATAAAGTACATTCCCAGGGTTTTTCCTAGGTCAAAAAGGTCATATCCGCTGGAGAACTTGAAGGCATGTATGATTTTTTTTTTTTTTTTTTTTTTTGGCCCATATGAATTTCCGTTAGTAGCGTATACCATGAATTCGAAGTAGTAATTACTCAAAAAAAGGACACATTGTTCAGTAACCAAAAG
Source organism: Apricaphanius iberus (assembly GCA_028564705.1). Lineage (NCBI taxonomy): Eukaryota > Metazoa > Chordata > Actinopteri > Cyprinodontiformes > Aphaniidae > Apricaphanius > Apricaphanius iberus. Next base: position 1,486,877 of record JAPXFQ010002988.1, read on the forward strand.
TATTTACAGGACAGAGCCATTGCGTTTCAGAACCACAGGATCTTTTTTTTTTTTTGGATTTTTAGATCTAGAGGATTCCATTCAATGACATTTCTCTGGTAGATGACTTAATCAGTGTTGCCAACTGTCTCTGACAAAAAGTAGCTAAATTTGACCCAGAAGGTCGCTAGAAGATGCCAGGTGATGTCACATGATAATTAGCATACTGTTGACCTCATCAATAATGTGGTGGTTTTCTTTTTCTCCACCAACTTTCAATACAAATAAAGCCAGTTTGCAATAAAAACAGTCTGCAAAACCTGTGTTCTCAGATATGTCAAAATAAAAAAAAGACATAGAACAGAAACTAGAAGTCTCATAAGGTTGAAGAAAAATGACAAAGTATGAGGATAAAAGAACAGGTAGGGGGCTTTATAACATTCAAGGGAAAGTTGGTATAATGAGGAAAATAGAAAGAAACAGAAAATAGAAAATTCTTAGATGAACATTACTATTTTTTCATATAAATAGAATTATAAATTATTTAAAGAGGGGAAATGATACAGGGACATGGTACCTTTGTCTTTAAGAAGAGACTAGAACATGTTATTATTTTTCCTGAAGTGTACTGTTGAGAGAAGGGAACTAGTCCAAAATGTTCAACTTTTAAACAAAATTCTTTAAAATAAAAAATTGAGATATCTTAAAATGAACATAATGGATTGAATATAGTTTTTGGTTCTTTGTTTTTGTAAAAATAAGTAAGGAATATTTTGTATTTCAGATTACTTTATTTATGCCACAGGAGGCAATTCAATTACGTTACAATCTGTTCAAGCAAACAACAAACAAACAAAACAAACAGATCTAGGTCACTGAAGGGCTTGCAGCCGCAAGAGAAGCGCTCCCTTTTTTAAATATTTTTTTTGTTAAACGATTTGATGTGAGTTGCATCAAACATTGATTGCCAAACGTCATTAAACATGAGCTTATGGCTTATGTTCAATGTTTTAATTGTGATGTGTTAAGAATCGTTATGTTTTTGAAATCACCATACATTTCCAAAATTTTTTGAATGCAACACAGGTGTGCAACAGAGCCATGCGGATACAGAGTAGTTACAAGTTTCCGTAGAGTGGAGAACAATGTTTGTGTATGGCTTATAAAACAAAGATCGATCTTACGTACATACCTGCAGATTTCTTTTACATTTTTCTGTTAATTTTAAACATAAAACAAATTCATTTGTGACTGGGGGAAATCAGCGTCTTCCCTTTGTGTGGCTTAGTGTGAAAGCAGCCGAGCTGCATGCACTGACTGTGCTGATGCAGAGTAAGTCAGGTCCTTAATCTGCTGGGAATTTTGGCGACAAAGTTTCACAGAAAGTAGAAAAGGGCAGCTAAAAATACCACTAGATTTGTCGTTAGGCGTTTTTGGAAATAGCAACAAAATCGCTAAGTTGAAAACACTGGAATTAATGCAGGGTAATGCACTGATTTTGAAACAGCACCAGCGCTGTTGCTGCATTTGTTTGGAGTAACTGTTTGTAAAATGGGGTTATAGGTGATATTCAAGCTTCTGCGCTAGGCAATACACTTTCACCGGAAGTTTCCATCCGATACATGTATCGTTGTATAAATTTGTGTAGGTTTGTGACTGCGAATGGGTGACTGTGGCTCCAGTATAAACCGCTTTGATTGGTCAGCACGACTAGAAAGTGCTATATAAGTTCAGTTCATTTACCAGTATTAAGGGTTTTGATATCTACTTTGTTTTTGACATCTATAGATCTTTAGCATTTATATACTAACATTGGTTGGTATTGTTTGCAGGCAGTGTTGGGCAAGTTACAAAGAAATTGTAATATATTTCACATTACTAGTTACAATGTCAAAAATGTAATATGTTTGCATTACGTATTACTGCCTTGAAATGTAACTGAGTTACACTACTTTAAGTTACTTTTTGCTAAATATTTTAAATATCTAACACGACTTCTAACCACCTTAACTAATCAGTTTACATTTTACAAAAGCGTCACACAACAAATACTGTATTTTTAGGACTATTTTATTAAAATTAAGTCTCTAGTTCCTTTGCATGCCTTCTATTTCATGGTAATGTTTGTTAAATCTAATCAAAATAAGGCGCTGAAAGTGCTCATCACAAAAATGGCTGACAAACATGAGACTCAGATGTCTGAAGTCTTACAACAGATGGTTAGGAAAACAGTCTGAACAATGTTTAAATGTACAGTCCATCTTTTTCTCAGCCGTCCTGATTCTTTGATGTTTTAGTTTTTAGCAACAGGAAGTGGATCTTGTTCTATGGTATCCAACTTGATTTGGTCTGTTGCATGAGATGGCCAGAAAAACTATTTAAAATGTATTTGTAACTTGAGTTACTGAAATTGTAACTAGTAATATATTGTTGTATATTTTGTAAGTAATGCATTACACTACTTAGTTACTGAAAAAAGTAATATATTACTGTAACTCATTACTTTTGTAATGCATTACTCCCAACACTGTTTGCAGGTGCTGACAACAACATTCTGGATCCTTGTTAAGTAAATCAAAATGCATATAAGATCAACCTTATAAACATTGGCTGACGTTAATTTGTACTATTTATAATACGAATCAATGGGAAGACATGTCTATTTCAGCCTGCTTAAAAGATGACAAAATCATTTGTAAAGTTTTTGTCAGCAATGAATTTTTATGTAATTATAAAACCACTTAAATCTTTAACTGCAGCACGCCTACTTCTATTTACCTCACATCACCATCTATTGTTGGTGGTTTAACAACAACAATTAAAACTCATTTGGATCAGACTGTGGGTCTGTCTTTGACTGAGAAAACTAGCACTCATTAAAATCTGTTGTGAGGAAAACCTTAAAGGCACAGCTGGGGTGTCAGTCAGAGCTGTGGTAATAACTGAGCTGTGACAAGCACAATCTTTTGATCTCTATCTATCTCCAGTTCTGCTAAAGCAAATCTGGGTTTATTGCCCCACTCCTGCTGCTCTCGGTCAAGCCGTCATTCCTTTTTATATTTCTCTTCAGCTTTCCTCAACATTCATCCACTGGTCTCTGCGTCTTCTTACTCCTATATTTCCCTTCATTCATTACACCAAAAGCCAGAGGCGCCTCTGAACCTGTTTCATCCCAGGAGAGGTGACCTTCAATGATGAAAAGCTCAGCAACAGAGTGGTATTTCTAAGGCACAAATGGCCCTTATTTCCCTGTGTAGTGTCTCTATGTGTGGTGACATTCTGTGAACACACCAGTGGTATAGCTCCAACACTGCAGCTGAATTAAACTACATTAAACTAGTGTTCTCAAATCAGTCTGAGATGTAACTGTGAATTGGAACCCTCTTTTCTAGGGAGAAATCTGCATAACAATCATAGAGTATATTCTTTTCATGTCCCTGCATTGGTTAAAACCTTGCATTGACCGGACTACTGTCTTCTGTGGCCATTTTGAAGTAATTTGGAGAACATTGGATTAAAGGCGAAGCATGCTGCAGCATCTTTTAATTCAAGCTCCTCTATTTGTCTTCCCAAATACTCAGCCTCAGTTCTATCTCCACTTCATTCAGCATGCCAAATAATGTGCTCAATCTTAAAATAGCCAAATTACATAACTAATCTTTTAGGAATATTACTCACTCTGTGCAAAATAATAGCTATTGATTCTAACTTGGTTGCCTCCTCAATGTGAACTGCTAAACTGGTAAACACGTTAGCTTTGACTACGTCACAGGATGCCGACAGCTTGGTACAGATGATTAAGCAATAAAGCCTGCCAAACAACCGAATATTTATTATTTTTAGAAGGAGAACATAACACATGAGAATGTATAACCCAGTGAGATTTGTATTGAATGTGTGAATGATTTTTCATTTTCTGTGGCTCACTACAGTTCTCTTTTCTGCATGCACCCTGCAGCTCGTTTCGGAGATACACATAGAGTGATAAAAAAGGTAATACATTTATGGCATGAGACTAATCTGCATTCCGCCCATGCACCCCTTTAAGTCAAGTCATTTTTACTCACGATGCTTGCACAGGCAGCCTCACGCTTGTTTTAATTTCTGTTAAATTAATGTTTTGTGCTTCTCCTGAAAACACAGCTGCTGAAGTAGCTTAAAAGAGGATGAAGAGAAAAAGACTAAACTCTCATTAATGTGACAATCAACATCAGGAAAAGAAAGGAGATAGAGGTCCGTGATCTTGACAATAAGTGACATCTCTACCATACAATACAGAGCTAGTGAGATAACACAGTATCTTCCTGTCTGGTATTTTTGTGCACTAAAAAAAGGCATTTGTGTGCATTACTGCGTTGTTATTTTGCAGAATACATAAAAAGAAATTATCTGGGATGGCACGCTGAGGACAGATAATCACTCCCCAATAATTCTGCTGCTGCCTTGAGGACCTCAAGGCAGGAGAGTGGAGAGGAGGAGCGGAGAGCATGGAGAAAACACTTGCGTGAAGTCATGCCTTCAAAGCTAATATATTTGCCTATGGGTACCCTTTGCTTTGATTATTCCTGATAATGATCAAAGGGTTTGAGATTTGATGCTTTTACTTTGGGCTTTTTTACTTTAATTCACTTACTAACTCACTTGGCAAAGATCCAGCGCTGTGAAAAATCTGCTTCTACACTGATTTCCTGTTTTACTTTTCTGTTCACTTAATAATTTCAGGTCATAACACAAATTTGAATATCAGACGAAGGTAATCAGTGTGAATACAAATAACTTTTTACAAATTATGATTTCATTTAATCAGCAGAAATAGCTATACAAACCAACTCTGTCCTGCCCTATGTGAAAGTGTAATTACTCATCCATGGTAACTCAAGAAATAATTGATTAACCTCATGCTTTTAAAAATATAAGTTACATTTCAGTAGCTACAACTATTCTGATTACTTTCTGAGTGGAGGAATCAAAACTCACTTGAACCGATCCCGTTTGACAACATGATCAAGGCTAAAAGTTCTTAAAAAACAGCACATAATACTTTGATCTAAAGCAATTGAAGTACAGATGAGATATAAAATCTTTGATATCTTTTTTTAGGGCTGTCAGCGTTAATGCATTAATCGCGATTAGTTAAAAACAATCCATAACGCGTTATTTTTTTTTAATCGCATTTCAGGTAAGCCGTTTTGTCCCTTTGACTAGCCCGTAGTCAGCCCCTTTGGTTTGTGAAGCGGTAAAAGGTGATGGATAGAAAAAGTACGACCGGAGTTTTAAACGGCCTGTTTAACTTTAAAAAAAAATCTGACGGTTCCGTTGACAGCACTAAGGTACAATGCAGCATTTGTTTCAAGGAGTTCAGCTACCATCGGAGCACGTCAAGTCTAAGTTACCACCTCCAGGCTAAACACCCCGGGATTTCAGCTGACGCTTCCCCGCTGAGCGAGCTGCAGCCCCGCCAAAGAACTATTCCAAAGTGCGGCCGTCGCGGCAGACCCTTGGATGAAAAGAAGTTAACCACAGCAAATGTTACAAATATCCCGCTGTGGCCATCAATGTTTTAGACTGTTCTGTTTGTCATAAGCGAGTTGGAAAGTTCATACCAGTGTCGCATATCACTTGATTGCTGTTATTTCCAGCTAAGAATTTTATGATTGTTTTGCTAATGATGTTATTGTTTATTTTTTAAGTATCTTATTAGAGTGGCCTGATATATGTAATCTCTAAAAGTAAGCACTGCGTTACTTTATTCCTCCTGATATTTGGAAGTTGGTCTACATTGCACTTTTTTTTAATTAAAAAAAGGTCAAAAAGGAAATATGTGTTCTTTTGATTCCCAATGAAAACTCTGTTAAAATATACTACATTATGGGCTTACAATTGCCTTGATATGAAAAAAATAACAGAATTCTACACGTGTAATTCCAACCGCGATTAATCGCAGTTAACTGTGAAGCTCCTGCTATTAATTGCGATTAAAAAAATTATTCGTTTGACAGCCCTACTTTTTTTGTTAAAAATTGTATTTACATTTTAAAAATAATATATACATAACCGCAGGACCAAAACATTATAAGAAAAAGAGGGACATATTGGGACATTTTGGAATGAGCTGAAAAATGGTTAAATGGTTTATCAAGTGTTTTCTGCATTTCAAACGGCAAAGCAATAAACGCAAGCAACGCAGAAGTTCAGCTAGCTGAACTTTTGACACACTTGACGCAGTGCGACAACAAATCAGAGTGTCTCACTGTACTGACGTCCCTCGACGTGATGTTGTCTAGCCAATAACGATCCCCTACTGTTTAAAACATCCGGCAGAGAAAGGCCCGCCCACGCGCTTTATAAGCTTCTGCTTAAAAATGTATATACGTCAAACTAGATGCGTTGTGACCGTTGTTTGATGCTGACAAAGTGTGAGGTCTGAATGAGATGTCGCACACCAGAAAATTAATCTTCTATTAACTAAAATACAAAATAAGAAATTTGGAGTGCTCTTTTCAAAGCCAGAACTTAATTCCAATTGACATGGTGTTGCATGACCGAAAACGGTCAATTTTCCCACAAAATCCCTCCAATGGTACTGAAATAAAAGCAGTTTTCCCAAGAAAAGTGGGACAACATTATTTCATTGTCGTGTAAAAGACTCATTTTCAGTGATCTCTAATGCTTAAAGGCAGAAAATAAAAGAACTCTACAAAATCATATAATTTTCTGACAGTGTACAGAATCCCTGTGTGTGTAAATATGACTTGTGTAATGTTGTGAGTAACTGTGCGTGAAACTCGCTACAGCTGGGTGGCAAGTAGCTACCATGGTGACAGTCAGCGTGGCAACAACTTGTTATACTTAATGACTACTTGCATGTAGCTTTGCTGTTTATTAAACCCCTTGGAGACAAATATGTTTTTTTGCAGGATTATTTAAATATATTCCTTGCACACAGTTCATGTTTTAAAAATTGATTCCATGAATCTTTTGTTTTAAATGTGGTTTTAAAATGAGGAACTCAGTTAAAAAGCTATAGCCATTTTTTTCTTTTGCGTAGACTCCTTTTAACGTAGATATCTTGTCAAAGTGTAACATCTTTTAATCCTTGTGATGAATTTTACATCCGGTTCCTGATTAATAATTCAGAATTCTTCAGGGAGTGTTTGTCAATAGTTTGTTCTGGATTGCAACAGTTTACGTTTCATGGACGTCTGTGCTTTAGGCAGACATATTTAAATAAAACATGTGTTGAATCTATTAGAACTGAGAAACCCTTTCTTCTTTTTGCTGTATATATAATGTCTGTGTCTTTAGTTTGTTGCAGTGCAGCAGAAACTGCTTATAAATGGAAAGCAGCCTGTTAGGGATGTAGTATAAATGCATCTGAGTGTTGTCAGAATCACTTTATGTGCTGTGTATGTGGACTGGAGTTGTGTGTGTATGTTCAGCGGGTTTGCTTTACAGCTGAGCTGGTCTTGTCCCCTGGGGTCTTTTTACTGTAGGGCAACACGATAGAATCTGATGGCAGCAGCGGTGAACAGATGGCGTGAGTGTGTTAGCATGCCTACAAAGACGTCAGGGGTCAGAAGAGGCTATTTATCCAGTCAGGAGACAACATTCCTCCAAATGAGCACCCTAACCTGTTACCACCTAACAAAAAACAGCTTAGAGAGAATGTGACCTTTTTAATCATTTCATAATTTGCTTGCAAGCGTCTTACAGTGACATAAAAACATAATGGTTTCGTGTTTCAGGTTGAAAACCAAGTATCTTGGAACATTTAAACAAATGTGTAGCATTTACGAAGATAAATATAGACAGATCTCTAACGGAGAGATTTTCCTCTATATTCACTTAATAGCATCACAGAATTGCTGCAGATTTGTTGGCTGCATGTGATGTGAATCTTATGTTCCCTTAAAACTAAAAGGTGCTCTATTGAATTGAGATCTTTTGACTGTGGAGAATGTTAGACCTATTTTCACACTCAAGAAACCAGTTAGAGGCTATGTGAGCTTTGAGATGTGGTGCTGTATCCTGCTGGAAATTGCCTTTAGAACATGTGTACACATACAGAGATGGACATGGTCTGCAACAATACTCTGTCAGTATGTGGCACTCTGGAGCGGTAATAAGAACCCTGAAGCATGCCTAAAAATGATCCCCTCACAACACTACATCACCACTATTCTGAGGCAATGATAAAAAGCAGAATGGATTTACTGTATGCTTTCATGTTGTTTCATATCGAAATCTGACCCTACCACCTGAATTGTGCCGCTGACTCATCGAACAGTTGATTTTGTTTCTCCAGTATAACCTTTTAGAGCTGATATTCTGCATGCACTGGTTGCGATCAGCAGTTATTTGAGCTGCTGTTGCATTTTTCCTTTTAAATCATTATCTGTAGACAAGAGAGATGGCTTTTTGTGAACGCCTGTGGATTAGCCATTTCTGTAACACAGAGAGCAGCTCAAGTAGCAGCAGGAACCATGTCAAATTAAGGCAGGGGTGTCAAACTCATTTCGTGCCCAATCTAGATTCTGAATGTCCTCAAAGGCCGGTTGTGGCAAAATGTATTGCAAAAAAAAAACCAAGCTGTTAAATTATTATAGCTTTATCTGCATTCGATGAGGACTTCTTAAAATTAAAATATGTTTGACATCTTTCCATACTAATGTCATTTGACACAACACAAACAAAATCTGATTCGATTTGACTGATAAAATCTTATTCAAACAGACAAGTTGAAGTTCTAGTTCTGTAACTTCCTAGAGCCAAGAGGGCCACATAAATGGTCATGGAGGGACGGATTTGGCCTGCGGGCCTCGAGTTTGACACCTGTGCCTTAAGGTCACTTAAAATGTCTGTGTGGAGTTTCCCCTCATATTTTAACTGTGATGAGACAAAAGGGGAGCAATTGGGTCTAAACTCCATTCACTGTGTTTGGAGAAAGAAGAAGGATGAGTACAACCCCAAGAACACCATCGCACCTCTGAAGCACGGAAGTAGAAACATTCTTTGGGGATGCTTTTCTGCAAAGGGGACAGGATGACTACAACGTATTGAGGGGAGAATGGATGGGGCCATGTATTGTGAGATCTCGGCCAACAATCTCCTTCCCTTAGTAAGAGCATTGAAGATGGGTCATGGCTGGGTCTTCCAGCATGACAACGACCCGAAACACACAGCCAGGAGAACTAAGGAGTGGTTCTGTAGGAAGCATCTCAAGGTCCTGGAGTGGCCTATCTCCAGACCTGAATCCAATAGAAAATCTTTGGGGAGAGCTGAAAGTCTGTGTTGCCCAGTGACAGCCCCAAAACCTGAACGCCCTGAAGAAGATCTGTATGGAGGAGTGGGCCAAAATCGCTGATGCCGTGTGTGCAAACCTAGTGAAGATCTACAGAAAATGTATGGTCTCTGAAATAAAAACAAATATTGTACCAAATATTGAATTCTGTTTGTATGATGTATGAAATACTTATGTAATGGAATAAAATGAAAATCAATTATTTAAAAATCATCCATTGTGATTTGCAGCATGTTTGTCTTACATTCTGTCCTTCACAGTTGAAGAGTACCTTTACATACTTTGTAATTGGGAAAACTCCAAAAATTAACATTGTATCAAGTACTTATTCTCCCCACTGTAATCTTTTTTTCAACCTCAAACTACTGCACCCTTGAAGTAGAAGCCGGAGCTTTCAGATGTCTGGCATAAATATCTTCAGCTTGATAAAAAAAAACAAAAATCTTTCATAAAACTTACATAAAAAAAAAAAAAAAAAGAGTCCGGGCGAGTCTGATGTAGTAAAAGGTTTAATTTGCAATCATGCAAATGAGTTTTGACTGTCACATTAAATTATACCTGAAGACACCTGCTTTTGTTCCCATTACATTATATTTATTTTCAAACAAACCCTTTCTAAGAACCTCGTTACACCCCTTTTACCTCCAAGCCTTTTTCCATCCTCCTTTTTATTCTTCAAACAATATGTGGGACAGAGAACCAATTATTTTGACATATATTCTGTAATAGGCCATAAAGTGAACCAGTTTTTTTGTTTCAGCATGTTCCGACCTATGACATTTACATACTGTTTGCTTCATAAAATAAATAAGGTTATAATGAGTTCACAAGAAAAAGGTTTCCTTTTGTAATTGCACAGTTTCTTATTTGCAACATTTCTAAAGTCCGAACTGGTTTGTTTTGACCATAATGAGAAAGTAGTAAAACTAGGACTGTCTAAGTCTCACTGTAGTGGCCGACTTTAACTAATGCGATAACGTATGTTGAATTGGAGAGTAGCAGTGATGTGGGGGGGGGGCTGGGTGGACCTCTGAAACAAACCTGAGTAGACGTGTCAGCTGAAAGACCTACATGCATTTCACATCCATAAAGCATGAACAGGAACTGGATTTCACACTCACGCCATGGAGTACGTACAGGAATGCCATCATTCAGAGTAAGTACGCCCCTACAAACTCAGTAACTTGCAGTGGTACTGTAAATACGGTTTCTGATCGACTGATTTTGATATTTATGTGGATTGTGCAAGGAACTAGACATTACTTTTAAAAAGGCCTTTGTATGGATGTTTATGTTCTTAAAGGTGATACTTTCCATGGGTGCTCTTAAGGTGCACAAGTGGTATAAAATGAACAGAAGGATCTGCATATGATTGTTTTTATTCACATTCATCCATTCCATTGCAGTAATAAATGTGGGGAGAACCAAGAACCTGGAGGTGACACTAAAAACGGCCATAACAAAACAAAACAAAAAACTCCAGTATAACTAAATGAGAACTTTTACTTTTTGGTACAAACTCATTATTTTATGAAGTAAACACTAAGTAGATGGTTCACCTCAGGGCCAATAAATTTCACATGCCAAGCCCTCCCCCTTTTTTAAGCCTTAAATCAAAACCTCTTTAGCATACCGCTGACCAATTGAAGGCTGACTGAAGATTCTAAATTCCAAATGCAATGTCATATGTTTTAATGTGTCATATGTTTTGTGTCCATAATGTTGGATTTTATCGTTGTTCTCCCCAAATCATGTAATGGACCTTGAATTGCCTTGTTGTTGAAAGTGTGCTATACAAATAAACTTGCCTTGCCTCTCAGTTTAGGTGTGAAGCTGCTAAAGATATCAAACGTCTCTTTGTCTTCTCTTTGTCTAATGCTGTGAGGGCTTTTTATGATCATGCATTGTAACAGGTGACTGACAATCATACTTGCCAACCCTCCCTTCAGGAGAGTCCCGAATTTCAGCGCCCCTCCCAAAAATCTCCCAGGGCCACCATTCTACCGAATTTCTGCCGATATCTTACAGTGTCCCATTTCATGTACACTACACTCCCTGTTTCTTATATGAGAGGGATGGAGAATAAAATATGTTACATTTTTATTTTGCCAAGGAAGGTGCTATGAGGTACAGTTTCCTCATTTCAGCCATTCAAATCCATCACCTGTTGGTGAAATTCTCGTTTTGAATCCAAAATAGGTTAACTACGTTATTCGTATGTATGATGAGGGAAAAATCAGCTGTAATTAGTGATGCAGAAGCGTGCCGCAAGTCTTCAGAACAGTCTTTATGTGACTGACAAAAGCTTCAGTTTCAGTTACTTTTTAAATCTTCTGAGATATTTAGGATTAAAAACTGTTTGAACCAACCTCAAGTGTAGTTTTCTTTCCTTTTTGCTGCGCAATGGTAACTTCAGCAGTGGACAATGGCTTTTTCTGCCCGCTCTTTGAGCCCAATCATGCTTGTGTTTCGGCCGAAAACAAAGATACAGCAAAATCAACAAACTCAACTTTTACTCTACCAAAGTAAAAAAAAATACTTTTTCACTTTCGCATGACTATGAGTTTTTAGAATAAATAATAAGCGACTATTCCTGCTGCTGAGAATGGGGTATCCTGGACGTCAATAAAGGGGCTAAAAGGGGGCCAGGGTGGGTCTGTAGTCTGTAGCACCATGGCCCTTTTCAATGTCTCCATAATTGTGAGGTCTCAAGGTTGGGAAGTATGCTGACAATGCAGGCCTGGTTGATGAAGAGTGATCCATCCTAGTGGATTTCTCTCTCTGGAAATGGATGGATTTATAGCGTTCTGAGGAAAAAAGTAATTAACTTTGAATTTATCATCAACAATATTGTTGTTTGATTTAATAATTATTGTTTAACATGTTGTAACTGAGGCAAAAACATTTTTTACCAGGATAAATTGAATATTCACAAAATGTGTGGGTCTAGGTAAAAAATGTAATTTTCCTGAAAACTATTGAAATGGATTTATAGCGATTTGGAAAATAGTTCTTCATATGCACCTATTACAATTTTATGTTGTTATGTTGTAAAGAATATAAATCTGTTTAGCTTCTAATATGATAGGAAATCTGCAAATCTCATAAAGCAGTTCATTACAAATCATTAATGATTTATAGGAAAGTAAGTAGCCTGGGCTTATATGCTTTTCTGAAAAGAATTGTGCTTTGGCAAGGTTACAAAATCTTTAAGCAGCAAATAAAACCCTGGATAGATGTGAATTGTTCTTTCTTTAAATTTTAAAGTAAATCAGCAGAAAAGAGATTGATCTCCTCAAAATAATGAGTCACCCCGCCCCCCACTCCCTATGATGGGTTTTTTTTTCACCGTTTTTTTGACAGCTGCATCCTCTTTGCTGAGGAGCTTGGGGAAAAAAATTAGAGAGAACACTACTTTTGGATCTCTATTTGCATTAGAAATATTGGAAATTACTTTGATGGCTTTTTAGCACAATTGATGGCTCTGATCTTTTTATTAGAATATTGAGAAAAGATAAAGATGATGATTATTTTCATTATGGGGAGAGTAAGTTATTGTGTACAAAATTCTATACAACAATTGTATACAATAATAAATTTTGCATAAAACAAACTTCCAGAAAAAATTATATGTTAAGATATTGTTGATCTGAGCTTAAGGTTCTCAGTTTGAGTGATAGAAGACAAAAATTTCCATTAACAGGTTTTGCTGGTTGTGTTGTCTTCACTACGGTGTATGAACTGCAGCTATACAACCAGCTAAACTCTGGTGGAAATGACGAGGAGTCGTAGCAAGCTTCACTTTTTTCCTTTACTGTGGCTCTTTCCATCATTTCACACAGACAGAGTGAAAACTGTAACAACATAACACAGAAAAAAATACTATTTTGGTTACACTGAAACAAACTACCTAATCTTAAATATCCATCTAAATATTAACTTAAATATGACAATGAAATGTACTCACGACATTGCTTCCATAGCATTTACAACGTAAATGGGGTAAAACAGCGTGGATGGTGTGAGCACATGTAGACTGATAAGCTTGCTTCCATGAGATGACAAACAGGAAGTAGCTGACAGGAAAGGACTATACAAAATAAAAGTCTGCTTGTCAAAATAAAGTGTAATGTATTACTATGTCTAGAAAGACAACACACTCCCCGCCTGACCTCTATGAGGTCACAACACAGAAACCTAAGAACTAGGCAGGTTTCTGAACATCAGTTGTAGTCAAAAGTAGGACAACTTCTGAAATTGGTCTAAAGAAAGTCTTTGGAACTCCTTGATCCGTGGTCTTCAACTCCACCTTCCTAACCTTTCCGTCTCCTCCGGGGAAGGTCTTGGTGATCACAGCCATAGGCCAGTCGTTGCGAGCAGCGTGCTGGTCTTTGAGAAGAACAACGTCACCTTCTCGCAGGTTTTGGTGAGACTTGGTCCATTTTTTTCGACACTGTAGAGTAGATAGATACTCTCGTCTCCAACGGTTCCAAAACTTGTTGGCAAAACATTGCACTTGTCTCCACTGTTTAGTTAGGAGATCATTGCTTGTGAAATCCCCTGGTGGGGGTGGCACACCGACTTTCTGAGTCAGAAGCATTGATGGTGACAGAATGAATGGATACTCGGGGTCGTACGAAACCGGAATCAGTGGTCTCGCATTCAAGATTGCTGACACCTCTGCCATTAGCGTGCACAAGACATCATGGGTCAAGCGGGTGTGCTGTTCCAGAAGCATGGAGTCCAGAATCCTTCGGGCCACTCCGATCAGACGTTCCCAAGAGCCACCCATATGAGAGGCGTGAGGAGGGTTGAAAACCCAGATGCACCCCTGTTGGGCCAGGAATCGCTGCATGGTTATGTTTGGTCCGTCAGCAGTCATTCCAAGTTCTTTACTGGCTCCAATGAAATTTGTGCCGCAATCAGATCTCAGTTGCTTGGAGGGTCCTCTTATGGCAAAGAAACGCCTTATAGCGTTGATGCAGCTCGAGGTGTCCATTGAATCGATGACCTCGATATGTACAGCTCTAGAGCTCATACAGGAGAATATAACAGCCCATCGTTTGCTGTCAGCTTGTCCCCCTCTGGTACGTCTGGTAATGACAGACCAGGGTCCGAAAACATCCAACCCTACGTATGTGAATGGAGGGCAAGTTGCAAGGCGCTCTGGTGGCAGATCTCCCATCCGTTGTTCTTGCAGCTTTCCTCTAAGTCTCAGGCAAATTACACACTTGTGCAGGACTGAGTTGATGAGCCTCTTTCCTCCCAAGACCCAAAGACCTGCTGCCTTCACCGCCCCTTCAGTTAGGTGACGGCCCTGATGCTTGACTTGAGCATGATAATGTCTAACAAGTAGGAGGGAAACATGGTTGTCTCCAGGAAGGATTATTGGGCTCTTTTCCCGAATGTCTATATCAGCGTTCTTTAAGCGGCCTCCTAGGCAGATTAAGTTGTCCCGCAAGATGGGGCTTAGTACACGAAGGCGGCTGTTTGAGGGAAGCGGCCTATCTGACTCCAAAGCTGAAAACTCTTTGGCGAATGTCCGCTTCTGAACAGCTCTGATGATGATTTGCTTTGCTTGGGAAAGTTCATCTGAAGTGCGAGGCAGATCACACTTATGCCATCCTTTACACCTTCCTTCGCTATTGAAAGGCTTGTAGGACCTTGCGACATGAATGAGAAGGGCAACGGCTTGTACAAGAGTAGTGAAGCTGGAGAACCTTTGAAAACGTTCTGTGCTGAGACTTCCGTCTTGGAGTTGCGTGGCATAACTCGTGACTAATGGACGGATTTCAACATCTTGGTCTGGTTCGACTAGATCAGGAGTCTCAGACTCATTTTACTTGGGGGCCGCTGGGGGCAGACTCTGGGTGAGGCTGGGCCGCATCAGGATTTCCACAAAAAAAGCGCTGATAAAACATTACTCTTATCAAATATCTTTATTTTTAACACAAAATAATGAATTAAAGAAATGAATAAAATAATAAATAAATAAAAAATACATAAAAAATACAGATGACTGAAGAAACCACATATCCACTGACTGACTAGCTGACAAAAAAAAAACTAATAATTTTTGATTCAGTTTCAAATGTCTGTTTTACCATTTTTTTTAACTTTAACTTTCTGGACAGGAATGAAACATTGAACATGAACATTAACTGTTTTGAACATGCGTTCTCTTGCCTACACCTTGCTGGTAGAGATCTGGCAGCGCTTGTTCTCACATAGACGAGCTACATTTGCCTTGAGGGAGGAAGCAGTGGAGACCCTTAGTACAGCTTGAAGATGCTCATCAGTAAGTCTGGACCTGTATTTGGACTTATTGAAGTTCAAGGTGGAGAAGAGCTTCTCACACAAGTATGTGCTCCCAAAAAGGCACATGGTCCGCTTGAACAGTCGGGAAAGTTCAGGAAAGCTGGGGGGCAACTCTCTCAAAAATTGCCCAAGCTTGTCTGCTCCACTCATCTCCCTGAAATTAGCTTTGAGTGCAGAGTTGCACTGCAGGTCAATGAGCTCCATTTGAAGTACAGGGGGGGCATCTTGCACATCAAAAGAGAAAGGGTCCGCAAAAATTTGAAATGTGGCTCTGTGCGTCTTGAAGTCTGCAAATCTGTGATCAAATTCCTCCTGTAGGTTAAAAATGGCCTCGACATACTTCTCACCACTGAATGGTGTGCCTGCATCCACAAGTGCCTTGCATGCTGGGAAATGGCAAAGGTTTGTTTGAGAGAGCTGGGCTTTCCATAACATGAGTTTTGTGCAGAATGCTCTGACATTGTCATAGGCAGCACTGACAAGTTGCCCCTGGCCTTGTAGCTTCTTGTTTAGTACATTGAGCTCCTGTGTGATGTCAACAAAGAAAGCTAAGTCCATGAGCCATTTGGGATCACTTAGCACAGGAACAGCCACCCCGTCCTTCTCCATGAAGTCTTTTACTTCTGCTCTCAATTCAAAAAATCTCTTCAAAACATTTCCCCTGCTGAGCCAACGTACCTCAGTGAAGTAGAGCACATCCTCATAGTCCGACTCCAATTCCTCTAAAAAAGCACGGAACATTCTGTGCTTTAAGCCTCTGGATCTGATTTGGTTGATGCATTTCACAACGACAGACATCACATTTTCAAACATCAGGCATTTGCTGCAAAGGGCCTGCTGATGGATAATGCAGTGCAGAGCTATGGCCTCCTCCACACCCTCCTCTTCCAGTTTTTTTTTAACAAGTGCTACCAGTCCATTCTTCCTCCCTGTCATTGATGGGGCTCCATCGGTTGTTATTCCAGCAAAGCTCTTCCATTGCAAACCGGCAATCTCAATGGCATCACACAGCTGGTGAAATATTTCTTTTGCAGTCGTCTGGCCATGCATTGGAATTACTGTGAGCAACTCCTCCATCAGTTCAAAGTTATCATCAACACCGCGGACATATATTGCTAGCTGGGCAGTGTCTGTGATGTCTGTGGTCTCATCAAGAGCCACCGAATATGCACTGAAACATTTTGCTTTCTCACACAGTTGATCATAAATGTCACTTGACAGGTCAGAAATGCGCTCTGCCACAGTGCTGGCAGAAAGGCTGATGTTGTTGAACTGACCTTTCTTTTCAGGGCAGACAATATGTGCAGCCTGTAACATGCACTTTTTGACAAATTCCCCTTCTGTAAATGGCTTTCCTGCTTTTGCAATCATCTCACTAACGATGTAGCTAGCTTCAACTGCTGCAAAACTCTCTTTCTTTGCTTTCTTAAAGAAATCATGTTGCCTCAGTAGACGTGTTTTAAGACTGGCAAACTGGTTGGCTCTCTCATCTCCCTGGTATTTTTCATACTTCTCAGCATGTTTAGTTGTATAATGACGTTTCAAATTGTATTCCTTGTACACCGCAACTTTTTCAGTGCAAATAAGACATGTCGGGTTGCCCCTGTGCTCAACAAAGAAATATTGCACTCCCCATTTTTCCTGAAATAATCTGTGCTCATCACCGACCTTTCTTTTCACTGCAGGCTTTGAAAGAGACATCTTTGGGGCTCTATGTGATTTCACTTGGAGTCAGACTTAAAGGAATGCACACGGTCACCACACAGACCACAGAAAGTAGTCTTCAATAGCTTCCCCTCCAGACACTCAGAGCTGGCGCTCGCGCACATTTCACGCGGCTCCGCTCAGCCCCGCGAAACTGGCTGAGCGGAAGCAGGGAGATGCCGTCCTCACGTAAGAGACCGGGGTGTTTTATGAGTCCAAAACAGAAAACTAACCGTCGGGATTTCATCAGAAGGGTATATTTCTCGCATCAAATCGCGCCAGAATTAAAATTAAACTTAAACTTGAAATAATCTCAGAAACTTACCTCGTGGAGGCAGACGTGGTTTAGCTGTTATCGGCTTCACTCTACAGACGCATGCGCGTTGGCGACTCGAGAGATAAAGAGCTGATGGGCGCCACTCGAACGCACGCGCATTGCTTAAACTGACGGACACCGGCTTCTCCTCTACCCTGTTGACTGGTGGAATGAATGAGTGAGCGAGGTATTGGACAGCCCGGCCGATGTCCCGCCCTCCAGCCTTATACCTCACCGGGATTGGTTCATTCAGCGCCGCACACAACAAGTGTAATTCATATCAATCTTGCGGGCCGCACTTATATTAATCTTTCATATTAAGATGGGGGCCGCAAATTATCGTACCGGGGGCCGCAGTTGGCCCGCGGGCCGCGTGCCTGAGACCCATGGACTAGATTGAATGAGCTTACTGGTTCTGTTTCATTAGAAGTTCTGAGCAGAAAGGCAGGTCCTGTAAACCATGTAGTTTGTGTTAGACCTGAGGCAGGGACCGACCTTGTTGCATGGTCGGCAGGATTGTCCTCTGTTGGCACATAGTGCCATTGTTCTGGCCTTGTGGTCTGACGGATACGCTGAACTCTATTATTTACATAAACGTAGAAGCGTTTCGATTCATTGTAGATGTAGCCGAGAACCACCTTACTGTCTGTATAAAACTCGGTTGCATCCAGCCTCAAGTCCAGTTCTTGGCAATTAGGTCGGCCATCTCCACAGCCAAGACGGCAGCGCACAACTCAAGTCTTGGAATGGTTGGCTCAGACTGAGGTGCCAGTTTCGACTTGCCCATGACAAACCCAATATGAACTTGGGCATTTTCCTGTAAAACTCTCAGGTATGCGACAGCACCGATCGCTTTGGTGGATGCGTCGGAGAACACATAGAGCTCTAGCCGTTGAGCCTTGACCAAGGACGCCGCTGTGTATGCTCTTGGTATGTGTAGGTGTCTAAGGTCTTGCAGAGAGCCTCTCCAGGTCTCCCATTTGCTAAGTTTGTCCTCAGGTAGTGGCATGTCCCAGTCAGAAGGCTCGAGTGTGAGTTCTCTGAGAATGGCTCTTCCTTGGATCGTGATTGGGGTCAGGAAGCCCAAGGGGTCAAAAACACTGTTGACTGTGGAGAGGACTCCACGGCGGGTGAATGGCTTTGTATTGGTTGATACAGAGAAGGTGAACGTGTCACTTGCTATCTCCCACAAGAGACCCAGACTGCGTTGAGTTGGCACAGCTTCTCCACTCAAATCTATGTCCTTCCTCGGCGCTGAGCAGTCCTCGGGTGGGAATGCTCTCAAGACCTCTTGACTATTTGAAGCAAACTTATGGAGCCGGAGGTTTGACTCGGCTAGCGAAGACTGCGTCCTATGCAACAAATCGATGGCTTCGGCATCTGTGGACACTGAGCATAGACCATCGTCAACATAAAAGTGGCGCTCCACAAAGTTGACCGTGTCAGTTCCATGTTCTAGCATGCCCTCATTGATAGCTCTCCTAAGCCCATAGATGGCTACGGCAGGAGACGGGCTGTTGCCAAAAACATGTACTTTCATCCTGTAGTCTATAATTTCTTTCGTCACATCATTATCCTTGTACCACAGGAATCTCAAATAGTTTCTGTGTCCTTCTTCAACCAGGAAGCAATGAAACATATGCTGTATGTCAGCTACAACAGCAACCTTTCCTTTCCGGAATCGCATCAAGACTCCCAGCAAAGAGTTATTCAGGTCAGGACCCGTAAGGAGCACGTCGTTAAGAGAGACACCAGAATGTTTTGCACTCGAGTCGAATACCACCCTGATTTGGCCTGGTTTCTGTGGGTGGTACACGCCAAATGAAGGAAGAAACCAACATTCTTCATCTTCTCTCAACGGCGGCGCTACTTCCGCATGATCATTTCCAACAGTTTTCCCATGTAGGCCACATACTGCTTTTGCATATCCGTTTTTCTGTTCAAGCTCCGCTGGAGTGATGCAAAGCGTTTAACTGCTTGTTCTCGGTTGTTGGGCAGACGGGATCTTGGTTGTCTGAACGGGAGTGGAGCCACCCAACTGTTTGACTCGTCCCTGTAGACCTTTTCATCCATCAGCCTCAGAAAAGTCGCATCTTCCACAGAAGGAGCCAGCCTGTTGTCATGTTTGGTATGATTGAACAAGGTTTTTCCCAGTGCCTCTTCTGGTGTTTCGTTGGCATCAGCAGTCCCGTTTCGTGCCTGAAAAACCTTCTCTTTGACGTGCAAGAAACTCGTGCACGGTTGGAGGAATGAAGGCCGGCCATTGTCGAGCAATGTTGTTTTGAAGGCATTGACAGTTGGTCTGTGCACGTTCCCCAAACAAACCTCTCCAACTAGAACCCAACCTAAGTCCAAACGTTGAGCGAAAGGGGCATGATGTGGGCCATTCACTTGTTCCCGTACCTTATGGACTCTAATCACGTCCCTGCCGAGTAGCAGAAGTATCTGAGCCTCAGAGTCTATGTCTGGAATATGTTCTGCTACTTTGGTGAGATGTGGGTAATGCAGAGCCGCGCTTGGAGTTGGAATTTCGGACCGGTTGTCGAGTATGTCGTTGCACTCGATAAGTGGTGGGAGAGGAATTTTAACTTTCCTGTCGAGTGACTCCACCCAAAAGTCTTCGGCCCTTTGTCCCAACATTTCCATTGTTCCGGAACACGTTCTCAGACTGTACGAACGTGGTTCAGCCTTGATGTTGAACAGCTTGAAGAAACTTGACCTTGCTAGCGACCGATTGCTTTGGTCATCCAGAATGATGTAAGCTTTGATAGCTTTGTCTGGTTGACCTTGGGGATACACTTTTGCGAGACAAATCTTAGAACACGAGCGGCCAACTTGTCCACTTCCACATACCTTGGTGCAGCTCGCGTTTACAGTAGCTTGGAATATTTCACCTTCTTCTCCCTCCCCGCCATTATGTGATGGGGTTGAGGGAGCCTCGACCTTTGGACCTGGACCTGGATGCATTGCAGAGTCATGATTAGTACTGTCACACTCAATACATTTGACTCTGATCCGACAGTCTTTAGCAAGATGAGTGGTGGAACTGCAACACTTAAAACAGATTCCTCTTTCTTTAAGGAAAGTCTTTCTGTCCTCCAGATTCTTGATTCTGAAGGCCCTACACCGCTTGAGGGGATGGGGTTTGCCATGTATTGGACAGCTTTTGCTCAGGTCGTTAATGACTTCCACATGGCTTTTGGTGCCTGAGCCAGGTGAAGCAACATCAGTTTTTTGAACAGTGACTGGGTTCCTTCCACTTTTGAAAGGCATCTTTAGAGGCTTTTCAAGTGGTGGAGAGGCAACTGGCAAGGCAAAACTGGGGTCGTTCCTCTTTCGTGCCTCACATCGGATGAAATCTACGAAGATTTCGAATGGTGGGAATTGTCCTTTATTTACCCCCTTGAACCATGAACCTTCAGATATCCACTTTTCCTGAAGTCCAAAAGGCAGCTTCATCACTATGGGTTTGATACCCCGTGCCGTATCCAGGTAAGACAAAGCTGGAAGATAGCCATCCTCTTTAGCACACTGTACTTCCATCAGCAAATCTGCTAGTTCCTGAAGCTTTGTGTGCTCTTTTGCTAAAACTCTTGGGAAGTTGTCAAGTCGGCTGAAAAGTGATTTTTCAATAATTTCAGGTGCTGCAAAGCATTCCTGAAGACGTTCCCAGGCCTTTCTGAGGGCGATGGCTGGATTAGATATGTGTGCTGACCGAAGACGTTTGACATGGTCGCTGGATTCTCTGCCAAGCCATTTGGTCATCAGATCCAACTCTTCTGTTGCTGTGAGGCCTAGTCCTTGAGTGGCGTTACTATATGACGACCTCCATGCACGATAGTTTTCTGGCTTATCGTCAAATGTATACAAACTTGAACTTAGCAGGTCGCGTCGGGCTAAGTACTGTGCCAGATAATCGGTTGTAGATGTATCTTGCTCAATCATTGGAGTTGGAGGGGTGTTAAAGGGTTGCGCATGCACATTAAAGTTAGAGTGAGGCTGTCTTGCATTTACCTGCTGGTTACGGTTGCTGCGTGGAGCCGTTCTTTCTGTCTTTATTGCTGTTTGCTCATATTCATCACCGCAACCATTATTCGTTTGCATGGGGTGGCTTGGATCGCTATCAGGCACCGCTTCAGCTGGAAAGATAGGAGGTTGCTGCGTTGAGAGGCTAGTATAAGCAGCTGTTAGCATAGGGGGTTGTTCAGGATTCTGGAAGTGTACATAATCTCTCGTTCGTGCCATTTTATCTTCCTCTGATGGGCCAATTTCATCCAACACGACAAGGTTTTCCATAGCATCTTCCCACACAGCTGCTTCAGCTTCTGCTGCAGCTGCTTCTCTTCGCAAAACAAGCGTTTCCAACTCAGCATCCCTTCTTGCTTTTTCTAGCTTAGCTTCTGATTCTTTAGCTGCAATCTCTTTCTGATATTCGGCTTCCTTAGCAGCTCTCTCCACTTTAGCTTTAGCTTCCTCATCTGCAAATGCAAGGCGTGCTTTAGCAGCCTCAGCCTTAGCACGTGCTCTTGTTACGGAGTTAGCCGATGACGTAGAGGAATGTGAACTCTTTCTGCTTGACACCGAATTCTTATCACTTTGCTTCGCATCCATTTCTCCACGATGCACAATGCCAGCTCTCAGTGTCTTTTCACTGTGTTGTCTTCACTACGGTGTATGAACTGCAGCTATACAACCAGCTAAACTCTGGTGGAAATGATGAGGAGTCGTAGCAAGCTTCACTTTTTTCCTTTACTGTGGCTCTTTCCATCATTTCACACAGACAGAGTGAAAACTGTAACAACATAACACAGAAAAAAATACTATTTTGGTTACACTGAAACAAACTACCTAATCTTAAATATCCATCTAAATATTAACTTAAATATGACAATGAAATGTACTCACGACATTGCTTCCATAGCATTTACAACGTAAATGGGGTAAAACAGCGTGGATGGTGTGAGCACATGTAGACTGATAAGCTTGCTTCCATGAGATGACAAACAGGAAGTAGCTGACAGGAAAGGACTATACAAAATAAAAGTCTGCTTGTCAAAATAAAGTGTAATGTATTACTATGTCTAGAAAGACAACACACTGGTATTTCTGATGCTAAAGGTGAAGGTTTACTGTCACATAAACTGAGAACAAGATCACAGTTTGAAAGCATAAAAATATGCACTCCACATTCAGTGCATTACACTAGAGAACAAGAGGAAAGTCTTTGATGGGTAGGCAGACGTTCATCAGCTTGTTTGTTCTTGTAGCCACAGAGATCTAAAAAACTCATTGCTTCAAATCATAGACCTAATTTTAGTAGTACCAACAAATAAAAGGTGTTTTCTATGATATGTTCACAAACTGGGGCTTTTGCAAGTTTTCCACATGCCTTCTTGTTTATTTTGAACCAGAATCACAATGCAGTTTGTACTAAATACATGGGTATATAAATACAGTGAGCAAGCAGATGCAAACAATTCGCAATTATTTCTAAATCAGGTCACAGTTTTCCACTGTTCAGTAACAAACAAACCACAGCAGAAGTGAACAAAGACAACAATATTTCTTCTCAGAGAGCTCTAGGTCCTCATGAGATTGATGCACTCTGTAAAATGGGATAAGCAGATTTAAATGGGCGTTTCTCAATAATCGAGTTTGGAAGATGTTTTTATTCCATCACCGCAGATAGGATGATAAATATCTTTAACTGAGCCACCCAGGGTTAAAAAAACTGATATATGTACTACCCTTTGATATGTTTTGAGAATGGAATTCAAATGGAACACTTATACTTTTCTTGATGTTGAGTTCATGTTATGTAAACTTAATAATTGAATAAAAAGGTCCATGGTTTCCATCATGGGGTGCTGGTTCGTAATCTCTTGCAACCTCCCCCTTCCACTACTGATACACAACAAATTTCTATGTGCTCCTCATTTACAGTATATTTCACAATAAAGACAGATGCTATTTTTTTTCTGTTGTTTACTTAGTTACATTGAGTTCTATCAACTGGCCTCTGTAAACAAATCACTACATGTTGAAAATGTTGCACAATTTCTATTTGTAATTCTATGATTTTTCTTTTACAACTTGTCGTCACCAGGGGAACTGAATTGGCTTCTTCTTAGGTGGAAAATAATCTTTTCTGTGCACATCTTCCAGAAACATGTAATATAGTTTTTAAGACCTTTTAGTGCTTTAAAGTGTAACTGAACCCCATGAAAAAGCATTATTTACAAGAATTATTATTGAAAAGCATCTCCAACACGTTAACTTTGTTGACTCAGACTCCAGTAACCCAAAAGCTTGGAGGACATTTAGCAATTTTGTTATCCTTTACAATCTATAAATCTGTTGCTGATATAAATCTTGTGTTTGATGAAGACAGTGTTTTGCCTGTTGCTCTCATTCTACCGCTTGCTTTCTCCTCAGCTGCTCAGCTTCAGTTGATAAGGGTGTATGTATCTATGAAACGGGAAAGACAGAAGACTCAAAGCAGAAAACCAAAACTCTGCATACGAGTGCCCAAAAAGCTACTTTTATATGAGGCCGTGAATTTTCATAGTTAATTTGACAGAATGATACGCAAGAAGGATCAATATTTCATCTGTCTGCACTCAGCTGTAATAGACTTCTCTGTAGAGCCCTTTCATTTTCAAATCCTATGTTCTGGGGTCAATTTTCCCTTGCTCACTCTTTTAGCAGATGTGTCCCCGAATTTTGTGACTGAATAGATATACCAACATTCACCTGACAGGCTTTAAGGAAATGGCTGACCTATGACTTTTATTGATGATTAATATCCTGAGTCATTTAATGGAAAGGAATGATCACAGTGAGAGATCTGCTAAATACCTCAACGCTTCATGAAGGTTTTAATAGAAAGTGGGACTCCAACCTCTGAGAGCAGAATAAAAGAGAATGAAAACATAAACACAGACAGATCATGTAGAGGAAAAAACGTGAAATGCTCCTAACCACAGAAAGGCAGTTTCTATCCCCATTATACCAATAGAAATCCAATATTGTCAGTTTCCTCAAATATCAGACAAATGTTGGTTGAAATAAAACTCAGAAGTCCTAGCATGAGTGTTGCTTTGACAAATGATAAATGGATGTAATTCTACAATTTCCTCTGAATGTGACTTCAACAGTGTGCTACATCCAGCTGTTTTGTCCCTGATCGGCTGTCACTATATTTTCTAATACAATGTCATGATTGAAGTGCCCCACTTTATTACCAGTTTACTTTCTTTGTGATAACGCTATTCTACACTCTTACAACAAACTAACATCCATAATATGTTGAACCTTTGCACGTTTTGTGAGGCTCAACGACAACCCTATTTGTATTTTACTGAGATTTGATGTGACATACCGACAAAAATTTTGTCAGACTGTCAAATTGTAAATTAAGACATATTGTAATACGTTGTTTTTTAAACAATAAAAATTTGAAGATGGTGTATTTGTATTTAGATCCCTTGAGTCTTTTTGATAAGCTCTGTAGCAGGTTTATACATCAAGAGTAATCAGCCAAAGTGATGAGGGAATCCGTTTTGGTGGCCTCAGGATCGGGTCTCTGCTTTTCGCAGATGATGTGGTCCTGTTGGCTTCATCTGAACGTGATCTACAGCTTTCGCTGGAGCTGTTCGCAGCCGAGTGTGAAGCGGCTGGGATGTCAAGACAAATCCGAGACCATGGTCTTAAGCCGGAAAAGGGGAGGGTGCCTTCTTTGGGCCGGGGATGGGGTCCTTCCTCAAATGGAGTTTAAGTATCTGGGGGTCTTGTCCATAATTGAGGGAAAAATGTAGCGGTAGATTGATAGATGGATTGGTAAGGTATCTGCAATTATGCGGGTGCTGTACCGGTCTGTTGTGGTGAGAGCTGTTTTCAGCAAGAGCTGAGCGGTAAGGCAAATCTCTCGATTTACCAGTCGATTTACTTTCCTACCCTCATCTATTGTAACGAACTCTGGGTGGTGACCGAAAGAACGAGATCACGAATACAGGCGGCTGAAATTAGTTTCCTCTGCAGGGTGGCTGGGGTCTCCCTTAGACATAGGGTGAGAAGCTCGGTCATCCGGAGGGGGCTCAGAATAGAGTCGCTGCTTTTTTTCCCAGCTTTTTTTGTACTGAGTCCTTGCATGTTTTGAAAGATGCTCATGAATAAAATGTATTGTTATCATCATTATTGAAATTTTTTTAGCTTGGTCTTGAGCAGTGAGATTAGATTAATTTTAAAAGCGTCTTCAGCATCCCATGAACTTGTTAAATACTGAGCAAAAAACAGGAACATCCATCCATCCATTTCCTGAACTGTAAATCCTTAATTCGCGGGGGGGGCTGATGCCTATCACAAGCTGTCAACGGGCGAGAGGCAGGGTACACCCTGGACAGGTCGCCAGAAAATAGGAACAATATATATATATAAAAGGTATAAACTTTCTCACTGACTATTTATGTTTGCTACTGCATGAAAGCTCATTGGAGTGTGTCCACAGAGCATTAAAACAATTGGATACTAAATATTTGATATTATTAATATATTTAATAACCCTAAACCATATATTGACTTTATTCAAGCCAGTTACACAAAAAAATCTGACAATAGTGAACAGAAGACCAATCGAAAATTGGCAAATTTTATTGTGAGTCAGGAATGCAAAATTTCGTTTTTGTTCCCCTGGGTTTAGTAAAAAAAGTTTTTATTAAAAATGCAACTAAAGATAATAATGTTAAAACCCAATTGTGTTGCTCATCTACACTGACTTTATAGTCAATTCATTGGTCTAATTGTCACTGTTGAACCTAACTGGTATTATCTTGCACAACTTTTTGTAGGTATACATTTGATGTTAGTTTAAAAAAAACTTGTTTGGTAGTGTTGAACTAAAGTCATTAACAGTACCCACCAACATTATCATTATTATACAGCTTACTTTCTTCCTAGCACAAATTTAACAAAGTGTTGGAAACATTCCTCAATGCGTTTGGTCCATAATGACATAGTAGCATCGAACATTTGCGTCAGATTTGAAGTGAACGTCGCATTTTACCTCCATCACAGATTGCTCTATTGTATTGATACTGTAGATGGTGACTGTACAGGCCACTGGAGTACAGTGAACTTGTCATGTTTAACAAGCCAGTTTAGTTTTTGAAATTGTCAAAAGATTATAGCCCCTTGTCAAAGCACCATCCTACTTGAAGTATTCATCAGAAAGAAGGAACAGTGAGTCCATACAGGGCTAGACTTAGTTAACAACTAAGACAATACTTGTATAAACCCTAGTGTTTAAATTATTCATAGCTGGTACTAAGAGGCCCAAAGTGTGCCAAGAAAATATCCCCCTTACCATTATACCGTTACCCCCAGTCTGAAATGTTGATGCAAATTAGGATGGATCCATGATTTCAAGTTGCTTAAACTTTCTTAAATTCTGGCCATACTATCTAAATGTTGTTGTTGAAATTGAGACTCCTTAGACCAGCCAACATTTTATTTTCTATCAGTTACTGTGCCTGAGTGAACTGCAGGCCTCATTTTCCTGTTCTTGGCTGATGGGAATGCCAACTGGTGTGTTGTGTCCTGATTCTGTAGCCCATCTGTTTCAAGGTTTGATCTGTTGTGCTTTCAGAAATGGTATCCTGAACACCTTGGTTGTAGTGGGTGGTTATTTGAGCTGTTGCTGCCTTTCTATCATCTAATATATTATTCTGTTGATTTTCCTCTGACCTGAAGCACTTTCTGTCCAAACAACTACTACTCTATTTCTCTTTTTTTAGATAATTACCTGTAAACCTCAGATATGGTTGTGCATGAATTCAGCAGTTTTTGAAATATTCACAACAGTCCATCTGGTACCAACTAATTTGCAATGTTCAAAGTCACTTAAATCCCATTTTTCTTCATTGTTTGCTTCAGTTTTACTTTAATATAATTGTTTTTACTACAATTATATATATATAGAGTACATGCATTAAATTGCTGTGATTGGTTGATTTGCTATTTGTGTAAAAAATGTGAAAATTTGTACCTACTAAACAGCTGGTAAGAGTACATCTATAAGACCAAATAAATAATTGACTCAAATTTCTGTTTTTACTGCCATGTTAATACTGAATTTCTAACTTTTTGATAAAAAAATAAATTGTTCATTTAGGTGTTTAAGTCAGACCAAGATGCAGAAAGGATCGCAGGGGTTGTCATGAAACAAAATTGGAAACACTTACAGGAGAAGAAAAAAAAATAGAGACCCAGATAGGCCAGATTATATCACCGAAAAAAAGTAGAGAACACTGAAGTCAGGGGGCTATATGTACTGAGGAATGAGTGAAGAAGCCAGGAGAACCAGAAGGACTGATCAGGGGAGAATAGGGAACAGCTTAGGGAGAGTGAAAGTGAAGGCAGAGGGAAAGTGGTAGATGGAAAACTGCTGGGAAGGGGAGACGATTGACAGGTTAAAGCAGTGCTTCTCAAATGGTGGGGCCTGCCCCCCCGGGGGTGCGCGGAGGGGTGGTCGGGGGGGCTTCAGATCACCCCACCCCAACGCGAATCCTGGGAGCTGAGGCTGTTATTCATACTTTAACTGTGATTAAGCCTCCAGTAACTAGGTGGCAGCAGTGCTCAAACTTATCAACAAGCTGTCTGTTCAGCCCGGCAGAAGAAGTCTACTCAGACAGATCTGAGAGACAAAAATGTTGTCTAATCCACGCTGCGGGAAAGGGAGATGGAATCCCGGAATTTAACAACTAAAAATGGACTACACAAAGACATTCCTGTAGTGATCTGGCGGCTCCCGCTCCTGTAAGGCTGCCCGTTTGCTGTTACCAGGAGGTTTGAAAGAGTGTCAAGACCTAAAAAAATAAAATGAGCTGCAACCATTTGAAGTAGTTGGATCTTATTTAATTAATCTTATTTCATAATCACTATATAGTATATGTAGTGTGCTGGTACCGGTTTGTATCAATAAATAATAAAACATTTTTAGATATCAATCTGGCTGGGGTGGGGGGATGGGGGGTGCGTGAAAAAAAATCTGTTCTCTAGGGGGGGCATGGCAGAAAATAATTGAGAAACACTGGGTTAAAGGAAGGTGAAAGACAAACAGAGCACAAGGAAGGGAGACCATAGAGCTTAACAAAGGGAAAAACCTTAACCTACAAACCAAAATCACAAGGAATGTTCAAAACAGAAACCCAGAGAATATCCAAAGTTCTAACACCTTTCAGTCATAACAGAAATAAAATATTCTCCCACCATTCCCCATGGTGGTAAGCTACTAAGTTGTAGCCAGAGCTTCCCTGAAGTACACTGAGGGAAGTGAGGCTGCCGGACACTCGCACCACTGGGCCCTGACCAGCACCAGCAATAGGGTGAAGTGTCTTGCCAAAGGAAACAAAAACTATAATGTTCGAAGCGGGTATTGGAACCAGGAACCCACCGATTACAGGACGCATATCCCCCCCTCCCCGCAACTCTTTGATAGATAAGCAGAACAGATAATGGATAGATGGAGAGTGTAAGAGTGTAAGTACCATCTACCTTTTAGGATTCTCGATTTCAGAGGTTTTTCCTGTACGTCAATGCTTATTTGCAGAAATAATTCAAATAGTATTTGTTAAAACTTTATTAACACACTTCCTTACACTATTTCAAAAAAACGAGAAAAAAACCCCAACAAACACATGAAATAAAAATGAAAACTTCACTGCATGGATTTCCTGTTACTTTATAAGCAAATATTGTGCACTCTGCCCGGTCCCTTGCGGACGCTTTTCTGTTCCAGAAAAGCAGGCAATTGGGGAGGGGAGGGACTGGCAGGCTGGGAATGGAAGAGGGGAAGCTGACAGTGAACACGTCTGTGAGAGCCTCCCATGACAGTCAGTCCAGACAAGGAGGCCAAATAAACAATGAGCCAGTGAGCAGAGAGAGAGAACGCTCAGGAGTAAGATGACACAGCAAGCTTAGATTTTGGAGGAGCTAATGAATTTGGCTGAAATTCTTTTAAAATGTACCCACCACACAAAAGACACTGTGTTTTGTCTTAGAAACTATTTTTTTCTTTAAAAGAATTAGTCTTTTGTTTTTTATTGTATCAGAGAAGCAGAAATGTAATTACATGTGGCGATAATAGATGCTGCAGCAGAGAAAACAATCACGCCCCTGCTCTCTATAGCTTGAACTGACTGAATCTTGTGGTTTTTCCAATTGAGCTTGTGTGTATATGGAAGCAGCATGCAGTTTGTAGCTGGAATGAAGAGAAATGAAGCGGCATTAATAATAGTATTAACTATATTCACTGATCGATACCAATTTATGCTGCTGTTATTTGTGTGCCTGGGTGAAGTTCCTCCTGCAGTGACCCTGTTTTTTCCCCCCTCTTTATTTCTTCCTTCCTTCTCACCACCTCTTGTTTCTTTTCTTATCTAATTCAGGGGGTCTGTACCAACTGGGAGGTCCAGGATGTGCTCCTCAGAGCAGCATTGAAGGGCTGGAGGATGCAGAGGTGGGATGCTGTTTTTTTATTATCCCATGGGTATTTTCTCTTTTTGATTCTTTACTATAACATTTCCCTTCCTTTTAATCATCCGTCCTTTGTAGAGGAAATGTAAAACCCACGTGCTCCTGCTTGTGGTGCATGGAGGAAACATCTTGGACACAGCAGGTGGAGACCCGAGCACAAAGGCAGGTGATGTTGCCACTCTGGCCTCCGTGCTAGAAAAGGTGACACGGGCGCATTTCCAAGCCGTCGCTGAGCATGTGATGATCAAACTGGTGCCATGTCCGGCTGTGTGCGCTGAAGCCTTCTCCCTAGTCTCTAAGTAAGAAGTATTACTAACACTCTTAGTCACCGTGACCTTTTATATGTATTAAGTTTTATTATTTTGTATTATGTATTTCATGTGCTGGGGTCCTTCATTGGTTTAAAAAAACTAACAAACACCAGTTTCTTACAGGCTTTTTGGAGAAAAATTGTATGTGGAAATCCAAACTTCCAAGCGTTTATTAGGATAATGTGATCTGCCCTCTGCCTCGTCTTGCAGGATTGAGAAAAAAAGCTGACATGTAGTCAGTCATCATGAAATGCTCTGCCTTTTTACAGAGAATGATTGATAAAACATTGTAGCTTCTAGAATGCATCTCCAACTTTTTACTTGATACACTAGATACTTATGTTACTCAATCCCTGGATATTGTAAAAGTAAAAAGACGACACTTTTAAATGTGCACATCTTTCCTGAAATCTGGCAAGTTGGCAAGTAGTTCAGCACAGTTTCTGAAAGAGGAACTAGGTCAAACCATGTTATATATATATATATATACAATTTTCAACAGAATACAGCTAGGATCAGTATGCAGTTCCAGTAACAGATGAACAAAGAAAAGACAGTTTATAACTATCTGCTTTTTAAAGAAATCAGGATGATATTTTCTTCTGGAGATGATGATCTGTGTTCCTTTTAACCATATGGTCCCTGGCCTTTTTTCCTACAGATTTTTTGGATAAGACAGCAAAACTTTAAATTACTTAGATTAACAACTAAAACTTTCAGATTTTTCAGACATAAAATTATCTACAGTAGATTAATAGTCCCTGTAAATCATTCCTTTAAGAGACTGAAAAGAAAAATCCTGCATATATATTATCCATTCATCCTGCATCCTTTGTATTGATCTGTCTGGTCAAGGACATAGTGTTCTTTTTATAAAATTTATCCCAGAAATGATACCTAGATCCCAAAAAGATTAATTGTTGATGCAGCAGTGTATATATATATATATATATATATATATATATATATATATATATATATATATATATATATATATATATATATATATATATATACTGTATATATATATGCCTGTATAACCCAGTTATGCCATTATCTCCATGAGTTAATTCTTTGCATTGTTGATTTTTTTAGATATACACAAGGTAAGGATATGTCTGGATTTATTTGCTTTTCTTTGTCGTAACTGCTGCATTTGTGGTGGCTGCTCAAGTGTAACTAATGTTTTCATTTCACATTCAATGTCAAAATTCCCATTGGTCACTGGTTTTTATCTCTGACAGTGTCAATTAGTTTTCACTGCTCTCCAATTATATGCTTAGGATGTTTTTGTCTGAAATGTCACTGATCATTGCAGCTGACAGAATGTATTTGGATTGTGACTGATGTTAGCGCTGAAGGCCAGAAATGTGAAAAGACAGCAGAGTGGTGGGAGCGCATAGCAGCTTGACGTCTACTTGGCTTCTTGCACACATAGATGAGATATTCAAAACAACAAGGTCCCATTGGACTGTTGAGTTGCTACCTCGTGTGTCAGTTGTCATATTTTTATGTGTGGACACACAGACACAACTTAAACTGAAAGATGAATTATAACAGGAGGACATTTTGTTAAAAAGATATGTGCAATAAAAAGCAATCGCATTCTACCTAAGTTGTTTACCAAAATATGACAAGTAAAATACATTTGCTTTATTGAAATGTTTGCTCATTTAAACAAAAAATATATGGTGCAAAAATCAACTAAAGCAACAGATATTTTCCGCTCTTCTTTTTATATGGATTTTATCACCATCACCAAAGCTGAAATATAATCAAAACGCTATTTTGTTGCAATTATAATCAATGCTTCCTTAAGTTTTCAGATCAATGAATTGTGTCGCTTGTAGGATTTTCTTTCTTGATGTATTAAAGCAATT
Source organism: Apricaphanius iberus (assembly GCA_028564705.1). Classification (NCBI taxonomy): domain Eukaryota; kingdom Metazoa; phylum Chordata; class Actinopteri; order Cyprinodontiformes; family Aphaniidae; genus Apricaphanius; species Apricaphanius iberus. The sequence continues at coordinate 1,519,217 of JAPXFQ010002988.1, forward strand.
AGGGTATCTACTCTGTTATAGTTTGAAAGCTGCCTTTTTTCAAAATACAGAAAAGATGTGGAGAAAGCTATTCGCTAATTCCTCTTTTTTTTATAGCTACATAATTTAAAACTCAAATATTAAGAAAAGTTTATTGTTTATTTTAAGGTTATTTATTCAATGTGAAAACAAGTCCCCTTGTTCAGGAATAATTATTTATTTTGTTACAGAGTCATTGGTAGGTCAGTTACTGATACATATGCTGTTAATATTTTGCAAGACCTCCTGTTACCAATATGACAGCCGTTTGCTCCTCTAGCATTTCATTACAATACAGAGAGAAGGATCTGTCCCCATTCGACTGTGCACAGTCACTCCAAATCCTCTGATGTCTTGGGCACTCTGTTATGTTCTCTACTCTTTATCCAACCCAACACCTTTTTCTTTCTTCTTTTGGTCTGAGAACTGTGATATAGGAGGCTGATTTTCGGTCTGTTAAACCATTTTTGTGTTGGTCCAGCCAATTGTTTGGAATTGTATCACCCTGTAAGACCCAGTGACAATCCACTTTGCCCGTAGAATAAACCCGATTTTATTGAAATGTTCTGGTATTTCATCAGCTTCATGGTGCAATCGACTCGAACAATATTCTCTGGTCCATTAAGATAGATAAAGACCCACTGCAACACAGAGCCTTTGTAATACTGAACAGCTGGCATAGGCTGTTTTTCCACATGTTCATGGTTCATTTCACATTAAACCTAACTTGCAGTGTTTTTTTAGTATCAATTGTAGTCTCATCAGAGCAAAATGTATACAGTGGGGCAAAATGGTATTTGTCAGCCACCAATTGTTTGAGTTATTCCACTTAAAAAGATGAGTGTTCTGTAATTTTTCATCATAGGTACACTTCAGCTGTGAGAGACAAAATGTAAAAAAACCCCAAAAACAAACAGGAAATCAAATGGAATTATTTAAAATAATTTGTCTGTATAATACTGCAGGAAATGAGTATTTAGCACCTACAAACAAGCTAGTATTCTGGGCCTCACAGACCGGTTACATCTTCATTAAGAAGTTCTTATATTCTCTATTTATTACCTTTATTAATGGCATCCGTTTGAACTCATTATCAAATATAGAAGACAACTGTCCACACCTTCAAACAGTCAGACTCCTATATCCACCACAGGGAGCAGTCGAAGGACACCAGGGACTAGATTGTACACATACACAAAGCTGAAATGAGTCAATCTGCAGTAGGCAAACATCTTGGTGAGAAGAGCAACCGTTGGAGCAATTATTAGAAAATTGAATAAATAAAAGATCATTGACAGTTTTCCTTGTTTTGAAGCTCCATGCAAGATTTCACCTCATGGGATACACAAGGAAAGAGCCCAGAACTAAATGGGGGGAGCTGGGTAATGACCTGAAGAGAACAAAAAGGGTTACTTTTATTAACACACTATGTCATCATGGTTAAAATATTTTTCAGTTTATTCATTGTGTTTTTTTTATTATTTTTTTTTTACTGAACATTTTTGTTTCTGTACATTTTCCTTCTATAAACAGCAAGTCTGATACACACATTCAGTCAATTTTACTTATTGTTACTATTGTCTACAGGCAAAATAGCTGTAATATGTTTTAAAATACTAAATGCAATTCTGGATGACTCTTCTGGATATGTTTTATATTGGAATTAATGCAAGTTTAGTCGTAACTTCTAATCAGAGATTTCTCTAAATAGGCAATTAGAATTCTGCTGACAACACTGAGACGTGGTTTCACTTTCCAGTTAAGTTAAACAAAGGATACATTCCTCCCCAGATGGCTCCTGATCCTGTGCATACTCTCACAATATGTGCTGTCGGTAGGCATTCGTGCACACCCACACAACCAACACACAACACGCAGTCTTTTGTCAGTTAACTGTGTGAGCTCTAATGACAGTGTTGGGCATGTGGGTGTTCGGAGGCTCATTTATTTGAACGCCAACATAACCATCTAAGGAAAAAGAATTGTGACTGTGTGGATAATTTGCTCTCAGTCTGGGTAACAGTTTAGCTGAAAAAAATCACACCTCAGAGTGGATGTGGCAAAACCTCTTAGCGCCTGAGAGACAAACTTTCACATAAACAAATAGCTTTGGAGTCATTTCTCGATGATTCCTCATATGTGCTGGAGATTCTTATTGATAATGAAATTGATTTTCTGCTCATGTTGTCCTTGAAAATGTGCTTGGAGAAAACTTACTTTGCCCCAAGGGACACTGTGGAGCTTGTTAGCACAGCAGCTCTGCCTGTTCACAGGATCATACCTTGAAATGATGGCTGTTAGCCGAGTTTCAACACGTTCGTGAGGAGTGAAATATATCCCACACAGAATCAGTTGGAGCAGAGAGCTGAATGTTTAAAGTGCATGCATCATTATTTTTTTACGTTTTCTTTTATGTTGGGTTTAGGTTGTAGCTCGTGATTGTTATATCAATTTCAATTATTGGAATATCAAAATATGTTAAAAACGTGAAAGAACAAAACAAGTACAAGGCAGCTGACAGCAGACTTAAACGTCAGTGAAATACCTTTATGTATGAAACACCAAACTTGGGAATCAATGCCATTCTGCACAATGGCAAACAAAAAATCAAAACAGTAGAAGCTGAGACACATACTCAAATTTCAACTGATAGAATAAACTGTTACTTCCCAATTTTCCTGCTCAAAGAGTAGGAAAATGTCAGTCAGAAGGTTGCCTTTGAGCCAGGGGCAACAAACAGAAAGTAGATGAAATATTATACTACATTTGGCTCAGACCATTATAACTAATTTGAAGGTATATATGCATGAGTAAAAACTTTTGAGAAAAGCTGTTATTAGTTTTAATTAATAGAGATTCACATGCATCATCTGACATTTTGTACTAGAAAGGGGAAAGTCAAAACCATGTTAAACAAGCTTTTATACTCCTGAGAATACCACCAACAGTCAAGTGGATGCTCTGGTTTATCCTGCTGTTTTGGGTTTTTTCTTTGGTTGAAGCAAAACGTCCAATTTTATCACAATCCTAAACCAATGGGGAAAACTATATGAAATGGATGAGAAGAAATATGTCCTTTTGACTTTTACTTTCACTAATTTCACTTTTCTCGGACTATGTGATATTTGTGGAAAGTAAGAGTGCTCACTAAATTATTTTCTCTGTTACCAAAAGCTACACATGTAAGTGACATATTTCTGTTAGGAAGTCTTTTCATTTCAGTAAAACAACCCATTACCTCTTTACAGCAGTAGAAAGCCATGTTCTACAGTTGAGATGCTAATGGCCTTTGCTAATGGCTTTAATTTGCCAATTATCAGTGACAGACCAGATTTTTGGTTTTGCAGCTTCAGAGTATTGCCAACATTTTTAAAGAATCAATATCGTTATATGTATTTATATATCCCCAGAATATCCACATTTTTTCTTTGTGTTTTCTATTCATAGAGTTCATATATCTGTCTTCTCAGAGTCTGACTTCAGATGAGCTCTTGGAGGCTGCGGCTCATTATTTCGGACCCTTGTTGGCAGGGGTTATGCTGTGGCTCCTTATTCTGGTTCCTCTTTTAAATCACATAGACTATGCAAAGTGTCATTGCTCTTCCTGTTAATTGCTTAGAAATCGTGGCGTGCTAAGCTAGCCTTTATGAACCGGGTGGAGGGGATGCAATTAAGCAGGACTCAAGCAGACGTAAAGTTTTTTTCAGTTTGACATTATGTGGCAAGAGCCAGGAGGCTTGGCACAGCAGCGAAGTAGATTAAATCTCAAGGTTATGTAGCATGAGATGAGGCTGATTCTGGTTTCAATTGGTTTCACTCTGCTTTATCATTAATTGGGCTCTTCATCGTCACATTACCATAAAACTTTGAGAATGACGTTAGGACTGTCTGGTGGTGTTATAATCACAGGTGTTATTGACTTAGTGTGGACGAGATACAATCTTAGAGTTTATCTGAGATCATTTCTCAAGGGTGATTGTTTTTCCTCTTTGTTTTCAGCGACTAAAAGGGCATATAATGCATAAACATTTTCATACCTTTTCCCTTTAAACTATTCCTGGGCTTGTACCTTACCAAACCGAAGATACATGTAAGAAAGCATAAAAGTAAACCTGACGCAACTGAGAGCACTGCTGAAAGTCGCTGAAGAGATAATATGTTACACTTGTAATGTCAAATATAGCACAATACATAATATAAGGTACACCCGAGACAAAAAGTCGTGACAGCAAATTTGGCAGGTTGAGTGAGTTCATAAAGGGAACATTTAAGCATTGGTTTATCCTGCAAGGAAGAGACAATTAGATGTTGTCTGAGTAGCTTGGAGACCTAAGAAACAAGCACTCAATAAGGAGTTTTTAATATAACTTTTGTGCTCAGTCTTAAGCCTAGTTTATACTTCTCCGTCTGCGTCAAAACAGATTTTATGCAATGCCATTATTCGTTGACGCAAAGACTGTCCGTCACCTACGCAAGGATGGAGTGGAAGACAATTTTCTAACTATTCGTCTCCATCAACGTAGAGCGTATGACTGTGATTGGTCCGCTGAACAACAACCAGAGATAATCTCACGAGAACATTTCTCTATAGACGATGTAATCAGTAGTCAATGCAGCGTTTGGGCACTACATGCTTTACACTGAAAGGACAATTTATCTTATATGGTCTTTTGGTGATTTTGAACTCAAGGAGGTGTAGAGAAACAACAAAACAGACTGCTGTGTTTGTTTAGATGCATTTTTAGCGTATTCGATAAGCTGCACTTGTAGTAAAAAGTTACCGCTTAATCATAACTTACTTTCTGTCATCCATTGCTCCTTGAGGCAGGAATTTTCATAAGATGAAGAAAATCAACTCTAGTTAACCAGAAATGACACTGCTGTGGTAGGCAGACCTGCCATGAACAGTTAGCACTCCCTTTTGTCCTGGTGGGGAATTGCTTTGCAACATTGACATAGAAATGGAGAACTATAAACGGGAAATGTCTCCTTCAAAATGTCTGTGTCAAGGTGCAAATTTCCTGACGGAGGAGAATAAACTAGGCAAAAGCCAAGTTCACCACAGTGGCAGACGACTGCTTTTAAGAAAGGTTGTAATTTAAAACACTAGTTTCAAGTTATTAGTTTTAAATTGGCAGAGGCAAGAACATATGCTGGACTCCAACTGTGTATGAGATTTCAAAATAAGGACACTTAAATATGAAAAACCATTTTAGAAGAAAGTATGTCCTTTGCTAACAAATTTATTTCTCATAAAAAACACAAGTGTACTTGCCTTGCTGGTGTTTCTGTTGATTGCTTTCCATAAACTGTGTACTGTCATGCCTCAGCTTTGGGTTATTCATCCAGTAAAACTAACATTGCATTGTTTCATAACTGTGGGGTCAATATTGTTCCTGTGTCACCAAATAGTGCTCACACAAAGATATCCTTGGTAAAGCTAACTTTTTTTAAACAAGAAAACAATCATCTGTCCAATTATTATGAGAGATTACCAAAAGCATTACAGACACTTTAGCATCATTCATTAGTTGTTTTTTTTATGCGTGTGAACCTAAAGGACCTTGTTGGAAACCAAAAGTGCATTTAAAAACTACTTATCTGCTTTGATTAACAACATCAATGCAAACTGTGAGTAATTTCTGTTTTATACTTAAAATGTTATAGATTTTATGTCTCAAGTGTATATGCAATTTAAACTCCACCAATGCATTTGATTACTTGATTGTAATTTGCTTGGTCAGCAGCTCCTGCATATTGCCATCAGTGTAAAGAGATAAAACTTGGTTAACACTTCAAGCACACTATCCTGATGGGATTTTTCAACATTTCCCCTTTGACCAACAAAATCTCTCAAGTGCTTAATTCAAATTAATTGTAGAGTTTGGTTTATAGCGGGTTTATCCTCCTTCAGCCCCTTAGATAACATTTTCATAGACAATATGACAACATGTTTTCTTATAGAATAATAATAAGACAAACTGCACAGCTAAATTCAGATTGCCCCATCAGTACCGGAAATGTTTGCTTGACTCCACATCCACTACTTAACTGATCACCACTCACAGAGAAAATGGTATTTAAGAGTTTTGTGAATAAGTATATCCATTAAAGTTGATAGTGTTTGGGTGCAGCTTAATAACATTTTTGTAAATTGGTAATGATGATGATGTAAATAAGGACCATTAATCCTATACAGCCTCCAGTTCTTGGGGTTATTTTTTACTCCAAACTGCAACAACTAGACCTGACAATAGTTATTATCATCAAAATCATTCTCACCTGAAATTTGTGGAGCCGAGCAGAAGGTATTTGTAGCTCTGAAGACTTGAGAACCATAACTGTGTTTGGAATGCGAATTTATATAATCAATTTTAAACCTTTCTTAAACAAGTGTGTAAGATCAACACATATGAGATTTCTCTGCTCTTAGCCCCAAAAGTTTAAAAGTGATCAGCTAATGAAATAATTACTTGGGGCTTTAATTACAAGGTGAACTCATTGTTGGCGGGGTACACCCTGGACATATTGCAAATCCATCTCAGCAGTATATAACAATATTGTTGAATTGTAAGCAGAATTTAGGGCTCTCTATTGAGCTGGCACACAACAAAGCAATAGAAAAAAAAAAACACTGGTTGCAACTAACTGATTTCTATTTTTAATGTATGTTCCCTCTAGGCTTTGTCTAAATCAGCATGGTAGAGACAAACGGCAAAACAATTGCAGATAAAATTGGTTCTATATATAAATTATTTTATGTGGCTGAAAACAAATTCTCACCACTTATCTGTTAGCAGTTTTTGAAGCAATATTTTTTTTCTTTCTCCTGTTATTCACCTGTCAGAGTCACCTGCTCTGTCATCACATGACCCTGTGTTGTGTTCTCTGCACCTGTTTGTTTTTTGCACTGATCATCATCTGCACTCATCCATCCATCCATCCATCCATCCATCCATCTTCCTCCGCTTATCCGGGGTCGGGTCGCGGGGGCAGTAGCCTAAGCAAGGAGACCCAGCCTTGCCTCTCCCCGGCCACTTGGGCCAGCTCCTCGGGAGGAATCCCGAGGCGTTCCCAGGCCAGCTGGGAGACATAATCTCTCCAACGGGTCCTGGGTCTTCCCCTGGGTCTCCTCCCGGTGGGACATGCCCGGAACACCTCACCAGGGAGGCGTCCAGGAGGCATCCTGACTAGATGCCCGAGCCACCTCAACTGGCTCCTCTCGATGTGGAGGAGCAGCGGCTCTACTCTGAGCTCCCTCCGGATGACCGAGCTTCTCACCCTATCTCTAAGGGAGAGCCCAGCCACCCTACGGAGGAAACTCATTTCAGCCGCCTGTATCCGCGATCTCGTTCTTTCGGTCACCACCCAGCGTTCGTGACCATAGATGAGGGTAGGAACGTAGATCGACCGGTAAATCGAGAGCTTCGCCTTTCGACTCAGCTCTCTCTTCACCACGACAGACCGGTACAGCGCCCGCATGACTGCAGACGCCCTACCAATCCGTCCATCGATCTCCCGCTCCATTTTTCCCTCATTCGTGAACAAGACCCCCAGATACCTAAACTCCTCCACTTGAGGAAGGACCTCATCCCCAACCCGAAGAGAGCACCCTATCCTTTTCCGACTCAAGACCATGGTCTCGGATTTGGAGGTGCTGATCCTCATCCCAGCCGCTTCACACTCGGCTGCGAACCGCTCCAACGAGAGCTGTAGATCACGTTCAGACGAAGCCAACAAGACCACATCATCTGCGAAAAGCAGAGACCCGATCCTGAGGTCACCAAAACGGATCCCCTCAACACCTTGGCTGCACCTAGAAATCCTGTCCATAAACGTTATGAACAGGATCGGTGATAAAGGGCAACCTTGGCGGAGTCCAACTCTCACTGGAAACGAGTCCGACTTACTGCCGGCAATGCGAACCAGACTCTGACACCGGTCATATAGGGACCTAACAGCCCGTATCAGAGGGCCTGGTACCCCATACTCCCGGAGTACCCCCCACAGGACACCCCGAGGGACACGGTCGAACGCCTTCTCCAAGTCCACAAAGCACATGTAGACTGGTTGGGCGAACTCCCACGCACCCTCCAGGACCCTGCCGAGGGTGTAGAGCTGGTCCAGTGTTCCACGGCCAGGACGAAAACCGCATTGTTCCTCCTGGATCCGAGGTTCGACTATCCGTCGTACCCTCCTCTCCAGAACCCCTGAATAGACCTTACCAGGGAGGCTCAGAAGTGTGATCCCCCTGTAGTTGGAACACACTCTGTGGTCCCCCTTTTTAAAGAGGGGGACCACCACCCCGGTCTGCCAATCCAAGGGAACTGCCCCCGATGTCCACGCAATATTGCAGAGCCGCGTCAACCAACACAGCCCTACAACATCCAGAGCCTTGAGGAACTCCGGCCGAATCTCATCCACCCCCGGAGCCTTACCACCGAGGAGCTTTTTAACAACCTCGGCGACTTCAGCCCCAGAGATTGGAGAGTCCGTCCCAGAGTCCCCAGACTCTGCTTCCAAACAGGAAGGCGTGTCGGTGGGATTGAGGAGGTCTTCGAAGTATTCCATCCACCGACCCAAAACGTCCCGCGTTGAGGTCAGCAGCACACCGCCCCCACTGTAAACAGTGTTGGCGGCAGACCGCTTCCCCCCCCTGAGACGCCGGATGGTGGACCAGAATCGCTTCGAAGCCATACGGAAGTCGTTCTCCATGGTCTCTCCAAACTCCTCCCACGCCCGAGTTTTTGCCTCAGCGACCATCCGAGCCGCACTCCGCTTGGCCTGCCGGTACCTATCAGCTGCTTCCGGAGTCCCACAGGCCAAGAAGGCCCGATAGGACTCCTTCTTCAGCTTGACAGCATCCCTCACCGCCGGTGTCCACCAGCGGGTTCGAGGGTTGCCGCCACGACAGGCACCAACTACCTTGCGGCCACAACTACGGTCAGCCGCTTCGACAATGGAGGCACGGAACATGGCCCATTCGGACTCAATGTCCCCCGCCTCCCCCGGGACGTGTTTGAAGTCCTGTCGGAGGTGAGAGTTGAAACCCCTTCTGACAGGAGACTCCGCCAGACGTTCCCAGCAGACCCTCACAACACGTTTGGGCCTACCAGGTCTGTCCGGCGTCTTCCCCCACCACCGGAGCCAACTCACCACCAGGTAGTGGTCGGTGGATAGCTCCGCCCCTCTCTTCACCCGAGTGTCCAAAACATGCGGCCGCAGGTCAGATGAAACGACAACCAGGTCGATCATCGAGCCGCGGCCTAGGGTGTCCTGGTGCCAAGTGCACACATGAACACCCTTATGCTTGAACATGGTGTTCGTTATGGACAATCCATGACGAGCACAGAAGTCCAACAACAAAACACCGCTCGGGTTCAGATCGGGGGGGCCATACCGCCCAACCACGCCTCTCCAGGTCTCACTGTCATTGCCAACGTGAGCGTTGAAGTCTCCCAGGAGAATGAGGGAGTCTCCAGAAGGAGCACTCTCCAGCACCCCCTCCAAGGACTCCAAGAAGGGTGGGTAGTCTGATCTACTGTTCGGTGCATAAGCACAAACAATAGTCAGCACCCGTCCCCCCACCCGTAGGCGGAGGGAGGCTACCCTCTCACTCACCGGGGTAAACCCCAACGTACAGGCGCCGAGATGGGGGGCAACAAGTATGCCCACCCCAGCTCGGCGCCTCTCACCGGGAGCAACTCCAGAGTGGAAGAGAGTCCAACCCCTCTCGAGGAGACGGGTTCCAGAGCCAGAGCCATGCGTCGAGGCAAGGCCGACGATGTCCAGTCGGAACCTCTCAGCCTCGCACACCAGCTCCGGCTCCTTCCCCACCAGAGAGGTGACGTTCCACGTCCCAAGAGCCAGCTTCTGCAGCCGAGGATCGGACCGCCAAGGTCCCCGCCTTCGGCCACCGCCCGTCTTGCACGGCACCCGACCCCTATGGCCCCTCCCACAGGTGGTGAGCTCATGGGAAGGGGGGCCCATGTTTCCTCTTCGGGCTAAGCCCGGCCGGGCCCCATGGAAAAAGGCCCGGCCACCAGGCGCTCGCCAACGTGCCCCACCTCCAGGCCTGGCTCCAGAGTGGGGCCCCGGTGACCCGCGTCCGGGCGAGGGAACACTAGATCCATTTATTTTGTTCATCATAGGGGTCGTCGGGCTGCGCTTTGTCTGATCCCTCACCTAGGACCAGTTTGCCATGGGTGACCCTACCAGGGGCATAAAGCCCCAGACAACATAGCTCCCAGGATCATTGGGACACTCAAACCCCTCCACCGCGATAAGGTGGCAGCCAGGGAGGGGCATCTGCACTCATGTATAGTATATAATTATTTTTATCACATTTTACTTATATTTATTGCATGCTAAGAATTGTTTGTTTCATTGCATGTTTGCACAAAGTACCGCAGCAATTTCCTGGTGTCGTAAATCTGCTGAACATTTGGCAAATAAAACCTTTCTGATTCTGATATGTTGCAGTCCGGCGGTCCTGCTGCTCCCCCCTGTCTAATTGTCTGAAGCTGTCTCAACTGGTTATCGTTCCCTACTCATGTGTATCTATACCTTTCACGCATCTCACCCCCTCTGAGATTGCTGTAATTGTCACTGCTGCTGCCATTATCATTGATGTCTCCTGGTACTATTCCTGCCATACTCGTCTCATGTCAATCTGGTGTCTGATCTTCATCGGTCCAGTCCAGCCTTCTTCGTCATCACCACCACCAACTCATCATCTTAATAAACATCCAGCTCTCTTACCTTCTATCTACGTTTGGGTTCTTGCTGCAACACAGTTACATGAAACACCACTTTTTGTTAGTCTTTAAAATAAAATAATTTCAAGATTTTGATTATGTGACAAATTGTGAAAAAAAATCAAGAGGTATGAATACTTTAACACTAGAAGACCCAGGATTTTTTGCTCTACCTATAAAGCCCACAGGTAAGCCGAAAGGCTGGATGGCCCCCTGTGAACCCTCCTTTTGTTATGTAAACGGGGCAATCACTGGGACACCACAGGAGGGGGGATATGCAGAGCCACTTCACTCAAAACACCTTGACATAAAATGGGGGAGGGGGACAATCAGGTAGGAGCAGGATTGCTAACTGACTGTCTGAGCAGAACATATGAGCTGAATCAAAATGTAATATATGTAGAAGGATGTAGACGTTATCAGAACCCTACAACACTGGGCTTCCAACATCCCCACCAGACACATAAGAAAAGTAATAGAACAGAACCACATCAAATAAAGCACTCAAAATCTGTGGTAGCCCCACTAGTCATTTACAGAATTGCTCATCAAGTTGATATCTGTACAAGATTTATTTTATGTAACATTTTTTTCAAACTGAGATACACCCGAAACACATTTGATTTGTTATATTTAAGAATTTGTACATTGTTTTTGTCTGTTTTGCTCTTTCCCTCTATTTTCTCTTTTCCTGTCTCTCCCTGTCTCAACTCATAAAAACCAGACTGACTGTTGCTGTTTGCCCACACTGTGATGTTATGTTATGTCAAAGATATGATATTATATGTCTGATTTCAAAATATCAGTTATGTATTTGAGCAGTGCCAGGTTCTGCTCAACTCCTCAGGTCACCTTTACGCAGAGGACAAAAGACATTCACACCTCAATTCTCACACATGCTCAGAGGACGCACCCAAGCGGCATTGCCATGCGAATGACCAATGTGGCTGATGTGACTGCAACCACCCCGACTAGTTTTGTGGCCGTTGACCCACCTGACTCCTTGACGACTCACTAATTACTGTTTATCACATTGTGGATAAATAGCTCACTGCAAAAAGCCTACCACTTCAGTACCCTCAAGAATTCTGTGGCGTACAAACCTCCTCTCCAAGGAACGAAGATGCAGAGAAGATTCAGCACTCAACAGGCACTGGAAATGGTCCTGGAAGGAATAAACCCTTGTGACTCAGATGGAGAAGAGATAAACGTTCAGCCGGATTCGGACTCTGAGCTGTCTTCAGGTAAGATTCAATTTCATATTATTTGTTATTTTATATTTCATTTCAGGCAGGAAGGTGGAAATAGTGGTGCACATATCACCATGTGAATAGAGTTTTGGGGCTTCTTTCATCAGACAGCCTCCATTTTGTTTCTGAGTGCAGGCCTCCGTTTGTTTCTTTTGGTTCTTATCCTGAGGTCCTTGCACCTTAGCACATTAGCCAACCTATTTGAGATGTACTGGAATGATTATTATTATTATTATTATTATTAATTCATAATTTGAATTTGTTCCCATTGCAGATGAGGAGACTGCTCCTCAGCCAAAAAAGAGAGCTCGGGTGGGGACTGACCAGACAGAGACGGCGAAAGATGGCACAGTGTGGTGTGAAGAACAGGTGGGGAAAAGTCTCCATTTCACCCCTCCATCTCCATACGGCGCAGATGGAGAGCCAACGGCTAAGGCCAGGAGGTCCATCTTGAGTCGTCTTCAGAGCTTCCTGTGTTTTATCACTCTGGAAATGCTAAGTTCCATTCGACACTGTACTGTTGAACATGCACGGCAAATGGAGCATGTGGACTGGTTCATGGCCCTCCCTGAACTAATGGCATTTATTGCTATTGTTATCTTGCGGGGGCTGACCAAGGTTCCATCACTGCATGACTGCTGGTCAGCAAACCTGGGAAACCCCCAGATCATGGCAACTATGTCCCGAAATCGCTTCCAAGAAATCATGCAACACCTACGCTTTGACGACAAGGACACCCGCAGTGAGCGAGCAAAGACGGATAAGTTTGCTGCAATTTCCGGTGTGTGGGGTTCGTTTGTCACCAACTGCATCACATCCTACAACCCTGGTCGACACATCACCATTGATGAACAGCTTTTCCCGTCAAAGACTCGCTGCTGTTTCCTGCAATACATTTCAACAAAACCTGACAAGTTTGGGATCAAGTTTTGGGTGGCTTGTGACTTGAAATCCAAATACATCTGCAATGTCCTCCCATATCTTGGCAAGGACCCCAGTCGTTCCAGTGGAGAGAGACTGTCCGAAAATGTAGTGATGAGGCTGATGGAACCATTCCTGGACAAGGGCAGAAATGTTACCACGGACAATTTCTTTACATCGCTGTCACTGGCACAACGACTGCTTAGCCGGAAAACCACCATCCTCGGCACAGTCAACAGGATTCGGCGAGAAATTCCACAATCAACAAGACAGAGGGACCGTGATGAATTCACCACTCAGGTATTTTCAACCACTGGTGCCACGCTAACGGTGTATGCGCCCAAACGGAAGAAGACAGTATACATTCTCAGCAGCATGCACCGCGTCATTCAGACTGAGAATACCACCAAACGGAAGCCAAACACCCCATTTTATGTCAAGGTGTTTTGAGTGAAGTGGCTCAGCATATCCCCCCCCTGTGGTGTCCCAGTGATTGCCCCATTTACATAACAAAAGGAAGGTTCACAGGGGGCCATCCAGCCTTTCGGCTTACCTGTGGGCTTTATAGGTAGAAAAGCCAAATGGCTGCTCTCTGGTAGTTCTAGTGTTAAGGTTGAATTTGTAGCTTTGGAAAGGCTTTCTCATGTTAGTTGCTGTTAAAAATCAGATGTAAACAACACATCCATCAATTTAACTGGAGAATTATCAACTGATGAGAGGTTTTGATATTGTAACCAATGTGACCACTTAGTTTGACCAGTTTTTATTTTGACCAACTTACTTTGTAGTGTCAGAAGCCAAAAAATAGTTATTTTCCATCCTTGACTCGATGCATTGGTAGCTTCTGTGTGTCTTTGCTTCCTCCTAAAAGAAACACTGAAAGGAGTCCTGGAATTATAGCAGCATCTTTCAAATTCTCACTTCAATCCAGCTGAAAGCCCCAACCTGCCAAGGAAGCACAAAAAAGTCAACAATTTCTATCCCTAATGACACTCAAATCATTTTTCTAAAATGTTTCAGGTCTACTCTCAGCATGAGATCTAGCTTAATGGAAATATCAGCGCTGAGTGCTTGTAAAGCTCTTGATTATGGAACTTGGTAAAGCTGTGGGACTCCGGTCCACGGGTCTCCTGAACACTAGCCCTCACTCACACATAAAGATGAGGCAGGAAACTGTGGGAGTTAGACTCAAAAAGGTCGATGTGACTCTTTCTTTATTCAAAACCTCTGTAAAGCATGAACAAATAAAATGTAAAACACAGACATCCTTGCTTTTGCAAATAGAAATGTTTTTTTTCCCTGACACCTTTTTATATGGGACAAAAGTTGATGCTTTTAAATTAAACTTCAGACATTTTATTGAAATGACTAATTACATAATCTTTCATTTTTTTATGAACGAATAATCACAACACACCAATATAAAAGAAAATTACCTCCAAGATTATTACTGTTTTTTTCCCCCTCTAATATTAGAATAAGGCTTCTTGTGTTCAGCACTTATCGCCATTTTGAAGTGACAGATTTCATCAGGCATAATCCATTCTCCAAACTGTTATTTCACATAGCGACCATTTGTTCCAGAGCATCAACCTTCTTCATGCTTCTTCTCCTTAAAATGTTCTGTTTATGCATTCTTTAATTTCACTTCATGCAGAGATAGCATTTTTTGCAACTGCTGTTGTTTCATCTCATTTTAGATATTCCTATTAATTTTAGATTGTTTGTTTACTATGATTTGTTTTTAGTTTTTGTTCCTTTTTTATTTACAAACTGTCAAGAATAACTTCTTATTTTTCACTTATTTCTTAAAATGTCATAAGTACATTCTACTGGATACAGGCGGGTGTAACATTCTCCCAGTGTGATAACCTTTAGTAGAAACGTCACAGTTTAACATACTTATTACACAGAATATTATACCTTCTTGGTGTCCTACCCTTTTTAGAGTAACACAATTATAAGAAGCTAATGGTAAATGCCCTGTACTTGTACAGCCTTTTGTCTAGTCTTGAGGACCACAAAACACTCCACTCTACATTCAGTCATTTATACACACATTCATACACTATTGCTGGTAAGCTACATAGTAGCTACAGCCCTGGGGCAGACTAAAAGTAGCAAGATTCATAAATTAGCTATCTCCTGTTTGACTGCAGATTGCTGCCATGCTGTTCTTAGCTTGCCAAAGTTTAAAACAGAATTACATTAATAAGAAGTGATGGACATTTTTTTTTGTTTCCACACCATGATTGTCCATATTTTTTGAGACTGGAAACATTTGAAAAAGCCAGACTCACTTGCTAGACAGATGAGAAGTGTCACAGTTAAAGTTGGAATACAAGGGTTAACCACAATAAAGAGGCCAGAATCAATGATGACTCACTCTTAAAAGTTCAATTGTGTATTTAATTAAATTAATGTACAGTAGGTGCCACCTGTTATTAAAGCATAAGGGAAAGGTTTAATCTTAATTCCTGGAATTCATTGTGAATTCTTTAAAATGTTTTTTTGCTTTAAATAAGCTATGAAAATAAAACTGGCTTGGTCCTGCAGGGATAGCTATTTTAAAACTGAACTTCTTATCATCTAGTCTATATAATGTTAGATTAAATGTGCTGTAGTTGGTCCAATTTAAAGCAGTCTTTAAAAGCGTAATTAGATCAATGGGGATGTAAATACATAAAAATTAACATACAAAATTTATGTTGGATAAATGGAGAGGAAAGATTTTATAGCTCAAAACTTTTAATTTAGAAAAGTAATTACCGTAAGAAAGTATATGCTGACACATTTTTGAGTAATTAGTAGGAATGTCCTGATCAGCATTGTAGGCCTCCGATCCAATCTTTTAACCTCAAATCCAACCCGACTTTGAGTCCGGATCTGATATTTTGCCTTTAGTATTAAAATTTATAAAACTGAAATATATTTTTAGCAAGTCATTCAACTTAACGTTTTATGAGACTAATTTCATTAGTAAGCATTACCATTATAGTAAATGCCATGAAATCAAAATCTTA
This sequence comes from Apricaphanius iberus, assembly GCA_028564705.1. Taxonomy (NCBI): domain Eukaryota; kingdom Metazoa; phylum Chordata; class Actinopteri; order Cyprinodontiformes; family Aphaniidae; genus Apricaphanius; species Apricaphanius iberus. The sequence continues at coordinate 1,535,186 of JAPXFQ010002988.1, forward strand.
CAGAAAATTATAGCTCATCCGTCCGTCCGTCCGTCCGTCCGTCCGTCCATCTTCTTCTGCTTATCAGGGGTCGGGTCGCGGGGTCAGCAACCTAAGTAGAGAGACCCAGACTTCCCTCCCCCCACCTACTTGGGCCAGCTTCTCAGGAGGAATCCCAAGGCGTTCCCAAGCCAGCCGAGAAAGATAGTCCCTCCGCTGTGTCCTGGGTCTTCCCCTGGGTGTCTTCCCCATGTGACGTGCCTGGAACACCTCAACAAGGTGGCGTCCAGGAGGCATCCTGACCAGATGCCCGAGCCATCTCAACTGGCTCCTCTCGATGTGGAGGAGTGGCGGCTCTACTCTGGGCCTCTTGATAACTGAGCTTCTCCTCCTATCTCCAGCCGTGATCTTGTTTATTCTGTCACCACTCAGGGTATGTGACCATAGATGAGGGTTTTATATATATATATATATATATATATATATATATATATATATATATATATATATATATTTATGAAGATCTCTTTTCCAGAACGCCATAAATGCCATTTTAAAACAAATGAGTTTGTCATTTCATTTTGCTGTGTACTGAACCTATTCACTTCTCCATCAACGTTTCTTGCCAAATCGCTATATTTCCTTGTTAAAATGCAGGTACAATAAGCAGATTTTTTACAAACGACGATAAGTGCAGAACAGATTTTTTATCTAAATGCGATATATCCTCTCAACTAATCAGAATTCAGTGAACGCTCTAAGCTATGTTTCCATACTGTGTTAAAGCGGGAAGGCGGGGTTGACCTGAAACCTGAGGTAGCCTATTTCGAAACAGACCTGTGTTAAGGCTTCAAAGTATTGAGTTTAACTTTTGTTATTGCCTAAATATATTTTCCCCCATAATTGGCAAATTCTTTAAAAATCCAACCATGTGATTCTCTGGATTTTTTTTCTTCTCATTTTGTCTCATAGTTGAGGTTACCAATGATGAAAATTTCAGGTCTCTCTTTCATCTTTTAAAACTGGAGAACTTGCACAATTGGTGGCTGGCTAAATACTTTTTGCCCCACTGCACATGCAAAACTCGACTGACTTAATTGTTTTGCTTTATAACATTTTTGTTTTCAATGCAGTGGTGAATACAGTATCACCATTCTAATTATTATTCACTGTCATGCTTCTCGGTGATGTTTCTACCCTTTGACTCTTCAAGGCTCTGCTCTTACCACTGCCACACTTTCTGCATTTTTATATGGGGCTTTAAGAGCAAATTGAGATACTTTTGCATGTAAAAGTTAGATGATAAGTCTGGCAAGCAGAATAAGTTGACTGAACGACTTCTATTTTATCTGTGTGATTGTCTTATGCAAAGAGCTCCCCTCCAACACAGATCTGTCTGGATGTGGCAGTGGAGCTTTGAGTAGGTGGATCTGTCTTCTTTGCTTGTCAGAGACTGACATGATGTACAGCATTCACACATGATTCTTTTCCTCCTAGAAGATTTTGGCTTTGCTGCATCTGTTGGCTTTGACATCTAAATACATTATTGCCTTTATGACATGATACTGGAGGTGCATTTTTTTCTTTTCCCCTGTAATTGCCATTTTAATGGCATTTAAAAGTAGGTCTTAGGATCTGAAAACAAAAATTGCAGAATCATGCAGTTAGTTTGGTTCTAATTTGTCTTTTATAAATGTGAAGAATTCAATGGTGAAATAAAGTTACATTACTGTGATGAAGCTGAAGGTTTTTACTTGTAGCCTGTTGTCTCTAAAGCAATTTAGTGACATTTTCCCAGTGACAAAGATGAAACTAAGTCCCTTAGAGTGTATCATGCGTGTCTAATTAGAGTCTAACATCATTAACTGTGTGATGCCACTGGACCTACAAATAAATACAGGCATTCTAATTAGCAGAACAAGAACATTTCCCCTGTTTTGGGAAATAAACACATCTGCTGATTTAGTTAAGTTGTAGAGGATTCATGCAATATTCTGTCAGAAGGCGCAAATAAAGTCTAGTTTATACTGCTCTGACGGCGAATTTGCACACAGATGCAGATCTATTGACAGAGATGTTTTTAGTTTATGGTTCTCTGTTTCTTTCACTCCATTCTCCATTGATTTTTCAGTGTTACAAAACAATTCTCGACCAGGACAGCAGGGGCTGCTAACTTTTCTTGGCGGCTCTGCCAACTATCTGCCACTATCACAGCATCATCTCAGTTTTTTTCTTCAGCCTGTTAACGCATTTCACATCTCAAGGAGCAATGGACCACAGAAAGTAAGTTTTGTTTGAGCTGTAAAGCTTTTTACTAGAAGTGCAGCTCATAGAAAACTCAAAGAATGCATGGAAACAAACATAACAGGCTTTTTTTGTTTTCCTACACCTCCTTGTGTTCAAAATCGCCAGATTTGATCAATTATTCTTTAAATATAAAGTGTGCAGTGCCCAAACGCTGCATCATCTACGGATTACATTGAGTACAGAGCCCTTGTTCTGGTAAAATGATCTATGGCTGTTGCTGAACTGACCAATCACAGGCATACGCACTACATTCACGGAGAGGAATAGTTAGAAAATGGGGCTCAACTCCATCTATCCTTGAGTCAACGAATAATGGAGGTGCGTCAGTCCGTGTCCATCAAAACGGAGTAGTATAACCTGGGTTTAAGTAGGTGTTTCAGGCACATTGTGATTTATCATACATGAAACTGTGCTGGGTGGTCTTGCACCTGTTTTTACCACCTCTGAAAGGCACGTCTTAACTCTTTGCTCTCGAGGCCTCTGCACCTGTTGTCTCTGAAAGGTCTCATGGTGTAAAGAGCAGCGCACATACACATCACCCATTACGTTTAAATTGACAAACAAAAAATACAATTCATGGACATTCTAGCCTCATAGTTAATAATTATCTAATAGTCATGGACTTAACATGTATCTCATTTTTTGTTTTTGTTTGTTTTTTGTCAGAGATGCATAATGAATCCTCCTATTCCTCCTCTCTCTGGCTGTGGTGCAGTGCATGGGGCAGAAAGCCTGGCACACACAGCTGCAGATTGAAATTTCCTTAACTAAATACTTCTCTTTGCACCTGTCATGATTTGTGTACACAATCTTAGAAGATAATCTGCAAATCAGCAACATTATTTGGAATATTAAATCAGATCCCATACTGAATGTTTCTCTGTTTTACTCATATTGTTTCCTATTCCCACTGCTGAGCATATCAGGGCCCCTCTGAGGCTGACTATCTGGCCCAAGGACTCTTCGACACTGAAAGGACTGGAAATCGAAAGGGCTGACCTTTTGATTGTTGGATAGCAGCTGTGCAATAGAATTCACGTTTCACACATTCACCTTTTTATTTTTATCTAATGCCAGACAAATTATGACAAACCCAAGGAAGGAGAGAGTGACCAGACCATGAAAAGAAACCTTCCTAATTCATTTATTTAGTAATGAAATGGGATATAAAAAGGTGTGTCCCCCTTAAAGGTCTCATTTAACTTAGCTTTTATTTCACACTTAAATGTTTCAAATAATCAAATAAATGTCAATATTGCATGTGTGAATACAAACCCCTTTTTAAATTATCTAATTCATTTAATTAATTGATTATTTAAACTAGATTTCACTAGCCAAACATAGGGCCCTTTGAACCCCTTTGATGGCTAAAAGAGTTCAACTATTTTTTCATAGAAATGTAAGAAATAGAAAAACAAAGTCATAGGCATCTTTCAGTCTGGAAAGGGTTGGGAAGCTATTTCTAAAATTTAGAGATTACAAAAAAACCAAAGACAAAACATGCAGCAGTGGTGTAAGCTTCCCAGGAGAGGCTGGACAACCAAATCAACGATTCAACCAGGAAAAAACCCCACAACATCTAAAGTTCTGCAAGTCCTACAGACTCAGTCAGTCAGTGTTCAAGATTTAATAATAAGACTGGAAAAAAAGGGCTCCATTCAGAGAGAAAGACTGCTGAGCAAAAGGATTATAGAGACCTGTCTCTCATTTGCTGAAAAACATCAAAATCCCAAAGATTTTGGAAAAAACATTTAAATTTTTTTAACTGATGAGGCGAAAGTTTTGCTTTTCGGAAGTTGTTTGTTACACTATATTTGACCTAAAACTGACACAGCGTTTCAGAAACAGACTATCATACTTGCTGTCAAATTTGGTGGTACCGTAGTGTGAGGGCTTTTGGCTGCTTTGCTTCCTTAATATCAGACAACTTGCCATAATTGATGGAATAATTAATTTTGCTCTCAACCTCAAAATCCTGTAGAGGACTGTCAAGCTTCAGTACAGGACCTTTAGCTAAACAGTCACCTTTTCCACATAAGGCCAGATTTTTTTTCCCCCTTAATGAATTAAATTATATTTTGAGAACATCTGTATTTACACAGGTTATCTTTATGCATTATTAACATCTGTTTAATTTTCTGAAATATTTAAGTGTGGCAAAATCAAAAACATAATAACTCTGTCAGGGGCCAACACTTTTTCACAGCAATTTTCTTTTACAAAGTCACTGGTGGAAAAGTATTAATATTTCATGATCATGATCATATTCATGTTCGATCAGCCATTAGACACCGTCTAAATTTACCCAGCTGTCTGTGAGTCCCTGAAAATGCTTTTTCACTCTCACCATTAAAACAGTAATGGAGTGTATAAAGCTTTCTTAACTCGACTGGGAGCATAACTTGAAATGTTTGCTAGATCAGATGTGGCTAGATTGTACTCTATTAGTACAAGAAATACTAGGGGCAGTTTTGAGGTAAACCAAATGACAAAAATGTTCATTATCAACTTATGCCCACCATTGAGCATTGAAGGATCTGTGATATTTCGGGGCTGTTAGTTTTCCAAAAGCCCTGCAAACTATTAGACTAGCAAAGGTCATCTTTTCACTACCAGTGAACATTTGTTCTTTCAGTAAGAAAGCAACCGAAGACAAATGGCCAACTCAATAGAAACATGGTTCACAAGACACTCCGTTTTTTGATGACCATCTCAGTACTCAGACATGGGTCTTATAAAAAAGTTACAAGGAACTGAAGAGAGCAAAAGAGTGGAACCAGGATGCTACACAATCTAGAGAGGTTATGTACAAAGAAATTGTCAAAGATCCCTTTCTCTGTACTGTATGCTTCAACCTTGTGAAAGGTTATAGGAAGAAACTCATTGCTGTTCTGATGACAAAAAGGCATTGTAAAGAGTTCTGAAAGGAGGAGAAGCAATAGATAGCAGTGGGGATTATGTAAAAATTAGTGATGGGACTCGATTTGAAAAAATAATCTAATTAATTAAAGGGCTTTGTAATTCATTAATCTTGATTAATCACATTTTCAAAGTAAAACAATCTTTGCCTATGAACGCACAATTATTGAAATATGAATGCCTTTTTGAGGACGACAATCAAATTAGGTCACAGGTGTGAATACTGGTAATTTAAGGTCTTTAAATATTTGAAAAAATGCAGTTAAATGCAAGTCAATTTAGAACAGTAGTACAAGAAAAATATATATATATATATCCTTGGCCAAAACTGAACAGACCTAGAACAGAAGTTTATTTTTAAGTATATTTTTAAAACGTTGTCTTTAAAAAAATCATAGCAAAAAGATTCTTAATTTAGGGTGACCACATTTGGATTTTTACAGGACACTTGGCTTTTTCAGTGGACACTTTTCCCAGCCTATATTTGATTTAATCATTTTAAAGCATGGATTCTCTATTGTAAGAAATAAAAGTTAAATAGACTTCTGAAAGGCTTTAATGAGTACAATAAAGACTTTAAAAATAATGATAGAAATAATTACTTCGGAATTAGATATTTTATCAGTAACAATCATAGTTTACTTTTTAATTTCACAAAAATGAAACAAAAATCTGAAATATTTTTCTGATTTTTTTTCTCCATTCAGTATAATAAAAGTACAAGGCAGCAGTCTCAAAAAGTTGATAAGAAAAGTGTAAACTTAGTGTTTCGTTTTCAAATTAATCCTCTGTGGTCAATGTATAAATAACCTCTCCCTTTGTATTATCAAAGTTTCTGCGTCCATGTGACCATTGGGATCTTTGCAACTTTTTGTCACACACAGAAACACACATGCCCGCTATGGGAATGATGATCTTCACCACCTGTTTGTTGCAGCCAGACGGTTTATCTTAAGCAGTTTGTAGGTCTATGCTTTGACTTCATGTAAACAGCAGCAGCATGGCAGGGCGCAACTCGGCTGACAGTCGGCTGTCTTTACTGTCTATGAACAAATCAGAATCAGTTTTTTGAAGGATGTATGGTCGAGGGCTGTCTTTATTCATTCATTGTACATGTCAGTCGAATTATTGCTCCTGATAAATGATGAAAACCCCTAGGAAACCCTGGAGAGGGTTTGAAAAGTGGATGATCACCCTACCTGCCTAGCTCTCACGTGTGCATCATTTTAATCCACATACCAGGAAATCATGCACAAACAAATGTTCTGCATTGATTGTAATGCAGACTGCAATTAATTGTCTTAATTTTTTTTATTGTGCTAATTCTTCTGTAATTAATTAATCACAATTAACGCGGTAAATAATAGTAAAAATCTATGTAATTTTTTTTTACATATTAATACGTTTTCATATATATATAATGTAAGATGCATTAATTTACACTGTGAATACCGTCTTAGCACTACAGGAGAAGTTAAAATCCACGGTCTTCCATATCTTCGTTCTTGGGGATACAGTTGTACGGCAAGGAATCAGGTGCTCCAGTTTTGCTGCTGTGCAAACGCAAGCCACAAGTGTCAAAAGAAGGAAAAAAAATACATTATAAGCTTACAGGTCTATTTATTTTAAAATGTGTTAAAACAAGAACTAATGTGAAATCAATATATGTTTTTTTTCTCGGTGTGAAAGTTTGGAATGAATTAAATGGCAATATGAAGGACTGTACTTCTTTAACATTTGGGTATCAAATACTCACTGGATATGAAAAGTGTATGTAAAACAGTAATGCACCTTCTTCTCTATGAAAAAGTTAGTTGTTGACATTATATATAGATTATATAAATAAAGAACTTATAAACTGGTTATCACATGTGCAGAATAGGATAGGATGAAATAAGCATTGCTTCAGCCTATTTCTTCTTTTAGGTTGTAATCGTGATTCTGATGTTGTTGCTTGTAACCATTTTCACAACCAAAAATAAATAAATAATGAATGCAATTAAATGAATTAGCATTGCATCCAGGTATTTTAGCTTTCCAAGCTTCTGATTTTCTGATATGATGTACGCAAAAAAATAAAAAATTATAGTGAATATTCTACAAATTATTTGGACTTCAATTGCATTGAAAAAAAGTGTGAATTGGTGAATTCCAAGATATTGAATACATGCGGGTCTACTGTACTTACATGAAAGGTTGCATTGAAAAAAAAGTAAAAGTTAACCTTATGTTAAAGCTTTTAATGTCTTTACCATGTATGTCAACAAGGTGTCCATAATAACTTATTTTAACCATGAAAATAGTTCTATTGTTTTTTCTGGACCCATGGCATGAGTGGTATGTGACACGATGGCTAATCAAAATCATGTTTTTACTTTTGTTCCCATGATGTTTCTTTTTCTTGGTCTATGTGTTTACTTTGACAGGTTGGCAAAGACACAGACTGTTGCTGCTGAACCCAAACTTGTTTGTATTTTAGTTGTTGAGGAAAAACCAATCTAATTAAACCAATCTAGTACATGATTAAATCTGAAGCTCCACTTTCAATCAGATACAGAACATGTATAAATAAAAGATGCTGTATTAAAGTTAATTGTTGAGACTAGCTTAATACTTCACATAGGATTTCAAACCTTTGTTTTGAGCTTTATGCCAATTAAAAACTAGAGGCTCCACAAAGCTGGAGAAGAGAATCTGTTAAACGATCTGGTGTTCCTTTATAGCGTCCGCCATCCTTTCCCGATTCCCTGTTAACTTGCTTCAATCCTTTTCTTTCCAGTCTGAACCCATACAGCTATGATGAGAGCTGCGTGTCCAGCAGCGTTGACCACCTGCCTCTGGCTGCACTCCCGCTCCTCGCTATTGTGTCCCCACGCTACCAGGATGCCGTGGCGACCATCATCGACCGAGCCAACCAGGTTTATCACAGTTTTCTGCAGTCTGAGGATGGCCAGGGATTTGCAGGGCAGGTCTGTTGTTTCTTCAGCTGTTTATAAAGTAGAAGAATGTTATGATGTCAAATCAGTGAATAATCAGCTCTTGGCGTAGAGGTAAAAATTATTTATTAGAGGGTTGTGTAAACTATGGAGACTGTGGGAGCCTTGCGTGGTCAAGGATTTGAGCTGATATATCTGTTATTTATATTGTCACACTGATACAAAATGAAAATGCATGCTAGACTTGATTTATTCTTAAATTTGTGCTTCCTCTGACCAATTTTCTTTCATTTGAGTATTAAATTAATAAATACGTATTTTCTCACTTCTTCTTCTTGTAAACATATATAATTTATGCCAAATAATTGAGCAGTAATTATCTTTCCTGTAATGAGCTGTGGTGATGAGATGTCCAACTCTGTTTATTTGACTACTTAATCGACAAAACAAAACTTGGGTAAAAAAGGCAGCACTAATCTTGCATTTATGCCGTGTTAGAAGAATGAAAAGAAATGAGAACATTTGGACTGAAGCATAATTTAGTGTTGCTTTAGGTGACTGTTTTATTCATTTTAGATCATTAATTGAGATATTAGTAATTAGTGCCATTTACATTCACACAAATTCACACTCCTTTTACCCTTCTATCAGATAATGTACATATTAAATGCAGTTTAATAAGTTAAGGTAAAATGACAGGTGGCAAGTATCCTCCTAAAACGCCAACAAGTACTGCTTTGAAGACTTCCTTCAGAGTAAAAAAAAGAACTCCAGATATATTAATGTAGGTGTCTCAAACTCCAGTCCTGATCTGTCTCCAGATGTGTTCCTGGTCTAACACACGTGAATCAAATTGTTAAAATACCTCCTCTGCAGGCAGTTAGGTTCTACGGGGTCCTGCGGATGACCTGGTTATTTCCTTTGGGTGTGTTAAAACTAAGACATATCTAAAAGATTGCAGGACACTGGCCTTAGAGGACTGGAGTTTGAGACCCCTTTATTAACCCGTCATTCAAAAAGTGTTAGGTTCCTGTGACTGTGGAGTGTTTGTGTGTGTTTTTCCTGTGCTTTCAACTTCTCTCTAGGGCGTGGCAGGTGGCTGCAACAGGTGTTCCCTATCATCCTTGTTACCACCAGGCTTCTTAAGGGAGGCTCTCCAGCAGACTGATGCCAGATGGTTCTTGCTCTCAGCGTGGTAACAAGGCCAACTCCTAGTGAAGAAACTTCCGTGTGAATTTCCTCCTCATGTTCTTGGTCTCAGACCTTTCTTCTCCCTGCAGATTCCACTTACCTTGGTTCCTGGATTCCCCTGGCTGGGTAGATTCCTCCTGCTTGGCTTCCTCTCCGGTCAGTCTCAGTTCAGCCTCTCCACCTCCTGGTGGTCTGTTGCTCATCTTGCCGTCCACCTGCCGATTCTTCATTCAAACCAAGTAAGACATCCATCCTGCTTCTAACCTGATGTTCAAGGGCTCTCATATTCATCCTCTTCTGGATGCCTCCCCGGTTCACCCTCAGCTTCTGAAATACAATTCTGGACATTCTGACTCACTCCACATCGCTCCTGGTCTACAGGACCTCTCGACCCCCTCTCCACGCTTCGTGATTCCCTTCCTAACAGTAAGCCTGAGTACAAGGTACGCAAGCATATCTCTTCCCCATTCAAGCTCTAACCTTTCCCCTTACCTGTTTCCAGACGACGCTCCATGTTCCCGTTTCCTGGTGCCTCTGTTCTGGTTCCCCGAGACGACCTCATAACTGAATCTGTTTTAAAATAAACTTGTTAAACTCTCCTGGTCTGTTGGCGGTGCTGTTGTTGAGTCCAGTAGCCAAACCTGTCAGAACCATCTGGCCAAACTGACTCATCGGCTCACCTTCAGACCGCCCTTTCTCAACAGGGATTAATGTTAGGAAGTCACAAGAGACTTCTTCGAGACCTTTCAAAGACTTAGGCCTTACTATGTTCAACCACCAGCCGTTTAACCCAACAAATCTTTGAGCTAAATGCTAAGATTAATGCTCACCAGTCCGGGCCCGTTAACACTTCCTATTTGTGACGTCACCTCCCCCGGAACCATTCTGCGGAGAGTTAAGTAAATGCCGGGGCTTCCTCTTACAGTGCGATCTAGTGTTCTCTTGTTCACCCCATGGTTTGATTCAGACACCAATAAGATTAGTTATATTAGGGGCTTAGAGATCGAGCATTAACTTGGGCTGAGGCTTTGTATGATAAGGCCTCCATCCAGAGTACATCTTTTCCTGAGTTCCTGAAGGAGTTCAGAGCAACTTTCGAGCCTGTTAAAAACAGTGAAGCAGCCTCTAAGAAATTATGGTCATTAACACAAACACACCTGAATAAAATTAACTAGTAATTGTGCAAAACTTCATTGGCTGTTGGATCCATTGGATTTGAGTCAGGTTTGTTGAAGCAGGGTTGCCTGGAAAACTTAGAGGAATGCGGCCCTCGAGGACCAGGGTTCCCCATGCCTGCTCTATATGATAGAATCAAAGATCAGTTATCAACTCGTGATGAACCCGCAACCTTAGATTAGCTAATTACTTTGGCCATACAACTTGACCAGAGGCTAAGTGAAAGAAAACAGGCTAAACTTTCTACACCAGTTTCTTTACCCGAATCCAACGATGGCGAGACCGGGCTCCCAGAGACTCATTTCCCGAGCCCATGCAGATTGGGAGAGCTAGACTTACTCCTCAAGAGCGGCAGAGACGTATGTCATCAGGGTGAAGGATGAAGGATGGTTCACTTCGACCCTGCATAGATTATCGAGGACTCAGTCAGATCACAATTAAAATTAAATACTCTCTTCCACTTCTTTCCTCAGCTCGCGAACCAGTCGCCAAAGCAACTATCTTCTCCAAACTGGATCTCCGGAACGCTTATCACCTGGTCCGCATCAGAGAGGGTGACGAGTGGAAAACGGCATTCAAGGCCCATACTTGTCACTTCGAGTATTTAGTTATGCCTTTTGGTTTATGCAACGCGCCTGTAGTTTTCCAAAATCTCGTTAATGATGTTCTCAGAGATTTTCTTCACAAGTTCGTCTTCGTCTATTTGGATGACATTCTGATCTTTTTGCAGAACCTTGAAGAACACAAGGTGCATGTCAGCTCACTCCTCCAACATCTCATGGAAAACCATCTGTTTGTCAAAGCTAAGAAATGGGAGTTCCATGTTCCATCCATCACCTTCCTGGGCTTCATTTTAGAGGGCGGACAGGAGAGCGCAGACCCCACCAAGCCTCGAGCCATACAGGCCATACATTCTTGGGCTTCGCCAACTTCTACCGTCGATTCATAAAGGATTTCAGCCAGATCGCCACTCCTCTAACTACCCTTACCTCCACAAAGAAATCATTCAGTTGGACCCCACAGGCTTTCCTTAAATTAAAACATCTGTTCTCTCAGACTCCTATTCTCCAACATCTAGGCAATTCATGCTAAAGGTCGATGCATCTGACTCAGCCGTTGGAGCCATTCTCTCTCAGAGATCATTGCTCAACCAAAAGCTACATCCCTGTGCATTCTTCTCAAAGAGATTCTCCCCAGCAGAACGCAATAATGACATCGGTGACCGAGAACTCCTGGCCATTAAGATGGCCCTCGAGGAATGGAGGCATTGGTTGGAGGCCACAGAGCTTCCAGTACTGGTCTGGAAGGATTATAAAAATCTCTCCTACATTCAGAACGCCAAAAGACTAAACACTAGACAATTCCTCTGGTCTCTTTTCTAGATTCAATTTAAACATCTGCTATCGTCCAGGCTCGAAGAATAAGAAACCCGACGCACTCTCCACAATCCATCCTTCCGATGACACACCTCCCGATGACACCACCATTCTCCCGTCTTCATGTTTTGTGGGGTTTCTCACCTAGGACCTCGAAAGAACCATCAAAGAGGCCCAACTCTCTGAGCCAGACCCAGGTGGGGGACCTCCCAGACGTCTCTACGTACCTTCCTCTCTTCGAGCACGGACTACTCACTGGGCGCACACTTCAAGATTCTCTTGCCATCCCGGAACTAGTCGACCTTCTCCTTCGATATTTCTGGTGGCCCTCATTGAACAAGGACATCATCAAATATGTTTCAGCCTGTTCCATCTGTGCAAGAAATAAATCTACTCATCAGTCTCCCTCTGGTATACTTCAACCGCTGCCTATTCCCACTCGTCCTTGGTTGCATATCTCCCTAGACTTCATCACTGGACTCCCAACGTTTAGAGGTAAAAACGACATACTCACTATCATTGACAGATTTTCCAAAGCTTGTCATCTCGTTGCCCTGTCTAAACTCCCATCCTCAGCTGCAACCGATAGACTCCTCTACTATCACGTCGTCCGTTTCCATGGTATCCCAACAGAAATTACTTCAGACCGAGGTCCTCAATTCATTTCCTCTGTGTGGAAGCAGTTCTGTACATCTCACGGCGCCAAACCATGCCTCACCTCCGGTTTTCATCCACAGTCCGATGGCCAATGTGAAAGGCTAAACCAGGAAATAGAGAATACCCTTGGATGCCTTTGTAGCCAGAATCCTACCTCCTGGAGTATTCACTTACAGTGGGCTGAATATTCCCATAATATCCATACCTCGTCAGCCACTGGCTTTTCCTCATTTGAAGTTTCTTTCGGTTTCCAACCATCTCTCCTTCCGGCTTCTTTTCCAGACTCAGTCATCCCATCAGTCCGTGCTCGAATCAAGTCCATCAAACGCATCTGGAACCAGACTCACTCCGCACTCTCCAGAACGTCCGCTCACAACAAGAGAATTGCAGATAAGAAAAGACGACCAGTACCCATCTACTCCCCGGGCCGGCAGGTTTGGTTATCTTCTAAGGACTTTCCGCTCAAAACGCAATCCAGAAAACTCTTTCCTCAATTCTTAGGTCCATTTCACATCGAAACCGTCATTAGTCCCTCTGCTGTTAAGCTCAAACTGCCCTCTTACCTCCGTGTCCATCCAGTTTTCCATGTTTCCCAGATCCAACCCGCCTCTTCCAGTCTTTTGTGCCCTCTGGCCAAACCCCCTCCACCCGCCCGGGTTTTCGACGACCATCCGGCATATACTGTCTGCCGCATCCTGGATGTGCGTCCTCGGGGCCGTGGCTGCCAATATCTTGTTGATTGGGAAGGTTACGGTCCCGAGGAACGCATGTGGGTTCCGAAATCCTTTATCCTAGATCAACAGCTGATCTCTGACTTTGAGGCTTCCCGAGCCTCTACCTCGGGTCGGCTGCCAGGAGGCGGCCGTTAGAGGGGGGGTACTGTTAGGCTCCTCTGACTGTGGAGTGTTTGTGTGTTTTCCTGTGCTCTCACCTTCTCTCTAGGGCGTGGCAGGTGGCAGCAACAGGTGTTCCCTATCATCTTCGTTACCACCAGGCTTCTTAAGGGAGGCTCTCCAGCAGACTGATGCCAGATGGTTCTCGCTCTCAGCATGGTAACAAGGCCAACTCCTAGTGAAGAAACTTCAGTGTGAATTTCCTCCTCGGGTTCTTGGTCTCAGACCTTTCTTCTCCCTGCAGATCCCATTTACTTTGGTTCCTGGATTCCTCTGGCTGAGTAGATTCCTCCTGCTTTGCTTCTTCTCCGGTCAGTCTCAGTTCAGCCTTCTCTACAATTCTGGACATTATGACTCACTCCACATCGCTCCTGGTCTAGAGGGCCTCTCGACCCCCTCTCCACGCTTCGTGATTCCCTTCCTAAAAGTAAGCCTGAGTACAAGGTACGCGAGCATATCTCTTCCCCATTCAACCTCTAACCTATCCCCTTACTTTTTTCCAGACGACGCTCCATGTTCCCGTTTCCTGGTGCCTCCGTTTGTGTTCCCCGAGACGACCTTATAACTGAATCTGTTTTAAAATAAACTTGTTAAACTCTCCTGGTCTGTTGGCGGTGCTGTTGTTGAGTCCAGTAGCCAAACATGTCAAAAAGGCTTTTTACACTTGTACACTTGATTAACGGCCTGAAGTTTAACCATACCGATCAACCAACATGGCTTTACACTAGAGTCACACAACTACATTTGCAAACCCCACATATTTATACACCAGTTGTGTTAGGTACACATACATGAGTGTGTATTTGTGTTCCTTCACATATTTGTCCTCCTCTTCAGTTGTCCTCCTGTTATGGCTGTCACTGAAGCTGCTACTTGAAGAGAGAGTTGAAATTGTGTGTTCTTTGAGCAGGTTTGCCTGATGGGTGACTGCGTGGGTGGAGTGCTGTGCTTTGACGCTTTGTGCTTCAGCAACCACCCGAGGCCTGGCAGCCCCAACAGCAGCAGCAGGAACAACAGCACAGAGAGTTTGAAGGTAGGACCTCAGTGTTTTAGTCATAAAACAATGATGGTGTGTCCGTGTCTGTGCATGTTTGTGTGGGGAGCTGGAAGAGCTTATGAGAAAAAATGTTTTCCTCGCACTGCAGTATTACAATATGATGATCAAGATTTTGAGGCTTTTTTTAAAATTAATTAGTTGACTGAAATTGCTGCAAGAGAGAACATGCACACCCATTGTAATATCACATCTTTATTGCTTCCCAGAGATCTAAAAGCAACTTTCATACATATAACAACCTTCAGCTGTGTCTTCCTTCTGCCAGTTTTTCTCCACAAATAGTATAACTATACTCCAGTGGCTTTGTCCTTGATAATAGTCTAACTAAAAGAAGCATAACAGATGAATTTAAGTCTGCATGTGTTGCTCACAAATGTATTTTCTGTTGTTGGTTTGGTAGGGATTTTCCAGCTTCCTGAACACTTTCTTTGGTGGTTCGTGTGCTACGTGTGTAAAATATTTATCAAAACATTAGTGTTGAGCTGCCGCACTAAAGCAGCTTGTTTTCCCATTTTTTTTAAATCTTGTAATGTGTTGCATGGTCCCCAGTTTCTGCACCTCTCTCACTCAACGCTAAAATATTCACTCTTGCTTGTACACGTCTCCTTCAAACACTTGGTGGTTCACCTGGGAAAAAAGCATCCCATAATGTAATGCAATTTCCAGTCCCGTCTAGAGACTTTATATTGCGTTCTCCTCCTTTGCCTCAGGATAACGCAGGTCGACTGCGGGAGTCGAGTCCTGGACTCAGCTCAAGCAAGAGGCTGAGTAAGAGCAACATCGACATTTCTGCTCCCAATGAAGGTCAAGGCGGCCCGTCACTTAGCCGCAAGCAAAGCGACTCATACGATGGAGACACCTCTTCCACAGGCCAGCACAACTTTTTTTCCAGGTGGAAAAACACGGAAGCTGAATAAACACTAAATAGGGCATCATTTGCAATGTAATTTTTTTTGTTGTACTTCTTTTATATTCATATACTTTTTTTGCATAGGAGAAATAGCTTTCGCTATAATCGCCACTTAAGTTTTGAGTTAGATACAAAAACAGAACCCCCTTTTTTTAATCTAACTAAATTCAGTCTTGTGATCATGATCTTGTCTTGTAAATGTGTCGTAATGATCCATGTACCTGGTTAACTTTCAAGAATCAGTAGAAGGAAAGTACCGAGCTTTGCAAAGGTGGTAACACCCACCTATAACTTTTAAAAGTACAATTCCAATTTTACCCCCCTATTTATTTGTAACAGCACTTTTCACTTAGAGAAGAGAACATAATCTTTGTGAAATGACCTACACTGTATGTTGTTTTCTGGCATATCATCCAAGTTTCTGCTGTGAAGTGTCACCCCGTTTTGCTTCCAGTATTTATCAGTATTTACAGCTTGACTGTTTTGACCGGCTACTTGTCTCAGCTGGAGGAGGAAAAGTCTGTTTGTGTTTGCTTCAGTGGTCTTATGGAAAATGTGAACTACAATGCCATTTGGCTAAGCTTGGATGGACCTGGAATAGTTACAACTGCCATGTTTACTCTGTCCAAAGAAATGGTTTCAATTCCAGGTTACATGATCCTTAAGCCCATACAACTCCGTGGCCACCTGAGATAAAGTACCCTTCATTTCCATAAATTCCCAGTGATGCCACACAATTTATAACGGTGGACCTGTAACCTTTTACCCCCCTTTAAACCCCCTATTAAGCCTGATCAAGACTGCATGGAAAATTCACTACACTTCTGCTCAATTTTCTCACAAATCCTGGTAGATATTCCCAGTCACCAGGATAGCCAATTAAATGTCACTTCCCGATATCAATTTTCCCATCCTAGATTGATTTCTAGGTTATCACATTTCCTTGTGCATCTAGCTCCACTTTGCTTCTGGTCCTGATTATGAATTGCCCATTTGATCATTTTTTTAATGACCCTTCATGGCATTCAACTGTTAAAGCTAAGGCTCAGCTTATTTTCACATGTGCTATTTAGTCTTTAAAAAGTAAAGATTATATTCTTGATACATTTGAAAGCCTTTTTTTAGATCCAGCACAAATCAATATAATGCGTTTTAATTGCTTTGTGATAAACTGATTACTTCCTAAACTTAATGGACCCCCCCCCCCCCACACACACACACAGTATTCCACTAGCTACATTGAAAAATGAGGCAGAAGGAGGCGTTGTCTAGCGGACCGACGTACGCATGGGGGGAGGGGGGTTTACTTACTTACTTACTTCGCTTACTATTATAACTTCAACTCGCTACAGACGTATGGCCAAAAATGAGCTTCTTTTATACTCCACAGCAGCCGAATGGCTGTTAAAAATACAAGCTGAGCCAGTAGCAATGCCTGATTCCGACTCAAGTGCAGTGTTAAGTTTTATCCTGAAGAGGGCACTCCACTAATGGTTTTTGACACAAAATGTATGTTTACTAAAAAGTGCTAAAACACCAAAAATAATGACCAGACATGTAGACAACAATATTATACATTTATTTATACAGTTTATCAGGAAAAAAAGTAGATTTGGGGGTGAGTTGCACTTTGCAGCATTTAAGCATAAAAATAATACCAAAACATTAGGAAGTTGTAAGGAGGCAAATCATTTTTCACATCACTGAAGAATTTTGATAAAAGTCAAGTAATACATCATTAATCTGATGTAAATTGATGTTTACACTCAAAATAATTAATGATTTGGAACCATTTGTAAAGGGAGTGTCAGGGCCTAATAACATATAACATCTGGTTAGTTTCTTTAACCAGAAAAATAACTTTCTTTTTATTTTTCCCAAAACCATCCAAATAATCGATCACAATTCAGAAGAGGAAAAAAGAAGTGAGTTTTTCGCTTGCACTTGCTACAAAGGTGATATAATCATTAAAAAAGGGTTATTGCTGGATAATGTAAGAATTTTGATCATAAAAGAGGGCAAAACTTTAAAATGAAAGTAAAGGTAAAATATGGGCATGAAGTTTTATTTTTTATGTCAGATGGAGAGAAGAGTCCCTTATGTACAATATTAATCATTGCTACAGTCTACGTCATGTTTATGCAAAAGGAAATACTACAGCACATTAGATTTATTTATTTATTATTTGGAAGAAGGTTCTAACAGCAACAACGTTCCACTGCAGTAATATTTTATAGCAAATAGGTGAAGAAGTGGGTATGAGAGACAAGAGAAACCAAAACAACTGCAGAAAGTGATCAAAGGGCTATTGATTTGGCTTCAAAAGATAGCTGGAAACTGTTGGATAATCCTTACTCCACATGAAGAAGTTAATGGGGAAATGTTTACTGGCTGTTAAAGCAGAGGGATGTATCCGTCGGCAGCAGGCAATGTGGCTGTGACTGGCCTGACTGTTTAAACAGCGGTCAGCGGGACGCAGGTCTGTGATGGCTGAGCAAAGGACTGCTTGGGCTGAGTCATAAAGGCTGGATGCTGACAGCTACTACAGCATGATAAAACTAACCAGCCAACGTCTGAATCAGAACAATGTAAAAGGATTACTGACTCATCTGAGTCAAGAGAGAGAAATTGAATTTGGGGATCCAGCATAGGTTTTATTGATTTTTAACATTTCAGAAAAAAAATCTGATAATGTAGAAATGTTTGTTGGACAAACCTATGGTAAGACTTAAAGAGTGTTCTTTGTCATAGTAGAAGCTACCTGTATACACGACAAAAAAGTAACAACATAGTGGTTTTCCTTTATTGCTGTAACATTTTTGTTCTCTACTGTCCAGTTTGATGAAGGAGGGTGTGGAGATGCGTGGTGGTAGCAGCACTAGTCTGGTGTTGAATCCAGGCCGCTTCGACTTTGAGGTGTCAGACTGCTTCCTTTTGGGCTGCCCTCTGGGACTGGTGTTGGCCATGAGGCGCACTGTGCTGCCTGCTATTCATGGTAGGATTTAGAACCATGTATACCATACAGACATGGTTTTCAGTAAACAAAAAAGAGTCAAGATAAAAACAAACTTGCCCTCTCTCAAATTGAAGTATTAGTTTTATGTTAAGATCTTTAGATACAAGTTTTGACATTTCCTGCCTACTTGTCATAATACCTCTCTGCTGTTTTCTCTTCCTCAGTGGGCCAGCTTCGTCCAGCCTGCTCCCAGATCTTCAACCTCTTTTACCCCTCAGATCCTTCAGCCTCAAGACTCGAGCCCTTACTGCAGCCTCTTTTTCATAAACTTCCACCATTTGCTGTGCCACGCTACCAGCGCTACCCTCTTGGAGATGGGCGCTCACTACTCATTGGTAAGACGTGAGATTTGAGGCTGAAAATCAAGTTTCTAGTGAGGAAGAGTCGCTTGAAATGTTATTGGTTATTCTATCTTCTCGCGTGAGTACATTGTTGGATATATCTTTTGGATTTTACGTTTCAAATGTAAGGTGAAAACTTTAAGGAAATCTTTCAGTAGGTCTTAATTTGAGACCAGAAGGGATTTAAAGTCATCTTGGTGTTAATTTTGAAAGGTAAAAATGCTCACAAATATAGATGGAGGACACAAACACAGCCTTAATCCCATCTCAGTTAGTTTGTGCTGCAGAGGCAGAATTTAATTCAACCTTAAAGCCAGAGGTCTGAAGTAATTGCACTTTTCTTGGTCGAGTGTGGTATCTTCAGCTTTCCACTGCTCTGTGAGAATCAAGTAGAAAAAGCAATAGTACTGCTGTAATCTCCCTGGTAAGCTTAGCCGTACTGACTGAGTCCTTAATGAGTTGCTAAATTTATTTAAAGAATGTTTCAGCCCACTTTTGGGACACAGAGACTCTCTTTAAACAGTAGTTATGGTGCATTGCCTAGTTCTCCTGCCCCTGTAAACACCTACAGAGGAAGAAAGTTGGACATAGTCAAATTATCCTCACAGACTATTACCATGGACAAATAAAGATAAGACCTGGTAATAGTAAATGACTTTATCGTAAAGGAATTTGACAAAGCAGGTTTATAAGATGCCAAACCATGTCCTTTTTCTCATAGATAAAACATTTGATCTTCTTTACATCCATGCTTTTATTTATGCAATACACATAGGGGTAAAAAAGTATTTTGCAGCCACTGATTGTGCAAGTTGCTCCACTTAAAAAGATAAGAGAGGTCTCTAATTTGTATCACGTGTACATTTGAACTATGACGGACACAATGTAGAAATGAATTCCAGATGATCACATTGAAGGATTTTAGATAAATTTTTTTATATAATGGAGCAGAAAATAAGTGTTTAATCAATGCAAATTAAAGTTCATCTCCACAGTTTATAATGTAACCTTGGTTGGCAATGACATAGGTCAACATTTTCCTGTAGGTCTTCACCAGGTTTGCACACTCTGTAGCTGGTATATTTTCCCCATTCTTCCATGCAGATCTTTTATAGAGCTGTGATGTTTTGACTTTCAACTCCATGCACATATTCCCTATTGGATTGAGGTCTGGGAACTGGCTAGGCTACTCAACATCTTTGAAATGCTTTCAACATTGCCATGATGTAAGATCCAGACACATTTCATCTTTAACGCTCTTACTGATGGAAGAAGGTTTTTGCCCAAAATCTCTCTACATTACCCCATTTGTCCTTTCTGTAATACGGATCAGGCGTCCTGTCCCCTTTGCGGAAAAGTAGCCCCAAAGAATGATGTTTCTACCTCAATGCCTCACAGTGGGTATGGTGTTCTTGGGATGCAACTCTGCATTCTTCCCACTACAAACACATTGAGTGACTGGAAGGGGAGGAGTTATATTTTGGTCTCTTTTGGGTCATCTAGATAGCCACTGGAAACTTTATATATGCCTGGACATGTGCTAGCTTAAGCAGGGAAACCTTTTGAGCGCAGAAGGATTTTAATCCATGAAGATGTGTGTTAGTAATAGTAACCTTTGGTACTGTGGTCCCAGCTTTCTTCAGGTAATCTTAAGGTCATTGACCAGTTGCCACTATGTAGTTCTGTGCTGCTTTCTCACGGTTCTCAAAATCATGTGTACCTCACGACATGACAACTTGCATGGGGACCCAAGTCAAGGGGGATTGTCTGGGATCCATCTGCTAATAATTGCTCCAGTAATTGACCTCTTGTCACTAAGCTGTTTGACTAATGTAGAAGGGCTCATCCCAATCTTGTGCAGAGGTACAATCTTGTCCTTGATGTTGTTTGTCAGTTCTCTGGTCTCGGCCATGGTGGATGTTAGAATCTATTTGAAGATGTGTACAGGTGTCCTTTAGATAATGAGTTTAAACAAGTGCCATTGCAGTAACTGAATCCACCTTAAGCTCCTCTGTATTGGGGCAATCGTAGCTCAGGAGTTGGGAGTTCATCTTGTGATCAAACGGTTGCTGGTTTGAGTTCCGGCTCAGCCAGTTTCTGTGCCTGGTACTGGTCAGAGGGCCCAGTGCCGCCAGTGTCCAGCAGCCTCACCTCTGCTACAGCGTGGCATGCTATCACCAGTGTGTGAATGTATGGGTGAATGACTGAATACAGTGTAAAGAGCTTTGGGGTTCATAGGGACTAAGTTAAGCACTATACAAATACAGGCTATTTACCGTTAATACAGGTATTTACTGGAGGATAGAAGATCTTAAAGAAGAAGAAATAATTCTTGCTTATTTGTAGGTGCTAAATACTTATTTTCTGCACCAATATACAAATAAATTCTTTAAAAATCATACACTGTGAATTCCTGGATTTTCCCTCACATTTGAAGTATACCTATGATGAAAATTACAGATCCCTTTCATTGTTTTAAGTGGGACAACTTACACAGTCGGTGGCTGCTGATACAGCACAATTCCATAGATATTGAGATAAGGATACGGGTGATCCTGTCTCCACCGGAGTTTTAACATACTTTATTATGATAGTACAGCAATGGTCTCTCCCACTTTCATCATCTCTCCCTCTCTGTGTGTCTGCGTCCTGCTGCTGTGGTCTGTGTGGCCTGTGTGTGTGTGTGTGTCAAATTTTGAGTTCCATAGCCAAAACAAGATGAGGGAGTCCTCCAGCTACATCAGTGTAGATAAAAGGTTCATGTTTGTCCAGCATTCTGGAATATTCCCAGGCTGCCTTTATTATTGATTACAAATAACTAAAAAGAGATATTCTTGAAATAATTATTCCACTGTAGTCCTCCTCTTTTTGCATACATTAAAAAAAACAATTATTTCCAAATGTTAATACATTTCCTAATGGTTGTGAGAGAGCCAACAAAAACCATAAAAAAAACAATTAATTACACAATTAATTCATATTCAGAAATTACTCATGCTGGCCATAGGAATTAGTTCATAGTAATCAGGAAATTTTCCATTTAGATGACTTTGAGAAGTAACTCGTCAGAACCGGAAAAAAACAATCTGGGGTCTTTTACTTTGTTTAAGCCACTTGTGGTGTTTGTTCTTTGTTCACAACTGTGTTCATTTTGATGGGAAAAAGATGTTCTGACGACTTCCCTGCCCCTTGGGACGGTCATACCGTTGTCTGCCAGAACTCTAAAATCCAACAGAGAGAGATGTTATGTAGCCTCCTCCCAACTCTTCAACTTGGTGTTGAACTGTGTACTCTTCCCTTGGTTGTTGGTTGTAGGCCGTCATCGTGAGCCCCAAGGTCCACCTCTGGTCCCCTTCAGCCTCTGCACCAAGTGGGAGTTTCATGAAACATGAAGTTTCATGTTCAGCAGGCAAAGTGAAACCTGTAGAGGCAGAAATTACGGCTAGTTTTTGTTGCAATTTCTCTGAGCGTTGCACAGCCTGATGATAGGTGAAATTTGCTTGTATTCCCACTACTGAAAAGATAGTCAACTGTCTTAATGTTTTGCACAAAGAAAACAACAATTGCTTCTCTAAGGTCATTTCTGAGGTATTTTCACCTTGCCAATGTTGGAACTCACACTTTTGTTCAAGACCAGCAACCTGGCAAAACCCCTGCTTTCATAGCACCACATGGCTGCTTCCATCCCTCCACAGTTCCCTGGAAGCAGCAACAGTGTCCTTAGTTTTTACAGCCTGCTTTTCTATTGTGGCTTCATCTGTGTTTTAATAATAACAATAATAATGTGAAATCTTTGTGTTTTGACAGCAATATGATTTTTATAGCTTATTCCAAAAAATAATAACACACCTAAATCATTTGGTGAAGTAATCAAATATACATTTAAATGTAGTTTATGGGAATATAATTACTTTATTATCTACATCCTTGTACTTTTTGTTCCTTTAAAGATCCGATTGTTTGAAATTTTATCTCTAAATAGAAATTTTGTTGTACTTCTGTGCAACGACAATAAACTCTATTCTATTCTAAATCTGGTTTAATAACTTACTAATGATTCTATCTACCAGTAGATATTTGACATCAACCTCATTTAGATTGTGTGTTTTGTGAAGGATGAATCCCATGTGTAGTCCTTGCATTCAAACTACCTGTAACGCACTTAAGCCTCTTGGTGCCAGTGGTGCTGACAGGTTATGGAGTATAACAGCAGACAGAGCATCGACTTGCAGCTACGCTGGTTTTAATTATAGGTCTGCATCTGGTTCCCATTGATCAGCCTTGTATGCTGTCAAATTATGTTCTGAATTAAAAAAACTATAGACAGGTGCAGCCACACAGAAGAAACTGTGGAGCACGACACCCATTTCCTGTTTTGTAATATAGTAATCAGTGCTTATGAAGGCATATAGTGCCAATCACTTCAGGGCTCCTGTGAGAATCACTTTGACATGAGTACCTGTAGACTGTGCAGCTTTTATTATGATGAATGCTACTAATAGAGGGAGTATGAGACATTTTCCTACTGATTTTGAGCTGTAGGCCAGAAGAAAATATGATGATCCAAAACATAAAATGTGCATGAAATCATGGTGGTATCATTCAGGTGAGATTGCTTGGATAACTGGGTTTTAAATAAAAAGGTTACAGATTTTTTTTTTATCATTATAGATGTCAAAGCCAACTATCGAGAAAAATACACTCAAAACATCTGTGTGTGTAATATTTGATTTGGAATTTGTGTCAGCCTGTTTGTGTGTAGCTTTGGGTACTTGTATGTGTGAACCGTAAAATACATTTTGTGTGTAACTTGGGTACTTGCAATTGTGTGTCCATGTACACACGTATATCAAAAACCTTACATGTACAAAATTCATTTACACATGCATGATTTCAATTTACACTAACTTAAAACCATCCACGAATTCAAAAGAGCTTCTACTCATACAATCATTAAATACATATGCACCCCATGTCAACAACCTAGATTCAATGACGGACAGCAGCCGATTAACTAAAAGTGTGCCTTCATAAGACGGTAAGTTTGATCTTGTGATGTACTCAATTATGCTTGTGTTTAGTCCTGAATAAGCCTGTGAATATTCTCATTCATCCATGTCATGGTTATCTCAAGGAAATTTCAATCGAACGCAACTGGACTTGGTACCAAGTTTATTTTACTTTGGTTTTACCAAGTTTACTCCTGAATGCATTTTTATTACTTAACAGTAGTTTTTTTTCATGCTTCTGTTTAAATGTGGAAATGCACAAGTGGCGTATTGTTTAGAGGGAAAGTGATAAGAAAACTCATATGACTCAAAATTCTACCATCATTTAATGCATCATGTATTCATAAATCTGGATACGTAAAATGCCTCCAAACCCCTCATGCACCTTTAACTCTGATCTGTGCATAAATGTGGTTTTGTCTGTCGTTATAAGGCAATTGGTATGTACAGTATGTATTTAATGATTTGTGTCCATAGGAGTTGTTTTGAATTTGTAAGTAGTTTTGATAAGCGTAATTTGAAATTGTTCCGGTGTAAATGTTGGACTCGTAATTTTTTGGTATTTGTGTGTATATTCGAACACATAACATGTGGACACATAATTGCAAGTACCCAAAGTGACACGAAATCTATTTTATAATGTACAATTATGTTTTACACATAAAAATACCCAAAGCTACATACAAACAGGCTGACATATTTTACAATTCAAGTTGTATACAGACACACACACAGATGTTATGAGACTATTTTCTCTCAAGGATCCCATTTGGAAAATGTTTTTCCTTCACTTCGTCAATCATTTTCTAAGGCCATGGTGCAATCTCTTTCACATGCATGAATCCTTATTACTGTCATCAACCGCTTCTATCTCAATCTCTGCCTTAAGAGGTTAATTTTCTTCCTTGACCCTTTCTGTTTTTCTTCTCATCATGTAGCCCTGTTGTCTCCAAACACTGACAGCACAAATCATTTGAATATTTTTGTGTTTTACAAAATACATCATTGGCATTTTCAGGTTTTTTTTCTGTCACTGCCAAAATAATCATCCCTCTCAACCCCTTATGTTCAGGAAAAAAGTAATAAGCCTGCAATTTCTTTCACATTGAAATAGAATGAAGCTTTTTTACACAGGCAAGACAATCTTATTTTCATAGCACACTTTCAACCCAGGCTAATTCAAGATGCTTTGCATGATAAGTGGTAAAGAAACCAAACATATGATAAAAACATGGAAAATAAAAACGGCAATACTATGAAAATTGAAAACAGAAAACATGAGAATCAAAAGAAAACATTTAGCATTTGATTAAAAACAGGAGTTTTGGAAAAGCCTGAAAAAAAAATTTTTCTCATCTTTTTCTTTGCAAATACGGCGATCAGGTGGAGACATTCTGCCCTAAGCATGCACCAGTATCCACAACCAGCACAACTCAAAACAGTTGTCTCAACAACAAACAGACTCAACCAAACCGTGCCAAAGAAGTCCTAGCAACCCCACAACAACAAAAGATCTTAGCAGTAACCTTACAGGTTTATTTTTCAGGATCCAGGATTTTTTACACATGATTCTTGAATGATAAGACTGCAGGGAATAAGAATGTGTGTGAAGCTTCATTGTGTTTGCAATTATTATTGCTTACTTGTACAAACCTTGTATATGGTGTGGTGAAAAAGTGCTAGCACCCTAAAAGATTTTTCTTCTTTTGCTTTTGTAAATGTTTCGGATCATCAATCAAATTGTAATACAGAACAGGCCGAGGCTTGATTACTACCCAACTTGTAAAATCAAGATATTAGTTATATAGAACCTGTCTGACAACATGAATCTTCGTAAAATATATAAAATAGAATACACATGATATCCGAATTTAACGAATAACAGATGAGACGCAAAGTCAAAGCTATCTATTAGTCTGGAAATGGTTACTGCTCAAGACTGGCCATTAATAGATTTCATTGCAGGGACTCCACCCTACCACATTGAGTGCCATCATCAACACATGGCGAAGACTTGGAACAGGTTGCATCCCGTCATCCAATTAAACTAAAACAGCTTTCAGATAAAGATCATACCGAGAGTCAAACACACAGGTGGTATAGCACGTTTAGAACGACCAAAGCGTCCAGGCGTCAAACAGCTCAAATGTACGAAAGTTTCTGCTTTTAAAATTAAAACCCAGCTGCTTGCAGATTTTTACTCTGCGTCGGCTCGTCACATCAGTACATCAGTGAGCGGCGGGCGGGAGTCCTGCTATAACAGAAAATCCTTACAGAGAATGTCTAACCATCATTTTGTGACATTAAGCTGAAGCACTCTTATACCCCTAGTTCCAGGTGGCCGAAAAGTACCAGAGTAGTCTCATCAAAGTCTGGATTAAAAGAGAAATTAGGAGCTGTGGAATATGCTTACATTCTGGAAAACCTGCCAAAATGGTTGAATTAAAACTCAGTCATTGCACAGCCTTTATGACAACTGTTGCTGCTCACAGTGACAGAACCAGTAATTTGATTTTTGACATAGAAGTGAGTGGGAATATACAATTATTTTTCTCTTAACAAATTCAATAATTTCAAAACTTTATTTTGTATTTGCTTAGGCGGTTACTGTCTAAACTTAAATTTAGTTTGATTATCTGGAACCTTTGAGTTTGATAGAAGGGGACAAATGTTTTTTTATAATGCTACTATAAAGATGCAAAGATGTTTATATACAGTTGGTGGACTGCAAATTAAAACGGTTTTAAATCTTGATAAAAACTAAACCAGATGATTTTAGTGTGGATTTAATAACTAAGTCAATGATGTTCTGATCCACCATAGCTGTAAATTACATAAGAATAAGAAAGAGAAATCATAAAAAATGAAAGACTTTTGCGAGATTTGGAGTTTTCCAAACTCAGGAAAATCCATCTTGGAATGCTCCAATCAAAACCGTCCGACCTATGACCCATATTTTGCTGGACCAGTTGTTTGTCAGCATTGTGCTTTGGGGCAGGTGTTCAGTTGTGATGATAGTATCAACTGCCCTTCTAAGAGAAACAAACATGGCCACACCGGTTGATGCTTGCGTAGAAAAGACTCATGAATAGGTTGTAGAGGAACTAGATACTATCTTTGTTAAAAATTTAATAAAGGGAAGCACTTTGTGAAAAGTGAAACAAGTTAAACAAATATGGCCGCGCCGGTTGACGTTCATGTTGAAGCCAATGCCAGCCGGGTGCTACCTTGCAAATTCTCCAATCAGCTCAAAGTATTCTACTAGATGGCCCTCCCTCATTCAGACGGTTTCTGCTGCAAAAATTCCAGATCGAAACGTGTAGGTTCGACACAGGACGGGGCTACACATAGATCTGGCTGATGCCAGGTTACTGATCTCTTACTAACCACAAAGCATTTTGATGTCCTCAATTATTTACTTCTAAGACTAACAATACATCATGACCGATGGGAATCTTCCAGGTTGGGGATTTTGGTAATATTTGATTTTCCTACCTTAGCTGTACGAAACAATAAATAAATGAATAACTTTGAAGCTTTGGTGTACACTAGGGGTGAATATGGTATGTGAAAAGACACAAGTAATGTTTTTTTGTCATGATGCTTTCCTGTCATGATGCCTGGTCCTGTGCCTTACCTGTATTTTGTCTCCCCAGCTGTCATGTGTTTCATTGATTACCCCATGTTTATTTAAGTTCTAGTGCTCCCCTCGTTCTTTGCTGGTGTCTCGTCTGGGTGTTCCTCAGTCTCCTGACGTCCTCTGTAAATTCTGTTAATCCAGTCGCTTTGTTTCACCCCTGGTGGGGAATGGACATGCATCTGGGTCGTCCATACCAAACGATTCCTGACAGTTTTGTACAAGTATTTATTTCAAACCAATACTTTATGAAATATTTGTATTCAGGAGAAAGAAAAATATCTAATATGATGCCACCCTGGACATGAGACACTGGAGAGAAAAGTTTGCCTGCACTCCTCACATTATTGCACCACATGATCATGAGGGTCAAGACAGACATCCGACTACCGTGCACCGCCGTATCTATGATGGTACGTGGAAAATAACCACCAAGCACTGACAACATAACTCAAAGAATAACTAAAGAGTACGGCTACATTTGTAACACAAACTTTAACGTAACACGCTAAACTTCTACAATTAACACAAACACATTACCTATAAGTCTTTGCGGTTTACAACCATCCCCCAACTGTTTTTTGTTTTGTGGCCACAGTTGCCTTTTTTTTGGTCTCTTTTCAATTATGTTTCTGTTACATGTTGGTGGATTTATGGAAAAAGATCAACCAATATTGCATATCCTTAATTATTTAAATGGATAATAGAGTAAACTAGAAGTTTGATAGGAAAAAAAGATTTTTATGCCGGTTTTGTATTTTACTCGAAAACTAATCCTAATACAAATCTAAAAGAACAGAAAATATGACAATTTTCAAACTCAGCACAGATACACAGTACAGGTAAAATGACCAAGTAAAGCTTGCTCTCTACCTTGACTGTAGTGGATTTATTAACTATTTCTGATTCTCTCTCACACCTGAGGGAGCAACAGTTGATCCTCCTGATGACACAAGGCCAATGGATGCAATTTTTAACGGCATTTTAGACATTAAATCCTAGATGGCAGAAAACCTTCTCCAGCTCAACCAGGACAAAACGGAGGTTTTAGTTATCGGTCCTGAGGCTCAGAGAGAGAAACTTTTACCAAAACTAAAATCATTGTCTTTTAATCCTTCTTTACAAGTGAAGAACCTGGGTTTGATTTTTGACTCTGAGCTGACTTTTATCCCTCACATTAAAAACATCACAAAAATAGGTTTTTATCACCTAAAGAACATTGCCAGAGTCCGCCCCATTCTCTCTCGGGCTAATACGGAGACGCTAATCCATGCTTTTATCACCAGTAGAATTGATTATTGTAATGCCCTGCTTTCTGGTCTTCCCAAAAAGACTACCTCAAGTTTACAGCTTTTACAGAATTCCGCAGCCCGTGTCCTGATGAAGACTAGGAGGCGGGAGCACATTACACCGGTCTTAGAATCACTGCATTGGCTCCCCGTATGTTTTAGGATTGATTTTAAGGTTCTTTTAATGGTTTTTAAGTGTCTTTAAGGTCTTGGGCCTTCTTATCTGTCAGAAATGCTTTTACCGTATGAACCCTCGCGGTCTCTGCGCTCCTCTGGCAGCCGTCTTCTTGTCATCCCCAAAGTCAGGACACACGCTCATGGTGAGGCGTCTTTCCAATATTATGGCCCTCACCTCTGGAACAGGCTGCCAGAGGATCTCAGGGCAGCAGAGAACGTTCATGTTTTTAAGAGCAGGCTCAAGACTCACCTTTTTAGCTTAGCCTTTAACTAATTATTATTTATTAATATATTTTTAACCGCTCGGCATGTTTTACCTGATTTAATTTTTAGTTTAGCTTTTAACTGTTTATTTATTAATCTGCTTTACATTTTTATTATTTGTTTTACACTTATTGTTTTATACTTTATATACTTTATATTTTAGAAACTTTATATTTTAATGTATTTTAATCTTTCTTGCCAGTGTTTCCTCTCTGGGGGGCCCCCTGCATCGGGGGCGGTGGTCGGCTGTGGCTGCCTGAGTGCCCCCCTGGTAGCGCTTGGGTGGAGGTGGGGGTACCAGCCCTCCCTCCTCTGGGCGCCCTGGGTCGGAGCCTTGGCTGCTGCTGTTGATCTGCTGATGCAGATGGCTCCCATGATGGCATTTCCTGGCTCATCTGTCCTCAGCCCACTTTTTGTAGCTTCTAAGTGTGTGTGTGTGTGTGTGTGTGAGTATGGCTGATGGGTTGGGTTGGGAGGGGGTTGTATTTGCATTGATGATTTTATTTTTGACGGGGAGGGTTGTGGGGTTATTTTAAATCTGTAAAGCACTTTGAGTAACTTTGTTTGTTTGAAAAGCGCTTTATAAATAAAGTTTGATTGATTGATTGATCTGTTTTCTCCTGCTATGGCTCATCCTTCACAAACACACATTGCTGCAATCCTTAGATATTTTCTTTAACTAGCCTTGCAGTGAAATAGCTAACCTGGATGTTAACTTACATTCCCAGATGCAGAGGTTGATTCCTAGCTGCTTTATTCAGCTTCTCTCTGTGTAAATAATGCATATAATGCTAATCTTTTTCTTCTTTCTTTTTCTATGAGCACAAATGTGATGTGATTAGAATGTGTCATGGGGAAACTATGTGGAAATCTATTCTTTCCAGAGATGCAGATGAATCTTCTTAAGTAAAGAGCTAATTTAGACATGATGTGCTCTGATTAGCATGTACAGACAAACAGGTGAAACCTCATCGCATTTAATTCCACTTCTGCTCAAACATGCTAAACAGATTTTGGGCTTCTCTTTTATCCCTTACCGCTCACTTCAACACATCCCAATAAATTAGCATTGCTGTAAATGGAAGCAGATTAGACTGGGATCACATGTGGATTCAGTTTGTCTTTGAGATAAACAGGTTTTAACAAACTATGCAGGACACTGTTTATGTGGTTCAATCTCAGCATTGTAGAATTAA
This sequence comes from Apricaphanius iberus, assembly GCA_028564705.1. Lineage (NCBI taxonomy): Eukaryota > Metazoa > Chordata > Actinopteri > Cyprinodontiformes > Aphaniidae > Apricaphanius > Apricaphanius iberus. Next base: position 1,565,516 of record JAPXFQ010002988.1, read on the forward strand.
ATTTTATCAAAAAAGATAATTCAGTGCATGTTCAAAGCAGAGACAATGAGCCAATTCCCAGTTCTCAGTTTTATTTAAAACAGATTAACAAATTGCAGTTTACAGAGAAACATTCCCATTTTCTCTGGGCCAGATGAAGAGATCTGACAATGAATGGTTTTCATAGGCGTCTCTTCTCCCTCGGTCTCTGCTCCAATCAGAACGTTTTTAAAAAGTGTCTTGACAACCACTGGTCCGTCCAGAATTAAGTGTCCTCCTCCTGGATCCAAGTCAAAAGTTCATTCTGAGTTTTATGGTTTTATGGTCCTTCCTCCCTACATCTGGCATCAGACATCCTGTTTTTACAACATGCAGTAAATTACCCAAGAGTTGTATTGCTTAAAAGCCTACCCCAGTTAAAAATACTGGTCAAGGATATGTTTTACAACCATGCATAATATAAACAGACTTTTACCTTCTGAATGCTTACTAAAAGCCCAAAAAAATAACATACAACAAATCCCTCTTTCAATCTATTTTCAAATAGATTGATAACTCCTCTGTACTCTCCTTCAGGGTTAGTGTTTAAAACTTAAGATCTAAAACCTGTATCAGTTTAAAACATGAAGTCTTTCATAAGATACCACAACAAGACTTCCAGATTAAAATTCAAAACTCAACCTGTTAAAATACATTTTTAACCTTAACTCCCATTACTCAAAAATGTCAATCTGTTAATTATAAATTCACCCTCTTTTGGCATTATACAAAAACATATTATTTTAACAATTCCCAAAAACTACTAAATTCAAAACCCAAAAATGTAATAGTAGGTATACGAATATCTTAAATGTAAGGAGATAATTAAATCTGACTTGACATATGTTAATACTGTGGAAGAAGCTTAGAAAACCCATGAACATAGACATTATTACTATGTTATATTCTGAAATAAATCAAACTTAAAGTGGGAAGAACCCTGTGAAACAGAAAAAATAGTTAGAAGTAACATTTTTGTTCTTTTAAAAGTTCATATCTTCTCTTCCGCACCGCTGGCATTCCGTCCAAGGCTGCTGGGAGCTGCATTCAGTAAATGTCTATAAAGGAACTGTCTTTTCCAAATGAAATCATAATCAGATGATTACAATAATAATCCCTCTTTAATGGTAAATTACTCCCGTAATTGACCATTTCCCAAACACAGCCAATTCATTCAGGTGCAGGAAGATGCGATCTGATGCCATTAAGAAAACCTGGTATGGAATCAAATGATTAATTTAACATTTACGCATTGTTTCTGAATTCTTCCTTACAGCTTAAAAAACCCATAACATGTGTCATAATAGCCAGAAATATATCCCATAAAATACGCAAAAACTAACCTAGTTAGCCTGAGTTTTTCCCACTTTAGCTGTCAGACCCTGTAAATTTTCCAAGTATAAATTAACAAAACTAAACCTATAAATTTAAAGTATCCAATTATCTTCAAATTCACCAAACCTGGGCATTCATTGGAACAGAACCATGTTTTCCCATCCAGCACTTGAGACAGGCCTGGTCCTAATGGGGCAGCAGCTTTGTGCCTCTCCCCCCTTCCTCAGGTGCTTGCTGTGGATAAAGCCAAGAACGTTTGTTATCTCAGCAAATTGTCCCCTGCATTATTGTCAAAAGGCAGTTATGACAAGACATTCCACAGATAAGCAGACCAGACGTTCCATCCAGCCTCAACACAAAGCACCGAGCTTCCTGCAGCCTTGGAGTGCGTCAACAGTGGACAAACAGCCATACATGTCCCATGCCCTAATTTGGCAAATCAATATAATCTTATTTAGTTTTACTAAACATGTCCAAACAAGTAGATCTATGGTCTGATCACAAATACAATCAAAAGTATAGAAAAACGCAGGTTAACCTCTATCAGTCAGTCTTACCCACTCTGCAAATTCTTTCATCACCCCCATAACTTCCTTCCTGGGCAATACATTTCAGTCTCAACAGTCTCCCAAATCCTTGAGGTGAGTAAAATATCTGAAAATTAATCAGTAAGATCAGTAGGCTCTATGTTGATGTCCTACAAAATGGTGTCTGAGAGTAAACATAACAATTCATAACATAATGTCTATTCCTCAGATATAAACTGCATCGATACCATTCACTAATTCTTTTCTTCAAAGTTTAGTGGTCTGTTCACAAAGTAAATAGATAAATAAAAATAAAATCAAAAAAGGCTGGATTTTTCTGTTAGATATTGCTAAAGCACCACTAAAACATTGCAATAACAAAAATAAAGGCAATAACCATCTGCAAAGGTTCTATCCCCTTTTTTCTGTCCCTCTTGTAAACAGTCTCTATGGAAAAGTGGCTCTCCTGGTTTCGCTTCACTGAGGTTGAGACGAATAGCTCATATTGAACTAAACCCCTTTGAAATTCAGACTTCACACCACTTTTCCCAGACTCTGTCCCTTTAATCAATTAATAATTTCTGCTAATATAAGTATGCTACTTACAGTGAGATAAAGATGTCCAACTAGGTTCCCCTCCAATTATAACTGTTGTTGGTGTTGTCAAGGTTACCTGTGAAGCTCCTCCCATCTGAGCAATTACCAATAACGATCCAGTCTCCAAACTCCCCCTCACTTAAGTGTACTGGATCTCTATCAAGCTGGCTCAGACAAAAAAAATATCAAAATTAAAAAACATCAAATATTTAAAACAAAATCAGAGAATAGTACTGACTGATAAACACAACATAGTTTACAAAAATAGTCTTCAGTTTGCTATACTTCAAATTCTATCCATATTTCTAAAGAAAAATCCAAGATTTAAATCACTGACAAAACAGCTTCCCTATACATATTTCTGTGGGACTTTAAGACCGTAGTGCAAAACAGGCACGTCTCATTCCCTGATCAAATTGATGTGAAAGTAACTAGGTGGTTGCTTATTGTTAGAAATTGCCAAACCTAAAGTACTTGTTTTTTTTTTGTTTTTTTTAAAAGTCTAATCTAATTTCAAAGTAACTTTTGCTTATATGATTCCTCTTAAAACAAACCCAAAAAGCCAACTGGGCAAGATATTCTGGTTGTAAATAACGAAACAGTTCATACTTCAAGAACATTTGTCAGATTCTGTGAAGTGAATCAAACATAGTCAAACTGATTTTTGCAACTAAAACTCCTCTTAAATTTTTGTAGGATACATAGTAGTCTACTTCCCCTTAGCAGTAGAACAAAAAAACAAAAAAATTCAATAAAGGAGGTTCAAGAGATAAGATTTCTCTAAACACAAACTAGTAGCATTAAAATAAAAAACAAAAACTAGCATTTTTACAGTATCCCAATTATCTCCTTCTATGTCTCAAAGTACAAACAGACATTTAATTGAAGCTTCTAAACAAATGTCAAAGAAATTACCACTGAATCATGTTTTCTTTAATCCAGCTTCTCAAATTAACATTTTCCAAAGTTCTCATTAATAAGCAGACCGCAGTTCAGTAATCTGGGTCAGAATCCAAGTCGAAAAAATATATAAAGGTTGAGAGAGAAAGAGAAAAAAAAATAAAAAATAAAGAAAATAAAATCAAAACAATCTAAATAAATTGTCAGTTACAGAGTCTCCACTAATCAAATGATATATTATGCCATTATTCTATGATCAGAACTGTTCTAAAGTGTTTTAGGACATGTAAATTAACTCTCAGCATCAAGTAGACTAGCTAACAATTAATGAATAACATCTGAAAGATTAATCTCAAACTTTTAAAACTAAAACCAATTCTTATTTGTCAAAACAAAATGTGCATTCAAATATATGGTAAAAAATTATTTCAATGTAGCTCCAATCACATTTTGCTTCTACACGATCAGAATAAATGAATTAGAATTTAGTTCTTACTTCTAAATTAAACCATCATTTCGATCACCGCTGATATTCATTACTTGCTCTTAAACAAATCTACCAAAGAATTTAGTTGTTACTTTCAATCCTTAGACCAATTCCAAATTTATCCCCAGTCTGTTTAAAAACAAACTGATTCCTTAAAGATGACTCTGTGTTTTAATGTTTTCTTTTTTTTCAAACTTAAACATTCAAATCCCACTAGTTTAGAAAATATCACTATGATAAGTATTGTTTTGCATGGTAAAAACATTCAATTTGTAACGGAATTGAAATATGCTGGGTTTCTCCTTGAACCCCAGTTGAAATTTGATAAATCCAATAAGCATTTAGTGTCCACAAAATCCTTAAGAATGTTCAATTGTGTAAATAATTTAACACCAGTCTCCTTTAGGTCATTCATTCAGAGACTAAGCTATATTTCTAAAGTCTATGGAGCCATCAGAAATAAGCCAAACATAATTTTAGCATAAATGTTACTTATTTAAATCACACACTCATTCTCTGTACCATTCAACACGGTGCTTATTAAAAATAAAAATAATTTAGACCAGTTTGTTGCTTTCCAATTAACACCGTTTGCTTTTCGTTCTATTCTTATAATTACTGCTTATAGCTTTATCTTTATTTAGGCCAACTTAATCAAATCCTGCTTAGATCAATCAAAAAGCAACAAATCCACCTAATTAAAGATTCAAAAAATGCAACTTTTATTTTGACTATAAACTCCCCTCTTTTTAATTTTAAAGATGAAATCAAAAATTAAAACTTCACCAAGTCAGAATCGACTCATGAGTAACTGTTCTTAGTCATTTGCGTTTAATTGTAACATGCATCATTATCCCAATAAATGTACATGCTCTCCTCATGTGATAAATTGAGCCTTCTCTGGCAAAACCAGTTAACTAAATCCAGCATGTACTTCTTGATCTTTAATCTCCGTATTGTAACAGTTCAGTTAAATGTGAAACACCTTAAATTGCCCTTCGTAGAAAATGTGCTAAAACATTGCCGAAGGAAGTCCAAATGAATAGCAAACAAAATTTATCTGAGCAGTTATTTGAGGCCGTTTTCTAACAAACGTCGAGTCATATCATAAAATATTAGATCCTAATTAACCAGAAAAATTTAACAAAATCCAAATTCGTTTAAGTCTTAACAAGGCAATCGTCTGCAGGAGTCACTTTCTATCCAGAATCAACTTCTAGCTTACAAGACACATAACATGCAGTTATTTTAAAACACAAAACACATTGACACACAAAAGCAAAAACGCTAGCATAGCACAGCAGCCTACAGCAACGTGCTACCGTAAACCCTCTTTGTGCAACGAAACCTAAAACAGTACAAAACGTACGGCGAAAACACTCAAGAAAATCGCAACACACACTTTAGAAAATTACATACCGCCATCCCAGGTCTTAATCCGCACAATTTATACCACTTTACCAAACTGTAATTCGGCACGAACAAAACAATCTCCTGTTCTTCCAACACGGACTGAAACACATTTCCAAACAGCCGTCCCGCACAGAAAACACCGAATCTACAACGTCCGTTACAGCCCAAAACCATTAACAAAAAACACAACATTATAAGCGGTGACTTTTAGACCTTCCAAAATCATTTTATCGCGGAGGTTTACACCAATTATTAAATTATTTTATCGCGGAGGTTTACACCAATCTGTCACAACTTTCGTAGTCTGTTTCGAGAAATTTCCCAGCGCCGGCCTCCAGAAAACCACTCAAAAGACTCGAACAGATGGCAGAAAACCGCCTATTACCACTAATTTATTTATCAAAACATATAGTCAAAGCTGTTGTATGTTAGCCGTGCTATTAAGCAGAAAATAACGCAGAACTCGCTCCGCCATCTCACCACCTAGCTTGGGCGTCCGCTCTGATGGCCTGTTGTAAATGTTCACAACTAATTCTTATAGACTTTTTAATTTCAGTTATCCATCATATTTAGTTATATATTTATTTATCTATATTAATTTATTTAATATACTCGAGTTCATTATTTATACTATAACATTTTAACACAAACGCAACATCTCCAGCACGTCTCGCAAAGCGCCTGCGTAAAAAAACCATCTCACACACACACATACAGACACACAAACACAAGCGCATGCGCATCACACACCAGCTCGTCACCTCAAAACATCAAATACAGTACTTTTACAATATTATTAAAAACTAACCTCAATCGGACACACCAAAAGTCGGACCATTTCACAACCCAATTCACGTGGCTCAATCGTGCGTTTGGGGATACGCCGGCCGTTCAAGGTAATCCGTACAGATTAACAGAGGGCTCACCGGCTCTACCGCAATCTTCTTTCGTTTGCCAGCCTTGAAGAATCTCCGAAAGCGTCCTGTCGAAGTTGAGATGCCAATTCTCAAGCCCCGATCCGCACTTTGGTCGGGCCCGATTTTGAGTCGTTGAAGGGACCGCTCCATCCGGTCCATCTGCTCCATTGTCCTGCAGAGTAACAAACACCATCTCCCAGCAGGCACCGGTGTTTCTCTGCGGAGCGCAAAGAAGGTCGCAATCATGCGCAGAACAGAGAGACAGACAGATGAGCAGCTTCAACTACGGGCCCGCAACAGTCAATCTGCTCAAAACAAAAAAAAACATATTTAACTCGCATGACAACATTTACCCAATGTTAGATTAACCAATCAACAGAATTAAAAACTACGCAACTCTGCGCAAATTGTCAATAGAGCAAATACATGTCCGTCTAAGTAATTTAAAAAATAACTGGATCTTGGTCCAAACTCTGCACACGTTCGAGGTCACCATTTGTAGAATTAAATTTTATCTGCACTCTTCCACTCCATTCTCTGTTGTTATTTTAGCGTTGCTCGACCAGGACAGCAGGCGGTGCTAAGTTTTCATGGCGTCTCTGCTTACTATCACAGCGCCGCTTCTGTTTTTTTTCTAGGCTGGTGCACACATTTCTTCCTCAAAGAGCAATGAACGACAGACAGTACGTTTTGATTAAGATGTAAAGCTTTTTACTAGAAGTGCGGATTATAGAATACTCTAGAAACACATGGAAACAAAAACACAGCAGCTGCTTTTTGTTGTTTTCCTACACCTCCTTGCCAACTTTAATTTAGTACAATAACTATTAGAAACTCAACAGAACAAAAATTAGATAAGGAGTTTAAAAAAAATGTGTTTTTTTCAGACAAAATGGTTATTCATTCAATGTCATTTGTTTGGCCTCCAGAATACATGATAAATGTCATTCAATAAAATGGACGGTAATTATTTAAAAATCATCCACTGTGATTTTCTGCATTTTTGTTTTAGATTTTGTCCCTCATTGTTGAAAAGTACCTTTGATACACACATCCCAGATTAGCTCCCCCTTATTGCATCCCACCAAGATGGATTGTAGAAGATGGGTGGAATGTAATAAATTATGTTCTTGGGATAAATGAAAAGGCAGTAGGCAGGATGTAGCCAACAATAATTTATTGTATTGATAAAGAAAAAAATGCAGCTTTAGCTTCTTGGCAAAATAAATACAAACAGAGCTATGCCCCTGAAACCAGAGCCACTCCAGAAACAAGTCTAAAGTCGTCCCCCTTTGGTGAGCTCCAAACCCACCAGTGTTTGCACCAAGCAGACACACCCGTGTCTGAGATGTGCATGATTGCCACACCTTAAATACCCTGCCTCAGCTGCTATTTGGCATTGGTCAAAGCTGGACTTACCAGCACAGCCAAGACACAGTAAGTAAATAAAAAAAATAAAAAATCACATTCACATAGCTGTATAAAAAAATTGATCATGTGAGTTTTTTTGCAGAATTACTTTTTAATTGTACTGTTTTTACAAAGTCAGATTGCTGCTTTAGAGTCAGCTGTGTGTACCTATCTAATAAGGTCTCTCTGAGGAGATTCTGCTATGGTTGATCAGATATCTTGATCAAATACATCCTGGGGATTGAGGAGTCAAGCAGAGAACATCTAGAGCTCCCTGAGGATAAAACAAGTGAACAAAGTACTGTAGTTTTTTTCAACCAGTTAAAGAACTGAGTAGAAATATCTATGAAGTGGTGTCACTCCAACTAAGGTGCAATGCCTCAGGCATACATCAAAAAGCTGTGAAATGTTATGGCTCTGTGAAGTATTTAGAAGTTATGTTATTTATTAAAAACAAAAGAAAAGAGATTTCAAACAAAGAATACTGAAAGGATATGGCTTCCTAGCAAAAATAAATGACTGACAGACCAAGAAACACAAACTGTTATGAAAGGATTTAAAGGTGATTACAAAGCTTAAAGCTGCTGGTCTACTGATAATACTACTTGAAATAGACACTAAAAAAGGAGCTTAAGCACTGATCAGGAGTTGGCAGCTCAATGCGTGTAAGTTTTATAAATCATATCAATATGGGCATTTATAAGGTATGAGTCACTGACATATCCCTTTTTGTTGTGAGTCATTTGTTCTAACCTGTCGAATGGTTGCCAGCATGTGAGGTTTTAGTTCACAACCCTGAAATCACCCAAGGAGAGTGTATTATTGGAAAGTTGAATGATGTGAACATCTGCAGGTATTTTCAGGTATTTTTCTGGCAGATACACCCCTCTAGAGACTGTAATCTTAAATAAATACCAAAATAGCACATGGAAATCCAAATAGCAGTTTAGTCATAATGTTAGATTAAGGTCTTGACTTTGTCTGGACCGCACAATTCCATTTACAGCCTCAGATCTAAACCATTGCATTGTAGCACTGCCCATATGTTTTTGTTCTGAGAGTTTTTTTTTCCTGGATTGATCTGTATTTATCTTTATCCATCTGTTCAATAACTCCCAACAACGTCCCTGTCCCTGCTGTAAAAATAAACTTGCCACAGTATGATGCCATGACATGTTTCAGTGGGAATTTAGTGTTCAGGATAATATGCAGTGTTTTCTGCCACACACAGTATTAATGTTTAGTAGTTTTGTTTTGGATTGCATTTTTATGTCATGGACACAATGAAAAATCTGTGCTATGAATGTCGGTGCAGCAGTTTTGAATTGAGCAGACACATCTGGCACATTTGCACAAAGGGAACTTTAGGGTAATTTCAACGGACTTTCCTCTGTTGGGATAAATTTGTTGGTTCCTGAAACAGCCCGGAAAACAAGCCTGATGGCCCGACCTGTTGAAGCGGAGACATGCATACCTTGAAGCTCCAGTAAAATTACCCTCCTGTTCTTATAGTGGAAACACGCCTGTTGACAATTTTTGATTGTTGTTCAAAGATTTAGTAGATTGCGCCTTGGGAAATATTTTTTTAAATAAAAATTGGTGTAGTTCTTATTGTGTTAATATTCAGTCATTTTTGTTCAGTAGCTGATAAATGTTCAAAATACTCTGAAATAATAGATATGTAATTTTATTTTTTATTTTTAGCTTACTCAATCCTATTTTCTCAGAAAGAAAAAAAAATATTGATGTATTTTGTCAACAATGCTGTATGAGTTGGAGAATATCAGCCATTAAACCTTTGTCTTTAAGTAAGGAGATTATTTTCTAATGACAAGGCATTATATAACAGTAAATTAGAAATTTTGTAACTTTTCAAAGCCAACAACAAATCTAAAAAAAAAAAAAAAAAAGCAGAAAGGAGAAAAAATGAACAATTCAGGTATTAGGATGAATGGAAGCATTGTGAACTCTGATTTTACTCATACATATAGTGGTTGATATATTGGCTGTTGATTATATTTGTACCACTTTTTGAATGACCTCAGAAAAAAGGCTTGTATGTTCCATCAGAAGTCGGGGTCACGGGCCTCTTAAATATTTTATTTTGTGGTTCAGTGACTGGAAAGTTTGGGAACCACTGATTTAGATCATATTAAAGTAAACGCAACAACTTAAAAATTCAGGACACCCATTTGTATTTCATCAAGGTATTTTTAATCTTTTTCCCCTTCTTCCTCCTCTACTTTTCCCTCTCTTTCTTTTTAACACCTGTAGCGGAAAGTATCCAAAGCAATCCAGGCGTGTTTCTGGAAGGTGACAAATCTCAAGGAGGTCCAGCTTCGCAGCCTTCCCCTGAGACAAAAGCTGAGGGAGGAGGAAGAGGTAGAGAAGAGAGCGACCGAAGAGACAGCGTGACCAGCATTGAAAATGAAATGTCAGTTTGCTCCAAGAGCCAACTAAGGAACACAATTGCTAACAGTGAGTGGGAGGGAAATAGTCATAAAAAAAAAACCAGTGTCCATGGCTTTTTTTTTTTTTTTTTTTTCTTATTGAGATCAGTGTATGGTGCATGGAATTTAAATGGATCCCAGATAGCACCGTGTGTCTTTAACTATGTGTGTTATCATCTCAGTTTCCAGTAGCTGGTGGGGCTCCAAGCGGCTGGACTTTGCTTTATACTGCCCTGATGTGCTCACGACATTCCCAACAGTAGCTCTGCCACATCTTTTTCACGCCTCCTACTGGGAATCCAATGATGTTGCTGCATTTGTTCTCCGGCAGGTAGGATAGACTCACTGATGGCATAACTAGTTTCTTCCTTTTACATTTAGCAGAAATTATGACTTCTCAAGAGAGAGATCTCAAACAAACCACTCCAAAAGACACTTGGTAAATGAATTGTCTGTCGAATAAAGCAGAACCGAAGATCTAAAGAATGGTTTAGATTTATAAGTGATTATTAATGCTAAGGTGATGTTAAAGTAAAAAAATAGTTGCTGGTAGATGAGTGAGAGTCATGTTGTACATTTGAGCATAAGCCTTTTAAATCCTTAAATAAAAAAGGGGCCAAGAAGGATTTCATAATTACAGAAATGTAGATATTTTAAAGGTTGTTTGTGTGAATCTATTATTGTACACCGGTAAAGCAGAGTATTAATTGAGTATTCTCTCAATTAAAACGGAATTCCATATCTATTAGTTAGAGCTGGAAAATAGGCCTTTAAATAGTTGCTTTTTTTGGCATCATGAGACCAAAGAACAGAAAAACACAAGAATATTTTTTTTGTATTTATGAACTTGCTTCCCAGTCATATCTGACAACAATTTAACTAAACCAACTTTTGGAAAAAAGGTAGTTTTTTTCATGGATGTTGTACCAATTATATCACAGTTTATTTGTTGTGAACTTTTCATTGTAAAATCACCACACATTTTTTCACATTAGAACAGAATAAAATAACAAACCAAAAACATTTAGGGCAAATTTTATCATACACAACCAGTTAAACACATACACCCCTTTACCCATTAGTTTCTCTGCAAATAGACTGCTCAGTATGTTCCTCTATTTAATTGAACATACAAAAAAATAAGCATTGAGAAGGATAATACTGTGAGAAAAGAGATCCAACCACACTGGAAGCCACCCCACAGCTACAGAAGAGTCACGAACAAGGGCCCTCATGTAAATCATTGTCAATCTCCTCCCATCATAGTAAGTGAGCAGTAAGTGAGGTTCAAAGGATTTTACTAATATGAATGAATAAACAATCTGAAATTAAGATTACTGTAACCATAGAGGGAAACTTCTTCAGATTTCAAAACAAACAAACAAATATTTGTGAATCCAATCAAATTAGGAAGTACTCTGATGTTCCAAAAAAGCAATGACTTTGATGTAATCTTATGTTTGTAGCCTTTTTTTTGTAAAAGTAACATTGTATAGTTTTATTCCTTAGACCACACAGACCATCCTGACTCTTATCAAACACTGAAATCTTTCAGACCTGCAGTCTTCACATGAAAGCACATGGTTTCATCTATCTCATTCAAAGAGATAGTGATGCCAGAGACAGAAGGTTAGTATATTAATTGCGTAAAACAGATCACGTACATTTCAGTTCATCAAAGGAATGAATAACATGAATACAGTAAGGTGCATTATGAAATTAAAACACTATATGGTATGAAAACTGTCTACAAAAAACTGAAGAGAAAGCAGAATATGTTGAAATGGATTACAGTCTTTTTTTGTTATCCTGTTTGATTTTCTGGTATTTTACATTCTTTCATAAAAGCAGAGGTCATGAATGAATTTCTAGACAAAAAAGGAAGTTTGATAAAGCAGAAATGTTAATACAACGAATAACTGAAGCTTTTTCATTACGACGTGGGAACAAAATTACTCAAGCTATGGAAATGAAAATTAGATTAGCTGTAAACTCAGCCAGTTGTGTAATGATGTAGTGGACTGATAATTGTTAAATCATAGTACATTGTTCAGAAGACAAAAAAAAAATCTGTGAGATGCTGCATCTTTACTCTCTTTTTAGAGTACACTTCTACGGCAATGAGGAATATTTCTGGGATTTTTATACTTTTTCCTCTCCAAAGTAATTTTCTTTTGCAGCTGATTTGCATAGTTTATGATGCATTCTTTCCCCCCAAAATATTAAAGCAAAATTCTTTTTTTTTGCACATGTTTTATCTGGAATATTGTGTAATGTGAGCACACAACACAGTGATAACATGCCATTACAATGCAATAAAGCCATTCTTAGATAGACATTGTAGTTGTCTTTTCAAATAAACCAATATTTTATCAGAATATTGTCTTTCAGCTGCTTTTGGGGGGGGACCCTACCCTACCCTACCATGTCTGGAACCCTACCTCGACACGTAAGGTCTTGTGTCATACGATAATAAACCGGTAAAAGTAAACCGAACAGGGGGCAAAAGTTTGCTTTCAGACCCCAAGGTTTCAAAAAGACGAAGTCCTGAAAATTACAGTTTTTCATGGCCATTTTTAAAGGGGCTTAAAGAACTAATTTTTTTTTTTTGTAAAGTGCATACCAAAAAAATTGAAAGCAAGGCATCATCTTGAACTTTGTCCAGTTTTACGTTATGTAAAATGGAATTAGATTCGCAAACAAATAATTAGGTGTAAACATATATTAATCCTGCTGTAATTACTGATCATTATAACTTCCAAGAGAGTGCAGATGTCTGTGGAGCACAACCAAATTACTGTAAAAGTTCAACACACTGTAAGCATTCAATTCTTAGCCCATTTAAAAAACGAATTTCAGACATAGGGATGTTTTCCCATTAGTTTTCTTAAGAGTTAGAAAGTAAAGGCAACTGGAATTCTCTTGTAATCTTGAAAGCATTTCACCTCTGACCATAAACGTCATCAAAATATCAACAGAAGTCCAATTACTTTAATTTTTTAACTCTGAAGGCTATCATGTCCTGGATAACTAAGAATCTCCACAATTTTTTTTTCATTAATTATTTTATATGTCCTTTGCAGAAGTATTCATCGACCTTGAACCTTTTCTCATTTTGTCTCTTTATAATAACACATTTCAGTTTATTTTTATTACGTAGGTTTTATGTCACAGAGCAACATGAAGCTTTTGAAGTAGAAGAAAAATGATTCATGGTTTTAATTGTCTTTTTTTTGTAAACAAAAGTATATAAGCTATGGCATAAAATTATATTCAAGCTATTTGATTCTAACCACAGGTATCAAATCTTAAGAGAGTAAGACCAGTTATCGTCATCTCTGGATCTCTGGATCCAGTAAGAACTTTACCAAATAAATAAGCAAAATCCCAGAAAGCTAATCATTCAGCTGTTAGTATCGCTTGGTGTTTTTTGATATGGGAGATAAGGACTGAAAGCTATTTTCTTCAGTTAAGCTGATTAGTGCTCTTTCCTTTTCTTAAGTTAGAACATATTCTTGAAATGTGCTGAGAAAGGAAGCATCTCAAGTTTCAAATGAGTCAGAAATTATATTTAGAGCCTCTTTCATCTAATGACTTTCTACAAAATCCCCTCTTAGCACTTAATCGGTGCTACTGTTGCTCTCTCCATCAGAGCATATTTATAAAACACATACATTATTGCAAATGTTGTTTCAAGGCTTCAGATCAAAAACCATCTCACAACAATATTGCCACAGTGCTTTTCCAACTCATTGCTGATTCACAAATCTGGGTTTTCAGCAGATGTAAAGGAACATAAATGCTTTTCCTGCTTTTACAGTTATTTGCATACAGTTTATTCATGTTTTTTTCTCAGTCTGACATAAATCAAACTAACGTTTTTTGTTGAAGATTATTAAGAATTAACAAAAAATATTTATTCATTTGAATGAAAATTATATTTTTCAGGTGTTTTTAAATTATCTTTAAATAATAAATAATATATCTATTTCCTTTGTATTTCTATACATCTTTCCTTTTTAAAGCATTTGAATTGGTTCAAAACGTCTTAAGTTTGCTACCCACAGCTTCTAACAATAGTTTACAAGACTTTTAGCCAATTCCTTCAGACAGAACTAAAGTGACTCAGTCAGGTTTTTACAAATTTTATATAAATTCTACTTGAGTCTAATATCAGAACTTAGAAATAAACATAAAAAAATATTGCTTTGATTTTTCCTAAGCTACTCTGTAATTAGTCTGGTGGCATACTTCTGTTTATTCAAAATAGGAACCTACCTTTTACTTCCTGGCTGATGTCTTGAGATCCTGCTTCGGTACTTCCACATATTGCTTTAGTGATGATGTCATTTATTCTGTGAAATGCATAGGTCACTGGTGCAGAAAAAAACCCGCACATAACATAATTCTTCCACCCCTATGCTTCACAGTCTTGATGTTGTTCTCAAGCTTGCAAGCTTTCCCCTTTTTCCTCCAGATATGACAACAGTTATGGCCAAACACATCAATTATGATGTAATCACACAGAATATGTCTCCATAAATGAGAGATTATGTCGCTGAGGACAATTTTAAAATGGCTTTGTATGTTGCTGTTAGTGTTATGTCAGTACAGAACTTGCTTCACTGTGGTTAATATAATTCTCTTACCTGGTACAATCACCATCTTTACAAGGTGATCTCTTTTGTTCTACAAGCATCAGGACATTTTTCTTAAGAATGACCTGGATCTGTGAACTTCCATAGTTTTTTTACTGACTGATGTGACTAAAACTTCACCCCCTTGGTTGCCTGTGGATAAAATGTGAATTAACCACTTAAGATCCCTCAAAAGCTCACAATGCTTTAACATCTGGGCTTTCATAAACAGTTTAGAGTCATAATTTATGTAAATCTTGGAATTTGAAAAAAAATATAAGTCTCTGAAATATGATTTTCTCAATATTCTGGCATCTACTAAGCTAAAATATTTTTGGGAAATCTGAATTGACTAAAAATAGTTTTAGACCCTGTCCAGACCTAGCCGGGTATCTCACAAAACTGAGATATTTTCTACGGTTTGGCCTGTCATCCACACAAAAACGCACCGAAAATATTTCTTTTTAAAAACTCCAGCCAAAGTAAAGATCTGCGTTTTTTTCCCTTTTCAGCATCTGCGTGTGGACAACTGTAACCAAACATGTTGCAATGTCACTGTCCGCAACAAACAATGCTCCAACATGGCTTAGGCCTGTGTTTACACTCAGAAATAGCATTTATGCCCTCAGAGCTGTGTCTGTATTACTGATTGTCCAAGCGCTTTTTGCCCGGTTGTTTTTAGAAGCTCTATTAGTTCTTCTATTGTTAAAGCTACTCCAAGAGGATAGGATTTGGTAGAACTACTGCCCCCTACATCTTTGACAAGTCTATGAATGTGTTGAAAAAAACATTTCTCTGGTTAGGTGTAGATGGGGATTTCTTTTAAAGTAGGTGGGTAAAATATTCGTAAAACAGAAAAAAAAACAGCTACATCTGTACATGGCCTTAGTTTGATTTAATCTCAGAGGATGAGGGGAAAAATGGTTATGTTTAATCTTTTGCTGTGCACATATATACCCTGTTTAAACTGCATATTTGTGGGTGTACTGACAGCTCATGCGATGTGACTGTGTGAGGACCCAGGAAGCAGACCACTTGGACTCGGCTCCATTTTCTCCTTCTGGCCCACGTGAGAAATGGCTCAGGCGGAGGACACATGTGAAGCTAAGGGTAGGTTTTTTTACACAAATTTGTACTCCATTTCCTCTGAAAACTGATCATGCATCATTATTAAAACACCCTACTTAACTCCCATTAAAACAAACATGTAAGAAAAATAGTTTCTTTTGTAATTGCCAGCTATTTAAATGCTGCAGTTTAAATTGCACTGATTCTAATTCTACCTGTAATTAGGAGAGGCTTTATTATAGGGCTGAACGATTAATTGCAGATGCAATTAAATCGCGATTTGGTAAAATGCAATTTCCTAATCGCAAAGGCTGCGATTTGACTTGATATAACCATATCTTGTAAAGTCACGTGACTTGCAAACAACGCAGGGAGAGAAGGAAACGCTGCACTTTAACCAGTTATAAAATGACCAAAAGCTTAACAGAATCCAACGCTGCACAATAGTTAGTACCAAAGAGGAAAAGTACATCAGTTGTGAGATATTATATCTGCTATGAAAACGTTGATGCTGCGCAACGGCAGGTATTATGCAGAATCCGTCTTGGTATTGTTGCTGCCTCACGAGGTAGGCTACAGTATGAACCTTTATCAACACCTAAAAACATCACACTACCATATATGAGAGTTAGATGGCTGAACTGACCGCCAACAGTGTTTCAATTTCCAGTAAACAAACTTCGAGGCGACAGGTATCGCTGACCGAGCTGTTTCAAAGAATCGCTCCTTACGAAAATAAAAAAACGGCACACTGAAATAATTCGTGCTATAACGGGTTTTATAGCCAAAAGTATGCTTTGTTAACCATGATGAATAAGCTAGGATTGAAACTCACGAACACATTTTAGCCACATTTTACCTACGCTGTATAAAAAATGCCGACAAGAAAGTTAAAGCCGCACCGAAAACAGCGGAGTATTTTGCAACAACTGACCTGAGATCAAACCGCTCTACGGAGCCATACCAGAGTCTGAAAGTGCATTAGATCGATGGAGAATTAAAAATCAGAGCTTGTTCCTTCAAGCATCCTACTTCCTGGATAACCACACGGAGGAAAACATTGCAGCCGGAGGGAATTATTAGCTGGGATCAAAAGGAAGAAAACATTGATTGCAGAACAACACCGATGACCACCAAGTGTGATGATTAAAAGTAGATAAAGTTGTTAATATTTGCCTTTGTCTTAAAATCAGTAAATAATCTTATGGAATAGAATAAATTATGTATAAAAATCTGTTTATAGTACACAATATTTTTGATTGCATTAATTAAAAAATGCATGACAACAGCCCCCAAAAAATAATTGCATATTAAATCGCAATCGCAATATTGAAGAAAGAAAATCGCAATTAGATTATTTTCCAAAATCGTTCAGCCTTACTTTATTGTCAATGCTATATTTTTATCCCTTATTTGCATCTGGCCTCCACAATGCATTCTCATTCACCCAGTCTAAAAATACAGTTCTCATTGATGCTGCAATTGTACTAGTTAAACTCTGTGGCTTTAAATTCTTAAAATCCTCCTACAGCTTCACCTTGAAGCTCTAAATCTCACGGCAGGTAATTACATGATTCACCAAAGCCTTGCTGAGCAGAACAACCAAGGTTGAATTTGTATTCTCATTTCTGAGTCCACAAAACTCAGTAAAGGTTTTCTTTTCATATGGCTAAAAATGAACCGTTATGCATCAGAATACCATGGTAACATTGCTATATTTGACTTTCAACATTTTCTTTTTTTAGTCTTCATATTGTTCCGCTTTACTAAGTGAAATTTTTTTCTAGCCTGTTGATTCAATGTCCTTTAGAGCTATGGCAACTGGGTTAATCCTTGCACCACTAGCATACTGATGAAACTTGAAATATTTTGATATAGTGCAAGGGGTCATTTATTAATTTAAAAGTAAGGCTTTTAAATGATAGAATCTTTTATCTAATTAATCCACAGGGTAGCTGTGAATCAATCGTGAGTAATTAACATTCCTAAATATGACCGAAAAACTAAGATTTTTGGTCTAAATAAAGTACAAATCTGAATGATGTTGCTCTTTAAAAATTAAATAAAGAAGAAATCCATGGAACTTTTGTTTTGAACTGGTCAGTCACATTTACACATGGCAATTTTCTTTTAGCAAGTTAATAAAGCAAACTAATTGATTAGCAGTTTCTGAATATAAAGCTGACCTGTTTTTTATGTGTTACTTTTCACAGCAAGGTCTGTTTGTTAGTGGACAGTACTGAGATAAATGATGCTGGTTTGGATTATCACTTGTGACCTCAGAGTAAAGGGGATTTTGTTAAATAAATCTAACCAAATATTAAACTTTGGCCTGTATTTTCATGGCACCCCTCTGTACACAGCTGTTTTTTCAATTTAGTGCACGCAATCTCAGCATATCACAGAGAGAGCTCCCGCTGTCAAACAATTAACTGTTGACAGAGCTAATGGTGGGGACCGGCTGGTAATGTTGAACTTTTTTGTGAGATAACACATCCTTTAGATCAATTATCATTAGCTAGTGTCATGACACAGAAAAAATGCAACAAAAACACAATTGATCACATGAATATTTGGCTTTTAATCTTGGATTCTTTTCTGCCCTTTTACTTCCTGTCCTGTTACAAGGTTTTTGAGTAATAAAAATTAAATTCTCTTGCATTTCACTTGAACTTTTTTTCATTTGGTTGTTACTTTCAATTGAAAAGTATGGAATAAATAAGTAAAGATTTAATGTCTGGAATAAGTTGCTTCTCTCCATGATGCAAATATTGACATAAAAAACTGCAGCAGATCTGTAGAAATGTCCCATTCTGTGAAACGTCTTGATTTTAACATTTATCCTGTTGATCAGATGTAACGAATATTGTACCACTCTTGAGAAAGCTGCTAAATTCACTTCTGTTGCATAACTAAAACACAAATGCCAATTTCTAGTCTTAAATGTTATATTTGTTTGTAAATACGTACATAGTTTATTTTATATGATTAGGATAACATTTCACACTCAAAAAACTGTCCACATGGACACTTTAGACTGACTTAACAATTTTACTTTTAAGGAACCTAACTCAATTAGGTGGAACCTGTTGACCAAATAATTTTAATTAAAGTCAACATTTCAGTTTTTTGAGTGCATTTGTATGCTGTCGTTGAAAACACATTATAAAATAAAAATGAGGAGTAAGATTCCTTCTTTTCATGGAGGTTTAATAGGACTTATTTGATCTATCAAGGAGAAACAGTATTACAGAGTATTTGCTACAGCTGAATCCTGCCTTCCACCAACTGACTGACCACTTTACAGATTCAGACAACCTTACTATTATTTACACCATATCAGTAAACATTTCTTCATGGTGAAGTTGCTAGACTCTGATAGGACATGCTCAATCTTAGAACTCGTCAGGATGTTCAATGCTCCGAGGGTCGTTTCCATGGCAATACAGGATGTAGGAATCCTAATATCAGTTAATTTGACCTAACCTAATATTATACAGTGTCACACAATCAGACTATCACTATATCATGAAGAAATAGCACACAGTTCTCTCAGTATGTAAGACTACACAGAACAGATGACTCTTAATATAAATTTTCCCATAACATATGCATTTTGAAATCTTTAGACTGCATTCAGTATGTTTTTATAATACCATGTATGGTAGCATTATGAAAATCCACATGGGTTTAAATGTGAGAAAAATAAATTTGGCGGAACAGGAGACATGTCACATCTATTGTGGGTCCCTTTTGGTGTGCTGATGTTGTGAATAGTTATTTTATTGTGAGCTTAATAAATTGGGTTTCATGGTTCATTTTTCACGATCTGTTGGACTTTAAGTTAAGTTTGTTAATTTCGACTGATTTGTTCCATCTTCTGCTTTCCTGATCTCTAGAATTACTTTTCCCTCAGTTCCTCTGTTTAGGGATGGGACAAATGAACCGAGGCTCTGAGGCGTGTCTCTAGCAAAGGTGGGCGTGCCAAATGAAGTCTCGATTTTTTTAAATAATTTTTTTAAGCGTGTGTCAAGAACGGAAAAATCACATGACTAAGGTCTTGGTTTTGTGCGGGTGATGTCATTGTCGTTTCATCATAAGCGCTTTCAATCTAGCTGCCCACTGTGGTGTTGTTGCAGTTTGTAATTTTATTGAGCTATTTAGCTGGTCAGTCAGGTAATTGAACATCTTGTAGCATTCTGAGATGAGCTCTAAGATACATTTTCTTGTACACTTGAGAGTTGGCTAAATGTCCACATGTTGATGCATCCTGTTTGGTGTGGGCACTTTATTCTGTAGTCACATAATCACAGTCTTCAAGTTTATACCTATGGTTTATACACATACAATCCAATTCCCATTCATAGGCTACGTCCACACTAAGCCGATAAGGTTATATAATGTTATCCACTCAACACGAGCATTTACGCCCCTTTTAAGATCCGTTTAAGGTCCCATGATTGCGCAATCCCATAAAGACCTGTGCAAATACTGTGCATGCGCGAAAAGACGAACGGAAAACGCGTATAACCTACGTGACGCCAGCGCCTACATAATGTATACAAGAAGCTCTACAGCACAATACATATCTGCTTGTCCCGTTAACCGAAGAGAACAATAGCTACTCAGAGGAAGAGAGAGTTTTTGGTGTGGACAGACGACGAGATCGATTTATTACTCTTCGCTGTTGTCTTTGTCTGTAGTGTCGTATTGTTATTGACGCAGCATTCATTGACACCACTTCCTTTCATTATCCGGGGAAGTTGTCCACACTTGCACGTTTAGCCGTTGAATTAAGATTGACACGGCTCTCTTACCCGGCTAATAGTTATCCGGCCACAGACCTTAAACGACGCCGGGTTAGTGTGGACGATTGGGGGTTGTAGACTAAATAATTATACGTTTAAGGCATTAGCTGGCTTAGTGTGGACGTGGCCATAGATGGAGTCTCCAGGATGAAGGAATTCTTCTCCTGTGTGAGTTGATTCCTTATGATAAGTTGTTTAAGTGAGAATATGTCCTTGCCACGTGAAAGTTCTTTCAAAGGCCGGAGAAAAATTGTTTAAAAGGAACTTGTTCATCCAAAAACACTGACAAACCTGCTTTTAAATAACAAATTAATGAAACTATGCATTTTTTAATATTTTTATTGGAAATAAATTTAAATTATGATTTAAGTTATGTGCTCTCTCTCTACAGAATATGACATAGCCTGTAATACATTTAATCATACAGCAGACAGCAGTGTTTTAAACCATTTAAGTGAGGCCTCAAATAGTTAACCATTTGGTGAAACGATGTATTGCACAGCCTTATTGATTCACAGGGCTTCATTTTCCCATCTCTACCTTGTTTTCTGCCCTTGTACACACACTATCTGCTCATTACCTCACCTATGTTGCATTCCGTAATCAAGGTCCCAGTTTTTATTCTCCGGGGTTCAGTCAACATTTTTTAGATCTTGTTGTTTTTTTGCTTCCATCTTGTTTATTCAATTATCCAATTTCATAATCATCTTGGTTCTTTGGCTGTGCATTTGATCCCTCAAACCACATTAGGACACCGTCAAAGGAATTTCAGGCTCAGAGCACGAATAGCAAGCTGAACAAGAATCTGATAATGAGTTCTGCTTAAAACTGATTTCTCACAGATCGTCTTTGTATTACTGATTAACATTGTACAAAGATCCAGTTTTAGACTACAGATAATTCAATGAATTTGAGGGGAAAGCAACAAAGCATTAAAGACCATATATAACTAAAGTACTTTTATAATGACAATATGATGAAGTGAAGGTTATGGAGAAGTCAATAGAGTTGGTTGTAAACCCAGAATTTATGTCATGGAGGGGCATTACTGAGTTGGTCACTTTTGATTACTGTGCTCATATGTTGATAAAGGCAGCCATTTTGGCTAAAGATTTAGGGATTAGGCCTTCTCTGCTGGCTGGCTTCTTTGCAGGGAACTCAAATAAAAAACAGACGAGATGGAAGGTTAAGAGGGAAAAATAAATTTGCTCTGTAATGTCCCACCAAGCACACTTTTAAAGTTAATAAGCTTTAAACCTGAACATAAACACAGACACAAATATATAATTTCCCTTGTTATTATTATTATTAATTTTAAGATACCTGATTGAACTAACTTTTGAAATTGCATAACAGTTACTTCAACTTTGTAATTAAACTCTGTACTAGTTTGAGAAACTAAGGTTATAGTCAAAGTAATGATAGTTTAAGCGATTTAGTTTAAATTATCTTAGAACAATTGAACAGAAATGTACGCATCAAAGAATTTCAATCACCAGTTTTGTGAAGGTCTGCCCTGCTGTTACTGATTTTAGCTAACTCTGATCTGTCTTAAAAGCTATAAATAGTAGCATATGTTTTGTCTACTTTTCTGGGGAAGGCATTTTTAAAAACAGCCTTAAATTACAGAGCCATCTACTTCTAAAACACTGAAAATCTACAAATACAGTAAAATTATCCATATTACAGGACAGGTTTTTCTAAAAACTAAAATGAAATACATCTTTCTTTTACTATATAGGAATAGAATGGATAGCCAAATCACAAAACGTTTCTTCTTAAAGAACCTTCAAATAAATACTAGCTGTGTGACACTTAATATTTGGGAGGGAAAATCTCACAGAGGTGTCAAACTCTGTTCCATTTTGGCCCATGTCAAGATCATAAATGGCCTTAAAGGGCCGGTTGTGGCAGAATGTATTAATTAAAACTATCTTTAACAGAGCGTTAAAGTATTAATAAATATTTGTATTTGCATTTAGCAAGTACTCCTTAAAATATAATATATAATAATACTGAACATCTTTTCACAATTATGTGATTCAGGACTATTCAAATAAACACTGATTTGACTGATAATATAGTATTTGGTTGCACATAAATTGAACTTAAAGGTTATATTCATATGGTTCTCTGGAGCTTAGAGGGCCACATAAAGTGTTGTGGTGGGCCGGATTTGGGCGTGTCACCTTGAGTTTGACACGGTTGCTCTTGAACCATCATCACAGCTTGCATTTGAGTGAAAACCGGTCTTGTTACGCAGCAAAATGAATCTAACAATATTAGGGTTAATCAATATATTCTGAGTGATTGGACAGTACAAGATTAAATTTCTGTGCATGTGAAATTTGCATGTTTTCTGTGAACACCTGGGTTCCTTTAATGCATTCTGGTCTCATCTCACTATCCGAAACCATGGATGATACATATTTTTTGCAACTTTAAATTTATAATAGTTGCAAATGTGAATGAAGGTAGTTAACTTTATATGCACTGTGGTCCACTTGCAACTTGTCCAGGTAACCTCTGCAATTTACAGGTGGAGATAAATTCTTGTAACATTTTTGTTTTTGAAAATTGTCAAAATTTGATTTCAGTTTGTTTTTTTTGTCTATTGTTTTTTTATTTTTTTTATTTCATGAACTACAGAACGTGACAGCTAACCACAGGGTGAATGATGTCATAGCAACAGAGGATGGACCTCAGACTTTAGTCGGTCGCTTCATGTATGGGCCCTTGGACATGGTTACTCTTACCGGAGAAAAGGTAAACAAAAAAGTGGTACTGCTAGTCAAGACCAAAACAAATTTCTAACATATTCTGACCATCTAATTATTTTACTAATCTCAGGTTGACATCCTGGTGATGACTCAACCTCAGTCTGGCCGCTGGGTGCACTTTGACATGGAAGTAACCAACAGCAGTGGCAGGGTTACATACACCATTCCTAGAAGCAAGAAGCTCGGCTTAGGAGTATATCCAGTAAAAATGGTGGTCAAGTAAGCAACTGGATAGTAAATCTAAAGTGAATGAAATTATATCTTTAAATTCTCTAACAGTGCATATATCCCTACAACGAAATGCAAAGCCACAAACATATGCTACATGTGTAGTTTCTTTCTTTTCCGATTCTAAGGGGGGACCAAACCAGCGCAGAGGCCTACCTGACTGTGTTGCCACGGGGAATGGAGTGTGTGGTCTTCAGCATCGATGGTTCTTTTGCTGCCAGTGTGTCCATTATGGGCAGTGACCCCAAAGTCCGGCCTGGAGCGGTTGATGTTGTCAGGTAATTTTGTGCAGGCTCAAAATGTGTGTGTGTTTGCGTGCGTGCGTGCGTGCATCCGTGCGTGCATGCGTGCATGTATGTGTTCTGCCATTAAAATGAGCAGGAATGAGACCAAGTCATGTAAATCTTTTTAATCTCCCCACTCAACTCTTAATCAAGACAGGACGTGGGAGATGTGAGTCTGAAGGTGCATACAAATTCAAAATCCAGAATCCGGTCCTTTGTCCTCCTTGAATTTTGAGTCAATAGTTACCCTATACGTTCAAAGACCTCAATCAATTGTTTTTTTCATTAAATTACCTGTGGTCAAGAATCAACTTTTTAGCATAGCTTTTAACTAATTATTATTTATTATAGTCTTGTTTAAATTGTTATGCATGTTTTACTTGATTATATTTTATCACTGTTTTAGTAGTTAATCTTATCAAATCTATCTGTTTATTTTTTACATTTTAACTTTTTATTTTAATATTTCCTCCACTGTTTCCTCTGGAGGAGCCCTCTGCCTTGGGAGTGCTGATCGGCTGTGGCTGCCAGGGTGCTCTCCAGGTAGTGCTTGGGTGGAGGAGGGCGCCCTGGCTCAGTGCCTTGGATAGTGCCGTTGATCGGCTGCTGCCATGCGGAGGGCTCCTTTGATGGTGTTTCCTTAGTCTTGCTCATCTGTATTCGGCCCAGTACCCTTTACAATTGCTCTTAACTGTGTGTGTGTAATGGAGTTGGGTTGGGGGGAGGGCAGTCACAAACCAAGATTGGCGAGATCATAAATACTAATTTTCTTTGGGATGTTGTCGAGACTGGCTTTTTCAGACTTACTTGTTTTCCCATCCATTTCATTTCTGCAGCTAATGCAGGCACTGAGGGATAAAGAAATGTTTTATGTGCAGCTTGCACATGCAACTGATATATTGTATTTCATACACAAGACCTTTGATTTCATCACAGATTACTACTAGTGTCCAGAAAATATTAATACAACATAAGAGTAGTGTGTTTCTTTGGCAGAGCAAGTAGAAGGTGAAATCAAACTTCCAAAACTAAAAGAAAGAAAAAGTAATCAGTGCTAATGTTGCATTTCACTGTAAATTTTTATCCAGTATAACAACATATGCGATTGTACGTATCTCTCTTACTGGGCATCTTTGAGACAATGTGTGTTTCTTTGTGTTTTGGTTGAATTAAAGAAAATGTGATATAGAAAGGTATATATAGCTTCTATAGTTACTCATCTACTTTATGGAGGAATATAAGCGCAGTGCAGTCCTAATTAGTTGGCTACTTCACAAATGTTTTCTAGAATATTTTGCCATTGGATGACTTAAATTATCTACCTGGGGCACTGAAGTGACTCAGAGTAATGTTATGAACAAATATTTTTGGTTTAAAGCTTCACAACTACACGTGGTTCTGCTTTTTAATTTATTTACAGTTAGCTAATATCACAGTTTTGACTATTTAATTAAAGCAGCTAAGGTGTTACTATGGATGGATTTTACATTATTTTTGGAACTTTGAAGCATTGTATGTACATAGAGAGTTGAGATTTGTTCCTCCCCCTCTATCATTTTAGCCAACGTGGTTTGAAAACGGCACCTAATATAGTTTTGATCACATTAAAGCTGCTATATTGAATTTCCAAAACAAGTTATCTTAAAACATTTTTTTCATGCATCTTATTATTTTCGAAAAATGAACAAACAATAAAATAATAAAATGGTTCTGCTCCATTTGTCAAAAAAAATTTAGCCAATAACTTGGCTCCCTCTGAATCCAACGATTGGACCATCTTGCTGTCTGAATCACCAGACAAGCGCACTTACCCATTTACATGGCTCCTCCACACATTACATGCAGCCCCATTCTGCAACAGAACACCACTGGTGAAGAGGTTCTCCTGTCAATAATGTTAGGGAATGAGAAACAGCCGGCCGCTACCACTTCAACTTTAGGACAATTTACCGGAGTCCCAGAAAGAAAAATGCAATTTGAAGTCACATAAATCAAAAGACTGGTGAGTGAACTACAACTGGTGTTTTGCACTCTCTTGTCTGTTGTGGCAATGCGTTCCGAAATCAGCAGAGCGTAGCCTATGGACAATAGCTTACAGGAGGGGTGAGTGCTCTGTGACTGTGTTTATTTTTTTTAAGCTACCATGTTTAAGAAATCGGTATCTAAGCTTTAATAAAGATTAGTGTTAGCAAATAAAATTATTGTATTTATGTTTTTTCTCTTAGCGTTCCATAGTGTCATTGTCCTTCTTTATGTTTCCTTTTTGCGAGCTGAGTGTTTGATTGAATAATTCTGGATAATTAAGTCTTTACTGGACATGTTTTCTACCATACCATGCTTTCTGATGGAAACATTTTTTCAGTCAAACAGTTCAGTCAGAGTGAAATCCAACTTGACTCATTGGTTTCATCAAGTCGAGTCTAAAATAATTAAATTTGAGGGTAGAGTCTGGCTAGAGTTCACACTTCTCAGCCGATTGGGATGTTGTCAATCCATTAAATGGCCGTTATTAGCGGATATCACTCCCATTAAATGCCGTGAGACTGTGCCCTCTCTACCTACTAGTACTAGTACCATTCTTATCGCTGATAACAGCCAACTGTCTGCATGTGTCAAACATACTTCGTCAGAGTAGCATATCGCAACTGGAGTTATCTAACCAATTTTAAGAAATCCACAAGTTTTATGTCCTAACCATAAGGTCAGAGAAGGACAAACATACTTTCTTTTAAATGCCTAAACCTAAACCTAATTTGAAGAGGTTTTAAACACCAAACGGAAAAGTATGTTTCAGTAGGTAGAGAGGGCACAGTTTGACGCCATTTAATGGGAGTGATAACCGCTAATAACGGCCATTTAATGGGCTTATCACTTCCGAAACGGGTGCACTTCTCCAAAAGGTTTCATCCAGTTTTTTCTTTTACGCCTTTTAATTTTACAGAATAACAAATTAAGTCACAGATCATTTAAAGGAATTTGAGATGTACCTTGCATTCAAGTGAGTTACCTCTCAGATGTGTCTGTCGGGCACAGTTCTGCATCACTGCATTTAGAAATAAGAGCAGAGGAGCTGCTTTAGCAGTTCTCTTGCCATATACCGTTGAGGCAGAGTGTGTCTGCTCTTTGAATGACACAGCTATCATTCTGACTGTTGTGTTGTTTCGATTATTGCTGTGACACTGGTTTTTAATGGTTCTCACACTGGCTTCATGCACCTTTTGTACTCAAGCTACAAATTCAGCCAAGCATTTTAGAAACGGAATAAAAAAAGAGACACTCAGCCTCTTACTAAAGTCTGTCTTGCAAACAGCAACTAAGTTCTCTGGTGCAGCTTTAAAATTAATAATGTGCCACAAATAGTGTGTCTAGATAAGTGGACTGAATAAACAGGGAGTGCTAAACTTACTGTGTCTTACAAAATTATTAATACCTCTTGAACTTTTTCATATTCTGTTAAATTACAGCCACAAAATGAATTGTTTAATTGTGAATTCATTTGGGAATTCATATAATACACCAATACAAAGTAGTATAAAAGTCTAAAAAAGGGAAATGATGGATGTTTTCAAGAAAACTTTTCAAATAAATATCTGAAAAATGGATGAAATTTAATGAGTCAATACTTTGTAGAACCACCTTTCTGCTGCAGTTATAGCTTTAGGTCTTTTGGGGTGTGGCTTTACAACATTTAGACGTTTAGAAACTACATGTTTGCTCTTGTCGAGGGATTTACTAGTCTTTAAGCATATATTCAATCAACTTCATGTCTATAATTTTACTGGGCTATTCTAAAAAAATGTATTCTGTGAGCTATACAATCTTATTTCTACTCTTGAGTGGAAGAATATTTTTGAAGAGAAAAGCAATCCTAAGCACACAGTCAGACTCAAGTCTTTGCTGCCTGTAACATGTTTTCTCTTAGGATTGGCTTGTAGAGATCTCTATCCATCTTGGCATGAACTCTCAGCTTCTCTGCCCCTGAGGCTTTTAAACAGGGACAGAGGATGGTGTATTTGAAGAGTTGTCTATAATATGTAACATACCTCAAAGGTCTTTACACAGTAGCTGGATTTATGTTTCAAAGTTACAGGGAATTGGATGGATGCCATTGATAGGAAAGATGTTTAGAAGCATTTCAGTGAGGCACTTTTCATATTATGTATCCTTCCCCTTTTTTGCTGTTATCTATTTTGTGGTGGTCCAAATAATGTAACGTGACAAAATGTGCTAATATTCAAAGGGTGTAAATACTTCAGTAAGTAATCAAACATGAGGGATTTTCTTCATTCCGGTGTTAAGGCTACAGCTAACATTCCTCCTATCTCTCTCCTGAAAGTAAGATTGAATAAATAGAAATCTAATTTCCATGAAAGTGGAAGTTTTCTTTCCCTTTACATTTTCATTGCACAAAATTCCTTTGCAGACTGTTGAAAATATATACCTGTTCTTGTTTGATACCGTTTATACACCTGTAGGCACTGGCAGGATCTTGGGTATCTTATCATCTACATCACCGGCCGGCCTGACATGCAGAAGCAACGAGTAGTTTCTTGGCTCTCACAGCACAATTTCCCGCACGGGATGATCTTCTTTTCTGAGGGGCTGGTGCACGATCCCCTTCGACAAAAGACCATCTTTCTCAAAAATCTCATACAGGAGGTAAGTTTCACAAACTCTTTGTATTTGCTGTCTTTCACTTCAGTGTAGCCTTGAGTTGTACCATATTGAAATGTCAAACACATCTCCAGTTGATGTATTTTTTTCTCTCCCTTTGATCAGTGTCACATTAAGATTAACTCTGCTTATGGCTCCATGAAGGACATCTGTGTTTACAACATGTTAGGCCTAAGCCCCTCACAGATTTACATCGTCGGCAGACCTTCAAAGAAGTACCAGAATCAATGTCAGGTAGCTGAAATTTAATTTAGCTCCCTTTCTATTCTTTCTTAGTGGTTTTTCATTCTGGTACCTACCTGCAGTTTCACTTGAATGGGTTCAGTTTTCTTCCCATTTTTGTTCATTTCCTTTTGTCGACCTACTTCTCCTCTCTCTCTTTAGTTCCTGAGTGAGGGTTATGCAGCCCATCTCTCCACACTTCAGTTCGGGCATAGAGCCAGACCCAAAAAATCCCCTTCGGTTCGCATGGTTCTGAGAAAAGGCTCATTTGGCCTCTCTGCGAAGCCTGACTTCCTGTGCAAACGGACCCACCTGCGCAGGACAATGTCGGTCCAGCAGCCTGACCCACCTTGCACACCAAACCCAAAACCAGAGCGAGCTCAGAGCCAGCCAGAGTCTGATAAGGATCACGGTGGAGGAGGATCCGGAGGAGGTGGAGGAGTTGGACAAAGTGCCTGGGGACGGGCCTCCATGCTTCGTGGAGATACTACTCCCTGACATAAAGATGGAGATGGGAGGATTTCAGGAGGAAATAAGAAAAGGAGAACACATGGATCTTAGTGTCCAGGGCCAAGGTGACATCTCATTTTTCCTAAAGATGAATTTAAAGGAAATGTTCTACTTATTCCAATAGCTTGTAATCTTGCAGTGTTTAGTTTAGTGTTTCACTTCTTCCCAGGCAACCCGATAACAAGTTGCATGTAGGGACTGGCAGGACCTCAAGTATTATAAAAATGTACATCTTATGGGGTAATCTGTTGGACAGCTGCTCTCAGCTCATATGTCCATACAAAACTGTCCCTTTAAGGAATCACCTAAAAGGTCTGCACATCACAATTCTCTTGGCAGTAAGTATCATCACTTATCAGCACTAAAAAGCCCCCAGTAGCAGAAATAACATTAGATCAACAGGGAATAGGCAGGAATTATTGCAGTGTTTCTATTTATAAACTGTTTTGCCTGCAACTATTCTAATTTTACTAAGCCAATTGTTCGGAGGCGTCTGTTCATTTCAATCTGAAATTACAACTAATCAGCGTGTCCGTATACCCACACAGATACTCTGTTGGTTCCTGAAATCGCCCTGCAAATGGCCCTGTCTGCTGGGCCCGATGGTGGACACATACACATATTGGGAAGTTCTGGTTAAATTACCCTTGTTTGAAGCTCACTAATGGAACTTCCGGGTAATTTTACCAGACCTTAAGAGTGTATGTCTGTCACTTTGTCACTGGGCTGGCCTGATAAGACCACTTTCAGGGAAATTTCAGGAGCCAAAAAAGTACCAGCCTTGGAGTATGTACTCGGAAAGGGCCCCATAGAGTTGGTGGGCAAGACTTGTGGTTAACTCATTCTGATTGGTTATGACTCATTAGGAAATAAATAACAAAGCTAAACAACCAGCATTTTTAAATTTGGAAGAGGGCTGGTGAAACAACATCATCCCTGCTTCTTCTATTGTCAATGTCTTGTTCTCTGCTGTGGGCACATTTTGGAGCTGCTTGGTGATGTCACTAACTGTCCATGTGGCCATGATATGCTGATGTCATAGTACATTCCTCAAAGGGCCAGCTTTTTATGGAGACACAATGGTTAAGAGAACCAAGCCAGCATATTCTCCATGTGACCTTCCAGTATCCCATAAGTGTCCAGGAATTTGTTTATTGAAAATGGGACTCATACAGAACAAAGGACTAAGATCAAGGAACACAGCAGACAGACAAATTACACCCCTTACTTCAAACAAAGAGTGTTTCAATCTGTCTTACAAAAACGAAAGGAGTGTGGCACTACAGTAAACCTACCAAGACAGGGCTATCCACCTTAACTGACAGGCTGGGCAAAGAAAAAAGTAGTCAAAGAAGCAACCAAAAGGCCCGTGCTGACTCTGGAGTAGCTGTAAAGATCCACAGCTCAGATTGGCAAATCTGTCTAAGGAAAACAAATGGTTGTGCATTACAGAAATATCACCATAACACAAAAATATTGGTAAAAAAAAAAAACACTATTAGAAAAAAGCAATAAAGATTCCAGTGTACATTTTTCTTGAGCCATGTAGAGAATACAGAAAACATTTGGAAAATGGGGCTATGGTCAGATGAGATCAAAATTGGACTTGTTGCCCTTAATGCAGAACACTATATAAGGTGGAAAACAAACGCCAACATCACAGCATCCCTTGTGAAACATGGTGGTTATATCTTACTTTCCGCAGAGAGGGAAGCTGGTAAGAGTTAATGCCGATATGAAATGAGCTGAAAACATGGCAATACTGGAAGAAAAATTGTTACTGATACTGGAACAGACGTACAACCTCAAGCAGGACAACAATCCTAAACATACCGCCATAGCAACAGTGAAATGGATGAGAACAAAGCATATTGATGTTAGAATGGCCTTATCAAAATCAAGACTAGAACATTGATGTCTACAATTGCTTAAGTTGAACCTGAGCTATTTTTAGAAAAATGGGGAGAGTTTTCGATTTTTTAAAATTCGAAATCCATCTATAATTTTCTTTTTGCATAACATTCATACCAGTTTTTTACTTTGACCTGTGTTATAACATAAAATCATCATAAAATACAAACTACAAAAGATATAAACATTTTTGCAAAATACTGTAAATAAAAACTTAATTTAATTTTAATACATCTTAAGGTTGTTAATAGACACCCCCTTTGTGATTAATAGAGCTTTTTTTATATATACTTCACTGCATACCTCATCTAAAATGCTTTTGAAAACCTTCGTCTTGGTGAAGCTGTGACATGAAAACAAATTGATTTTTCTCACTAAGGCTCAGTTCCAACAAAGTCAATAAATGTCTGGATTGATTAAATTATGTCCTGTGCTTCATCTGATATGCTACAGTGACAGAGACCTCATTATTTTTATATATAGACAACTGTATGAACGCATTTGGGAAAAGAAAATCAGACAAGAATAATAACAGCAGCACAACAAGAAAGTTGGAAGACAATTAGAATTTTTCCCCCCAATATATTATATTCCCGTGGCAACCATTGGAACAGATGCTATTATTAGCTCCAGTTCCCAAGCAGAAATCAAATGCAAATTTGTCTGTGATAATAAATATGCAAGTGCAACTGTGACATCTTCCAAATTGCTTAAAATCAAATAATTTTCAGACTTTTTTTTAAAATTGTGGCTATACAAACATTACTGCTGTGTGTGCATGGAGAAGAGACTCTAGAAATACAGCAGGGAAAATACCTATTGAGCATGTGAATGTTTTCCCAGTAAATATACGTTTAATGGGTCTATTGACATGGCATTAACGCCAAATGTCAGTAACAACATAAGTAATCCTCTCATACAAATACATCAAGACTACTTTTTAGAATAAAATTAGCTGGATTACTTTGAAATGATGGGCTATGAGAAAAATCATTACTAATATTAGATTAAATCTGAGGATTACATCAAGCTGAGAATGTTATGAGTGTTTTATACCATATCATTTTCTATTATTGAATAATCCTTTATTGTCCCACAAGGGGAAATTCAGTTTTACAGTACAACCTGTCCATCCAGGTCACTGTTGGACAATGCAGCCGCTTCTGGAGGGTGCTCCCAGAAGTTTTTGAAACATCACTGTTAATTTATCTCACTTCTGAATAGAAAGTTGGCAATAAATTAGAAGTATATGAGTCTCCTTATTGACATAAATCCTTGATTTATTACCAAACATGCACAAAATATTCAAAATCTCTTCTAAAAAAAATAATATATATATATATATTGCATATTTTAATGCATTGTGAAATTCTTTTAAAATGGATGGGAGCAGAAGACTTCTTAGTTTAGCTTCCTGGGATCACTTTGTGTTCGTTGATAAAGAGAAAGTTAAATGTAAAACATTGGATACAATAGCTGGCATTTTGGAATTATCTAATAACATAGACATGGAGTCACCTATGAACAAAACATCCCGACACGCGCAGTAATCCCAACACAAAGTGTTAGGATCATCTAAATTTGTCCCATACTTGGTGGGTTGCCGGTTCGTGTCCCTGTTACGTCCATTTGGGTTGTTGTGTGCTTGGGCAAGACTCTTCATCTGCCTTGCCAGCTGGTTGTGGTCAGAGGGCCCAGTGGCGCGTGCGTCCGGCAGCCTTGCTACTGTCAATGTTACCCAGGGCAGCTGTAGCTATTATTTAGTAGCTTGCCAAAATCAGCGTGTGAAAAACACTATAGAAATCCAGGCCATTGTGTTATTCTATGTTTTCACTAATGGTACTTATTGTTCATGATGGTTCAATATATGGCATCAAAAACATCTTCAGTGTTATCTATTGCTCCCAAAAATATGTTGAGACATTTAAAAAAAACATGACAATTATAAATAAACATCCCAAACTGGAAAACACAGGATCTAATAATGTAGCCAAAAAACTAATTTTGAAAAGGGATTTTTCTGACCTACTGCCAACACTCGAGGGACGTGCGGTGTAAAATAAATAGACATGAGCATGAGCTAAGCTCAGTCATGAAATGCAGTTATATCTCTCGAAATGAAAAAAAAGAAAATAAATGAGGAGGAAAATAAAACAAGACAATGGTGAGTGTGATAGCTTAATGTGGCCGCTGTTTAGATGAATTATTCGTCAATTTATGCAGTTTTAACTTAGCCAAAAATGCTAGCTAATAAAAAGCTATATCTTGTTGTAAGGGGACTTTGTGAAGTTTGAGTTTTTTGCTCGAGATTGCTCACTCAGGCCTTAAGCTTGTGCATGAGGCGAACATGCTGTGTGAGCGCTCACTCATGAACTAACAGGACAATTTACAGATTTGCAGGCATGACTTCAACTGAGGTAAGAAATGTTACTGTTGTGTAAGTTTAGCTGGGCTGGATTTTCACTGGTGCTAAAAGCTGCTCTCTTCCTATGCACCCTGAATCCATCCTACAGTTACCCCTCGTGTGAATGTGCTTGATGCCATTACGCTGCCCCTGGAAAGCACTCGGTTTGACCCGAACGCTCGCTATTTAAGTGAATATACAGGCATATAGAGGCAACTGTTATGAAAAGGCTGTGTCTTCTTTTACTGACCAGGGCATTGCTGGAACATGAATGAGGAAGAAATTAAAAATCTTTTTATATTTATTTGTGGTCAAACTTATGTATAGTCCCTTCACTGCTAGTTAGCTGATTAGCAAGAATGGCTTACATAAAATAAAAAACCTGTCCACTTAAACAACAACTTGTCCTTTTCTATCAAATAAAAACTGTTTAAGACAGCTAATAAGTCTAATTTATTGACTTCAGTGTTTAGTACTACCAATACATGTAGAATGTAGACCCACTATATGCTGTGCAATGCAATTAAAAAAATACTTTATTGATCCCAGAGGGAAATTAAGTGTTGTAGCTCATAACTAATCCGTTCTTCAAGGAGTTGTTGTAGAGCGTAATGGCTGTGGGTAGAAAGGATTTCCTGTAGCGGTCTGTGTTACAGCAAAACTGAAGAAGCCTCTGACTGAATATACTCTGTTGGTCTAAGATAGTCTCATGAAGGATGATCAGCATTGTCCATATTTTTTATTTTAATTTTATGAAGAATCATTTGCATCATTATCTCCAGTTGTTCCACAGTCGTCCCCAGAACAGAACCACCCTTCTTTATCAGGTTGTTGAGCCGTTTTAAGTCCCTGGCTCTGATGCTGCTACCCAACAGTTGATGGGCGAAGAGATAACACTCTCCAAAACAGACTTGTAGAAGATTTTCAGTAACTTGCTGCAAACCTTGAAGGACCTCAGCTTCCCTAAAAAGTACAGTCTGCTCTGTCCCTTCTTGTAGACAGCTTCACCGTTGATTGTCCATTCCTGTCTTTTGTCCAGGTGAGTTCCAAGGTATTTATACTCAACAACCTCCACTTCTTCTCCCATGGTGGAAACAATATTTTACTTATCCCTGTTTCTTCTGAAATCTACAGTCATCTCCTTTGTTTTGTTCATATTAAAGGTAAGATGATTGTTTCCACACCATGCCACAAAGCGGTCCACCAGCTCTTGATACATCCGACAATTGCAGAGTCATCCGAGTATTTCTGCAGATGACAGATCTCTGTGTTATACTGGAAGTCCAACTTGTACATAGTGAAAAGGAATGGTGAGAGTACATCCCCTTGTGATACTCCTACACTGTTGACCAGCTGATTTGACACACAACTCTTCAATCTCACAAACTGTGGTCTGTTTGTAAGGTAGTCATTGATCAAGCTGATTGTTGAGGCCTCCACCTCTGTCTTCAGGAGTTTCTGACAAAGCAAATAAGGCTGAATAGTGTTAAATGCACTGGATAAATGAAAGAACATGATCCTCACAGTGCTGCTTGCTTAGTCCAGATGAAAGTGAGTAGATTGAAGCAGGTTGATGATGATATCTTCAACACCAACTACATGGTGAAAAACAAACTGCAGGGGGTGCTGATAGGTTCTAGTTTGCTTACTCAGGTGGGGCAAGAGGATTCTCTCCATGACCTTCATGTTCGGGAATGTCAGAGCAACAGGTGCTTAGTCATTGATGACTGATGGGTGAGTTTTCTTTGGTGCTGGAACAAGGCAGGATTTCTTCCACAACACTGGAACCTTCTCCTGGGTCAGGCTAAGGTTGAAGAGGTGCTGCAGAATCCCACAGAGCTGCTCTGCACAGGTCTTCAGGACTCTGGGGCTGACACCATCTGGACCTGCAGCCTTGTTTCGGTTCATTTTCTCCAGCTGCCTCTTCACCTGCCCTTTAGAGATAGATAGGTGGGAGAGTGAGATAAAGTGTGTAGCAGCATCTCCTGACTTGGTTGAAGACAAAGTTGTGGAATTAGAAGAATTTTTAAACATTTTATTTTAATTTTAAAATTTCAAACATTTTTAACATTTAAAAGTGAAGTTACAGTGGGTGTTGTGGTTTTATAGTGCAAAGTACATATTTTTCTATTATGCAATGTGCAAAAGTAATCAGAGTATTCAGCCATTTTGGAGCTATCTTAAATAATGTTGCCAGTGTTATAAGACATTTATACTGGCATCATTTATGTGTTTCTCTTTAAATACTTTTATAATTTCTGCATTCAGGTTAATTAAAAATGCTTTTCACACCTACAATAACAAGATGTTATGCACCCTTCCGGAATTGTGATAATGACAAACTTCGCACTGTTTCTTTTTAATTATGTTCTGGTTTTGATTGTTTTATTGTTATTATTCAGAATTTCTGTTTTCTAAATTCTATATAATGTTTACATTTTGATGTGCACTATATTTAGTTAATTTCTAGTTAAACACTGTATATTTTTATTGTTTTTGCTGTTCATTGCTGTGCGTTGTCAGCATTCATGCTTGATACAAAAATGCACATTTCAGCATTTAAATTTGGGGGGCGGGGGGTAAATGCTGCTATGCATATTTGAATAAAATAAATGTTTTTTGGACATTCAGACAGTGTTGGACTTTTATACGTATGATGAAACCTGCTTTGAGGGTCCCTTGCAATTTTTTCCTTAGGCCCCAAGAGACCCTTGCAGTGCCTCTGGAAATACATGTGTAAATACCAACTGATGTCTACAGCCTATTTAAAATGACAGTGACACCACTTTTCTGCAATTCATAAGTGGTCAAGTCCAGGGTTGCAGTAATATTACTTTCAAGCTTGGTAGTACGAATGCCACAGCATTCTTACTTCACTATGCCATTATAGTGCATTCAGCTCTATAGAAGAGATCTCCAGTAATTTTAAGATCTTAAGTTTGGGTTCTGCTCTTTATTTTGAATGGGTCAAAATCCTTGTCTGTACATCCAAGATACCTCTTACAAACCCTTCCTTTGTAACATAATTTTATCCCACAGAGTTTATGGTCTACTTTTTGTTAATTTCTTTGTAAATGACTTTATAACCTGTTATTGACAAATTTACATGTACATTTAATAACAGCAAAATTCAAATGTATTTAGTGACAAAAACATGAATCCATTTTATACATTTTTCCTAATTAAAATTTAAATTTAAAAAATTCAAGCAGTCTCTTAAATTTTTGACATGTTTTCTTCTCTTATTTTACAGTATCTGCTGTACACATCTGTCTACTGTACATTGGACTGTGCTGGCAATCTTCACAGCTAAGCTTTTCCTCCAGCTTGGCCCTCTACACTTTTCCATCTGATGGATTTTGTTTTGTGATATGCTCTGCAGATAAGTTCAGTCTTCTGAATTTAATACATTTGCAATGGATGGCAAAATTTTTTGCAAATAATTGTGTAGAGCCCAAATGTTAAAATGTAAAATCTGACCAATATAGTTATGACTGTAAATTCACTGACATATTGTATTTATACTTGCACATGCTCAAGAGCATTAAAATGGGATGAAAGGGGGGACTTGTCTCCAGGACCAACAGGAGACTATGAAATGCTGCACAACATTTTGGTTCGATTCAGACAAAACTACTGAGAGCTGATCATGTTGACTGACTCCAGCACTGAGTTCCTCCACCAACGTAAATTCCCAGCACATATCCCCAATGCTTGGGCCTCTGGACACAGAAGCACTGTGACATTTTGGTTTAATCTCTACATGAGTTCTGCTGCCCACAGTGCATGA
The DNA here is from genome assembly GCA_028564705.1 of Apricaphanius iberus. NCBI lineage: Eukaryota > Metazoa > Chordata > Actinopteri > Cyprinodontiformes > Aphaniidae > Apricaphanius > Apricaphanius iberus. The sequence continues at coordinate 1,602,886 of JAPXFQ010002988.1, forward strand.
GCATCAAGTCTCTGCCTACATTTTACCCTGGCTGTTTGATGTTTTCTTCAAGCTGTGGGTGGCTTACCACTCCTGCTTCACCTCAAGCTTTCCTGCCCCTTCAACCAGTATGGAAGATCATGCATTATGACAGCCACCACAGTGCTGTTCTGCAATCATCGAAGAAATGTGGCATGCCCAGCTCAGCTCCTGAGGTCGCATTTTTTGCACTAAATGACTATTGTGTGTGAACTGCTTGGTGGTTGGAAGCTTAAATATTAAGTAAAACTAAAAGCGATGTATCACCTTAAAATGTTTACAGATTGTCAAACAGACATGGCAAGGGATGAGAATTTCTTTTTTGACAGTAATTAGCTTTATTAGTAGCTTTAGTGAACTTTGTTTACTGTTGTAGCTTGCTAAACTGTAGACTTAATACCAGTTAGAAATCCACCAGAATGCACTCGCATCTATTTATTACAGCTGCACTGAAATGCAAATATTTATTCTGAAATCTGACAGTCTTGTGCACTTGAGGTTTTATGTGGTTATGTTTGAAAATCTGTGCAAGGTGAACATATTTTTCTATCAGTAAATACTGTAGATACAAATATTTTCAATGTATGTTTTTAGATCTGTTTGAATGTTTCACCTTTTGATTTGAGCCTTGTGTAGTAAGGCATTAATTTGGACCATTACTTATGACAAAGTGCATTAATGTTCATATTTGACTGGTTTTAGATACTCTAGTGGTGTGTGTGAGTTTGTAAGTGAGCTTGTTGGTGTTTATTATGTTGTTGAATATGCAGAGGACATAAATGTCTCTGCAGAGTAAAAGGAGGATTCCAGGAGGCCGATGATCATGTATCTGCATGTTTGCTCCGCAGCTCTACTGCTGGTTTTTAAGATCAGAGCATGTGTTTTGCGGCACTGGAATGAAGCAGCAGCATACTGGAGGATTACTAAACTGAGTCTTTTTATACCTGCTATGAAAGGAGAGGGGATTAGGTGGTTTTAGGGTGTCTTGTTTTAAATAAACTACTAAATCTGACGACACCAGTTATTTATTGATGAATGTAAGATATTGTAAAAAAAAAATATTCAAAACATCTGTTTTTGTCTGATATGTACAGTTCCAATAAGAAGTTTACGACATTCCCCCTGGTAATGATGCCTGTAAACCATACTATTTCAGTGTGAAATGATGACGCAACAAATAACTTGAGTGATATTAAATACATTAAATGCCTTCTAAAGTTTTATTAATTGTAAGAAATGTTTAAATACATACGGTTACAGATAATACAGCCTCAATTATGGTTATAGATACTTAAATACACTGAAATACACGTATTCTCTTGTTTTCTGAATAACATCAGATATAACTTTTCCTGTTTAGCTCAGTTAAAATTGAGTAAAATTATTTTAATGCCAAAAAAATAGATTTTTCTTTTGAAGAATTTTATATTTCTTCTTACTTAGCCTCCACAAACCTGTCACACTAGTTTTCTGGAATTTGGTAGGTGGGGCCCCTTTGAAGTCAGTTTTCAATACATACTGTACATATACATGCACTACAATTTGTATAGCATTTATGTAAACCTAAAAAAGCTCCTGTGCAAAACTAAACTTGTAGTTAGACATTGGTTTGGTATTAAAAAAAGTAATTTTCATGCTTTGCAGGGCCCCACCCCCCCTCTCGAATCAATGTAAACGGTACAACGCGCAGGTGCCTCTGCACAACGGTGAATCAGTTGATGAGAGGAGAACTGGAGGAGCCAGGAAAGAATTAAGAAGACAGGGGAAGAGTCATGTCCTTCCTTACGAAAGAAAATTACGGGCTCAAAAACAAAAAGAAAAGCTGATTAAAGAGAGAAAGGCAAATGAGGACAAGCAGTTGTTCCATAGGCGTCATTTTAACTGGGGATGCCGGGGACATGTCCCCAGCAATATTTATGGTTGACAGGTTTGTCCCCACCAAACCTGATGTGGAAATTTTTACTGACCTAACAGCCACTTTTGCTCCCAGCATAGTTTCTGTGTCAGTATTCAAACAGAATATTATTTAATTCACTCTATTCCAGTTTCTTATGGAGTCATGTTTCTTTCTGCTCATATGCTACAGTAGAGCTGAGGATCTTTGCCTGAACCCGACCGGGCTTAATTTCTATCATTGATTACAGTTCTATGCTACAGTACAGCATTCTTTGCAGTAGATATGTAATGTTTTAAAAGACTGGTAGTCAGCTACAGGGCGGAGACCTGCAATGTTACTGGTACCCGTTTCAAGATGGAAAAAATACAGTTTTACAGTTCCTTTGCTATAACCTTTGTTGCTTCGCTGTTTGGTGGATTTTAATAGCACAATTTAAAAGGTTTCTTTACAGCATATTAATGCGCATTGTGTTTAGAGGCGATTGTCAATCTCCTCCTGTCATGTCTCCTGCGCTTGCCAAATTTATCTTGTCTTGTTATAATAATCTTATCATACAGAAGGGAAAACAACACAAAAAACTGCCCATGATTATGTTCCTCACTTGGAAACGACACCTGCTCACAGACCTTCTGTGGAAAAATATGCACCGAGCAGCGCAATAGCGGAGAGACCGTACTGCCTACTAATAATTTTATGTTTAAATCTACAAAGGTTTGAGTCTTAAAACTAGTGAGAAATGTGAGTAAATGTCCATGTGTTTCTGGGAAAAGTGTAAAAAGTGTGTGGTGAGGGGTTTTACAGCCTTAAAACAAAATAATTATAAAGAATAAAGATGACTACTGTGCAGATTTCACCTGTTGCGGGTTATTTTTAGAACTGAAGCCCCGCAATAAATGAGGCAAGGCAATTTTATTTGTTTAGCACACTTTCAACACAAGGCTATTCAATGTGATTTACATGATTAAAATTGGAACACAGCATAAATCAAAATGAGGGACCATTGTAAATGAAATTAAATGGGTCTGGTTCCTTTACTGCAGGTGGGTTGCCAGAAACAAAATGTTAATGTAATATTTTTGCACCCCGCATGCTTTTATATTGAGTACAGGATTGTTCTCAGTTTAATGTGCATCTTAATGATTGAAAATGACTTATTTTAAAACATAACTTAGACTGAATGTCTAATTTGGCTTTTTTTTACCCCTGTGATTCTATAGTCTGTATTTATAATCATACAATCAATCATATAATTATAATCATATAATTTATAATCATATATAAGCATAAATTAACTTGTACTTACCCTACACCACGCTTTAAACTCGCTTCGTTCGTCCTAATCAGCCCTAAACTTGTCTCACCTGGCATCACCGGGCTCCCTTGCGCTTCTAATCACGCTGCGATACACATATAAACCCTGCCTGCCTCTCATTTCTCTTCTGTCTCGATCGTTTTCGCCCCTCCCTTCCCATCCCTATAGGTCACCTGGTCCTGCCAACCCGCCTCTCCTTCTCTTACTGCGTCCTGCCGACCCGCCTTCTCTTTCTCTCTCTCTCTCTGGGTCCTGCCGACCCGCCTTCTCTTTCTCTTTCTCTTTCTCTCTCTCTCTGGGTCCTGCCTACCCGCCTTCTCTTTCTCTCTTTCTCTCTGGGTCCAAACTTTGTCTCATTTGATATGGTCATTGCTCGGAACTGCTTTACAGTAGGTTTTATTTGATTTAGTCCAGGTTTGGACCTGGTAGACCTTTTGTCATCTCAAAAGGCAGTACTTTTTAAAATAAAACAAAATAAATTTAATCAGCGTGTGGCTTATTTTGTTTACATTTAACTGGTTTTCATGGTAAAAATGCAATAGCCCACCCACCGGTATCACTATGGTGTTTGGTAGGGGGGCCCGGCAAGATCGTTTGTACCCAGGGCCCAAAATATGGTGCTACTGCCCTGCTTACAATGGTAGACATGTAGTTGTGCATACATGCACAACAAGGAAGGATTTTAGAAGGATTACAAGCTGAAAAATTACTGAAAAGTAGGTTTTCAAAACTGAGCAATTAAGCTGATGGTCACAAACTACAAACCCGGAACTGATATCAAGAAAAAACAAACAATAACTTCAAATTCCATATTAGAACATTTCTTAATAACAAAAATTGTTGAATGTCTGTGGTTGCATGGACTTCAGGATAAACCATGAAACCGATTAAGTGATTAATTGAGATACACTTATTAACAAAGCCTTATGAACGAGCGATACATGCGTCCAGTATTTACCAGTCCTTCACATGAGGAAATAAAGGTATCCAAACTCAAACTCGGCCTATGGTTAAAGATACTTGCTAAATAGAAAAGGAAACAAATATCAAAAAGTAGACACCTGCCAGCCAGGTAGAACATGGATATAAACAAATAGTCTACAAGATAGTTTAAAAAAAATAGCCTATAATAATAATAATAAAAATAATACAAAGTAATACAAAACCCTTTCAGTGATAAGTCAAATTATTGTCATATACATGCCTCATAAGCATTAGTTTGACAGGGACTTTGAAAAGATGACTACTTTTCTACAGCAAAATCCTAACGTCCAGCTTTCTCACTAGATCATTCTCAAGAGACATGACAGTCAAATTATTCAGCCTTTCCCGTCTCATTATGGATCATTGTCTATTTTTTATCATTATTTTAAGACTAGAGAAAGATAAATCACCTCTTACTTTTGTGACAGGAAATGTCAGGTTAAATCTGAGTGCAATGTCCACATTTAAAAATATGTCCTGTAGGTTATTTTCTCTAATTAACTGCAAAAGCAGTGGAGCAGATGATTGGCCTTTAGCATGAATTACATCTTTGAACTGGAAAATTTCTTCCACAAAGTCCTCTCATGGGTCAGCTGAATATTTAATTTTTAGATGACATTTTTTGTTCCTTATCTCTGCAACGGTAACATCAGAAAAGGTATTCAGGAAGCCAAAGGTGTTTTTGAGGTCATCAAATGCAGCATACCTGCGATCCATTTCAGAAACTAGTCTATCAACAACCACCAAAAATCAACACAGGAAAATTATCATTATCAGCATCATCACAACATTTCCACCTGCAGTTTGCAATATTAATTTTCATCTCTTTCAATACCTTCAGTACGGACTCACATGCCAAAGCTTCCTATGTTTGACTTTCAATTGGCAGAAACTTCAGAATGTGTACCTCAGAGTGTCCTTCAGGTGACTCTTCAGGTGTGTGAATGTGTGTGCGAATGGGTGGATGACTGAATGTAGTGTAAGGCATTTTGGGTTCTGTAGGGACTGAGTAAAGTGCTATACAAATGCAGGCCATTTACCATTTTTACCATTTACATTTCTTTAGATAAATGTAAGCTGATCAATATGTGCCACATCTGGCATCTAGTCAACAGTCATCAATAAGTATTTGGGCATTTCTACTTCACTGACAATTTTGGATAAAACACCATCACCCATAAGCTAAATGGATGGAATGTGTTCCAGCATTCCCATATTGTTCTATGTGAGACTTCAGAAAGCTGATAAACTCCAGAAATTCCTAGATCATTCACATTATTAGCCTACCAAAATATCACTGGAGCCTCTAAGAACCAGTCCTCTGTCTACCAAAAATTTAACAGACACAACTCTTCAGTCCAATATGCTTTCTCTGATTCAAATTGTTTCTGCAGTTCTGAATCTATCCTACCCGCTGGCTGATGCAAGTGTAGTAGATGTGAGCATAGCTTTTCTGGAATTAAGATTCTCCGTCATGCATCCTGTTGTTCTCTTCCATTCATTAAACCCCAGGGCATGACTGACTTTTAGCATCTCTGAAAACGCGACATGCAAAGCAAAACACTTTTCCGGTGGAAACAGAGTAAAGCAGCCACTGTTGTTGAATGTACTCACCATTTTAAAGTGCTATCGGGAGAATAGCCATTTCTGGTGTTTGCGAAGCCGTGCTTCAAAATCGACATTGATGTTCTAAACACTCTGCCGTCCTTTCTCCGGCCAGTAAGCTTGCCTTGACTCATCAATGTTTCCCCAAGAGGGCAAGATCAGTACTGTTTGGTTTATCCATGGTCAATATGTCATGCACTGAAGCCGATCAAACCTAAAATTTGACCAGTAATAATAATGATTCATGACAAACGTTGGCCAAAATAAATTAGAAATCATTTAAATTACAGTCAATATTGTATTAGCCAGTTATAAATATGGCAAAGCACACAACGAGGGCCTAGGTGGGATTTGATCCCATGACTCCTTGGTGAGAGGCATGTGTGCTAACCAGTCAGCCAAAAGAAAATCCCTGTGGCCAAACAGGCAGGTCACATCATTAATCGGAGCCATAGTGACAGGACTTCCACACTGTCACATAAAATTGGGGAATCCTCACACTTTTCATTCACAAAATACCGTTTTGGGCCCCACAGGGCCGGGACCTATGAAGCCCCCCAGTAAGCTCCTGTTAAAGGGACCGTATCATGCTATTTTACAGCTTTCAACTTCTGGGATAGACATATTTATAATAAAATATTACCGTTGGTGTTATACAGTATTAATTTGTCCTGAAATTTAACTTGTATCCTGTAGTTAATGTTGGACCACGAAGTGAAATGGCTCGTTTCTCTATAAACCCACCTCCTGCAGCCCCCCCGCTCTGTTGTACTTCAGAGCTGGGAGGAGATCACACTGAAACAAACATTGCTAAGCTTCATCACAAACAGTATTCTCACAAGAATTTGAAAATCACGAAGCTCCACAATGAAACTCTGTTATATTAAGGGACATTGGGTTTATTTATTTTTGTTGTTGTAAAAAACTGAGTCAGTAAAGCCTATCTCAGTTGTTAAAACTCCAGGCTTTAGACATAGCCCAAATAAACACAGATGCATCCACTAAGCAAAGTTTTCCAGCCCAATATATATAAAAAAACAGTGGGTGTTGTTTGAACCCGTTTTTTAAATATTCTGAGATGCTACAGATCAATTCATTAACCACACAATGCTGTTATAAGATCACATAAACAGCTTGATAATTGGATAACCCACATTAGCATTAGCATGTAGCCACTTACTTCTCTGTCCATCAGGCGTCATTGTTCTTTGATCCAGCTGCTGTTCTTTAGGAATGTAGAATTAAATCCTGTAATCCATGCAGCCAAATGGCCATTTTCACAGAGAAAGTAAAAAATCCAACTAAAAGTGTTTTAAGATGCCAAAAACTGAAGCTGCCATGAACTAGTGAGAAGGAGGAGGGTGTATATGAAAATCTAGCAGGGGTAAGCCGCTCTGCCTGCAGAGGCGGTGCAGACACCTCTAGCACTCAACTTTCAACCAGTGATGTCACTAGTTGAACACTCAGTTGATTTCTAGGAGCGGGAGGGGCAGCTGCTCAGAGGGCAGAATTCAGGATGATTACTCAGACATGCGTGAATTAAGCCAGAAACAACTCTGGTGGGTTTTTTTTTATTGCTGTTGGGGAAATTACCAAGAATGTAGTTATCCGGCTATTGACCATAAACTTTGCAACATGTACATGTTGAACAAGAAAGACAGCGGTTACTTTCCCAGATGCAAAATTTATAAAAAAAAAAAAGGAAAAATAAAAACACATTTGAATCACCAAGCTAGAAACAGAACACACTACTGTTTAAAATAAATGAATAGTTAAAATGAAAGAACACAAAAAGATGAACATGTAATAAGATGAGAAACAATTGATTCTGGTGTCACAGTTCTAGATTAATTTGGATGTCTTAAGAACCAAAGACTTAATGTGCAGATGCTGGAATGAAACTGAATTAGTTTTACTAATTTTAATCAGTTTAATTTACAGTAGCACCACTGGTTTACCTCTAAACCAATACACAATGTAAGAAAACAAAACATTCTTTGGATTAAGAAGTGTTATTTTTAAAAATGATCTTGATGAGAGTAATTAACCTGTGGACAATTACTTAATTTATGGCTTGATCCTGACAGTAAAACAATCTAATTCCCATATTTTTATCAAATAAGGAGAGTTCAAACACGGCTAATAAGATTAGTTTCTGTTCTTAAACAATCTATTTTTTAACCAAGTTCTTTTGAACACGTGGACTTGTTTAGCTTTAGCTGTCTTTGTCACACGTGGGGCATTTAGAGTGGCTCAAATACATTTATTAACATTAACAACAAAAAACTCCTGTCTGATTGAGTAACTCTAATTAAACAATAAGAAAAAGAGAAACACCTTTAAAAATGTGTTATCCTAACTAATGACTAACCTTATGAACGTTAAAAGTCCGAGTTGCTGCTCGACAATCAGGAAAGGGGGACCTCCAGGGAGTATTAGCCAGCAGTTTAACAAAGGATCGCTAATCTGGCTAGCAGCGGTGGGAAGCTCCTGGCTCTGGCTTCTCCTGGCTGGCTGCGTGGCGATCGGCATCCACCTTTTAACAGTACCTTCTTGGAGCTCTCCAGTTCGGCATTCACCTCTTATTGGCTCGGTGGCGGCAGCTAAATGCGGATTCTGGTTGGTTCGGCTCTCGGCACATGTGGCTCACAGCTCCCGTTTCTCAGCACTTGGCAGACTGAAACTCAGAGGGGTTTATCTGGGGTTAAACAACGTCTTTGTTTATCAATGTTCAAGATTCACCTGGATTTGTCTTTGGGTTCCTTTGGAGCAAGTTTCTGCCAGAAATTCGGGCCTACCTCCGCCAGCGAAGGAGGATGGTTGGAGATGATCTTCTGTTGGTCCCCGGCCGGCAGAACGCAGAAGCAAGAACAGCTGGGCGAGCACCCCTTTTATAGATTTCCGTGGGGCTAGAGCAGAGTAGCGCCACCTGATGGCTGTGTGTGTGACCCAACATTGCATTACTAAATGGTTGAAAACTCCAAAAACTGAGCTTGTATATACACACCAGAACTGTACAAATGGTTATCCGAGCATCCAGCTGAACATTCTAAGTATATTACCAAATAGAGAGGTGGCATTACTCAAACTTATACATTAATGCATATTTAAAATATCTTATGCTATGAAGCTGACAGATTCTTCTTAGACTGATCTTGCAGTCTTTTATTGGGAAACATCTCACGTGCAGAGGGAGGCACAGACGCCTGCCTGGACAATCAGGACAGCTTGGAGGATCAGGGGAGGCAGTTGGCTGGCAGATCTGGGCGATCAGGAACTGTGGGAGGTTAGCAGATAGAATAGGTTGAGTTTACTAACTCAGGGATTCTGAGACTGGAAAACCAGATAATGGAACAGGAATTAGGTGGGTGATACTGTCTTTTAAACAGAGTGATAGCCACTTAGGTGGAGTGCGTGAATGTGTACGTGAATGGATAGATCAATCAATCAATCAAACTTTATTTATAAAGCGCTTTTCAAACAAAGTTACTGAAAGTGCTTTACAGATTTAAAATAACCCCACAACCCCCCCTTCAAAAATAAAATCATCATAGCAAATACAACCCCCTCCCAACCCAACCCATCAGCCACACACACACTTTAAAGCTACAAAAAGCAGGCTGAGTACAGATGAGCCAGGAAATGCCATCGTGGGACTCCCTGGGGGACATAGTCGAACGCCTTCTACAAGTCCACAAAACCCATCTATACCGGGTGGGTAAACTCCCATGCACCCTCCAGGACCCTGGTGAGGGTGTAGAGCTGGTCCAGTGTTCCATGGCCAGGACAAAAAAAACGCATTGTTGCTCCTGAATCCGAGGTTCAACTATCTGTCACAAATGTATGTTGACCTGTTGGTTTTAGTAATAAGTATTCTGTGTGTGCGTGTTTCATATGACTGTTCTGCGAAGTTGTCGCAGCCGAACGTCGGTTTAGTCATTTAACCAGGCCTTGCAGTGATGGGACGTTGTTGTTCCGGGTTCCAATGAAGCTCAGTGGCTACAGAACTTCAGGATATCAGAACAAACATTCATCTACATGTGCAGCAAACTACGTCCAGGGCTGGAGCAACACTGCTTTTCGCCTCTGTGTCCCCATAAAGAAACAAATTGACATTGCTCTGTGGAAGCTAGACATGACAGAAGCATAACTGTTTTTTTAAAGTTGATCCCATATTTCAGCAGTATTAATTTGTATGCAAAATGTAGCAAAGGCCTCAGACTGCTACAGTTTAAATTATGTGGTTTAACTTTCCAAAATCTGTTTTGTGGTCTCATTGGTGTTAAAGATGTGGCACTATGCTACATATTCTCAAATTTATCCAACCTCCAGGCTCTACATTTTATTCTGTTGATTTAAGATGTTTCACTTAACCAGATCTACTGTAATATATACATGCTACAAATTATATTAATTACAAACCACAACTGTATCCATTTTGTAAAAAAGCCATGTCCTTTTTTTTCCTTCTTTTTAAAAAAATCAGAACTACTACAATGTGTTTTACAGATGATGTCCCATCTTTAAGTAGTATCAATTAGTATGCATGACACAGCAAAAGACTCAGTCTGTTACAGTTTACATCATGTGCAGCTCTTTGTGTGTTCCACTCCCTATAACCAACTTTAAAAAAGCCTTTTTTTTCAGGGAATCACAACCTATCTTAACCTATCTTAAAGAAGAATTAAATGTATGCTTTTCAGCAGCTTTCAAATTAATCTAATACACATACAGAGCTGGACATTTTTTTAAACTTTATAACAGCCAGATCAAATGTCGCTATCAGATTTTAAAAGGTTGCTGATCCCTGATGCCAGCCATAATATTGTAAAATCATTCCACCAACCAGCGTGTAATGAAACTGCAAATGAAAATACAAGCATATAACTTGGACATTTATACTGGACTCAGAATGTTCAACAAACCAGTAAAATATAAGAAGATTTGATCTTTTTACTAAATAAACTATACATTGAGCTGTGTTTTTGTATGCAGATAATGCTTGGTGACTGTGATGGGCTGGCGACCTGTCCAGGGTGTACCCTGCCTCTCGTCCGTTGGCAGCTGGAGATAGGCACCAGCGGGGGGCTGGTGAGCCCTGGAGGACTAAGTGGTTCAGAAAATGGACGGATGGATGGATAATGCTTGGTGAATGATTAGTTAACACATGCCAATACATTGTGTTAAACTAGTTATTGTTACCCGATACATCCTAGGCTACTGAAATCTACTGCAAAATGACATAAAAAAATAAAAGTTCAGCTTTTCAGTATTAACAACAATATCAACAAAATAAATTTTAGGTAAGAGAAAAACTATAAACATACTTTAGAGATTACTATTTCTCAACATCTAAATTACAAACTAAGTAAAGGTGAATTTATCTAAACAAACGAAACATGTTTTCTGTTACTGTTTGTTTGAGTTGAGGTGTGTATGTCACCTTGGACTGCAGGTGGCTACTTTTGGTGCTTTAGTTATACCTACAGATCATCTCGTAAAAACACTGTATTGATATTTATTATTTTATTTTCTATTAGTAAATCATCATTAAAAAAAATCTTGTTATGACATACTTTTTGTAAAAATTATCTTTTTTCAAAAAACTTGAACCCCCCCCTTCACCGTTATTTCAGAAATAACTGCTTGTATTGGTAAAAACAAAAAAAACAAAGCTTTGATTCAGAAAAACTGAGCTTTTAATTAATTTATTTTCTTGTTAATTTAGATAAGCTTTATCGTTATGTTTTTGTTTTGTTACTTCAGAAAAACCTTTTTTTGCATTCTTTCAACCGTTTTCCTTGGTTTAGGCATCAGAAGTCCACCAATCTGCAGTACAAGATGAGATAAACTAATTTCTTAATATTTTAAAAGTTTTTCTAATGTTTTCATATGTTTCAGTTATTTCTTATCACTATAATAAATCTGCCAAAGGTGTTATTGTTTTGCAGATGTTTATCCGTTTGTGTCTGAGTGAATGAATAAATAAATGAATGACTGAATGGACAGACTATTGATCTCACAGTGTGGAAATGTACATGTTAAGGCAACACACACCTAAAATAAATAAGAATAAAAGGCAAGTGAAAACAGAACAGACAGTGATTTATAGAGTAACATATTATAAAATGAATTTTAAAAAATTACACTTTCTCTTAACAAAATAACTGAAAGTTTTTGACGGAGATGAATGCAATATTCAGTAAATGCCATAAATGGGCCAAGGAACGAATGATTACATTTTGGGGATGATCAAGTATTATCGAGGAATATAAATTGTACTGAGGTGCTTGGCAGATGGCTAAGGTCTCCAAGTTCTGCTTTTCTAGTTATTTTAAGATTATTTCTCATTGATTCAGTCATTTTGTGATATTTTTTTAAGAGCAGTGAATTTCTAAGTCTTACGTTAGATGCATGGGTTGATATCTAAGCCAATGTACTACTGCCTAGGTGACTGGAAGCCCATTGACATATCTCCTGCTGTGTGTGTGTGTGTTAAAATGTACAAAACAGTCAAATGTGTCTTGCCTGGCCAGGCAGCTCTCGGGGTGCTCAGCACCCCTAAATATCTGATCCTAGAATCGGTCCTGATGTAAACTGTTATTTCGCATCACTCCTGTGCATGTCTGTTAAGTCATGCACGGACGTACAATGTGTCTGCTTTTAAAAATAAAGGTATTGGGTTTGTAACAAAGCCACTCCCCGGCCAACCTCAGTTGCTCCAACCAACATACCTCCTCCCAGTACATCCGAAGCCAACAACCAAGTAGGATCTCTCCCCACTAATCCAGCCCTAAATCCTCAAGCCTACCTCACACTCACTAACCACTTACCTAGTCTTCTCCAGACTGAGCTCCCGTTCCTCTGAACCCCCATGGGGCGCAATCTCTCTGGCTCTCTCTCATGACCTGTCTTTGTTTAATAAACCCTTTAAGATGAGTTTGCACTCCTCTTATCTGAGTCTGTCACTTGAAACTAGTCTGTTGAAACCAAAGATGACAGTATCATGATAGCAGGGCATTTAGGTAGAAGACTGCAATGATTCATTACTCGTATGAAACAATGTATTGAGCAACAGTGGTGAGTATACCAAGATAAAAGGGTTAACTAATGTCAGTGTTTTAGTATTGTGTCATGTGCCCTTGAGTATCAATTGGAGCTCAACAACAAAGTCTTATGATGTCCACAAGTCAATGTATTGTCTGCTGAGGCATAATATCCCACGCTTTTTGAAGGGCCACCTTCTGGTCATTGAGGTTGTGAGTTATAGAGTTACAAGCCTCTACACAGCGACTCAACTGGTCCCACAGGTTTTCTGTTGGAATCAGGTCTTGATAATGTGCAGTCCGCTCCATTTGTGGTACCCAATTCTCCAGCAGCCATTCCCTAATGAGGTGACCTCAATGAGCTGGAGCATTGTTTTCTATGAAGATGAAAATAGATATGTGTTGTTCATGCAGGGCAAAATTACTAGATTAATATTATACAGGTAGCACAGGGCTCTCACCTCCCTTAAATGTGCCTGTAGTTTAGTGGCTTCATCGGATTTTGCATTGCACTGTTAAGCGGTCATCAGTGTAGGATGTAACCAAAGGACCAATTTGCCTTTCTGTGATGCTTCCTGTGCCTACTGACTTAAAGGGGGTAAAAATTTATATAATCGCGTATTTTATGTTACATTTTTTTTATTCATTTGTCATTATTTTGTGGAAATCAGTTGTCACTTTGACATTAAAGTTTTTTATTGGGGGGGTATATTTTTGCTGTCAAAAGAGCCAAATTTAGCTAATTATGGTTGGAATGTATAAGTAATAAAAAGATAAAACATCCAAGGAGGGGATTACGTTTTATATACACTCTAAATCAATTAATATTAGTCTAAAAGTGGCTGTAGAACCTTACTCTCATAAAAAAGTCAGAAGATTGAATTTGAGGAAGCAATTATCTAAAATGCCCTTAGGAAGAGTGGGTCAGCATATCATAGCTCATGGTGGCATCAGATGTGACAGGCCATGTCGCCTCATAGCAGGGCTCAAATCTTTGACTGCTATCACAAAGCAAACTTCAAGTCATCAATATTTAACTGAAATTAATCGTCACTGTGCCACATAAATAGATGACTACTGACAGTTCACACAATTTTTGTTTTAAAATATAGCTTTCACATTTAATACGTTTTAAAATACTGGACATTTATAATCAAAGTTGGTTTTCTTGTATTTTCAGTCACTTGGTTAGCAGAATTGTCAGCTAACCAAGTAAAAAATTAACACCACTTGTGTTTAACATCTCTGGACTGTGAAAGATAGCATCAAAGAGAATATTTAACTGAGCCCAAGCCATGAACAGTTTCTTCTCAGAATTATAAGGATTTTATTTAAATTTGTTATAACATTATTTACAACAACTTGGAATTATTTTTGAAATCAAACTACATTTGTGATATACATCAAGATGCTTTGCTTATTAAAAAATATGCATTTTCTTCTAAAAAGGCTGAAATCCTGTACAACAGAGCCCACAGGTTCACAGGGTACTCTAATGTCTTCACCACATTAAGTTGGGCAAGAGGGATTTTCACATTGTCATAAGAAAAAAATTCTAAACAATAAATAGGAATGAAAACAGCAGTTTGCTATTGTCCAAACCTTTTTATAATGAATACATACTGTATTAGTGAAATTTTCAAAAAATCCAACAAAAAACTAAGAAGTCTATCTAGCTATAGATATATTTTTGTTGTGTTCAACAACTGGTAAACAAGTTTTGAGGAAAAGAGATGAACAATTACAACTAATTTTTCACTGGCTTGTGAAAATAAATTAATAATCAACATCTGTTCACAAATACATAGGTGACATGTAAATCTTACAGTAATTTTAAATCTGAAACGGATGCAATGAAATTTCACTATTTTATGATTTCATAGACAGGAGGCTTTGAGTATGAGGTCAGGTTACTCTTCGCAGAGATAAAAGCTACACATTTTTGTACTTATTCCACTAACACTTTCAAATATGAGATACTGGTGAGTTTTCATCAACGGCTCTTTTACTAACATCTTTGTCAGTTCTAAGCAGAATTGCACAAACACGTGCTACTGGTAAAATAAAAAAGAATGCTGGTGTTTGTGTTTAAATATTAATGTTAATGATTCATGCATGTACACAACAGTACCTTTGTGTGTATCATTGGTAGACTTTTAGGAACATGCAGCATTACTATGAGACAGTGACAGACAATTAATGTTTAACCAACCATAAGTGTATAAACATTTAAAAAACATTATTTAACCATGAAATTAGTTGGCGGTTGTAGCTTTCCAGATGCATGCTTCAGAAACACAGAACCACAATAAAATACAATCAATACTACAAACATAATGAATTTTATGTTTCATCCTCTAAGACAAGCTATGTTTAACAGCAAGATCCTTTCTTTAAATACATGACATATGTTAAATGAGCAGGGGGCCGGATTGAAGAAATTAAACATAAAATGGTGCCGCGAGTAACTGCAGTCATCACGGGAACGTGCACAAAAAGTAAATAAATCAGTGACGTAGAGTACTTTCAAGCCACATTGCGCACATCGCCAGCTGTACGACAACAAGTAACATGTCTAGCGACGAAGTAAGTAATAGTGTTTAATCGACTGCGTCTGAAGTCGGGGTTCTTTCTCTTCCTTCTTCCTGCTAAATTCAGAACGCGCAAAAATTTTAGACTGATGTTACATCCGCTTGTAAGCGTGGGAAATTCGGCCACCGAATGGCAGACTACTTTGGAGCACACAGGCGCTTCAGGTTAATGGGAATACACATGGGTGGGCTCATTTTACTTAGTTTAAAATGCTTCATTAGTGAATACAATTACAAAACTGAACATGAACATAATTTATTTTAGAAATATATCATGCAAAATCATTTTTTGAAGTTTTCAACCATGTCGTAATGCAATTTTCTTCGTAAAAAAATACCACCAGAGTGGTATTTGGCTTAATTCCCGCATGTTGGAGTAATCATCCTGAATTTTGCTCTCTGAGCAGGTGCCCCTCCCTCTCCTAGAAATCGACTGAGTGTTAGACTAGTGACATCACTGGTTGAAAACAAGGGGGGTTTGAGGAGTCTGCACCGCCCCTGCAGGCAGAGCGGCTTAGAGTTAGAGAGAGATAAAGTTCAAACACACCCTCCTCCTTCTCAAAGTTCATGGCTGCTTCGGTTTTTGGCAGCTTAAAACATTTTTTTGTTGGATTTTTTACTTTCTCTGTGAAAAAGCCCTTTTGGCTGCATGGATGTATGGATTGCAGGATTTTATTTTATTCCACAGTGCTAAAGAACAGCTGCTGGATCATAGAACAAAGACGCCTGATGTACAGAGAAGTAAGTGGCTACATGCTAATGCTAATGTGGGTTAGCCATTTATCAAGCTGCTTATGTGATCTCATAACAGCATTGTGTGGTTAATTAATTGATCTGTAGCATCTCAGAATGTTTAGTAAAAGGGTGCAAACAACATCCACAGTTTTTTGATATACTGGGCTGAAAAGATTTGCTTAGTAAACTCAGCTATGTTTGTTTGGGTTCTTTCTAAAGCCTGGCGATTTATCAACTGAAATAGGCTTTATTGACTGTTTTTTTTACACACAAAAAAAATAAAATAAACCAAATGTCTGAGCCTGTAGTATAACAGAGTTTCATTGTGGTACTTCATGATTTTCAAATTCTTTGTCAGAATACTGTTTTTTAGATTAAGCTTAGCACTGTTTGTCTCAGTGTGATCTGCTCCCGGATATGCAGTGGAGCGGCGCGTAGCTTTGCGTTGCAGGATGCGGATTTATAGAGAAACGAGCTGTTTCACTTCGTGGTCAAACATTAACTACAGGATACAAGTAAAATTTCTGCACAAATTAATACTGTACAACACCAACGGTAACATTTTTTTAAAGCTGTAAAATAGCATGAAATAGTCCCTTTAACTGGGATGCCAATTGGGATGCCAACGTTTAAAGATGCCTGCCAAAAATGGAATCTAAGAGAAATTTAAATGTTTTTGTGTTCTGGTCTCTGGCCTATTTTATTTCGAAACTCCTTCTCGTTGTTCACAATTTCTTCAAATATAGTGTCAATGTTTAGAGCTTCATGGATGGAACCCAAATATATTTTGTCAAATCTGCCTTTATTCTTTCTCCCAACTCCTGTAACATTCTACTAGAAAACAAGTCGTGTTTTTCCAGCATTTATTAAAACTTAATAACAAAACAGAAGTCTTAATTAGGGGGGGGGGGGAAATCTTAAAACTACAAATATGAATAACACAGAATGTAGCACAAAGCAATCAACATGTTTTTATCCCTGTAGCATTTTTCATTTTCACTCATCACTTTAGTAAAACTCTCTCCAATAATCACATTGGTCCTATTCTTCAACAGCTTAATTGTCTAACAGTTAAATTGCTATTGATTGCAAATTTTTGCTTCTCATTTTTAAGAACATGAATCACAATAGCTCCTTAAGATTCCTCTGATCTCTTATACATCAGTTTTACCACTCACAATCAGATAAACCAGTTTAACAGCACTTAATGGAAAGCAAATTATATATGCAGCTGTTCTTATATTTCCTGTGCCTTTTGTGTGAAAAACACGGAGGCTAAGAAACATCATATTGATCACACAAAATTTTTTGCGAATTGGCCTTTTTGCATTTTTATGTATTTTATATGTACTTTTTGAAACTGCACTCTTCTAAAAGTTCAGCATAACAGTTTTGCAACCTTCTTGGTGTTTTCCAAAGATTTATCCACCATCAGTCTAACCAGTGTAGCTATTTTATATGCTATAGCTCAACCCCAGATGGCTGGCTATATTTTATATAAAGTTTTAGCTTGAGACTGGCATAGGGTTGCATCTCATTTAAGATGTTCCAAAAGAACTGACTGGTTAACTTCACTACTCTCCAGAGCGATATGCACTATCTGACATGTTAATGTATTCTACTCCCAAACACTGTAATGAGCATGTCAGTACGCAGTGATGGAGATTTATTGGGATTATCCATATTCTTCAAAGGAAGCTGGTGTAACCATTAAAATGCACAGGGTTTTCATGAATAGTCATGACTTCTAATGTCAGTTCACATATTATCCGCAACAACAGGGGTGAGGACAGGTCAAATTGTGCTTGTTTAGTATGCTAACCACAGTAGCGACTAATTGCTATCAAATCACTTTGTAACAGTAGTAAAATATAAAATTGAATCAAACCCGTGTTTCATGATAAATGAAATTAGAAGCTACATTTCTACTGTTCACATACAATAACCTGCACAGGTTTTATCCTTGCTGTTTGAACATTTCAGCCACCTACATCCATGTATGCAAACATCTTTTGAACTCATTGTTTTAAAGTCCACTTCTGTGGATTTATCTTTATTAAGAATCCAGAATTTCTGTGGACCACAGAGGTTTCAGATCATTTGTAAACAAGCAACTAACTTAAAGACAAAGAAACACATTAAACAGGTCAGAGACAGTTATGTGGAAATCAAAAGCAGGGTTAGATAAGTGAACAATTTGAATAAAAGAAAGAGTAAGGCATTTCAAACCTACCAAAGCATGAGCATCCACATAAAACTGAAAGGCCAGGCCAGGAGACCATTAACAAGAGAAGTAACCAATCGATCCGTGGTAGCTCTGGAGTAGTTAGAAAGATCAAAAACTCAGTTAAAATAACCTGTTGACTGGAAAACTATTATTCATACACTCCACAAACAAAAGACTGGCATGAAGAAAGGCATTGTTAAAAAAGAGGTCACATTTGCTTTTTGCTACAGTCAATTTTGGGAATATAGCAAACATGTGAAAGAAGGTGCTCTTGTCCTATAGAACAGAACTTTTTGAACTACATCCATAACAACTTGTGTGGAACAAAGCCAAAAGCTATGCATTACTCCTAAAGGCTAAAGATTGTGGTGGAAGTTTTTAGTTTTTGGGTTGCTGAAAAGACAAAGAAACTGGTGATAGAATATGGGAAGATGATCGAAGCTAAATAAAGGAAATCCTAAACATTTGAGCAGAGTCTCAATGGTAAGAACGAGTTTTTGGAGTTCCTGAAAGTCTACACCTAAATTCTACTGAGAACCTTTGGCCAAAAAAAATGAACTGCTGTTCACAAAAACTCTCCACTCAGTTTGACTACCTCTGGATATTTTATGAAGAATAATACTTCGAAATGTCATTATCTAGATGTGTTAATTACCCAGAGACATACCAATGAAATAAAATGTGATTTTAACTGAAGATTGTTCCACAAAGCATTGACCCAGACTCCTGAGTGTACACCAACATTCTTAAATTGTTGTTTGTAAAAACATTTTATTGCAATGTAGAATTTTCCATCAATGTCACAGTTGCACACTACTTTGTGTTTGTCTATCCTGTATATTTTCTCAACATTGTGTAAATACTTTTGGAAGCGATTGTATAAATGAAAGAAGATCAACAATATATAATTGTTAAAGATACTAACTACACAGTGAAATTGTTTAGGATTTCTTGAATTAGTTGTTTCCACAGAAAATCAGATCTGAGAAAGTGTTAAACTGACCTTGAGTTTGTCAATTAGTAACTTTTGCACATGTTGAAATATTTTTTCAGAGTAACAAAAGCAGCTGTCACTAGGGAGCATCAAACATAAGCAGATGACAGAAAGGACAGTCACTTATTTGGAAAAAAAAAACTGCTTTGACATCTGGTGCTGCAAACATGGATAGATCCAGTGACAAGCTTTTCTGTTGCAGATGGGTGCGCAACAAGGTTCCCGTGGCCTACAGAGACGAACTCTACCACATCCTGAAGATGACAGGGCCTTTGGTAAAAAGCGGTTCTACTGATATATGTTCTTATTTGCAAGTAGTGAATGAAGACATTGTTTTGAAGTGAGTTCAGTTATAATGATTTGTGTCAGTCAACACAGATTCATCTTTAGTGGATTTCCCCAGTGAAGTGTATGTAAAGCTGTTGAGAGTTATTGGAGTTATATTAAACAAAATATTCTATGATACCTTATCTATCTGTCTGTGCCATCTTTTCCATGAATCATGTTTGTCTTTGTAGCTACTGTCCCGAATTCTTCAATACCTACTTCCATTTGTTGTTACAATGTTCTGTGGGCGACTAGGAAATGATGTGATGGCTGGTTATGGATTAGCCTCTGCAGTAAGTGTATATATTCTATGATCGTCGGTGGATATTATTATTAGTAGAACTATTTTACATGTCTTTCTCCCACTGCTTTTTGAATTTACAATGCTAATATTTTAATCAATTTGAACTAGCACAAGTCATGACAATGTTTATCAAATGTAGGTCATTAAGAGTACAAAAAATGTATTGAAGTATGTTTTGAATTGATTTCAGGCCATTAATATTACCACAGCAGCCACAGGATGCGGTCTAGGTCTGGCATGTGACACTTTGGTGTCCCAGGTTAATGTTAATATTTCTTGACTTACTTTAACTGACTTCACATCTTAATTATTCATTACTGTGTGTCACTGAATGATTATCGTTGTCTATGTGGCGCTGCCAGACGTTTGGGGGTAAGAACCTGCTACGAGTAGGAGTGATTCTTCAGCGGGGCATCATCATCCTGATGTTGTTCTGTCTACCCTGCTGGGGGCTGCTCATTAATGCCGAGGCCATCCTGTCATGCATGGGCCAGGAACCTGAAGTGGCAAGGTAACGACATGCAGCTAAAGCTATATGTAAAATTCCAAACACTTTAATTTCTTTAAAATAAAATATGATCTTTAAGATGAACTCTATTATGAAAAATGTTCCAGTAAGCAGGCTGGGAATTGGTTTTAAGCATGGTTTCTTGTTTTTAGAGTAGCCCAGCTGTATATAGTAGCATATATTCCTGCAGTACCAGTAAGTTTTCTCTTTTCTTTGAGCATGAATTTCCATTCTTTTGAAGTATACAGTGCTTTGCTAATAAATCTTCATACCCCTTGAACTTTTTCACTTTTTAGCATATTGCAGCAAATAAAAATAAAAAATAAAAAAAACAACTGGGATGTAACAGACCAACACAAAAGAAGCCCATAATTGTTAAGTGGAAATAAACTTATTGATGGGTTCAAAAAACTTCTTAAATAGAAATAAAAAGTGTGTGTGTCTGTGTGTGCGTGTGTGGGTGTGTTAGTGTATCTGTGTGTTCCTGTTCTTTTTCTCTGATACCCCAAATTCAAATCGAGTCCACTCAATTGCCATTAGAAGTTAATAGGAATCGGAACCAGAAAAAACATCTCAAAGAGCACTCTTCAGTCATTAGAAAATGGAAAGATTATGGAACAACTACAACATTACCAAAATGTGGGAATCCACTGAAATTGACAGATTATCCTGTGGGGTGTCTTCACTAAGCATGGACAGGGAGGTTAATCATAGTAGAAATTCAGATGTGTGAAGCTAAATACAGGGAAATCTCAAAAAATGTGGCAGAAACTGCAAAAACTTGCAGATTAGGCAGATATTTTATCTCCCAGCAGGACAACAACTCTAAACATATGGCCCAAGCTACAAAAGAAATGGTTGAGTTGCCAAGAATATGAATTAGAATTGATTAAAATAATATCTAGCGCTAAATCCAATTGACATTCCTCTAAAATTGAAGTACACAGATATTCTTTCTGGGCTGCACAGTGGCACAGTTGGTTCCACTGTTGCCTTGCAGTGAGAAGGCTAGGTTAAAGCCTGATGTCTTTCTGCTTGGAGTTTGCATGTTCTCCCTGTACATGCATGGGTTCCCTCTGGGTAGTTTGGCTTCTTCCCACAGTCCAAACACATGACTGTTAGGTTAATTGGTCTCTCTAAATTACTCTTAGGTGGGAGTGAGTGCATGTTTGTTTGTCCTGTTTGTCTTTGTGTTGCCCTGTGATTGACTGGTGACCTGTCCAGAGTGTATTCTGCCTCTCAACCAATGACCGTAGGAGATAGACACCAGACCCTGTGTGACCGTTTGAGGATAAGGGGACTAGATAATGGATGGATATTTTCCATTTGACTCTCCATCTGACTGAGCTGAGCTATTGTGCAAAGAAAAATAGGAAAACAATCTCTGAATGGGGCCACATACCTTAAAAGGATGTAATTGTAGTGAAAGCTAGTTTTGCAAAGAACTGATTAAACGGTTATGAATACTTTTGCAAGGCACTGTATGCAGTGTATATAAAAGTTATATAACAATTTTATTCTGTCCTTTTATTTTAGGCTATGTTTCTGTATAACCTTCAGGTATCCTATCTGCAGAACCAGGTATACTATAATGTTGTATTTATTCATCCCATGAAGAAAAATGTTGCCTTAACTTTGCCCTCTTCCTAATGGGCATATGGTGCTATAAATACCTGCATGCTTGTATTTTTAGGGAATAATCATGCCACAAATGTATACTGCAGTATTAGCGAACATTGTCAACCTGGCGACAAACTATACCTTCCTGCACTGGATGGATCTGGGTGTTGCGTAGGTGTTTATTAACAGGTGTAAAAAGTAAAAAACATTTAATCACATGAATCCCATTCCGACCGTGATGTGAATCTTTTGCAGTGGTTCTGCAGCAGCCAATACTCTCTCTCAGATTTATATCTGTGCTTTTCTGTTTGCCTACATCTGGTGGAAGAAGCTACATGTAAAAACATGGGAAGGTGAGCAGTAAGGGATTCTTCATGTCCATGCTTTTACCTTTTTTTTTGGGCTTCGTTTAACTGACTGGGCATAAATAAGTGTCTTCCTCCCCCTACAGGCTGGTCTGTTGAATCGCTGCAAGAGTGGGGATCCTACATGAAACTGGCCATCCCCAGCATGTTAATGACCTGCTTTGAGTGGTGGGTGTATGAGTTTGGGGGATTCTTTGCAGGTAATTTGCAGCACACAGCCTGTATCAACCAACTATTTCGCGCCAGTCAAAACAGTTTGAGAAGCAGTACATCTCCTACTTATATATATGTATATATATATATATATATACATATTTTGTTGTTGTTGTTGTTAATAATCAGGAATGATGAGTGAGGATGAGTTGGCAGCCCAGCATGCTGTGATAATGATTGCATTCATCACCTACATGGTATTGTATACTGAGTGCTAAAGTCTTCAATTTTAGGTTGAAACATAGTTTTTCCCAAATATTATTTGCAAACCCCAGCATTCGCAGACAAAGCTTAAGTGTTTAATTCTTTCCATAATTTGGAGTCTGTAGTTTCCTCTTGGAATCCAAGCTGCAGCGTGTGCACGTGTGGGTAACGCTCTCGGTGCAGGAGACACCGCCAGGGCACTCCTCGCCAGCAAGTTGTCCCTCAGTCTTGCAGGTAAGGTCAATAATACACAATTATTCATATTGTTATTATAATTAATGTGGACTGCTTAATAAATTTATTATATCTTCTTTTGCAGTTGTTTTTGCTCTTGTGGAAGGTATCGTGCTTGGTTGCACTAAAACAGTCATTGCCTACATGTTCACCTCTGATGAGTTAGTCTCTATAATTCAATTTCCTCATTTTTAATAATTTTTTGAAATGGAAAGTAAATATTTATTTATAATCCTTTTTTTTAGGAACATTGCAAGAATTGTGTCCAACTTGATGAATGCATACTGCTTTCTGCAGCTCTTCGATGGTCTTGTGGTGAGTCCACCAGTCCGTATTCAGAGCAGAGCAGATCTATTTGCTGTATGATGCCAAAAGTGTCACGTGTGTTTCTTCTCTATCTCAGTGTGTGTGTACAGGAATATTCCTGGGGACAGGCAAACAGAGGATACCGGCTGTAGCAAATTTCATTGCATATTACTGCGTAGGGCTCACAATGAGTGTAGTTTTAATGTTTGTCGCAAAGCTGAGAGTTTTAGGTAAGAATAAGAAGTGAACCTATTTTGCATGTATCATCAGCATTTAGGGAAAATAAATGTTTACATAGGAAAATAATGCTGTACCAAGTGAGGCCTGCTGTGCTTCTGACAGATTTATTTGTCTTTTCTCTGCAGGCTATTGGCTCGGGCTGCTAATTTGTGTTGTCCTGCATTCTACCTTCTACATTATTGTGATCTTTAGGTTGAACTGGAAGAAAATGACAGAAGAGGTATACTAATTAGCAGTTTACCATTTATTATGCAGGACATCATCTGTGCATATTACCAATGTACAATGCCCTGCAAAAGTACTGATTCTCTTTGAGCTTTTTCATACAATGTCTTTTTAAGAATACAAACTTCAACTTCGATTTTATGAGATAGACCAGCACAAAGTAACAAACAAGTGTGAAGTGTAAAGAAAGTGACATAAATATTTAGAAACTTATTTCCAATTCAAATCTGACAGATCTTATTCAAGTCTCCGTACTCCAAAAGTACTGCATAAAACAGCTGTTTTGCATTCAGCCCTAATGGGTTTTGCTGAGTTTAGCTTCATCAATCCTCCCAAGAAGTCTCACCAACCTCTCTGTTTTTACTGAAGACAACATGATACTGCCGATACTTGGGGTGCAGAGTTCAGGGTGATAGAAAGAGAGTTCTTCAGCAAAAATAGCATAATAATTTAGCATAAACTATTTTTTTCGCATGAAAACCTAAGCTTGATTTTTGGTCTCATCTCACCACAGGGTTACGTTTGCTGTGTCTCCCAGGTTTTTTTACATACTCCGAATGGGACTTTTTATTTTCTTTCAACCACGGCTTTCTTCCAATTACTCTTTCACAAAAGCCAGATTTGTGGAGAATAAAAACAATAGCTATTATATCAAAATATTCTCCCACCTAAGTTGTGTATTTCTACAGTTTCTCTACAGCTACAGTTGTAGGTCTCATGGCCGCTTTTCTGATAATTCTTTTTTGCTCATCCTAAACATCCAAATCCTGATTGGTGTGAAGTTTTTACATACTCTTTCAATTTATATATGATGGACTGAATATTGGTTTGTGAGATGTTTAAATATATTTTATACCAAACCCTTCATGAAACGTCTCCACAACTTGATCCCTTTCTACTGTGTTCAATAGTTGTCATGATGCTGTTTGTTTTCTTATGTTCTCAATAAAGAAAAAACAAAAAAAATGTGGCCTTCACAGTATATCTGAATTTTTACTAAGAAGGTGGCCCTAAGTGAATGAGGTGAAAGCAACTAGTCTATTTAGTGGTATATGAATAGGAGAGGCAAGATTACAATACAAATAAATGCCAAACGTTTTATTTTATTGTAAAAGTTTGAAAATCATGAATCCTCCTTTCATTTCACAGCCATGTACTAATATGCGTATGTTCATTAAACGTTTTGGTCATGTGATTCTTCTCAGGCTGTGAAACGGGCCAAGAAAAAGATTCACCTGACACTGTTAGAAACAGATGACCTGTTACACAACAGCACAGCCAATGGTCAAACATCTAACAATGGAAATGTAAGTTGACTTTTTGTTTTTTCCTTGTGTGTTTATTTTAACCTGAAGTCATTTATTATCAATAAATTGCATTTTTTTACTTTTTAAAGTCAGTAGATGGTTACACAACTGGGAAAACCCAGCAAGATGACAGTAATACTGAGACACCGGTGGGAAAAGAGGTGCAAAAGCAGAAAAGCAGCCACCTCTCCACCACACAGCTGATTATCAGGCGAGGCCTCACCATGTTTGCAGCAGTTGGCTTTCTTGCTGTGGGTACAGCCGTACACTTCCTCGTCCCCTTGCCAGAGACCCACTCCATGGAAACTAATGCCACCCTTGACTTGATCAATGCAACATATGTTCCTCATACAGTTTTTTCCTCTGCGGACTGAAAAAGTAATGAATGGGGAAGATATGGTATACTAACTAACAGTCAAACACGAGTCTTCATGGGTAGAGGCAAAGGGTAGAACTGTTGCACGTCTTTCGAAATGAGTCAAATTAATGTTGTACCATAAATACACACCCTGATTTAGAAATCAGATATAACCTTTTCACATGTGTTTGAATCAACATTTTATTTCCATGGAGTCTTTTATCTTTTGGATTTTAAAATGCATTGGTCTGATGAAATTGGTCTCCCACCGAGAGGGAATGTTCACCTCTGATGATCAATAATGGAGAGATTGTTTTATGCTTTGAATTAGGGGAATAGTTCCCATAGCAAATATTAAAACAGTAAATTATAACTCTAAAAGAAATCTTTGTCTGGTCTGTGTAACTGAATTTACAAAAATGTCAACCCTTGTATTATTTAAACCAATAAAAAGTAGTAGTTAGGTTGGCCTTGTCTTTGTTTTCTTATTACTCATTAATTTCTAACTCTTTTAAACATCCCGCTACCCATTATATACACTAGAGTGGAAATTACAACTAAAAGCTCACATTTGCCTGAAAGAGTGAATAAATGCCACAATGCACTTCAAAAGGCAGTGTCAGCTGATTCTACCCTGCCACCACCCTAACAAAACCACCACCAAGACAGGAGGGGGGTTCCTCAGAGTTTATCAAAAATATGCAAGGTGTACAGAACCCCAAAAAGGATGACAACCACTGCAGCATCTATCCTATACAGGGTTGTGAAGGGGGTGGTGCTGGTGCCTATCTCAAGCAATCATTGGGCGAGAGGTGGGGTGCAGTCAGGACAGGTTGCCAGTTAGTTGCAGGTCAACACAGAGACACACAGGACAAGCAACCATGCACACAAACACACTAATATCTAAAGGCAATTTAGAAAGACCAATGAACCAAACAGCAGTGTTTTTGGACTCTGGGGTATAGCTGGAGTATCCAGAGGGAAACCATTTAGGTTTTCCACTATTGGCAATATTTTAAATCATACCTCTAATACATTTCAGAAAACCCCTTCAAACACTCTGTGTGAGGAGTTTGCAGGTTACTTCAGAGGAAAGGTAGACACCATCAGATGTAATATTTTATTATTTCAAACTAACATGGTTTTAGACAAATCTGAGTGTCTTCCTTTACCACAGGAAACACTGGACAGTTTTGTCCTGGTACAGTAGAAGCTGGGACCATTGATAAAGTTTTCTCCTCAGTGAGGCCCACTACAAGTGCTTTGGACCCGGTTCCCACCCGTTATTTTTAAAGCAATTTTGTGGATCACTTTATGGATCACTTTATCATTTTATGGATAACTATAATGAATTGCTCACTTCAGATGATACAGTAGACCACACTATTCTTTTAATTCGTTTAAAACAGATAGGCCTCTCTGGTGCTGTTCATAAATGGGTCAAATCATATCTTACAGACATGCCTTTTATGGTAAGTTTAGATAGCCGGTCCTCTAAGGTCCATAAGATCACATGTGGTGTGCCCCAAGGTTCAGTTTTAGGTGCTTTTTAACCTGTATATGCTCCCTCTTGGCAGTGTCATCAGAAGACAAGGAGTTAACTTTCACAGTTATGCTGATGACACTCAGTTGTATATCTCCATGTCTCCTGATGAAACACGGACAATAGATGCACTTTTTAACTGCATTTTAGACATCAAATCCTTGATGGGAGAAAACTTTCTCCAGCTCAGCCAAGACAAAACTGAGACTCAGAGAGACAAAATTTTACCAAAATTACAATCATTATCTTTTAATCCTTCTTTACAAGTAAAGAATCTGGGTGTGATTTTGACTCTGAGCTGACTTTTATCCCCCACATTAAAAACAATACAAAAATAGGTTTTTATCACCTAAAAAACATTTCCAGAGTCCGTCCTATTCTCTCTCGGGCCAATTTGAAGACGCTAATGCATGCTTTTATTACCAGTATAATCAATTACTGTAATGCCCTGCTTTCTGATCTCCCCAAAAAGACTACCTTAAGTTTACAGCTTTTACAAAATACAACAGCTCGTGTCCTGATGAAGACTAGGAGGCAGGAGCACACTGGTCTTAGAACCACTGCATTGGTCCCCGTATGTTTTAGGATACATTTTAAGGTTCTTCTAATGGTCTATAAGTGTCTCAGTGGTCTTGGGCCTTCTTATCTTTCTGAACAGCTTTTTAAATATGAACCTTTGTGGTCTCTGCGCTCCTCTGGCAGCCGTCTCCTTGTCTTCCGCAAAGTCAGGACACACACTCATGGTGATGCGTCCTTCAATTATTATGGCCCTCACCTCAGGAACAGGCTGCCAGAGGACCTCTGGGCCGCAGAGAACGTTCATGTTTTTATTGTGATCATATTTTATCATTGTTTTACACTTGATAATTTAAAACATTATCAGTCTCAACATTTTTATCAGTATTTTACTTCTTAATCTCAGCTTCTTTTTATTTTATATTTTAACTTCTTATTTTAATCTTCCTTCCGGTGTTTTCTGTGTGTGTATATGGCAGATGGGTTGTGTGGGGGGTAATTTTAATCTGTAAAGCACTTTGAGAAGCTGTGTTTTGAAAAGCGCTTTATAAATAAAGTTTGATTTGATGTATGCACAAGGAGACCAGGCAAACTCTATACATAAATACACTGGACCACAATTCAAACCCAGGACATTTTTTCAGCAAGGCAAAAGTGCCACATTGCAGACATGTTAAAAACAAAAAGTTAAAACATATTAAATTTGCATTGCGGTAGCAGAATCTGACACTAAAAAGTAACGAAAAAATATTTACATTTCTTCAGTGAGGATATTATCAAACTTCTTAGGGCCCAGGCTGCCCATATAGTATTTCCTTCTTTTGCCCGAAGAAGACCACTCAATCAACATTTCAAAAGTCTGGAGTATACATGGAAAGGGAAATTTGACAATTTTTCCATCCACAATCTCTCTAGGTTGCCTTAAATCTGCAGTTCTCTCTGATCGCGTCCTCTCTTCAGATGTAAGATCCACCCGTTTTCAGTGTTCTAAAACGTAAGGTTTTTCATTTAAAAGGTCATAATACTTGCAATACAATGCCTTTGACAGAGAACCAGGCACAGCTTGTAAATCTTCTACCGTACTTTACAGTAGGCTGTTAGTGTTAAGAAATTCCATCGTCATGTTTGCTATAGGACAATAAAGGCCTTTTTCCTGCATGTCCCTCAAACAACTAATGGTAAGCAGCATCTAACAGTTGCTATAGAGACTTTAAGGTAATAGGATGTCACTCTTTGCTTCAATTCTCTAACAGTGGGCTGAAGTTATATTTTCTTGCTCTCCTACCATCCGACTTCACTGTGTGAAGTGGTAAATAATGTGTATCCTCATTAAGGCTCCTGCATAACGATTCCAATTGTTTGGAACTTTTTAATGAATGCTCTGATTGTAGATATGACCAAGTTTAGACAACCGTGTTATTCTAGTCGAATCCACACAAACTAAGATCAACACTCATTAGCCTTACTTTAAAAGTATGTTCTTTTTTCCAGTTTCTTTCAAATTAAAAGAATAATTTGAAAATGTATTTTTTTTATTTGATTACTGCGTGTGACATTGTGACCCATTACTTCGGTTAGGTCTGCACATGGAAAAAAGAAATTAAAGATGTCCAAAGTTAAAGAAATATCTTTAACTTTGGACATATTGTAATGAAATGATAAAAATCTGTTTCTTGTTTATTTTTAAAATTCCCTCCTCTGACCAGAACAACTTCATTGTCCTGTACTTATTTTATCACCCAGATCTGAACATTTTCCCTTTCAAGTCCCCCATTTTGGTCACTGTTGTGATTAAAGAGCGTTTTCTTGTCTTTGTTGTACAATCTCTGTTGTTTCAGCTGGCTCTGGCATACCTCCAGGGAAGCTGTGATCACAGCAAGATTTCCATCTTCAGCAGCATCCAGGACACAACAAAGACACATATGTTAGAGAAAAACAAGAAGCTGCAGTGAAAGGACGTACAGTTTAGACATGGAAGTGTCCAGTGACAAGCTTTTCTGCTGCAGTTGGCTGCGCCGCAGGGTTCCCTTGGCCCACAGAGAGGAACTATACCACATCCTGAGAATGACAGGGCCTCTGGTAAGGACTGGCACTGTTTGCATAACCTGTTCTGACTGTATAGTTTACACAAGATGATTGATGACAGTTATTCTTGGTCAGAGAACGATTCAGAGCTGTAAGGCTTACAGGCAAGACATTGTTCTACAGGTTTTAGCTTCGTCACTAACTGCTAAGAAAATGACGGCGTCAGGGCACATTTGTCAAATCAAAAGCTGTTGACCACAATATTTATTTGCTGCTTGTGTTTACTGTAATATCAATTGTCAGCTTGTGGCTTCTTCACCTTTGATGTTAACATGTTTCTCTCCAGCTGCTGTCTCGAATTCTCAATTACCTCCTGCCTTTTGTGGTTACAATGTTCTGTGGCCGTCTGGGGAATGAAGTGATGGCTGGCTATGGATTAGCTTCTGCTGTAAGTGGTCAGCTGTATGCTTCCAATATACTTATGGAGGCTAATTTGAAGAAAACGACAAATGGTCACGTCGTTTTGTAACAGGTTGTGAACAGAAAATTAAATGCTTGTAAACTCACCTAGAACAGTTTAGTCACAAGTACCTGCAAATGGTTTTCAACTGTATTGTGTCATATTACCGCTCTTGAGTGAAATGAGAGTCCCTTACAGCAGTCTGAATTCATTTCAGACCATTAATGTTACCACTGCAGCAACAGGGTACGGTCTGGGACTGGCGTGTGATACTATGGTATCTCAGGTCTGGAAGCCTTTTTCTGTATTAATTTATTGCATTACCTATGATAATTTTATTTGAGTCTCCTTAAAGGGAAAGTTCCTTTTTGTTCAAAATTTAACTTATCTTTAGCATTTCCTATGTCCATTTACTCACTGAGACAAGTTTGGAGCCACTTGAAGTCCTTCAGAAGAAGTTTATATCCATTTATACGCATATACGCATATAACGGGAGTCAATGGGGACAGGAGATTTGTCACCTGTAATAAGGCCAAAACTCCTTCAAGTAGCCATGTTTTGTTATAAATATTTGGGGATATTCTGTGTTCCTGTGAGTTCGGAAAATCTCAGAAGTGCTGCGGAGTAGGCTTTTTGGGTTTATACAAGCTATTAATCCAGCCAATTTCAATTTACAGTAACCTGGGATTTCAACAACGTCGCGTGTCCTATCTAGCAGTATGCTACTCAGAATTGGTGTCTGAGTACCAAGTACAAGCCCAACAGTTTTACTTTCCCAAGCAGAGTATTACAGCTTCGCTGTAGTACGCCACTTGATGTATATGTATGAAAAATCTTTATTAGTGATTACTGTGGGTTCAATTTCCTGACGTCATGGACATTAAACCGAGACAAGAAGGGAGAAAGGAAGAAGGTGAAGAAAAGAAACCGGACCAGCAGAGGCGCGAACCGACGACACAAGACAGGGAGGCAAACAAAGAACACAAGAAAACATCCCAGTCCTCCACCTCTGCCGGACGGCAGAGAAACAGTAATACAAAACAAAAACAACAAACCGTACAGAACCAAACCAATAGTTCGGATCTAGTAGAATAAACTTAGAATTACACATTCACTACACACAAGCATTGATTAATGAACATATTAAAAATGTTTCTGGTAAGCTCCTGTGAACAACTAACTAATGATGATAACCTCAGTTTAAGATATGTCCGTCCTCACCAATGTCCCCACACCTATGTGTGTGCGAGCATGCAGGTCGGAATAAGGTTTCCCCACGCAAGTGATTGATAGCTGGTGTAAGGAACCGTCAATCCGTCCTACAGGAATCAGCACAGACATGGAGGAGGCAAGAGATGTATGCATCCAGGGTCCCACAGAGTACAGAGGCCACAGGCGGATCAGCGCAGGGTCGATCACCCGCCAAGAGAGGAACAGATGGAAGCCCCCAGGGGAACACCCACAAGCCGCAATGCTGGGGCCCGAGAGATCGCAGTGACGAGCCCATGGGCTCCGCCGGTAACCGGCTACGCCAGGGCGGGCTCGGATCAGGAACCGGAGGCCACGGGGACCAGGGGCACCCCGCCCCCCAGCGGGGCCCCAACCAGGGACCAGCCGACAAGGGCCCCCCGCCGCCGCCGCAGGCAAGGAGGATCCGCAGCCAACCGACGGACAACACACGCCGCCGCCACCCCGGACCAATACCCACCGCCAACAACCCGGCCCGCCTCCACACACCCACACGCCAGGGAGCCACAGCAAGAGCCACAGCGGATGTACGCCCTCCCCAGGCCGCGCCCAGCCGGCACCTGGACATCCAGATCTTCCAGCTCCCGGGTCCAGATCCCGCCCCACGTAGGGCGCCAAGATCAGGGGCCCAGCCAATGCCGGACAGCCCCACCAGGTGAACAGACCAGCCAGCAGAAGTCCTGGAACCGGCAGGAGGACTGGGCGCCAGGCACGGTCCCCACCGATCCACCGGACGGCACCAACCTGTTCTACAACCCCGGCACCCCCAGAAGAGGTGCCCCAGTCAATCCAAGGAGGACGTCGGCCCGAAACAGCGGCCGCCCGACACACCGGACCACCCAGGACCCGCCCGACATGCACCAGGACCGAGCCGGGCCGCAACCGGGACCCCCGGCCCCAGGCATCGAGAGCCATCATCAACCAGCGGGCAGGAGCAACCATCACCGACGGGGAGTGACGGGGAGGGAAGAAGATGCATCAGGCCAGAGAGCAGCCAAACACCCAACCTGACAGGTAGACATAGACAGATAGAGACACTCATACGTACCCTCCCTCTCATGCGTACACATTCTTAAAAATACAGGACATACGAAAAAAGGACGCTATACACTCATTCATACCCTCCACACGTACACTATACTCCATACTCCCAGGCCCAGGGACAGACGCCCCAATAGAGAACCCTGCCCCTGCACCCAGGAGACAGACCCCTTTGCCCACCAGGACGGGGACAAGCAGACCGCCAAGGCCCCCACACCGGCAACCAGTGGGTGCCAGCACCACAGATGAGGCCCCCACAACGGGCCCCTATAGGGGGCCCCCCATGAGGGTTCCCGCCTTCAGCGCCAATGCGCCACACCGCCAGGTCCCTACATGTGCGTTCCATGTAAATGTTGCAAGCGTAAGTGTCTAAGTTGCTCAATAAAATCGGGACCCAGGCCGCCACCGGGTAGCGAAGACGGAAGCTCCATCCCGCACCCCAGTGACGTGCCCACGTCCCAAGGCCTTGTGAATGGTAGAATGAAGGAGCAGGTGGACAGAGGCATGGGGATGGGGAGAAAATAACTGGGGTGACCATTGCCAACCCCAGGGAGCCAGCTCCCCTGCTGACTCCAATAGGCACCC
The DNA here is from genome assembly GCA_028564705.1 of Apricaphanius iberus. Classification (NCBI taxonomy): domain Eukaryota; kingdom Metazoa; phylum Chordata; class Actinopteri; order Cyprinodontiformes; family Aphaniidae; genus Apricaphanius; species Apricaphanius iberus. The sequence goes on from JAPXFQ010002988.1 coordinate 1,635,925, forward strand.
CCGTTCGGCCCGATCCACCAGGGGTGGGAGGCCCCAGCACGTCAAGCCGGAACCCGGCGCACCACCGACTCGGGTACCCCGGACATGCCGCGCCAGGCCCGTGAGCAGACCGAAGTCCCGGGCGGCAAATCCCCAGGCCAACATCCTCCAGCCTTGCTACTACCGCCCGATGGCCGGGTGGCAACAGAACCCAGCACCTCCACCCACCAGCCCACACCCCACCAACCGGTCAGTCACCGTGGAGGCCGACCAACACCGGCCAGAGGCCCCCACCTCAGCACCCCCGCGAGGGCTAAGACCAAGACCCAGGAGCCATGTCCAGTGTCAATATAGCCGATCGGGCCCGGAGACGCCGGCCACCCGCCGCGGCCTATCGCCGACGCCCGGACGCGGCAAGCGGCCACCGGGGAGCAAGTGACAAGAACCAGCCCGGGGAGATGGAAAGGGCAGCAGCGCCTGCCAACCATCGGCCGGCCACAGCCCCCCCCCAGCCGGCACCGACGGCAGCGGCCCCCCTGGCCAAGCCCCAGCCAGGGCCCCAGCCGGGGGGCACGCCGCCCCAGAACCCCGAGCCCAGGCCCAGCCCAGACCCCCCTAGAGCAGCACAGCACCAGGCCAGTAACCCGTGTCCGCCAGCACGACCCCTCTAAGGCGGCGCATGCAGCCACTAGGAGTCACCACACAAAGCCCCCAAAGTCCCACCCCAGGCGAGGGTCACGGCACCTACCGCCGAACCGCAAGCGGACCCACCCCCAAGGACCTCCCCGCGGTCACCACTAACCCTTAAGCTCCACATCGGCAACCGTGTCCCACAGAACGGAATCAAGGGCCCGACCCCACTAGGTGATGGAACTGATCAAGGGTGACCAGAAAGATTGATCAGATGTGGAGGCAGATGCCGTTTCTAGACCAATGTAATCCAGAAGGAGATCTCTATATTTATAATATTCAGAGTATTTTTATTTTTCCAGTTCAAGAGGATATTTTTCTTAGTGATGCATAAGGCGATGTAAAATAATTGCATAGACTTTGTATCCATGGTAACTTCATCTACATTTCCCAGCAAGCAAACTGTGGGAGTAGGTGTGATATTACATTTCAGACACTTTGATAGATCTTCAAGAAGTTCTGTGTAGCTGACGACCGTAAAGCATAGAGAGAAAGCCCTGTTCAGACTACAACTAGGATGGAGCACGGCAGTGACGTAATTGTCATAATCGTATGTTAGTGTAGTCGTATGATAGCCTCTAATGATAGCCTTGAGTCGTTCTTCATAAACTGTAGACCATTTTATTCACCGCGGGAGTTCGCCTCGTTTGTGCTGGTCGCTGTATACATTCCACCGCAGGCGTGTGTGACGGAGGCATTACATCACCTCGCCGATCAGATCACAGAAGTGGAGAAAAATCACCCGGACTCTCTGCTAATTGTTCTCGGGGATTTTAACAGAGCTAATCTCAAACTTGAACTGCCTAAATATAAACAACATGTGACGTGTCCCACCAGGGACATGAACACTTTAGATCACTGCTACACCACAATAAAAAATGCATATCGCTCTGTCCCCCGTGCTGCTTTGGGACTTTCCGACCACTGCCTGGTCCACCTCATCCCATCTTACAGGCAGAAGCTGAAATTTGCTAAGCCTGTAGTAAGAACTGTGAGGAGATGGACTGATGAGTCAAAGATGCAGCTACAGGCCTGCTTTGACTGCACTGATTGGAGCGTCTTTGAAGCAGCGGCTTCATCCCTGGATGAACTGACCGACACTGTGACATCCTACATCAGCTTTTTGTGAGGACATGTGTGTGCAGACCAAAACCTTCTGCTCATTCATAAACAATAAACCGTGGTTCACTGCAGAACTGAGACGGCTACGCCAGGACAAGGAGGAGGCCTACAGGAGTGGGGATCGGGACCTGTACAAACAGGCCAGGAACCAGCTGACAAGAGGGATCAAAGCAGCAAAGAGGAACTACAGTGCTAAACTTAAGGACCGTTTTTCTGCTAACGACCCCTCTGCAGTTTGGAGCTACCTGCAGACCATTACTAACTGTAGGAGACCATCCCCCCACCCTGTGGAGAGCCCCCGCCTGGCTGAGGACCTCAACGACTTCTTTTCCAGGTTTGAAAGGACTTTCACACCTCCCATCTCCCCCACCATCTCCATCACAAAAGACCCAGCTTCACCCCAAACCACCCACGTACCTGCCTTGACGATCTGCGAACAGGACGTGCGCCAGCTATTTCAGAGACAGAAAATTAAAAAGGCTCAGGGACCAGACGGAGTGTCCCCAGCCTCTCCGAAATTCTGTGCTGACCAGCTGGCTCCCATCTTCACCCAGATCTTCAATAACTCCCTGGAGCTGTGTGAGGTCCCCTCCTGCCTCAAACGCTCCACCATCATACCGATTCCCAAGAAGTCCCCAGTCACTGGATTAAATGACTACAGACCAGTTGCCCTAACATCTGTGGTCATGAAATCCTTTGAGCGTCTGGTACTGACCCACCTGAAGGACATCACAGATCCCCTGCTAGACCCCCTGCAGTTCGCCTACAGATCAATTTAGGTCAGTGGATGATGCCGTCAACATGGCTCTACACTACATCCTGCACCACCTAGAATCTGCAGGTACCTACGCTCGGGTCCTGTTTGTGGACTTCAGCTCTGCGTTTAACACCATTGTCCCAGAGCTCCTCCACCAAAAACTGTCCCAGCTCACCGTGCCTCCATCCACCTGTCAGTGGATTACCAGTTTCCTGACTGACAGGAGGCAGCAGGTGAAACTGGGTAAGTTCACATCCACCTCCCGTTCCCTTAGCATCGGCGCCCCCCAGGGATGTGTTCTCTCCCCACTGCTCTTCTCCCTTTACACCACTGACTGCACGTCGAGGGACCCTTCTGTGAAACTCCTGAAGTTTGCAGATGACACCACCGTCATTGGACTCATCCGCGACGGCGACGAGTCTGTGTACAGAAAGGAAGTGGAACAGCTGGTTCTCTGGTGCAGTCAGAACCACCTGGAGCTAAACCCAATCAAAACTGTGGAGATGACAGTGGACTTCAGGAAGAGACCACCATCAACATCTCCTCTCATGATCCTCAACAAGCCAGTCCCCACAGTGGAGTCTTTCAGGTTCCTAGGATCCACCATCACACGGGACCTGAAGTGGACCTCACACATCAACATAATAAGGAAAAAGGCCCAGCAAAGGCTGTACGTTCTGCGTCAGCTCAGGAAGTTCAACCTGCCCCAGGAGCTGCTGATCATCTTCTACACAGCAATAGTCGAGTCTGTCCTGACCTCATCCATCTCTGTCTGGTTCGGATCCGCCACCAGGCAAGACAAGGACAGACTGCAGAGAACAGTCAGGACTGCAGAGAGGATCATAGGAACCGATCTTCCCTCCATTCAGGACCTATTCCGGGCCAGGGTCAGGAAGCGGGCCAGGAAAATCACCACTGACCCCTCACACCCTGGCCACAATCTGTTTAGGCTCCTCCCCTCAGGTCGCCGTTACAGAGCGTTGTACGCCAAAACCACCCGACACAAAAACAGTTTTTTCCCCCAGGCTGTCGCTCTGACGAACTCTGTCTAGTCACAGTGTGTGAGTGCACTCACATAACAATAAACTATAACTCTGCACTTCTGTACATACTCACTGTAAAATAACCCCGGCTTGGTGTATATATTATCCTTTATTATTTACGATCTGATATTTATTTGTATTTTTACTTATTTTTGTTCATATTTTTCTTTTTTTTTTTTCTTTTTTTCTTTTTTATTTCACTTATTCAAGTTCTGTACTGGAGGAAAAAGTTTGCCGGAGTCAAATTCCTTGTATGTGACATACTTGGCCAATAAACTGATTCTGATTCTGATTCTGATTCTGAAATATCCTGGAATAGAACAAAGAAGCACTTCCAAGATGTTCTGAACTCAGAGGGAAGTAGTGCTAATGATTAATAAAAAAAACATGGTTAATTTAAGGAGTTTGGGGTCAAATAATGCCTTGTTACAGGCAGTGAATCTCCTGCGCTGATTGACTCTCATTAAATAGATATGCACCGAACAAAAATATAAACCTAACACTTTTGTTTTTGCTCTCAGTTTTTATGAGATGAACTCAACGATCTGAAATATTTTCTACATACATAAAGTAACAATTTCTCTCAAATATTGATCACAAATCTGTGATATTGAGGACTTTTCCTTTGCCTAGATAATCCATCCCACTTCACAGGTGTGCCATATCAAGATGCTGATTAGAAAGCATGATTATTCCACAGGTGTGCCTTAAGGCTGCCGCACAAGCGAACTATCTTCTGAGCTAACAGTCATTCAAGGCCGTTTGCTCAGCAGATAGTTCGCTGTTTGCGGTAAATTTTTGGTGAGTTTTCTGCTTCATGAGGCTCTGAGGTAAAAATCAACAGGTTTGATATTTTTCGCCTCGCGAGGCGAGAAACTCGCTGTGTGCGGTCTCTGTGACCTGTCTGCTGAGCTAAAATATTCAAGCGACCAATCAAAACGTGGTCTCTGATCACATGATTCCATGATGGCAGCCCCCATCCCTTACCTCAGAAAAAGGAATGACACGAAGACCGAGATGGATATGGAGAAGATGCTGCTACTCATTTTGTTGATGAAGCTTTGTCGCATTAAATAAACATGTATTGTCTGGCGAAATGTCCATAAGTCTTTATCTTTTAAAATGTAATCTTCTCCATGGGCTCCCATCTAAATGGTTATTTTGTGTATGTAGAAAATGTTTCACATCTTTGAGTTCATCTCATAAAAAATAGAAGAAAAAAACAAAAGTGTCATATTTCTGTTCAGTGTAGACCATGACTGGATATAAACTTTTTCCAAAGGACTCCAAGTGGCTTCAAACTCGTCTGGGTGAGTGAGTATATGAACATAATAAATGCTAAAAATGAGGTCCAAATAGAAAAAACCCCACCAAAAACAATAAAACAAGCAAACTAAAAACTTCCCTTTAAGGGCTGCTGTTTAAAATGTGTTTAATGTTAACAGACATTTGGAGGTAGGAATCTGCTGCAGGTGGGAGTGATCCTTCAGAGAAGCATCATCATCTTGCTGCTGTTCTGTCTGCCTTGCTGGGGACTACTCATCAATGCACAACCTGTCCTGTTATTAGTGGGACAAGACCCTGAGGTGGCCAGGTAACTTATTGCAACAAACATTCTGCAGTACTAATCCTTCGATCTCTACTATTAAAAGGGAAATTTGTGTAGTTTTCTGTCAAAATGAGCTCTTATTCACCTAATCAATGCAGGACTGTACTTAAGGACGTTTATTCACCAGTAGCAATAAATCATTCAGCCAGAATTCAAATATTGTTTCCCTGTTCTTAGAAGTTACTTTTCAGAACTAAATGGGTACTTTAGGTTACTGCATTATGTGATGATTTGTGAGCTGGTACTTTCTGAAACGTAGCGGTTACTTTCTAGAAAATACGTGGTACTTTCTGTGACAGAACTTTATATGATGAGGTAAACTGTACTGAGTGATTGCTTTTCTGTAGCTTACTTGTCACTTCATTGAAATTCTTTCTGGGGCTGAGTTTTTTATCACTGCACAGTAAACCCAAATGCTCAAATTAAACAAAAAAAGTTGTTGTATTATAAAAAAAATAGAACTCAATAATTTTATTTATGTATGAATGCATGTATCCAGTTTTCTGGACAAATGCATTTTGATGCATACAATGCATAAATGATAATCTTTACTACTATTAGAACTAATTAATATTTTCATCACATAGCCATCTAGACAACATTCAAAATGAAAAATAACATACATGTTTCCACTATTTTATCAAAATTACCTGATTTTAATTGTCAATAAGTATTAAGAATAGTAAAATAAAGGACTTCATAATAATAAAATTATGGAAGATTTTGAAGCAAATTTTCAGAAAATGTCTGCAATGAGACCTGGAACAACTGATGTTATGATGATAAGAGGGGGGGCTGAGCTGCCTTGGTGGATGTCTATGCTCTCAGAGCGATTTTCTACTTATATAGTGTGGTGGTACTTTCCAGAGATTTTTCAGAACTTATAGAAGACAGGGTAGCAACTAACCTTCCAGAAAAGTATACCCATTGTTCTCAAAAAGTTACATGAAAGTTAAAAAAAAGTTACAGAAAAAAAGTATTTTGTTCTCTGGTCTTTTGATGATTTTGAACACAAGGTGTAGAGAAACAACATAACAGTCCACTATGTTTGCTTACATGCATTTTTAGAGTATTCTTTGAGCTGCACTTCTGGTTAAAAGCTTTTCAGCTCAATCACAACTTACTTTGTGTCTGTCATTGATCCTTGCGGGGTAATGGGTTCACAAGCTGAAAAAAAACAAAAAAACTCTAGTTGACCAGATAGAACACTGCAATGATAGGCAGACCTGCCGTTAAAAGTTAGCACCCCCTGCTGTCTTGGTAGGGAATTGCTTTGCAACACTGAAAACCAACTGAGAACTGCAAATGGAGAACATCTTCATCAATACATCTGTGTCAGGATGCAAACTTGCTGATGGAGAGGTATTAACTAGGCTTTAATCTTTCATTTGTGGAACAGAAACATTAATTCCTCTCTATTTATATGGAATTTACTGCATTGTTTTTACATTTTGTTATTGTGAAGGTGTGTGTCAAAAAGTTGGCCCTGTTCATTGAATATGTTTTTTTATTCATTTGAGAATTTTTATAATATTTTTAGACTTAGTCAAATTCAGAAAAAAATGCAGACTGTTGTGTTTGTTGACAGCATTGCCCAGCTATATATAACAGCCTTTCTTCCTGCGGTGCCAGTGAGTGACACACTTCATCTCAAATTTGTTCTAAAAATCCCAGATTTTCATTATTTTATTGTGTTTTGCCAGTGTCCATGTTAGAAGTGGTAAAACATACAAATAACAAAAGCCTTTCTTTATAGGCAATGTTTCTACACAACCTCCAGGTGTCTTACCTGCAGAACCAGGTGATTCCATATTTAAAAACAAATTCCTTCTCTCACTGTTAATTAATTTCAAGCAACTGTTGTCTATTTAAATATTAAAAAGCCTGTTGAACTTATTGATTTTTGTGATGTTATACTTAGGGTATAATCCTGCCACAACTCTACTCAGCTGCTGTGGCAAACATAGCAAATGTTGCCACGAACTATCTATTGATTTACTGGCTGAAACTGGGAGTCAGGTAAGCATGTACCTTCATTTCAAGATAAATTTAACCGTAAAAGAATAAAGCTAACTTTTATTAACTTGCTGTTCTGTTTAACAGTGGTTCTGCTGCAGCAAACACTCTGTCCCAGATATACATCTGTTCTTTTCTGTTTGCTTATATTCGCTGGAAGAGGCTGCATGTGAAAACATGGGAAGGTGAGGGACAGTAACACTGAAGATGACAAAATAACTATAGATCTGGAGGTGTTTAAGCTTGTAAACAATGTTTTGAAGGTATAAATAGGTATTTACCTCCCCCTTCAGGCTGGTCTGTGGAATCACTACAGGAATGGGGTTCCTACATGAAACTGGCCCTCCCCAGTACCTTAATGAAGTGTTTTGAGTGGTGGGTTTATGAACTTGGGGGATTCTTTGCAGGTAATTTGGATTCAACACAATCAAACACCATAGATAATGATACAAATTTGTAACAAAAGTCAAATTTTCCTGTAATAATTAGGAATGTTGAGTGAGGAGGAGCTAGCAGCACAGCATGCTGTGATAATGGTGGCTTTCATCACCTATATGGTACTCCATCTCAGAGCATTTGAGACTTGAATAAGCATCAGTTCAAACTCATTTGCACTCTTTATTTTATAACCCTGAACACAGTTTCCACTTGGACTTCAAGCTGCAGCATGTGCTAGAGTGGGGAATGCTCTTGGTGCAGGAGACAGCGCCAGGGCCCTTCTTACAAGCAAGGTGTCCCTCTGTCTTGCAGGTCAGTAACATATATACCACGGTTTTATTTTCCCGCAGTATTTCTTGATTGGTTCTTTTAACTTGTTATGTAGCTACCTTTGCGGTTGTGGAAGGTGTTGTGCTTGGGTGCTCCAAAACTGTAATTGGCTTTATCTTCACTTCTGATAAGTGAGTCTGCACACCTCTGCTTGCATTTCAGCAATATCAAACCCAGTTTAAAACACTGATAAATACTCAGTGATTAAATCTTACTTTCAGGAAGATCATAGATTTGGTCTCACATTTGATGAATGCCTACTGTTTCCTTCAGTTCTTTGATGGTCTTGTGGTGAGTCCAAAGATTTTTTTTATTTTTAGTCTTGTGTAATTTTGCATAATTTTAGGAATATCTACCATAGAATTGTCAGAAAGTGAAGATGAATGCAGACTGAAAAGAGACATGTGCTTGATACTCCAGGGTGTTTGCACAGGCATCTTCTTGGGCACGGGCAAACAGAAGATACCAGCTGTGGCAAACTTCATTGGATACTACTGCATAGGACTAACTCTGAGTGTGACTTTTATGTTTGTTGCAAAGCTGAGAGTTTTAGGTATTTAAAACATGAAAGATGCTTATTGCTGTTTTAAAATGTTCTTTTCTGAGAAAGAAACTATTTTTGCACTCACCCAAACTGTCCATTTCTGCACAGGATTTTGGTTGGGACTACTGGTTTGTGTCATTTTGCAATCAACTTTCTACATAATAGTTATCTTCAGACTGAACTGGAAAAAAGTAACAGAGGAGGTATTGTATACAGAATTTAAGAAAAGTCACATGACTATTGAACTATGAACTTGTGTCACGTTGCAACCACAAATGTTTATTTTTTTATTGGGGTTTAATTTGAATCATGACTTTGAAGTTAAAGAAAAATTATATGATACTGTAAAAATCCCCAAAGTAAATCATGGTGGCGGCGATATCATGGTGTGTGGAAACTTTTTCAAGAGCAGGAACAAGGAAGCTTCTAAGGGCGTTTTCACATGGTACTGGAGTCCGTACTCGGGTACCGTATTTGGTCAAAATCCACTTATTTCGTACCATGTGAACACAGCCTGGGCCTTGCCAGGATACGGTCTGAGAGACCTTCCTTGGAGGTAGTATCCGAGTCCAGGTATGAGTGGATATGGATCATGTGAACACAATCCGTACTCTGGCCGTACCCTAAGACAACAACCGCGCTGCGCTCCACGCGGAAATGACGACACCGTCGGCCGAAATTACAGAATCACCTCGCGACCGTAAAAAGACCAAAACAACGCGATTCAAGCATCCCACAGCAACACACCAGGTTACAAAACGGCGGGTTTACTATAGCACTCACCCTGTAGATGGCTTCAGGTAGCAGTAGACCAATTTGTCTATATTCTAGGCTGTCGCTCCTTTATGACATCGGTACTTCTCACTGCCTTGTTTGTTGGATAGCTACAGAATTATTTGTATACCGCCACCTGCTGTTTGGGTGTAGTCCGTCATGTAAACCACTTGATTCTAGTACGAGCCAAAATCCGTGCCATGTGAACAGAAAAAAAAAAACAAATCTCCGGCTGTTTTCTGGCACGGCCACACATGTGAAAAGGCCCTAAGAGTATATAGAATGATGGATTGAGCTAAATGTCGGGAGGGGTAGAAAAGGCTTGAGATTAAGATGAAAAGGTTCACTTTCCAACATGGCAGTGACTCTAAATATATAGCCAGAGCACCAATGGAATCCTTAAGTTCAAATAATTTTCAGTATGCTTCTGTCCAACTCAAACCTAAATCAAAATTGGAGTTTGTGACAAAGCTTGGAAATCTATGTTCACAAATACTTTCCATCAACTACAGTTGATCTTTAGCAGTTTTACAAAGAAGAATGTGAAAAGCTTTCAATCTCTAGATGTGCAAAACCACAAGAGACTTTACCCAAAAGACAAAAATAAAGGAACTGTAATTGCAGTGAGTGGGTGGTAACTATGGATTTATTCAGTGACACTGACTAGAAATGCCTGCAACATTTTAAGTTTTTTTATTTGTAAAAAAACAAGAAAACCTTGATTGCTTTTCCCTCCACTTCACAGTTTAACACTTCGCTGTGTAGGTCTACTTTCCAATAAAATACATTGTTTGTGGTTGCAGTGTGACAAAATGTTAAAAAAAACAAAAAAAATTCAATATAATGTAAATGATCTTGCAAGGATCATGCAAAAGCTCAGTTTGAAAGTGGATTAAGAATGAGCTGAAATGGTTTATGTTTTAACATAAGGACTTATCCCCCTTATTAAAATTATTTTCTTAAAGGCTGTAAAACGAGCTCAGAAAAGCACACTTACGACGTTACTAAGCACATCTGCCCTTGCAAACACTGAGGGAACTGCAGATCAGACAGACTACAATGAGAAAGTAAGTACCCTCCTAAATGTAAAAAATACTGTTTAACTCATTCTCTTTATACAAACTAACATATTTTTATTAAAATATTTCGGTCTGTAACAGCAGAGAATTAACAGATGGGGGATGTCATACTTTTTCACAGTCAGCAGATGGATATATATCTATTAGCACAGAGGATCAGGATGGAAATACTGAAACGCAAGGTGGCAATGAGGTCCAGCATCTGAAAGACAGCCACCTCTCCACCACCCAGCTGATCATCAGGAGAGGCTTTGTTATGTTTGCTGCAGTTTCTCTTTTAGCTGTGGGTGCAGCCGTGCACTTTGTTGTTCCTTTGCCAGAAATCCAGTCTGCAGAGGGCAACCACACTGCTACAGAATGGATCAATGCAACGTATACTCCTGATCCAATTTTCTCCACTGCGCTGGTCCCTAATGGACAGTCAGAATGAGTCGAAGCTGACCACAGTGTTTTTGTTTATTGTCACTGAACTGTCTTAAATTGGACTCAGCTCTGTGTGGCAATATGTGACTGTAAAGATACAGATAATACTTAGAGATAACTTGCCATTCCAGACAACAATCTTGCTTTACATCAATAATCATAATATAGTTTTCTTTCTGTTTTCTTCCAAATTATCCTAATGTGTGCCTTCTCCTGTCAGGTTGTGTCCAGCATTGCAAACATTAAATTTTTTTCTTTGCAGTTGTGGTAAAGCGGTTTACTCGATCACTATGATAGACTGTACTTAAAGTCAAGTAACTAAGTTTGTGACGAGCAGGTTTATAATGATTCCAATAGCCAGGATCAATAGCATGCCAGCCAAAGTAAAACCTCTTCGCAGAACCAAGCTCCTATAGGAAAGCTGGCCTTCCAGGATTTTTACTGAAGAAACCTCTTCAGCATCAACCAGATCACTGGTGTCTGTGAAGCTCAGTGAGTTCCCAGCGTCTTCTGGTTGGGGACCTAGTCATACAAACATGAAACACACATTTAGATACTTTTGGAATGTAATTAGTAACTGTTAGCATGTCTGACCTTATGAATGGAGTTTTATTAAAAACGGAAGGAACCAACTAATGTGACATTAATGGAGAACAGGATAGGTTCTAACCAACAGAGGAACCAGCACTTACATTAATACAGAGCTCAGTGGGCATCTTGGGGTCAAGTGCCTTGCCCAGGGGCACAATGATATGTAACAAATGAAAGCTGAAATTGAACCTACAACCCTCTGATTACAAGTTAACTACTCTACCCAGTGAGCCACAGTTACCCCACTTGTAGTGAGCCAGTTACCCGACTTGTATATGTATTCTGGATTGAAAAAATCTTGGAGTGCTGGAGAATGTCTATATAATCTTTATAGGCAATTATGACTTTGCAAAATTAAAGATGGAATTTCTCTACAAATTGTGTTAAACATTAGGGAAGTGAAAGCTTATGGGACATAATGTGCTGACTTCTGCAGCCTTTAAGTGAAATCATTTTATGCATGTGATACATTTGTATAAACTAAAGGGTTATTGAGAAAATGCCTATGAAGCATCTGACAACTTTCCCGTGACTGACTCATATTTAAACCAGGAGTTTATCTTGTTTCTCTCTGTCTTGCTGTTACCCATGAACACATGTTGGAGACCATGCAAGGAATAATCATTTCTTAAGATAAACAATGTTCCATCATGTCCCTCTGATGTTGATCTTGTATCATTTTGTCTGTTTTTCTCCCTCTGTTAAATGTGATCAGACTTCATGATACAAACCAAAGAAAAAGAGGAAACATTGGTCAGTTCTTTTATATATTCCTGATGCTGTTGGTTACTGGGAATTTTTCTGTTTACTCATGAGACTTGTTTAGGGTTTTTTTGTTACTCTGTCAGGATGATGTGATTTTGTGGTTAGGTTACAGGAAGGACACCATATTCTACAACCTCCTTTGGGCTAAGTTATATCTGTTTGTTTTGGCTGTCCCACCAGTTTTGAATGATTATTAATGAAAAATACACTTTTGTTCTGTTTAGGTAACAACTGTGTTTGTTAGTCACAAATGCATCAGGCTGGCCGTCTCATATCGGTTTCCACTGATAGAAATTGTCTACATGAATGTAGGAGTGTAGAAAATAGTGAAACATCTCCTTCTTACTTGTGTCTGAGGAGTTCTCAATCACCCCTGCTCTGATCTGGGCCTAGAAGATAAGATAATACTTAGATCTATATTAATAAAAAAAAATTAAAAAAACGTTTCACTTTAAATACTAACCTCTATTGTGACTGACTTCCAGTTCATTCTGAACAGATAAAAAATCAGGAATGTGCACTGCAGTGATACACAGGTTAACATGCCAATCCATAGACCTTGGGTAATGAAAAGTATTATCAAGTATGTAAGGTCACTTTGAAGATCTAAACAATGAATTACAACTTTAAATCTTACCTTTGATTCCTTGTTTGGCAACAAACATCAGGGGGATTCCAATTGGAAATCCGATGCCATAATATCCTAAGAAGTAGCAAATAGCCCCTACTCTCTGTTTTCCAGCTCCTCTTATAATACCACCAGAAGCAGCCTGATCATTGACAGAGAATAAAACAGAAAATTAGACTTTACAAAAAGTGGCAGAATGGTTCCCAAATTTTTACACACCCCTCTTAAAATGGAAGGTTTTTCTTGTGTAGACTGAGGTTCAAAAGTGTACACACTCTTCTGATTCTATTAGCAAGACCTATTTGAAAATTCTTCAATTGTGAGGACCCTTTTCATCCACAGCGCAACTCCCATGATCCCAAAGCTTTTCTGTCTGTATTAGTTCTGTACTTGGTGAGACCATTTCAAAACTTTTGTTTTCTTGTTGAATGCAATATTTTGATGATTTTAGTTCAGTGTGTGATAAAAAATAAATTTCTATACACCTTCAGCTTCGTAACAGACCTGAAGACTTTGGGTCAAAGCTGACTGGTATTTGAAACTGTTCATACAGTATGAATCTCCACACTGACAAAAAAAATATAAAAAAAATCCAGTTCCCTCTGAAGAAAAGTAAACACATGTGGGTGCAGTGTTGTCTGGGTGACGTATAGTTTTCTCTTTATTGTGTTAAATGTCTTTTAAAAAATCTGGTTAAAAAAATAGGTAGATTTTATCATCATTTTTCCACAAGAATATTTGTGTCATGTCTGGATGATTTCTATGGAAGAAACTATCTTTGGCTTCTATCATATGTGTTAGTCTAGACATGCGGATAGAGATTGAATTGTTATCATTTGTAGAAGACAACCATTAGCCAAAAACCCCTACAACTTCTTCTGTATTCCTGTTAGACTCTGGGAAGATTCACCCACCAGTTTCTATCTTATGTTTTCCTTAATTTTGGAGAAATGTCAGGTTGTCTAGCATCAGCATTGTCAATATCTTTCCTATTAATGAATACTGTTATCACTGTACTGTTAAGAATAGACTACATAAACTGTGTTGCTGTGCATTTTTTGTAGCCTTCTCCCGAATGATACCTTTGAACAATGAGAGTTTTTTTAATAATTTGCCAACTGTGGATTACTGTACTGTACTGTACATGAGAAGAGGTCACAAAATCCTTACTAAGGCAGCAGTCTTAGTAGTATAAATTGTGTGCACACTTATACAAACAATTAACAGCTTTTATATTTTTTTACATTTCCTCCCTGGCAGATTTATTTTTTTGTTTTTTTTAGATATAAGTATTTGTCACATTAAAGGTGTAAAACATTTCAGGGATTTATTATGGCATAATTGTTTCACCTCTAAACCATTACACATGCTTTACATGTGAGAGCATTTTTAAAAATCTACTTTACTTTGAATATACTTTTATTATCATTTAACTGATGTTTGTTAGGAATGACGAAGATACTTACTGATATGGCATCCAAGAGGATGAATGGGGCATAAAAAGACATAATTTCTGAAACCCTTTCCCTAATTTGCCTGAAATGAAAACATGTAACATTAAATACTAATATTTTCATTTAAGCTTACCATTGTCTTGAAAATTTGCTGAAATTAGTTACATTTTGTTATCATTACTGAGGCTTACTGAGCCTGCACAATGTACAGTCACTGACTGCAAATCACAGAAACCTTTAGACCTTGTTAATATGTAGCACAATATGTTAACTAAGTTTACAGATTTACAATTAGATAAGGTGTCCTGTAATGCTCAAAGGTCAGTTAAGAACTGAGTCATCACCTCAGTAATTGAGGCCAACAATGTGAGTGTAACTTCACATCCTCATAAAACATATTTTACCAGAGTAACAATACACTCGTTTCGGATGTGATCAGCCGATTAAATGGCCGTTATTAGCGGTTATCACTCCAATTAAATGCCGTCAGACTGTGCCCTCTCTACCTACTTAAACATACTTTTCCGTTTGGTGTTTAAAACCTCTTCAAATTAGGTTTAGGCATTTAAAAGAAAGTAGATTTGCCCTTCTATGACCATAAGGTTAGGACATAAAACTTGTCGGTTGGTTAAAATTGGATAGATAACTCCAGTTACGATATGCAACTCTGATTAAGTATTTTTGACACGTGCAGACAGTTGGCTGTTATCAGCGATAAGAATGGTAGATAACCTACTAGTAGGTAGAGAGGGCACAGTGTGACGGCATTTAATGGTAGTGATAACTACTAATCAAGGCCATTTAATGGATTGACAACATCCAAAGCGGCTGAACAATAGCTGGGTTAGTGTTAAACATGTACTTACTCATCATATGTAAAGACGTAAGCGATATGGTCCTTCAGGCTCCCAATGAGCACTGCCAGGCATATAGACACTGATACTGTTGTAAAGAGCAACATGTTAAATGAGCCCAAGAACAGAAAAGCCCGTTCTTGAGAAAGTTTTGATGTATTCTGATCACTTCAATTGGATACATTTTTCCTGATTTAAAAAAAATGGCTGAATTGGTGCTTCAGCCTCTGTTATGGAAAGCCAGAGTAGTTCCGCTCCTTGCAGCTCATGAAGGCAAGGGGAAATGTTCATACATTCAGCTTATTAAGTATGATGTGTGATGGCATGATTTGGATTCTCTGGTTAGTTTTTTCAAATTTAATACAATTTAAAATGAATAAAAATGAACTACTGAATATGTAATCATTTATATAATTTTAAAAATTGATGACATTTTTTTTTATAATGACCCGTTTCTTTTTTAAAGCTGTGGAAATAAGATGTTAAATGTATAGAAATCCATTATCATATATACTAAATATTAAGTGTAATATGTACCCTAGTAAGCTATAATACTTTTTTTCTTTGGGAAAGTACCATCTACACAGTCTGCAAATTCTGTTGAAGATGTTGAATCCAATTATCTAGAAATAAGTGATTTCTGTGCATTTGTTTTACATAGGCATTAAATTGAAGTTGATTGCATCAATTAAGCATCATGAGGCACAGGGTGGGAGGTTTTATGGCTTTTCCAATCAGACCTGGTTGGCCGGTCTCTGGTCAAAATGCACCGGGCCAATTTTCTGTCCCAGCCTAGCCTTAAGCAAAAGTAGGCGAGTGTGGCTTTTGGTTTATAATCCGTTCTCTATTTATGTACTCATTATTGTACTTATAGGAGACATTCCGCACACATACGGCAATCTGAACGCACAGCTAGCACACCCAGTCTGAATGAGGCTTAAGAGATTCTAATGCAGATACAACCTACACTCAGGATGGAAAATCTGTTAAAGGAATTTTATTTTAAAAGAACTGCAGTTCTGTATTCAGCAGTAGAATGATGGGATGCTTCTGGAAATGGCGACACTATAAGGAGGATAAGCATAACAGGTGAGTCTTTGATCAAATAATTTGGATATGTTTCAATCAGGGTGTTTATGTTGATCCAGGGTGTAAGGAGCTTGGAAAGGTAAGCGGATCCTGTGCAAGATGTGGTTAGTACACTGTGTGAGAGATTCTTTGCAGGTTGGACTGATGAAGGATGAGTCTCGAGGGTGGACAGACAGGTGAGGTCAGAGACTTCTGAAAAGTGAGTTCCTGGATGGCAGTCAGTTCCTGGCTGCACACATCTCCACAGAACCTACTAAATAGGGGTTTAGAATATTTGCCTTATCAAAGGAAAGCTGTACAATTTTCTAAATTTTTTGGTCAATTTCTATTCTATTTTCTTAAATTTACATTGGAATAAAAATTGCTGGATGTTATAAGTCCTATTTACAATGAAATAAAAAAATTGTATCATGGTTGTGGGGTGGGGATGGGTGTGGTGAAAAATATATTTTTTTTAAGCTGCAAATGACCTGTGGGCACCTTGGACACCAATATTCTACAGGCTCAAATACATAAACATGTATTTAGCATGTTCCCCATAATTTTGCTAGATAACCCTCAGGAAAGTCCAACTTAAACATCCTTTCTTTGCCATCGAGAAACTTTAGCTAGAGCTTTTATAAATAGTTTTTTTTTTTTTTTTGCCCTGACAGTGACTCAGCTTACTACATTGTCTCAAAAATTGAAAAAGAAATCTCAATGCATATCTGTTTTTAGTACTTACTGACCTGCACAGAACATTGTTGTTTTCGCAGACAGTTTAGCCTGCTCTGTTTCTCCGGCTCCCAAAGCGTTTCCAACTCTCACATTGCCTGCAATGCTGAAACCCATAGGGAACTACCAAAATGTAAAACGTAACCAATTTAATAATAATTTAGTCTAACCACAATTAAAACGTATTTTGTAAATTTATTGTTATTTGTTGTTATTTACTATTAGCTTCAGATAGCTCACCATGTAGGCAATATTTGCCAGTTGGAATATAACTGACTGCGATCCAAGCTCAGCCTCACTTATTAGACCTTTCAAAATAATAAAAGTATTAGATTTCAAAACAGTTTTAGCAAACAAAACATCTTTAAAATATAATTTGGGTTATACAATTACCTGCCAAAAAACCTCCAATCTCATATGTCCACCACTCAATACACATCATAAGCATTCCGGGAATAGCCAAGTGGATATAAGATTTCCAATCAGTGAGGCATTCTTTGGACCAGCCTACAGACAACAGTAGAAATGTTAAATACATATTATACATGCTTAGTATTGGACAAGTTTTTATTTGGTACCTTGCTCAAAGTCTTTGGTTCATGCAGATCGAAACTCTTGCCTAAGCTCAAATCCACAAAATGAAGAGATGGCAATAACACAATTGACAAATTAACCCTTTCCCCTAAAAGCAATACTGGGAACTCATTCTCTATGAAGCTAAGATTTGTCCTAAAAATAAAACAAAAAACTGTTTCGAATTGAGTCTAATTTATTCAAAATTAGATGAGATTAAAACAAAATTAATTATAATAAAAACACATCAAATATTTTTCCATTAAATATTGACCTGTCCTATCAAAATTGAGATTGTCTAAAACTAATTGTTTAGTTAGGGTTAGTCTAATCAGCATCTTGATATGCCACACCAGTAAGGTGGGATGGATTATCTTTGCGAAGGAAAACTGCTCACTAACAGATTTATAAGGATTTGTGAACAATATTTGAGAGTAATTATGTGTATAGAAAATGTTTCAGATGTTTTATTTTACATCATGAAAAATGGGAGCAAAAAGTGTTTATATTTTTGTTCAGTGTAATTTCCAGGGTCGTAGGAGCAGAAAAGCACAGGTTGTAAGGTGAGCTTTAATTGCCTAGGTGTTGTATTTATATTTTTGTTTAGTGTAATTAAATGATTTAGAAATTGCTTAGAAAATATAGTAAGTGCCTCTATAGCCTTGTTTCCACTATGGTCCAGAGTGTTTAGGAGAGCGCTTCTGCTACCAGCTTGACTCTCACTAGGGCGGGCGGGGTTATAACCGTCATAATAGTGCAGTGAGAATCGTGATGCAATAAACAGAAGTAAACACAGTAGCTTGTACTTGGTTTTTGATTCTGTCTTGACACAAACCTTAGAGCATTGTTTGAAGAGTGGGCTCTGTGCAGTGAAGAGAAATATATTCAGTGTACAATGAGGTGAGATGGAAACATTTAATACTATTTAGTTCCCTCACTCTAAGTGAGCAACTTAATACAGAGTTCTCTTCAATACAGTGATGTATCCTTGGTTAGTTAGCTAAATGGCTAACAAACGGAGGACAGATTCCTCCGTAGCACATGAACATTGGAACGCGCCTTGGCGGTCCCTGATGACGTATCTCCTAGGCAACCAGGGCGGGACCTAGGCAACAAGGAGAGGTTCCTGGGCATTGAGAAACACCCTCTGTCTTAAAGATCTCTCAGTTAGCCAGCTCTTCATCCGATTGGCCTGTGATTGCTACCAGCCAGGTTGATTGAGGGCCTCATGGAGTCCCGTCAGTGATGTCAATTTTTAAATATCCCTTTTCATGTAAAATTGTTTATTGTCATTTGCCTGTCTCCTCCCTGCATGATAATATTACTCACCTCTCCAGGTTTTCTTGTGAAGGCCTTTCCACATGATATAAGCATAAAGGAATCCAGCCAAGGAAAACTCAGACAAAGTGTTGGCAATAGCAGAACCCCTGAAAATTATGCAAATGTGTAACAAAAATATATTAAAAAATCAGATTCTATATATATAAATGAAGTTGAAATATGATGTAATATACAATAGGAAAGCTGAAAATACTTACTCTACCCCCATTTTTAACACGAAAAGTACTATGTAGTTGATGAAAGCGTTGAGCAGATTTACGATCAACCCTGTGATGACCTGTGGCCAAATAATACCCTACAATAAAAGTGTCAAATGTTTTTTAATTAGCAAACTAGCACAGAATAGGTGACATTTTTCCAACAGAGGAAGGAAATTAGTCAAACAATTTCCATTGCATAAAGA
Source organism: Apricaphanius iberus (assembly GCA_028564705.1). Lineage (NCBI taxonomy): Eukaryota > Metazoa > Chordata > Actinopteri > Cyprinodontiformes > Aphaniidae > Apricaphanius > Apricaphanius iberus. The sequence continues at coordinate 1,655,141 of JAPXFQ010002988.1, forward strand.
TAAGAAGTGAGGATGTACCTCACATCTCACCCAGATGTAATAAGTTAATTGAACACATTTTACACAGCTAGTCATGTTTTAGATACAAGAAAGGGAATCACAAATTTTTTTCCAATGCATACCAAAAGTGCAATACCTTATTTTAGGGGATAAAGTAGTACCTGATTTTGGAGATATCTTGATTCTAAGGAAAACATGAACGCAGCCTGAAAAACAAAAACAAAATGGAATACATTGAATGACCTTATTATTTTAAATCAGAATTAATGTCAGATTTTGCTTTGAAAAGATTTGAAAGTAAATGATAATAAATGAGTGAGAGAATCAATGAGAATATTAGCTTATGAACTTCACACAGTGTGACAAAACAATGTAAACCCGGTTTCCGTACAGTTGCTGTAAGGACTACAATTCCCACGGGCTGCAGTTTTTGTTTGGAATGTCTCTGGAGATTTGCTCCAGCGGGAGCACCAAATCTCGGCTCTTCGTTAACTTTAGGTACCTATTTGTATCCCTGTAGTCTTTACCTTTTATAAATGCTACTTGACTTAATACTTGACATGACAGACACATCACCTGACCACAATGTAACCAATAGTCGCCTATTTATTTATTTATTTATTTATTTGATTAAAAAAGATGTACAAGAATAAAACTATGAAGTCCATGTTCTTATATCTAAATTTGGTCATGTTTTTTTTTTTGTAAAAAAGACAATCACCAGAAATTGTACCCTATCCAAGAAATGGTAAATTATTTTACTTTTTAGTCTTAAATAACACATATGTACCATTCAGACAATGAAAAAGGTACAGATAGTTATCCTGAAGTCCAATATTTGTCCTTAGACTGTTTTTTTTGTTTGTTTTTTTGCGTGTCCTGTCCGGCAGATTGCTACTCAGAATTGGTGTCTGAGTACCAAATACAAGCCCAACAGATTTACTTTCTCAAGCAGAGTATTACAGCTTTGCTATAGTACTCCACTTGATATATATATATATATATGAGTGAGAATTTTTTATTAATGATTCCTGTGAGTTTAATTTCTTGAAGTTATGGACACGAAAACAAGAAAACAAAAGAAGATCAAGAGAAAGAGGACATGTAGGAGTGTGACCTGATGATACAAGGTAGGGAGGTAAACAATAACACAAGAAAAGATCTCAGTCCTCCACCTCTGTTGGACGGCAGAGAATGGAAAAAAACGAAACAAAACAAACAAAACAACCAATAGAACAGAAAAACATTAAAACAATTCCAGTAATAAGAACTACACATTCACAATACTAATGTCACTGGAAAACTCCTTGCACCAACTATCTGTTGATGATAACCTCCGACCAACAATGTGTCCGTACACATCAATGTCCTCACACCTAAGTGTGTGTGTATGAGCATGCAGGTGTAAATAAGGTTTCCCCATGCAAGTGATTGATATCTGGTGTAAGGAGCCATCAATCTTCTACAGGAATTGACGCAGACATTAGGGAGGTCGGGGATATATATGTCAAGAGTTCGCGCAGAGTCCAGGAGCCACAGGCGGACTTACTCAGGGCCGACTGCCACCCCAAGAGAGGAACAGATGGAAGAACCAGGGGAACACCCAGGACCTACGATGCCGGGGCCCGGGAGATCGCAGGGACAAGCCCACGGGTTCCGCCAGGGCAGGTCCGGCCCAGGACCCAGAGGCCACGGGAATCAGGGGCGTCCCGCTCCCCAGCAGGACCACCGCCACCCCGGGCCAATCCATACCACCAGCAACCCAGCCCCCCTACACGCCAGGAGCCACACTAATAGCCACAGTGGATGTATGCCCTCCCCAGGCCATTCCTAACCTCCCCCTTGACATCCAGATCTGCCAGCACTGAGACCAGGGACCCAACCATGGCCAGACAACCCCTCAAATGAACTGACCAGGCAGCGGAACCCACAGCACCGGCAGCAGGCCAAGGCACCAGATCTAACCCCCGCCGATCCACCGAAACTATTCAAAACTGGCACCTCCATAAGAGGTGCCCCAGCCAACCCAAGGAGGACATCGGCCTGAAACCTCGGCCGCCCAACATACTAGTCCACCCAGGAACAGCCACGCATTCACCAGGGGCGAGCCGGAGTTTATCCGGTTCCCCGGACTGTGTTAACTTCTTTTTTGGACCTTGGGGCACATTCATGTTCCTATTCTGTACCCCTAATTCTGACAGCGTATTATGTATAGAGAAGAGAACTTTTAGCTCTGCCAAGGAAGCTATGTTCTCGCCAGAGTTTGTTTTCTGTCTGTCTGTAAGTTAGCTGTTAGTTAGCAACATAACTCAAAAGGTTATAGGTTGATTTTGATTACATTTTCTAGTTTGTAGTGGGACCAGGAACAAGTGATTAGAATTTGCGGGTGATCGGAAAACTGCCATTACAGAAAAAGTGATTTTCGTGAATAACTAATGAACTAAAATTAAAAAATTTGTTTGAATCCAACTGCTAAATAATATTTGTTGTCTTCAATAAGCCATTTGTTGGCAAAAAATATACTTACTGGAAGTGCTGGCATGAAGATCTTTACATACATCTGAGCCAACCTTTGGATATATTTCACAATCAGAATCAACCTGAATAAGTACAACACAGCAAAATAATGAGTTGGTTCTAAGACAGCTTACCTGGCTACCTCTGGCTCCTGTCTTACTGCCAAAAGAATAGGCTCTGTGTTGATGAGGATCGCCCAGCAGGGGAAACAAGCCAGTAACAGAATCAGGATTGAGCGCTGCAGAATGACTCCAACTTTGAGGAGGTTACCGCTCCCATAGGTCTAAACATTAGTAAAGAATATTTCAGTCCAACAAAGAGTGCTAATAATCTTTTAATCAAACCTGTTTATGTTTATTAGATATTATTATTTGATGCTCATACCTGAGATATCAGTGTATCACATGCTGATGCCAACCCGAAGCCAATGGATACACCTGTGACATTAATCACCTGGAGAAAAAAACCCAACAGAAAATAAAGATGGATTAAACAATGAAATTGGTTCAGGGCATTTTGATTGTAAGCAAATTGTATCTACTTACAGCTATGGCCAAAGACACTCCTGCTAACTCGGTCTTCCCCAGATGGCCACAGAATACAGTACTGACAAAGCTCACTGCATAACTCATGAACTGGGCCATTGTCTGAAAGCCAACATACAATTACATTTTAATTCAGTTTATTTATATAGTAACTGTAACTGTTCAGGATTATCTATTCCGCTTATCCTGGAAGAGTGGAGAAGATGCTGGTCTCTTTTTCGAGTGGTTATTGGGGGATTGGTAGGGTACACACTGGACAGGTCACCAGTCCGTCACAGAAAAAAAAAAGTAATTTAAATTCAGTTGTACATAGTTTCCAATCAGTTTAAAAGTTTACATTTAAGAAATCCCACTAGACTACATCAAATTATTTACCTGCAACATTCAGTCCTGAACAAACGTAGCAACAGTAACTGCATTATGTCATTGACTTCACAGTAATCCCTCATACTGAGCAAGCATGTAGTGACAGTGGAGAGGAAAAGCTCCCTTTAACAGGAAGAAATCTCCAGCAGAATTTGTCTCAGTACGAGCAGTCATCTTCCACGACCGACTGCAGAATCGAGAAGACAGAGCAGAAACACAAAGAGAACAAAAGAACTGAAGTAAGAGTACCTAGTATTAGTAAAAAGTTGATAACAGGGCATGGAGAGTGTTCATCAACTAGGAGTATCATCCCAGTCGATGCCCCCCTCCATCAAGGCATCACAGCTGAACAGGATGCCTGACCAGGTGTAGCTTCTATGGACAGAAAAACACTCAGAGAAAAAAACAGCAAATAATGCAACTGGAAAGTAGAAAAAGAGAAAAGTAGCAAAGTGAAGAAAAGTGGTCAGTCTGCCCTCCAACAGTCTAAGTCTATAGCAGCATAACTACAAAAATAGCTCAGGATAACCTAAGCCTGGGGGCGTTATTAGACCTTATTCACTGGGGCACATGCCTTAGTAAAAGTATCCAGTGCCCCAGTAAAATTATAGTGCTGCTCTCGCTGGGTCATGAGCGCATCTCCGTGCCTGCATGACTCAAGCTCGTCACTTACCAGCCAAAAAAAAGAAAAAAGAAAGGAGCCACAATAGCCAATCAGGAAAAAGCACCTATGTAGCTGGGTAAGATTGAACGCAACAACCTATACAAATCGTTCACATTATTACTCAGTGTTTCGTACACAGACACACATATAGTAGAAACCCCGCTGGAGCTCATCACATCAGTTTGAGCACAGAGTAAGTAATCCCCTGTTTTAATGTTACAACAAATTCACAACTTGTTTGACAGAAAAAATGACAAGTTGATCACTGTTAGAGACTGTTGCCCACATAATTAGCATCTGTTTTTCAATGCTTAGCGTCATTGTAGACCAAATTTAGTAGTTTATTTAAGTTTACCAGCCTGTGCTGTCTCCCTCACACACACACACAGTCACACCATGCATAGGCTGCATGCACACATGCGGACAATTAATAATGATTAATAAAGATAAAGATTATTATAGGCTACATTTGCAAATTATCACCAAAAGTCAGTACGAAGGCTTAGTATTTACAGCTTTGTTTTATAACCTTTTCCATGTTGAACCTTGTTTAATCCCTTTTTAGTCCATGTTGTTCTATCAAACTTATGCTGTACGGCAGGACAATTTGGAAAAAGATTATATTGATAAAAGAATAGTCATAATGATGGATAACGATAATTATCTATAAATATCACAAAATGAAAAAAATATATTTTAAGTGCCTCCCCGGTCATTTTGTTATTTTTTAATTAACTAATTTTAAGTAAGAATGAAAAAAAAAATGTTTCAAACACTTCTTTTCATCATAACTAAGTTTGTAAGACACATAAACAAATTAAGAGACTTGAGTAACATCAAATACAAAAAAAGTAACATTATAAACCATTACATTACACATATTTTTTTAATTATGTTAGTAATTTAAATTAAAGGCTTATCTTGATGCTTTTTAATCTTTTAAACATTTTATGACACTTTATGATATTAATGGCTGAAACCTTTGGTTTAGTTTGTCAATAAAGCTTATTCAATTTCAGTTCAGCCCCTGTTCAGCTGTTGGCTAAAGGTAACCTAAGCAGAGTATAGATGGAGCCGAGAACACTGTAGGCCAGTGCAGTCACTGAGAGCCGAAGCCAGCAGGTCTATCCAATCCTGTAGTGTTTTTTAAAGTGTTTTTCGCTTCTGAGGACCAGGAGCAGAACCAAGGGGACATTGTAAAAGCCACAGGTATTGTTAGCAACGCGACGCGACCTGTGTACGTTTCCTGTGTCACTTTGTAACAGATTCGCAGCGAGCCAGGAGAGGGGAGTCCTGGTTAAGACAGCTGATGGTATTTTTATTAGATATCTGACTGCGGCGAAGTTACAGCAATGGTTCGTTTAGGGGCTATCAAAAAAATCTGTTTCAGCTCAAATCATTTCATCCTTTTTTGTGGTTTGTATTAAGCTACCTGATGATGAAAAAATAAAGAGGAAATGTTTTTTTTTCTATCGAACTTTTTTATCCACCCTTGTTTTTTCTATTGCATCATACGTTTATCGATATATATTGCTATCAAATTACCGTCCAGCCCTATTATGCTGTGCTCCACACAGATGTAAATAAATGGGGTGCGTGCATGTTGGATGATACCATCTTGTTAGTTTGTTAGCCTAATAATGCACAACAGCTTCTCCTGAGAAGTGAGCATCCGGTATAACATAAAAGAAAGATGCTTTTTGTTTTTGTTTGTTAGTTACTTTGCATTCCTGAACTACTTGTTTTAAACATGGACTGAGGTTTAGGTAGTAAAGAATCTGACTCTTACTAATCTTAAATGGTTGCAGTAAGACGATCGTTTTTGTAAATCTTTGAAGTGTGCATGTGCAAATAAATATCATTATATTGTCCCCATGAATCTATCCTTGAATCTTTACCAGTTGTTTAATGTAGCCTAAAATATAACATTGACATGATGATTTTGAAGCTTGTACCCGTAGGCTAGCCATTTATTTTATATTGCGTACACATTTACATTTTTTTATGTATTAGGAGTTGGGAGCTTGTGCAAAGATCTAAGTCTAGAGTTGCCCCTGCCTAAGCCTTTCTAACTATTAGCTTTATCAAAATGGAAGGTTTTAAGCCTGATCTTAAAAAGATACAGAGTTTCTGCATCACAGACTAAAACTAGGTACTGGTTACACAGGAAAGGAGTCTTATAACTAAAAGATCTGCCTCTAACTCTACTTTTAGAAATCATAGGAACCACGCCTAAACCTGCAGTCTGAGAGCGAAATGCTCTTTTAGGAAAATATGGAACAATCAGATCTCTGATGTAAGAAGTAAGTTGATTATTACTGACTTTATATATAAGAAGGAGGATATATTCTATCATGGATTTAGCAGATAAACAATGAAGAGAAGCTAAAACAGGAGAAATGTAATCTCTCTATCCACACACACACACAAAAAAAAACTTGCTTGGTGAACGTAATAAAATTATGTAAATCATTTCCACCCAACTGATTTGTTCAATTTAGCAATAAAGAATTTTGTTTGATCTAACTAAATGTAAACATGTTGGGACAACAAAATAAATTTGGATTTCTATAAGGCTCAAAAGTAAACAGCAGGGGATGGGACTTGAACTCAGAAAAGGGCATCTGTTGTCTGAGTGTCTGCACTAACCACTTTGCTAAACACTTGTATATAATATCACATATGACTTCATTTCCTGTGTCAACTAAACATGATTATAATGATTTCAGTGATACAATTCCTTCACAATTGACAGGTCTTTATAATATAATATTTAGTTAACACTGGAAATTAAGTAATGGTTGCTGTTAGACCTGAATATTCTCAGAGTGGGAAAATACAGGGCATTTTTATTTTATTCTAAATGAGTAGTGGGCAAAATATAAGGTTTAAGATAGAAATGATATAAATTTAGTAATTTTATGCATTTTGATGCAGCTCTAAACAGGTCTTAGCTGTGATAGAAAGGAACTGTTAGAACATAATTTGCAGTCTTCTGGATTTGTTTTCCAGATTAGACAGCTTGATTACAACATTTTGATGACAAACTTTGTACCAGGTAATGGATAGTGATATTCAGTTTTTGTCTTCATACTAGATATTTAAAGTTGGTTGTTTTTCATTCAATGTAAAAGAAAACAGTTGAAGCATTATTGATGCAAATATATCCAGTTTTATTTTGTGCCATATCAAATGTATAAATAAAACCAGGAAAGAATGTTTTGTTTAGTTTTTTAAAAGATTCTTATGGCCAAGTAGTAAGAAAACACTAACTGACATTATTATGGCTGCTTTTTTTTTGGCAAATTGCATTATGCTGAGCTGTTGGTCATTCCTTTCCTCATGGAATAGTAAAGGTAGCTTTTGTTTTGCGGTGAGATATAACCTATTGGAAAAGATGAAATAAAAGGTAGGAACTATACAAGTTCACACTTAAACTATTTCTTTTCAAATGTTCTTTTTTTGTGCATGCTTATGTATATATATATATATATATATATACAGTGGGGCAAAAAAGTATTTAGTCAGCCACTGATTGTGCAAGTTCTCCAACTTAAAAGGATGACAGAGGTCAGTAATTTTCACCATAGGTACACTTCAACTGTGAGAGACAGAATGTGAAGAAAAAAAAAAATCCAGGAATTCACATTGTAGGATTTTTAAGGAATTTATTTGTAAATTATGGTGGAAAATAAGTATTTGGTCAATAACAAAAATTCAACTTAATACTTTGTACTATAACCTTTGTTGGCAATAACAGAGGTCAAACGATTACTATAGGTCTTTACCAGGTTTGCACACACAGTAGCTGGTATTTTGGCCCATTCCTCCATGCAGATCTTCTCGAGAGCAGTGATGTTTTGGGGCTGTCGCCGAGCAACACGGACTTTCAACTCCCTCCACAGATTTTCTATGGGGTTGAGGTCTGGAGACTGGCTAGGCCACTCCAGGACTTTCAAATGCTTCTTACGGAGCCACTCCTTCGTTGCCCGGGTGGTGTGTTTGGGATCATTGTCATGTTGGAAGACCCAGCCACGTTTCATCTTCAAAGCTCTCACTGATGGAAGGAGGTTTTGGCTCAAAATCTCACGATACATGTCCCCATTCATTCTTTCCTTAACACAGATCAGTCGTCCTGTCCCATTAGCAAAAAACAGCCCCAAAGCATGATGTTTCCACCACCATGCTTCACACTAGGTATGGTGTTCTTGGAATGCAACTCAGTATTCTTCTTCCTCCAAACACGACGAGTTGAGTTTATACCAAAAAGTTCTACTTTGGTTTCATCTGACCACATGACATTCTCCCAATCCTCTGCTGTATCATCCATGTGCTCTCTGGCAAACTTCAGACGGGCCTGGATATGCACTGGCTTAAGCAGGGGGACACATCTGGCACTGCAGGATTTGATTCCCTGTCGTTGTAGTGTGTTACTGATGGTAACCGTTGTTACTTTTGTCCCACCTCTCTGCAGGTCATTTACCAGGTCCCCCAGTGTGGTTCTGGGATTTTTGCTCACCGTTCTCATGATCATTTTGACCCCACGGCATGAGATCTTGCGTGGAGCTCCAGATCGAGGGAGATTATCAGTGGTCTTGTATGTCTTCCATTTTCTGATGATTGCTCCCACAGTTGATTTTTTCACACCAAGCTGCTTGCCTATTGTAGATTCACTCTTCCCAGTCAGGTACAGGTCACAATTCTTTTCCTGGTGTCCTTCAAAAGCTCTTTGGTCTTGGCCATAGTGGAGTTTGGAGTCTGACTGTTTGAGGCTGTGGACAGGTGTCTTTTATACAGATAACGAGTTCAAACAGGTGCAATTAATACAGGTAACGAGTGGAGGACAGAAAAGCTTCTTAAAGTAGAATTTACAGGTCTGTGAGAGCCAGAGATCTTCCCTGTTTGAAGTGACCAAATACTTATTTTCCACCATAATTTACAAATAAATTCTTTAAAAATCCTACAATGTGAATTCCTGGATTTTTTTTTTCAAATTCTGTCTCTCTCAGTTGAAGTGTATTTATGATGAAAATTACTGACCTCTATCATTATTTTAAGTGGGAGAACTTGCACAATCGGTGGCTGACTAAATATTTTTCTGTCCCACTGTATATATATATATATATATATATATATATTTTTTTTTTTATTTTTTTTTTATTTTTTTTTGAAATAAATACAAATATTGCAATTAGTGAATTTTGGTTGTTTATTTATATAGCACATTTCAACAAGTTAGCCAGAGTGCCTTACATGATAAAAAAACAGCACACCAATACAAAACAAGACATTAATTTGGCAAAATGAAAAATGAAAAGCTGAAATCCAGACTGGAATTACTGATGTTCCAGTGATTATTATTTAAATGCAGCTCTAAACATGCTTTAGCTTTGATAGAAAGAAACTGTTTCAGCATATTTGCAGTTGTCTGGATTTCTTTTTCCAGATTAGAGGACGCAATATAAGTGAATGCTACTTCTCCATGTTTGGTTCAGAGTAGATTGTAACCGGAAGACCTGAGTAGTCTGAAATCTTCATACAACAACTGATCTTTAATATTTTTATGTGCAATGCTGTTCAGTGATATATAAACTAGTAACAGTATTTTAACGTATATTCTGAGTCACATGGAGGTAGTGTAGTGACTTCAGAACATTAGATAGTTAAGACAACTGCTAGTACCTAAAGCATTTGGTTATAGATGTAACATTGAAGTGAAATTGTGTCTGTTGCTCAGTTCCAAGGTTGTCTACAGAACAGAATCAGCCTTCTTTATCAGGTTGTTGAGCCTTTTTAAATCCCTGCTACCCCAGCAGTTCATGGTCGAAGAGATTCTCTCAACAACAGACCGTAGAAGATCTGCAACATCTTGCGGCACACCTTGAATGACCTAAGCTTCATCCAGAAGTCCAGTCTTATCTGTCTCTAGTAGACACTTCACTGCTCCAGTCCAGTCTGATGTCCAGGTGAACTCCCATGTATTTATAGTGGCTCTCAGTGCAGCGGATCTGCTACTGTAGAAGGCCAGCTCCTTGGTGCTCCCCACATTTACTGCTGCAATGTGAGAAATGAATTTAAATTAAAAACAATAAAATAAAATAAATCATGCAGATCCTTTAGTTCAGTTGAGCCCCCCTGGAAACCCTAAACTTTATTAACTTTATGAATATAAACCTTTACAAATACCTTTATCTAAGTAATGCTTACGCCAGTCTATCTGTTTGCCTAATCAAAACACGTCCGAAAATATATTTACAGTAAAACAGTTATGAGTCCACAGCAATTGTCTTATTACTTTATCATTAAAGTTAATACAAACTAGACACACATTAAAAAATTAATCATAAAAACTGCACTGTAAAGAAAGAAGAACTTTTACTTTTGAACTCAGGCAAGACAATTTTATTTATATAGCTCACTTTCAACACAAGGCAATTCAAGCTGCTTTTTTTCCAGGTGTACTAATGTATTTATTTTAAGAAGCGAACTGTAGCTATGTAGATGGCAGAGGTCAGAACGAGGTAATATAATGAAAATTCGCCACCTCTTATGGCTACCTTTAGGTACAATAAACCCATTTTTGGGGGTGATATTAAATCAAGTGAATGCTTCCGTTACCTCATGACATTAAATATGAACATTAATTCCCACAGTATCAATCAGAAATTACCCACCTGAGTCGGAGACATACTTTTGTCTTCCACGCTGAATCCCTACTCCCCTTTAAGAAGCTCCAGCACTGGGAAAAACAAGGAAGGGCCCTGCTCTCTGATTGGACAGTGTGATCTGTCACTATCCAATCTGATCATTGTGTCAAGACCGTGCCAAAATTCGCAACCGCAGCTTCAGAGCCTCTCACACACTTTTATGCTGCGCACTTATATTATCCTTTCACATGCAAACCTTTATTTACAACCATGCAAACCTGAATTTTTTGGGCAGATATTTTCTAAGAGATTGCAAAACTTGATTATGAAGTTGAACTGTTAAATTATATGCAAGCATCCATGTACAGCTGCAAAATATTAATGGACTCAATTTAAACCCATATTAGTTACACCTACAGATCTGCTCGTAAAAACACTGTAATGATATTTATTAATTTATTTTCTATAGTAAATCACCAATTGAAAAAAAAAAAACATATCGTTGTGAAATACTTTTTGTAAAAACGATCTTTTTTCAAAAAACGTGAATTGATTACAATTGTTATTTCAGAAATAATAGCTTGCATTGGGGTGGCGCAGTGGTTAGCACTGTTTCCTTGCAGCAAGAAGGTTGTGGGTTTGTATCCCAGCCCAGGGTCTTTCTGCATAAACTGTAATGAGTTTGCATGTTCTCCCCGTACATGACTGAGGTTAATTGATCTCTCCAAATTGTCCTTAGGTGTGAGGTGTGTTAGGTGTGTATGGTTGTTTGTCCCGTCTGTCTCTATGTAGCCCTGTGATGGACTGGCAACCTGTCCAGGATGTACCCCACCTCTTGCCTGTTGACAGCTGGAGATAGGCACCAGCCCCCCCGCGACCCATTAAGGATTAAGCGGTTAAGAAAATGGATGGATAGCTTGTATCGGTAAAAAAACAACAATGCTTTGATTCACAAGAATTCAATTTTTTCTTTTTTTGTTAATTCACAAAAAACATGGTTTTGCATTCTTTCAAGCATTTTGGTTTAGGAATCAGAAGTCCACCAAACTGCAGTAGAAAATGAGATAAACTATGTCTTAAAATTAAAAAATAAAAAATCTAATCTTTTCATATGTTTCAGGTATTTCTTATCACTAAAATTAATCTGCCAAAGATTTTATTATTTTGCAGACATTTATCTTTTTGTGTCTGAATGAATGAATGAACAGACGATTGTACATCAACACGCACATAAAATGAATAAGAATAAAAGGCAAGCATAACATACAGTTAGCTGTTGGGTAACATACTATAAAATGAATAAATAAAAAAAAACACTGTTAACAAAATAACTCAAAGTTGTTGACGGAGATGGATTCAATACTCAGTAAATGCCATTAATGGGCCAAGGAACGAGTGATTACATTTTGCCGATGATCAAGTATTATGGAGGAATAGAAACTGTAATGAGGTGCAGAGGGCTAAGGTCTCCAAGTTCTGATTTTCTAGTTATTTTAAGATAAATTCTGATTGATTCAGTCAGTTTGTGATATTTTTTATGAGCAGTGACTTTCTAAGTCTTATGTTAGATGCATGTGTTGATATCAAAGCAAATGTACTACTGACTAAGTGACTGGAAGCCCATTGACATTATATATCCTGTTGTGTGTGTGTGTGTGTTCAAATTTACAGAACAGTCAAATGTGTCTTGTCTGACCGAGCAGCTCTTGGTAAATCTGATGCTAGAATCGCCCCTGCTGTAGCCTATAAAGTTATAACACAAGTTACACAATAGCTAATTCATAGGCTATTGTATAACCAGGTATTACACAAGTTATGTATTGAGTTATGCATTTTTTATTTATTTATCTCATTCTCAAAGAGAGGACAGTGAAAGCTCATCTAAACACATAAAGCTTACCACTGGTGCGGACAGTTTGGACAGCTCCTTAATTTCATCCTTAAACCCCAACGGAACCAGCATGCGGATCCGTCTAACTGCCCAACACTCAGTCCACGCAGAAACAGATGATCTGGGAGCGCTCTCGTCCATGGCTGTGTTAAAGCTTCACAATCTCTCTGCTGGTCTGAAGAAACAACTTCTGGTCCGAGGGTTAAACGTATCTTCTTTTCCGGGGAGGGGGGGGGGGGGGGGTGTCACACGCGTGTGAGGGGAAACAGCGGGTTTCCGCTAATTCACAGTCTTCCGCTTTTATAGATGGTCCTCTCATGTGGTCCTTTCCATTAGAATCTGTTGCCAGATGAGTCAGATTATTGCCTGTGACTCAGTCAGCAGGATCGTTTATTGCTCTGTTACTGAGTACATGATTCCTGAAAAGCCCTTCTGATCATATATGCGTACTATGTGAAAAAGGCTGCGCATGATGAAATGTTGTAAATTGTAACATGAACCCGTTGAAGGCAGCAACTGTCGAAGGAGTGTTGGTTTTTAAACTCTTCCCTCCAATTTGAAAGACTGCGGCATGGATTTCAAACTTAAACTTAAATGTCTTTTTGAAACCATCTTTTTCTTTTTTGAAAAAGAGGATTTTAGCCTGTAGCATAGTATCATGATGAAACGATGATAATGATATACATACCTGTTTTTTAAGGGAAAATCTTGTAATACCCTAAATTATTCAAAGTTGTTGTCCAGCATTTTCAAAGTGAGCTGACTTCCCTTCAACCTTGAAGGAGGGTTTGTCAAAAAACATTTCTGCTCGTTTAAATAGATTCAGCAATTGCCAAGCCAAAATAATTCATTAGATATTAAAGTGAGTAGTTTCCAGAATTTCAAAACAGCATTTTAAATTTGATATATATCCTTTGCTTTTTCCCATAAAAAAAATTATAACTTAGGATGAGTCCACATTTTGCTGGATAGCTTACATTCAATGTAAGGACAAATATCACAAAACACACCACATCCAATAGAGTATATTTAGCACACAAGCATTCATACCAATCCCTCCATAATTTTCTGTATTCAAGGTGCTGCATAAACTAACTAGTAAATACATTATTACTGTAAGGAAACACAATACGAAAAAAAGCTATCTGACCGCTAATAGGCTTCATATAATGTAACAATTGCAGAACAGGTTTAATTAAATAATTTTCTAAAATTAAAAAAAGTATTTTAATTTTCAATATTAAACAGAAATGAAAAAAACCCCAACTCTGGCTGTTTAATCATAATATAATTTTATTTTTTTAAAGTAATTCCCTTTGAATTGAATGTTTAGTTTATTTGTACATGAAAAATCACTGGACAGTATTTTTTATGTACACCATAACAGGTCAAAAACGCCTTTTATATCTTAGAGCTGCCTCAATCATTCATGGTACAGATTCAATCAGATTCTTTCAGGCAGGAGGCTACGGTCCATCCAGACCCACACCTCCCGCCACCTGAACAGTTTCTTCCCCTCCGCCATCAGACTCATGAACAATAACAAGACCCGATAGTTCAGTTAAAGACCCATGTAGGATAGAACCATCTGCACTACGTAACTTTATTTTACTGCACTGTGTGGTCTGATCACACTTAGATCTGCTGCTGTCATTCACCTGCACATCTGTGAATGGAACCCTGCTGCTGTTCTTATGTTAAAAGGATGTTTATCTCTTCATAGTTCTTTTATATTACATACAGATTATAATATTTATAAAGACTTTAGCCTTATGGCTCATTCTTTTTATTTTATTTCTTTTTATTTTATTTTATTTTTACTTATGTTAAATGTTTTATGTGCACAACTGTACCGGAAAAAATTCCTAGTTTGTGAACTTGTTCTCAAACAATGGCAATAAAACCGATTCTGATTCTGATTCTGATTCTGATTCTGATTCTGATTCTGATTCTGACCGATTCTGATTCTGAGGTTTTACAGATATCCTACAAATTCCGGGGCAGGAATGTTTTTCTGTAGCAACTATAGGGGCCCACCAGATGGAGCCAAATGCCAGTTAAATAACCTAACCATTGTTACAGTGTATTTCAATAATTATTTATTTAAATGCGTTTTGTTACACATATTTTCAACTAATAATGTTTAACTACTAATGTTCGTTCATAAATAGAACCGACACATAAAACAAAGGCATATAGGTACAATATTCCATTATAATTGCCAGTAAATTTGCTAAGTTTCATTAACACGTGTGAGGACCAAATCAGTAGCTATATTGTAACAAAGCATTACCCAATAAAGCAAATCGGATCACATTGTTATATAGCATGAAATTATTGAATGGTTTGATAACATGTATGGCTAGGATCAAAGTGGATTATGTCCAAGAACAGATTTTGATTTAAAATTATGTTCATTCAACCAAGAAGTCAATTTAACGAAATGTAAAAGTATTCATTTTTAATCTCTTTCTGTTTGAATAAAAAGGGGTTGTTTTTTTTCAATAGTCGCTGGAAATTCATTATTTCCATTACAGCAATGAAGGCCTTCTTGCTTACCAGCCATTTGAATGTTTTCAATTTTTGATGTCGGAAGACCCCAGCCATCACCCAAAAGCTTTGCTCCCTCCATAGACTCTCTCAACAGAATCTAAATTGGGATTCTGCATAATCTCTCAAAAACCATAATAATGCTTTCAGTCACAAGAATGTTTGTAAAATGAAAAGATGACTTAATTAATTCAAAATCTGTTAGGGGTATGAGCATATTTAAGTTGAATAAAATGTGAATAACATTTTTATTTGATTAAATTCTGTTTTATTTCAGTGTTGCTTAAAAAGAGGGTTGCATTTTTAAGAATATCGCACATTTTCTCAATCATAATACAATAAAAGGAGTAAATGTAGAGGTTTTGTTGGAGAATGATGTCTCCTTAGAATTTCTAGGTTATCCTGTATTTAGAAAATATACAAGTCATAAGTCTTGGTAAGAACAAAAAGCGAGAGCGTTTCAAAGACAACTGGGGGGGGGGAAAGTATCTTAACAACACTGTGTGTTTCTTTTTTGGAATAATTGTTTAAGCTGCGCTTTGTCTTTAAATGCTCAAGAGAAGAATGCATGAAAATGAATAAGATGGGAATTTGTGTACAGGATAAGCATCTCAAAGTTTACCTACTTTCATAAGTTTAGATTAATTTATATGGTTTCTGTTTTTGAACATCATGCTAATCAAAAGATTCATGCACTCTGTTTGGAACAATGACACTCAAGCTCATTTTCATTACCAAAATCTGTGAGTATTTCTCATGTTTTCCTTATTTTTTTCAGATTCAGGAAATATAACATCAAATTTTATTTGTGGCACATCTGCAGGATATTAGTGACTATAATTCCATACAAAAATCACAAAAAGGAACTTTAACACAGATGTGGAGTATGCATCAAACACAATCAACAAAAGAAAAGAGCATAAATTAACCACCTACCTCTTAACTGTTAACTTTTGGTATGAGACCCATGGCTCTGTTTGTGCTGTTGCTGTGTTCTTCCAGTGGAGTGGGGAGATCTGTGCCTGCAATGATTTGTTTGCTGTGCTTATGCTCCAATCGTAGCGGGGCTGCTGTACGAGGGTAGCCGCTTGAGAGCTCTCTGACAGTGGAGATGAGTGGAAGATAGCACTGCTAGTCAGTGGTCGATTGGCGCTTCATGTCGGATCAGTACCAACATTTAATAATGTGTTCCATTGCGGACATTTCCTGAAAATTTTATCTAAATCCGTCCATAACGTTTTGAGTTATGTTGCTAACAGGCAGACAGTCACGCATTAAAAATATTACCTCCCTGGTGGAGGTAAATATAGTTTAGCTCTGACTTCTGGGCTAGTGGACCAGCCATTTAAATAAAAACAATACTGAGAACCTCAGGGAGAGGAACCTAGCAGAAGGTTTAGTGACCAAGATATATGTGACCTACAGTATGTTTATAAAAGTCAGTGACTCATTTTTTACCCTATGTTTGAGCAATTTTGTGGTACAGGAAAAGCACGCTTCCAAAATAGGAAAGTTCCCAAGCACGGTAACTCTTGAAATCTTTTTTTCTAAGAAGTAAATCCACTCAGACCGGCTTTACTCTAACAGAAAAGAATCCTAAAATGGACCTGGATCTTGAACTGTCTTAAGATGACATTTGTTGTACACTGTGGACTTTAGAAATTAACTGAACTGACTGAAATCAAACTTCATTGAATTGAACCAACTGGCATTTAATTTACTTCAGTTTATTTAAACCCAATTAAGTGAAATTGAATGTAATTACTTTTATTTTCTGAAATGAAATGAGCTAAACTAAACTGATGAAAACTAAATTGAACCGAATGACCATTAGTGTCACAGAAGCAACGGAAATAAAGGAAATATAATGTTTTTTGTATGTGACATGAAATCTGGAGTTCAGGAACGAGAGGACTTAAAACAGGTACCTGCAGGAGGAAGAGCACAAGGAGAATGTAAGGCTCAGGAGTAAACATAGGAAATGACTGAGAAATGCCTGGAGAGCTAGAATTGTTACCACAAAGACAAACACTCAGACAATAGTCACAGGCTTCCACCATTGCTATCCTCCTGACGATCTTCTGATGTGTAGAAGCTCACCTGCAAATCTCCACCCACAGCAGCCTGGAGCTGAGACTGATGCCTCCGCTCTGTTCTCCAGTGGATCACAAGTGGAACTGATGTTAATTCACAACCGGCACACAGATCAAACCCCCAGATTCATAGCAATACTGGCATGTTTATATTTTTGATAAACTACAGATTTTTGTCTGGTATCATGTTAAGTATTTTAACTTAGCATGCAACCTTACATGCAAAGGTAAAAAAAAAAAACTTTCAATTCTGTACTTTTAACTAAATAAGTAATCCTCACAAATTAAAGACAGAAATGTTATTAAAAACTGCAGTAGTGCATAACATAACCTCTGCTTTCTGCATGTATTACACAATAGATTAATATTTCACTTGCCTCTACTAAAAGCAAGATTGTATTGTTAAAGTTTTAAAAGAGATAATTTTAAGCAATTTACAATCCTCATTGTCGTATTGGTTATTATACTTAAATCGGCATGTTTTGGTTTAATCAGATTGATCTCATTTTGGATTTTAGGGGATCAAAAGAACATAAACTGTTCTGTTGGAGTGTCTGAAAAAAAAACACAATTCCTGTTTAATCTTAAAACAACGATACAACACATTTTGTACTTATTTCTTTAGGTTTTCTAGACTGTATCTTATCATCTTTATGAGTATTTATGTTTTTATCTGTTACTTAAGGGCTATTCAAGTGTAATGAATTACTAAGAATTTATCCAAGTAAATGATTATAAAACTAACATTAGCTGGATGATGATGTTCAAGAATGTACTTTGGCCAACAGACCGAGAAGAAATAATATCTGTCCTGTTTTTGGATATTTTAGCTTTCAGCCTTACTCCTTTCCATGAGTAAATTGGATTCTCCAATTACTAAAAGAAACCATTTTTTCCACAAAAGTCTTTATTCTATCTGACAAGTAGCATATTGTGCTCAAGTGTAATTGATACAGCAGAAGATGAAGGCTAATGTGGTTTTAAAAGTTCTTCTTTGAAAAGATACTTTTAAATACAACAGGTGCATTAAACAAAAAAACACTTGTCTAAAAAAACGTCTTGCTTTTTTTGGAGGTTATTTATTAAGCTAGCTGCTTGCTTACTCTGCAACTAAAATGCCTTCTTCATGACATGTTAAAGACACCTCTGGTTCACAACAAAGGTTTTGCTTATGTAAGCTCACTGCATGAAATCCCATCAAAGCAAGCAGGAGCTGAAAGCCTTCTAGATATATAGCCAATAATGTTGACTATAATACATGGGGATTTGTTGGAATTGGATAATGAATGGGTGGTACAGAGGGAATAAAGAAAGAGAAAGGCACTGTAATTACATGAGCATTCATCTCAATTGGGATCCAAGATCATAGTGGTCTGAACAGCTTTATGGACTTAAGTGTCTGTTAACCAACAGTCATCTGATGTTTTAATTGTCCAATAGAAGAAGGGTCAGAGCTTCTGCATCCGTGTTTTCTGTGAGCACATTGTCAGGAAGGTAATGTGAATTTTTTTGTGATATATGTGAGTCTTAAATTTGCTGCAGTTTCAGAAAAGTAATTTGGGACATGTTGCTGACGTGTCTAGTTGACTTCTTCAACAAGAGACCATTTTACTTTTCAAGATAACTCTGACTTATATTGGATGGAGAGAGTCTGTGTGTCAGGACGTTATCAGTCCCAACTCAGACCAGCCGGGTCTGATGAGCTCCCTGACAATATCTCCACTCTTTCCTCAGTATAAAAGATCCTTCCACTCACCTTCACTTTACTTAGTCATCGGATATCCAATGTCCAGAGGTCCTGATCCGTTCAGACGTATCAGCTTGACCAGAAGGATTATTCCAGGTCCAGTTAAGCCACTCAACCAGACCAGCCCAGACTTCTACTGTCTGCTCATCAGCCTGCTCCATGACCCGCCTATGGTTCCAAACTGCAGCCTGTCTCCTGAGCAATCCAGCCGCCTTGAACCCAGGGTGACTCCCATCCGCGCCTGGAGTGCCAAACTTCACTCGATCGGTGCTCCCCGTCGACCGGCGATCCTGACAGGATCATTGAGCCCTCTAAGAGTTCTTCAGCAGAGGTAGAGGCCCTTCGGGCCGAGGTGGCACGCCTCTGTGGACTGGTGGGTCGACTCGTATCCAAGCGTGACACTCTGTCCGAGGCCCACATCAGGCTAGACCCGGCTTGTCAACACCCACCAGCGGCGACCATCCTCCTCCACCGAACCTAGAATCTGCCTCCTGGACATGTGGAATGGTTCCAATGGCAAACCAGATGGTTTACTAGCACACCTTGGATATGATTTTCGAGTGTCCGGCCTCATTGTACACCTCCTTCCCTAACACTGTGGCTCTGCTCCCCTCCCTCCTCTCAGGGCAGGCACAAGAATGGGCATGTTTTAAGGGACATTGTGTTTATTTCTTGGACCAGTGGCTGTCTTCTTGATACGTTTTTATAACGATCTGATTTATGGAGCAAATCCCCCAGTGTCTATCTTAGTTGCCCTCCCAGGTTCACCAATCTCATGTGTGCGTCTTTTCAGCTCCTCCAGATTGATCATGGTTATTTCAGTTTGTTTTGGTGGGCTGCCATGTTTCGATACATTTGGAGTTGTACAATACTCTGCACTCTGGACAAATGGATTTACCATTGGGTAGTGGGATGTTTAAAGCCTCTGATACTATATGAAAACAATGCTTTGAACTTTTCTATATCCCCTTCTCCTACCTGTGTATTTCCCCCCTTTGGCTTTTATGATGCTGCTTTTTCACCAGTGTTACCTTTAAAACATCTCAGACTTGAACAAAACCGCTAATTAATTAAAATGAGTTATGCTATTTATTTATTAAACTTGTTCTGAATTACGTTTTCATAGTTATTAATGGGAATCAGATTGCAAATGTATGGATGCAGCTATATGCACACATTTCGGATTACACTATTTAAAACTAAAACAATCCCCCACTACTTTGTGTTTGCATTTTAAACAAATTATACTTAAATTTATGAGTGTAATGTGAAAAAAAGCTGGAAATGCTCAAGTAGTGTAACAACTTTTGCAAGGGACTGTAAACCCATATAGGTGAAATGTCATCTTTGAGCCCATAATGTTTATGACGCAGAACAATTCAGCACTATATTGCAGCTTTAACCCTCGGCTTACACAATGTCTTACAGAAGCACAATGACACATAACATTTGCCTGCATACAATAGGAGTGGCATTTTACTCCAGTTTTACTGTGGTTTTCCACACAGTGTTTACAGGATTATATCTGATTTGTGCTGGAGACATGTGGTCAGTTAGCAAGAGGCAGAGACACATAGGTACTTTAAAACATGGATAATTGTCATGTAAGGTTGAGAAACAGAAGAAAGATGATAAAAGTGAGATTATTTTGTTTGGTATGATAGGTCAGTGGTGCCTAAGTTTGGTGACTGAGTTTTCTCATTCCTGCCCAATTTAAGACTCAATATTGTTAAAAATATTCTGTGGCAGAGACTGGCTAAGACAGTCAACAAGCACAGGATTACTTTTGGGCCGATCAGACTCAATGGCTCATATAATTTTAATTAGATGGAAATTGATAAACCATTTTAAATTGCTGTATGGGTGTTTGTTAAATAATAATAAAAATGAATATGACGATTTTTAAACTTTCTTTGTTTATTTTTTATTATTTCTTATGTGCAAAATTAAAAAGAAAACTATACACTGTTAAATACAACATAAAAGTCTTTATCAAATTCATAACTACATTGAGACACTGAGTCAAAAAATATTTTTAACATAAGCCTTTAAAGCCCAGAAGATGCTTGGGTCTATTCATTTTATAAATTCATACCTACACATTTGCCCAAATACCAAAACCATCTAACTCAATAAGCCTTTGTAATATTTACTGCAGGGATGCAACAATACTACATTTTTCGAACCGACATGGTACAATACTTGGATTTCAGTACTTGCTGATACCAAGTACCAATGCCAATATTTCTACCAGTCAAAAAGAATGCAATTATTTGGAAGACAGGTTTTATTTTCTTCCCTGCTTGTTACAACAAATGATAGTGAATTAGATCAAAAATAAAATATATATCCAAAAAATGACCAAAAAAACCCAGAAATTTCAAGTGAACTTTAACAATTTTCTGTGAAATTATTGCAGAGATTCCACATCTTAAGTATTGGTACATGGTTTCAGTTAACTAACCGATACCGGTACGATTACATAAACAGTATCACCCAAAAACCAGATACATGTATCGGTATTGGTACATCCCAAATTTTAAGTTTAAAGCACTCATTGGTGATATATGTTTCAGTTTAAATGAAAGTTGCAAAAAAGCGGATGTTAAAAATACATTTAACAGTACTGGAAATACAGCATTTGGTTAATGCATGTATCAAAAAAGTGCTTGTAAATTGATTTGTTCTTGTCACAGATTTTTTTTTTATCACTGAAATGTATTTACATAATAAAAAAAAGAATTTTAATGTTACACTTTGATGCATTAAGGGAAATTCATAACACCTTACATACATCATCAAAGTTGTATATTGCAAAAAAAAAACATTTGCAATCTAAATATAGTAAAGTCCTGCAAAAAAGTATTAAATTGACCATGCATCCTTGAGAATGAACTACAGTGTCTTGCAACAGTATTATTAGCCCTTCTACAATTTTACATTTTGTAAGTTCAACAGTGGTTATGTGACAATGTGTGGACAATCTTATCCTGTATTCATGAGTTTGCAAGAGTATACATAAACAAAAAAAACCCCACAAAACTTTCAAAACAAAATCTGTCTAAATTTTCAAAAATAAAACTAAACTCGAAAATATATTTCTAAATTCATTTAATAAAATAATAGATGTATATTCAATCATACCACTAAAACTAGTTGCTACAGTAAGGTAATTCATGTTTTCTGGTTTTACGTTCCGAAACAGTATTTGGTTTCTGCCATGTAAATATAGGCATCATGGGCCTTCTTTAAAGTATATCGTTGTGATGCACACACATTGCTGTCTGTTATCCAGTCTTTTTCAGTCAAATTCACTTTATGTCGCTCGCAACACTAATAACAAAAGCCAGACACCAATACAAAACATGGAGGGGTATATGTATAGATCATATCTGACTGCAGAAGTTGTTCAAACGCCTGTGACGTTAGCCCAGGCAGGGAAAGTGTCCAGGTGAAACATGGCTCTGCCCCAAGTGTTGATGGCCAGTGTAATGCAAATAATGCCGATGATGTTCATTACTATCCCGGTCTTTGCCTGTTGGTGACAAAAATACTGTCATCTTAATGGTTTGCTTCATTTACTTGATGCTATTAAAGCGGAAGTTCGTTTTTTTAAACCAGGACCTTATTTTTAGCATTTATTACATTCATTTGCTCACCCGGACAGGTCTGGAGCCACTTGAAGTCCTCCGGAAGAAGTTTATGGATATAGACTATCAGCATATATCCATAAAATAGGAGTCGTGGCGGCACATCAAGTGCCCCCTCTAAGTAAGGTATTATCTGTCGCTAAACTCCTTCATTTAACCAATGTTTTGAAGAGGTAGTGATATTTCCCTGTGAGTTCGGAACATCTTGGAGGTGCTGTGGTGTAGGCTTCTGGGATTTTTACAGGCTTTTGATCTAACCGATTCCAACTTACACTAAATGTTGATTTAATTACGTCGGCACCCCCACTGCAGCTGTAGTCTGCATACAGTAGGTTGCAGAAAGGGAGCTTGTGGAAGCTGAACTTAGTCCAAATGGTCATTTGGTTAGTGCAACTTGGTAACACACAAATGCAAACCATATTTTTGTTTGCAGTAGGAAGTTCTATCAAGCCAGCTTCCATAGAGCACAGATTGAAAGCCATGGTCAGACTACAGCTGGGACGGAGCACGGCAGTAACGTAATAGTAATTGCAAGTTAGTGTAGTTGGATTATAAGCCTTTAAAACACCTCAGAGTAGAACAAAGAAGTACTTCCGAGACGTTCTGAACTGCGAGGAGAGTCCCCCACGACTCCTATTATATGGATATACGCTGATTGTGACAGGATATAAACTTCTTCCGAAGGACTCCAAGGGGCTCCAAACTTGTATTGGTGAGTAAATGAACATAACAAAAGCTAAAAATAAGGTTCAGGTTGAAAAAAAATGAACTTCCACTTTAAGTCTCAAAATTGTGCTTTGTTGAATTTATCGAAGGCCTAAAAAAAGTCAAAAGTCAAAACTTTCCACAGAGTGGCAGTTACATGGATTTTTTAAATAACAAAAATGTAAAATAGATAATAATAACTGTTCTTCATTTTTTAAAAGTTAAAAATATCTATGAATGCATCACAAAGTGAAATAATACAATAATGGTAAAATAAAGTATACTAAGTTTATATTCTATGGTTTTTAATGGTAGGGCAATATAAAGGGATCTGGTGTTTTCCAGGTTGTTAAATCATTTTTAATCTAACCTTGCCCATTCAAAACCACAAAAACAAATTGTCATTATTTATCCAAAAAATGTAGAGTCAACAAGAAAAAGTCCAATGGAAATAATCAGTACATCCCTGATTGGCAGCAATGACTTGATATTTTCCATTCGGCTCTCGCATTGTCGTGGTGAAACTATGTCCCACCTTCAGTGTTGCTTCAGCCCACTGAGTTTTAGAGATTTGTTCATGTACAAGAATACTTTGGTATAGAGGGGAGTTTAAGTGTTGTGGGGAGTTGTAGTGTTGTGGCTATAGAACGAGCCCAAATTTAGATTATATTTAAAAATATGTTCTGAAGCTTGAAGCCTTATTTTTACAGGAGGGTTTAATTTCTTTTCACAATGACTGTTTTTCCATGAGATAACATTGATTCAGTTGAATACCAATGTAGCATGTTGACTTTGGTTTTTACACAAACAGAAAGGAAAGGCAAGGGAACTTTATCTGCATAGCACACTTTCAACAATAAAGCACTTCAATGTGCTTTGGGTGATTAGGGGATGAAAAGGGAGCTAATGCTTATCTTCAGCAATCATCGATATACCCTGGACAGGTGGCCAGTCGAGGGCAGGGAAACGGAGCATTTAGCTTTTAAAGAAAGCTTTTAAAATCTCAAATTAGCAGGGAGGGCATACGGCACCTTTTTGAAGTATGATACATTTTTCTGCCTCACTGAGAGGGTTAATGTGAAGGTACAGATGAAAAAAGTTTGCCTTTGATATTAACCCCACAGAAAAAGGGAACAAAGAAGCACTTGTTCTGTTTATAGAAACGTATATGTCCTCTTTAATAAAGCAACGGTAGAGGTAGCCTACTTTTGATGATAACAGTTAAAATACAAGATGGTCCGGTGCAGAAAGAATCAGTTCTGCAAAATATCAGCGTTAGACCAGAGCTGTTTTAGGAGAGCTTTGCCACTCTCTATTTAGTCCCATTGTAAAGACATTTAGTTGCAGTTCCACCAGAGTTCCACTGGGGGTGATCGCCATGAGTGCAACAAGAATGGGAGTCTATGGAGCTAGACGGCTAAATTTGTCTTTTTCACCCAATTGCTGTTAAGAAATCTCAGATTTGATTGTAGGTTTTGCAAGTTTAACATAGGTTATACGTCGAAAGTTGAATGAACGAGTACATATGTCCTTTCCTTTTCTTACATGTTTAGTTGTTATTGCCCATAACATGCTAACATTTTGCTAATTACCTGATTGGTCAGTGAAGGACTGATTACGACCAGATGTACCGCTTGGACCTTTTTTTGGGGGTTGCTAGTACTGTTTTCTGCCTATGGTTATGTACGTACTGTGAAATATAAATGGAAAAATAAGGATGGCCATAAAGCAGTATCTCTGCTCGTATGATGTGTATGACGTCGTTGACATTTTTAAATACTTTTTAAAGCAAATAAGTGACTAAAAAATCTAACAACCAGTAATGTTTAATTTGTTTGCATCTCCTTTTTAATTCGAAAATAAACTTACTAGACAAAAAAAATTATGTCCTGAGAAAAGTATATTTTGAGGGGTATTGCTCCATAGACCTTCGTTAATTCTGCAATCGTCATGAGAGCGCCCTTATTTGGAACCAGATTGGCACTGCAACCAGTTCATAACCTGGAAGTACCATGAGAGTGGGAGTTCCCTATTTTTTAGAATTTCTCTGGTTAGATTTAAAAGGGTCTTACACTCATGTTCAATAAGTGGCACCGAAGACACAAAAGATAAAGAAAACCTTGACTTAGATCAATACCATCAAGTCCTACAACAATGCTTGTTTTGTACAAATACTGAGTGGGAATAATATTTTTCAGCTACTTCTTGAAGATTTCAAGAGATTCCTTCCTGTGGTAACATTTCAAAATCACATAATAAAACTTGCCTTTAAAATGAGCTTTTTGAGGAAGAAGAATTAAAAGTTAGGAATGCAATACATAATTGATTAGTACTTTTGTATTACTTGGCCTTAAGAACAAACATGGCAAACAGGAAGGATATGTTAGGTCCTCATTTGTTGTAATCAGCATAGTTTCTCCCACAAACTTGGAAAGAGTCATGGGCACAAAAGTTGGAGTACTTCTTTTTGTTTTAAACTACACTCAGTAAATGTCATTAAATTTGATCAAATTTGCTTTTATTCTCTTATTCGTTTGGTTCTAGAAAATATGCTTTTCACATCAGGTTTATGAAACTGCTTAGGCTGCAACTATGAATTACATTAAATAAAGGTTCTGGAGTCCTACTTTTACATCGGCAGCAAAGTTGTAGCAAACAAAATAAACCCCACAATCAACTGTCATACTCACCATGTCAGCAACCTTGAGCTGTCCATAAGAGAAGACTATGGCATTTGGAGGGGTGGCGACAGGCAGCATAAAGGCAAATGAGGCACTAAGAGTACAGGGCACCATGACGTACAGCGGATTGATTCCAATGGACTGAGACTGCAACAATCACAGAAGAGGGTTTTAAGAGTCTAAAGCAGGGATGAACATAGACATAATCACAAAATCCTCCACTCCTCTATCTGGCTATATTTCTTCAACCGCAATCACTGACTCATAATTCTGAATGAAATGTGTGCAATTCTGCATGAAGAGAGAACTCTCATTAGGTGGTTGTAATTAGGATATAATTCCTGCTGGCTTGGTGCTGAGTCATGACATCCAAAATAGAAAAGTGCTACATGTGTACACGATAATGGAAGACTACTTCGACTCAGAGAGCATTACTGAGTAGAATTTGCTTCTGAATTACATAGCACAGGGTACAGAAGCTCGAACAAGTGCACAGTAATTTCTGTTTCTCAAAAATAAGCAAAGAGTGAAAAGAAATAAACTCCATGTTTAACTTACTTTAAACTGTATATCAGGTCACCACAATAACAGTGTTTTCTCTTTGTAAATAGATTTTGTTTTAAGCAAAGACTCCCTTGATGCGACTCATGACGCAGTGACCCGGAAACTACTATTACTCTGATTTTTGATTTCGTTCATTCCTCCAATTTAAAATAAGAAATAGCTTGCATATAAAATGACTTCCAAAACATACAGTACACTCTCCTTTAACCTTTTCACATTCTGTCATGTTGAAACCGAAAACTGTAATGTATTTTATTGGAATATCTGAGATAGATCCATTCAAACTAGTACATCATTTTAAATTATTTTGCAGCAGAGACTGCATTTGTCATGCATAACCCTGAGTCATTTGACATTTCACTGCAGTTACACAAAAGTCCAATACCTCCTCCAGCTCACCTAGACAAAAAGTTTTACCTTGTCTTCTATACAAGCTAGCTAAAGTACCCAGTAACAGACTTGATTTCAACATGAAAGCTATATGCAGACAGACCTCATTTAGACATTAGTCAACATTGTGTCTGTTTGTAGCTTCAATTTCTTTTCACCATGTATTTCCTCTAGGTTTAGTTTAAGTAAAAACTGACCAAACAAACAATCAAGCTTCACAAGTTGTACTTTGAAAGGGGATGCTTCCATATATTCAGAAACTCAATTTTATTTATTGCCATAGGAAAGAGTCACAATTTTCAGCTAGAACTAAACTTAAACCATAGTAAAAGAAAGAGGAAGCAGTGGTGACATAATGGAACTTAGGCAGATGAGGAATAACGGTTAAAGGGCCTGTATCATGCAAAATCTTGTTTTTGGAGTTTTCAACCATCTGGTAATGCAGTTTTCTCAAAAAAAAAAAAACCCACCAGAGTTGTTTTTTGCTTAATTCACGTACAGTATGTCTGAGTAATCCTCCTAAATCCTGCTCTCTGACCAGCTGCCCCTCCCTCTCCTAAAAAACGAGTGTTCACTTAGTGACGTATTTTACGTCACTAAGTGAAAACAAGGGAGTGCTAGAGGTGTCTGCACCGCCCCCGCAGGCAGAGCGGCTTACCTCTGCTAGAGTTCCAAACACACCATCCTCTTTCTCACAGCTCATTGCTGCTTCGGTTTTTGGCAGCTTAAAACATTTTTTTTTTTTTTTTACTTTCTCTTTGAAAACACCCGTTTGGCTGCATGGATTAACCTATTTTATTCTGCATTCCTAAAGAACAGCAGCTGGATCAAAGAACAAATGCACCTGATGGACAAAGAAGTAAGTAGCTAAATGCTAATACTAATGTTTGTTAGCCATTTATTAAGCTGCTCATGTGATCTTATAACAGCATTGTGTGGTTAATTAATTGATCTGTAGCATCTCAGAATGTTCAGTAAACAGGTGCAAACAACGGGTTTTTATTTTTTCTGACCAGACCACCTTCTGTTTCTTGATTGTCCTACTTGTCTTATGGGAAACTCATTTATTTTTTCACTATTAATATTTATCCTCCATTATTTTCTTAAATGAGCTATCAATTACTGTAGCCCCTCCAGCTTTTCCATAATGCCCCCTCTAGTTTCTCTGTTTAGGTAAATGACTATTTCTTAGCAGGGCTGTAGTGGTACTATACTTTTTCTATTTTCAGACGAGGAACTGAGCTGTAGTCCATGCGATTATTTCAAATTTAATCCAACTGTAAACTTCTTCATTACCTTACTTTCATATGGCTTTCCTCAGTGTAATGGATGATTTTTCCAATTTTTATTTGTTCATAAACCCCTCAAAAATATATATCAAGTTCCTTCCACTTTGTGTTGGTGTATCACATAAAATCATACTAAAATGCACCAGCTTTTGTGGTGCTACTTTACAAAATGTAAGACAATTTATTGGTTTTAAATACTTTTGTAAGGCACTGTGTAGATTCTTAGCTTTGCTTTTTAAAAATACTAATTTAAATATACTAATTAGGCACTAGCTTATGTGAAATTATGTAAAATTATCTTTGTGATTCTGTATAGTGCTCAGACACAGTAATGTCTCTTCAGTTGCTATGTGGCTGCCAGACAGGGCACTGGGCTGTCTCCGTGTACTTGGCAGGTTATTAATGGGAGGAGGGCCCCACTGTGCAGAGCTGAACATATTCACCCAGAATAACCAACTAGAGAGCTTGCCAAACATGTAAAAGTAGGCCAATTATCCCTGGGAGCAATGTGAATGCTGGAATTCAACCAGTGAAATCAGCTAGGAGCTCCAGGAAAGCCCTTAACTAAATGAGCTACTGTAGCTAGGCATGATTGTATGTCTCCTACAGTATGAAGTCCTGTCTCTGTTTTTATGTTGATTCCCATTATCTCATGTAACTTTCTCTATGATAGGTCTTACCATTGAGGCTAAGACAGGTAGGAACAGTGTTGCAGTCGCCACATTACTGGTACACTCTGTGAAGGTAGCAATCAGTAGGCATAAAATGATAGCAATTCCCCAAGGAGGGATGTTCTGCAGGGGAGTCATTTGGTCTCCCATCCACTTTGAGAGTCCTGATACCTGAAAGCCGAAAAACATGACATGAGTTATTATAAGGTAAGATAAGGTAGGCTAAGCTAAGGTAAAGTTTTTTTTTTTTTTTTTTTGTTTTTTTTTTTTGCTAAGGTAAAGTAAAGTAAGCTAAGCTGCAACACAACACAACACAATTAAATGCAAATCACAGCAGGGCGATCAACTTAGCTGCTGTTCGTGAGATGAGTTCCGTCCGCATTTTAAAAGGTATTGAACACTATGTCACACATGAAAATGGAATGTGTTTTTTAGACAATGTGATGCCAGTGAATAAAAGGTTGTCCTGTTGTGAATAAAGCTTGTATGAGTGATTTAAGTTGTTTTGATTTTCACAGTGTTGTAGACAATGTTCAAAGTTAGACAACTCAATTGTCCCTCGAAAGGATATACCACTCCATTAGCAAATATGTATACACTATATGTAAAGTATACAAATATACTGTGTTTACTTTTAGCTCATTTCTCTTTTACTGAAAGAAAAATCATTTCCAGTTTCTGACCCAATACTGAAGAATTATGTTAATTATTTGATGAAGTAGGTGTAGAAAATATTGGGAAGAATAAATTCTAATCTAATACAGGTGTTATCAAAAACTAATGAATGTATAACCTTAGATTCCTACCTGGGATGCACCGATATCGATATGGGTTTTGGGTATTGGGACCAACACAGTTATTATGCACCATAATGGTATTGGTTAAACTTAACCGATACAATGAACCAATACTTAAAATGTGTAAACCCTCCAATAATTTCAGAGAAATTTTTATTTTTCACTTAAAATTTTTGTTTTGTACTTATTTTTATTTTTTATCTAATTAACCATCGTTTGTTCAAACAAGCAGCGAAGAAAAGAAAATATGTTTTCCAATTCATTGCATTTTTCAATGTGGTAGAAGAATCGTATTGGTACTCGGTATCGGCAAGTAGTCAAATCTAAGTATCGGTATTGTATTGGTTTGAGAAAAAGTTGTATTGTTTCATCCCTAATTCCTACATTTATGTACATTTTAGTAATTTAAGTTCCTTTTCAAAACAAAGAAAAAAATTAAAATAAAGAACCTATAAAATTATAAAATAATAAAAAATAATTGTATTTAGCTTGACCTAGTATATTAAGACATAACATAAAAGAGTAAAATGTGACCTAACATGACATGGCATAAAATTAATTTCTGTAATGTAAGGGACATAAAATAGTACAAATTCAAATAATAGCAGTTTTTGTACCAAAGTATCAAAATGTAATGCAATATGTCATGATGAAATGTAACATAACTAAGGGATATGTGACTTAAAGTTACTAATTGTAAGGTACTGGAATCTAACAAAGCATAAGGTAAACATAGTTACCACACACATCCTGATGAATCCAATTGTAATATAGCATAATGTACCTCAATACAACAGTGTGCAGCAAAATAAATAACATAATGTAGATGTTCTTGCTACTTACTTCACTCCCTTTAGCAAGTGCAAACCCACCCCCAAGGAGAAGCACAATGCCCCATGGCACCTTTTTTTGAGCGACCTTCCAGGTTAGGAGTCTGGGTGTTGAGCTAGAAGACCGCTGCATTGCTGCAGATGAAATAAATGTGGCTATTACCAGAAACAAAACATTGCAGAGTATGCAACTCTTTAACTGCAGGATGGTGCCTTACTTGTATCAAAACTTTGAGTTCTGCATGAACAAAATCGTGGTGGTTCGGAGGGTAGGACAAAGAGCAGGATGGCCACAAAAATTGCCACTGTGGCATCTGTCACATATCTTGGTGGTAAGAAGAAAATGGAAATTCTGTGATTAGCCTGATTCACGTATTAATTTGGGTTAATGTGCAAAATCAGAAATGTACAAGTACACACTCTGCATTGGAGTTTAGGTCTGTAGCCCAGCCATGAACAAAACCTGGATCTCTTGAGAACCAAAGAATTACCAGCAAAACAAAGAGACCCAAGACACTTATCTCTCCGAAACTCATGGGCCCCAGCTGACAATGTTGCTCACGGATTACATTATATGCAGCAATGTCCTTTTCTGTCTTAGTTGCCCCACAGCCCCATGTTTTCCTGAAACTACAAGAATCACATTGGAATCAGAATTTATATGCTCTACAGCTAAACATGGTGCTGAGGCAGGAAACATTTAACATTTTATTTCTGTAAATTAAGATTTAGTCATAAGACTCACTTGAAACCAATGAATACAAACTGCAGCCAGAGCCAGGCTAGTGTCAGCATGAGTATCATGTTTGGGAATGCAAATCCGAACCAGGACGCAAAGTTAATCGCATCGTCATTTTCAGGAAACAGTCTGAAGAAACATTGAAAGGGAGTCAGGCGTACTGTAAAAAAGACTCTAGAAAAAAAGTTGTGCTTGTAACTCATAAGGACACACTCACTGGTTCATTTGTCCCTTAAGCACCAGATTGGGGCCAGTTCCTGTCAACGTGGCGGTGCCTCCGATGCTGGCAGCGTAACAAACGCACAAGGTCATCCCTTTACCCATTCTTTGCCTCTCCATTGCCTCCTTATGCTTGGTAACCTCTACTGAGGCATCTAAAAAAGTCACCACTACTGGGCCTTTAAACAAAGACCGAGGAATGAAAAGAGCTTTTGGCCTGCCCAACTCAAATAAAAAAAAAGATTTGATGCACTTTTTTACTCAAGTTAAAACATGCTTCTTTACGCTCACCGTGTTCCTCATTCTCTTTTTCTGTCTGTACAGGTGCTTTGTTGTCAGTCTCTGATGTCTGGACATGCTCGTCTGAACTGAGGATCTGTGGCACTTCTCTTTCACTGTTGTTGAGCTGATCCAGCACTGCTTGGACAATGGGCACCATCATAGCTGTGGTAGCTGTGTTACTGATCCACATTGACAAGAACGCAGTAACACCCATGAAACCCAGCATCAACCTTTCAGAAACATAAAGGATAAACAAATCTAAGTTTCCTATGATAGATCAGCCACTTGTCCGCTGTGTACCTTACCTTTTGCACACTTACCGGTCAATTCAGCCAAAAATTCACACAAAAATCAAGCAGATATGTGAAATTAACAGACTGAAAAAGATATTCTGTTTGAAATCGATGTAAAATCAGGCTGCGACAGTTTTATAATCATTGGTGACAAAAGTTGCACAGAGTTTTATGATGCAGTGAAAACCTTGAACATAGCGCCCTTATACGGTATATTTACTCTTATGATAGCTGATTAGATTAGGCTTAGGACAAACAGATTCTAAAGATGAAAGTGACGGATGTATGTTTGTCTTCCAGCTACTTACAGGGCTGGACGCACACCAACAAAAAGCAACACCCTTAAAGCAATGCGCTTATGCAAATTCCAGTGCTCCACAGCCACAGCAACCAGCAGTCCTCCTACAAATAGCAAGTTGGTGTCCTTCAAGTACTGCATACCCACCTGACAAAGATGGTTAATTTTGGAGTTAACAGAATATCTGACAAATTAAATAATTTCTTATGATAAACAAAATCTTCTGCAGATTGTTGGCAATTGTTTGACTTACATCTTGAGACTCCATTATGCCAAACAATGGGAAAAGGACAGCTGGGAGGAGTGATGTCACAGCCAGTGGCAATACCTCGGTGCACCAGTACACCGCCATCAAGATGATCACATAGGCACATTCTGCCTGCTGTACATAAACAAAAGACATAAAGATTTATAATGTACAGGGACATTACAATGGAATGGCTAATTTGGTTTAAAATTTCTTATTAAAGACAAATAAATTAAATTATCCTGTATAGGATTTAAAGTTTGAAAGTAAGTTTGCTCTAACAGTTTTGGTTACAAACACTTTCCCACTTCAGAACTCTGAGCAGAAAGTTATAAGTTCCTCTATTCAATGTTCATGTACTACAATTTCCACAAAATTATATAAACTCTTTATTGTGGCTCATACATTAGTCCCTAGTGTCTGCTTGGTTAACCTGAAAAGTAATTCTGATTTAGACCAATTATCTGGACCAGAGCTGTCTTAGTTCCATCTATGTTCTCAAATGGGAAAGAATGTCAGCAACAAAACACCTCTATAAAATGTTGTTTAATTTGGGATTAATTGCATTTGTTTTTTTATAAATAAAGCATTTCAGAAATTATTGAATGTATGAATGACTAAATAAAGTTTTATTAAAGCACATAACATCAAAATAGAATGTATGGATGTAGAACTTTCATCTTAACATGTTTTAAAAGAGTAAAACGAAGCTCAAAGTTCTCCAGGGAAGGTAGGTTTTTAGTTACCTCCATTTCTCTGTCTCAGTCGTGTTCCCCTTTTCCTCAAAAACAAATCCAATAATGTTCGACTATGATCAAGATCCTATTTTTTGTTCAAAAATACACAAAATATTTAAAGAGATTGATGGTAGCAAGATCATTTCTTTCAGATTTGAATATCCAACCTCTTCTTGTCTATTTAGCGTTCACAATGTTCAGCTGACTTCTTTTTTTCTGTTTTTTTTTTTTTTGCCAAACACATTTGTGTAACTGTTTCATTCTTGGGTATTTTTACATCTTCATAAACTCAATTATCTGAAATTTCTTCTAGATATAGGTCTACTCACTTTTGGAATCACTTTTTTAACATTAAAATTGAATCTTAATATAAAAAAAGTAAAATATCTGTTTAAATTTTAAATATACAACTATTCTGAAATTGTTTCCTTAATCTCGACAAGAAAAGAAATGTTTGTATATCACAACCGCATGGGTTATTATTTGCTTTACACATTTATGGCCTAGAATTTGTTGTTCAATCATCAACCAGATAAGTGAAATGTTTTATTGTTTTATTAATATATTTGTATGATCTCCTTAAATGTTTTTTTTAAATTAAATTTTGTTTTTCAAAACTGTTTCTCCCTATAGATTAACAAAAAAAAAACAGATGTGTAGAAAAAGTGTAAAGCATCCATAGTGGTTGGATTATTTCTTTATGCATTATAAAACAAAAATGAATGGGACTTTGTATAGTTTCAGTGATAACTTGTCAGTGTCAAACTACCTTTTTCTTATTAATATCTGGTATCTCTTTAAATTTTACTCCACAACAAAAAAAATTCATATCTTCTGTAAACAATACAAACATTTACTCTATTAAACCCCCCAAAATGTGAAATTTATAGTCGAAACAAAACGTTTTTGAAACCCAGAAAGCAACATCAAAATATTTTTTCCTAACTTCATCTGGTTCCAAACTTAAATGCATAAATGAATGTCATTTTTTCATGATGTATCTTTTTTTTATAGTAGGACTTTTGAATCAGTGTATTTCACCTTAAACGACTTTTGTCACGGATAAACTATGCTTTTTTTATTGAAACATTTAGTGCATGTTAGCTGGCCTACAAGTAATTTGTAGGCAGCTGCACATTGTTACAGTCCACCCCTGCTATCATAACATGCTTTGCAGACTATATGTCTCAGCCACATGGAGAGGTAATGATGTGGACAGAACTCTTTGACTTTGCGAGTTCTCACGCTGCACTTGACAAGTCATGCTAACAAAAATAAGAAGTTAAAACAACAGGACTTTGGGGTGCACCGTGCAGCATCCGGGAACTCTGCATAGTTCTCGTGCGTTGCGCTCCAGAATGCGCTCGCAACAGGTGTGGAAAAAAAGAAAGAGAGAAAAAAAGACTAATGAGAACTTTTTTCATTGCATCTGTGCTAGATTTTATTTATTCATTCAATTGGTAAAAACGCAAAGTAAAAAAAAATCTCATGAAATTATCTAACATTTCCCCCTTTTTCTTATGAAAAAGTTTTAACAGCTAAAGCCAAGTGAGTACATACCGATGTCCCGATCACCAAAGGTAATGGAAGGAGAACACACGGAGTTAAAAAGATGATAATATCGTTTTTAACAGAGCAAATGAATCTGAAGAAACCCATCCTGGAAGAAAAGTGAGGAATAGGAAGCCTGGCCACCATGGAGCGAGAATTTGATGCAGGGGGAGGAGGAAGAGGAGGAGAGTCCCACAGCGAATTAAGGAGAGAAAGCGGGAGCCGAATCACAATGAGGAGTGAGAGTTTTGAGAGTGAGAGAGATAGACCTACACACTCTAAAAAAAATAAAAAAAATAAAATAAAAAAATATCCTAATCAAAAGCAGCCAGAACAGTTTCTTTTTCTGTATAATCAGTGTTTTTACACACTGTTTTCTATAGGCTACCCAAAGACAAATTCTTTGCTCACCTTTTAAAATGGATCAGTTGTGAACTGCTGATCCTGATACTAATATACATTCCTTCTACAATACCTTCATGGTTATTATCAGAATGTTATCAGTTTATGACCAGCCCTTGCACAAGCACAGTGATAGTATAAAGCTCCCAGATATCAACCTGACATCATCTGAATCATCAGAATGGTTGACATTGAAATCATGATAATAAAATGGATTTTAAGGAGGAGTTGGACATGGTGAAATCATGAATAAAAGATAAATTAAATGAAATAACTTGTTGTTTGTTTATTTCTGTTTCTTAAGCATGTTTACTAGTTATCCAGGACATCCCACTGTAGCTAAAGCAGGATTTTTTAATTGCTCTGGTATTATTGAAATATAAGTGAAAAGATATTGTTCCATAGTTATGTTACAATTTCAGCGTTTCAATATTGAAGTTAATTGAAATAGAATTGCAATTCCATTGGTCTATAGTTAATAAATCAACATTGTTTCAATATTAATTTTGGGTGCAAACTGATGTTGAATCAACATTGAACTCTGACTCAAGTTCTGATTCAATGATTTAATACTTACAATCCGATGTGGATCCAACATAGATTCAATGTCCGGAGTAGACCTGAACGGGAAGTCACCCTTTTTATTCATGCATGTATGGTTCGTCATTGAAACAATGAGCAAATATTTCTAAAAACAAAACAAAAACAACCAAACCAATTGATGACACTCGGACACTTTATCAAAAAAAGAAAGATAGTTGGAATTTTGTGAATGTTTAAGTCTTTAGTTGTTGCTTCTTCAAAAATCATATTTTGTGATTTACTTTATTCATGATAAATTAGTGAGAAGCAGTATGATGAAGATTGTCACTTATGCTATTCTTACAGAAGAGCTTTAAAAGAGATGCCAGGGAAAGGGCACGGCAATCAGAACTGTTTTGTGTAGAACAGTGTAAGTTGGTAACAGAAAAATTATAAATGGCCTGCACTTGTATTGTGCTTCATCAAGTCCAAGAATTTTAACTGCTTTACACCACAATCAGTCAGTCATTCATCCATTCATGCAGACATTCAAACACTGATGATTGCACTTTAAGTTACAGTATAGCCACCGGTTCCCAAGGGCAGAGTTACAGAAGTGAAGATGCCATTCGGTTAACACCACAGACCACCAGCAGAAGGCAAAGCTAGAGAACTGTCTTACCAAGGACTCAACAATAAGAGGACTGGAATAGATGGAGTGGGGATTCCTCCACCTCTCGAGCCACTGCCACCGCACTATCCTTCCCCCATTGGTTGCTGTTCAGAAGGCTAGTCTATTACACTTTTTTCCACTTTCTGAACAAAGACAGTATCTTGTAGTCATATGAAATTTAGGAATTTACACTATCTTCATTATAAAAACGCAACTTTTTTTTTAAATACTCGAAATAAACAAATAAACAAACAAAAAAACAAAAAAATTATAAACTTCCAATCTGCCTATCTCCTACCAGTGTTGGGGCTTCTATGACCACAGAATATAACAACTGCTTTTGCACATGGCTTTGGCTTGCTCCAAAAAAACTGGCCAGACAAAACTAACATTAGCTTTTTGATAAATGTGTGATTTTTGAAACAATATGTTTTGTAAATGTTTAATTAAAAACCGTGTAAGACACCTCGACCTATATGAACATTACAACCTGATGCCTTACCTTAAAGTTCAGTGTTTGGTTCCCAAAACCACTGGGCCAAAATAGACACACTTTATCTATGTTTTAAAATCACTTTCTTTTTACTAAATTTGTTTTCTATAAACTGTATTCATTAGTTTTACTTTTGAAAATATGCCATATTTCATTATACCTACTATTCAGTGCAACAGTTAGTATTTTTTGCTAACTGAATTTGTTTCTGCAAACTAAACAGTAGTTAAATAAACAAAAAATGATAAGCAAGGTATTTTACAAGGTTGAATATTTATCATTTCTAATTCTATAAGTAATCTAGCACTACAATCGTTGGCATACAATGAAATTTTTGTTCTACAGTACAGTACCTACAGTACATCTTATTTCTATATCAATGTCAATAAACTGCTTAGAATTTGTAATGTTATAGATTCAGTGCACTGTCCAGAAGCACATGTGTAATGTTTTATGTAAAAGGTAATCACATTACTTTGCTTCGGTGATCATTTATATTTTATAATATTATTTCATTATAGCATTAATAGCTGTTAAGTAATGTGATAGTCATCTCTACTTACTTGAGTAAACGGAAACACTCTGAGGATACAGTTCTAGTAACTTGTCCTTAGGGAAGATAAGTAATTCTCCTTATGTACTATATATACATATATATATAATTTTGTCCAAGTAAATATGTCATAGATAAATCACATAAATTACATTGTCATGTAACTTGTATGTAAAAAAGAAAAAGAAAAAAAAGAAAAGTAGTACATCCCAGACAACATCACTTGACTGTTATCTTTGTCTAACCTGGTAAAAAGGACTGATGTCTTATCAAAAGAAAAACAACAACAAAGGTGTTCACACTCAACCCCAATATATACAGTCAAAGGTTCACACCTTGTAGCAAATTTTTAATGCTGCTTAGTAAGTTTAAGTCAGTACGTTTGAGCCAGCACTTCTTTACATGTTTCATCACAGCGATAGTTTTCTAAATTAAATGAGAAGAACTGAAAAATACATTAAATTTGGCAACATGTTTAGAAGTGATAAGATAAAATTGTTCTATAGATAGCATGAAAGTGGGCATGTTGCCAATCTTTACAGCAGTTCCAGGCTATAAAGAGATGTTCAATAAAAGCTTAACAAAGGACAACAACCCCACACACCTCCAATGTACTAATGCAAACAAAGATAAACTTTATCTTTTTTTAAGAAAACATGTATTAGACATTATAGCTCTGAATGGAACATTTCATTAATAAAATGCTAAAGGCAATAAAAAAGCTTAAAATTACATAATTTGTTCTTTTTTGTATAAAGCAGATTTAAATTACTAACACAATTTTGTTTTGATATTTTAAACTATACAAAGCCCTAAAATTCTGCATTCTGGCTCTCTAAAGGAAATGAGTGGTAACTGATTTACACAGAGGCAGAAATTGGTTGGTCCCAGGGAAAGGTATGCTTTTGCATGTACTTTTAACATGACGGGGCTGTTTTTTGGGACTTTACAAGGAGCAGAACAAAAAGAGGAACATGATATACTGACCCAAAGAATGTCATGTTCCCTGGCTGTTTCTTTCCTGTAAAAGTGCTGACGGTAATTATTTTGCATCGGTAGTTTGCTTGGATGAGGGAAGCTTTTAATTTGTGTCCCTGTAATTCAAGGTTTCAAACCCCTTGTGGTTTTGCATAAATACCACTTTGGAGCCATTTGAAATGTGAAGTAGCAACCAGCTGTTTCATTTGGACAGAGTGATGCCTGAAATTTGGTGGAATTTGCTTTGTTTCTTCCATTTGTTTAAATTTTTGGTTTAAAAAATGTATCATCACACACTCGATTTGCCATAAACACACTGTACATATAACCACAACTCATAATGGCACTGAAAGTTTCAGGTGTACTTTTTTTGTTGTTGCAGGAATAGCTTTCTATGAGCCAACAACAGTCAAATACAACCAGAATATTTCAGTGACTTTAAAGCTGCATGCAACATCATTTTTTGTTTAAAGTATCAGAACATGTATTATGCACCCTTTTAGTGTCTGCAGATATGTGGTATGAGTGGTGTACAAAATACTTATATTGTTTTTAAATAGTTCAATATGGTTTGATAGTGTGGTTAGCAAGAAAAAGCTGCAATAGCCTGGTTGCAATCTGCTTACACCCTTACATTTTTACTTTGTTGAAACAGAATATAGATTATTTTCAGAGCTGTCATCAAATATAGTCCTTGACGAATCCTAAATAAAGTTTGGCTGTCCTAATTAAGTTGTCCTGACAAATGCTCATTTGCATTCCTTAATTAAACATAGTTTGCAGAGAGGTTAGAAAAAGTGAAATAATAATTATGAGTTATTTTTTAGAATCTTGTGCTCTGTTCTTATGTGGTTTTGTTTAGATCGTCCTTAAGTGAATTTTATTGTGTTTTGTCTGTCTGTACCTTTCTATCATCTTCTATTGTACCTTTTGGCCATGTCTCCCTTGAAAAACTGATTTTATCTCAATGGACTTCCTGGTAATAAAATGATTAAAATTAAAATCTCAATGTAAAAATATATCAGTGTAAAAATCATAAAAACAAATTCTCAGAATTATTTGTGTATTTATCATTACTAGAAATATGTCCAATGTCCACCTAAGAATTTGGGTCACAAAACAGAAGCCTTTTATTTAAAGAACAATCAAACAAATAAACTAGTCTTAAATAAAATCTTGCAAAACCTTGTGGGAGAACGTTTTTATGGTCCAAACCGAACATTTCAGCCATGATTCCAAAAGGTATGTTTGGGACAGAGACAGCACTCAGCGTCACAAAGGAACATGTTAAGTGTTTTTCCATTATTGGAACGTAAGATTAATTTAAACAGATCTTTTTCTAATGGAGTAATCTCTTTGCCAGCTCCTCTCAGCTGTTGCATCTTCATAAACAATCGTCCCTCTTAAGGAATCAGTTACAGCAACCCTCAAACCACACAGTTTCAGCAGCAAGTATCGTCACTGATCCATGTATCGACATTGAAGAAGCAAGGTTTGTTGCTGCGTTTCTGTTTGATCTGACTCGATCGGGCTGACGAAATGGAGACATGCAGGTATCAGGAATTTCTGGTAAATTACCCTGAAGTTCCGATAGTGAAAACGCTCGTAATACCCACAGTAAAGGATTCTGTGAAAGCTTCAATTCAATTCACTTTTATTTATATAGCGCCATTTCGCAACAAATGTCATCTCAAGGCACTTTACAACAAAAGTAATTTCAATACAATTATACAAACATTCCAGTCATTTAAAAGTTTTCTATGTCAGGAATCCCAGCCGATTGCGAATGATCAATTACTTTGCTTCTTTGATTTATGCCAAGTGAATTACTGTAATTTCTGGACTATAAGCCGCTACTTTTCCCCAAAAAAAAGCAGTGGAAATTACGGTAAATTTTGAGCAGTCCTAAATTCTGTGACATCACTCATCACACTCACAACACCAGGCCAATCAGTGGCTACCACTACCAGGTAGCACTGAGAGTGACATCACTTTACTGGACCAATCAGTCCACAGGTGGGCATGTTGGGTCGCGTCACTCGATTCGGACTGAGCAAGAGGTAGTCCAAACAATGGCATTGGCTCGGCCCAGACAAAGGTAGCGGAAATGCACTAAATATGGGCTGACCCAACCCAGTCTGGGCAGAACTGACCCTATTGGTAAAGGGGGCATTAGTTTCCTGATTGTTAATTGGTTAACTGGTCTCTATAAAATTGTCTTTAGGTGTGTGTTTGCATGGTTGTTTATCCTGTTTTTTTCCTGTGACGGACTGGTGATCTGTCCAGGATATACCCTACTTTTGGCCAAAGAACGCTAGAGGAACACATCCCCCCTGCAACCCTCCATGGATAAGCGGGTATAGATATTGAAAGCATAAATTTGACTTTAAACTGTGACGATGATAGTGAGGGAGGTTAAAGTCCACTGATCCATTCTCTAACTCTGGCCAAAATGACATCTCTGACGAACAGAGTCTCCCACCCCATGCATGTAAATGTGCTGAACTCCAGAGCTCCTTCAGTGACAGACTGCTGCATCCTAGATGCACGAAGGAGCATTTTTCACAGGTTCTTCCTCCTTGTAGCTGTTGGATTGTACAATCAAACCTGCTCCCACAAACATGTATGTTTACATCAGCGCTGTAAATTGCACTAATCAACCAAACAACACCAATACTGTTCTAACTTGCACATTATTTTTCTCAGTCTATGTAAAATAACTTATTGGAAGGTACGTGTTTACTTTTTAATGCACTGTGCAATGCACAATCTGTACTTTTCCATCTTATCTAAATATTCTAATTATTTAAACATATTTTAGTATCCTGCTCTGTTTGGACATGATATGGCAAGATTCCATATACAGTAGATTGAGATGAGGATAAGGACGATGCAGTCTCCGCTGGAGTTTAATGATTCTTTATTTCTACAGGACAATAACCCCAGTTGGCTCAGCGCTCTCTCCCCTAACATAGCATCTTCTGCTTGTATGTGTGTCTGCCCCCCTGTGCCTCTGTGTGTGCTACTGTGTGAGTGTGTGTTATTTCAGCTCCAGTTTAGACAAAATAAAGATAAGAGCTGAGTAATTCAACTACATCAGTGTAGTCAAAATGTCCATAACATTTAATAAGAATGTTCATGACTCAGCAACATTCCGGAATATTCTCCTGCTGCTCTTACTAATAATTACTAATCACTGAAAAGAAATAATCAAGAACACTACAACCTGGGTTTGCTACTTAACCTTAAAAACTGTACAGTACTTTTTTTTAGAATAGAATACAATAGAGTAATCATTTACTCGTCCCACAAGGGAATATTTGGTCATAACGGCAGCAAAAAACAGATGTACAAAATGTACAAAAAAAACAATCCTGTAAGGAGTATTGTGGCTCCAGTCCAGTTTATTATTCAGGTGAACACCCAGGAGCCTATAAGAGTCCACTATCTGAATGTTCACTCCCTTGACATTCACCGATGTCAGTGTGGTGGGTCTGCCTCTCCGGACGTCCACCACTAACTCTTTGGTTTTCCCGGCATTTATCAGCAGGTGGTTCTGCTGGCACCAGTCCACAACGTCCAGAGTCCACTGTCTGTACTCTGAGTCATCCTCACCTGTGATGAGACCCACTGTAGCAGAGTCATCAGATAATTTCTGTAGGTGGCAGCATGGGGAGTTGATGGAGAAGTCTGCAGTATAGAAGGTGAAGTGGAACAATGCCGGCACAGTTCCCTGTGGGGCCCCCGTACTGCAGACCAGCGTATCAGAGACACAGCCCTGTGTTTTCACAAACTATGGGCGTCCTGTGAGGTAGTCCAGTATCCACTGTGACATGTGGTGGTCAACTCTTGAAAGCTCCAGCTTGTCACTCAGAACTTGCGGCTTGATGGTGTTGAAAGCACTGGAGAAATCAACGATGATCCTTACAGTGCTTCCAGGCTTCTCCAGGTGAGTCAGAGCTTGGTGCAGGAGGTAGATGATGGCGTCCTCCAATGCCAGGCTGGTAAGCAAAGTGCATAGCGTCTCTTTCATAGATAAATGCCCAGATGAAGCCTCTTGGATAAGAGGTGAAACGTCTTCCAAGACAAATTACCATGTCCAGTTGCGTTTGATTGAAATTTCCTTGAGATAACCATGACCTGGATGAATGAGAATATTCACAGGCTTATAAATGCCCAGAGTTACACCATCTATCGTTCACAAACACAGCCAGACCCCATCCTCTCTTCTTACCACTCTCTGTTGTTCTACTGGCCCGGATCAGATGAAAACTGTCCATGTTTATGTGTGAGTCTGGAGTTAGTGCAGTTAGCGACGACTCTGTGACTCTCCTCTGATGTCGGGTTAGAGCCGCCAGCTTGTCCACTTTATTGAGAAGAGAGCTCACCTTTCCCATAATAGATCTTTATGCACGCAGTACTCGCCCAATCCCGGCCGGAGTACTGTGTCTCTCCCTCCTCACCTCGCGGGGCATGTTGGCTTGCTCTGCAGTACGCAAAACAGCGGAGGCCCAGAGGGCTAAAGGCTAGTTTATGCTTCTCTGACAGCAAATTTGCACTAAGACACAGAAGTATTGATTGAGACGTTTTTCGTTTATGGTTCTGCATTATAATAGCGTTGCCTCAGTCCATCTCTGTCAAAACGGAGAAGCATAAACTAGGTTTAACAGATGATCCCTGCTGTAAACAATGGGAGAGCGAAACTCCACATGCTCTCAAGACTCAGATGCCATAAAAAATGTGAAAAAGAACATAGTGAGTTCTGAGCTCCATTGTGTGCGAAAGCAGTTCAAAATATTAAAGGGAAAACAGCTGCTGATACGGTCTGCCTGCTCGGAGCAGCACCAGAAGCTTTTTTGTAAGTACTGTACACTATGTAAATATTTTTTCTTCTGTAAAAATTGTATGCGTTTCTGTTCTGTGTCCTTCTCTGTTTGTACGTATATGTGTTTTTTGCTGCTGTTACGACCAAATTTTCCTTTGTGGGACAATTAAAGGATTATTTTATTATATTCTTCTTCTGTTTCAACTTATACTTGCTCGTAGCGGCTATCTCTAGAGGTCACTGTGCAAGAGGCAGGGTGTATCCTGGACAGGTCGCTAGGCCACCACATGGTTGGGAGGTCAAAAATAATGTCATATTTGACTTTTGAAGAAGTGGAACTATTTTTTATATTATTATTATTATATAATCAGATCATGCTACTGTCTTTAAAAACTATTTTAATTAGGGCTTTCAATATTAACATGATTACATTTTAGAATTAACAGCATTCTTTTTTAAGGCATTGAGGCATGCACGGAATGACCCAACCAGTTTATTCAACAATTCCATACTTGCTATTTTCCGTGTAAACAGCACTGCAGAACCGAACTGCATCCTCTGTTCTATGTGAACTTTTGTCAATCGCAGGCCACATTGAGGGATTATTGTTCTATGTCGCTCACTGCTCCACTGCGCGTCGTTTCTAGAAAGAGAGGGGATAATGTCTTTTGCTGTTGGCTGCACAAATCACTTTGATAGAAACAACAGAAAATTACATTTAATACAACTATTGACTCGCAACCCATTCAAGGCAAACAAAAGACCTCTTTGGTTGCAAGCTATCGGAAGAAACAATTGGAATGACCAGATGATAAAAAATGCAACAATCTGCAGCATCACTTCATATCAAGCAACCCTCCGTGGCTAACAAACAAGCTATCATCACCTACCATCTGCAAATGCAAATAAAAACAGTGGGAACTAGAGCTAAGACAAGGGTTAATGTGAGACCATTTATGCCTATTTGTGATCATTATTAAGAAGAAATGGTCAGCTTTCCATTGAGAAAATCTTAACCAGTTAGTTTGCCTTAGATAAAAGAAAAATAGGTTTAAAGGGCTATGTGTAAATTTGACAGTGGAATTCAAAACAAAAG
The DNA here is from genome assembly GCA_028564705.1 of Apricaphanius iberus. Lineage (NCBI taxonomy): Eukaryota > Metazoa > Chordata > Actinopteri > Cyprinodontiformes > Aphaniidae > Apricaphanius > Apricaphanius iberus. The sequence continues at coordinate 1,699,646 of JAPXFQ010002988.1, forward strand.
TACAATTCATCTCTCCTCTATTTCCTTCAAAAAAGAGTGACAGCACCTGGTTTTATCCATCATTTATATAGAAAATGGCACAATTTAGTCATATAGGAATTTTGATTAATCCTGATTATTTATTATTAATTCATGCAGCTACCCCGTGAAATTAGATTTTTTTTAAATGTATCATTTAACAGCCCTGTTATAAGGTAGGTCTATTTTATACATCAATACCAGGGCTGCAAAGAGGACACTGAAAACACAAGTATATAAGTGAGGGTACATAAACATTTTAATAAAAACGAATAATATTTTTTTTATCTATAAAAAATACAGATAATGACCTCTGCTGAATAAAAATAACAGCAAAAAGCAAATATTAAGGCTAATTTAACTGAATATGTTCTCTTCTCCCATACAAAAGGTAATGTTTGAAATGACACTGCCATCTTGTGGAGAGAACTCTCAAAACACGTGTCTCTAATCCTGCAACAGTAAAGTAAATTTGCAAAACATGACTTTGAAAGGCATGAATTCTACATGAAAGATAACATTGAATAGGAATCACAAAAATCATAGGTATTTTAAAAAAGAAGACAACATTTAAACGTATTTTATTTGATAATATTTTTATTGAAGCCAACAACTGATTTAAGGATAAATACATCAAGTACAGTATATATATGTGCCAAGTCCTTGGAAGGAGCTTTAGAATGTTATTTCTAAAATCTATGACAGAGGTTAAAGAAACCTAAGCACACTTTCAGTAAGAATCCTCTCATCACCTAAATCCTGAATAAGGTCTCAGAAAATAACGGAAAAGGCTTGATAACACAGGAACACACAGGAAAATGTTCCACAAACTCAAAGAAAGACCAACACATCAAACTAAACACCATGCATGCTGCTGTGAGATAAACGATAAAGCATTAATTTCATTGCGTTTAAAACAAACATTTTTTTTCACTGTCGGATTTTCGTAGCTTAATAGTCTGTCTGTTTAATAAACCATTTTAACAACAGGGGTATCATTGAAAGGACATGGGAAATATTTGAAAACTGCCTGCTCATTTTGAAACTTTATAAAAAGAATTTTACAGAAGGTGCTGAATTGAAGTATTACTTTGCTTAGTTAAGCCTTGTAGGTAATTAACAGCCAGTGTGGCTGTAAACATTCTAGAATGTTAATTGCAAAGATAAATTGTCATAATTTGTGATGGGTTTTGAATAGTTTAAGGAACAAAGGTGGTGTTACACATTCTCAGCATTCTAATGCAGCTTAAAATATTTCACTTTATTGTATATAAAAATAAATATTTATATATTATTTATAATGGTATAGCCTTTACAAGGCTCTACATAGTGTCTAAGGCACTGAGCAGCCTAGACAGCCTAGACAATTATTATATTAACCTTCACTACTGGAGCGCCTAAACTTGCAGGCTGGGCATAAAGCGCATAAATCAGTGAAGCAGCCCAGACATATAATTTCTGGAGGAGCTACAGAAAAAGCAATTAAAAACACTATCCATCCAGTTTAAGATAAACATGTTTCATAGGGAATGTGCAAAAAACTATGAAAAGCTGGTAAATCTTTTTTGTGTGTGTTATTTTTACTTTTTTAAAACAGAATTTTAATATCAGTTTCCTTCTAATTCACAACAATACACCATTATCTCACTTGTGAAGTACATTGGTTGCACTGGCTTTTATCTAAGAATATCAGATTTAAAGGGCACACCACACCTTTCAGGGATTTCTTTTCTAACCTATTTGAAAACCATATCTCCTTTTTCTTTCAGTTTAACACAATGAGTTAGTTGTGTTGATCTATCAGATTACATTCTAACCAAATACAAGTTTGATGTTCTAAAATGATGGTATTTGAATGTTTATTGGCTTTATAAATAAGTAGGGTTTAGGCTTAGTTATTAAGGTTAAGGTTTAGGTAAAGTATTTAAGGTTTCAACTTGGATTTAAAAAAAAACATACAAAGAAAGAAACATAAAAAACAAAATGGAAGCTGGTTTTGCAAGAGAATTACCTGATAACTGAAAGGTTGATCTCCTTTTCTACTTTTAGATGCTTAGGGAACAACAAATAATCCATGCATTTGGATTGGCAGTAACTTAAAACCCACTGTTGTTCTTAGATGTTTTAATAGCCTAATAATTTGATAATTTCTTTGTGTGTCTACCAACTCTTTTTAACATTTTTAAAGCACAGTGTGTTGCACCTGACTAGAAACAGTTCTCAACTGTGGCTGATTGATGTGTAAGCCACTGTGTAAATCTATCTTATGCTATCTCTGTTTTCATTTTGACTACATCTGTTGCGACCTATGGCCCTTTCCTGAATGGGTGTCATTGAGGAAGTTGTCCTGCTCGCTGAAGGGTAGCAGCTGGAATCACATGAGATCAGGATGGTGCTGTGTCACGTGAGGCGCCGTTTCTGAAATATGCCTCCGACTAGCTCACAACAAAACACGTTCGGCTGACCGACTCTCGTCCGTCTGTCTGTCGTCTGAGACTTCCTTGTAAACACCAGAAAATGAAGCAAATGCAGCCCTCCTCGCAGTATGTCTCGGATTCATAGCGTGACACAAAGCCACCATGCGTGAAGCCGGGATACACCGTTAGCTCAACACTAACTAGCTGTCAACTGCTACAAGTGGTGAGAGGTGAGCTAAGCGGCAAAGACTGATCGTACTTTGCTGTGTATGTAATAACAATGGAAGTACGTTTAAATTCCTCCTTCTGTAAGGTTTGCAACCAACTTAATACTGTTACCTTTTGGCTCATTTTGGCGTTGTAACGTTAGCCTCTTTGTGAAGCTAAGCGTTAGCTAGCCTCACTTCCCTAAAAATCTGAAGGCTTATTTAATATTTCAGATCACTTTAGCTGCTTTGTTGTTTAAACGTTTACTTCATTAACATTAAGAACTTTTGTAAGGCATGCACCATTGGTACTTTTTTTTAAATATTGTCTCATAATCAGTACATGTTTTTAAAGTAGACACATTTTCAGTAGGTCAGATACAGTGAGTCGAGCTTCCTTTGTGCTTAAGTATATTTTGGTTTTTTTCTAGTCAAACTTAGAGGCGTTAGTTTAGACCGATCTTTGTAGTTTAAATGGATATCTTGATAACGATAAACCCTTGCAGTCTTGTGTGACAAGTCGTAAGACTCTAAGATTTATTAATATATTTTTACTGGCATCAGTGAAACAAGAAACAGAAAGTGTCTTGCTTCACATTAGCAAAGCTTGACCAGTTCTCTCCGGGTCCAGTTACAAAGACCTTAAATACAGATGCATCTTAAAAGACTAGAATATGTCTGATAATGTCATTTACTAAAGCAACTTAATTCTAAAAGTGAAAATATACATTATTTAAATTCATTAAACACTGTGTGGTTAATTTCAAGTTTATTTCAGTTAAATTTGATGGTGATTGTGTAAAACTAATGGAAACCCAAATAGTTGAAAAGATATTTAGATTTTTCAAGTTGAACAGAAAAATTATTTTTTAAACAGAAATGTTACCCTACTTATGTATGTGATGTGAGGGATGCACCTAGTGCTTGTTTGGGGCTCCCTTTTTGCACAAATTATTACAGTGAGGTAAGAAAACCCAGGTCGCTTTAATACTGACCTTCATGCCATTTTCATTACTGGGTCTAGTGCCTTTCATTTTTCCGCTTGACAGTATAAAATTTGTTCTAAATAAGTTTACAATGGGGCAGTTTTATGGCTATTCTGTGATAAACTGAGATAAAATTGTGATGGCTTGTGAAGTGTTCTCTCTAGCTGCATTCCTTGTCTTGTGAATCTTTCCCTATTTCTTGAATGTGCATCACAATCCTTCAAAGGATACAGTAACAACTGCTGCCTGTATACTTTCCCCTCCCTTCAGTTAACTTTTCATGACGATGCTTAGATAAAGCTTTCTGTGCACAGACAGCTTCTTTAGCATTTTGTTTTTAGTGGCTTACCCTACTTGTAAATGGTGTCTCTGCAAGACAGTAGCTGTCAAGCCAAAAATAGAGAATAAGCATTTGCTGTTTAAAGAATGTCATGAAATAAGTTAACTTTTTTGAATTGAATCACTGAAAGAAATCTAATTTCAGCTAATTGTGTTATTAAAAAGGAATGCGGCTTCTCCAAATGTCTGTTGCATGAGTCCTGAGGAAGACCTGATGAAGAGCTCACATTATTTCAAGTAGTAGCAAGTAGTTATTGGCTAAGCAAACGCTCGACCACGGCTAGGATAGATGAAGCAGCGGGACCGGAGCTAAAGCCGCTCCTTCTATTCTCAAATCACTGGTGAGGAAATTCTGAGATCCCAGCAAGTTGTTTCCACATTCGCATTGTAAACAAGTGGACCACTGTCACCTGCATTTTGCTCGGTCTAATGGAGCATTGTGTCCGTCGTTCTGCAGTAACCATAAAGAGTCACTAGATGGCAGCTGCCCTGTTACTTAGGTCTGGGGACATATGAGCTAAAATTAATACCACGGTATTTTGAGCATTTAACCTTGATAACGGTAAGTGGATGATAACAATGACCACATTAACCCCCCCCCCCCCCTTTTCTTTTCTGTTAAGAAAAAGAAAATCGTGTGCGTCAGCTAGAGGCCAAATTAGGTTAATGTTCTTTAAACTATTAAAGCTTCTTGCTGTTGAATGGCTTCAAATTGCCTTTCTGTATTTCTTAAGAGTCCAGTTTAAACTCAGAATTGATCACACAGACCAGATTAGGTGAGGAGGTGACAGTGAAATCTATGATTTTAGTGTGCAGTTGTTTATTTTAGAAAATATTTTACATCGGAGCTCAGGTGATAATAGGTGGCGGCTTCTAGCAGCAACACAGCAGGGTTTATCTCTGCTCCACCTGAGCTGGACGTGTTGGGCTAGAAACGCTCTGGTTCGACACAAGCTCCGTTGCAGTAACAAACATACGTTCTCCACTTTAGAGTCTAAATGTCCAATAACACCATAAAAAGTCATGTTATTTGTTGCTACCATAGACTGTAAAAAAAGAATAGACAGCGCCTCCTCACTCCTCCCCGTTTACCAGAATGACACACTTTCATGGGGGAATTCATTGCGGATTCACAGACTCCTCCTCCCCAGCTCTGACGAAGCATGTTCCTAAAAAGGGCATGGGGCGGGATCTTCACTGTAGACTCTGCCCTCACGGGGCGTGTATGGGCATGTAGTTCGGTCGTAATCACGCCCATTCTGCTCCCGCGTCGTTAGCTCTGATGCTAAACTTGGCTCGGCCCCCTCATTAATTATGCAAGATTTTAAAAAATGATCTTACGAAAACCAGCCTGGTGCCCAGGTTTTTTATGAGCCCAGCGTTATCTCAGGAAGAATATGTAGCCATAGAAAGTTTAAAACAATGGGGCACCAGGCATTAAAGTTGTTTTTAATGTGTCTAAAGTCCAATGCTTTTCAATGGGGGCCTAGCGGCCAAATGGAGGTTCTACAGCAATGGAGGAGCAATGGCGGCCTCCATGGTATGCGGTCACAAAGCAGAGCAACCAGCGGCCATTGGTTGCTACTCGCATTTTTCTGGGGAAAAAAGTCGGTAGACGAGTCTAAACTCTTGCTAGATATAGCTACACATCATCTTTATGAGCAGCGCTTCACTGCGCTGGATGTCACATGACTGTGCGTAGTCATGTGACTCAAGGAAACGCTCATTTCTTAAAGGGACAGGAGCACTGCTAAACTAAAACACATCTTTTCTTTTTTTTTCTTTACATACAGAATTTACCAGCATGGGCATAAATTTCAGTATCGGTCAATTTTCTTATTCCGCCAAGCCCTACTGTTACTAATAATTTATGTTATTTAAAGAATACTGTTACACTTTTATTGTAAATAAATAATTTCAATTTGACCATTAATGCCTAATCTGGGTGCCTGTGTTACATTACACAAGAATAATAAAACTTGTATCACTTTTGTCTTTTAAAATAGGATTTACTGTACAAAATTTCATGAATAAAGCCAATGATTGTAGACTACTGTAAAAATGACATGGGGCTCTATACTGTAAAAGAAAAAAATTGTGACCCTAAAATTGAAAATCAAATCAAGGATTTGGAGAATCGTGACACCTCTAGTATCTACACATCAAGTGGGAGTCAAGCTGCCACTCAGCAAAAAAGTTATACTTTGCTTTTGAATAGTAATACAATATTGTTACATAAATTATTGGAATAGATTGGTATCAATATTTTCTTACATCCCTAGGGGTAACGATATGCATTGTGGCATATATATTTTCTTTATATATGTCAAAATGAATGCCTATGAACAATTCCATTTCCCAGATACATTGCAGAAGAACTTCTAACAAGTTTAGAATGGCATTTAAAGAACATTTATTGTAAAAAATGCATTTAAAAAATCTGATCTTTTTCCACAATAATTCAACACAAAATTCTCACAACATAAATAAAAATTAAGATTTTTTAAAAAGAAATAACGGTAAATATTATGAAAATTAAGTTGAAATTTGTCTTATTTCCTGGCTATTTATGCATTTAATACGGCACAAAAGGAATCCTGCATTTAAAATGCTCCAAACTCAACAGTTTTCTGTTAAATGAAAAATGACAAACTTTCTATTTCCAATATCTATTGTGAAAACAAACACTTTACATCAGTATCCTTGCTGCCTCATACAAAGTATGTAGGCACAGCTTGGAGACATCAAAACAAATAACAGTGGTATGAAATATATACCATCATTGCGCATATACATATATATATATATATATATATATATATATATAAGCAATTTATACACCTAATTAAATGTGTTTTCTTCGTTTCCATGGCTACATTGTAGATTCTCAATAAAGGGCAAAATGTACTTAAACAAAAAGGGTGAAATAACTGCATACATGTTATATTTTAGATTCATCAAAGTAGCCACCCTTTGCTCTGATTACTGCTTTGCATTCTCTTGAGCTTCAAGAGGTAGTCACCAGAAATGGTTTTCCCACAGTCTTGAAGGAATTGCTTATTACTTGTTGGCCCGCTAAATCATCTCGATTGGGTTCAGGTCCGATGACTTTGGAGGCCAGGTTATTTCACAATTTTTTTTGTAAAAGTACCACATAATTCCATATGTGTTCATTCATAGTTTTGATGCCTTCAGTGAGAATCTACAATGTAAATAGTCATGAAAATAAAGAAAACGCTCTGGATGAGAAGGTGTGTCCAAACTTTTGGTCTGTACTGTACGTGTGTGTGTATATATATATATATATATATATATATATATATATATATATATATATTAGATACTTTTTAAATAGCTCACCATTTCTACAAATTCATTTCCTTATTCTTTTTCTAAATTACACTACATAAAAAAATTGATTATTTTCATCCTTGTTTAGTACATTTTCTTACATTATTGTCTTTTATTGTCTTGTTATAAATAAACAAAAAATCAGTGTTTCTCATCTTTTTACTCTTTTGTGTTTGTCGTTCATTTCTGTAGGGCTAAGAGGAGACCGGCCCTGCTCTTAATGACTGAAAACTTTCTCATGGAGCTCTGAATATTGTCATTAGTGGGAGAAATTGTGGTAAATTCACTTGTAAGAGTGCAACTGCAATTAAACATTTAAAGACTCACCATGGATTGGCTGATGCAGGCAGTTGAGAGAGACTTGGGAGTTGACCGGCGGCAGCAGGCCCAGGGACCTCGTCCTGGAGAGCTTGTAACCTTGGTTCCTACACGCTGGGTAATGGGCCTAAGGGAGAAGCGGGTCTTACGTTGTGCACGCTTTGAAAGCAGCAGCACTGCAGAAATCTCCACACACCTTTGGTCTTCACAGACAAAGTTGCCACCTGGCTGGACACGGGTATGCATTCAGGGTCTGAGGAAAAGCAAGCTGACCTACAGACTGGCCAGAGATCTTTGGCATCATGAATTGGAACTGCTCTCGCAGGATTCATATGTTAAAACCATGCAAAGTATGTCACAGCACAATATCAGGTACAGTGAAAACTCAACTCTGCTTTTGTGTCAGAACTAAGCCAAGTAAAGAAAAGTTTGTTTTCTTCACTGGGCTTAGTTCAGCTTCACTTTAGCGTAATTTTTTATGAACTTATTAAAGTCGAATTACTGACCTACTTAATTAGATAAGTAAATAAGTGATATTGTATTTTCAATCCATTCCTAAAATTGTGAAATGTCTCAACATTTTTCAAGTTAACTTTAAATAAATATTACATGTTTGTATCTAAATTAGAAATGCTTTGCAGGTTGGAAGGTTTCAGTCATAACTGGCTTAAATTTGATGTTTTCATCATGTTTGGCCTTTACAGATTCTTTCGAAAAGGTCAGATTTATTTTGGATGGAAATTACATATAGCAATTAACATTTCTTAAGTTTGAAAAGAACAATTAGATGCACAATGTAGATTTGTATGGGAAATCTGAGATGAATAGAATTCTGGGTCCCTTAAGAAGTTATAGCCATCATTTTTATGTAAATCAAAAATACTATAGCATTTTGAAAAAAGATCATCCTGAAAAAAAAAATTAATCATTTCCACAACATAGTTGTTTTTTAAAGAATCAATTTGGCTACAACTGCTGTTTTGACAATTAATAAACCTAGTTGTGTGGCAAAAGTTCCAAAGAAATATTTGTGACGTTTTCATTGTTTGCTGTGATATTGTTGTGATGATTAATTCAGTATATATTATGCATCCCTGATTTTGAGCAATTTCTTATCAATTCAGTATAATGGTATGGTTTGATGGTTAAAAATGTGTCTAAATTGCTGCCCAGTATCATACAATTCTGTTTTAACATGCTTGTTTAACTTAAAGCTTCAGATAATTGGCTGCTTAATTGTGTACTTTGAATGTTTTTTATAGAAAAAGGCAAAATTATTTAAATCTGCTGTAATGATTTATGCAATGATTTTTTTCAGTATAATTGTTCAAAAGTTATACATCAGATATTTCCATTGAGGAATAACATAAGCTTTTCTCTCTCCTCCCCCCTCCCCCCCAGAAATCTGTGGCGTGAAGCTCATTACAAGCTTGTGCAAGCATATGCAGGACCCAGTGAGCAGATGCATATTACTGCTGTAGATGCAGTACGCCATGCACTGGAGAAGCTCTTCAATTTGACATTTATCTCACCAGACAAAGTTTCACCTATCCTCTCTCCTGCCAGAGAAAAGGAAAAAGACATCTTTTTGCCGCCCAGCTCATCCTGTTTTTCAAACTCCCAGTCAGATAACATTTGTCCTAATGTCCTGCCTGCAGAATGTCTGTTGGAGACGGCAGAAATTATGTATGTGATTCTGCCCTTTACTCAGTATTCACTCCACGATATTGTGTCCTTCAGCCCAGCAAAGCTTGCCAACAGTCATGCCAAAGTCTTGTTTATCATCTACCAAGTTCTAGTAGCTATGCGTGCATTCCATACAGCAGGCCTTTCTTGTGGAGAACTGTCTCTTCAGGACATAGCAGTAGATGAACAACTCTGCAGCCATCTTAAAGTAAAGCTTTCCCATTATGAGGACCTGGGATCAGAAAAAGAGGCGTACAGTGAAGATGGTGAAAGTCAAGAGCCAAAAAATGCCCTGTCAACAGAAATTAAATGTGTGAGCCAAGAGAACGATAGGCTGTGTAAAGACTGCTTTGATGAGCTAAAGACACTGGTTCTGGATTGGGTTCATGGACGAGTCAGTAACTTCCATTACTTGATGGAGCTAAACAGGTTAGCTGGACGGCGAGAAGGGGACCCTAACTATCACCCAGTGCTGCCTTGGGTTGTAGATTTTACAGTCCCTTTTGGGAAATTTCGGGACCTCAGAAGGTCAAAGTTCAGGCTCAACAAGGGGGACAAGCAGCTGGACTTTACATATGAAATGACCAAAGAGGCGTTGGCAGCTGCAGCAGGTAATGGAATTGGTGTAGGTGGTGTGGGTGGAGATCTCAGTGTTGGTGTTGGAGGTGCTGGACAATCTGAGCACCTACATGTGCCTCATCACATATCTGATGTACTGTCAGACATTACTTATTATGTCTACAAAGCTCGACAGACTCCCAAGTCAGTCCTTTGTAGCCATGTTAGATCACAGTGGGAGCCCAATGAATACCCGGCCACTATGGAGCGCATGCAGAGCTGGACTCCTGATGAATGCATTCCAGAATTTTACACAGATCCTTCCATTTTCCGCTCAATCCACCCAGATATGCCCGATCTGGATGTGCCTTCTTGGTGCAAGTCATGTGAGGAGTTTATTGAGGTCCATCGAGACCTTCTGGAGAGCAGAGAGATTTCCCAGCATTTGCATCACTGGATAGATCTCACATTTGGCTATAAGCTGTCAGGTAAAGAAGCTATCAAGGCCAAGAATGTGTGCCTGCACCTTGTGGACAACCACACTAATCTGACTACCTATGGTGTAGTTCAGCTGTTTGACCAGCCCCACCCACCTCGCTTATCTGCTTCCCAGTACGCCCCAGCAGAACCTCCTATTCTTAGCCTTGCTGCTCTCAATGTGCCTTCCTTACACATCCCTTCTGTTGATGCCATTTCTGACACTGATGGAGTGATACCAGAAACCAAAGGGTGCGAGTCCACTGTCTGGACCATGACAGACAAAGATGAAGAGCTTGAACAAGGTACAGAAGCGATAGACTCATTAGTATCCACTGGCTCATCCACCTCTGTATCTTGCTCTGTCAATGTGCCAGCTATTAGCACAGTAGGAGGTAAAATTGGTGGGGAGCGCACAGCACTTGCACCTCAATCTCCAAGTCCATTGACTAGTGATTTCTCGAGTGGGATAGGTCCTGCTTTACGAAGTGCAGTGTTACAAAAAGGAGGGCCAATGAACAAAAAACATGGGGAAAACATTATTACTACCAATTCAGAAGAAGTCAAAATCATTCTCCCTGAAGGTTTCAGCCCATTGCAACCTTTAGAAGAGCTGGAGAAGTTGAATAATTTCTTGGTAAAAAGTCTTCATGCTGAAGTATTGCATCCTGCAACATCTTGTGGCTCATTAAGAGAGGGTTTGAAAACTGAATCCGGCCCTTCTCTCACTTACCTCTTCCAAAGGGATGTGCAGGCACTTGGTATTCTCACTGCAGAGATTTTCTATGCTGCCAAACTGAGAGGACTGAAAGCAGACACCCCACTCAGACAGCGTTTCCAGGCAGTCATGAAGTTGTGCTCTGCAAACCTCCGCGATGTGCCACTGTCTTTGCACCATGCTCTTGAGACGTTGTTGCTATTGAAGAAGCATGCACGAGTAGCACACAGGGAAGAACCAGATTGCCCAGAGCCTCTAATTTTCAAATATGACCCCATCTATGATGGTCTCCCTCCTCCAAGCCCTCACCAGTTATTGAACTCTATTATCAGTCCCTTTCCTTTCCCTTCCTACTTTGCTGCACTTCATGATTTTATTTTCTCTTACCATGGCAAGATGGGCACAGTCTGTAGCCTTCAGGGAAGAGACATTGTGTTTCACCTGTGGCAACAACTTGAAGCACTGTTGCGGAGTGACGTCACTGCTGAAGGTCTTGAGATACTCTTGCCCTTCATTCTAGCCCTCATGATGGAGGAATCTACTGCTGTCTATGCAGCTTGGTACTTTTTTGAGCCCATCTCTACAGTCCTAGGTCCCAGAAATGCAAACAAGTATTTACTGAAGCCACTGATCAATGTCTATGAAAATCCCCACTGTCTCAAGGGACGTTTCTATCTTTACACTGACTGTTTTGTACTTCAACTGATTATGAGGCTTGGCCTCCATGCCTTTCTGTCAAGCCTACTCCCACATGTGCTGCAAGTTCTAACTGGCTTTGAAAGGTCGGGCACTGGTGGAGAAGGTTTTAAGGGACTTAGGACTGGCATTTGTAACCTCGGAGAGGAAGAAGAAGAGGACTTTCAGGTTGGCAAGGCCCAGTCTTCATCTGAAGCTGTTGGTGGGAACATGAGCAGTAGCAGTGGGGTCAGCGGAGGAGTTGGGCTTGGTGGAGACACTGGACTTGTCGACTATTCCTCTGGCATCAGTCTCAACGACCAGGTGTTTCTTTCAGAAGCTGAGGACTTTCAGAATGACTTTTATGTTAATAGTGGAGAAGGGGTTGGTGCTGGGAAGCAACAGGGCCAGAGCTCTGCAGCCAAGGATCAAGATCAGGAATCTTTAAGTGTGGGAAAATTAAGTGACAAAAGCAGTACAAGTGAACTCTCGCTGGGTGATGATTCAATGCGAGATAGAGCGAGTCTGAAATCTGCAGACAGCAGCCAGGATCTAAAACATGCTAGTGAGGGAGAGGAAAGCGGCGAATTAGACGAAGAAGAGCTAGCCGGTGAGGGTAAGGAGAGGATGGATCACCCAGCTTCCCTCAATCTTGATCTCACGGATTCTGGTTCCACTCCTACAACCCTTCAGGGGGAGACTGTTAATGGAATGAGGTTTAATGAGCCTGAAAAAGGAGTTACAGATGGTCAAGAGGACGAAGAAGAAAACAATTGTGAGCCGGCTGAGGAGTCCGAAGAGAAAGAGCAAAAGATTCTTTTAGGTGAGCAAGTGATGGAGCAACCTGTGCATAGACATTTTTTTTATTTATTTGCTGTTTAATATGTAATCTTTTAACTGTTTTGCTTTCACAGATACAGTCTGCAAAACAGTTCGATGGCTATCAGCAAAACTCGGACCAACCGTGACGTCTCGATATGTTGCCAGAAATTTGCTGCGATTGCTTACAAACTGTTACATTGGTGTGTGAATTCATCATTTAAAAATGTTTGTTACCTTACGCTAACATCAGTAGAAACTGTCTCCTCTGTTTTGATCTACCATTGCATGAGTTTTTTTGTTATTTATTTTTTTACAATTTTTCATAAATCATTTTTCATCATATTTTCTCATAGGAACTGAAAATCACCAGTTTGTGTCCCCTCCATTTGCGGAGAGCCAGCTGGAGAGTGTGGGAATGGGCAGCGTGTATGAGAAAAAACCTGTGGTTGGTGATCAAACAGCCAGCCCTGTTTTGGACTGTCTCATCTACATAGCTCAACTATATGGAGAACCTGTTCTCACCTACCAGTACCTGCCTTATATAGGATATCTGGTAAGAGAAGGAAATATACTTCCCCTACAGAAAATCCATGAATATATATTATTATATTACATCTGTTTAGCTATATTCCAACTTGTTTTTTTTTTTCACTTGGCACACAGTTTTGTTCCGATAAGGTTTTATGTTTGTTGTATTTGTTTATTTTACACAGTCAAATGTGTCATGTATAATACAAAGATGTTATCCAAACAGGTTTTAGCATAGTACGTTTCCAATCCGTGTCCCTGGATTGGGCTTTAAGAAATAAAATAAATCTTTACTCCCATTATTGATGTTTTTTAATGGAGTTATAGTGCATTGCATGTGTTTTTGTTTGTACTCTGTGTACACAGGTGCTCTGTCTTTTCTATGCCGATATCTGATTTAGGATTACAAATGAGATTTCGCTATTGTGCTAATGCATAAGAATTTACACTGATGCTTGTTGCTGATTTGTTGATACATTTATCCTGTCCTAATTCAAATAAAAAGAAAAAGTTTTTACCCTTTCAAAAAGTAACCAAAAAATCTTACACTTCACAAATGTTTTTCAGGTTTCTCCACCATCTTCACAGCGTCTCAATACACGCAAGGAAGCAAGTCTGCTTGGAGCCGTAGCACTTACACAAAAGATCATCGTCTTCCTCTCAGATACCACGCTAATGGACATGCTTATGAAAATCAATCAGGATGTGCTCCTTCCACTTTTAGATCTGATTACTACACCACGAATGGGGTAACGCACAACACACATCCATTGTGGATAGAGATGCTGACAATTGTACTTTTGTTTTTTGCTCCTGAATATGGTGAATCTGTTGGTTTGATGCCGTTACTCGTTGTGATTGAATGGAATCAGAAACCACGAGGTGTTGATGTCAGTCATCTTCTGATCAATTATTTCACTTCTGTTGTTTTCTGTAGGTTCCCCAGTGGGGTACAAACACGCATCGCTGTCTGCCTCAAGACACTGAGCCTAATGGCTCTCATCTGTCTGCGCATTGGGAGGGAGATGGTGCAACAGCACATGGCTGACACTTTATGTAGATTTTTTGCTGTTTTTACTCTGCTACATTCTCTCCAGCCCCAGGTAGACACGCATTTTAGCTCTTCATGACAAAAATTTGATTAACTAAAAAAATTAAATAAGTCAAAATACTGCCTTAACTCCCATTGTATATGTATGTTGCAAAAGTATCCATTCTCTTTAAATATTTCAGCCTCTAATCAAATTACAACCACAAACTTCTATGTATTTTAGGAGGTTTTCATGTGATCACATCAATGTAACATCAAATGAAGTAATTGTTTTAAACATATTTACAACGTAAAGAGAAGCAACCACTCATGGCAAGTCTGAAGTAGCTTCAGAAGTACACAGACTGGAGAACTTGCCAACTGAACTAATATTAGTTGTGAAATTCATTATTCTGGCTTTCATAGAAGAGTGGCAATAAGAAAGCTGAAATAGTCTCATTTGTTGTTTGTAACTAACCATGAAAAAAGGGACATGGCAAACGTGGAAGAAGCTGCTCTGTTCAGATGAGAACAAAAATGAGCATTTTCCTCTACTTGCCAAAAACAAGTACAGCCTAAAACCCTCCCTGCACATGACGCTGAGCACATCATCCACGCTTTGATGAAGATGAACATGGTAGCTTTTCTTTAGTAGGAGCAGGAAAACTGGTCAGAGTTTACTGAAAAATGTATAGGTTTAAATACAGGGCATCCCAGGAAGATAACCTATTGTAGAAGACTCGACACTGGGATGGAGGCTTAATATAAATCCCCTAAACTTTTCTTTGTGTGAAAAGAAAAGTAATTGAAAACCACAAGTAATTTTGCAGTTTCTTTCCATTTACGTGCTAATTTGTTATGGTCTGTTTTAGGGCTGGCCGTTATACCGAACATTTACCAATACCGACATTTTTGACTGTTAGGACGTCATTTTGCCTGTGCCGGTGAATTTGGTATGTAAAAAAAAAAATAGAAAAAAAATGTGTTTAGTGGTGATCCTGCCCCTTTAAGAAATCAGCGTTGCCTTGGGTAACGTGACTACGCACAGTCATTTGACATACAGAGGCAATAATACCCAACTGAGAGGAAAGCCCTGCTAACGCAGCAACTGTGTAGCTATATTTAAGAATGGTTTAGACTCTTCTACTGATTGTTTTTCAGAAAGATGCGACTACAAGTAAAGTTACTTTTTCTGATGTTATTGGATACTTAGACTCTAACGTGGAGTACATATGTTTGTTACTGCAGCAAAGGAGCTGCATAGTGCTCTGGCTCAACAGCTCTGCCCGCCCAGGTCCTGTTCAGGCGGAGCAGATAATACTCCGCTGAGTTACTGCTTGAAGCCGCCCCCTGTTCGCACCTGTGCGCCGATGTAAAATTACTGAAATAAATGACCACACTAATATCACTCATCGCCTGCCATCTCCTCAACTCATCTGGTCTGTGTGATCACTTCCGAGTTTAAAAATGCACTCTAGGTAATACAGAAAGGATGGGAATCAAACACTGAATTAAAAGGCTTTTTGAGGCCATTAAATAGCAAGAATCCAGCATATTTTAATTTTTTATTTTTTTTAAGAGTATTATCTAAATTTGGCCATTACCGGACATTGACTACAGAAAAGGACCAGGGGTGATGTGGTCCTTGTTATCGTCCACTTATCGTTATCGAGGTTAAATGCTCAATATACCATCATATTAATTTTGGATCATATCGCCCAGCCCTAGTCTGTTTCATAAAATCTTAATACAAAATAATTTTGTATTAAGACAAAATGTGAAAATGGGGATAAATACTTTTGCAAGCTACTTCATCTATGTAAACTGACTAACAACTGTCTTGTTTTCAATCAGTATAGATTTAATAAAAATTTATTAAATATACATTTAGAAAATTTGAACACGGATGGGAAGGAAACATTTTATACATGGATTCACACTCTTCTTGAAAATGAAACTAAGTTGAAAGTAGATTAACATGATTGTTTCTTTATCTCTACAGCTGAATCATGCCCCTCGGAGGGTTGTGGGAGAAGTCACATTGGTGGATCTCTGTACACCTGAGGAGTCAAATGTGACATATGAGATGGGGGTCTTGGAAGAGTTGCAGACTGTGTTCAGCCCTGAGATGGCCCATGCCGCCTATATCCCCTTTTACTGCCTCATAGGTAATGCTTTCCTTGTCACATGAAGAAAACACATTCCCCAGTTGTTGAGATAAGCTTAACAAAGTCTGTTAAAGCTATATGTAGCTATATAAAGCTGCATAGATCAAGATTTTTCTAGGTGGAACCAATTTCCAGTTTTGTTGGGGGGCTGACGTGCCAATTTTGATATAAAAAGATTTGATGAAATTACCCTGACGTTCCGGTAGTGGTATAAAAGAGAAGCAATATTCTGTACATTCTTTGACAGAGGTAGCAGTTTTGTCTTCTAGCAGATAATAAAGGAATAAAACATTAGTCCTTTAATCATATCATATTTTGATGAAATAACTAAAATAAAGTATTAAAATGTTTAGAGTTCTTTTTAATCAGTTTGGCGAACATTTTAAATGAAAATACTGGCTTTAAAGTGTTTTACCTGCTGTTCACTGAGCAGAACTTAGAACTGGCTAAATGATTAGGGCATCTTTAAATGCGAAGGTTCTGTGTTGGTAGAACTCATTGCTCTGTATTCTGTTAATAGGTGACTCTGCCATTCGAAAACTGGTCCCGAATTTTGAACTGGTCTGGCAGTTGGCACAGTCCTATCATCAGAGTTTGAGTAAGGGAACGACAGAGACCAGCCTCAACTCATCATCTAGGTTGGAACCAGCATCCTCCTCTGCCTTTGGCAGGCAAGTGGGTTGTAACCCATTCCCTGCCCCCACGCACAGCTCTACTGCACTGGAAGACTCCCTCCCTGAGTCGGGCATATTTGGAAGCCACCTGGTGGGAAACCGTATCCAAGTGTCTCATGATAATGAATTTGATGTCAACACTAACCACAGTTTGACCAGCTCTTGGGGACACACCAGCCATACAACTCCCATCATCTCTACTGCCTCCACCTTCTCCACTCTTTCAGTAGGTATGTCCTCCTTTTCCTCGAGGATGACAGTCCCGTCCCCAGAGGATAGTGCCCTAAAGCAAGAGCTCCCTCGTAGCAGCCGCTCTCTACAGGGCAACTGGTTAGCCTACTGGCAGTATGAAATTGGTATTAACCAACAAGATTCCCATTTCCACTTTCACCAAATCAGACTGCAGAGTTTCTTAGGTCATTCAGGCACTGTAAAGTGTTTGGCACCATTGGCGGGAGAAGATTACTTCCTATCTGGGAGCAAAGACAAAACTGTGAAGCTTTGGCCCCTTTATAACCATGGTGATGGGACTCAGGAGATGGATCCTAGGCTGACATACAGTGAGCATCGAAAGTCTGTCTTCTATGTTGACCAGCTGGAGTCCTCGCAGGAAGTAGTCAGCTGTGATGGTACTGTGCATGTTTGGGACCAGTATACAGGTACAGAAAATTAAAGGCAATTAATTTCTGCACATGAATAAATTGTTCTTATTGTAATTTTGCTCGGCATTTTTGTGTAATTACTTTTTTTTTTTTTTTTTCTCAGGCAAGCATATCCGTTCATATGAAGCTGTGGATGGGAAAAATCCAATTACAGCCGTTACCACCATGCCAGCTCCACACTGCAGTGTTGTGTTTGGCAGTGCAGATTCTGTCCTCCGCTTCATTGATCCTCGGAAACCTGGATTGCAGGTTGCAATTTCACTTGGAGAGCTCTTTCTCTTGAGACCCAAGCCATTTTCCAACCAGCATATATTAATCATTGCTGTGTCTTTGAACGAATGGGCCTTTTTTGCACTTCTTCATGACTGAGTTATTTGAGTGTTGGAAGTGACGTATCTACTCTTGTGTCCCCAGCATGAATTTCGACTATCGTATAACAGTGTTAGCGCCGGGCTCATCCGCTACCTGGCAGTAAGCCCCTCAGGACGCACAGTAGCTGCAGGTTTTTCCTCGGGATTCATTGTTCTGCTAGACGCACGCACAGGACTTATACTGAAAGGCTGGCCAGCTCATGAAGGAGATATTCTCCAAATGAAGGTATATGTTTCTGTGTAGTTGAATTCAAAATTTTCTTGCTAATTATAGCTGTCTCTGGATTATTCTTTTTATTTCTATTCAGTATAATTGGGTGGTTTCATAGAGAAGTACAGATTTTGGGGCTACACATGGAATTTGACAGGCCTAATTGGGTACGTTATGCAATGTTAAAATTACAGAACTGATTTCCTGGATTTTGGAGCTTGAAAATAGGAGCTATTTCATTGAATTGTGATAATAAAATTTATTCTATGAATAAATACTCAATATAATGCCTAAAATATCTGCGTTGTTATCAGATGTGAAATAGTTTGCTCAAGGTTTTGTTTTTCAGCGCCACACTGAATTTTTTTAAATACAGGTTGCACAACACTATGCATCTTGTGCCCATGTTGTTGGGAGGGCAGTGTTGGCGTCTCATCACAGATCATATGTTAAACCCAAGCAGTTAAAAAAAAAAAATCTTTGTTAGAAGCCATAATTGCTTTTGATTCTCCTGATTTAAAATTTTAATGGTAATTTGATTAAAACCGTGTTTTTTAGAGGAGTAAATAATTATTATTTATTGTGATTTCTAACTATATTTCAGGATCAGCTTTAGTCTTAGTAATGAGAACATACAACTTCTTATAATTCTAATTTATTAACTCTTCTTTACTAGTTAAACTTTAAATAACCATACTAACCATTATTGGCTTTAATGACTCAAATAACACAAATACTTTACTCAAGTGCAAATTTCCATAAAAGGCCTGTGAATGTTTTTCATACAGTCGTTACAAACTCAGTTTAGGAGGTAAGGATTTGGTGATAACTATTAGAGCATTTACCAAGTTGCTTTTATTTTGATCTAGTGTGTCAGATGATGAAAGTTGTACCCAGCAGATATGCTGTCAACACACAGCAAACTTTATTTAACCCCAAATGGGGTCAAGGATTGTATTTCTAGTTTTAAAGGTACAACTTTAGGCAAATATGGACATGGGTTACTCATTAGAAAGAACACACTGATACACACAAACGGATTGAGATTACTCGTATGTTGATATTTTCCGTAGGTAAGTTGAACATGCTTCTTTGATCTAGCCAAGTTGGTTTCTTGTCTTTATTTTAAAATTAACTCCTGTCAATAAACGTTTTATTATTTTTTATCTTGGTATGCTTTAAACATTTTAAACAGGACAGTATTTTACTGCTATGGCCCAATTATTTATTTTGTTGCTTGTTTTTTTGTTTTATTTTTCAGGCAGCAGAGGGAAACCTGGTTATTAGCTCTTCCACTGATTACACTCTGAGTGTGTGGAAAGATCTTGAAAACAAGCCTCTGCGGCAGTACAAGTCACAGTCCGACCAAATCCACGCCTTCGACCTTTATGGATCGCAGATCGTAACAGGGACTGTGGCTAACAAGATCGGGGTGTACTCCATGGCTGACATCTCCCTGAGCCCTGTGAGCAGCACAAAGCTGAGCACAGAAAACTTCCGCGGCACTCTGACCAGCTTGGCTGTGCTGCCTACCAAAAGGCTTCTGCTGCTTGGCTCTGACAATGGTGCCATTAGGCTATTGGCTTAAATCAGCAACTTCTAGCTGCACTAAACACTCTTACCACTGATATTTACTGTCTTTTTTTAATACAGGCACGGGTGTCTGAGCTCCCTTAATTTTTGGCTCATAGGGAGCTGTCACGAAAGGTTTAATTTGCTTTCTTGAGAAGGCATCACAGGTTTCAGCATTGTAGAAACTCAGCATATGCAGAATCATGTTAACCTGCCTACTAGCACAGAATTTGATGAAGCGATGGTTTTCCATACTGTTGATATTCGTCATGCACACTGAAATCTTATATCCTTTGCCTGTGGCTATTTAATATTAAACCCTTGTCTTGCTCCATCCAGGTGAGCCATTTGTTTTGAAAAAATAAATGAGAACAGATGCTCAGGAAGGTCCAATGTAGTGTTTACACTTTTCCAAATAGATGCTCAAAAAACCCAAAAATTCATTGACCTCACCTGCCATTTTCCTTACTGGTGCGAATTCAAATGCACTGATAAAACTATGCAGTATTTGTAGAACAAATTATCTCTGTCATTGCGACTCCTTGTTTTTTAAGACCTGTTTCATAGTTTGTGTATACATCATGAACAATAAATGTACACTTGTTGTGATGACAATGTCAGTGTGCCTAATCAGAAAAGGGACACTGTGGTTGTCACCCCAGACAAATGTTAGATACACAGCCTTGAAATCTATTGCACAAATAAGGCCTGAATTGTAACATTTAGAGTCTTACTCTGCTTTTAAATACTGAATGTTTTTATTCCACAAACGGATTACTTGAATTTTCTTCAGGATTTTGGAGACTATGTTTTCGCCCTGTAGCAACATTGTGCTGTGTATGTGTAGATGCTGCTTTTACTGGGCATGCCAGTTGGTAAAACTCACCGCTTTCAGTTTTCAACTTTGAACCCTGTTATAGTGCCTTGAAAAACTATTCACTCCTCTTGAGCTTTTCACATTAAGCCATGTCTAACCAAATCTTTCTATCCATTTTATAAGGATGTAATGTGATAGAATAAATAAATCTTTCATACTTGTGAAATGCAGGAGAAAGGACATGCAGTTCTTTGTTTTGAACTTATTTTTTGCAAATAAAAACGTGACTTTGGAATTAATTTGTATGCTGGATGGTTACCAGAGTTACATATCTAGAGCCTTGCGTTTTTAAGTTTCTTCTTTAGCATAAATATTGTCAGATTAGAAGTGGAGTGACTCAATTTGAATTAGTACATTTTGCCAGATAGTCAATTAAATTTAGGTCCTAATGTTAACTGGGCCATTCTTGTACATAAATATGTGAAAGCCCAGACTGTTGTAGATCTTTAGCATTGTTGTCCTGTTCAAAGTTGAGCCTCATGTGTTTTATAGCCTCTTAACAGGTTTCCTTCCATTATTGCCCTATATTTGGCTTCAACCATCTTTTCAGCCACTACAACCAGCTTTCCTGACCCGACTGAAGCATAATTTTCTCAGTATGATGCTGCCACCAACATGTTTTACTGTGGGGACTGCAATGTGCAGTGTTTTCTAACTAAAATTTACTAACCAATCAATGTGGTTACACGTTTTTGGATTATTTGTTAAAACAACTTTGAAAAAAATATATTTGGGCCATGACGTAGTGGTAGAATATTAGTCCTTGTCAACACAGTATGTGGTCAACTCCAGCGTCTGGGAAATTCGCTTTATGTCTTCCCCCTTGTGTCTTATGTCCTGCTAATTATTAAGAATCTTTTTTTTTAAAAACCCTCCTGCTTTTATTGATCTGTCCTAAAAAATCTTGAGACAATACATTGAAATGTCTTGTTATAATGTTACAAAATGTGGAACAATTCAAGAGGTTTAAATAGATTTATAAGGCACTGTACGAACAGTTGATGCCAAGATAAACAGTTGTTTTTATTGCCATCTTTTTTATGTAACTTAAATGTTCTTGAAAAAAGGTATCTGATAAATATGTGTATATGTGTTCCTGTGTCAAAAAATGTGGATTAACCTTCTAGTTTGGAAAGCGAAGTAGCATAAAACTAAAAGCTCTGCACTTTGTATAACATTAGAGCTTTTATGTTGCAAGACAGTTTTTTTAAAATCTGCATAAAGATCAAAATGTTCTGATAATATATGCTATAACTTTTGGAGCAGAAATAAAAATAAGTTGGTAATATTAATTTATTAACTTGTTAATAAAACTTTGCCTCTCAATTTTTCAGTGTTTTCCAGTTTTTTGTGTGATTCATTATGACTCCTAGTCTTGCTTTCCAGTCATATACTAACCACTTTGGTACAGATTGCGCAAAGTACCCTATAAAATGGATATAATCTGTAGATATTTTTCTTGATAATATATTTTTTTCATATATCTGTAGTGCTCTTTGGATAGTCATAACTTTAACGTGTGAGTTTTTGGCTCAGCAGAGTAATTGTGGTGACCCATGTTTAACAGTTAAAATCCAGGTCTTCTGGGAAATGCAGGAGCGTGTTCCCTGACCTCCAGTATCTCAACATGTAGTCAGTACGATTTGTTTATACACACATAATTGGATTAGCCAGGCATTTGTAACTGGTTTGTCATGTTTCCTGTTCGATCAGGTTTTGTCATATCACTGACCCACATACATGCAAAATAAATGCATTTTTCAAAGTGTGGTTATTTAACCCAGGATGAGTCTCAGTAGCATCATTAACAAATAGTGGTTTGAACCAATCAATGCAAGTTGATATTTAACCATTTGTTGAGCAACTGCCAATCTTTTACACTCAGAGAATTTAGCCATTCACTGTACAGTAGGTTCTCCTTTTTTGGACAAGCCAGGAGGGATTTTTGTCATCTAAAAAAGGTAAATGTATTTTAAATGTCATCTTCTAAGCCACATTCTAAATCAGAACAATTGAAATGAGTCACAGATTGAGATTATTTAAAACACAAAATGGTTGTAAATAAAATTGCTTCAGACAAATTATCTTGATTCAACATTTGACCACTGCTCTAGAGTGAGCGGTAGCTCTGGATTATGTCTGACAGTGCAGGTTATTGTTGATTTGGTAAGTGCTTTAACTGCTGTTCTAGGTCATTGATTTGAAGAATTGTTTTAGGTCATCTTTCTACCTTAAAAATGAATAGAAATTAAGTGTTCAAGACCTGTAGACCAAACTACCACCCTGACAAAGTTCTATAGAAACAATGTGTTTTCTATTTACTTTGTGTACTTTAGTGAAACAGATTGATCTTTAGTAATAATTTATTGAGTAACATTACTATAATTCAGAAATAGTTTTCTTCCCTTACAGTGACTTATCGATATGGACCTCTGCCTGACACTCCTGTTGATTTGTCTCTGCAGCCAAGGAGTTAATGTAAATCAATTATCTAATATTGAAAAATCTTTGATTACAGAAAAATTTTAAAGACCACAGTTCTCTTCTATCTTGTGTTTAACAGAATGCTGAAGTTGCAGAAGATCAGTCAGTCACCCTAATACCTCTAATTCCCAGTCAACCCATAGAAGTAAGATTTGGAGTGAAAAAAGTGCTTAATAATCTTATCGATATTACTTGTATTGGATCTTGGTTTTGTTCTTGTTTATAGGATGGGGAAAGCCAGGGTACACCAGAACCAGCAACTCTAAATGAAACAACTGTTATTCCACCGTCTGATCCGCCGACAAACAAGACGCCACCAGATGAAAAAGGAGATGGTTGTCAGGTTATCAGTCAAAGCCCTGTCACTAAACAAGCAATCACTGCTGCGATTCAGAGATTGGGGGTGCAGCTCTTACAAAACCTGGAGACCACAACAGAGCAGCCAAATGTCATCATATCTCCTCTAAGCATTTCTCTGGCCCTCTCACAACTGGCTTTAGGTTTGCTTGCCCTGTAGTGACTGTTTCTATATGAATTTACTGCCTTTGTTGAATTTGCCTGGTTTTTAGCAGCATAGTTAAGATTGTAATTTTGATTTTTGTTTTATCTTATTAAGGTGCACAAAATGAGACAGAAGAGCTGCTGATGTATCATCTGCATGAAAACGCTGTACCCTGTTATCACGAGTCGCTACGTAATGTCTTAAAACAGCTTAGAAACAGTGACGTGCAAATTGCCACACGCATGTTTCTTCGTCAAGGTCAGTCCCAAGAAACCATTTACTGTTGTTCGATTTTTTGTGAACCACTACAAGTAAAGTATATACTGTACAGTTTTTTGCTATTTATATGTTGTTTTTAGTTTCTTATATAATGTATGATTTGGGGGGAAAAAAATTATATATATTTCTTTTTTAGGGTTTAAGGCGAAACAGGAGTTTCTAAGTAGATCTCTACGGTTTTATGACTCCGACCCAGCTATAGTGGAAAGCCTTCAACAGATAAATGAATGGGTAGAGAATGCAACACAAGGAAAAATGATCAACTTCCTGTCTTCTTTTCCACCCAATCTGCTTCTCATGCTCATCAATGCTGTTTATTTCAAAGGTGATTCAGTAAATAATTCAGTTCAAAAAGTGAAACTAAAACACATTAAATACACAGGGTTTTCTTTTACAAGTGTTTACTTTTGATAAGTTTTATGATTAGGACCAAAATTCAGTTGTCCAGTTGACAGTCACTGACAACCTAGCATTTTTATTTTTATATGACTGACTCTTTATAAGCATTTTTTTAAAGGATACTACTAATTAAAATTAAAATGTTTGCATGTGTCTGACAGGAGAATGGAAAGCTCGATTTGACCCGAACTTCACCTCCAAAGGGGTCTTTTACCTTGATAATTTGCACATGGTGGATGTTGATATGATGGAAGATGCCAAACATCAGCTGAGTTTATTCATTGATAATGAGTTGGAGGCTCAGGTAAAGTACACCATCTGAAGTTTCTGGACTGTTGCTTGTTCAAGGAATATGTCAAATTAATTATCTATTCTTTCTTTCTTATGTTTTTCTTTCATTGAAAATTAATATTTCTTAAAATTATGTAATGTGTTTTGCAACTACATGTTTGTTTTGGCCATGAATAACGATTAATAGATGACAAAGGCATTTATTAACAAAATTAGATATTTAGTTAAAAATACAAAGTTTGGGCAATAGATAAAGGATTACGTTTAGTACTGATATAGCATAACTGCCATGCTTTTGGACTGTGGGAGGAAGCTGGAGTACCTAGAGGGAACCCATGCATGCATAGTGAGAAAATGCAAACTCCAAGCAGAAAGACCCCAGGCTGGGATTCAAACATAGGACAAATAGACAATCAGAAACGATATTAAAATACTTTAATTCATGGGGGCTAATTTATCTCTGTCCAGACACACCTACTTGAGCTGTTCTGTAGAGCAGAGGAAATCTCTAGTAGTCAGTGAGTTGCATATGGAATAAGTAAAGGAAGCAGTGATCGAGTGAGCAGTGAGAGCCTTTGCTGGAAAAAAAGTTGCAGTTCCTGCTCGGCTAGTGGCAAGAGACGTCCTCTGCCTGGTTCATCTAAGACAGACGTGCAGAACTGTTTCGTCTTCTTTCAGGTCAATGTTCCAGGTTCTCTTCGACGATATGGCATCCGGGTCCCATTCAATGCAGCCCAAGTTACTGACAAAGAGAGCATTATTACAGTGGATTGTGGGATTTGGAGCATGTATACTAGTCTCCTTGTTTTATGCATATTGTTCAGTACTTCATGGCTGGAGATCCCAACACATGTCAGCACATATCAGCTATACATTTTAAAGTGATCTTTCCATGCCTCTGAATTTATTTATCTTAAATTAAACAGATAAATTAATCTGCTCCATTAATAGCCAAATAGATTTTTTTTCTGTAACTATTAACATTTAGTTTGCTTAGACCCTATTTTAAGATGTCAACATTGGAAAGAAATCACAATCAAATCCTCTAAAATGACTGCTGTGTAAAGCTATTTTCAGTGCAATATGTACTCATACAAATATATTCATGCAAATAATTAAGAAGCACGAGTATTCAAATTACATATAGTAGAAAAAACAAAGATATCCAACTGTAAATAT
This sequence comes from Apricaphanius iberus, assembly GCA_028564705.1. NCBI lineage: Eukaryota > Metazoa > Chordata > Actinopteri > Cyprinodontiformes > Aphaniidae > Apricaphanius > Apricaphanius iberus. The sequence continues at coordinate 1,725,444 of JAPXFQ010002988.1, forward strand.
TACACACCAAAGTTAATTACAAAATCTGCCTTACAATTCTGGAATTCTTTTTTTTTTTTTTTCAAAGAATATACCAAGGAAAAGTTAGAACATACAAAAGAAAAGAAGTGAAGTTGACTTGGGGTGACCGTAGAACTGGATTTCCACGGGAACTGGGAGTTTGTCTTGTGATCGGAAGGTTGCCAGTTTGAGCCCTGGCTCAAGCTGTCTTTGTTGTTGTGTCCTTGTGCAAGACACCTTACCTATTGCCCACTGGTGGTGGTCAAAGGGCCCGGTGGTGCCAGTGTCTCTGTCAGTGCGCCCCAGCGCAGCTGTAGCTACACCATAGCTTGCCATCACCGATGGGTGAATGACTGATTGTAGTGTAAAGCGCTTTGGGGTCCGTAGGGACTAAGTAAAGGGCTATACAAAGAGAGGCCACTTACCATTTGAAATTAACCTGTTGTAAAATATGTAAAGCACACTTTAGACATAAAAACTGTTACACATTTTTTTCTCTCTTTGTGCAGGTGGCAAGGTTCCCATTCACGAAAGACATGAGTTTGTTGGTTATCATGCCGGATTCAGGGAAAGTTAATGTGTCTTCACTTTCTTCAAATCTAAATATATCTGACTTGTATGAACGTTTACCGAAAGAGAGGGCTGTTCAAGTTAAAATTCCTAAATTCAAACTGGAGTATTCTCAAGAATTGCAGGAAGTTCTCACCCAGTTGGGTAAGGCATAATCATTTTACAGCCTTGAATACTGTAACAAAAGGTTTCTATGAACTTGCTCTTAAACTGTGACTGATTTTGTCCTAGGTCTTGGAGAGATGTTCCTAAATCCTAATTTGGCTGGGATTGCAGATGGCCCCCTGCTGGTGTCCAGTGTTCTGCACAAGTCTGGCATAGAAATAAACGAGGACGGTGCGAGAGCTGCAGCGTCCACAACTACCATCATCTCTAGGGCTTCCAATCCTATTTTTCACCTCAGTCAGCCCTTCCTCTTTGTGCTAATGGATGATGTAACTCAGATACCAATCTTCATGGGTGTCATCAACAATCCCAATCCTGGAGCACCTGTCCTGCAGAGGGGAGAATTTGGAAGCCCAGATAAAGTAGGATTCCCACATGACAAGAATCACATGGGCAAATTTGGATTTCCTCCTAAATAAAGACTGAAATCCCCCCTCCATGGAAACTCAAGCCAGTAAGATATTGTACGGCCTTGGGCTTCAGTATTGCTTTTCTGGAACAATATATGTGAAAAGAAAAGACATTGCTTGCTTTCTCAAAATACATCAGATTGTAAATGAGAGAAATTTGAAAAATATGAATAAATACTGTGACATTAAATGATACTGATGTATTCATTTTACGCTGTTCAATACTTTTAACGCTTTTTCAAAACTCTTCATACAGTTACCACAACATAAGCCTGTGTGGGCCATACAATTAACACAATTCTTCTTTTGACACAAAATAAACCCATTTTACACGTTTAAAATTAGTTTTAACTCCTTTTACACACAAGCTCAATCAAGAACAAAACAGTAGATGTTAACTGGTGAATTTTCAATTGCTTTCACACGGTTTGTCAAAACAGAAAACCTCATGTTCAAAACCAATGGATTGAAGATTACAATGATCACAGCTGATTCCCATCTCATCCAGCTCAGGTGCTGGGCTTCTTTCAATCACATCACCAATCACATCACCTATATTTACTGCATAGGCCGATGTTGTGAGGGATCTTCTGTTGTCGATGAAAATATGTGGCCCAATGCTGACAGCTGAGCAGATTAGCTTTTTTTTTCTTCTTCCTATTTTACAACGATTTCTTCTACTCCTTTTTTATACAGTAATGAATGACAGCTAAATGCTGATTTTTTTTTTCCTCTTCACTCTACTGTAAGTCATTTACATTTGCAATAAAGTGTTTACCGCAAATCCTTTAATATACTGTCTTCTTCTTTCATAAACATTCTGCAAAGCAACTCACATGGGTCGTTCACTTTTTGAGTGTTGTGCAAAAACAGGAACAAAATTCATGACCAACAAATGAAAATCATCACAAACATTAATTTACATGTACGATCATTACAATAATCCATCCATCTCCTGGACCGCTTAATCCTCAAGGGGTTGTGGGGGGGGCTGGTGCCTATCTCCAGCTGTCAATGGGCGGGGGACCCTGGACAGGTCGCCACATAGATACAGACAGGACAAACAACCATTCACACACACACTCACACCTAAGGACAATTTAGAGTTATCAATTAACCTGACAGTCATGTTTTTGGACTGTGGGAGGAAGCCGGAGTACCTGGAGGAAACCCACGCATGCAAACTCCATGCAGAAAGACCCTGGGCCGGGATATGAACCCACAACCTTCTTGCTGCAAGGCAACAGTGCCACTGTGTATCCCACCATGCAGCCCCACTACAATAATCTTTTCATTGTAAAATAAAAAGGAAAAAAGTAGATTTGACTTATGCAAAGTGATTTAGTTTGTGTTATTGCATCAGTTGTCAGTGCTTTTTATGAGACTGTGCTGTGACTGAGTAAGGGTTTCTGTTGGAAGACAATGTGTTTCAGTGCTTTGGTAGATTCGGTGACCTGTGTTAGTGTATTATTGTATATTGGAAGTGTGTGTCTGTGTTTACTTGCAGTGCGTAATTTTAAACACGAAATTACCTGTTTGGGGAATTGTGTGTTTCAGGTGTGATATGCGTAAAGAGTTTTGAAAACAATTATTGTAAAAAATAAAGATGACTACTTTGCAGATTTCACCTGTTGCTGGTTATTTTTAGAACCCCGCAATAAATGAGGGACCATTGTTGATATTTAATTAGTCTGTTTTTTATTTTTTTTTTACTGCGGGTAGGTACCAAGGAACAAAATGTTCTTGTAATATTTTTGCTTGTTTAAGACTCCCACAGATAATATGTTGCTCCCTCTACCAAAATAACACATGGACATTTTCCTCTTTGGGACTCTTAAAAAAAAACTAGGTTATGTCTGCTCGCATTGAATCAACTTCCTCCGGGAGCCGTGAAATTCAATTTGGGTTTTTCCACATGAAACAACTTTATGCGGATCACCCACAGGTAGCTGCCCTATTGCAGGTCTGTCAGCTTTTTGTTAAATTCGAAGTTTGTTCACACAGAACAGTGCTGGGGTTGCAAAAGGAGCGCATTTTATTGTTGAGCATTCTTCTTTATATTATAGTATATATTATATCCAACATTGTTCTTCGTGCTACGATGTAGATTTGAATAATTATTCCCTTTTCTTTATGCTTGTATCTTGTTGGGATCAAGGATCTCCCAAAATTGGCTGATTGGCAAAGGACCAAGACACAAATTAAAAGTTTAACCCTTTAATTATAAACCAAAGATTTACTACATGAGCAATTCTCCGCAGATATATCTGAGATGAGACCTAAGCTGATCTGTAACCATGCCTTATTGAGTTCTGCCCTGGTCTCTCTTTTCCTAGGTGTCTAAAAATTGTCTCACAAACTGGATCAATCCAGTTCCTCCCCCATCACACAAGCTACTCTCACCTTGTTTCCCACAAATTCCACCGGAGATGAGACGCATATTTCATTTCTTGTGCTGCCTACTCCGTAGTTCAGCTCCAGCCTCTCACAGACAAAAAAAGACTCCTCTCATGTAGCCTATCACTTAGTCTGCAAGGTTAAACCACACAGATCATACATTCTTGTCTCCTATATTTCCTATATGTTGTTTAATTACCTGATTAATTAGACACTTAATTACTTAATCTCCAAGTATGCCATGTAAAGAAAGACATAGCAACAGAGCCTGGTTAAAAAGCCTGAGCCACACTCTAAAGAAAAAACACGTGGACTGGAGTTCAGCGCTCGGTGGCGCTACGTAAAGACACACCTGGCTCACTCAGTCCACTTCACTCTCGTCAATTTACTGTCACTATGCACACTGAAAGTTCGTCGATACAGGACATAATCTTTATGCTGCATTTAACACATTTAAAGCAGAGGTTTAATGTTTTAGTTTGCATAAGATGACAGAGCTCCTCTTCTTGCCGAGGGGTAAATGGACTGCAAATCTTTCAAAGAACAAAATACCGGACCATTCTAACTTTCTTTCACCCCTGATTATAAGGATTTACATCTAGGAGAGAAGCTATAAAAAACTACAAAAATACCACAACAACAATTTATATTCCAAGTTTAACACATCTAGATCTTATACCCAAAGAGATTGTGAGAGAAAATGTGTAGCCTATAACTAGCCCAAACTAGAACACTCTAATATTGTTTTGAAAGTAGGCTAGCATTAATGCCAATCTCTGAATGCTAGTAAACAAAACATTAATAATAATAATAATAATAAAACATGTTTGATATGCCCCTTAGTCAAGTTTGAGCTTAGTAGCACAGCCGTGTTGTATAGGTAGCCTACTTACCTTCATAATTATGCACGTTATTGTTTATTTCATATGTTAATTGATTAATAAAATATTTTGTAACTGATCCGTGGTCCTGGACTTCATTTATCAGACTTTTTTTTTTTTTGGGGGGGTGCACATGGTCTCTCCTGCCTAAGGCCCCCCAGGGGGTCTAGACACACCCCTGTCTGTAGCAATGACCTGTTGTGTCTTACCCACATTGTCAAGGTTGCCAACTGCTGTTTGCTCAACAAAACCAGGAATCTTACCCCTGACTGTGTAGACCATACCATGGTAGATAACAGTCATTTTTGACTGATGTTATATTAAATCCCTGTCTTCCGAGAAACATAATTAGTTTTTTTCTCCTATATGTCAAAGCCATCAAAAATGAATAGACATAGTTGAAATTCATCACTAGTGTGCGAAATGATTTTATACAGAATTCGTCTAGCTTTTAAAAATAAATGACTGAAATAAATTGATTAAAATTTTTCTTCTTCATATATTGAAGTGCATCTAACATGAAATGAGTAAGTTGAACATCGTCTTGATGTGTAGCCTATTGCTCAAGGATTTCCTTTTTGTTCAAGGGAAGGTGTCTAATTAGAACCATGACGCGGATAGCTGTCTGATGTCTCTATATTTATAATTTGTGTTATCGTTGTGTTCACAAAAAACGACAAAACAAATATTTAAATACCCGAATTTCCGCAATATCTTTCAACAGCTATTAATTGAAATACCCCTGTTTTCGTACCTCCTTGAACGCATCACATATATAAAAAAAGAAAGTCTCACGTCACAGTCGGGTAGTTTGGCGCGACCGGTCTCGAGTCAGTTTGGAGTGAATCTCAGCAGGGCTGCTGTTTATACATGTCTATGGGCTGCTTTCATATTGTGAAGGCTCTAAACAGACCTGAGATCTGTGAGCGGAAACGGAAACTCACAAAACACAACGCTCCGCGCGCGTCTTGTCAAAGCATTTGGCGCCACAGACACAGTTTAGAGGCTCACTGTTATTGTGAGGGTCGTCGAATTGTTTGTCCAGTTTTAGCAAGTTAAAAGGTATTTTACTACTAAACCACCACCTTTACAGCCATGGCAAATCTCTCAGCTGGCGCAATAGAGGTAAGGCTAATTTTATAAACACTACAATAACTGTAACGAGCTGTTGCAGAGTTTGTTGAGGTTAGATATTTAATTATGCTCAAAGTATCTGTTGTCTGCAATAGCTAGCTGACATTCGTTTCTTTGCAAAGCGCAACTGCAAGTATCCAGTTTGTATTGTAAACGTGTTAGGTTTTGATAACCTTTTTTAATAACCGAAAGTACAACTAACTTAGTCACAATTAAAGTCAAATGCGTCTGGAAATGATATAGGAAGCTCATATTAGTTTAAACGTGTTTATTTGATGATTTGTTTTACAACAAATGTAGTTGTGTTCGTCATTCTTAATATTTTTACAGGCTTTAGCAAATGGCAGCGGTTGGAACGATGCAGTGCTTCAGTTGGTGGTGAGTAACATTCATTTTCATGTAACTTCTACTGCCCGCCACTAATTACAGCTGATGTGGTATTCAGATGACTTTTTTTTGCTATTTGTTTGAGATGGGTGAATTATATTTATCATTCCGTAAAGACTAAGTAATTTTCGATTGAAAAAAAAAATGCTTGCGGCGCTTTTTAAAGCTGGGAATCTGGGGTCTTTTTGTAAACCTGATTAACACCTGTGAAAAGTTGTGTCTGGGACATCGAAATAAATAAATGTTAGTTTTGTGTCTGTATAAGAAACCGTCTTTTTTAAATGAATATCCACGAATGTTTTCTCACATAAAAACAGTGACAGAGAACGGTCTTTGAATAGTGGTCCTATTGGTTTCTGACAGTAAAGTCAAAGGTTCAAGTGTCTTAAATTGACTTATGTCAATGTTAGTCCTCAATATGTCCAGATATTAACACATGAAACTTTAAATTTAAGTAAGATAACTGTTATATTTGAGCTTTTTCATTCATAGTTTTTTTTGCCTATTTGATGAATATTGTAGTATTAGATAATAATATAAGATTGTAGATTGTCCTTAGCTCCTTGTTAGTTACTCTTAGGTTTATTTTATTGTATCAAGGTGTTGACTTTTGGAAATTCAGTTTATGAAGTATTTTTGTGATAAAAAAAAAGAAAAAAAAAAAAGGTCTTATCTTTTGTATTATTGTTTCACTCCAATACAGTTTTTCCCTTCCATCAGTATATATCTATATACTCAACTGTTTTAAATCAATTCTTAGAACATTCGCAAGATCGATGGTGGAAGTGGGCCCTCTCGCTTTAGGGTGATGATGAGCGATGGACGACACACACTTTCATGTAAGTTATTTTATCTCTCCTTTGTTAATTTGTATGAGTTTTTTACACTTTTCCACACTTTTAGATTGATTTGACTTGGTAAAAACCATTTGTGCCTGTGCCTTTTTGGGATAATAGAACATAAGTTTAAAATGTTATTATTTAATCAGCTACATCCTTAAGTAAAGATGTTTCTTCATATGTCATGGTAAACAAAAGGTTTTTGGAAGGTCCAATTTTTTGGGATTTTCTTTTATGGCATTGTTGGGAATAATTGATTAGACTTGGCTAAAAATATCCATTAAATCACACTGTTGCTTTTTCTAGGGTAATGTTTGTTGTTGTATAAGAACTATGTACACTTGACAAAAATATCACGATTCACATTTAAATCTTATCTGAAATGTGGGAATAATTCTTGCGTTATTACTTTTCTAAAGTTTGCTCTGTTGGATTTACGGTTTATATTTTTCTAAGCAGAAAAAATCTTTAACACCTCGTTCTAACTCTCTTCTTTGGCCTCTTTACACACTGACAGCCTTCATGCTGTCCACTCAGCTAAACTACATGGCAGAGGAAAATGTTCTGGTCCCAAACTGCGTGTGCATCCTGAAGAGGCAGGTGACGAATATGCTCAAAGATGGACGGTATGAAGATTTCTCTGTGGATTCCGTAAATTCATAGACTTCATTGAGAATATCACATTTGTTTAGCTTGAAAAGATTGGCATTTTCCGATGGATTATCTTTCATTACAGACGAGTGGTAATCATTCTAGAAATTGACGTCATCAAACCTGCTGAAGAGGTTGCGGGTAAAATAGGAGACCCCATTCCTTACTCTGATGGTAAATGTTTTCTCATCATTTCACCTGCCATCATACTACTGAATACGCATGGAAATTGTCACAAACATCAAGTCCTTAAGGCTTGTTTTTTTTAAATTAGTTTCTCTATAACATTTACCCTTTTAATGGCAACTGAAAAACTTAGTTCATACTTGATTTCTTTACTCTGTGGGTTTTTGGAACCAAAGTAAAATTCTTTGTGCACACAGTTTTGTCCAGTAAAGCTGATTCTGATTTAGTTTTTCAAGGTTTTGATATAAATGTTCCTGTACAGGCCCGAGTAAAGGTCAGCAGCCAGCTCCAGTCCCTGAAAGCAGACAGCCTCTGCAGCCACAAAATAGAAATGAAGGTGAGTGAAAGCTTGTTTTCAAGCTGCTAGAGATTCAATAAATCAGGTGAAATGTAGTTTTTGCTCAAAAGAGAAACCAGAGTACTAAATACACAAACTACAAATGTCCACCAGATGGCAGCAGTCTTCTGTTGCAAATATTTTTTGTTTGCTGTGAAATCTTCTCTAGCTATCTGGTTCCCGGTCTACGATCTAGTGTTGATGCATATGCATCTCTGCCTGTGTATTAAGTTTTTATATTTGATATGCATTTTTGATATATAGCTGCACATTCAGGAGTGTGGATTTGATGAACATAAACTTCTCCATGAAGGACTAATGTTTTGTCCCATCAGAGATAAAAAGATCATTGTTTTGCAATCAACTTTGACCTGCAGAGATATGAAATCCAGTGGTTGACGTGGTTCCGCTATATTCCTGCATGTGGCATGGCAGGTATTCGTCCCTGAAATCTGCCATGTGAGAATTAAGGTTGTGGCACCCATCCTGCTCATCAGCACAGTCAATGTTCATTTCTCTGTGTGCTGCTTGATCTGGGGGCTTAATTACCAGAAGTGCAGTGGTTTGCAAAGTGGGAGGACTGAAGTGGACACTTTGAACTCTAATCCTCCACGTGAGACGCACACAAATCAAATGTGCTGTGCTTGTTCAGACGAAAAATCTCAAAAGTCAGGCAGCAACGCTCTCCAGGGGAAGAGCAGCTCCAGTTTGTTATAGCATTTCACACTCTGCCCTGATTCTGTGAAATGTGAATCATACTTCTCACCAAAATGCTGGATCGCATATCTCTAGCCACCTGGTTTAATAACATCCCCGTTTGTTCGTTCTTATCACTCCGCTATGCAGGAGTTGAGTCAGCAGTGGTAAATTTAAAGCAATACCGTTTCTTTACCTTGAAATTTTCCCATCAAGTGAGATGATTACATTGATCAAGCTGTTGTAATCCAAAGAAATCTGATTTTTGTAATTAGTCTGTCATGAATAATGTATGCATGCTCTCTTGACTCTTCTCCATCACTACTCGTCACATATCATGTATTTTTCTCCTTGTTTCTCCAGGAGTGACCAGAAATTTAAAGAGAGACTTCTTGAAGATCGCTCCTTCTGCTTTGCCTGATACTCCAGGCGGAAGCTCCAAAGTCGTGCCCATCGCCAGTCTCAACCCCTACCAGTCCAAGTCAGTATGCACTTTTTCTGTGTTGTTGGGATAGTTATGGTTTACAGTAATATCCATTCATTAAAATCACAATGATAATGATTGTACTTTTATGTTTTACTGTAGATTATGTTGTTAAATAAGCATCTCTAAACTTTCTCCTGACAAATCAGGGAGATGTGTATTTTCTCTTTAGCTTTTCTGTATTTTAAGCTTTCTGTAATTATTACTAATGTGAGTGAAGTCTAGGGCTGGACTATAATTTGATATGAATATCTAGACATGTGGTGCAATAGAAAAAATTGGGGTCGATAAAGTTTGCTAAAGAAAAGTTTCCTCTCATTTTCCATTATAGCCTATCAGGTAGCTAAATACAACAGTCACTACCTAGTCCAAATGAATAATTAACACAGACCAAGGTAGCTCTCACCCGTCCCTCTCTTCTTTCAAACCATAAAAAGAAGCACATGACTTGAGCTGCAACAGAATTTAGGATGGTCCCTAAGCAAACCATCACCATAAAGCGCACTTCACGTCGGTCAGATGTCGCAGCAAGAAGGAAGTTGTCCCAGAAAAATGTTTCAGTAGCTCAGGTAAATCTTGCGTCCCATTTTGAACCGATCCTCGTCGCACTAAAACACTAAACGTAGTAATAATATACCAAATAAAATACTGCGGTCAGGTGTCTTAAACAGAACTCTCCTCCCCCGCCTCGCTATGAATCACTGTTACGGAGAGGCATGGAACATTTTACCCAGGTCGCATTGCATGTGGCTTTTAAAATATCCACCTGGTTCTCCACCCGGTCCTCAGAAGCAACAAATGCGTTAAAACACAATTGGGGGTGGATAGACCTGCCAGCTTAAGCTCTCAGTGATTGGAATGGGATCCAGTGTTCTGGGATCCGTTTAAACTCTGGTATAGGTGAGTAGCTGGTTAGCTTTAACAGCCAAACTGAATTAGAATCAGATTTATTGACAAACTAAACCAAAAGTTTCAGCTTTTAATATAATAAACTGTCATAAAATGTTTAAGATTGAAAAACGTTAAGATAAACCTTTAATTTATATTACTAACATAATTTTAAAAATATAATTGTTCATAACATAGCTTTTAATTTGTATTTATTCAGGTCTCTTGATTTGTTTCTGTGTTTTACAAAATTACTTATGGTTAAAAAAAGGTTTCTGAAAATTACTTAATTAAATTCTTAGTTAACATTAGTTTATTGAAAAATAACAATATGACCAGGGAGGCACTTAAAATACATTATCTATATTTTGTGATAGTTATCTGATTATCTATATTGTTCAAAATGACTATTCCCTTTATCGATATGCTCTTTTTCTATATCGTCCAGCCCAAGCTGAGTCAAAGCATCAGGATCTTGCATTTGCGATTTTTGCAATCAGCATTATAATAACAGCCTTGGCTCCCAAAAGCTTAAAGTGACAAATCGAACCCCTTTCAGGTTCATTTATATCAGGTAGAAGTTATGTTTTCACACCTATTCCCAATAATATTCATTGTTACTTTACCAGAAAAATCTCTCTTACTACTTTGTGCTTTCTCAAACCTTATGCTAAGTATCTTACTGGCACTGAATTTTTTAACTAGCCCATGTAACTTTAGTCTTCTTCCCAAAGTATTAACATTAAGTGTTGTTGATGCAGATACCTTTTTATTCTATAAAGATTTGCCTTAAGTTTATCCAGTTGCTTTTCTGCATTTCATAACCTTCCTACAGTCTTACAACGTATTGGAAAGTATTTAATTACCCTTTTCCAGGTTTGAAAATAAATAAAAACCTTTCACATAAACTGTAAAACAGAGTTAGAATTGAGATCCCTTTAAGTGCCTCCAATGTTTAGCCATCCATTTGCTGGTTTCTGATATACTGAGAATGCAAGAGTACTGTTTTATAAGATGATGTGCCAAAGATGATGGCTGGTCTTTGTTTTCTTTTGCTTTCTGTTTATACAGAGAAATACTTCCATTTAGTCTTAGAAAACATTTTACTTTATTATGAAAGGCATACACATTACATGTAAGAAAAACATTAAAAGCCTAGAAGATTTAAAGTGGCAAAGCTCTAAGAATCCTATTTACAAAAACAGCAAAGACCAGCACATTGAGATTTAGATAATGACTAAATCCTTTCATTCATAAATGTATGCATGCTCGCCTTTAAACAAGGGAAATCTTTGCTTTCCAAAGCCTCTTTTAATGACAAATTGCATCATTTTCTTTTTCTTCTAAAGGTGGACAATCCGGGCTCGTGTAACCAACAAGAGCTCCATTCGTACTTGGAGCAACGCCCGTGGAGATGGAAAACTTTTCTCTATGGAGATTGTAGATGAGAGTGTATGTATTTTTTACTCCCCGTAAATTATACCTAGGATGGCTGTCTGAAACCCTTAATTTTTTTTCTGATAGTTTAAAAATTCTTCTTTTTTTTTTATTTTTTTTTTTTTATGAAAGGGTGAGATCCGTGTGACCGGATTTAACCAAGAAGTCGACAAGTTCTACTCTCTGATTGAGGTTGGCAAGGTGAGATTCTTCCTCCAGATAAAGATTTAGGATTTCCACATTATCTGCCGAAACTTTTTGTCTTTGCTGTTAGGCCGATTTGGCAGCACAGTGTTCTGTTAACAGCTGCCAGTACTTTGCGAGGTAAAACCACAGAGACTATGAATGAGTCATCTGGCAGCATCGTATCCATACAATAAGCAGCTTATGATCATCTGCCAGGCTTTGTTGATGCCTCCCCACCTCCCCTGCTGTCTGAATTCCTATCTCGTTTGCACCATTCAGTCAGGTGAAATGCTCCCCAGATCTCTGATTAACACCCAGTTTATCCTCCTGCATGAACCAGGTTTACTATGTCTCCAAGTGCTCCCTGAAGATCGCAAACAAGCAGTACACATCAGTGAAGAATGACTATGAAATGACACTCAATGGAGAGTCCACCATCATTCCCTGTGAAGACAGCTGTGATGTTCCCATGGTGCAATGTGACTTTGTCTCCATTGGTGACTTGGAAAATAGAGACAAAGATGCGGTTGTTGGTAAGGAGCTTTTTCACACACATCTCCCCTGATGTACAGTCAGATGTGTGTCCACTCAGGTTGCAGGTGCAGAATCACAAACGGAAACTTTGGTAAATTTAAACCTTTTAATAAGAGTATATTTTAGTTGGTGGAGGGGAAAAAACATCACACTAAGGCACAAATTATTTTTTTACAGCATAATAAATACCACACTTATTGACTCCATTAATAACCCCTTTAAAACAAAAGTAAATAAGGCTTCTTTCCCCAATAGACATGTACAAATTGGACTTTTCTTGGTTGACACTTTGTATTAATTATTTGTATCTTGCATTAGGGCTGCACCAGTCAATTAAAATTTTATTTGATTTTCCACAGTTACATGAACGTGATTGGCTAATATTAAATATTCAAAGTGCGAGATTCACCATTAGGCTGCAGGACTAATGTTCCTTAAATCACTGTTATCTCCAGCTTTGGATGGAACACCAGCCAACTTTGTGTGGTTGTTCAAATTTAAAGCTGCTGCCCCATTAGCGCTACTCACTTTTTTCTTCTTTTTTTTCCCTTCCCCATGATTCTCTAAATACTTCACTGGACTGAAATCCTACAGAAAGTGCTCCTTGCTGTTTGAATGTTGAAGTTGTGAATTATATAACATGATTCATCACCCACTTCATGTTCTGATCTGTCAAAATGACAGCAATTAGATTTTTGCATTCAGAAACAGATTTAAGCATCCTGTGTTATTACAAATGTGCTTATCTTAGTTTAGTTGAAGAAGTATAATAGTTTTACACAGTGCTGTATGACATGTTTTCACTCATTTAGTAGTCATGATTTAATTTTGATTAAAATAATTACAATCATCCTTTTAGACATAATTGATTAATCCGTCCTCTGCATGAAACAATAAAAACTGAGTTGTGGATGACAGTGAGGTGAACTGATTACTTGGTTTCTCCTTTCTATTATGCTTTATGCACCAAACCACAGATGACCCATCTTTGGATCTTTAATTATTTCTGGCGTACAACTGCACAACATTTATTTAGGGTTTTGAAGCCTTAAAAACATTTTAATTGAATTTCTTCTGTATTTGTATTTATTAAAGGTACAAACAAACCGGCTTACACTCAGCTCAGTTTTGCTGATGTGTTCCTAAGCTTATAATAAGCTACCCTGTGCATGGATTGTAATGGAGGGTAGTTGCATTATGTTAGAGAAGATAGAAGTTGCAAGAGGTTTCTAAAAAGACAAATGTTTTGCTATTAGTTAAGAACATCTTTTTTCACCAACACCAGATTTGACCTTGTTAGGGTTGGGAATTGAGGTAAATTGTCTGCATGTTTTGAAACAATGCTATCATGTATTGTGAGTTTTTTAATAGCCATCTAAAGCAGTCTGAGACTGCATGTGTCACATAAAAAGAGCTCCATCAATCCTAGTGAAGCTTCTGTGAAACACAGTTTTCCTGACAAAACTTTTTTTGTTTTAGTTTTCAATATTTTCTTTGTCCTTTTGAGAAATTTACAGATGGCTTTCATTTGCTCCGACTTGTAGTACCGGCTGAGGAATTTGGGTTTAGCTGTGATGAAACTATAAGCCCGATGAAGCAGGCAAAGCAATAAGCCCCATATAAAGAAATTCAGCTTTCCCTGCAGAATAATTTGGCTCCTGGATGTTTTAAGGAATTAAAATCATAATGCTGATGAGGCGTTCTTTACCAGTCATTCCATTTGTCATTTGAAAATCTATATTTAATCAGACTTTAGTCGAAAGCAGTGATTGGAATAGTTGGCTTAAACTTGTTAACTGTTTTGAAACGTATTTTATACTATAGGAAACTGTAAACACGGATTAAATATATATTAAAATTACCTGAGAAAAGTACGATCAGTGCAAGCCGTTTGTATAGCTTTACTTCCTATAATCTAGGTATAAGTGCACGTTTATTTTCCAGAGATCTAGATTGTGGATTGGTTGCTAAAATCCAAAATATTCCTGTTATGAATATAAAATGACACTCCAAGCGATCGTTGATTCCTCTTTATTTCACTGCCAAATTACATTAAGAATTGTCTCAGGCAGCTTTCTAAATTGGATATACTCTATTGATCCTTTTGTGTGTTTGAGAACATTACATTCAGCGTGTAATACTAGCCAATTGGAGCAGGGCTATAAACGGCAGTGTTTGTTGGTTGATCCGATGATAAAATCAAATGTGCCCTGCTACACGTAGCACTTAATTGTTTTCGCGTTACAGACGTGATTGGAGTGTGCAAGAGCGTGGACGAGGTGACCCGCCTGACAACCAAGGCCAACCGTGAAGTATCCAAAAGAACACTGAGTCTGATGGACATGTCCGGGAAGTTGGTGTCTGTCACACTGTGGGGAGAGGAAGTAAGTTAAACCCTGTTTTTGTTGAGGATTGGGGAGTTTTCATCTCAATGATTGCATCTGTACTAGAGCTATACTCAGTTGTTGGGCATGATTGTTTTGTCCTTTGGCAAGACACTTTACCCGTTGCTTACTGGTGGTGTTTAGTGGGCCCAGTGGGGCCAGTGTCCGGCAGCCTCGCTTCTGTCGGCTTCTCCACCTGCAAGGAATGGAATGCAGCCTTAAGTTATAGGAATGAGATGATGAGAAAAGTTGCTCCTTGCTTAAGTTGTAAAACTTAAAGCTGGAGATATGAGAAATATTATGCTCACAGAATAAAATTGAGTAAAATGTGTCCTTGTGATAATTTAAGTGAACTCCCCAAGTTGATTTTTCTTTTCCCTGGCGTTGGTTTCAATCCCATTTTATTTCCTCCTGTTAAGACGCAGCGTTTTCTCTTGTAGTTTCCTTTAAAAAGGTATTCCACTTCCAAAGGGATCTGATGAAATGATAGTTGAAGAACAATGCCAACTTTAGACATATTTTTTTTTTTTTATATTTATGAAGTTTTCAGTCACTCCACATTCTATTTCTGCTTTTATTCTCTGATCATGTTATTTTAGTAATCTAAAATATGAAAGCTATGAAACTAAAAGTTCTTGTTTACTGTGTTCTATTTGGCAAGTGTGACCATGTGCTTCACTCTAACGTATAAATTAGATGTAAAATGGCAGGAGTTGATTCAAGTTTGAGGCCGAGTTAAACAGAGAGCAACGTTTTTCTTTGCATCTTGTAGGCAGAGAACTTCGACGGCTCTGGACAGCCAATCATAGCCATAAAGGGCGCAAAGGTGTCAGACTTCGGAGGCCGCTCACTTTCTGCATCCTTCAGCAGCACCATGATGATTAACCCAGATATCCCAGAGGCATACAAGCTCAGAGGCTGGTAAGTGAGCCAGACATGGATAATACAGCTAGGAGGATATATTCTAGCACTTGCACACAGTATGGCTCACATGTATCAAATGTTAAATATAGCAAACATTTTACTGTTAGTGATTTTCTGTATTTGCACAAACAAAAGTGTCAGGTTGATTTGTGTAGTGCTGAAATGCAATGGCAGGTTTTTATTTTTCCAGTTTGCAAGTGGGCATGCTCACATTCTTATTGAGATTAGCTTTCCCCCATCAGCCCCATGTTAAGGATGCTTTAATTAAGCACTTCATAGAAATGGAAATCACATTTAATCTGTGAAAATGTGGGTTTTTTTTTTTCTTTTTTTACCCCCTCTAATCGCTTTTGTAAAATGACTTGAAACGCAGAATTACCGTAATGTGAAGTGGTCTTAGGGGAACAGAAATGCTGCACTATCACATATGTGGTTATGTAGAAATTATCCGAAAATATTTGTCAACTGTGCGCACATTTCTTTATGCATTAAAGTCAAATCTCATTTGTAGATATAGGATATTAAAACAACTTTGAGCTTTTATTTTATTGCTATGGAAGATTTCTTTAGCGAAATGTGTCAAATTATGTAATGTGACCCTATTTTCTAGGCAAGGAAGTCAATTACCAAATGTGACAGTTTTTTTTAATAGGAAAAATTGGCCAGTGGTTATCATTTATTACAATTTTCATTGCAGCCTCTGAAACTGCTTTTTCTATTGTAAAAGGATTTGATTTGGTCGGCGATTGAAAATCTCTAATTACGTTCGCTCTAGGTTGCTATTTTTCCATTTACCTGCACATCATTAACTCCCTGTTGCAAAGACTTTTATACCATTTTGTTTCCTCTTGGGTTTAATGACAGACGTTTGTCGTCCACTCTCAGCCTCTGCTTTGGAGGCTAGAGATAATGATCCTGAAAATACTCATGTTGGTTTAATTCCCTGCTGCAGAGATGTTGGTCCGTGGGGGTCTTCTCAGAGCAGTGGGTTCCCACAGGTTTCAAGGCAGTCATTAATGAACAGTCTTAAAGTCACAGATGGAAGGAGGCGAGACCTGATTCATTACTCGCAGTTGAAGTCAATTCTTGTGAGAGCAACCGTCAAGACAAGATCATTATTCAGAATAGCTGACAGCTGTAACACAGCTGTGGACAAGCTTGTGAGCATTTAGTCTTAAGGCATCATTACTTTGTTTACGCTTCATCATAAAGATCACATTTGAGAGGTCTATTTTTTATATATTTTTTTTCAATAAAAGAGTGTTGGCTGTAGAATACCGGGATCACATCGCATGGATGTTTACGCCCCTTGACCTTTTTCATATTTTGCTACACCGTGAGCACGAATTTTAACTTTTTACTTGAAGAGCTCCTCAAAATTGTTCATAGTTGCATAATGGAAAGAAGACGTAATAAACGATTGAATAATTCATAAAAATAAATCTGGAAAAAATATATTGAGCACTTTCACTTTAGCAGTCTCAAGTCACATATTGAGACAAATACATATAGGATGGGGAGCATCTGTGAACATTAATATTTACATTTTGCCACAGATTGTTTGATATGTGTATTTACTGGGTAATTCTAATTCACACTGATGTCCTTTGATCCAGCTGTCTCCATTGTAGCTCAGCTTGTATGGTTAGGAGCACTGTGCAGCTGGAAGGGGAACCTCTGACTTCACATGTGTGGCCGTGCCCAAATACGGTCAGAGAAAATGCAAATTTCTTCTGTTCAGATGGCACGTATTTGAACCCTACTGGAATCCAGTGTTTTACTACAACTAAACAGCAGGTGGCGGTATACAAATAATTCTGTAGCTATCTAACAAACAAGGGAGTGAGAAGTACAGACGTCATAAAACGAGTGACAGCCTAGAATGTAAACAAACTGGTCTACTGGTCAACTACTACCTGAAGCCATCTACAGGGTGAGTGTTGTAGTAAAGCCGCCGTTTTGTTATCTGCTGTGCTGCTGTGGGATGCTTGAATCGCGTTGTTTTGGTATTTTTATGTTCGCGAGGTGATTCTGTAATTTCGGCCGGCGGTGTCGTCATTTCCGCGTGGAGCGCGTCTATTGTCTTGAATACGGCCAGAGTACGGGTTGTGTTCACATGATCCGTGGCCGCTCGTACCTGGACTCTGATAATTCCTCCAAAGCTGGTCTCTCTGGCCGTATCCTGGCACGGCCCAGTCTGTGTTCACATGGTACGAAATAAGTGGATTGTGACCAAATACGGTATCAGAGTACTGACTCTTGTACCATGTGAAAACGCCCTTAGTCTCTTGTCTTTTCTAGCATCTGACAGATTTTCCTTTCAGGATTGCCTTTGTTTTACATCCATCTATCTGTCCATGGAACTGACCAACCTTCTTTTCGCTGCCAAAAAAAAAGCATCGTCAACTTGATGCTGCCACCACCACGTTTATTTGTAGGGATGATGTGCAGATTTAGTTTAAACCACATTGTATGGTTATAACCTGACAAAAAGGCCCTGTATTTATTTTAAAAATGGTTGCACTGTGCATGTTTCCTCTAATTGTTCTTGAAGTTAAATGTCTTATGAAACCCACAATAACAGAGAAAAAATTTGACGCTCTATTCAGTCCTTACAGTATATGCAAATTAAGTCCTGCACTTGGGAGACCAACAGCTTTCACTCCTAACTATAGACCTAAAGCTGCTGAAACATGGTTGTCTTACTGCTGCAGAGGCATTTTAATTTAACCATTTTGGTGCAGACCTGTGGGACTTGTTCAAATGAATAGTCTATCCTTGGTGGCCTGTTGTCTCATACTCATGCAGAGTATTAGTGGTGCAGCTCCGCCCTTGCTTAAGAGCTCATTTAAAAAGCTGGGCAGTAGCCCTTTAATGGCTCACTAATTCATCTTGCAGGGACTAAAATGGGATTAGTTTATTTGTAAAATGAATGCCTTTCTTTGCACTAATAATCTTGATCTTTGATTAATGTGCCGTTAACATGATTATGTCTGCTGCTTCTTTTTGATGGCTGAACAAGAGCTACTAACACCATGAAATCTGCACTTTCGTCTGACTGTGCAGATGCACTTGTCCATTAGGTGGCAACAGAACTTTAGGGAGGGTCATGCTGCTTCTTGTCTTCCTGTCAGACAGGGCAGTCTCTTCTTTATCAGGGTTATTCTCAGCCCTTGATGCAGTCACCCTCAGACATTTACCATTATCTCATTTAGCCGAGCTGACATTTTCTGTCTCTCTTATCAGGGCTCAAGTATTTCCAGTTGCGCAGACGAGTCATAAAGTTAGAGCAGTAATTACAAGAGCAAGTAAACAAGCTGTGCCAGTAGTCCAGTGAATATGATGCCTCATTATTGTATCATGTTTTTTCCTGGATTTTCTTCAGTGTTTTACTTTACTGACACTGGAGTTATTAGCTACACATAACTAAGGTGCGGGCTAACTCTAATTAATGCAGAGTGGTAAGCTGTAGAGCTACATGCAGCTAGTGCTGTGCATTGAAACAATTTCACTAATTGGATACAATTCTTGGCTGGACTTTCAAAAGACAGATGAATTGTTTTGGCCCTGCTAACATGGCAGGATTTCCCTCTACAAACCAACCAACATTTCTCATTGATGTGTTTTTATTCGATGCAAATCTTCTAAATCTATCTCAAAACCCTTTTCTGCTCATAAAAAATACATTATTCAGGTGTATTTCACAGGCTAGTGTCCAAAATGTTTTGACTTCTAGTTGGCCTCACTTTTGGTGATGGGACCCTCATAGACCACTGCTGCCTAATATCTGCCTGATTATTATGTTGAGACATCTGCAGAAGTCTGAGTCCCTGTTAGACATATATTATTGCTCACCGTTATAAAATGTTCCTTGTTTATATTTAAAACCGTTTACAATTGAAGCAAGTTTCCTGTTTGACAGCATGTCATTTGCTCCAGATGAAGGGACTATCAAAATGTCACAGGAGATGGAGAAATCTTATTTGTTGTCTGCCACTCTCTGTAGGGATGAGAGTCTTAGCCTGGAGCTGAGAGCGCTGCTTACTTAAAGTTTTCTCCTTACCCCTCCATGCTTGTTCCTAAGACACGGTTCTGCTCCTCTTGTGTCCTTAAGACGCGTCAACACGCTGGCATTAGACGTGCTCACAGCTTACACGGGTTTGTCTTTAACCTCTTTTATAGCAGGTAGTTCTGTTTTTGCTGCATGTTTGCTTGCAAATAAACGTTGGCACAAAATCACAAATCCTTCACGTTTCTTCTGATTTTGATTTTACTTGCATATATATGCAGGTTCAAATCAGATTGTCACAGCAGTGGATTTCATGTGGTGCACTATTGACTAATTCAGCTAAATTGCTACATGTTTTTTTCCTTGTAGAGCCATTCGTCTTGAGATGTCTAGAAATTGCTATTTTTTAGTGATTGCTTGTGCAATTAAAGCAAATCTTTGCAGGTACACAGGTGGGGAAATCACAGCCACTGGAAAGAATTGCTCACATTTGTCAGAGATTGCAAGTGGGGTTGTGGAAACCAGTTTGAATTTTTAATGCTGAATGTTTTCAATTAGTCATGCCTGCAGGAGAAAAGACATTCTCCATCATATTTACAATCTGAACTCCTTTTTGAATAGATCTCTGCCTTGTGCCTGAATGAAAAGATTTGTTGATCTCTGAACTTTTTAACCTGATTTATCTCTTCTACAACCCCTGCTTTATAGCTCTACTCATCTTTGTTCTGCTGCTGCCTTTTACTCTTCTTCCCCCTGTTGTCTTTTCCCCAGTTTCTGAGAAAATTGCATGAAAATGGGTTTCTGATAACAGCACTGACCCTGTCCAACTCATCTGTCTCTGTGCTGTTGATTCATTTCAAAAGCCTCTGAGCCTGCTATGCTCTAAGATTAGCCAGCTATGCTTAAACAAAGGAAAACAAGGTTCCCTCTTTGGAATTTTTTTTTTTTTTTTAAGTAGACAATCTTCTGAATGCATGTAAAAAGTGTGCCTCATACGTTGGTCTGAATGTTAAATCATATAGCTGTCGATAATTAGAGATGTTCCGATACTATTTTTTTTGTCCCGATTCTGATTCAGATACTCGTGCTTTGGGTATCGGCCGATACCGAGTACCGATACCATTTTGTAAAAAAAGAAAAGTTTTAATTCATATTACGCCTGCATAACTGATAGGCCTATATTATCATTGTGATAATGCCTGGCTCAGGTTAAACCCTTTGTAAAACATGGATGAATACAGCAAATGGAATTTATTTCAACATTTATTTTTAAATAGAACAGTATAACAGTAGTGCAACAGCAAATTAAATATAGGATTTTTTTTTTTTAATTAAAGTGCAGCCATATAAAATTAAAAAAATATTATTAAAAATAAAGGCATTTACATTTTTTAATAACAGTAGTGCAACAGCAACTTAACTAAATAAATATATGAATAATATTTTTTTAAATTAAAGTGCAGCCACAATATTGTAAAATAAAGACATTTACATTTTAAATGAAACAGTATAAAACAGTATTCTAACAGCAACTTCAATGATTCGTTTAACAAAAAACTAAAAGTGCTGCCATTATGTAATAAAGACATTTGAATCTTCAAATAGTGCAGTATTTAACAATAGTGCAACACCAAGTAAACATGAAAAAAAAATACAAATCAAAACAGTAGTTGCTATGTAGTAAACGAAAAACTCTTTACACCAAGTTGGCTACACATTACAGCACCATTTAAGCAATTTAGTGTTGCTCATAATTTCAAGAGCAAAGGGAGGTTCTTATTCAAGAAGATTAGCATTTCTGCCCTCTCTCCACCTAGCCTGTTCCTTCTAGCATTATTAATGTTGGATGCTACACTGAACAGTCTCTCACTGTCAACACTGGTACAAGGAGCACAGAGAAACTTTGCAGTAGTGGCAGCAAGGGTGGGAAAACGAAATTGGTTGACTCCCCAGTACTGGAATGGGCTGTCTGAGCGTGGGACCGTTTGCTCTGTCAAATATGTCCGTATTTGATTTTGAACGTGTGTGCTTGTTGTGCTACTTGCCCCACGGTCCTCATCATGCTCCTGCAGGATTTCCTCAAACAGGCCTTTCAAACTGCTCTTTCCGCTGCTGCCTGGTTGTGTTTCCAGACGTGGGGCTTTATGGGGGTTTTCTGGCACTGTCTCTGCTCCCTCAGGTGGGGTCCTGCTCAGTAACGCCGCCTCCATCTTCTCCACCTCTTGGGTCAGAGCATCCTTGGCATGCTTGATGCTGTCTGCTCCTGTGAAGTATCTAAACAATTAAA
Organism: Apricaphanius iberus; assembly: GCA_028564705.1. Taxonomy (NCBI): domain Eukaryota; kingdom Metazoa; phylum Chordata; class Actinopteri; order Cyprinodontiformes; family Aphaniidae; genus Apricaphanius; species Apricaphanius iberus. Next base: position 1,747,230 of record JAPXFQ010002988.1, read on the forward strand.
AATAATAAATAAATAAATACATGTCTTATGTGTAAAATAAACTTCCTCCACATTGTAGCTTTTTAGTGGTAACATTAATGCAACAGTAATCAATAATGATGCAATATCTAGATATCCAAAACATTTCTCAAAATTTTGTTTATAATGATGATAAAGACATTTAATAAACATATTAGTCATACCTGTCTTTGAATCGTGGGTCTAAAAGAGTGGCAACTGCATACAAGGGCTCATTTTCGATGGTCTTGAATCTTTTCTGGACAGCCTCAACAAGGGTTGCTTTCATGGTTTTTATACCCGTGTCCCCCTCATTCTCCCGAGCAAGCAGGTGTTTTAACACTGTGACTGAGGGGATAACTTCAGCTGCAGAAGAGGTGGAGGAGCTAATTTGCCTGGTCAGTTCTTCAAATGGTGCCAGAATAATGATGATTTTCTCCAGTAAAGCCCACTGGTAAGACGTAAGGGTCAGCACCATATGCTGAAATTGACCGTTTCTGCTCCAGTAAACTTTCAACCATGTAGTAGGTACTGTTCCATCGCGTTGCTACATCTTGGGGCAGACGTTTGGTGCAGGGCTGTACAGTGCAAGCATGTCGTCGCATATGCGACTAAAAATATATTGGTGCGAGTAGAAAAAATAAAATGGGTGCACACGTGTGAGTACTGATTTCAACCCTTTCATTCGCATTTGCTCCTACATTAAGTCCATACAATACAGACCAAAGTAGAGTAAAATGTTTGCGCACCTGTATAGGCTACAAATAGGCCTAATTGACAAATCCCCCTTTGCATGTCCGCAACCTGTAAACAAGTATGGCGTTGCCCCGTCTGAGAGTGTAAATTAAGTTTTTCGTTCTGAAGTCAAAGTCCTCATCCGTTAAATGGAACTGTTTTGGTTTTTTAACAGATGACAAAGAGCAAACAAACAATATTTTCAATGTTTGCAAAGAGAGCGTCAAGGCAAGCGATCGCAACACCTTAAACTTGTTTACTCACATCCCAAACAATACAATGAGTCGTCTGGAAGCTAAAGGTATAAAGCCGACTGCAGCAGCAGTGGCTAGCGCTTTTTCTTCTTAGTTCAGCAAGCGCTAGAAAAAATAATCATAAACCGTACCCCCTACCACACAGACGGCAAACTATCCGTGCAGTTGCTCAGCTGCCTTTTTTCCCCGAACCCCTCCATTCCATGCATGTACGCTGAATGTGCAGAGTTACAGGGAATATTAACAATATGTTTGGATGGATGGAAGAATGATTAGAACTGCTTATATTACACTCTACCTTCATTATTTTATGTACAGCAGCACTTTCTATACCGTTGTGTTTTTACTCTACATTATCACTTACGTTTTTAGTAGGCAGCTTTATGTGTGCCTGTTTATAATATCAGCATTCTGCAAAAAACATTTGAACCAGTTAAAGCTGCATTTACCCAGTTGAATGAGGATTATTAATTGCCGTATTATAGATTGTCACAATATATCTTGCCCATATTTTCTGCTGCATATTAGTCTTTCATTTTAAAAGGTTATATTTTATTCTATTTTCTGAATATCATATTTTAAAACTAAAGTAAGTTCATGTTTGCTTTCTGTTTTGTTAGACAAGTCAAGATAAAAATTTTATATAATACATTTAAATGTATGACTTAGATGTATTTTTCATTGAGGTTATTTGAAAAATTTAAAATATTTATATACTGTATATACATACAGTGTATAGTTTCATTCAGAACTTTCTGTGCATATCTTTGATTTTTGGTATGGGAAGGACGTATCAGTATTTAAGCCCTGATTTGGTTATCCCTAATTTGAATTAATTTATTTATTTAATGTTTCTCTTCTTTAATGTGTAATTTAAGATTTTTTGGTGATCATTTAAAAAACCCCGTGATAAAATCGAAATCATGATAAATATAAAAATCGTGAATTTCTATTTTTGACTGAAGATTTTGGTCATTCAAAACTTCAAGGACAAGTCCTACAGTGGGTTAGGTTTAGGGAGGATTACAAGGTAAGCAAACACTGCTGCAGTGCCCTCCTATTATTGGTGGTTATAGATGAGATAAGGAAGGCCTATGTTGATCCCCCTAGAACATACTGGAGTTGGGGCAGCTGATGCTGGTGCTGCCCAGTGCGAGAGGGGCTTCTCTGCACAGAACCGCGTAAAAAGCTCCAAAAGAAGCAGCCTTGCGGTCTCCACCACTGAAGGCCTCATGAGGATCACCTTGGAGGGGCCAAATCTAGAGGATTATGATCCAAGTCCTGCCTTGGACCGTTGGATGAATTCAGCAAAACGTTCCAGGCGACCTGACTATAAAAAAAATCGGGACAGGGATGTTCTGTGTATTTAATTTAATGTGATTTAATGATAAAATTGTTATTTAAGAAATTTCATATTGCTCCTAAATTTTTTTCTGCACCTGTGCTCCTCGTGAAAAAGCTAAGCGTACAGCCCTGGTTTGGTGGGCATTTTGAGATCTTTTTGAATATCCTCCAAGCGTGTAGTAGCCAGTGGCGAGTGTTTGAAATGACCGACTATCTTCCTACCATTCGCCAGTGCATCGCTCACACTTCTCTGTGACAATAGGCCTTCATGCACCACCAGCTGGAGAGTGTGGGCGAAGCATCCCAAACTTGCAACATCCATCTCGTCCATGGCTTTCTTCATGTTGCTAGCGTTGTCGCGCAAAACAACATGAATGTTGGACTTGGGGATTTTCCACTTTACTAGCATCTCTTCAATTGCTTCGGCAATTGATGTGCCAGTATGTGACCCTCGGAACTCGTTGGCGTGCAGCACTGCACTTCGAGGAGTAAATTTTGACTCCACCCAGTGTGATGTTAAACTTAGCAAAGACATGGGGCACACGTCGGAGCTCCAAATGTCTGTGGAAAAGCTGATTGCATGCACGTCTTTCAGCATACACAAAATGTGTTCCCTAACCTTCTCATATAATTTGGGTAGCGCAGTTTCGGATATATATTTACGACCAGGCAAACAGTACCTTGGCTCCAAATGCTCCATTAAGCGGCGAAATCCCACATTTTCGACGACAGACAGGGGTTGGTCATCCAGGACAATAAACTCCACAATTTTGTCGGTTATCTTTGTTGCTTTTTGGCTGTCTTTGGGGAATTTCTCGTCGCTGGAAGGCAGTTTCCAGAGTTTGCTCCTGCAGTTAGTCCTTTTTCCCCCCCTTAGCTTTGGTGAATTCGTCGTGCTCTTTAGCGTGTCGCGTCTTCAAATGTTTGATTAAGTTGCTGGTGTTGAAATTTGCAATATTTGTGCCTCCCCTCGAAATTGCATCTTTGCATATGTTACATTTCGCCATCTTACTAGTGGGAAAATCCACTGTAAAATACTGCCAAACTGCTGACATGATGCGCTCACGCTAGCTCATATATGATGTCTGTGGTTAGCATTGTTAGCGCCTCCGTGGTCATTTCTTCTTCGCCCCTCTAAAACAACAGCTACCGATGGCCGAAGAACTGTGAGCGAGCTAACGGAGCTAGAATAGATTCCTATTTGTAATAAATTACGTGGTATCGGATCGGTGCCTGGACACTAGTACTCGCCGATTCCGAAACCAACATTTTTGTCTGCATCGGAGGAATTTCCGATACTGGTATCGGAACAACTCTATCGATAATTGTCATGTTGGCCTGAAATTGTGCAGACTATTTCTGATTAATTCTTTATCTATAGTTGACTGTGGTCAGATTGATCTTATGGCAATGCAGAAAAAGAATTTAAAACAACAAAGTCTTATATAAAAATCCTTTATTGTAATGTTCTACCAAAGGCTTGTGGCTTGTAATCTCAATTTAAAAAGAATGCAGCCATATTTCTCATCAGTCATCTCCCTCGCAAAACACTAATCACTTACTTTTAGTCTGCTGTGTTGCCAGCCTGCTGTTATGATTCCTGGACATAGATTTGAGAGCTCTAAGCTTGACAACCTTTTATCTATGTTGAAGAGTCTTCTTTTGAAGTAAGAAAGGGCGCTGCTCATGAGTTGTCCTCTATTATTTCTTTTTCTTTTTTTTTTTTTTAGCAATAAGTGATTTGCAGACATATTCCTGTCTGGCAGGGATACAATCTTTGGTTACAAAAGCTTTGAAGAAAGACAAACTACCTTTAAATAGTTTGTGTGGAGTAGAAATGGTGTAAGTGGCAGATAGAATGTAAATAATTTGTATGGACTGTGAGAATACTGTGACTGGCCAACCGTTCAATGCTAATGATGCCGAAGCTTGGTACTAAACGAAGAACTGTTTTTAGTTTTTGAGTAAGTCTAGGTGGCTGTTGTATAACTTGAATTTAGTATCAGAAATATTTAGACTAACGAAATTTGAGCATAAATTCACTAAAATAATTGTTGAGACTTGTGAAACTTTACTATTTGGGAAAACCCAGAAAATTTTGGCATTCTTAAAGACTTCTTTTTGAAATACTTTTTGGATTTTAATGTATATAATCGGGATGTATCAATGCTGGTGTCGGGTAGGGATGGGTACTGATATCAGGTGCCATTACAGCACCGGTTCCGACATGAACGGTAGTAACCAGACCGAAAAGCAGCGCACATTTCGGTGCCTTATTTTGGTCTCCCCCCACTGAGATTTCAAACACTGGATTCTGGGCGTGCCATCAGTCAAGAGAAATAAGGTAAACATGGCTATCTCTGCAAAAAAACTGCTAAAAATAAGGGCTGTGGAAATTAACACAGGTGAATTAATTCCTAGAATTAACTTTTTTTGTGCGTGTGTGTTAGTTTTACGCATCCAAACTATGGATTGTTGTGCAGGAGCATGTGTTTGTGGTCCTAAATGACATTGGAGTATATTATTATTGCCGTATTGGCTTTGTCGTTAAGTTTATAAATTGCCTGTGGGAATTATCCGTCAGCTTCGGATATCAGCTCCGGTGTGTGCGTTTCAGTGTTTGCTGTGTGTACAGTGCAGTCAGAATTTTGGGGTGTGCGGTGCTTAAAGTTTAAATGCTTCATATTTTTATATTTTTATGCATGTTTGCTCAACTGTATAGTTTCAGTACATTTCATAGTGAAATACCGCGGCGTTGAAAAACGGAATTATTCAAGTTAAGGAGATGTTTTCGGACTTAAATTAGTGCTAAAATATTAGCGGCTGTAGCTGTGTCCATCTTCACAATAAGAGCGTTTATTTCCTGTTATGTTCAACTGAAGTATCTGCTGTTTACTTTTGGAAAATGATCAAATGTGTTATTTGATAACTAAGTCTATATTACATTTTATTTATGTGATATTTATCACAGACTACTGATATCCAAATGCTATGTTTATTTTTATACTTGGCTTAGTTTTGCCTCTATTTGTTATTATTCATATGGGACCACAAATAAATTGTGAATGTGACTGTGGAGTTCAAAACAAAACTGATTTATTTTATTTTATTTTTTTTTAAAGAGCAACTGCATCTAGATTTGGCCCTTTATTTACACAGAAAGTTCTAGTTAGTATTTTTTTGGGGTCATATGTAGAAATGGTGATTGATTCAAAGTGTGATTAATTAAAATGAAAATGAAATAAATAACAGGGTATTTGGACCATGTTTGTATGTTTTACATTCTTTAGGCACCATTTCAAACACTGGTTTAAGCACAGACACAGTTTCAAAAGTACCGGTTTGGCACCGGTATCGGATAAAACCTAAACGATACCCATCCCTACTGTTGGGAGCAATAACGCTCTTATGTACTGTATCTGTTAAACTTAACAGATGCCATGAACTAATACTTAAAATGTGTCAACTGTACAATAATTTCACAAACTGTTTACCTTTTTTACTTGAAAATGTTCTTTTGTGGTTATTTTTTATCACTGTTTTAGTTGTTTATTTTTAAATCTAATTTGCCATCATTTGTTGTAACAAGCAGAGAAGAAAATAAAACCTGTCTTCAATTCACTGCACTTTTTTTGTGTGGTAGAAGTATTGGTATTCTGTATCTGCATATAATCAAATCCACGTATCAGTATTGTATCGGTTTGAAAAAAAGTGGTATCGTAGCATTCCTGGTAAATACCCAGAGGTGTTTCTGTTTCTATAGCAAAAATTATCAACTTCAAACGCAGAATTTCACTATAATATTACGTTTTTAAAAGCACTAAAAAAACGGTAAAACATTTTTTTTTTTTTTAAACCCAATCATTTCTACATAGTGAACATCCTGGTCACTCAATGACACAGGAAGTCGTAAAGTCTAACTTTAGAAAGTGAGAATAATTGGAATCGCTGAGAACTGGCGTATGTTCCAGATAGCTTGGTTAACTTACCGTGTGGTAAACTCTGAACTCTCGGTTAATCAACCTAAAATCTGCTTAACCTGAGTATGTCAGTTCCAGAATAGCTGATAAGGATCAGCTTAATCAGCCTACTCCCAGAAACCCTGAATACATAAAGGCCTTTTCAATGGATCACAGAATTCATGAGTCATGCAGGAAACTGAAGAGAAAATAATTAGCAGAATACTTCAAAGAAGTTAAGTTGGAAGTACTAATGTTGGCACGTGAGGAATTCAAGCCAATCATGCAACCAAAGCAATAAGCGCAAAAGAAAGAACGTTGGGTTGGCAAAAAATAACTGTGTATGAGAGTTTAAAGTCCAGCTCTGTCCCTAATCAACGTTTTTTTTCTGATAAACTGTATAAATTAGTATATAATAGTATTGTCTACATGTCTCTTCCTTACTTCTGTTTTTTAGTACATTTTAGTAAAAAAAAAACAAAATAATTTACACCAAAAAACATCAGCAGAGTGCCCTCTTCAGGTTAAAACTTTACACTGCACTTGATTTTGAGTAGAGCTTTGCTACTCAGCATTATTGCAGACTTTAGCCATATAAATATCATAACTCACAACAATGTTAATTTTTAGCTGTTAATTTCCTACCCCTTAATCCCAGTTGGGGTCAGGTGGTGCTGGAGGATATAATATATAATTTAAAATTTGTTTCGGTATGTTGGATCATTATTCAAAATTTCCGTTTGTCCCCAATTTGTTAAGGTTACAATAATATTGTACATTGACCTAGACTTATATTGACCTCTACCTTAATGAAATGCAATCCTTCTGTAGCCAAAATGACTCGTTCCCAAGTTGAAATGGGACACAAAGATTTTTCAAATGTTTAAGATTGAAATAAAATATTATCTGGAGAGATGTAGGACTATTAAGTATTTTTTGAGAATTCCTCCAGTCATATAGCTAATCAAAAGAAGGCTGAGGTCTTTCTAACTGGTGAGGCGCCTTGCATTTAGCAGTAGTCATTGTTTCACAATGCAGGATTATTTCATTCACCTGCATATAATGTGTTCTGTTATCTGATTTGAAATACTCTTACATGTTACTAATGTGTTTGTGAAATAGTATTTCTATTGTTTGTAATATAAAATAGGCTTTGTGCTACAGTTACAAGTTATTTTGACGATATAGTATAATTGTGCTTTTACGTCCACAGGATCATCATTTAAAAGTTCACACCATGCTCAGAACCCTCTTAAACAAGCCTGCTTGGAACATAAACTGGTCTGAGGCAGGTTATGTTAAGTTGCTATGGTTACTGACATACTTTGAAAGATACCTCAATTTTTTAAACCAAAAGTTTAGGTTATCCACAAACTTACCCTCGAACTTATCCGGTTATGTCACATAACCTTGCTTTCTGGAACAGACCCCTGAGAACGAGCTTTTAGTTCCACAATTATTTGTTAGCTTTAGTAAACACGATGAGCAGAGATTTAAATTTATTTATATATTTAGATTATCTTTTTCCCAAGGAAGTACAGCTTAAGTCTTCCAGCTGTGCTGTGATGGAACAGAACTTGAGACTGGAACAAGAGGTGATGACAACTATTTTTAGAACTAAAACGAGTACTTTTGAGGTTTTCCATTTGAGTCTAATTTATGTTCGACACTTTGTACTGCCATTTTGTGCTTCTATCACCTCAGTTAAGCAAACTGCCAGCACAGCAGTCATAATATACAGATCCACTGTTACATACATAGGCACTCTACAAAGATCAAAGTAAGTGGAGGACTTAATTGTCGATTTGTACTAAACTGAGTTGGATCTTTTGTAGGGGTGGGTGGTATGGCAAAATTTTCATATCACAGTATTTTTTTAAAACATACGGTATTATGGTTCATATCCACATTATCTTATAAGAATGAAGACTATAAAAATGTTCTTTAAATTGCCCATTTTACTGCCAAATGGACTGCATCATGTTTTTTCCAGACACAGGTGAATGATATGAAAATAATTTTAAAGGATTCTACTAGGCATTCTTGATGTTCTTAGGCTGAATGTATAATTTTTTTTAAACCTCACGTTGGCGCAAACAACAAATTGCATCTTCTAATTGCTTTGCATGTAGTACTGAACAATCCCGCTAGGGGGCACAGTACAGACTCAGACTGGATTTTGCCAAAGAAGTAGTAACATAAATATGGCGACCGTAGGAGATTATTAGCTGATTAATATTCAGATAACAGAAAAAAAGACGGGAGAATTATCGTAGATGGTATGTAAAACTTATTTACCGCTGTTTTTGATCTCTTTCCTAGTGGATTTGCCACCGTTGACCACGTTTACCTACAGACGGTCAAATAGCTTTCAACACTTCCCCCTACTGGTTTCTCTCAATAGCGTTTGTAAAAGGTATGCTGTTCGGTTCTCGTCTGACGTTTTAAAGCCGATAAACTTTTTAAACTACTATTTTTAGAATGACTTCATCAGAATTGTTTGCTTCGGTCCTGCCAGCAGCTGTACTTAGTTAAAAATTTTATTTTCTACACTGTGTTGAAGTGCGTGTAGCAGTGACATCGGTCCTGGCTGAAAAACTTTCCCTCATTAAACGTTTAGCTATTCACCGGTATAGGGGTATATTAAAAATTCATATAACGTAAAATAAACACTGGTTTTCGGTATGAACCAGTATACCGCCCAGGCCTAAGCTTTTGTTTAGTTTTAGTGGGTCTCAATCTTATGCTTCAAATAACGTTCACTGGCTCTCTGTAGCTTAGAGAATAGACATCAAAATCACTGTTACTAGTTTATAAATCATTGTAAGTCTGTTGAAGACCTGTTGTCACTATACCAGTGACCAATATTTCAAAGTAAATCCCCACAATTTCCAGTCAGTTAGCTGCATCAAATACAGCTTTGATTGCATATTTTTGCCGATGCATTGCCACTGTGTATGTTAACTTTATTTTGTGTCACCGATAATCATACCTGCCATTAGAAATAGATGAAGTATGTGTTTTACATACGTAGGGTAAGTCAAAGTCCCTATTTTATTGATTAACCAATTGCTTGAAGGATACTTTTATTTTTTATTTTTATTTTTTTTTACATGCTTTGGAAATCATGAATGGAAAATTTTGGTTTTCCATTCCCCAAAAGTGACTTTGATTTCTGCCTTTTCTCCGCTGAATTTGACTAAGTTCTGACTTTAATTCATGTAGGTTTGACAAGGAAGGACATGCCATGGAAGGACAGTCCCTGACTGAGTTGAAAGGTGGCAGCGGCAGACTCACAGAAAACTGGAAGTCCTTGGCCGATGTGAAGTCAGAGCATCTGGGACATGGTGACAAGGTACACAAATGCACAGCTTTGTCTTGAGCTACAAATGCATTACCACTTTGCTTACTCAACAAATGTTATTCTTTGACTTTTGGGTTGTCTAAGGAGACCTTAAAAGATTATGAATGCAGGTATACATTTCAGGTTACAAGAGCCTTCAGTTCTGTAGTTTTGCTACTATTTATACCTTAAAAGACTTAAGCTTATTCTTAGTATGATTGATTAAAAAAAATCAATAATATATATCACTGCACCACCATGTATCTATTTATAATCCAATCCAAGTGACATTTATCTCTTGCTGCTCATTATTCCCTCTGCTCTGTAGTTATCCACTTATTGTTGCAGTGTATGTATCTGGTGAAAGTCACATTTGTCTCTGGTATTGATTGTGAAGATTACATAGGCATCATTTCTTGCACCTGAAATGAATTGACTGCAACCCCAATAGGGAGGCAAATTCTTAGTTTTATTTTTTCAATTTCCTCTTATTTGTAACGTTAAAGGAATCTATGCTTGAAGAAGTACAGAAATTGTCCTGATGAGACAATGCTGAAGTGGAAAGATCTTAATTTAGCATCATTTGAAATCCACTGCACTATAGTAATTATCACAGTATGAAGAAAACTGTTTTATTTTGATGCGAGAAATTTATGGATTTATGCAGTTATGATGACTTTGAAGCTGTCAGACAGTGTTCTTTTTATTTTTGTACAATAAAATTGGGAATGAAGTGCATGGATTAGACAGAGGCATTTGACATTTAGCTAAGGGAAAGGTATAATTTGTTAAATTGGTAAAATGAAGTGCATTTTTATGAATTTTTATATGATTGAAGCTGTGTAACCCTCTCATATTCTTAATGCTGGGATTATTTTTCGTTCATGCTGTGCACTGCATTGTTTCGTGTCACAATGTGTGTTTTAATGTACTTAAGATGCTCTGTTCCATAGAGGACTATACAGACCTTTCTCAATAACTTAAAATTTAATAGAAAAGTAAATATATTTCAGGAATTTGATTTAAAAAAAAAACCCAAACTAAACTGGTAGGGTTTTTTTTAGACAGTGAAACATTTAAATCAGTTTGAACCTTTAATTTGGATTATTTTAGCATCAAGCTAAAGAAAACCCCAAATTCAGTGTTTCAATAAATGGAACAATAAGATGTTTAATTAAGATATTAAAAATAAATTTTTTATACGCTCAATCACAGGAATGACTGCTGACTTGACACAGGGGGGTAAGCCCCAAACAGAAAGTTAAGTGAAAGGAAATAAAGGAAATTTTTGAAAGAAAATGGCACACAAACACTGTGAGGGCCTTAAAATTATTGAAAAGCAATGTGTATACAGTCATTTATGGGATATTCATAGGCGTTGATGATACCAAAAAAGTCAGTGATCCGAAGTACTCTTTGTGTAGAAGATAGGAGGGTCCGAGAAGTTAGTTTACATGAGGTCCAGTTGTACTTTTCCTGTAAACAGGAAGTCATGCCATCTGCTGGTGTGCTGGTCGTGTGTTCATCTAGGCTACGTTCTCTCCTCAGGCAAAAGCGAATTAAATATTTGGCCCTATACGACTTGCTTGTGGTCATTTTAATGGAGGAGTAAATGTGGAAGTCACTTGTCCGGTGAGTCAGACAACCAGATGGTCTAATCATTGAATATGAAGCAAGCCATGTTATTGGCTGAGGTTTTTAGACAAATGCAACAGAACCACTTTATTTCTTTGTTGTTGTTTTTAAAGCGCCACAAAATATTTATGGCTGTGCTAAAAACATTTGAAACATTTAGGTGCACGATAAAAAGTTTTGCACTAGCTTGTTTTGGAAATTCAGTATAAAAGCTTTAATATGTTTGAGTTTCACTGTCTGAATTGACTTCTTAAAATCATTTCATTTTTTGATGGCATTCTCATTTGATAGAAGTTGTAAAAGGTTAAAAGTTGTATTTGTAACATGAGCATAATAGCGACATCTAGGTTGTAGTTACAACAATAAAAACGTCATTCCAGCTGTTGGGCTGCCTGGTTCGCTGCCAATACTCCCAGTGACCAACCTGAACTACGTCCAGTGAGGAATGTATTTTGGAAGAGCTTAACTGACGGCTAACGTTAGCAAAGTTAACAAGTGAGCTAGCTTACTGATCCAGGTGGAAAGCCACTGTTTCCGCGTGTTTGATGGCATGGAAATGTTTTGTGGGTCCATCTAGTGTAGACTTCTCCTAAAACTATCCAGGGCTCTGAAACAGCTTCTTGACTTGCTGCCTCAACCATTTTTCCCATTGCCAGCAGAGCTGCTCCGAACATATAGTTGGATCGTAGCGACCGTATCTGTCTACCCGCGGCCGTGACTGGCTGGTAGATTTAAACTTAACATCAATGTCTTGCCCATTTTAAATGTACATTTTATTATATTTTAATTCAAATAGATTTTTTTTAGGGAAATGTTTTACTTTCATTCTGCATCCCTCTAAAAGCCCTGTGGATGTATTTTTTTTAAAAATGTACCTTTTAATAAACATTTTCCAACAACCTTTAATATTTCATAGTTCAAATGTTCGCATACCTCCGGTTTCTGAAAGTTTTTATCCTTTTAATCTAGAGCTGTTTGCTTCTCTTTAGCGTGTCATGTAACAGAGTGTGGTTATGACATAGCATCGCTGAGGCTGTCCTCAAACTCTGTCACATCCTATAGACAATGGCAGGGAGGGTCAGGCTTCTTAAGACCCCAAACAAAGTCCTGTCACTATTGTTTCTATCACCAAGTCTTTGTGCCACAGCTTGACGTCTCGACATTAATACTGTGCCCCTTCTGAGAGCAAGTGGGCACTATTTACTGGTTTGCTTGACATTGCATTTTAACAGTATGTCACAGAGGTAAGAAAGATGTCTCTCCCCCTTGTCTGCTTTCAGATCAATCTCACACCGATTAGAGAACTTTTCATAAATAGATGCATAAAAAAGCAGCAGAACTTCAGGGGATCTGAAGGTTTTTTTTTGTATTTATTTATTTTTTTTGTATGACGAAATGGCCATTACAAATTCAGGCTTTAAAGTTGTTGTTTTTCTTTTGGAAATGTGTGTTTTTGTGTTTTTTATATCAGAAATGAGAAATTTATAAATATCTCCCAAATTATGTACTTTATCCATTTTAGAGAACGTTTTTTAAATTACCGCAGATATTTATGACAGGAAACAGAAAAATGAAACCTCCACAGCCTGAGCCGGTAGCCTGAGTATTATCCTTTTTCTCAAACCCTGCGGTAGCCTAGATTTTCTTCAGTTGGGGATGTCCTGCAGAGATTTGGGAGAGGTTGAGCCACTCTTATCGCCAGATGTTAGGGTGCCACAAAGATATGGGAAGAAAACATGGGTGGTGCAGCTCATTTGCTTTTGTTTAGACATTCTCTAAATTGGATCACCTCTTGGTGTTTTTGTCGATTACTTTCAGTGTTATGGATTTGAACTGCTTAGGTGAACGGGTATAAGATGTTATGAGCCTCTGTTTCCTGTCTACAAAACGTCTCATGTAACCTCAATGTCAGTCTTTTTAGAACTCAATGTGGATGTCCATCTACAGGTGAAAATGCATCTGGATTCGTCACACACTCTTTAAAAAGAGCAGAGTAGTCTGATTCTCAATCACATTATTCAGGTAGAGAAGCCCAGCTTCTGAAATTCCAGTTCGGTCCGACTCCAGCCAGACTAAGGTGTATACATGCATTTTAAAAGTATGATTTCATTTGGTCTACGGCAATAATTCGAATTTCTCTTGCTGCATGCAAACGTACTGTTTTTTTTTCTTGAAGGCATTAAGGGCTGTTCTTGTCTAGAACAAGCTTTTTTTTATTATGGCTTTCTATTTTTCTTTAAAGACGATCATTCTTGCCACCCCACCTCATGGCTCAGTCATATTTAGAATATATGTTTTAACTCTTATCTTAAACACAGTTATACATTATGAAAGCCTGACATTTTTAAGCCATTCATAGACCTTTTTTTTGTCCATTCTCCTTCGCTAGATGCTCCTGAGAATTCTATTAAAGAGCAGTATCTCATAAATAACGGTATTTTTTCATCTTTCTATCTGAATCTTTTACTTTCTCCTTGTTTAGGCTGACTACTACTCTTGCATAGCTACTGTTGTGTTTCTGCGCAAGGAAAACTGCCTCTATCAGGCCTGCCCAAGCCAGGACTGCAACAAAAAAGTGGTTGACCAGCAAAATGGCATGTTCCGTTGCGAGAAGTGCGATAAAGAGTTTCCTAACTTCAAGTACCGCCTCATTCTGTCTGTAAGTGACTGTTTGCTTCTTCTTTTTTTACTTGAACCTGTACAACATTAGTGCCCATTTTGCACTTAGAATTACAGAAAAGCATATATTCACACATTCAGAATTGAAATGTTTTTTTTTTGGCTTCAGCTGAGGTTGCTTTTATACTTCAAGGTTTATCATTGTTTTTCTTAATTTCTCAATACTTTGTCCTTCTACATCCTCAGTTCCAGACTTCTCCCCCTTTTGCCCTTCTCTTTGTCTCACAACATTGCCTCTAACTACTTTTTGCAATTAAAGTTAGAAATGTTAAGACTATGTCTTTGGAACACTGTAATGAGGACCAGCTTTAATTTGCCTTAAGGGTTTTACAACTTTCTGTTAGTTGTTGTTGGTCTCTGTACACTATTATCTTACAGAATCCTCATGGATGAACATAAATAATTTTTTTGTTATCTTGGTAGAACATAACATTTTTTTTTTTCTCTAAATATGAAATACCAAATAACCAGTAGGATATACATTAACTTTAAAGTACAGTATCCGGTATATATGACACTTGAAACACGTTCACCTTTTTTGTGTCTTGCATTTATTGTCTCTTTTTCTTTCCACCATGTTGTTTGTCAGGCCAATATTGCAGATTATGGCGACAACCAGTGGGTAACTTGCTTTCAGGAGAGCGCAGAGGCCATTCTGGGCCAGAATGCAGCTTACTTGGGCCAGCTTAAGGACTCGGTGAGTCTACTTCTCAAAGTATTAATAATTTGCTTCAGGAAATAAACGTCCAGTTGAGGAAGTAAACATAGACTTTTGTTTATTCAAAACAAACATACATTTAAAGATGTTGTACTTCAGTTCTTCCATGCATACCTTATGAGAAATCCCACCAATTGAAGATATGATTTGTTTTGGTTTGCATCCGTTTGGTGTAACAGGAAATTGTGTTGTTTTTTTAAAAGAATGAATCAGCATTTGATGAGATCTTCCAGCAAGCAAACTTCCACACTTTCATCTTCCGGAACAGAGTGAAGCTTGAAACGTATAACGTAAGTAAAACAGTGAGAACTAATGTCAGAAAATGCAAATATACTTAAATTATTAAACATTTTACCAGTATACAAAACCATTCAATGTAGCCAAAGTCATAAAATGCAAACAGTGTGTACTTTTGAAGTCTTAGGCAGATGATAAATAGATTTTAAGAATTTTAATCTATAACAATTTGAAAACTAATTTCATTTTTGTTCAGTACTTTGTAGAACCAACTTTGGATGCAATGACAGTATCTATTATTTTGGGTTCAGTTTGGGTTCATTTTCTACCATTTTTGCAGATTTTA
This sequence comes from Apricaphanius iberus, assembly GCA_028564705.1. Lineage (NCBI taxonomy): Eukaryota > Metazoa > Chordata > Actinopteri > Cyprinodontiformes > Aphaniidae > Apricaphanius > Apricaphanius iberus. Next base: position 1,762,477 of record JAPXFQ010002988.1, read on the forward strand.
AAATTCAAATGTTGCCCATTTTTCTTTATTAGTTTGAGCTCATGGTGGATAGAGACCATATGTAAAATAAATTTTATTAGGTTGAGGTCTTCTTTCACTGGGCCATTTCAACACATTAGTATGTGTTGATCTAAGCAATTTCATCAAAAGCTGTGTAATTAGGGTTGTCCTGTTCAAAGGTAAATCTCACAGCCTCTGCTAGGTTTTCATCCAGGCTTTCTCCAATCAACTCCATTTTCACAGCATGATGTGACCACTACTATAGTTTATCTTTGTGGAGATGCTTTTAGTTTCCAACACAGGTCGTATTTTAGATTCATCCCAAAAAGATTACTCCAAATGATTATGTTGCCATTAATTGTAATGTGACAAAATCTAAAAATGTTTAAAATAGCCCTTCTATTCATTTTTTTTTTTATGTAGCACCACTATAAAACAGATGTCATCTCAAGAAATTTTACAAGAAAAAGCGTTTCAGTCATACATACATTTCAGTTAGTCCTTAAGTTCATTATTTCAATCAGTTTAAAAGTTTTCTATCAAAGGAAACCCAACAGATTGGACATGGCCATCTGCCATGACCGTCTGGGGGTTGAGAAGACAGAGCAGAGATACAGAACGGAAAAAAAGATCTGATGTAAGATTTATTTCTATATTAAAGAAAGTAAAAAGTTGATAACAGGAGAATGCTCAGTAACTGGGAACATCATCCCAGTCAATGCTCCCCTCCAGCAAGGCACCACAGCCGAAGAAAACGTCAGACCAGGTGTAGCTTCTATGAAGAGAAACACACCGAGAGAAAACAAAGTAAATTATTAAAATAATGACAAATAATGAAATATGATGATAGAAGAACAGAAAAGTAGCAGAGTGAAGAACAGTGGTCAGTTTGCACAAGCCCAATTAGTGAATGAAAGGAGAAAAAAAACAAATCAAGGCTGCATCACTTCCACTGAACATCTCATTCCAAGCTGAAAATGCATAACAAAAATGACATGTTTCATCCATTTTGATATTTTCCCATTCATTAAGAAAATCTATTTGGCTTTCATTTGTGCTGTCATTACCACCTCTAAAAAGCTGTTTGTTCCAAAAAGCTTATTTTCAGTAGCTTTGTGAAGGATTCCCGCACAGCTTAGCGGCGGCCACTGTTTCCTGTAGGCAACACAGGCAGAGGTTTGTTTTTGAGGGAAATGCATAAAAGAATTGATTGGGCTGGGACTCTGAGCAGGAAGTCTGGATGGGAGCCAGAGACGGCATCCGCCTTTAACACACAGAAGAGACCACTGTGTCTGTCACAGTCAGCACAGGATCCTAACTGCCAATGGCACAGCTTACAAGCATGTATTGGCCCATGTATCCACAGCCTGTATTGCTTTTACAGAGACACCTGCAGTCAGCCTCTGTTAATTTTTCCCTCTCAAAAGTACAAGCTAGTCATTGTAACATACGCTTACATGTTTGCTTGTTGGACAATGTTGGAGCGGGCCTGTTTAGGGTCTTTTTAAAGCAACACTGTAAAACTGAAGCTCAATATTGTTAAAAAAGCAACACCTAAACTCAAAGTTTTTAACCACATTTGCTTTATTTATTAGTAGTCATTTTAAATAATTGCAGTTTTGGTTCGAACAAAAAGGTTCGGCGCAAAAGATTTTGTTGCAAAAATAAAAAGTTTGAAATGTCCCAGTTTAAGTGCATGGCATTGTACACATTAAATATCAGTAATAAGTTACATTGATTCAGGAATGCAAAACAAAATTTGGAACAGATTTATCAATTTCATTACAGTGTGACATTTGTTTTCCACTCTCAATTTTGATGATTGACTCGGTTTAAAATAAAACCTCAAATTAACTTTTCAGAAACACTTCGCCATGCAAAAAGTATCTCACTCTGCGCAAAACATGAACTTTTATTTTGCCTAGTAAAAATCACTTTTTGTAGTTAACGATTCATTGAAAAATGAAAAACACATTAACGGTTCAATCTAAGGTGAAAGTGAAACTGTGCTTCTGTTGTGTTCATATCTGTATTCAAATGCGAACTTTACAGTTTCTGTTTTATTGACATTTTTGAGTGTTTGTTGATGGTGTTTAAATGGATTCTTATGAAATCATAAAGCTGGTGAAATTGAAGCTGCAAAGATATGTAAAATAACCTTTTTTTCCCCTTTTATGGCATCGTTTAGATCAAATCCCTTTTTAGAGCAACATTGAGCTGCAGTACAGAGCTCATGCCTTAACCTACCAATTAAAGGATTCTATCACATAGCAGTTTGAATGTTTACATTGTTATTGTAGTTTTGAGACTTTCTTTACATTTTTACTCAAACTTTGGAACTGTTAATGAGGTCCATCTACCTGAAGGACATGTCTAGACAGTATTAATGGTTTAAAAAAACACAAAATATTCTACCGGTTTAGTCAAGTTAGACACTGACGGAGGAAAAAGGCATTTATGATGTAAAATATTCTACTTTGCAGTTATCAGATGGTTTACATGCCTGGACCTTGTTTCAGCTTTTAATAGAAAGTTTGTTTGTGTATAAAATTAGAAAAATAGAACTCCACCAAGGTAGCTCATCTCCCCCACTGTTATGTTGCTAACAGACAAAAAAAACCCTGACAAAAACATAGCATCATATTGGTATACTTTTGCTATTCTTATATCTATACATTGTTCATTAAAGTAATTTCAATGATCATAATTCAGACATTTCAGAGCAGAGATTAAAATGATTAGTCTTACTTGACCCAAATTCGATGGATTTACGAATTGTTCCAAATTAGATACACAAATTCTACTGAGTTCTTCTGTAGATGCAAAGACTACTTCTATTAAGGCGTTTTCAAAAGACACTGTGGCAGCATATTAGGGTAATACTACTGGCACGGTATCTCTTATGAATGCTGCGCATGGAGATGTGGGAATATTGCAGCATTCGTACTGGCAAGCTTGAAAGTAATATTACTGGAATATGGCCAAAACATTGTGCTTATGAATGAGGAAATACCTTGACGCAACAGAGGGGGATGTCATGATTACGTGTGGAATGTACCCTAAGCCCCGACCAGCAAATGTAAATGAACATTGTGAAATACACACAGGCTGACGACTTATTCATGACCAAAAGGCCCACTGATGTCCGAATTGTCTTTTGAAACGGGCTTTAGACTACATCAGAAAACTGTTGAAATGTGACTTACAGTAAAAGCAAAACAAAAAGTCTTTCGTTTTGTTTGTTAAATGTCCATATATCTTTTTAAACAAAAATATGCAATGTATATAATGGCTCTTAAAGAGAGTATGTTCAAGTTCAAGCAAGAGGAGTTATATTTTATCCACTTCAGTAGCAGATGATTAATGGAGAAAAATTGAGTGTAACCTTGGTTTAAATGGTGGGATTAATAGTCGCGATAGAAATGACCTCCCCATGTCTAGACAACTGTAGAAGCAAAAGGCCACTGTGGTTCAGATAGAGCCCCCAGATGTCTTGTAGAGAATAAAAGATTTTGATTCTGTCTTTTTTTTTATATATACATGTATATAAATATTTTACATTTATTTTTCATGACCATTAAACAGTGTGGGTTCTCCCTTTAGTTTGTAGTTTAAAGTGCATCACAAAAGCACACTTTGACAAATCGTAGCTAGCCCTTTAAATGGTACTCTGACTTGTGAATTTTTAATTGTCACATAAAAGGGATGTTAATTAGTTCTTGCTCTGTTTGACAGGATGAATCCAGGATTAAAGCAACAGTGATGGACGTAAAGCCCGTCGATCACAGAGAGTACAGCAAGAGGCTGATCATGAACATTCGAAATATGGGCGCCAAGTAGAAACTTGACCATTACAGATTGTTGGATCTGCTTTTTTTTTTCTTTTTTTTTTGTATAGGCAACACATTGTATTTTGTATTTCAGTTTCAACTTTTAAAACATTGTTTATTTTCATGCATAATATAACTAAAGTAACTAAAGTCTTTATGGAGTACTTTCAGGTTAGATTTTTTTTTTTTCTGTTAACATACAATCTTTAATTTTTTAAGACAATGAAAAAAAAATTAAGCATAGACTAGTCAGTACACCCTGAGCAATAAAAGTGTTTTAAGTCAACCAGTGGTTTGTGCATATATTATGGTGGTGGGTGGCTGTCTTTAAGCATAGACCGCCACAGTCACTAGCACTCTTTTTCACCCTCTGACGCACTTGCAAAATGCCTAGGCTGGACCTGCACATTACTGATAAGAACATTTGTGCTCCCACACTTCTTTTTTGGCACCATCTTTTACATTCTTGTAATCACAAACACATGGATGGTGCAGCCCTTATAGAAAATGTTTATATTTTGTCAAAGTCAAGGAAATTACCGTTTCTTTTGTCTTGTAGTTATTTCTCTTTGTGACTATGAAGTGTGAAAATAAAGATGTTTGTAATCAAGCTGCCTTATGATGTGACAGTTGTGGAGTTGAAGGTGTAACATTTAGAGCATCTTAGCTCGTGCTTATACAGGCAAAGAACAGACTAGAATTGTAAAAAGGTACAGCTTTTTCTGGAGGTTTATTCAAGGACGGGCACACAATACCTTCCATCTCCTCAGGTTTTGCTCAGATTTGCAACAGAAACCCTGCAAACTTAGCTTTCATGTTGTATTAAAGCAGAACATCAGTGAGACTGCACCTTCCCATTTTTCTTGTGATAGGATCTAGTTTCTGCTGTGCATTGCATCTGGTGCCTGCAGTGTGCTGGGATAGATTGGGCCTCTGTCAGAATGAAAAGAAACAGCAAGTTTTACCTTTTGTGCCAGTATATTTGGTTTTGCTTGTGATCATCTTCCTATCCTTTTACACCCCCCTTTATTTTGTTTTCCCTATCCACCTAATTTTACACAATATTTGACTCTAATTTTATAATAGTTTTAAAATAGCATTAACAGATTTCACTGTTTCTGTCATTGCTTCAGGCTAAAGTTAGGTAGTTAACAGCTTGACAAAACTTTGTAGGAATTGAGTTAAAACAGTAAAAGTCAAGGAATATATTTTGTATTTGCCGAAAATCTTTAAATGATCACTAAATTTGTCCTTGTAAATACTACAGTTGTGGCCAAAAGTTTTGAGAATGAGAAGGAAATATTAGTTTTCACAAAGTTTGATGCTAAACTGCTTTTAGATCCTTGTTTCAGTTGTTTCTTTGATGTATTGAAATATAATTACAGCACTTCATACGTTTCAAAGGCTTTTATCGACAATTGGATGACATTTATGCAAAAAGTCAGTATTTGCAGTGTTGGCCCTTCTTTTTCAGGACCTCTTCAATTTGACTGGACATGCTCTCAATCAACTTCTGGGCCAAATCCTGACTGATAGCAACCCATTCTTTCATAATCATTTCTTGGAGTTTGTCAGAATCAGTTGGGTTTTTTTTGTCCACCGCCTCTTGAGGATTGACCACAAGTTTTCAAAGGGATTAAGATCCGAGGAGTTTCCAGGCCATGGACCCAAAATTTCGGTCCCCGAGCCACTTGGTTATCGCTTTTGCCTTAAGGCACTGTGCTCCATCGTGCTGAAAAAATTCATTGTTCTTCACCAAACTGTTGTTGGATTGTTGGAAGAAGTTGCTGTTGGAGTGTGTAAGCTCTGCACTGGTGGCACTCCAATCCCGTAGTTGAATCCTCTTTAGGAGACGATCCTGGCACTTGCTGGGCTTTCTTGGATGCCCTGAAGCCTTCTTAACAAGAATTTAACCTCTTTGCTTGAAGTTCTTGATAATTCTATGAATTGTTGATTTAGGTGCAATCTTAGTAGCCACAATATTATTGCCTGTGAAGCCATTTTTGCAACGCAATGATGGCTGCACACGTTTCTTGCAGGTCACCATGTTTAACAGTGGAAGAACAATGATTTCAAGCATCACCCTTCTTTTAACATGTCAAGTCTGCCATTCTAACCCAATCAGACTATGCAATTAATCTGATCACTGTTCATAACGTTCTAGAGTATATGCAAATTGCTATTATAAAAACTTAAGCAGCAACTTTTCCATTTTCCAATATTTATGTAATTCTCAAAACTTTTGGCCACGACTGTATTATCCATTAATTGAATTGACTCAAAAGAATAAAGCTCTGTACACCAAGGCCACTGGTAACTACCAACTGTACCATTAAAAAAAATAAAATGGTGGGTTTGGCAGGCTGGGCTTTGTTAGCCGACCTGGCTCTTATTTCCTGGAGAGTCTAACGAACAAGTGTAAAATTCAAGGCCCATTTATGTGGCTCTCTCCAGGGGGTCACATAACTAGAACTTCTATATAAAACTTGTGAGGTTAAATATCAGTCAAATCAGATTTTGTGTAGTGCCAAATTATCATGGAAAGATGCAAAACATTTTATTTTTGAAAAATTCAGATCGAATGCAGAGAAACCCATAATTTTTTTAACTACTTTAATAATAATGTAGATACCATATATACAATAATCTAGATGTGGCCCAAAATGACGATGAGTTTGACACCCCTGGTCTAGCAGAGTTAAAAAAGACAAATGATTAAAAGAAAGATCATATTAATTAAACACAATAGAGGTACATCAACAAACAAACAAAACTAATGCCTAAGCTGAATCTATGTAGGACATTGGGAATGTCTGAAAAAGTTGAAAACACTGCTATGTATTTAGCCAAAATAAGTGTTCAAACCACCTACCTTACAAATCCCGGACAAAAGTTGGGCTTTCTGAGCTGCAGGATCACCTAAAAAATGACAGCAGTAAGTTGTCCTAAAGCAATCATTTAAAGATCTTTTTTTTGTCTGAGGCCTTGTGTTTTATACAGTACATACAAGATAATATCTAAATAAGATTGTAAAGTTTTTAAGATTATTTCAAATGTTTGCTGTTTGGTTGAGAACTAATCATATTTCCTAAAAATTTGTTTTAATTCCTTGGAAAAAGAATGCCCGGTGAAGCTGATGATAGGGGAATAAAGAGTATGGGATATAACATAATTCATGCATGTTTTTATTTATTTATTTGAACAAGACTTGGCTTTTAAAAGATCTAAGAAGTCTAATAAACACGCATTCAATCTTGCTGTTATAAGATGTTTGTAATCAATGACATTAAAAGCAACATGGTTTCTGCTAATTGCTTATGGCAAAGTTCAAGAAGCATCTGCAATAAAGAAAAGCTGTGATGTTAATAACCTGACAATCAGGTTATCATCATCTTTATACCATCCCTCTCCATCTGATTAAAAACAAATTTGAATCTAATATAATTAAGTGTCGATGTGAATGTGTTATTTGGACTTCATTATTGGGGTCCACTGAAGTGTAGCTAGCTTAATGATGCACCCTGATTGTTTGGAGTCCCCTACAAATCCTGAAATTATTTATTTAAATGCTTAGTTGTTAGCAAGTGAGTAATTAAAGCTAAATGGCTAAAGTAATCGCCATTGATATAAAAGCACAGCTGGTATTACCATGGGCGCCGTCAGTAGGGGGGAGGTTAGGATGATTCGGAGGGACCGGCACAGACAGGGGGCCCTTTGAGGGCTATGAATATATATTGTCTTGTGTACGTTTTTAAAATGAAATATTTCATTTGATCTGTTAAAATAAGCATATAATATATGGTAGGGATTCGATATAAAAAAAAATAAATCCTCGAATTATGTATGATATTATCATTTCACCCCTCTCCCTTACTGAATGGTATCGTCTGACACTGGCAGCAGCATATGTGAAATGTGTACAGCAGGCTTCGCCTACGTGAACAATTCCTTCCCTTCACTGCTGTGGAAGATCTTTTCTGTCAAGCTGTTGCTCAATTTAGGTCAAAGTAGGATTAGCTTCTAAAACCCAGTGTTACAACTTTTCAGTTTTGTGTGTCCGCCGCTGTGAGATACAGGAGGATGTATGGATGCTGAACTAGCCACGTTGCTACTGGATTGGTAAGTAATAAATGCTTGCTCCTGGGTTATTCGGGCATGATGATGCGATACAGTGCCAGGAAAATTGTTTGATAGTTTACCAACTGACACGCTGTCAGTTTGATGTTTTGTTCTTTTGACTGTACTTGTAAACTTGTTCAGAAGCACTCCATAGAGATTCCCTCATCTGCTTCGGCTGTCGGCTCGGTCTTGCTGATGGCCAGCAGCCCCTATGTCAAGATGCAAAGAGTAAGACACCACTGTATTTATGGTTGTTTATGCGTTTTGGTTTACTATATGGTTTCAGCACATTTCGTAGTGAGTTACCGCTGCATTAAAGTGCGCATTATTTAGTTAAAGTGATGTTTTCGGACTTAAATTAGTGCTAACTCGTTAGCGGAGTAGCTCTGTAGATCTTCACGCCATGGTGATGTGATACAGTAGCTTTGCTCAAATTTCTCCACGTTAGCTCAAGAACCCCCTTTTTTCTCTGTTAACTTATAAATGCAGTCAAACACAAGATATTATATTGACTATCAGTTGACCTTGCCTCTGTCAAAATGAGGTCTTGATCATTCTGAACAGTCATATACATTTAAACATTAGAATGTCCAAGGCAGTCATTTTGACCCTTTTGAAATATGCATATTAAATAACTTTGTCAAATTAAGTAATGAGGCCTTGTTGGTCCCTGACTTTTCCTAAAACTATGTGAATTTTAATAAAACTATTTTGAATATTTATCATGTGAATAATAATATGATCATTTCTACAAAGGATTTTGCACTGTTTTAATTTAGTTTGCAAAGATTCTGGATCAGATCATATGAAAGTATTCTGTGAAGGGTGGTTGGCAGAGATGGATCATACTGTATTTGACAACATAGGGGATCATGTAGTAACACAATTCCACATCTTCAAGAGATGCACTGAAACCTCTCAAACAGCTGAAAGTAGTTTGCACAGTAGCTGGCAGAGGATTTCTATCAGAGCTTCTGCCTGCAAGGAGTTGCCTGCAACCAGGAGTTGAGTATAGGTTTACTTTTTTATTACAGGTAAAATATTTAAGTCTTCTCTGGTTTTAGTATCTTTAGTTATAATCATTCCCAAAGATTTTACCTCATTTTAACTGGAATCACATATAAGTCCGTTTGCTCTATATCATGTATTGACATAAGCTCACATTTTTTAAATGTAAATGGAATCCCCATGTTTTAGAAAATGTTCAAATTTTGTTGATTACCAAAAGGGATCTGGACAGTTTTTTTTTAGAGATATAGCTAATAACTCAGCAGTTAAAATAAATAATTAGGGAGAAAGGGGACAGCCCTGCTGGATTCCACGATTGATAGTGAATCCTTTAGGTGTTCCTTGGGGGAGAGAAACCAACCTATTAATATCCTCATACATTATATGTATCGCTTTAATAAACTACAGAATCCAAAATATTCTGACGTTTTTATAATACATGTATGTTCAACAGAATCAAATACGTAAAGATCCAAATATTAAAATGAAACCCATATCTTCCATCAAAGAATTATAATCTACTAAATCAAGGACTAATCTGATTTTATTATGTATAGGTATCTTTTATAAATCCTGATTGTGTTTTACCATCTGTCCAATACCACTTTTCAAACAATTTCCAAAAATAAGAGTAAATAATTTGTAATCCACTTACATTGGTAGTGCAAGAGCAAAACAATGAATTTAAGGTGGTCTAACAGTACAGAAGCAGTTATATATGATCCACATAAAGTCTGATTGACTTAAATATATGAGAATGATAGTAAAAATACCATAAAGTGCATGATTTCATGTAAATTAAAATGAAAAAAATCTCAGCTGTGTTGGGGGCCCTGCCAAGATTTTTGTCATGGGGCCCAATATTCTTAGCAGCGCCCCTGGGTATGACAGCCAGGTTGCCCGAAGCTTTTAATGTATGACTGTGAATAAACCTCAAGGCCCTTATAATGGCTTTCATTTTCATATTCACAAATGCAGAGGCAACAATGCACATTCTTTTCCATATCATACAACGAGGGGGAATAACATTTTTGTTAGTCCACTGGAACTTATAAAAAATAGCAGCCTATATTTTTCTTTATATATATTTTCAAACTAAAATATATACTGGAAAAACTGAAAAATGCTTGAAGATTTGGCTTTCCTACAAGTCACTGAACTATTATTCTTTCACATTGGAGTTACATGAAGTTCACCATTTTGTGGCATCTGTAAACAGTTAATTACTCTGCATTTCTTGGTTTTGCCTCAGAAACAGCATGTTCGATGCCATTCCACAAAATTTCTTTAAGATTAAGGGAATTGGACAGTTAACTCCATAAAATCAATCTTGCTGGTCGGGATCCAACAAGTGATTACTGTCTTGTTTGGCATTGCTGTTTTATCCACACACACGCGCACAACACCATAGTAAGAGAAACATTGCAATTATATGATGGCTGAGTAACCATGTTTGTCATTTGTCTGTGGCTTGGGTTTAGTGTTTTGGGAACATCAGACAAACTATCTCCTGCTTCTAGGCCGAACAAGAAAAATTGTTTTACCTGCCGACAGCTAGGTTTCATATACACATCGTCTAATTATTACCATACTTACAGGTAACTGTAGACCTTTGATCAACCTAAAACTAAGCCTTGAATAGCCATTTTGACTAATCTGTAATCCATTCAAAAGTTTTTTGTTTGAAAGAATTTGAGATTGTTTTATACTAAGCAGCCTATTGAACTCAAAACTGCATTTTTCTACTCTAAATTACTTTTTATATCAAATTACAGGTATGCTGTTCTGAATTGTCTCAACCTAATTATTTTACCCTGAGAGTAAAAGTTTTCGGAGAGGAATGCAATATAAAAAAGCATAGCATTTTCTGCCTTTGTCCCTAAATTGGGGCCACACGTTTGAAACCTGTTTCCTTAGAATATCTAACACACTATTATTTTAAGGACAGCACCGTTCAATTTCTGATTCAGTGACAGATTTAGCGAAGTGGATGTCATGTCTGTTGAGAGGGACTGCCTTTTTTGGATTTGTTGAACTGCTATTAATCTGAAACAGAACAGTATCAATTTCAGTTGGCATTGCCATTTGACTTGATTAATTTCTGAAATCTGTTGAATTTTCTTCCATTTAAGAAATGTTGACTGATTTGTGTCCAACTGCAAATTGGTGCATTCAGCCCCAAACACCAAAGGTTTAACTTGTTTGACACTTAGAATGATTGTTCATTTCCCTGCTTGAGAGCTTTAGAATAATCAGATGTTTGGATTTATTTTTCACAGGAGCCCTTACCTCTTTTCATAAGAATGCTTTTGTGCTCACAACAAAAAAAGTTGCAGAAACAAAGCTGATCCGACTAAAAATCCCAGACCAATGCTTTGCTAGAAGAGCGACAGAGCTTCCATATCAGGCATCACATTGAAAATGTGTGGCTGTATTTATGGAGAGAACATGCTTGTTGCCCTTCATTATACTAGGGAGAGGATATGTTAGTAAACTACAGACATCGATTGCCACATTGGTGTACTCATTTGTTTTATTGAGGTGTTAATTGATTTGACATTTTGAGTCTCTGCACTTAAAAATATCTTACATTTTTCATGTTCGCCATTAGGATGCATATAAATGAAGTTTTTGATACGTTTGCCAATAAGATTAAGCACCTAAGGCAAGTTGCATTTACCTGTTGGCTGGAGAGCTCCCTGCAGGTTTGCTGATATCCATCTTTAGCTTCCTTTCCTTCCCTCTAACCGTCAAATCCTCCTTATGTAGTTTGGAAAAAACCTTTATCTGGAGAAGTCATGAATGTCCTATTCATCTTTTACTTTATTCACCACGAATATACACAAGCTTGTATTTATGTTCAATTTTCTTTAAACTATACAGTCAAAAATATATATACAGTCCCACTTGTGTTGGAGTAGGATATTGCACAAACTCTTGTGTAAGATAGATGCAGCATATTGCTCTGCGTCTCTGCTAGCAGTGCTGATAATTGCACAAAGTGGAATAATTAAGATAGAGAACTAAGTATAATTTTACACTTCAATGTGCTGCTGCAGGATGTCCACATCAAATTTAAGATCAAATCTTAACCTTTTGATTTGCCATTTACCGCCTTACTTTTCCAAAGTTGTTTTTTCTGCTTTTCTGTGTTTTATTTGTTCCTTGAGTTCATGTGGTTTTTAAATGTAATTAAATTTAGTTTATTAATACAGTCCCAAATCAGAAATGATATCATCTCAAGGAAAGTCCTTTCAATTCAATCATACATACATTCATCAGTTTAAACATTTCTATAAGGAATCCCAGCAGATTTCATTGAGACATTGCAGTTGTGCCCTTGTGATGCAGACTCCAATCAAAGTAATTCCTCTTACTGAGCAAGTGTATAGCGAGAGTGGGGAGGAAAAACTACCCTTTAACAGGAATAAACCTCTGGCAGAACCTGGCTCAGTATGAGCAGCGATCTGCTGCGACCGTATGAGGGATTGAGAAGACAGAACAAAAGTAACTGGGGTAGGAGTATCTTTTATATTAGATAACGTTGATAACAGGACACACAATGAGCATCATGGTAGTTGATGCCTCCCCTCCAACAAAGCATCACAGTTAAGCAGGATGGCTGACCACATGTAGCTTTTGTGGAGAGAAAAACACAAAAAAACCAATGTCAAAATCAAAAGTCAAAAAGACAAAAAAAAAACATTGATTGTATACAAAAGAGGGATGGAATGCCTTTTTTTTGGAATCTGATCTGAAAAAGAGTAAAGTAAAGTGATCATTCTGTCCTCCAACAGACTAAGCCTATAACAGCAGACTTTTTATGTCGCTATTTTATATTAGTTTTCCTTTTTAAAATGATTTTCTAACAAATTACGTACAGCACTTTTGACCTGATGAACTGGATTCAAATTTGCTAAACAGTTTTCGTCATGACATTGATGACTGAATGGACCACAAATTTATGTATGTAAAGAATAAAATGTTAATGAGGTAAAAACCTAGAAATGAGTCTTGATATTAACATTATTGCTGTGAGGAATTCCTTTTAACTTTTTGGACATTATTCTTTTTGTAAGGAAGTGAAATTTGCTTAACTGGGACGGAGTTTTTTTTTTTTTTACTTTGTACATGCAGTAAGTTTCTCAGAAAATAAATGGTGTACAAACAAAATTTCCGTTTGCAAAGACATTTAGCTTGAAAAGTGATTCACTGTTCAACTTCTCCAAGAAAAAGTAATCACAACTATGGTCTGAAAATTAATGAGACTGTTTGATACTGGCATATTTACTGCCTGTAGAGTCTTTTTTTAACAGTTATCCGAAAATCATTAGGAAAAGAATGTTGTAGCAACATATCTGCTGTGCCCTTGCCTTGCTTTTTTTTTTTTCTTTGTTTCTTATATTGCCAGAGTTGAGGACCTGAGGTAGTACTGAGTGTGGGAAAGCCTGTGGCACTGACACCAAGGAGATAAACAGGTTGGAGGAAGGCCCCTGGGGTCCTGCTGCAATGAATGTGAACAATGAGTGTGTGCTTTCTCAACAACCATGGGTCTTGTTTCTTCACTACCATGGGGTATTTGCTTTTACTTACGAGAGAGGGCAGGCAGGTAGAATATTCCCAATTCCCATCTTCCTTGGCTGTATTTTAGCTGTACCTTTGACTTGGTACACTTGGGAATTAAGCATCAGGCCTAAGGTTGAAAATTTATACCTGTAAGGATAATTGGTCCTGTTTAGGGAGGAATTTGAAGAGAAGATGACTAATCTATATAAAAAAAGAAGAATGTGGTGTACATGGAATAATGGAAGCCCTGGGGTCAAGTCATTGGAACAGGAAAATTGGGTTTGAAATTGTAATTTCAAACCCACAGGTGCCATCAAGTCCCTTAGATCCCATCCCTCAGGTTATAGGAGGGCTCAGTTTTGAGATGTTTTTCTGCTGTGCCTTCCAATAGGTATACTGGTGTGAGAGAGAATAGTCTTTAAAATGAGACCAGGAAATTGTGCTGGCGGTAAACATGTCTGGCAGGTGCAAAGCTGATCATTACGATAATTGTGGCAATCAAATGAAATAACAATCCTTCGTTGCTCGAGTCCAAGCAATGAGTGTGATGGTTCAGATACAAATGTGCCTCTGTCCATTTTCCACTTTATATAAATTTGCTCAAAGGGTCTGTTGTCTTACTCTGTGTGAGTAACGAGTCTGTATTATTATTTCCTAGATAGCGACTACTCATCAGGTCGAGAAGTCCTTAAAACCAAAGCTCACACTTCAGTGTCAGTGAAGATCTCAATTTCACTGCTATTGGAGAAACCTCAGACTGAGGGTGCTATCGTGTATCCAGGGTTATCTCATTAAAGGTAGATGGCTTCTAAGAATGTGTGTCCCCACCTGAAATGATACACGAATACATTTTCTTTTCGTCTTTTCAAGGAAAAAGATCTAGCATTTGAGGGCTTTCCGAATGGTCTTGCAAGAATAATTTTCACATACTCATTACATTTAAAGAGCAAAGACATATAAAAAGAAAAAAACATCAAAGCTGCTCTGAAATTACTATTCCTTTATGGTTTCCAATATCAAAATAACTTTGAAGTTTCGTGTTGCTCTTTTGTAAACCTTACAAAAGAACTGACAGCCCATGCTTTAAGATCTCCTGGTCTTCATTGGATATGTACAGGTGTGGGTGACCTTGTCTGGTTTCTCTATAATTGAATGACCTGTAGCTTCGAATAAAGACTGCTCATCAGCAAGCACTGAGAGGTGGTATAATCTCTGAGTTCATTGAGGTGTCAGGATAACAAATGATTAGACAGTCCAAGGAGAGGCTAAGCTATATATATGTTTGAGAACCCGAAATGACTGAACTGGAAATATCAATGTGTCAGTCAGGTTTCTTACAGCTGGAAACACACATAAAGTCATAATCTGTAACTTGTTCTTATGTCTATAAAGTACATGCTTCCCTTATGACTCCTTCAGTTTTTTTTTACCTCCTTCCCTACTTGTACACCACTTTTGAGTCCTCTCCGGGCTTTGCTCTACACAGAGAAATGTTTAATATTCCCCTATGGAGTAGGACAGGTTTTTTAGTTATGTAACTAGGCCCTTCTTCTGCTCTTGCTACTTTTGCAACTCTCTGTCCTTCCCCTCTCGCTCTGTATGTCTTGTCTTCCTTTTTTAAATGCTTTAATTGTTAGAAAAGGCTCGTTGAGCTCCCTCCAGGCTTGAGCTTGTGACATCTGCTGCACACATTTGTGCCACACAAAGGCTGCAGACAGACTGCATAAATTGAACTTCTCCTTTTCTTTGTGGTTCTTTTTTGTTTTTTCCTCATCTGCCTCTTTATTAATACAATTCCTCAGTGTAGAGATGCTTCCTTAGGTTTTTTTTGTCACTTACCTATTCCGTTTAAAAATGTTTCTACTAGTAGTGCTGAATATATTAACATGCTGTCCAGTGGAAACTACTGTGTTCAAACCTGTTTATCTAATTAACAGTGGGAAAATACTAAGTATTGAACACAAGTTCTTGTTAGTAAATTTACTTATGACATTAACTTTCACAAATAATTCCAAACAAATGGGTTATAGGGTATAGTATATACTAGGATAACCCTAGTATTTACCAAACCAAATTTCAATAGAAAATATATGGAAAAAATTTAAGATTTCCAGATCCTTCAAAATTTGAAGAAAGATTTGTGGAAGGACTGCTCAAAATCACAACTGTATTCCCCACGGTAGTTTTAGGAAAATACACTGACAACCATGAACAACAAATAGCTTATTCCCATGCTACAGATTATATCTCCATATCAAGTAGGCCAGGTCAAGCAGACCCCTTGAGGTGAGGCCTCAGCCTTAGGCTGTGCTCCAGTGCAATATGTCTTGGTGCTCTAGCCCTCTTAGTCCTCAGGGTAAATGCAGTGCGGTAACAAAGTAATTCCTTTCTTGTACAAATACAATGATTCATTTACATTGTTCAGGCTACAGCTCCACCCAATTAATGTGAAAAAAAAAAGTTGTTGGCTTATTTACTCACTAAAATAACAGCTCAGCCGATTCTTGTTTCTGGAATACGACAGAAAAAAAGGGATGTCAAGGAAAGACACTGGGCTGTCTCAGGAAGTGACAGAGTGCTACACAAGCAGCTACATAACTCTTCCTGCTGGAGATGATATTTGGACATTCCTTTACAGATCCCTTGAAGATGAGACTCAAGAAATCGAGAGAAGCCATTCAGGCAGTCATGTGAGTGCGAAAACAAAGCGGCTGAAGAATGATGACTGATATGCAACAACAAAAAGAGACTATTTGGAATTGTAGTGTTGGCTTTATTTAATCTGATCTAAAGGATTCCCACTTAAATGGCATATGTCAAGCTTGTTACTCAGACAGTGTCTATTTTATCACACTACAACCATTAAATTTAATTAAAACCTTTAGTGGGGTTTTATGTGATAACCTACACGAAGTAGAGCATGTATATGAAGTAAAATTGAGATTGTGTTTTTCAAAACTGTTTAGAAATAAAAGTCTAAAAAAAACACTAGTGTGCATTTGTACTCAGAATAAGTAAAAGCAGAGTTTGGTTATAAGTCAATGATCCAATATTTGGACATCTCACGAAGATCTTTTCAATCTATAATCTGAAAATTTAAAGATTGAACTACAAAGACATGGCTATTCAGCCAAACTAATAGGAGACTCAATGAGAGTATTACTCATAAAAACAGCCTTATGGCCAGTTGAGGTGGCTCGAGCGTCTGGTCAGGATGCCTCCTGGATGCCTCCCTGGTGAGGTGTTCTGGGCAAGACCCAGTGGGAGGCGACCCAGACGAAAACCCAGGACTCGCTGGAGGGACTATGTCTCTCGGCTGGCCTAGGAACGCCTCGGGATTCCTCCCGAGTGGCTAGGGAGAGGGAAGTTTGGGTCTTTCTGCTTGAGCTGCTGCCCCTGTGACCCGACCCCGGATGCTGCGGAAGAAGATGGATGGATGGATGGGCAGACTATGGCTGTCCAAAGTAGCTCTGGAGAAGCTACAGAGATTCCACAACACAGGTGGGAGAATCTGTTAAAACAAAAATATGCCTTCCTCAAATCGGGCCTTAACAGAGGAGTCAAAAGAAAGCTTTTGTTGAAAGAAAGCCAGGAGAAATACTGCTTCATTTTTTTTGCAAACCTTGTAGCAGATGTCGCAAATGTAGAAAAACAGCAGAACAACAACTGCTAACTGATTGCTTCATAGAGACAAATAAATGGATGGAATTTTATTTTACTGTCACCATCACTGATACAGTGGGGCAAAAAAGTATTTAGTCAGCCACCGATTGTGTAAGTTCTCCCACTTAAAATAATGATAGAGTTCAGTAATTTTCATCATAGGTACACTTCAACTGTGAGACACAGAATTTGAAAACAAAAAATCCAGGAATTCACATTGTAGGATTTTTAAATAATTTATTTGTAAATTATGGTGGAAAATAAGTATTTGCTCACTTCAAACAAGGAAGATCTCTGGCTCTCACAGACCTGTAACTTCTTCTTTAAGAAGCTCTTCTGTCCTCCACTCGTTACCTGTATTAATGGCACCTGTTTGAGCTCGTTATCTGTATAAAAGACACCTGTCCACAGCCTCAAACAGTCAAACTACAAACTCCACTATGGCCAAGACCAAAGAGTTTTCGAAGGACACCAGGAAAAGAATTGTAGACCTGCACATGACTGGGAAGAGTGAATCTACAATAGGCAAGCAGCTTGGTGTGAAAAAATCAACCATGGGAGCAATTATCAGAAAATGGAAGACATACAAGACCACTCATAATCTCCCTCGATCTGGGGCTCCACGCAAGATCTCATCCCGTGGGGTCAAAATGATCATGAGAACGGTGAGCAAAAATCCCAGAACCACACAGGGGGACCTGGTGAATGAACTGCAGAGAGCTGGGACCAAAGTAACAAAGGTTACCATCAGTAACACACTACAACGACAGGGAATCAAATCCTGCAGTGCCAGACGTGTCCCCCTGCTTAAGCCAGTGAATGTCCAGGCCCGTCTGAAGTTTGGCAGAGAGCACATGGATGATACAGCAGAGGATTGGGATAATGTCGTGGTCAGATGAAACCAAAGTAGAACTTTTTGGTATAAACTCAACTCGTCGTGTTTGGAGGAAGAAGAATACTGAGTTGCATCCCAAGAACACCATAACTACTGTGAAACATGGGGGTGGAAACATTATGCTTTGGGGCTGTTTTTCTGCTAAGGGGACACGACGACTGATCCGTGTTAAGGAAAGAATGAATGGGGCCATGTATAGTGAGATTTTGAGCCAAAACCTCCTTCCATCAATGAGAGCTTTGAAGATGAAACGTTGCTGGGTCTTCCAACATGACAATGATCCCAAACACACCACCCGGGCAACGAAGGAGTGGCTCCGTAAGAAGCATTTGAAAGTCCTGGAGTGGCCTAGCCAGTCTCCAGACCTCAACCCCATAGAAAATCTGTGGAGGGAGTTGAAAGTCCGTGTTGCTCGGCGACAGCCCCAAAACATCACTGCTCTCGAAAAGATCTGCATGGAGGAATGGGCCAAAATACCAGCTACTCTGTGTGCAAACCTGGTAAAGACCTATAGTAATCGTTTGACCTGTGTTATTGCCAACAAAGGTTATATTACAAAGTATTGAGTTGAATTTTTGTTATTGACCAAATACTTATTTTCCACCATAATTTACAAATAAATTCTTTTAAAATCCTACAATGTGAATTCCTGATTTTTTTCCCCACATTTTGTCTCTCACAGTTGAAGTGTACCTATGGTGAAAATTACTGACCTCTGTCATCATTTTAAGTGGGAGAACTTGCACAATCGGTGGTTGACTAAATACTTTTTTGCCCCACTGTATATCCGAAGGACAAAATAAAGACAACACCTCTGTCATGTACTGCTCTGTCTCTTCTTTGGTCCAAGCCTATGTGTATCAGTTTTAGAGCTCAGAACTGTCCTCACGCAAACTCTTCAAGCAAAGCTGGAAGTGAAGAAGTCATCTCAGTGTCTCCTGCTTATTTCTTTTCTGAGCGTCTTCCATTCTTCCGACTGACTCTCACATCATGATCCAGAAAAAGGAGGAGGCACCGTGCTGCTGACACACTTCCCAGCTGTCAAGGTGCATTGGCTACTCTGCAGTGCCAGCTCCATGGCTTTATTTTAGCTGATGCCTCTGGGCTTTATCATAATATCATTATTTACAAACCATTGAGCCCCGTGTTTAACTAATAAAGTAAACAAACTGAAAATGGAGTAGGGGGAAGCCAAGGGATGCTTCATGACATCATTAATGAGGGAAATGAAAGTAATGTGCAGCATTAGTCTGAAGAGCTATAATTAAACAAGAAAGTCTGTTGCCGAGTGTGTTTTTTCTGCATTGCTGAAGGCAATGCATACATGTCTGCAGCAGGGGAGATAACACTGCTCTGGTCGGGGATTTCTCCTAAAGCCAGCAGTAGCCTCAACTTACAGGCAATCTTTTAGGCTAAAAAATGTCAGGAGCCACCTCTGTGCTTTCTGACTGATTTTGGAGATGGGTAGCTGTTGGTAAGAAATTGGTAAGAAGTTCTGCATGTGTAAACAATATATTGACTGGTTATTCTATTAGCATTTGCACTTAGTATTAAAAATGATGGCTTCTGACTTATCGATAATGGTTTGACATTGTGATTAATAAAATCCTTAAACACAGACTGGTCAGTATTGGCCTCTTAAATTGTACAGTTGGATGGTTGGAGAATTAACACTTTCATAAATCACAGAAAGTGAAGGTGTCTATATTGCCCAAATGCAGGGGGGCAGGACAAACTGATGCAGAAATAAAAAATAAAAAAAGCTAGAAGACATATTGAAAATGAGTCCAAAGAAGAGATCAAATCGAAACAAATCCAAGAACAGGAGGCAGGAGGGTAGACAACAGCAATAACTGATAATGAAAGAATGGGGAGAGTGATATCTGAGATGAAGAAGAGGTGATGCACTGGATAAATAAATAGCTGAACCAAAAGTGAAATGCAGAACCCAGACGACTAAATATTCACTCAACAAAACCTAACTCAAGAATTAATCCAGATACAGAACCAAAAGATAAGAGAAAAAAACAGGATTACAAGCTACCCAAGACATACATGGAACATAGTACACAGCATTTCAAAACTACACACTCTGGATAATATTTTTCATGATGCTATGATAATTATTTAGATTTTTTATTGAAACACACTTTTTTCCTCTTTTATGATGGATTGCATGATTTATCCACTCACAAAATGGAGCTTTAGTGTATTTTAGTCTGCGTTCACTGACTGCTTTTTCTGCAGTACACCCTTTCAAGTGATTAACACAAATAGTAAATCAGCCCATTACACAGCAGCAAATAAAAACATCTTGGAACCCAGCAACAGTGAAAACAACTGCAGTTTAAACCAGCCATCAAAATGGGAAAGAAAGGGGCTACATTGGATTTAGAATAGTTGCTGGTGCCAAGACAATGGTCTGAGTATTTCAGAAAGTTATTATCTTTAGGGAGTTTCATACTCAATCCTCTCTCCGGTTAACAGACAAAAAGTGAAAATATCCAGTGAGCAGTTGTTGGTTGTAGAAAAAAGCTTTCTTGATATCAAAGGTCAATAGCAACTCCAATATTCCACCACATTCACAGTACTTCAGTGGCCTTGACAGTCCTCAGATCTCAATCCACCAGGGCCTCTTTGGGATGTGGCTGAACAAGGGAATCACATTAGCTGATAAATTTATAGCAAAAGCACGAAGCTATTTTGTCAACATGGACCAGAATCACTGAGAAATATCTGTGAGATACCTTCCTCAAGCTATGCCATGAAGGATTAAATCATTTTAGAAAGCAATGGGTTCAATGAGTTGTACTTGATAAACTGACCAGAATACATCTATTTGGACCACCTGTCATATTTTCCAAAGGCATTTAAATACAGTTCCTACTATCTCACGCACTGTTTGCAAACTCATTTCTTGAGCATTTTTTATGTGCTTATCAGTTACTTTGATGCATCTAAACGAAAGACTGATTATGTATGTGTATGTATGTAGTATATAATTCAAAGGTGTTGATTGCTGTAACTTGTCATCTTTTTATCTGTACTGTTGCCTGTTTTGTCCAGGACTCTCAAAATATAAATTTTTTAATTGGTCAAGTTTATATTCCTGGTTAAATAAAGGCTGAAAGAAATTATATAAATAAATAAAAACATTTAAATCTGCAGGCATGTCTACTTGAAGCTTTACTAAATGAAGAGAGGAAGTGGGACAGTGTGACACCAGGCTTTACATGCAAGCTACCAAGCCAGAATGAGAGATGTTTTGGTCAGCATCTAAATCTCCTCTTTCATCCCTGTCAGTTCTGAAATCAACAACAACCTTATAAGATCTGGATGTTTGCTGCCTTTATAACAGACAGAGGCCACACTGGTGTCCCACCTTGTGTTGTGTGCCCTGAGTTATCTTGATAAAACACAAAGCCCAGGATCTGGTGTCACAGCAGTGCTTGAATCCATGGAAATAGACTTTTTTTCTTTTTATTAAAAAAAAAAAAGTTCAAAAATTCAAACTTTTGAGTTTTGCAAAAAGTCAAAAGTATTTTGCAAAACATTACATGTAAAACCTTACTTAAAAGCACATCTACAGTATTTACTGAAATGCCAAATTTGTTGGAAGTAATGACGAAGCACTATTGGTAAGCCTCGTTGGTAAATTTCCACTTGGGGACTAACTTACTGAATTTTTTTAGGTTTAGGTTGCCTGTATATTACAATCCTTCAAACCCAGGAGCACAAAAAGAAGCAAACATTTTAGTAACGTTAAGATTTAAATAACATAAGACTTTGAAATTGGTGTGATGTTGATATTCTGCCGTAATCTTGTTAAAAGGGATTTTTCTTTTCAACACTGACCTTATTTATAGTATTCATTACGTTCATTTACGCTCCCAGAATTTTTGTGTTACTTCGAGTCCTTTGGGAGAAGTTTATGTCCATTCCCAATCAGCGTATATCCATACCGTGGGAATTATGGGGCATCTAAAGTGCCACCTCTAAATAAGGCATTATCTGCCACAAAACTCCTTTATTTCTCCGTTTTGTTGTGAATCACAAGTGCTATTCCTTTCGGAATTCGGATTGTCTCAGGGGTGCTTTGTTGTTTGCTTCAGGGGGCTTTTATTTTTTATTTTCTTTATACATGCATTTTCGTAAAGAAAAATATATAATTTGTTTTTAATTTTCCTTATTATGTGAATTTTCATCATGAAAAACATAAATATTGTTTTTATTTTTCCTTATACATGCATTTTAACAGAAAAAATATATATGTTTTGTTTTTCCTCTTCTTAACACGTGCATTGCTTGTTTTTACATTACCTTGTCTACTCTATTCACTTTACCTTATGCATTTCTGCCTCATTATGCAAATGAGGAGGGCTGCCCTTCTTGTTCCAACTTCACCACTATTAGTTAATAAACAGAGAGGAGCCAGATCTATGTGCAGATTGACTGAGCATGCCAACTACAATTCACTTCCTCCAAAGTCTGGAGAACTAACGGGTCAGATCCATTATCCATATCTACAGCTAACTGGAGTAGCCTCTCACTCAAAATGTCTACGCGAAACAATACATAGTCATCACTGACTGTATTATTTTCAGCTAACATAGCAACAGGCCTTAATACTTTTGCAATCGTCTGAGGCATCTCCGGTAGGACTTCACTTCCTGTCAAACAAGGCGTTCTCCCAAAACGGCCAAAAGCGCAGGGATGCACATTTGATCTGCATATCGATCCTGTTCCTTCCTGTTTATTGACCTCATTTGTTTAATGAGGCAGAAATGCATAAAGTACAGCAGAAAGAGGAGACAAGGGAATGTAAAAACAAGGAATGAATGTATAAGAAAAAAACAAAACAAAGTATAGATTTTTTTGATGAAATTTTATGTATAAGGAAAAGGAAAAAATATATATATTTCTTTGACGAAAATGCACAAAAGGTAAACAAAAAAGAAAACATATGCATTTTTTCGCAAAAATTCACGTGTAATGAAAAGGAAAAACAAAATATATATATATTTTTTTGCAAAAATGCCCGCATAAGGAAAAGGAAAGCAAAATATTTATATTTCTGACTTTTTTTTTAATTATGTCAGTTTTGGTCCTCCATATCCCACAACTCCAATTATATGGATGAACGCTGAATGGATTTACTTCTGAAGGACTCCAAGATGCAACAAACTTGTCTGGGTGAGTAAATGAACGTAAACCATTGGAAAAATAAGGTCCAGGTTGAAAAAATAAACAAACTTCCCCTTTTATATTCTTGCAGGAAAATCCTGAAGTAGGTGTATTCCAGGTGTTTTTCAGGATAATTGTACAAAAGATCATAGCCAAAATTCAGTCATCAGTAATAAAAGAGTCGGTTGGCTCGAAAGATAATTAGTCTTTATATGAAAACATTTTTCAAGAGACACAATCCAGTAGTAGCTTTGCAATTAAATGCATGATTCCAAACAGAGATATGAATCATAAATGACTCCTAGCTTTTTTTCCATGGGTTTTTGGGTTCAATTTCAGAGCTTGCAGAGTGATCATGGTTCACAAGTCAATTCAGAATGGCAGTTATCTCTAGATTTTCTGTTAAAAGGTTTCCTGGATCCCCTTCCGAGGGGAAATATTTCACTCAAACATGGAGACTAAGAGTATAGAGGAGAAATTTTTTTTCTCGTTGATTAAATTAAAAAAAATGCTGTTGAAGCTTGTAACATTAGTCCTTCATCTAATTGAATGTAAGGATGACTCTGAACAAGACAAGATAATTTCAGATTTTTTTAATGATCATTTAGTGAAAAAGTACACCTGCTGTGTAATACTTCAGATTTTCTTAATGAATCAGGCTTCTGCTTCTTCAGTGACCCTCATCTACTTTCCAACTCTAATTGCACTTCTTTCTTCCTTGATATCAAACAGAACCATCAGCCATCCCCATGTCTTGTTTCCAGTCGCAGCTTAGTAAGTGGATTCAAAGCTTTGGACTCAGTTGAAAGGCTTTTTGAATTATACCAGTTTAATGAGCAATTAAAGCTTTTTGGTCAACAAAACCACAACACACATTTGTGTTCCTTTTTGACTAGATGTAGAGGACAAGTTTATTTCAGTACTCAGACTCATAAACTATTTGTTTTGAAACTATGCTTTCACCGTTTACTTATGTTATCTATGAAGTGAAAAAAGGTGAATAATAATTTACTTTGCATGCTTGATCCGTTTTTTTTTCAGTCTGAACAAGTTTTACACTGTATATTTGCAATACCAAGCTGGTATCTTGTAGTGTTGTGGACGGCCTGAAAAATACAGTAATCACTGTATTCACTATATAATACAGTAATTAGTGTTTTGGCAGCTCTGTAAAAATTATTTGCTTTGATTTTGTAAGTTTAAAAACAGTCTAAAACGAAAAAAACATTGGTCTACATTTTACCATCCCTTGCAAAAAAAAAAATCGGCAGTAGCTTAAAAAGGGAGACCCAGACTTCCCTCCCCCCAGCCACATGGGCCAGCTCCTCGGGAGGAATCCCATGCCAGCCGGGAGATGTAGTCCCTCCAGCGAGTCCTGGGGCTTCCTCTTGGCCTCCTCCCGGTGGGACGTGCCTGGAACACCTCACCAGATGCCGAGCCACCTCAACTGGCTCCTCTCGATGTGGAGGAGCAGCGGCACTACTCTGAGCCCCCTCCGGATGACCGAGCTTCTCACCCTATCTCTAAGGGAGAGCCCAACCACCCTACGGAGGAAACTCATTTCAGCCGCCTGTATCCGCGATCTCGTTCTTTCGGTCACCACCCAACGTTCGTGACCATAGATGAGGGTAGGAACGTAGATCGACCGGTAAATTGAGAGCTTTGCCTTTCGGCTCAGCTCTCTCTTCACCACGACAGACCGGTATAGCACCTGCATAACTGCAGACGCCTTATCAATCCGTCCATCGATCTCCCGCTCCATTTTTCCCTCATCCGTGAACAAGACCCCCAGATTCGTAAACTCCTCCACTTGAGAAAGGACCCCATCCCCGACCCGAAGAAGGCACCCTACCCTTTTCCGGCTCAAGACCATGGTCTCGGATTGGGAGCTCTGCTGATATCTGACGTCAGTTATCATATACAGTTGTGGCCAAAGGTTTTAAGAATTACATAAATATTGGAAATTGGAAAAGTTTCTGCTTAAGTTTTTATAATAGCAATTTGCATATACTCCAGAATGTTATGAACAGTGATCAGATGAATTGCATAGTCCTTCTTTGCCATGAAAATTCCACTGCATTTAATCTCTGTCATTAAAGGACCTGCTGAGATGTTTTCAGTAATTGTCTTGTTAACTCAGGTGAGAATGTTGACGAGCACAAGGCTGGAGATCATTATGGCAGGCTGAATGGGTTAGAATGGCAGACTAGAAATGTTAAAAGGAGGTTGATGCTTGAAATCATTGTTCTTCCATTGTTAACCATGGTGACCTGCAAAGAAACGTTTGCAGCCATCATTGCGTTGCATAAAAATGGCTTCACAGGCAAGGATATTGTGGCTACTAAGATTGCACCTAAATCAACACTTCATATGATTATCAAGAACTTCAAGCAAAGAGGTTCAATTCTTGTTAAGAAGGCTTCAGGGCGTCCAAGAAAGTCCAGCAAGCTCCAGGATCGTCTCCTAAAGAGGATTAGGCTGCGGGATCGGCGTGCCACCAGTGCAGAGCTTGCTCAGGAATGGCAGCAGGCATGTGGGAGCGCATCTGCACCACAGTGAGGCGAATACTTTTGGAAAATGGCCTGGTGTTAAGAAGGGCATCAAAGAAGCCACTTCTCTCCAAAAAAAAACACATCAGGGACAGATTGATCTTCTGCAGAAATTATGGTGAATGGACTGCTGAGGACTGGGGCAAAGTCATATTCTCCCATGAAGCCTCTTTCCGAATGTTTGAGGCATCTGGAAAAAGGCTTGTCTCGAGAAGAAAAAGGTGAGCACTACTATCAGTCCTGTGTCATGCCAACAGTAAAGCATCCTGAGACCATTCATGTGTGGGGTTGCTTCTCATCCAAGGGAGTGGGCTCACTTACAATTTAGCCAAAAAACACAGCCATGAATAAAGAATGGTACCAAAAGACCCTCCACCAGCAACTTCTTCCAACAATTCAACAACAGTTTGGTGAAGAAAAATGCATTTTCCAGCACAACGGAGCACCATAAGGTGCCATAAGGTAAAAGTGATAACTAAGTGGCTCGGGGACCAAAACGTTGAAATTTTGGGTCCATGGCCTGGAAACTCATCAGATCTGAATGCAATTGAGAACTTGTGGTCAATCCTCAAGAGGCGGGTGGAAAAAACAAAAACCCACTAATTCTGACAAACTCCAAGAAGTGATTGCAGAAGTCCTGAAAAAGAAGGGCATAAATGTCATGTAATTGTCGGTAAAAGCCTTTCAAAGGTATGAAGTGCTTGTAATTTTATTTCAGTACATCACGTAAACAACTGTAATAAGCGTCCTCCAATCAGCTGAAAATATTCTACCAGATGGCCCTCCTTCTTTCGGATGGTTTCTGCTGCAAAAGTCCAGTCATGAAACTCAATCACATGTTAGTGAAATTCGCCATTTGGAACCCAAAATAGTTCACCAACATGATTCATAGGCTATGGCTGAAGAGGAAAACAATCAGCTGTAGGCCTAATTAGTGACGCAACTGCAAACCTCAAGTCTTCAGAACAGTCTTTACATGACTACAGAAGCTGTAGTTTCCATTACTTTTTAAATCTTCCGAGATATTTAGGATTAAAAACTGTTTGAAACGACCTCAAGTCTAGTTTCCTGGTACCTACTGAAGTATAAAATAATTGTAAATACGTTTAAACCAACTTTTATTACAGAGGTTTTTAAGGTTTTATTGTTCTACTTCAGATGCTAGAGTTAGAATATCTGAAGTAAGCTTTTTGTACGATGAACTACAAACTGCACAATCTTGGTAATACATCGGGAGGATGTATATGTTAAATAAACTCACACCTTAGACGAAAGTGTGGAAACACAGATGGAAGAACAACATTGTTTCAAGAGGAGCTTTGTCATGGGTCACTTTCAACTGTCAGCATTTTTTACACAGTGGGAGACATGTGAAATGGAGGTGTTAAAATGATTATTCAGTACATGCTAAATTTTTGGTAACCAATGAGAATGAATATATGCCAATTCTCTGAATCTTTTAATAAAACACTGCTTTCCACTGAAAAAAATGTAAATGCCCCCTCCTTGGGCTGCCAACTTACCGCGGTGGAGGGGTTTGAGTGTCATAATGATCCTAGGAGCTATGTTGTCTGGGGCTTTATGCCCCTGGTAGGGTCACCCATGGCAAACTGGTCCTAGGTGAGGGATCAGACAAAGTGCAGCCCAAACACCCCTATGATGAATGACAGCGTTGGACCAAGTGTTCCCTCGCCTGGACGCGGGTCACCGGGGCCCCACTCTGGAGCCAGGCATGGAGGTGGGGCACGTTGGCGAGCGCCTGGTGGCTGGGCCTTTACGTATGGGTCCCGGCCGGGCTTAGCCCGAAGAGGAAACATGGTTCCCCCTTCCCATGAGCTCACCACCTGTGGGAGGGGCCATAGGGGTCAGGTGCATGCAAGATGGGCGGTGGCCGAAGGCGGGGACCTTGGCGGTCTGATCCTCGGCTGCAGAAGCTGGCTCTTGGGACGTGGAACGTCACCTCTCTGGTGGGGAAGGAGCCGGAGCTGGTGTGCGAGGTTGAGAGGTTCCGACTGGATATCGTCGGCCTTGCCTTGACGCATGGCTCTGGCTCTGGAACCCGTCTCCTCGAGAGGGGTTGGACTCTCTTCCACTCTGGCGTTGGCCCCGCTGAGAGGCGCCGAGCTGGGGTGGGCATACTTGTTGCCCCCCATCTCGGCGCCTACACGTTGGGGTTTACCCAGGTGAATGAGAGGGTAGCCTCCCTCCGCCTACGGGTGGGGGGACGGGTTCTGACTATTTTTTGTGCTTATGCACCAAACAGTAGCTCAGATTACCCACCCTTCTTGGAGTCCTTGGAGGGGGAGCTGGAGAGTGCTCCTTCTGGGGACTGGGTTGGTTGACGCGGCTCTGCAATATTGCGTTGACATCGGGGGCAGTTCCCTTGGATTGGCAGACCGGGGTGGTGGTCCCCCTCTTTAAAAAGGGACAATCTTGTTTTTTCTGGGATACCAGAGCAGGCTGAGGAAGATGCTGAAGTAGCCGTGCGAAAGTTCATTCAACACCAGCTGAAACTGCCAGGCAACACGGTTAAAAACATAACCTTCCATCGGGTTAACCGGCTCGGAGGTAAGAAACCCAACAACACCCGCCCGCGACCAATTGTTGCGAAATTTGAACATTTAAAAAAAAAAACCACGTCAAAGGACGTGGGAGAGACCTTCGGGGGACGAATTACAGCTTTAATGATCACTTTCCGAAAGAAATCCTGGACAGAAGACGCGTGTTATTTCCAATTAGAAAAAAACATATTAGTGAGGGCTGTAAGGCTACGGTTAGTGTGGATAAACTGTATGTTAACGGTCAGATGTTTAGGGACCCTCAGGTTACTTCTTGGCTTTATTAGTCATATTTAACAGAGCCAAGACAGAATTAGTTTTATCAGACAACTATAGTTTAAAGAAGCACAGCTCAGCAGGCTGTTTTTGTTTGTAAATGTGGGTAGGGGCAGGGCTGTGCACTAGATTGCTTGGTTTTCTTTTTTTTTCTTTTTCTCTTTTTTCTTTCTCACATTTGTACCACCAAATCTCTTTATCACCTTTTTTCCTTTTTCTCTCACACACACAGACTTTTATCATGGCATATTCATGTTTTTCCATCATACTTTCATTCTGTACACACCTGTATGGTGCATTATTTCCCTCGCTCTATCTCTGCTTCTGGTTTCTTCAATCTGGCAACTCCATGGACAAACCAAAATTACACCTATATTCATCCTTTGCGATAGTAAATGTCTAAGGTTTATCTTAGCTCTATGAATCCTGTAAAATTTCTAACATGGAATATTCGTGGCTCTAGCTCCAGAGATAAAACGATTAAGATTTTCAACCATCTTACAAGATTGAAGGCAGATGTCGTCTTACTACAGGAGACTCATAAATCAAGTTCAACAGCTAATGATTTAAAAACACCAGAGGATCCTAATATATTTTCTTCATGCTATAACTCTAGACAACGAGGAGTAGCAATATTAATAAATAAAAATACTAATTTTAAAGTAATAGACACAGCTACAGATCCAGAAGGTAGATTTATAATATTAAAACTATTTATAAATAACCAAAAGTTATGTATAGTTAGTATATATGGTCCAAATGTTGACGACGCCTCATTCTTTCATACTTTCTCCTCGGTTTTGGCTAATCACATGGATTGCTCACTTGTTCTTGGGGGAGATTTCAACTTTGAACAAAAAAAAGAAATAGACAGGCTCAGTACAGCAGGTACTCAGCGCAGATGGCAATCCATAGATATAGTTAAACAGTACATGAGCGATTATGGACTCTGCGATGCATGGCGATCGCTTCATCCCAACGACAGAAAATACACTTTTTACTCAAACGTACATCATTCTTATTCTAGATTGGACTATTTGTTAGTCAGCAGCTCACTGTTGAATGACATTTCAGACACTGAGATACATCCTATAGTAATCAGCGATCACGCTCCTGTTTCTTTAAATTTAGCAAATAAAATTGCAACCCTTCAATATAAAAATTGGAGATTTAATATATCATTACTTAAGGATAAAGAATTTATTAAATATATTGAAAAAGAATGGGCTTCATACATGGAATTTAATGATCTCCATGGTATGTCGCCATCCACTCTATGGGAAGCAGGGAAAGCTGTGATTAGAGGTAAAATAATTTCATTCTCATCAAATAAAAAGAGAACAGAATATAAACATGTTCAGGAATTAGAAGAAACTATTAAATCATTAGAAGCTTCCTTGGATAAAGAGAGCTTAAGTAAAATAAGGAAAGCAAAATTAGAATTAAATGAAATTATTAATAAAAGGACAGTTTTTAATCCAAAGACTTAGAATAGAAAACTTTGAACATAGTAATAAATCAGGTAGCTTCTTAGCTAATCAGTTAAAAATAAATAAAGAAAAAACAACTATTTCTGCAATCAAAGAATTTTATGAGACTTTATACACACCAGAGATAAACCCTTCAAATAATGATATTGTACAATTTCTGGATAAAATAACTCTTCCTAAACTTTCAGACAGTCAAGCAAAGGCCCTGGATTCACCGCTAACAGTGTATGAACTCCAGGAGGCCCTCCAATCCATGCCTAATAATAAAGCTCCAGGTCCAGATGGATTTCCAGCAGAGTTCTATAAAGAATTCTGGAATATTCTGGCACCAACATTTTACAAAATGTTACAGGAAACAAAGGAAAATGGTCGAATACCACCAAACATGAATTCTGCCTACATCAATCTTCTATTAAAACCAGGGAAAGACCCTATGTCTCCTACCAGTTATCGTCCGATTTCTCTTATCAATGTGGATCTGAAAATAATTTGCAAAGCTCTTGCAAGAAGGATAGAGAAAATAACACCTCTAATAATCCACCCTGATCAAACAGGTTTTATAAAAGGTAGGCTCTCTTCAAAAAATTCACGTAGATTAATAGATTTAATAGATTATTCCCACTGTAAAAACGTCCAAACCAATATATTATCTTTAGATGCAGAAAAAGCATTTGATAGAGTTAACTGGAAATTTTTATTTGCAGCCTTAAATAAATTCGGATTCAGTAATTCTTTTGTAAATTGGTTAAAAATATTATACAGCTCACCAACAGCATGTATTAGGACCAATAATCAAACATCATCAAGGTTCTTTCTTCAGAGGTACCAGGCAGGGATGTCCACTTTCTCCCTACCTCTTTGCTATTTTTATTGAACCATTAGCAGCAGCAATCAGGCAAAATAATAATGTTAAAGGTATACAATGCAACAAAATAGAACATAAAATCAGTTTATACGCAGATGATGTACTACTTTTTCTACAGCATTCACAAACTTCCTTCTCTCAGGTAATTGAGTTAATAAAATCTTACTCAAGAGTTTCAGACTATTCCATAAATTGGTTAAAATCTACAGTCCTTCCAATCAACTGTTCTTACCAGAGTCCTGTTGCTTTACAGCTCCGGTCAGGAAATATTACATATCTAGGTATCCATATCTCACCAAGACTGGCAGACTTATCTAAGCTAAACTACGTCCCACTTTAAAAAAAAGTGGAAGATGATCTGGCAAGATGGAAATCCCTTCCAATATCACTTATTGGAAGGGTAGCTACAATAAAAATGATGGTTTTGCCTAGAATCAATTAATTATTCTCAATGATCCCAAGCAGACCATCACCTGATTGGTTTAGATCTCTGGACTCTTCTGTTTCTAAATTTCTTTGGAAAGATAAACCCCCACGTATCAGCTTAAAAACACTACAGAAGTCTTAAGATAAAGGAGGTCTAGACCTACCAAACTTTCGTCATTATTTCTTAGCTAACAGGCTCCAATACACATCAAGATGGGTAAAACACAGTTATATCGATGAGTGCTGGGTAGATGTTGAACAGACACTATGCAATAAGATAAAACTTTCAGATCTACCTTTTGTTAGCTCAAATATAAAACAAAATGAATGTTTTAAAAGTATTAATATCAGCTCCTCTCTGACAGCTTGGTGGGAATTTCCCCCTTATAGGGGGCTCGTTGTGGGGGGGCCTCGCCTGTGGTGCCGGCACCCACTGTTTAAATGCATCTAGACACTGAGGGCCCGGGAGGGGAGATGGGGATACCCGGCAGTATTCCCATGTCCCACCCCTCTGTTTTAAGTGCACATTAGAACAACACGCAACAACACCACATTCAGCGGGGGGAGAGAGGCTGGGGGTCATTTCCACATCCCTGTTCGTTGGACCATCAGGGGTCGGAGCCCGGGTAGAACATCAGGCTGTCTGGTCGGGGTCCTGGGCTGGTGGGCTGCTCTTGCCGGTGTGGGGACCTTGGCGGGCTGCTTGTCCCCATCCTGGTGGGCAAAGGGGTCTGTCTCCCGGGTGCAGGGGCAGGGTGCTCTATTGGGGCGTCTGTCCCTGGGAGTATGGAGTATAGTGTATGTATGGGGGGTATGAATGAGTGTATAGCGTCCTTTTTTCGTATGTCCTGTATTTGTAAGAATGTGTACGCATGAGAGGGAGGGTACGTATGAGTGTCTCTGTCTGTCTATGTCTACCTGTCAGGTTGGGTGTTTGGCTTCCCTCTGGCCTGATGCGTCTTCTTCCCCTCAGTTACTCCCCGTCGGTGATGGATGCTCCTGCCCGCTGGTTGATGATGGCTCTCGATGCCTGGGGCCGGGGGTCCCGGTTGCGGCCCGGCTCGGTCCTGGTGCATGTCTGGCGGGTCCTGGGTGGTCCGGTGTGTCGGGCGGCCGCTGTTTCGGGCCGATGTCCTCCTTGGATTGACTGGGGCACCTCTTATGGGGGTGCCGGGGATTGTAGAGTAGGTTGGTGCCATCCGGTGGATCAGTGGGGACCGTGCCTGGCGCCCAGGCCTCCTGCCGGTTCCAGGACTTCTGCTGGCTGGTCGGTTCATCTGGGGGGGGGCTGTCCGGCATTGGCTGGGCCTCTGATCTTGGCGCCCTGCGTGGTGCGGGATCTGGACCCAGGAGCTGGAAGATCTGGATGTCCAGGTGCTGGCTGGGCGCGGCCTGGGGAGGGCGTACATCCGCTGTGGCTCTTGCTGTGGCTCCCTGGCGTGTGGGTGTGTGGGGGCGGGCCGGGTTGTTGGCGGTGGGTATTGGTCCGGGGTGGCGGCGGCGTGTGTTGTCCGTCGGTTGGCTGCGGATCCCCCTTGTCTGCAGCGGCGGCGGGGGGCCCTTGTCGGCTGGTCCCTGGTTGGGGCCCCGCTGGGGGGCGGGGTGCCCCTACATAGCGGGGGCACCCTCCGGGTCCTTATCCGGGCCCGCCGTGACGTAGCGGTT
Organism: Apricaphanius iberus; assembly: GCA_028564705.1. NCBI lineage: Eukaryota > Metazoa > Chordata > Actinopteri > Cyprinodontiformes > Aphaniidae > Apricaphanius > Apricaphanius iberus. Next base: position 1,795,571 of record JAPXFQ010002988.1, read on the forward strand.
TCCGGGCCCGCCCTGGCGTAGCCGGTTTCCGGCGGAGCCCGTGGGCTCGTCACTGCGATCTCTCGGGCCCCAGCATTGCGGCTGGTGGGTGTTCCCCTGGGGCTTCCATCTGTTCCTCTCTTGGTGGGTGATCGACCCTGCGCTGATCCGCCTGTGGCCTCTGTACTGTGGGACCCTGGATGCATACATCTCTTGCCTCCTCCATGTCTGTGTCGATTCCTGTAGGACGGATTGACGGTTCCTTACACCAGCTATCAATCACTTGCATGGGGAAACCTTATTCAGACCTGCATGCTCACACACACATAGGTGTGGGGACATTGGTGTGGACGGACATATATTAAGCTGAGGTTATCATCATTAGTTAGTTGTTCACAGGAGCTTACCAGAAACATTTGTATTATGTTCATTAATCCATGCTTGTGTGTAGTGAATGTGTAATTCTTAGTTTATTCTACTAGATCCGAACTATTGGTTTGGTTCTGTACAGTTTGTTGTTTTTGTTTTGTATTACTGTTTCTCTGCCGTCCGGCAGAGGTGGAGGACTGGGATGTTTTCTTGTGTTCTTTGTTTGCCTCCCTGTCTTGTGTCGTCGGTTCGCGCCTCTGCTGGTCCGGTTTCTTTTCTTCACCTTCTTCCTTTCTCCCTTCTTGTCTCGGTTTAGTGTCCATGACGTCAGGAAATTGAACCCACAGTAATCACTAATAAAGATTTTTCATACATATACATCAAGTGGCGTACTACAGCGAAGCTGTAATACTCTACTTGGGAAAGTAAAACTGTTGGGCTTGTACTTGGTACTCAGACACCAATTCTGGGTAGCATACTGCTAGACAGGACACGTAAAAAATAAAAAATAAAAATAAAAATAAAGGGGGACCACAGAGTGTGTTCCAACTATAGGGGGATCACACTTCTGAGCCTCCCTGGTAAGGTCTATTCGGGGGTTCTGGAGAGGAGGGTCCGACGGATAGCGAAGCCTCAGGAGGAACAATGCGGTTTTCGTCCTGGCCGTGGAACACTGGACCAGCTCTACACACTCGGCAGGGTCCTGGAGGGTGCGTGGGAGTTCGCCCAACCTGTCTACATGTGCTTTGTGGACTTGGAGAAGGCGTTCGACCGTGTCCCTCGGGGTGTCCTGTGGGGGGTACTCCGGGAGTATGGGATACCAGGCCCTTTGATACGGGCTGTTAGGTCCCTGTATGAACGGTGTCAGAGTTTGGTTCGCATTGCCGGCAGTAAGTCGGTCTCATTTCCAGTGAGAGTTGGACTCCGCCAAGGTTGCCCTTTGTCACCGGTCCTGTTCATAACGTTTATGGACTTTCTAGGCGCAGCCAAGGTGTTGAGGGGATGCTTTGGTGACCTCAGGGTCGGGTCTCTGCTTTTTGCAGATGATGTGGTCTTGTTGGCTTCATCTGAACGTGATCTACAGCTCTCGTTGGAGCGGTTCGCAGCCGAGTGTGAAGCGGCTTGGATGAGGATCAGCACCTCCAAATCCGAGACCATGGTCTTGAGCCGGAAAAGGGTAGAGTGCGTTCTCCGGGTCGGGAATGAGGTCCTTCCTCAAGTGGAGGAGTTTAGGTATCTGGGGGTCTTGTTCGGGAGATCGATGGACGGATTGGTAAGGCGTCTGCAGTTATGCGAGCGCTATACCAGTCTGTCGTGGTGAAGAGAGAGCTGAGCCGAAAGGCAAAGCTCTCAATTTACCGGTCGATCTACGTTCCTACCCTCATCTATGGTCACGAACGTTGGGTGGTGACCGAAAGAACGAGATCGCGGATACAGGCGGCTGAAATGAGTTTCCTCCGTAGGGTGGTTGGGCTCTCCCTTAGCGATAGGGTGAGAAGCTCGGTCATCCGGAGGGGGCTCAGAGTAGTGCCGCTGCTCCTCCACATCGAGAGGAGCCAGTTGAGGTGGCTCGGGCATTTGGTCAGGATGCCTCCTGGACGCCTCCCTGGTGAGGTGTTCTGGGCACGTCCCACCGGGAGGAGACCCAGGGGAAGACCCAGGAACCGCTGGAGGGATTATGTCTCCCAGCTGGCCTGGGAACGCTTCGGGATTCCTCCCGAGGAGCTGGCCCAAGTAGCCGGGGAGAGGGAAGTCTGGGCCTCTCTGCTTAGGCTACTGCCCCGCGACCCGACCCCGGATAAGCGGAAGATGATGGATGGATGGATGGATGGATGGATGGACAATTTAAATGCAACTTGAACACTGGACTGTTTGAGTTTCATTCCGACTTGCAAGCCACTTTATATCCTCGGTCTCTGTGTGATTACTCTGGTACTTTGGTGTTTCAGTTTGACAGAGAATAAACGGACCAGTGGCAGGACAGCAGTTTGAGGCCTGCTGTCTGGGGTTTGAGTCCCTAGAATCGGATTCAGAAATCCACCTGCCAAAACTACACTGTCTTAAAACATTCCTTTTCGATAAACTTTATAGTTGACTCCGATCTAGATTACCCTGAGCTATCTTTGCAGTGTGCTGCAACAGGCTTAGACTTGTGGGGGACAGGCTGACCAGCTATTTCTACTCTCCATACTCTCTTTATTAAAGAAAGTAAAAAGCTAAAATCTATCTATCTATCTATCTATCTATCTATCTATCTATCTATCTATCTATCTATCTATCTATCTATCTATCTATCTATCTATCTATCTATCTATCTATCTATCTATCAGATTTATTTTCAAAAAAATAGATAATTGAACTACAAGTAGCTGAAAATCATAGCTCAGATTGGATTGGCAGTATGTTTGCATTGGAAACACAAACCTATTAAACCACATATTTTAGTACCTTGAGCCAGCAAATCCTGACAGGTGTATGAACAGGATGTCAATGCAATCAATATGTGCAACATAGATATTAATCAACATTTTTAGATAATTTATTTTTTAAAGCAAATGTTTCAAAATCTACTGGTTAGACAAGCTATATTGTTCGATAGGTAGTCTGCTGAGTTTGGATGTCATTATCACCTTCGCGCGGTGAACAAACAGAATTTCTTTCAATCCCATTATTCTGAGGTGAGACACGAGTACGTGAGGGAGTTTTATTACCTAGGAGATAAGATGAATACTGTTTGCATGGCTGGGCACCTTGACAAATAATTAGTAAAACATTTTTTCCCCTCTTACAACACTGCATGTATTGGAAGTGATAAAATAATCAGAAATGTTTTTATAGGTACATTTTGACAGCTTTTATGAATATATACATGTACATATATATATTTATATACATATAAAATGTATGTGCAACAATATGTGCAACATAGATATTAATCAACATTTTTAGATAATTTATTTTTTAAAAATGATTACTGTATATATATATATATATATATATATATTGTTTTTTTTTTTTCAAATATAAGGTGCCAGATCAATCCAATATATATTTTGTTTGATACCGAACCCGTCTACATGGACAAAGGAATTGTATAAAATGAAGATAACCTGAAGCTGACTGATTATTTATAAAACAATGTATTTTGAGAAGAAACCTTACAAAGTTTTTGTTTTGACTTAACATAGAGGAAACTGGGGATGTTTGAATAGAATAAATCCAATACTTGTTTCTCCTCATGATTACACATCTTTCCAGTTTCGCCAGACCAATCAGCTTTCTCACATCAGATACTGTAATAACTGCCTGTCTGGTTCTTGTTCCAGAATACTTAGTTTTCAATGGATCTTGATATTAAATAACAAAAGTCAGGATATATCCACGTTTCTTGCTAAAAAGGGAAGTGAAAAGGTCTGCAAATTTAAGCTCGAAGCGATGTCTAATATCAAAGTAAAATTGCATCACACCATTCAAGTAGAATCATCCAAAAGTCCTCAGAGATCCCTTCTAAGGGAACCTTGCTACCTATCATAGAAATGGTTAGAATTTTTTATTACAAATCAGCAAACGCATGTTTCAGGGAAAGTGTTGTCACAGTAGTGAGTAGCCTTTTGGGGCAGATTTCACTCCTGACAGGATAAATGGGACCCCCTGTATGCTTCTGAAATTGGCCTTACAAATATTGACATACCTGTCAGCCTTTCTAATCCATAAAGATGGCTTTCTGAGCCTGTGGGGACACGATTTTTCTTTCACCTAACAACATGTCAGCTTCTTCTGAAAAAGGTAACAGAGTGTGTGTGGAGATGGAAGAATTTTAACCTATTTGTTGAATCATAGACCCTATAACAAAATCAGAGGGGAGTAAATGATTCCAGCTATGCCTGTGCTCTGCCTGAAACAATTCAGATGTTATATTGTTACAGCAAGTATATGTATATATAATGGATATATGTAAGCATTACAAAAATAGCTACATGACTAATTATCACATGTGAAGCTTTTTATTGTTTTTTTTAGTTTGATGTTTTCAGAAATCTACCAGGTACATACCTTCAGGTCTGTATCAAAGACGTATTAAACATTCCTTTTTCTAAAAAATATTTTCCATTGAAAAGAGAGATTTTTAAAATATTCAACTTGGTCAGAATAATTTCACTGATATGTTTTCATTCCCCTTTTAAATACTTGAAAACAAAATTAGAAAGTACCTCTGTATATGTATAATTCAGTTTATTGCAAAGTAGATACAGCAGATAAGTGTTTTTTTTTATATAGCTGGTACTAATGTTGGGATTCAGTGGCTGTGTGCTGAGTTTTGGGTGTGCGTGTTCCTGTTTACCTTTTCTCTGCAGGGTGAGACTGGCAGCTGCTCCAATATGTGCTTCCAATCAGCTTCATTACCTGAACAGGATAAAAGGAGAGTTGTTTGAAAGCTGGTGCCAGATGATTCCACTTCACAGCATGCTACAAGGCCTACTCCTGTCTCCAAGTTGACCCGCAACTATTTTATACCTTGCTGAAAGTTTACTGCTTTCCTTGTTCTCCCTCATAGACTCACTCTTCAAAATCCTCCTCGCTAACCTTCCACGTTTTTTGCTCTGCCGCTCATGTTTGACCTCCTCGGTCAGCCTCCACACCCTTCTCACCTGGAAAACAGACCATACTCGCGTGCTCCGCCATTCTCTCTGCAAGCTCTGCCAGTCCACCCTGCAATGCTCATCACCACAATCTATAAGAACAACGAAAGGATCCATCAACCTCTAAACCCACTCACCTCCAGCTGATCTCAGTTCACTGTTTCCTACGTTCCTCCTCCAAGCTGACACCAAGACATGTCAAATTTCAAGTAAGATCCACTACACTCTGCAAAGAATTCATAAAAATACACCAGACAACCTCTAATGTTCATATAACCACTTACCTGTTCATTGTGGACAGCCAAAACAGATCCCCAGATAGGTAGGCGGGACCAGGCCGGCACAGTCAGGCTCGGTGCCTCCGATGATTGGGGGGAGATCGACCTTGACCTCCTATTGAGCAAATATTGGAAGCTGGTAGCGGAAGCAGGTGTCAAAGGAGGAGATAAAGGTAGCCTGTAGGTTGATGGTGAGCTAAGCCCAGAGCAGTGTCTGCAGTCATGATGAGGGGGAGGAGGATGTAAAGCATTGGAGATACTTCCCTGTCTGCTGGTTGTCCCAATCTTTCTGCCCATTCGTCTAGCAATGGAACCCAGACGAGAAGTTGCTAGTCGCCCCGACAAGTTGGCAGAAAGTCTTTCAGTAGCCCACTGTGAATTGGGGGCCCCGGTCCATGACCACTTTGCAGGGGAAACTGTGGAACTGAACCACATGCTCAAGAAGAAGTTCCGCTGTGTTGGGCTGACCGGAAAGGGTGACCAGATGGACTGCCTTAGAGAACATGTCCATGAATGTGCTGATAGTGTAGCAGGTGTAGATGATTTTCATCAGCCTGACCTGATTCATTGGTAGCCTGTAGGGGGTGCAGCATATAAAGATTTTTTTTTTCTCCTCTCTTTGTGCTGCCTAGCACCACTTCCGGGTTTGCTTCTCTCAGCCTCTCATGGCGGATGATTGCATCAAGTGAGTGACCTTTAAGAGTCTGGGAGATGGGTGGAGCGGGAGGTAAAATAGTTGTCTGACACAGTTGCTCCTCCATATAGCAACAAGAGCTTAGTTGAGCAAAAAAATGACTTAACTGCAGGACTGCTTTTGTTGTATAGATTTCTGTACCTTAACTGGGCTTCGAAGGCAGTTAATAACTTTTGGGAAGTTGAGTTTGATCGGGAGAATATTCCTTTACGCAGCATTAGTATTAACTTTGCAGTCGGCTGCTCTCATGTTCACTCTGTACTCTGTTTACATAGGTCTGTTAGATCGATAATTTAGACAATAAGCTGTTGACAGAGTTAACGTTGGATTAAAATAAATTAAAACAATTTGTGTCCTCTTTTCAATTTGTGTGGACGAGTGGGAGTTATTTTGACATGTTTAAGTCACTCTGTCTTTTGCAAACAGCAGAGGCAAAGATATTAGACATCTGTCAACGTCTGATGCAAAATCACGTACACCTAAAAAATCCTCTCCTAGTACTGTCTGACACAAGACACAAGCACTAAATCATCATCAGAGCCATGTTTTGCCCCTGTTGGATGAAGTAATGGCTGTTTTGCTCATGTGTCTTTTCAATTATGTTTCATGTTACATGTTCATTGTTAGATTTAAAAAAATTCGGCCAATATTAGAATTTTTTTCTTTAATGTGACTGCTTGTTCTAGGTGCCCAGAAATTGTCGAGAAACATTCTTTAGGAGCATTATCTTATTTTTGTCAGGGTTCAACAAACTGTAAGCAAACAGTATTCAGGGAGACTTCTCTTAATAAATAATATGTTATGCACATTTTCTTCTTAACCATCTTTAATTAGTATAAGCCCAGTATACACTACATAATCAATTAATTGAACCGGTGAGCTTAACTTCTAAAGTCATACACCTTTTTACATTTTTTGAAATTATTAATGTAGAGTAATACTTCAACAACATATGCTAGTAATCTAAAAAACAATGTTACATGTCACACAATAAAATTGTTTCTAAAACAATGCACATTTACGAACTAGTGCATGCATGTTCTTGTCTTAAAAGTACAGTTTGATAGATTGCTCAGCTTTCATAAATGTACAACCATGCCTGAACATCTGTGCACACTTAAGCCTAGTTTATACTTCTCTGACAGCAACTTTGCATGCAGACGTATTTACAGACGTTTTTTTTTGTTAATAGTACTTTGTTTCTTTCTCCCTGTTCTCCAATATATAGTGATTGACGTATTGTAAAATGATTCTCATTAATCTTTCTGTTCTTAGTTGTTTATTTTTCTGTGTTGCAAAGAAATTACAGATCAGGAAAACAAGGAGTGCTAACTTTTCATGGTGGATCTGCCTACAGTTGCAGCAAGGTTTCTGGTTAATTAGGAGGGTTTTTTTCAGCTTTTGAAGTCATTCCCCCCTCAAGGAGCAATAGACGACAGAAAGTAGGTTTTGAATAAGCTATGAAGCTTTTTACTTGAAGTACAGCTGGTAGAATACTCTAAAAACACATGTAAACAAACAGCAGCCTTTCTTGTTTTTTCTCTACACCTCCTTGTGTTCAAAATCACCAAAAGACCATATTTGATCAATTATACTTTCAATACAAATATGCTCTCTATTGACAGAGACAGTTAGAAAATGGGGCTCGACTCCATCCGTCCTTACGTAGGTGACAAAGAGCCCTTGCATTGACGAATAATGGCCCTGTGTCAATCTGTCTTCTTCAAAACGGAGAAGTATAAACTAGGAATAAACATCCTATATCATGCAAAATCACATTTTTGGAGTTTTCAACCATCTGGTAGTGCAATTTTCCCATAGAAACCTCAGGCAGAGCTGTTTTTGGCTCAATTCACGTATGTCTGACTAATCTTCCTGAATCCTGCCCTCTGAGCAATTGCAACGCCCTCTCCTGGAAAACTATAGAGTAGTAACAAAGTTACATATTTTACGTCATTATGTTACCAGTAGGAAGTGCTAGAGGTCTCCGCACCACCCTTGTAGAGAGAGCAGCTTACCTCTGGTAGATTACAAGCACACCATCCCCCTTCTCAAAGCTCATAGCTGCTGGAACCATTTTTTTTTTATTTGGAAATTTACTTTCTAAAATGTCTGAAATTCGCCCATTTGGCTGGGTGGATTACAGGACTTTATTCTACATTCCTAATGAACAGCAGCTGGATCACTTCCAACAACAAAGAAGCCTGATGAATTTGATAGAGAAGTAAGTAGCTACATGCAAATTTGTGTTAGCCATTTATCAAGCAGTTTATGTGATTTCATTGCAGCATTTTGTGGTTAATTAATTGATCTGTAGCATCTCAGAATGTTCAGTAAACTGGTGCAAACAACACCCACAGCTTTTTTATATAATGGGCCGGAAAGATTGCTTGCTGGACTTGCTGCAGTGGTTTGGGTTCTGTTTAAACCTGATAGATTTCACAGCTGAAATAAGCTTTATTGACTTAGATTTAAAAAAAAACAACAACAACAAAAAAACAATCGTCTGAGCCCTTAAAACAACACAGTTTCATTGTGGTACTTTGTGCCCTTCAAATTCACAGTTGTACTCTAGGCCGAGCCAAGACTGAGCCTTTTTTTTCTCAAACAGTCAGAGTGGCGCTGCACTCATGGTGAGGGGAGAGGACGGGAGAGGGGTGGGATTATAGAGAAACGAGCCATTTTACTTGCTGGTCCAACATTGACTCCAGCATACAAGTTAAATTTCAGGCCAAATTAATTATATCCAACACCGGTAACATTTTATCGTACATATGTCTATTTCAGATGTTGAAAGCTGTATCCTCAAACAGCAAGAAATAAAGACAGACTAAACAACCTGAATTCATGATCCCCATCCTTTCATTTCTATGCACATGTAATTCGAGCTTCTGGCACTAATCAGACTAATGGCTTAGCCAGAGTTTAGGGTCAAGTCCCAGTTTATATCACTCAGAAAATCGAATTATTGAATGAAGGGTGTTTATGGCAAGCCGATTGAGCATTTATTCTGATATCTTGACATCAACCATAATTGTCATGAACATGCAAGTCTTTTCTGTCCACTAGTTAACTAGTGAGCCATGTTTGTGCACACTAGTTAACAAGTGAAGGCAAAAATGCCCACGTGTTAACTAGTGAACAAATTTTGGCTTCACTAGTTAACTAGTGAGAGCTGGGAATGTCCACTAGTTAACTAGTAAAGGCCAAAATGCATACCAGTCAGCTAGTTGAAGGTTTTATTGTCTCACTAGTTAACTAGTGGAAGTCAAAAATGTGCACAAGTTTACTAGTGAAGGTATAACACCTCACTAGTTAACTAGTTGGAGTAGGTCAATGTCACAAGTTAACTAGTGAAACATAAATGGCTTACTAGCTAGCTAGGTGATGGCAGCAGGCGCACTAGTTAACTAGTTGATGCATCCTTTGTCCAAACTAGTTAACTAGTGAGGTCATAAATGTATACTAGTAAACTAGTTCAAAGCTAAATTCACACTAGTCAGCTAGTGGTGCAGAATTCTAATTAGGAGGTGGAGAACTCCTGAAATTGAGGCTTTCTATTGGCTCCCTATGTCCAAGTAATATATGACAACAAATCACAGTGCATAATTTCACAAAATCTCACCCATAACATTTGGGTGTTCCACACAAGTTAACATGCTGGCCAAAGGAACTTTAGCTAGTAAACTAGTGGCTTCAGTACGACACTTACATGTAAACTAGTGAAGGCAGAACTGCTCACTAGTTAACTAGTGAAGATACAAATGTCCACTAGTTAACTAGTGAGGTGCAAAAAGTGTCACTAGTTTACTAGTGTGCCCCAAAACACCCACTAGTAAACTAGTGATGGCAATTTCCATTTGACTAGTTAACTAGTGAGGTGCAAAAAGTGTCACTAGTTTACTAGTAAGCCCCAAAACACCCACTAGTTAACTAGTGAGGGCCATTTCAGCCCCACTAGTTAACTAGTGAGATGCCAAAATGGTCACTTGTTAACATGTAAAGGCAAAAACACCCCCTAGTTTACTAGTGAGGGTGTTGCGGGCCTTACTATTTACCTAGTGGCATGCATATTTCATTCACTAGTAAACTAGTTACACCTAAAAACACAAACAAGTGGAGCATTTTTGTCCACTAGTTAACTAGTGGAACAATTGAAGTCCCACTAGTAGCACCACTAAACTGTAGGCCGACTATGAAAGAAGACACAGCTCCAAAACTGTGATCTCTAAACTAAAAAAAAGAAACACTCTAAATTCGTACGAAATTGAAGCCAATTATGAATTTCTGGATTTTTTTTAATCTGCACTGCATCTTTATAACTGACTTTGGCATAGAAATCATGCTCTAACATTCCGTGTTCCAGAAATATATTTGCAATACTTTTTGAAAAGGTTTTAATATCATTATTCTCACAACTCTGAAATACCTGCTACACAACTGCCTGCATTATTATTTGGAATTTTCTGAATTCACTTTGCTGGAAAGTAAAATAAAGTACACTATATTTATTTATATACATATGTGGATGCAAACCACATTTCAAGTGAATATCTTAAATGGGACTTGATGGCTATGAATTTTGGGTGAATTCAGAATTTTTTTAGTTTTTTTTATGAAAAGCAACCTGACAACCGCATCAAACCGCTCTACTCCCATGGTTCTGCAGTTGAGTCTTTGGAGAGAGATAAGACAGAAAAGTATGAGCTGATGTCTGTGGGTTTATGCAATGACTGTAAAGGATTTTCCACAAAACATGTTGATTTTGTTTGACTTTGAATTTCGTTCTTAAAGTAAAGCTAAAATGTTGCAGATTACCAAGCCATACATGATTTTACGTTCTACTAAATGTGCCAAAAGCACAGAACTGGACCCAAAAATGCGAAACTATTTAAATTTTTCTGTTTATGCAGCACCGCTAAGTTGTTTATGCATTGTAATTATTATACATTCAAGTATTCCTTCTGTAATGTTGCCTCCCTGGCCAATACTTAATATGCAACCATATTTAAGCTTTAAATCATTGGTTCCCTTTCAATGAGATTACACAACAGCTACATACCTACTGTATACCAGTGGCCTTAAAATGGGATTCCCATCACATAAAAAAAACTATTCAATGTTTAGCATTGTAGCAAATAATGAATTGGTGATGCTTAAAGAAACATCTAATTGAAAATATGCAACACTTATTTTCTGTCTTAGAAAACTGAACAGGGAATGTTTTGTTTACTTTTCATTTCAGTTCCATATTGCCAGGGGGGTCAATGTTAATCCTCATATTTCTGATGTCAAGAGTCCATGAAATAGGAAGGGAGTTGGGGAGGGGCCGCTCTGAGATCTGCTGTAAAGGGTCATCACATGAGAAGAAATCAAGACTTACTTTTGTGCTTAGGGAATTGAGAAAACTCTTCACTCACTGTTTACACATTGTTATCCTTCTGAGTGAGGAATAATAAATAAGATGCTGTATTTACAGAAGGTTCAGCAAACCATGGGGATTCAGCCTCATTGTGTTTGGTTATGTCCTGTCATACATTTCAAGTGGCGAACATCTAATTAAATTTACAATCGTGGAAAGCATTCATCATGCCCTGCTGACCTCATACATCATGGAGAGCGAGCGTTTTGAAGACTGAGTGGCAGAACGAGAACCTTTCACCTCTGGGTTAGAGGCCTCTGTCATGTTGAATCTATGTATTTGTGACACATTCTGACAAAATGCTTAGTGCACTTCCAGTATGCAGAAAGACACATGACCTGGTCTGTGTTTAAAATGGACATGCTCTAGAAGGAAAATCGCTTTTTCAAAATTGGCTTGTTTCTCTGTGCATTTGCATTATAGGACACAGGCCAGGGTGGACAATCAACTCAGATTAATTAGTTTTAGAAAAAGTTACACTCAGTTTGACAAAGGATATTACTTCATTTTGGTAATTTGAAAAAAAGAGCACTTAAAACTAATAAATGCATTATTTGAAATAGGAGGATCTTTTTGTGACGTCAGTCTTTATGTTTTCTCACAATGCCTCGTAGTTGGTGGCAGGAAACAGCATATTGTGCCTGTAATTTGATTTTTTTGCATGTTTGGAGGCGGATTTACCAGAGCAGAGACCCACCTGGAATTTTTGATGCAGAAGATGATTCACTTCTTCAGTTCTCAACATAGTTTGAAATAATATATTTAGAAATTGTTGCTAGAACAGCCTCACTAGTAGGACCATATAGGTTAAAATGAACCAAACACTGAGCTGAGATGAGGGTAAGGCCTGTGGATCACATGTCCTAAATCCCCCATTAGTGACTTTACTTAGTGTGACTGCTCTACCTAGAGTTTGTAAGCCTGTTACTTCCAACAATGTTGAGAACTGAAGAAGCTTTTTAAATGAGAGGCAAATCCTCCTCAAGAAACAAGAGAATTCCAGATTGCCTTCTACCTAAACCCTAGGGATTGTTCTAAACTGGAAGACTGAGAATCTACACCAGTGTTTGAGATGGTAGGCCTGAGAATGGCTTTTACTGTCATGTCTCCTATTTAATCGCTTGTTTAGCACGTGGTTTCTAATTAGTGGTTTTATGGAGACTTGTTGACCCAAAAAGGCCACTCTTCACTGCAGTTATAAAAAATCTCTTACCGTTCCTCTCAATGTGTGTTAGAGGTTAAAAATCTTGGTTATGAACTTGGGTCTTTATCCTGCCTTGTTTGCCAGTTCTAGCTCATCTCATTGTTTTCATTAAAACATTGAGTTTGAGAAAGTTGGTCAAAATAGCTATTTTCTTACAGCTATTTCCTGATTGTTTAATATTAACACACATCTGCCATGTTTGCAGGGCATGTTCCTTTTTTGTGGAAAAGTATCATATTTATACCCTGGGAAATTAGGAAGTCACTGATTACTCATTTAAAGTTAAATAACTTGGCATGAATTATAAACACACAAACACTTGTGTTACTAATAATTTTATCATACAGAAACATATTTTTTTCCCTCCAATAAATTAATGTACAAATTAATTTTTTTTGACTTGTCCCAAATTTTTAGGTATGATATTGCAATTCAAGAATAGTTTTTCAAGGTTTTATATTACATACAGGGTGCCCCATAAGTTTACATATGGGGATCTGATTTATCAACGGCTTGCATTTGTTAAAACTGGTGCAAACACAGGCTCCAGCTGATTTACTAACTTGGCGCAGAGAGCATTGCGCCTGTTAAAGCCATAGCAAGATACACACAATCCATTTAGCCCTTTTACCCATGCTGAATATGAAATATGGGTGTAGAAGACGCCAAATATTGGGAGGGAAATAGGCAAATAAGAAGGTTTTCCATGTGCAGTGATTTACCATTCATAAAAATGTTTGCACCAGCTTTTTTAGCATCTATTTTTACAACTTCAGAAAGGCATGTCTTAACTTTGAGCCACCACATTCAACATAGGATTATTATTGACGAACGAAAAATATACAGACGTGAACAAAATTGTTGGTACCCTTCATTAAATAAAAGAAAAACTCATAATGGTCACAGAAATAACTTTAATCTGACAAAAGTAATAATAAATAAAACTTATATAAATGTTGACCAATGAAAGTCAGACATTGCTTTTCTTCCATGCTTCAACAGAATTATTTAAAAAATAAATGCATGAAACAGGCCTGGACAAAAATTATGGTACCCCTAGAAAAGAATGAAAATAATGTGACCAAAGGGACATGTTAATCCAAGGTATGTCCACTAATCAGCATCCTAGGTGTCTACAATCCTGTAATCACTCAGTGGGCCTATATATAGGACTCCAGGTAGTCACTGTGTTGTTTGGTGACGTGGTGTGTACCACACTCAATATAAACCAGAGGAAGCAAAGGAAAGAGTTGTCTCAGGAGATGAGAAATAAAATCATAGACAAGCATGTTAACTGTAAAGGCTATAAGACCATCTCCAAGCAGCTAGATGTTTCTGTGACTACAGCTGCACATGTCATTCAGTAATGTACGATCCATGGGACTGTAGCCAACCTCCCTGGACGTGGCTGCAGGAGGAAAATTGATGACAGATCAAAGAGACGGATAATCCAAATGGTAACGAAAGAGCCTAGAAAGACTTCAAAATAGATCCAAGCTGAACTTTATGCTCAAGGAACATCAGTGTCAGATCGGAACATCCTTCGCTGTTTGAGCCAGAGGACAAATCATTAAAAAAAACAGAAATGTGCTGGCCAGTGTCAGAAAGCATGGTCTCAGTCGCAGGTCACGGGTCTTACAACAGGAAAATGACCCAAAACACACAGCTAAAAACACCCAAGAAGGGCTAAGAGGAAAACACTGGCCTTCTATGAGCCCTGATCTCAATCCTATTGAGCATCTTTGGAAGGAGCTGAAACATGCTGTCTGGAAAAGGCGCCCTTCAAACCGGAAACAACTAGAACAGTTTGCTCATGAGGAGTGGGCCAAAATACCTGCTGAGAGGTGCAGAAGTCTCATTGACAGTTACAGGAATCATTTGATTGCAGTGATTGCCTCAAAAGGTTGTGCAACCAAATATTAAGTTGTGGGTACCATCATTTTTGTCCAGGCCTGTTTCATGCATTTATTTTTTAAATAATTCCGTTGAAGCATGGATGAAAAGCAATGTTTGACTTTCATTGGTCAACATTTATATAATTTTTATTTATTATTACTTTTGTCAGATTAAAGTTATTTCTGTGACCATTATGAGTTTTTCTTTGATTTAATGAAGGGTACCAACAATTTTGTCCAGGTCTGTAATTTACACACAATGTAACCTAATAGTATTTAACACTCTAATGCCAATAAATCTGACAGTATAAACATTTACCTGTTTTCCCCCCCAAAGTTGCGTAGTGAGTTACGATCCTCATGGATCCTTACTCGTTGCCTTTGTAGTGGTTATAATCTTCCTGGGTTCCAATTAATTAAATGTATTTATTATATACAATTCCACACTGACAATTGTGCTACATATATGACATCATAAAAACAAAATTCATACATTTCAGATTACACATTTTCAAGATAACATTTTTTCTACTGCAGCTTGATATTCAATAGAGACCATGATAAAGTGTGGTACATTTCAACAACATTGGTAGAATATGGACATCAGGCGTGTGCAAAAAAGTCAGCATTTGTAGCTGTATTTGTATTTGATGAAGAGGGAAAAGTAGTTGTATTTGTATTTAAGTAAAATTTAAAACAGTATTTTTGAATATATATATATATATATATAATATGTACAGTACAGAAACAGTTTGGACACACCTTCTTATTCAATAAGTTTCCTTTCTTTTCATGACTACATTGTAGATTCTCAATTAAGGGCATCAAAACTATGAATGAACACAAAATGCATGGAATTATTGTATGTACCTAAACAACATGGGTGAAATAACTGAATACATGTGTTATATTTTAGATTCCTCAAAGTAGCCACCCTTTGCTCTGATTACTGCTTTGCATTTTCTTGAGCTTCAAGAGGTAGTCACCCGAAATGGTTTTCCAACAGTCTTGAAGAAGTTCCCAGAGACGCTTAGTACTTGTTGGTCCTTTTGCCTTCACTCTGCAGTTCAGCTAACCCCAAACCATCTCGATTGAGTTCAGGTCCGTTGACTTTGGAGGCCAGGATATTTCATTAATTTTGTAAAAGTACAACATAATTCCATATGTGTTAATTCATAGTTTTGATGCCTTCAGTGAGTCCACAATGTCAATAGTCATGAAAAGAATGGAAACTCATTGAATGAGAAGATGTGCCCAAACCTTTGTGAAAAATATGTTAATTGTTCCTTTCTGAATACCGTATTCGGGTTTGGCTCTACCCTTAAGGCACATTTTTGCGACCTTGTTCTGGACATACTGCAGCTTTAATCAGTATTAATCAGTCTAACTCTGGAATACACTGTGTCTATGGAGCAGAGAGCGACGCATGTACACCACACGAATTTATTTAATTACTGACAACAAGAAACATAACTCACAGCATTCTAGTCTAATAGTAATTCATTTTGAAACAGCCATAGAACTGATATGTATGTTCTTTTCCCTCCCCTTTTTAAAATTTTTTTTTTTACCAAATACACATCATGAATCTATGCGCCTATTCCTCCTCTCTCTAGCCATGGCACAGCTCACTGTGGCAAATTTTTAGTGACGCACGCGATTTTGCAGTCATTATTAGGAATCTTGACAAATTAGGTCCATGGCACTTGTTTAAAATTGTATTTTGTTCATACTTCAGATATCCGGATATCAGATATCAGATATCTATTATATCAGATAATCATGCAGAGCATATTATATGAATAAAATATTTTCTTTCATATAAAACTGTTTTATTTTTCCTACATATAATTTTTTTGGTGAGCTATTGTATTCATATTTTAGCTGATCTAGCCAGATAAATGATTAATTCTACAAATTATTAGTTCCAGAGAAAACAGTGTTGTGCACTAAACCCCTCTCTCTCCTCTAATCCAATAATAAAAACACATATCTTTCTAAAAACTGCCAGTATAGAAGGTTCTCTTTGTGGAATACATTGGTTAATGGCTTGGCTGCAGGGAAGAAAAATTGCACTTACATTTGTGGTTCATCACTTCAAATCTATCCTCATCTTTATTTTCCAAGGATGTGCACAACAAAAACTGTGTGGCTGCTCCACCATAAATGCTGAGTCATGTCCAGAGAGCGTCAAAATGGATCAAAAACTATTTTGGAGGATGCTGTTAAAGTCGGCATGTGTGTCTCAGCATGTTAGTCCAAACAGACCAATGAAAATATTGTCTTTTTTTCTCCAAACTGCAAAATATACGCAGTTTCTCTTCTACTCATGATGTGGAAACTCATATAAATATGTAAAACAACTGGACAAAACATAATAGAACTTAATATGACAGTTTTGAACTAAATTAATGTGATGAAAAAACCAAGGAAATCCCAGAAGAAGGATGGACACAGAGTTTTTTTTCTTTCTGACATCTATCACAGTGCATGATTTGGGATTGTCATTTTGAGTCTCATAATTGATTAGACTTAGAATATGTGTTTAAAAATATTTTTTTTCAAACAGTATACACCCAATTGCTTTATATGCTGTTACTCGAGAGAGGAAACAGAAATCACGTTTTTCAGGTCTGCATTTTTCAGGTTTTGGTTTATAAATTCATGACTTTGCAGCCACTCTAAATAATTTCAAGCTCTTTGATCTGAAACTCCCTTTAAGGTGAACATTTTGAAAGGCTGCATCTCATGCACACCATCTTCTATGCTGAATGACATGCTACAGAGGTAATAATTTTGCATGTAACAACTTTTATTTTAGATTCAAGTCGTTGCCACCCTGGGGTTTAAGCGATGGAGAAGAGTTGCAGTAAAGTTCATGAGAAGATATGGAAACTCTTAGTCTTTGCCAACTAAAAAAGTTGAGAGGCATTTTGAACCATATTTTTTTCCCTTTAACATCTTATTTTTAGCTGTGAGAAGAGATTGGCATGCTGACATGAGCAGCGTTACACCACCAGTCCCCTGTGATG
The DNA here is from genome assembly GCA_028564705.1 of Apricaphanius iberus. Lineage (NCBI taxonomy): Eukaryota > Metazoa > Chordata > Actinopteri > Cyprinodontiformes > Aphaniidae > Apricaphanius > Apricaphanius iberus. Next base: position 1,813,084 of record JAPXFQ010002988.1, read on the forward strand.
GAGTGGCACTCACAGAGCTGCCTTGCTGTTCTTGTCAGAGCTAGGGGGATTTGATTTTTGAGCTTGATTTTCTAACTCACACTTGGGGGAAAATGGTAAAGGACTCTGCTGGATCCATTTTTTTTTACATTTATAGTCAATCCTGCAGATATTATTGCCCAGGATAGAAGGCATTTTTTACTTTCATGGTTAAATAAAAAAAAACAAAAAAAAATTACAGATTTTCTTTATATTCTCTTTATTCTACTTGCAATTGTTCTTTTTTTCGGGTTGAAAAATTCAAATTTAACTGTATACACATGCAACTTTAGTGAAAAAGTTTACTTTTTTATATACTGTATATGTTAATGAAAATAGTAAAATAATAGATAACACATTACAACCTGCAGTCTAAAGTCTGTCACAATATGAATCTTTAAAAGGTACAGTGGCGCAAAAAAGTATTTGGTAGCCACCATTTTGTGCAAGTTTTCCCACCTAAAAAGATGTAAGAGGTCTGCAGTTTTCATCTAGGTAACCTTCAACTGTGAGAGGCAGAATGCAAAAGAAATATTTTAAAAATCACATTGTATGATTTTAAAAGAACTTATTTGTGTAATGGCATAGAAAATAGATATTTAGCACCTAAAAACAAACAAGAATTCTTGGCTCCACAGACCTGTTACTTCTCTTCTAATAAGCTCTTGTATCCTCCACCTGTCTTTAATAGCACTTGTTAAAATTGTTATCTGTATAAAAGACACTGGGCACTGGGCACACTCGTGTGGTGCAGTGGTTAGAGCAGGCGCCCTGTCCCTGGTTTAAATCTTGTCCCAAGCGACCTTTGCCACATGTCTTCCCCCACCTCTCTCCCCCTTTAATCTCTGTCCTCTGTCAATAAAGGCCACTCAAGCCCAAAAAACCTTAAAAAAAAAGACACTTGTCCACAACTTTCAAAAAGTCAGACTTCACCATGGACCATGACCAGTGAGCCGTCCAAAGACACCAGGGGCAAGATTGTACATCTGCATAAGACTGGAATGAGCTGATCTACAATAAGAAATATACCGGAGAATCCTGGTGAATGTCTAGGGGATTGTTACAACGTAAACAGTGCGGCAGGCTATGTGTTATTTCCCCGAACAAAGTCATTTTTTACTTGATGCAAACACCGTACCGCAAAAAGGCCGCTCTTGTTACTGGGACATCAGGAGTAAATATACCTGTAAAAGTTAGCTGCACAAAGTCCGGAAATTTGCTTTCAGACTCAAAATTAAAACAGATGAGATCTGGGAAATTGCAGTTTTTCATGGCTTTTTTGAAAGGGGCTAAAGTAACACACTATATTGTCATTAATTAAAATCCTGCAGTCCTCCTTCTTAAACCAGCACATGTTCAGGCCCATTTTAACGTTTTCTGGAGGATCCAGAGGAGGATTGGGAGAATTTAATTTGGTCAGATGAGACCAAATTATAACTATTTGGTATAAACACAACTCTGTGTTTGGAGGGGATATAATGCTGCATTCCAAGAACTCCATAAAGCATGGGGCAAAAAACATCATGCTTTGGGGCTGTGTTTATGCACAAGTGATTGGAAAATTGATCCATATTAGAAATGAACAGAGACATGTATCATAATATTTTTGAAAAAAGCCTCTTTGTATCAGTGAGAGCATTGAATATAAAACGTGGCTGCATCTTGCAGCACGAAATAATCCCAAACACACATTTGACCTCTGTCATTGCCAACCCAGGTTACTTTACAAATAATAAAATTGAACTTTTGTTACTGACCAATTACTTTTTTCTGCACAACATATTTAAAAAAAGAAATCATAAAATGAGAATAGCTTGATTTTGTGTTTACACTTGTCCTAAAAAAATGTATCTGTTTCTCACAATTGAAGTGTACCTATAATAAAAATTACAGAGCTCTCATTTTTTTAAGTGGGGCAACTTGTACAACTAGTGGCTACCAAATTCTTTTGTACCCCACTGTTACATGGAAGAAGTATGAGGGGTTTCTTGCATGTACAGCCTATTTTAATTCATCCCACAGCATATCAGTAAGATTAAAGGTATTGTGGAGAATTTATTTCTACCGAGTGGATCATCTGCACTATTGGTCCTCCTAATTGTCAGTCATCCTGAGAGTTTGTTTTTGCATGTGCACTGTCATGTTTATCTTTCAAGCTATGCCATTCGCTCTGCCTCACATTTCTAACCAGATTGTCTTAAAAGGGCTGTGAGGCACTAGAGATAAACAGTCTTTAAGGTGTATAAGAGGAAGAGAAAGGGCTCAGAAGAGACAAGACCAGAGTGTTTTTAGAAGATTCTTTCCAACTATGGCGTGTGCTGACAGCAAGGGTCGGGCTCCCCACTGATTCCTCCATTGCAAAGTTTCTACCCGGCAGGTAGGGTAAGGTTTGGGGTTACTTTGTCAGGAAATCACATTGGAGGTATTGATTTCTTTTCTGTGATGAGTGAAAATTTAGTGATTTAGTGTCCCTAACCGAAACCGTAGGCTTCAGGATCGACCTTTCGGCTGCGTTGTATCTGCTCCATGACCCCAGCTCTTGGTGAGATGTTGGAGGGAGTCTCCGCTGTAATGAAACGGATGTGTGTTGAATATCCAACGAATTTCACCGTAATACGTTTGGTATGTTATTTGGAGAAATGCATTTCAGATTACTGCTAGAATAAGTTATCTATGTCTATATGGTAACTTTTATGGGAAAATTTGTTGTGATTGACAGAGGGTTTGAATTGGCACAGGAATTTCCAGTTAATAGTTGTCATGTTTTTAATCATTAGGATTTGATTGTTGAATGATTTAGGTCTGCTGGAGCTTTATGTTGTTATCTATGTTTTAAATTATGATTTACAATTTTACTCAAGCATCCTCTGATACATGGTAGAATACATGGTGAATTTTGTGATCAGATACCCCATTACAATCCAGGCCGATTCCTCACAGTTTTGTATGAGGTTATTTTCCTGGAACCTGGATACTTGGGTTGTGCTAAACATGGCACATGGTTTAGTATCCACATACTTTAATTAGTTTCAGACTCATTTGTGCAAACACTATCCTAGATGTACTTGGCCCACATTTCTCAACCATACTTATGATCTATGAGTATATTGTGCAAAGAAACTATTTTACAATTTGTGCAGTAATTACCATCTTCTACTTGTGCATAGGAATGTTCTGACATATAAGAAAAGGTCTTGTGTTAGAGTGGGGGAACTGCAGCCCTGAAACAGTAATTTACTTTGAGGCAATACCTCCTGTGTTTATCACATCATTCTTTACATATGTCTGTGCTTTCTGTGTACTTTCTTTACTTGTCACATCAGCTCTAAGGTCATTGTTACATTTAAGAAAATAAACATTTGCAAACTGTACTGTGGAAACTAGATGATTCTACTTATTGGTGAAGCAGGTTGTCACTTTCACCATGCGTACTGCCAACCGAGCATAAAATGGTTGTAGGACAAAATGGCCAAGCATGGCTAAGAAATGGGGTCATGAATCAACTGAGAAGCACATTCACCCAGCGCCAATTGCATTCAGTTTTTCATTTCTATGATGACAATTTACAACAGATATTTCCAGAGGTGCTCTCCAAAGAAAAAATCTATTCAGTCCATTCATGAAGAATTCTATTACAAATAGTTTAGTTTGATTCTAGTTATCAAACATTGTAACTGAATAGGGTTTCTTTTTTTCTGATTGGTAAAAAAAATAGGAAACCAGCCTAATCACTTATCTGCAGCAATATTTCATGTCATTTGGCAAAAAATGAGAAAACGGTTGTGGTCGTCAACATTTTGTTTGCGATTTTCTGATTGAGATGCCGAACAATTCAGTCAACAACTTTAAGAAAACTTTTAGAAAACTTTTGACATAAAAAATAAATTAATAAAAAAAATAAATAAAAAAAAAACTAAAATATTATTTATGAAGGAAGGGCAAGATGATAAATTTCAAGGACATATATATCACCTTCATTAAGAAACAAAAACTGAAAACCTAACAAAACAAAAGCTTTTTGTTACACCTTGAAAGAAAGACGCCTTTACTACACAATAAAAATTTCTATAATTTACCAGCAAAGAAAATTATTAAAAATATTACACACAGAGGTTTAAATCAATGGCAGGTTCTTATGCAGAAAAATGCCTAACTGCATCCTTAGCAGAGCAGATTAATGTCCCTGTTCCCTTCCTCAGCTGACTAAAATCCTTTTGAGGATTTTATTCATGGCTCCTCTCCAACACCACATGTATAAAAAAGGATGACAGTACTCATCTCTGAAGAGCCTTTGGGAGACTGGAGGTTGAAAGTCCTGTGCTGATTGTTGCTGTCAAAAATGTCACCTTCCCATTAATGTAAAAAAGAAAACGTTACGGAATCGATGTACTATAGCCACAACTTTGCTTTATATATTGTCGGAATGTCAGCCCTGCCATAAGATTAACCCTGTCTTGTTTGTCTTCCAGCAGATGCCTGAGGCAGTCAAGTTAACAAACGGAGCATTTTAAATGATCTAAGGTGTTGATCAAACACACCTTCTTCCCAGTCAGATGTTGGTGTTTGAAATTTCTGTAACATGTGTGATCCTCAACCACCGACACTTAGTGATAGATTATACCTGTGAGGTGAAATTGACATGTACCTCACTGTTTCGATCCCTGCAGCCCATCTTGAGCAGCCACTCTTTTAAGCAATTAGCTTGAACGACTTTGAATGCACACAACCAAATAAACCAGAGACTGATTCTCTTGCCACAAAATCAATGTCGATCTAAAAGAAGGCAGCGAGGCCCGAGATAGTGCTAACAAAGTGATGTCTTTCTCACTCTTACCATTATTTTGCTTCCCTCTGCAAACTGAAAGTGGTACAAGCAGGCTAATAGTATTGAAGTACTGTCTGGGAGATGTTAATTAATTGTTGTAACAATTAGGATCCCAGACAAGTATTTTCTGTAACACACTCCTTTTTGATTTCGTTAAACATGGAGATGTTGAATGAAAACCACATCTATGTAATTGTAGGTGTAACATTTTATCACTATCTAGAAATGTTGATGTTAGTGAGCTTTACGGTTGCAAAATTGTTAACAATAGTGGCCTGCAGCAACAAGATGGCACAACACATAACCGTTTACACAACATCCCTACTGTAAAACACGGTGACAGTAACATACTACTTGGGGATGTTTTACATGGGATTTGATGGAAGAAAACAATCTGGAGGGCAAAACATTGTAGCACTCCGCTGCCATACAGCCATCCTTTGATTGCATCCTTAGCTTTGTCAAATTGGTACTGAATCCACTAATCATCATGAAGGTAAGCTACACCCAAAGTTTTATAAAATTCCATTGCAAGAAGAAAATGCAGATAAAATAGATGGAATTCTGACATTAGATGTTATCTGTCTTGATAGGTAAAAATAAAATAAATATGATTAGATAATGCTATGTTTTCTTGTTGGTTTTATAAGTATTTTATAGTATCTGCTTAATTAACCCCTGAAGCCTGGTAGCCCCCATGTTGGGGGGCATGCCTCCTAGAGAAACATTTAACTTTCAACTTTCAATTATTTGTTATTACAGACACAAACAGTCGGTCTAAAGTCAATAAGAGTGAGTAGTTAACATTTACCATGTTTATTTGCCTCATTACAATGAAAGCAAGCTACTAATGTGCATTTTTTTCAGGCGGAATTCATATTCATATTATATATTTTCTGTCTTTCAACCTCAATTACTCATGCCCACTATGAATTTCTTGATAATGTTCACATTCACAGTATCCCCATAGACCTTCCTATTATAATTGAGCAATTTGAACATTTTAGACCTTTTACAAGCTGTAAAAAGCCTTCCAGATTGTAGGTATGCCAAATTTGGAAAAAACCGCCCAGGGCTTAAGTGGTTAAACATTTCTTTTGGCACATATTTATGGCATTATACCTGCATACTAATTTATAATATTGAAAATGATAGTATATTGTTGAAATAATGCTAAAGCTGCTTCTAATGTAATAATGTAAAATGCCAAATCAATATTACTGTTAACAAACATTGGACTTACCTGTTTCAGTTTGTTTACGATGGCAAGAAGGAAGATTTTCCACCTCTCATATGGTGGAATAACTTTCCTATCCTAAACAAGTAAGGTGAGTAGCTGTCTGTAATTAACCTTACTTTAATCCTGGTGAGATTTTAAGGAAGGGTATTCCCCCCAATTTACATCTAAGAAAGATGGCCCATCTTTCAGTCATAAAATTAATGATTGTCCTGATTGCTTTGTTTATGGATAAGAGATCAAAGTAATCATGGCTTGATGCATATGAAAATAAATCAAATGTCTATGCTGCTGCCATGAGAGAATTTGTTTTGTTTTGTTAGTGGTGTAATCCAGCCATGTCTCTGAAAACTTTGGAACTAAATCAATAGTAGCCAAGTCCAGTCATCAAGAACTGGTGTCCTGCAAGTTTTATATATACTCCTGATTCAATACCTAAGAATCAAATTAATGATTTATTACAAGGTGTCTTTAGTGATGTACTGAGGAAGTAGAGCACCCAATTTTGGACACGTTTGAAACAAGAAGGACAAAGACTTTTAAAGGACCGGAGTTGGCTTCCCCTTTTTTAGATCACAGTACACTCCAGAGTCCTTTGACTTCTTGACATCAACAAAACAATTTTGGCTTTTTGGTGTTACAATAAGAATGGACTAAAATGTTAGTTTTAAGATGTGAAAAGCTGAAGATATTTTCCAAATTGCTTGTTGTAACCGCAGCGAAGGGTTGGTTATAAAAAGTACTCTCTTTTTTTACTGTTTTTTTTTCCTGATTTGTAATTTATATCATGTACTACTTCCTGTTGGTTTATTCATTAATATCCCAATAAAACACAATGTGTTGAAGATTCTGGTTTTAACTTGACAAAATGTGAAAAGGTCCCTGATATTGATATTTTTGCAAGGTCCTCTATTTATATACAGTCCTATGCTGCTTAACATAACTTTTTTCACAAATACATACATCAGATCCTATCTACATTTAATTCCAAGTTTTTGTTCCAATTTTAATGTTTACTCCTGTTAAGAACATACTGCTTCCAAACCCCCCCCATTAAAAACAGTTTTTTTTTTCCTGAAGTCATGTTTTCTGAGGAATAAATATTTCAAACCTTCTGCAATTTTTACATAGGAAATACAAAAAAATCCTGCCATAGGCTTGCTTTATTTTTTATATCCTCACAGATGGTGGCTTTGCAAGTTTGCTGACAAGTCTCTTGATGGTCTCTTTTATCTTATCTAAAACCTTATTGCTGTGTTTTCCACAGAGCTGAAAGGTGAAGTTGCCTGATGATGAACAGATGTTCAAAGTTTTGCCTGTCCATCTGAGACTGCAATTATTTTATTTTGAAGGACAGTACAGAACGAAAAGATTCACCCTGATCCCTTTGAGCCTGTGTTGTTCTAGCTAATGTGCTGAAGGTTAGGAGAGTGATTCCACATCTTGGGTTTTTCATCAATGGGATTACAATACACTCCAAAAATCTTTGACAATACTTTTTTCAGAGGTTGACAAAGGTATTTTCAATTTATAATTCATAAGCCTTGTTTTCAGTGGCTAGTTTAATCATCTAAAATAACTTTATTTATATGAGCTACAGCTACAAAAACTGAAAAAGTTGTCATGTCTCTGTGACATTTGATTTGATAAAAATCTGCAGACTTTTTTGATCAAAACCTCATTTTAAATTTAGGGAAGTTTGTATAATCTTTGGATACTGACCTGTCCACAATACTTTTGTGTTCAGAAAAATAATAAAAATGAACTGCATACTCAAAGTAGAATAAACTATTAAAACTCACTAAAGAATGGCACTTGGCTGCAGATTTTGAGTTCATCGGCAGGGTTTGTTTTTTGTAAACACAGCTGGTTTCTAGTACATGCGTGGGCGGCACAAACCTACTTGAAAGATGTACCAACAACCCCACGATGCTGGGGAATGTGTGTGTCCCACAGAAAAATAATGTAAGGAGTCATATGCACCAACACATTTGGTTGTATATTTGTGTACTTAGTGTTGTGATCTAGCAGGTCTGTGTTTGTTTATGTCATGCTTGCACTGTACGGCAGTGGTACAGAGCAAGTTAGTGAGACAAGCTTGAACTTAATCTCCAATCTTCATGCAGCTTCCTGCTGAGAGACACAGAGTTAAGGGAGAGGACATACTGTACATGGGGAGCCTTTTGTAGTCATCTGATGACATGTAGTATAAAGAGAGCAGCAGAAAAACTCTCCAGAGAAAGAGCGGTATGCTTCCTGCATGTCATATGCAGTAATGATGCTCACCTGACGGACTGGAGGCTTTTTTATATTTTTATCTGTGGAATATGTCTGTTTTGTGCTGTTATAGATAAAACATTCAATATTTCGCTTCAGTTTTAAGGATGAATCTTTCTCTGAATTGGTCTCTGTGAATGATTAGTAAAGATGTTTAAAGACTTTGGAGTGTTGACATGACACTATCTTGTTCATTATAAAAAGAAAAAAAAACAGGGTCTTGCCGCAGAACGACAAAGCACCCACACCACTTTCATGCAATCATTCATTTCTTTCTATACTTATACAGATTGGGCAATATCAAGAGAACTCAGGAAGCTGGCTCGCCTCAAGGTGAGTGACAAAATCACTACAGCATCAGCATATTTCATTCTTTTTGTACCCTGAGCTAAGAGAGCCAGAGAGCCACTTTGTCAGCAGATCAGAAGGGAGTTTTATTCAAATTAAAAAAAACTAGGATATATCTTGGCATTGACACTAACAGAGGGTATGGTAAGAAAAAGAAGAATATAACTTCCCTTCCTTTGCTTCCTGCTAAATGAAAGTAGTAAAGAGATGTTGCTTTGGACAAATTAGAAGACTGCAAGATTAATTTAAATGATGACAACAACATTTCTATTCTAGAAGAACTACCTAATTATCAACATTTAATTCAGCTATTTTGTAGTTTTCAGGGCATTAGGTCATGATAATCCCAAGTGGTGGTAAAAAGGAGAACTTGATGCCATTTCTTGGTTCTTAAAAATATTTAATGTGTCACCATTTTAGTATGAAACATGTCTTACCAAGGCTTAAAAATCTTTTTAATGTAAGAGGCTAAAATATCCTCTCAAACCATGAAAGAATTGTTACAAGTACTCCCAATCGGCAGACTGGGGAAGATGGGCCAAAGCCTTTTAAATGATTTAATTACTGGTTGAGATAGCATCATTTTACACTGCAACAAAGGCTACAGTGGTCTAACAGTGAGCTTTGGAAATCTTTTTTATTACCCTCCTATCACTATGTAGAGTGAGAAACTCAACATTCGACCCTTTTTGTTAAAGGTGGTTTTCTTTCAAAATGTTTTATTATTGTTGCATTTTTTATTATTATAGATTAATACACCTGTCTTTTGTAGTTTAGAAAAAAGACTTCTTTGTGGTGTCATATTTATATCCTAGGCTAAATGAAGTATTGAATAAATTAGTAATTCCTAGACATATTAAAATGAACAACAGGTTAAACAGAAAATAGGAAATCATGTAGTTTAATTAAATTTTGTAAATACTATGGAAGGGTGTGGTAATGTGAAATTTTCCCAAGAAATTCATTTCATAGCTTAAGATTTTCGTAACTTGTGAATAGTTTCACAGGAGAAAACAGAAGAGATTTGACAAAGCTTTTGATTAGATGACTATGTTATGGCAAATAAATATACAGTTTAAAAGGCTCCTTAGTCCTCTTTGTTATGGTGGGTAATTAATGTGGAAAGTGGCACTTTAAAAAATGTATTAATAAAAAGATATTATGAATAGATTTAAATTTGAGTTAGATGCATTTTGTCATCATTATAGACAGCAACTGTCCCTTTCTGTAGATACCCCCTACACACACACACACACACACACAAACTTTGTTATACATCTGGCTTTCATTCATTTTTTCTTAGCTTTCATTTGACTAGAGGTCAAGAAGCAGAGGATTAGTGAGCCTATAATCCATGCAGGTGCTGGTGTGGCCTTGAGCTGCTCAAGCCCTAACTTCAGTATGCAGGCTGGCTGCTTTAAAGAACTGGAGCACAAAAATGCTCTAGGGGGGATTTTCAGCCAAACAAATAGACAAAATAAAAGAGCTGCCATAAGAAAGGTTTATTTGGTTAAAGAGGTGATCTATGCTTTGTTACTCTGCAGGGAGAGGGGGACTCGAAGAAAAGAAGTGACAGTGGAAAACAAAACTAGGTGCAAGTGTTGTGGTATTTTGTGCTTCTTAATTATTATGTCCCCCAGCGTGCCATCTCTCTTCCTAGCTCGACCACTTTCTTCATCTCTTTTTCAATTTTCTAATTGCATAATTTTAATTAAAGCCAGACAGCAATGTCGGCAAGTCTATTAAAAAGCAAAGAAATGAGCACAGATAGTAAAAGGCTGCATTATGAGGGATGGCTACTTGCGGTGCAGGATCTTCAGTCACAGATTGTGGTTCGACAATAATTAAAACAAACTACATATATCCTTTAAAAAAATATGTGTAACAAATCTGAAAATTGCTATGTTGAGTAAACACTGGGCTCAACATGTTAATGAGGTATCTATATTCGTATGTTTGCACAGGAGAAATCTAGGAAAAGTTCCCTGGGGTGCTGTGGAATATTGCAAATTGTATTTACCTTAAATGTGTTTGTACTTTATCAGTTTGTTTCCTTTCCATTTTATTACTGAGTGACAGCATTTGATTATGTTTTATTTATGCTTAATCTCTTTCCACATTAATTCAGATTTTTCTCTATTCAACAGCTCTGTTATTGACAGATCATAGGCTCTCTCCGTCTGCCAGTGTTTCCCACTGGTTTTTTAATGTACTGGTTTCACATCATTGAGCCTTTTAATAAAAATATATAAGCTATTTTACCTTTTTTCTGCCTTTTCTCTGGCAAGTATTTCTACTAAACATTTTACCTAATTTGGGCCTGACAAAAACAAAAAACGCAAAATCCCCACAGTTTTTTTAGATTTTCTGGAAAGATTAGAAGTAGATTTATATCTCTGGACTGCCTTTTGTAATAAGTCTGTTAACTGAGATGAGGTTAATTGTGAAACACAAAATTAAATAAAGTCTATAAATATTTTTCCCCCTCTGCTTCCTTCTTTATACAAATTTTAAATTGACCGTATTTTCTACAAATTGTGTGTTTAGCAACATGAAGGCAAAACTGTATTTTTATAACCACTGGAACCTGTTTATGTGTACCTTGTATGAGTTGTCGTTTAGTCTTAGATCCACATAATAATTTATTTAATTATTTAATAATTTATTTAATCTCTCAGACATTCATTAGTTTATACCCCTAGCTGCTAAACAGTGTTCCTCTCACCAGTACTGATCAAACCAGCAGTCTGTTGAGAGTCCGACTCTGTAGTCTTCCAACCTGATCTAGCTAACTCTCTCACACCGTGGCTCGCTGCGGCTTCTCGATCCGGCTGATTTTGCTGTCCAGATTAAAGCTTTATGTGAGAAAACAGACTCCTTTCTCGCTCTGTTCCAGTTTTCCTGTTGAGCTCTCGCAACAGCCAATAGGAAGCTTTTTTTCAGCGTAGCCACACCCCTGCTAATTTGCATGTGTAGTCGTCTAAATGTAGACACACAGAGGTCAACTAGTTGACGACTAATCATTAAAGTGGCCAGTTGTCAGCGTGTAGGCCCATGAGGAGCAGTAGTCGTCAAGTAGTGGGCATTTTAGGCTCTACTACTTTACTAGTAAGACGAACAACAGTCCTAGTCGTCAACTAGTGGACATTTAGTGGTCTACTAGTCAACTAGTGCGCATTTGAAGCCTACTAGTTCAAATCAAATCAAACTTTATTTATAAAGCGACCTTCAAAAACGGTTTCTCAAAGTGCTTTACAATTGACTAGTTGGCGGTTTTTAAATGCACTAGTAACTAGTAGGCCCTAAATGGCTTCAACTAGTGAACTAGTGCGCGTTTTATGCTGCACTAGTCGACATGTAGGCCAAATAAGTGGTACTAGTGAACTAGTGGGCAATTGTTGTGCCGTAGTAGTTCACTAGTATGCATTTTACAGTAGATGCACTAGTTAAGAAGTAGACATTTTTAAGGCGCACTAGTTTACTAGTAGGCCAATTAAAGCATCAACTAGTAAACTAGTGCGAATCTTAGGCTGTAGTAGTCGACTAATTGACATTTGTAAGGCGCACTAGTCAACTAGTGGGCACTTTTATGGCTCAATAGTCGACTAATGGGCAGAAAATATGTCAACTAGATAACATGTAAGCGTTTTATTGTCAACTAGTTCACTAGTAAGAGATAGTTGTCCACTAGTTACGTTTTAGTTGTCGACTAGTGCACCAAGAAGCCAACTAGTAAGCACTTTTGAGCTACTAGTGCAGCATTTGGGCTTACTAGTAGGAGCAAATGTCTTACTAGTGAGCCAAAAGTCCTACAACTAGGCAAAAAGGACCTACTAGTAAGAGTTTTTTCTGTACTAGTTGGGCAAAAGTTCGTACTAGTAGGAGAAAATGTTCTACTAGTGCGGTGTAGTCGCTTACTAGTTGGCATAAAGAACAGTTGATTTCAAGTATATGGAGTTTTTACACAAACGGCTTGCCATACACCTCCACCCAAGCACTACCCGGAGAGCACCCAGGCAGCTGTAGCCGACCACCGCCCCCGAAGCAGAGGGCCCCCATAGAGGAAACACTGGGAGGAATATTAAAATAAATTAAAATATGAAATAAACACTAGATGATGAGATTAAGTAGTAAAAATTATAAAAACATTAAGACTGATAATGTTTTAAATGATCAAGAGTAAAACAATGAAAAGATAGGATCAAAATGAAAATTTTATTAGTTAAAAAGTAAACTAAAAATTAAATCAAGTAAAACATGCAGACTGATTAAACATATATTAATAAATAATAATCAGTTAAAAGCTCAGTTAAAAAGGTGAGTCTTGAGCCTGCTCTTAAAAAAATTTATGTTTTCTGCGGCCCAGAGGTCCTCCAGCAGCCTGTTCCAGAGGTGAGGGCTATAATAATGGAAAGACGCCTCACCATGAGTGCGTGTCCTGACTTTGGGGATGATAAGGAGACAGCTTCCAGAGGAGCACAGAGACCGCAAGGGTTCATATGGTAAAAGCATTTCTGAAAGATAAGAAGGCCCAAGACTATGAAGACAATTAAAAACCATTAAAAGAACCTTAAAATCGATCCTAAAACATATGGGGAGCCAAGGCAGTGATTTTAAGACCGGTATAATGTGCTCCCACCTCCCGGTCTTCTTCAGGACACGTGCTGCTGAATATTGTGAAAGCTGTAAACTTGAGGTAGCCTTTTTGGAAGACCAGAAAGCAGGGCATTACAATAATCAATTCTACTGGTGATAAAAGCATGCATTAGCATCTCCATATTGGCCCGAGAGAGAAGGGGGCAGAGCTCTGGCGATGTTCTTTAGGTGATAAAAAACCTTTAACTATTCATAGCCAAATAGCTGCAATTATTTTAAATACACAACAGGTTCATGGTATTGGTTAACTTTAACCGATACGGTACGGCTACAATACAGCAGTATCGACCCCAATACCAGTATCAGTGCATCTCTTCATTTGAACAAAAAACTGTTTGTGATATAAAGTGGTCTGAGCGCTAAAGTTCAAGGTTTGAAAATGAGTCCCACTCCGGGGCTGAAGGCAGAAATACTTTAGCTGGCAATGTCTAATCAGCTGAGACACATTAAAAGTAGCACAAAAACAAGAGATCTGGATAAGGGGGAAACCTTAATTTCTTGACAGAATACTTTTTGCTTTAAATTAATTCAAGGGAAGGTTTTCTCAAATGACCATGGCTAGCAATAAAAAAGACAAACATGCTGCAACGGTTCACATAAGAAGATATAGATTTTAATATCTTTATAAACATTTTTGTACTGTTGTCAATAATAACTTACTGAACAGTTTATTCATGGTAAAGAAAAAAACGATGAACAGGCATACAGCAGAACAGAAAAGAAAGGGGTGAAGGACAATGTGACAGCTTTTAAAATATTACACGAGAAAAAAAACTCAACAGAAAATTTTAAACTGAAATGCTCCTCTTCACTGGAAGAGCAGAAAACCCTGTTGTCATCATTGATGTCACTGATACTGTTTTTCTCATTGTAATACAGTAAAATGATTATTATCAGCACTGTGAAATGTCCTTTTGTCTCCATTGTTACTGATGCAGTTCACATCTTTGATAAAAAACACTTTAACTCCTGTCAAGGTCCAGAAGTACAGTGAGTCCCGAAATAGTCTGCACTTCATTGTGCTTACTTCAAAAACAGCTGTCTCATTTTTAAATCCTTGTATCCATGGAAAGTCGCGGTAGTGAATGAGGAGGCATAATTCTGCAAGATTCGAGTTGCCAAGCTCATTTTAAATTGTTCTATTAATTGTTTTTCTTTTAATCAAAATAATTCTTTAAGGTATGCACACATTTTTTTAAGGATTCCTGTTTCGTGTGTACGTTTGAGTTTAAGCGATCAAGGAAAAAACCAAAATGTATTCCTCATTTTCTCAATGAAGACGAGGAAGGGAAGTCCTAACAAAAGACAAAGCAGTTCAACATTACCTCACTATGAAACTAAGAATTTTCACCTCTGACCTATAAGGCTCCTCTTGGCCCTGCAACAGGGACGTAACTATAGGTCCTTTTTGTGTCATAGAAAAAAATGAAATGAACGTCTTACACAAGATATAGACAGATTCCTCAATATTCACATCTTGATCCCTCAAGAGCTGCACATTTCCAAGCTGATGAAAATAGCAAATGGCAATCCTTGTCATCATGAAACAATTAGCAGCTTAATCTCCAGTTGCACAGAACAGAAGAGATGTTAATGGATATGGAGAAGAGAGAATTATGTGAATAAGAAATAGAAATACTGTGCAGGCATAAAGTAGCAGAACAGAGAAAAAGTATGCCTAAGAAATATATAGTTATATAATTTGCTACAGCTGTGGACTCTGTGTGAGTTTAATGGCTGTTCTCTCTATGGCCAATACAGTATGAAGGCAATGGGTTTTTATTAAAAATTCTTAAGTTTATGTTATGGAACTGCTGGTATTTCAACACTTAAAACATTGAGTTGCACTTTACAGTAATCAGAACACAAAGCTATGGTAAAAAAACAAAACAAAAAACAACAAAAAAAAAACAAAACAAAAGTATTCATATTTGCAGATTCCTTGCAGTCATTAAGTACCATCTTCTATGCAGCTAAACTAGAAGCTAAGGCTCAGTGGACTATTTGAAGACATTCAGAGATGCTTAGCTAACACGTTTTAGGTTGATTTATCTTATCTTTCTTACACATACCTTCTTTTTTATTGAATTTTGGTGATCTGAGCTCTACTTGCGTAAAAAAAAATAAATAAAAAAATAAAACAAAATGGCAAGATGTATGGTGAAGAAATCATACTGAGATTGGCAGTGCAAGCTTATTTTGCATTCACTTTCTGTTATCTTCAGTCAGATTTTTGTGCTCTGAATCTTTCCCTTATGGATGATTGATGCTTTGATATCATCTTGAGTTTGAACAATAAAGCTCTCTACAACATTTACACATATAATCAAATTCACACACACACACACTCACACACAGATAAAAGACACAGGCCTTATAGTGCAGGAGCAAGAGAAAGGACTGAGGGCTGTGCTTTGCTTTTTTTCGTCTGTTTGATTTGTTAAACCCTCTGAAGGTCAGCGGAGAATGTGATTGATATTTGTCACTATCAAGCCCACAAAGAGTAGCGAAGTTTTGGATGAGGGGGCCTTATTGTTGGCTTGTTGAACCCCACTGGGGGGGCGAACAGTGGTCCGAGGTGAGCACTTATGCTTTCTCCGTGTAACTGTGCCGTCTGGGGATGTGTGGTCATGCTTTCCCCCCTCTGTGAAATCAGGGGAGGAATCCTCCTTGTCTGACATGACCTCCTTTGAGTGGTGAACCTCATTATCCCCCTTCTTCTTGCCCGATCTGTTCCGAGGCTTTGTGCAGTTTTTAGGAGGCCCGGGCCTTGAGGGATCCACAATGTGGGTCTGACCTCCTGATCCCACTGCAACTCCACGATTCATTGATGGATTGACTGTGCCGGATAAATTATTAGTCTGAGATCTGGACTCAGAAACCATTGAAGAACAGCTGGAGAAATCCTCCTTACTCAGCTCTTTGAGGTCTTTCCCAGCCATATTGACTGGGGCCTGGCAACCAACCGAAGACGTTGAACCTCTGAAACGCTTCAACCATTCCCAGAGCGAAAGAGCTTTACAGTCACATGACCATGGGTTGTCATTGAGGCGCAAGTATTCCAAGGCAGGAAGCATGTCCAAGCATTGTCCGGACAACTCCACGAGGGTGTTGTTGAACAAGTAGAGGGTAGTGAGCCGTTTCATGTCATGAAAGGCCAAACGGTCAACCCACTCTATCTGATTTTTGTGCAGAAGCAAACGATCCAAGGCTCGAAGTCCTCTGAAGGTGTTCTGGTTGAGGCTCCACAGACGATTTCCATGCAGGAACAGGTGGCTCAAGTTGTGGAGATCCATAAATGTGTCATCCTGCAGGTACTTCAGGTGATTATCCTGAGAAGACACACAGGATCAATAATCTTATATCTACATGGCACAAAGGTTGAAAAAATTTAATTGTCTAATATTTTTTTTGTCCATGAATTGGACAGCACCATGTAAATACAATACAGAAAACTGAGAAAAAAAACCCAAAACCATTGTCTGTCTCCTGTACTCCTTGGTGTTGACTGTGAAGAGCACCAACATGACGCATGTGTGTTTAAACACAATCACCACAGAGCCATGTGCTAACTCTGGATTGGTGAGTCAATAATTTAAGGTGAAATCGTACCTGAAACAGAATGTAAGTGTATTAATGTAATTTGCCAAAAGGAAATATTGAAAGTATTATTTTAAATTTGACTCAGAACGGGACAACAGACTTCAGCCTGTATGGCTTAGAAGCACTAATTCTTAAAGGATCAACGGGCCCCATATTTTGGCCAGACGCCTATGGTGTGGTTTGATTTTAAGTAATTAATTCATTTATGACTTGCATTATAAATGGTCAGGTTTTTACCTCAATGTTTTTAGTAATTAAAAAGATTGTTGCTAAGAACACACCATTTCAGTTAAGCCTTCCATCACGTGGAACGTACATAATAATGGTACATTTGACTTCATTGAATCTCATCTATGGGTCTTCAGCTAAGTCCAGTTTCTAAAATACTTAACTTTTAAAACCTGGACGGAATCATTTAGTCATAATTTTTTTTTAAAACACAGCTGCTGACTTCTGAAACCTTTCCTTGTATTTTTTTTTTGAGAACATCAAACACATGTCTGTTTACAACCTTCATTCTTGACTCAATATAAGGTGATCAACAAAACCAAATAATAAAAAACAGATATTGCCTTTTTTTCACAAAAACAACAGTGGTCTTACAAACTGATTTAGGCCCTGTGACATTTAAGAAGATATATCATGTATAGGTTTTAATTAAGCTTTTTGAATTTGAATTAAAGCTAAATAGGAGGAGATAAGTTGTTAAATTTTTCAAAATTACTTTTCAAACACCAATGCGAGGTGTACTAAAATAAAAGTAACATAAACAAAGCAGAAAAATATTTACAGAATAGTAGACTCTTAAAACAAATAGCTGATGCATACATTATGTGAATGACAATACTAAATACAGAACCATATTAAATAATAAAAATAGATTTACTGTATATGTCTAGAGCTAGGGAGTCTGTCGAATGTGGTTTTGTACACGTGGAGTTAGAACAGGGTATTTTCCAGATCATATCTTAGATTTATTTACTTGGGGCATCACTTTTGCCGTGTTTTAGATTACTACCTACGCATGCTTACTACTTTTCCTGTTCTTGGTGCTCTTGTGTCAGACCTTCTCGGTGACATTAATCAGTAGAGAAAAGCTCAATTTCTTTATTACAATTTATACGGTTATTTTCTCATCTTTGGAACACTGTTATTTTTCATTTAACTATAAGGAAAAACAGAACGTCCGCTGCCAATAATGTCATGGCTTCACACCGCTGTCAATGACAGATAATTTGCACCCCACTTAATAGTGTGTAACAAAACTCCAGAATTATCTACATGCTAAAAGTTACTTCAAAAATCAATTAAAAAAACCCCAAAACAATTGTATGATCTTTGAAGGGTTGTAAGGACTGGCCTCTAGATTCAGTGAGTGGTCAAAGGAAAAGAATTTGGGTACTTCCTGGGTGGCAACACAGACAGACAGCCATGAATATATACACAAAAACTAACACCAAAGGGCAATTGTAGATATTAACTTTCATATTCTTGGACAATGACAGCCAAAGAAAAAGTGTATGCAGAGTGACTCACACATGCGAAGAGAAAACATTAACAGATTTAAAGGGAAATTCTGTATTGTTTTCTTCAACCTAGACCTTATTTTTAGCTAATTTTATATTTTTTCACTCACCCTGAGAAGTTTCGAGCCAGTCTGAGCCATTCAACAGTATTTATATTCACTTCCACTGTCAGCGGACATCTGTAGAAAGGGCGTGGTAGGGGCAGGACAAATTCTGCTTGTAATAAGGTTTAATCTGCCAAAAAATGCAATAAGTTTACCATGTTTATATTCTCCTTGGAATTATGAAGTGCTTATTTATTCTACTCCAGACCGATTTAAATATAATACACATTTCTCCTGCAGCAGAACTGTTGAAAACATAACACAGAGTTGTCCTTTAACTGTCCTGCTGTAGCAAAAATGTGTATTACAAGGGGAATATAAACATGGTAAAATTACTGCATTTTTGGGCAGATTAAACTTTATTACAAGCTAAATTTGTTTTGCTCCTACCACTCCCATCCTATGGATTTCCGCTGATGGTGGAAGTGAATATAAATACTGCTGAATGGCTCAGATTGGCTCCAAACTTCTCAGGGTGAGTGAAAAACATAAAATTCGTTAAAAATAAGGTCCAGTTTGAAAAAAAAAGGTATTCCCCTTTTACAATAACTTCTTACGCACTACAGTGGAACTATCCAGGTCATTTTCAACACTAAATACTTGGATACTTGGAATACTTCAAACATACAATTTAAGGTTAGAATTCAAAGACAAAAGCTTTCAGTAATAGTGGTTTAAAATTTACCTGCAAATAAAGGTACTGTAGATTTCTGAGGCCTTTGAAGATATTGTTTGGAAGTGAACTGAGACCACAGCGATAGAGGTGAAGCGCATTGAGGCGAATCAAGCCGTGAAAGGTATCTTCAGCCAACGAATGCAGGTGGCGGTTGTCTCCAAGGTCCAGCTCCTCCAGCAATGTGAAGCCATGGAAGGTGGATGGCTCTATGTACGTGATGTTATTCGAGTAGATCCACAGAGTGACCGTGTTTGGGCTGAAGTGCCCCCGTAGTAATCGATGGATCTTGTTGTTCTGCAAGAAAATGCGTTCACTGTCCGGAGGGATACCGTCAGGGACTGACAGGAAGTTGTGGGCCTGGCACGAGACGGTACTGGGTGCAGTGTAGCATATGCAGTGATGGGGACAGGACCAGGAAAACTTGAGGCCACAGAGAACCAGCAGGAACTCCAGCCCGCAACCTGTAGGGAACAAAGACAGATACAAAGTGGTTAAAGTTGTTGTACATTTTCCTGCCACTACAAAACAAACAGAAAAGAGCAAGAAAATATGAAATAAATAAACAAATTATATTTTGGTAAATCTGGACCAGCCAAAGTATTTGGATTTTTTTGTTATGATTTTGTTATTATTGTCATTATTATGCTAAGTGAAAAAAAAAAAAAAACAACTGTCAGATTTCTATATGCAGAAGGTCTTTCCCAAGCATGATGCCCCAAGGACAGGGCACATCATGCAGCTCTGTTCTCACCATAGGGAATAAGGACTTTACCTTTATTTATGAAGTGAAAATAACAGGACATTAAAATGGTCAACTCTGCATTTCAAGCAACATTCAGTTCACTGAACCTTATCTTTGCGAAGGTAGCATGGATTTTGCCCCAGTGTCTGTTTGAAAGCATGCGCACCAGGTCAGTTCTTTTCATGGTTTATAAGTTCATTTCAACAGGGCAGTTCAAGTTTTGCATGCCTTTTTAGAGCTTGTTTTATTTTGTGGTTACCATAGGAATAAAATCAATTTAAATGCATCTGTTCCACTCTCTGTTCTTTAGTTCAGAGTTGCATGCTTCTCCTTGGTAAAACAAGATGTAAGCCTCTCAGGCTTTACCAGACAATACTCACATGCAAAACATGTTTGGCTCTCTGTATCAGTTATTAAAATAGTTTTTTTTTACTTAAACCTGTATTAGAAAAACTATAAAAAATGTCAGTGTCATATTCATTTTCTTAGAATTATATTATCTAGCCAAATATACCTATCATAGTGTACATCAATAACTGTGGTGAGATGTGGGCTTTAAAAAATAGAGCTAAGAGAAAAAGTCAGAAGGAAATTAAATAACATCAGATCTTTAATGAAGTTTGTTTCTGACATTTCTAAAACACAGCTTTGAAACAAGTGGAATCAGTTTGTACTTAATATTAAATATTCAACAATAATAAAACTGTTGAATAAAATAGTCATAAAAAGCATAACAAGAACTGCTGATTACAAAAATGGAATCCAGAATGTGTACAACTTCAATACCTTGTAGCATATCCAAATAAATAATACATTTGAATAAATCAAATGCTTGGGTGGGTACTTTAATTAACAAACCTAAGATTTCATTCTGAATAAGACATTTCAACCTTACATGAAATACTGTTGATGACCTGACAAAATGACCACAATGTTGGACTTCAGTCTTTCTCTCTCTGTTGAACATTTTTTTCATACAGTAGGTGCTTACACTCAAAAGTGAACATATGAAAAACAAGTTCTACATATGGAAAATACTTTTCATAAGTAATACACATGTAATACTTTGCGTTTACATGGTACAGAATATAAATTTAACATCTAAAATAGGAAGGTTCATATTGTACAATATTATTTAACATAAATGTCTTTCACCTGTTAGCATGTAATATAACTGCCGCAAGACACACATTTACAAGTTACTACATGATGTGATTACCACATATGTTATGGGTGTTTGCATGTTATAGCACAATAAAAAGTTCTATACGAAATTTGAAACCTATCTGAGAAAACCCTTTACAAATGTAATCCTTTTCATGTGTTTTACATGTTCGTAAAACACGTTTTACATGCTCATCCATCCATCTTATCCTGAAAGGGTCACGGGGGGCTGGTGCCTATCTCTAGCGGTCAATGGGTGAGATGCTGAGGCTAAATCTATGTAAAATTATGTTCCCCTCTTAACTGTTTTGGAGAAAAACATTTCGTCTAATCTCAGGGCTGAATTAAATTTATGCTCATGGCCCATCTTGTCTCATTTTCAGTTTTATTAAAGGTAACTGAAGAAGGGTGGTCTGTCTTGGAGAGACAAAGAAAGAAGCTTCTTTGTACATAGAGGATTTTAAACATTTATAGTTTTCCTAGAGATATTATGTAAGACGTGGGTGGCTAAGTTGAAAGAGGAATCTTTTTGTAATTGGCAGGTTGCAAGTTTGATTCCAGACCCCCCAGTCCCCACCCTAAACTCTCCCCTGTGTGGGCATGTCCGAGTGCTGCTGGATAAATTAGACTCGTATTGTTATAGTGCTGTAAGGTATGACTGAAAATACTATGTAAAAGCATAATATATGCAGATTTTAAATATGGTGTCTATGCTGTACAACAAAAGGCTTTGAATCATGAAACACTGGACTTCAAAGAAACTGCAAGTATTATTTTTTTTATTATTCTCTTGCTTTTATGCTCATGGCACAGAGTGGGGTACACATATGGATCTTGCAGCTCATATTTTACCACATTAGTCCCATGAATGTGCTGAAGCCAACAAAAAGAAATGTACTTAAGAGAAAACAAGCAATAACACCTGCTCCTCTGAGTCACAAGACACCTCACTCATTCTGATTGGACTCCTGCTGCACCCATTCCTGTCTCATTTGACACATATGTGGTCTTTCCAGAAATTACCCTTTCCAATATTCTGCCATCATCAGGAGACTCTGATTTCTTCCCTCTGAGTTTACTGGCACTTCTTTACAACAACAGAAGGCTGTGATCACTCAAATTGTGTTGTTAAATGGGCTGTGCAATGCTTGTTTTAGCTCGTAGTCAGCTGCTCAGAGACACTTTCTGATCAGTGACATGATTCCCCCAGATTCGCTAGATGGGGAGATGGGACTTTTGCACAGTCTCATGCAAGATGAGTCCAACTCACAGCCCATTACCAAGGTTCTATCTGATAAACCCCCTGGCTGCCTTAAACTATATTTATTATTCAAAGCATTGCGGAGCCTGAATGCAGTGTCTCTAATCGATATGCCTCTGTTACCTTTTAACCCACCCTATAATCCCAGGTCTTTTATGCTGGAAATTCAGTAGCATGTTTTTCCCCAGGAGACAAGCCTATTTATCTGAATGTATTTTCTTGCCAAACTGTAGCTAAGCTGTGACATTCAGCGTCTGACTCCACTGACCTTTAGCAGTAATTCTAGTTGCAGAGCTGGAGCATAGAGAGCTTGCGTGTCACCTGAACGGGAGTGTGCTCTCATGGGCACAAATCTAATCCTATTTGTTAACCTCTGCCACTGGCCAACGATGGAAAATGCATGCAACCTCCCTAAACCAAAATGTGCTCAATAAATGAGGTGATTTTTCATGGCTGAACACTATCAAAATGGTTTAATATGACTGTGTTCCTGTGTGCCAAGGCAGAAAAAGTTGTACAGTAACCTTGTTGTACCCTGAGAGAACCCTACTTTCAGATTTTACTGTCACCAGGAACTAGATAACTCTTTACGTTATGAGCTGTGTTTAGATTTGTCACACCTTCAAGCCCTAACAAGAAAGCCGTTTCACTACTTTATCACTCTGTGGGTGTTTTCCTCCTTACTTGCCATTTCCATGAAGACATATCAAGCACGGCACCTGCTGACTGAGAAAAATTGGTGAAAATGTTTTTCAATTTCTCATGGGAAATAAAACGTTGCTTTATTTATCATACAAATAAGACAAGACACAGTAAATTTTCCAGCCACGCTGTGAGGGAAAAAATTTGCATTAAGCAGCATGCACCTGGTATTTGAGATTCGCCTTCTTAATTGTTAATTTTGGTCTTGGTTCATACTTTATTGGGCCACTGACCCTCATGCAGGAAGGATTTTTTAGAGAATCTTAAAAAAAAGTACAAATAAAACCTAAGCTGTCTTTTGCTTTCATATTTGTTGTGAGATTAGATGACTTATTTTAATCACCTCTCACGGCGGGAGTTTACCCAAGAAAAAAAAATTGTCTTGTCACTCCAGTAATTATTTTTTGAGGCCCTAAACTTTTTCCATTAAACCCTTCCCTCATGCATGTCTTCAAAAAGAATTAGGTAGCAGATCTCTAACAGAAGAATTATCTGAGCAGGCGAAAGACAGAAAGCGATAAGCCTGAGACACTGGGAGAGTGTGGGGGATTGAGAATGTAGATTTTGCAGAGATAGCGAGACAATTTAAATCAGTGATCTGCTAATCATGTTACAACCGTAAGAATGCACCTCCTCTATGCTCACTCTCCTCAGCTTGTCAAGCAGACATGAATCAGACGACACTGGTTGGGAAGATGATGTATTCCAACCCGCAGACGAGGCAGGACCGCGAAGTCTCTCGTGAACAGGATGGAGGCGCGAGTTGGAGGCCGGGAAACCAAGGAAGTACAACAGGCTTGCCTCGCAGATTCCTAACTGCCTGGATATGCAGAAAGGAGTCTAGAACAGAACGTGGATGATGCGCTAGTGCGGATCGGGAGCTAAGCCACAGAGCAAGGCTGATGACTGAGCATCGCAGAGGTGAGTGAGTGGAGCTTTTGAGTGTCTGGATGAAGAGATCCAGCCAATGGTTGGAGAGGATCACATCAGGAGCAGCTGCTCCTGGTTGATTCTGATGATCTCTTGACAGGACCCCCCCCTCGAGGCCCGGCCCCTGAAGGGCCCGGACGATCTGGGTGAAGGCGGTGGAAGTCCTTGATGAGGGTGGAGTCCAGAATATGGCGGGAAGGAACCCACGAGCGTTCCTCTGGACCATATCCCTGCCAGTCCACCAGGTACTGGAATCCTCTTCCCCGAGGACGGGAATCAAGGATGCGCCGAACCGTGTAGGCTGGACCCCCATCGATGAGACGAGGAGGTGGTGGGCGAGCCTCCGGGGGGGGGAGAGAGGTGAGGTAAGGTGGCGTTTGAAGAGGGAGCAGTGGAAGACCGGGTGAATCTTCAGGGACGCTGGGAGTCGGAGGCGAAAGGTGACCGAGTTGATGCGTCGGATGATTGGGTAGGGACCCACGAAGTGGGGGGTCAATTTTTGAGGCCCCGAGGGCAATCGGAGGTGCCGTGTGGAGAGCCAGACAAGGTCTCCGGGCTGGAACGCGGGACAGGGTCGGTGACGCTGGCGATGTTGAGCCACGTACCCGGCGTTAGCGCGCTTAATTGAAGCTTTAGCCCGGATCCATGCAGCCTTGGCTCGGCGGATGAACGATTGGGCTGCTGGGACCTCCACTTCAGGTTCCTGGTGGGAGAATAGGGGAGGCTGATAGCCGTTGCAGACCTCAAATGGTGACAACCCAGTGGCGGATGAGACATGCATGTTTAGGGACAATTCAGCCCAAGGCAGTACCCGTGGCCAGGAAGTGGGCTGCGAGGCGACGAAGCAGCGGAGGTACTTTCCCACCATCTGATTGGCCCTCTCTGTCTGTCCATTGGTCTCTGGGTGGTAGCCAGAAGAAAGGCTTGCGGTGGCACCGATGAGACGACAGAAGGCCTTCCAGAACCGTGCTGTGAACTGGGGGCCTCTATCGGAGACGATGTCCTGGGGGAAGCCATGGAGCCGTACTATGTTCTCGAGGACCAGCTCTGCTGTCCCCTTGGCCGTGGGCAGGCCAGGCAGGGCGACCAGGTGGACTGCCTTGGAGAAGCGGTCCACAAAGGTTGCAATGGTGGTCATGCCGCCAGCCGGAGGCAGCCCCGTGACAAAGTCTACCCCGATATGTGACCATGGTCGAGATGGGACTGGTAGAGGACGGAGTGCACCGGTCCCGGGCTGAGTAGGGGATTTTGCTCTGGCACAGACCGAGCAGGCGCTGACGAAGGTTTCGACATCACTCCCCATGGTGGGCCACCACAGGGCACGGCGGATGAACCGAAGAGTCCTCTTCACCCCCGCATGACCAGCCACCGGTGACCCGTGGCCCCATAGGAGGGCCTCCTGACGGCAGCGGGTTGGGACATAGAGGCGGTTGGCCGGCGTTTCGGGTGGTGCTGGTTCGTGGGCCAGAGCCGATCGGATGGAATCCTCTAGAGGCCATCGGAGGGCGGCCAGGACCTTATGTGGGGGGATGATAGGAACTGGTTGGGATGGTATGGGGTCCTGGGAGAAGCACCGAGAGAGAGCGTCAGCCTTCCCATTCTTTGAACCAGGTCGATAGGAGATGTGAAAGTTGTAGTGTTCAAATAGGTGCGCCCACCGGGCCTGACGGGGGTTCAGTTGTTTAGCGTTCCGGATGTGGATGAGGTTTTGATGGTCAGTCCAGATCAGAAACGGTTCTGGCGTGCCCATGAGCCAGTGGCGCCACTCCTCCAGAGCCCACTTGATGGCCAGAAGTTCACGGTCGCCAACCCCATAGCTTTGTTGTGCAGGCGCGAACTTCCGAGAGAAGAAGCAGCATGGGTGGAGCTTCTGGTCCGGACCCTGTTGGGACAGAACAGCGCCAGCACCGACCTCTGAGGCATCCACCTCAACAGTAAATGACTTGGTGGGATCCGGATGGAGTAGGATTGGCGCCGCAGTGAAGAGCAGAAGCAGTCTGTGAAATGTCCTCTTGGCCTCCGGGGGCAGGTGAAATGGGCGCGGCTGTGCAGTTGGTCTGGTCAGATCTGTGAGTGGGGCCACGATAGAGCTATAGTTGCGGATGAACCGCCGATAAAAGTTAGCAAAGCCGAGGAAGGACTGCAACCGTTTTAGTGTGGTAGGAAGCGGCCAGTTGGTTACTGCGGACACCTTCTGAGGGTCCATGGCCACACCGTCGGGTGAGATGACATAACCCAAAAACGTGGTGGAGCGCTCGTGAAAGGCACACTTCTCTAATTTACAGTAGAGGTGATTCTGGAGGAGTCGTTTGAGAACGGCGCGGACATGCCTGGTGTGGTCCACCTCTGACGTGGAATAGACCAAGATGTCGTCTAGGTAGACATACACCCACCGTCCCAGCATGTCTCTGAGAACGTCGTTCAGAAGGCGTTGAAAGACTGCTGGACTGTTACACAGGCCAAAAGGCATGACTTGGTACTCCCAGTGGCCGGTGGGAGTGCTGAACGCCGTCTTCCACTCATCACCCTCTCTAATACGGACTAGGTTGTATGCGTTCCGCAGGTCGAGGCGAGTAAAGACAGAGGCTTTGGACAGAGAGTCTAACACAGTATTAACCAGAGGAAGTGGATGACGATCTTTAATGGTCACTTTATTTAGGCCCCGGTAATCAATACAGGGCCGGAGGGTCCCCTCCTTCTTTTTAACAAAGAAGAACCCCGCCGACGCCGGAGAGGTAGATGGGCGGATGAATCCCTGTTTGAGAGCTTCTGAGATGTAGGCCTCCATCTGTGTTGTCTCCTCTTGTGAGAGTGGAAATTGACGGCCACGCGGGGGCGCCGCCCCTGGCAGGAGATCGATGGCCATGTCATAGGAGCGATGGGGTGGTAGTTGAGAGGCTCTCCTCTTGCTGAAGACTTCAGCAAGATCCCGGTATGGAGGGGGGATCCCCTCCAGGGCCGGGACTGGATCGACCTCCGTTCCCCTGGTGGACGTTGGGCGGAGACAGCGGGGTGAGCAGGACGGACCCCAGCCGAGGATCTGCTGTGTGGACCAGGAGATCTGGGGGTCATGTGTTCTGAACCAGGGGTATCCCAGGATGAGTGGTGTGGAACAGGAAACGATGACCAGGAAGCTGATGAGTTCAGTATGATCACCGATCCACATCTGAACCTTGGTGGTGCGGTGTGTGATGGGGCTGGGTTGCAGCGGGCGGCCATCGATGGAGGTCACCGGTATGGGTCGCTGTAACAGCTGCAGAGGCAGTTTTAGTCTCTCCACCAGCTGAGTGGAGATGAAGTTCTCTGCTGCACCGGTATCCAGCAGCGCAGAGCATGTGTGGTCTGGATCAGGGTGGAGGAGCTGGACGGAGAGGAGGAAACTGTTAGGTCTTGTGGTGCCAGATGAAATTCCTCCTACCTTCACCTGGCCTGATCTTTTACTGGTCGGAGCGAACAGTGACGCCAGGCATGCGCTGGAGACCCACAGTAGGCGCATAATCTCTCTCTACGCCTCCTCTCCTTCTCCTCAGGGGGCAGATGGCCGAGCTGCATGGGCTCCTCTTGTTCCTCCGGACGGGGGCGTGGCGTGCTAGAGCTGGCCTCAGCTGAGCGGGACTGAAATGGGCGGTGCGTTGGGGAGCGGGCCGGTTGCTTGGGGCGGCACATTACACGCCGGTCAATCTCGAGTGCCAGGGTCACTGCTGCATCGAGCGTCTTGGGAGCCTCCCGGCCCACCATCTCATCTTTAATGTAGCCGGCCAACCCCCCCAGGAAGATGGACTTCAGCGCGCCGTCGCCCCAGGACAGTTTGGCGGCCAGGGTGCGGAATTCGGCGGTGAACAGGTGAACCGGCTGGTTGCGCTGACGCAGGTGAAGAAGCTGACCCTCCGTGTCAACCTCGCTGCACGGCAGGGCGAAGGTCTTCCGGAGTTCCGCTACGAACAGCGAGTAGTCATTGCACAATGGTGACTTCTGATTATAGAGCGCTGCGGCCCACTCCTGCGCTCTCCCGGACAGCAGCGAGGTAAGCAGGGCCACCCTGGAAGCCGGCGCAGCGTACATGACTGGCTGGCATTCGAATAACATGTCCAGGGTTGCAATCAGACCGTCGGGTTTTCCGTCAGAGCCGTTCCATTTGTCTGGGAGACAAACCCGTGGTTCGACGGTGGGAGACGGCCGTTGCTGGAGCATGTTGACGAGCCCAGCCAGACGGATGTGGGCTTCGGAGATGGTCTCCAGCTTGGAGTTGAGACGTTCAACCAGGCTCCTCAGATGGACCACCTCGGCACGGAGGGTTTCTAGCTCCGCTGGAACATTAGTCGGAGGCTCAGTCATCCTGTCAAGCGCCAGTGATCAGACGGATCACTGTTGGGAAGATGGATGTTCCAACCGCAGAGCGAGGCAGGAGCCGAAGGTCTCTCGGGAACAGGGATGGAGGACGAGGTTGGAGCCGGGAAACCAGAGAAGTACAACTGGCTGCCTGGAGCAGATTCCTAACTGCAGGAAGCAGATGGAGTCTAGAACAGAACGTGGATGATGCGCTAGTGCGGATCGGGAGCTAAGCCACAGAGCAAGGCTGATGACTGAGCATCGCAGAGGTGAGTGAATGGAGCTTTTGAGTGTCTGGATGAAGAGATCCAGCCAATGGTTGGAGAGGATCACATCAGGAGCAGCTGCTCCTGGTTGATTCTGATGATCTCTTGACAGCTTGTAAAGATAAAGCATTGCAAATTTTTTTTTCTTTCCTATAAAACAGCAGTTTTCATGGAAATATTTTCTACGTATTTGTATCCTGTCCCTAAATAAAATCTGATGCAAGGTGTTTTTAGATGCCACCTACTTAAAAATTAGCACTGCACCTCCCCCTAAACGTCAAATCCTGCCCCATTGGTTGGAAAGAAGGGCCTGCTTACTCCTCAGGCAAGAAGAAGGCTTGAGTTCAGTGCAGAGCCCTCCCGCAGTCGGCAGAGGGAGAGCAATGCCCAGGACTGTACTTAGATAGGAACACCGGGTGATAAAAATTGGGAATAAAACCGTGGGACAAAAAAATAATAATCTCCACTATGAAAACATGTTGGTTGCAGCATCAGGCTGTGGTAGATAGATCTCATCATAAACACAGCTGTTATGTCAAGGCTTTAGAGGTTTAAGACAGAACATAAGTGAGGAAATGGCCTCATTTCCAAGGAACACAAGCAAGCAGATTAGGAGTAACTTTGTGAAAGTTTAAAGCAGGGATAAGTTTTGATACAATATTCCAAGCTTTGAAAATATTGTAAAACTGCACTCTACCAGAAATGGACACACATGACCTTCTACCAATAGTCGCAGGACAGGCAAGAGGATAATGCATTAGAGAAACAACCAAGAGGCCTTTTATTAAAGCAGCAAGAAAAGAGTAATTCTTAAAAGAAAGTAATCAGAACATACAGCAAACATGGGGAAGAAGATGCACAGGTCAAATGAGATCAAAATTAAACTTTTTACTCTACGTAAATAGCTCTATATGTGACCAACACTGTACATTACCATGAACACACCATCCCAGTGGTGAAGGATGATAGTGGCAGCATCATGCTATATGAATGTTTTTCTTCAGCGTGAGCCTGTAAAAGACTGTCATAAGGGTTCACCTTCCAGAAGGACAAAAAACTGAAACCCAAAGCATTTTCATAAGTGATGGTCCAGACCTAACTCCAATTCAAAAATAGAGTATAATTGAGTTTCCAATTTTTGTCAAACACTGGCAAATCCACACATATCAGCAGCAAAATGACAATTTGAAGATTAAATTATAAAATATAAAGAAATACAGTACGGTAAGCACAAAATTACAACACTAAAAAACTGCCACGTAAAATATACTCCAGTTCAAGAAATGGGCAACTTAGCAGTAAAATTATTTACAGCAGTACAAATATTTACAACAGAAATTTGCATACAATCTGCAACAGCAGAAATGTAGTTTGAAATGAGAGGACAGTGCAAATAACAGCAGACAAGTCATGTAAACATTTTTTGAGTTTGTTGGGAGCAGTGTTTGGTTCTAACAGCTGCTAGGAGAAAGAATTTCTGGAAACTTTTGAAAAGAAAAATGGGCAAAAGTTTCAGTGTCTAAGTGTGAAAAGCTGATAAAATCATAAACTAGAAGAGCTGCAGCTGTAACTAGAAAGGCACTCAGTTGACCTTCACCAGGGTCACACATTGCCCTATCCCGGTGTTGTGATCTAATTCTTACTTTCTGTGCTTTTCCAACAAAATGTTTGGTGTGCATATACATAGTCCAACCACAGCTAGGCTGCTGTGTGAGCTCAGCCATATTTGACCTCTGTAAGATGGGAAATAAGTAAAAGATATCACCGCTGGTCGGTGGGTGGATACGCATTTCATGTCGGATAGACCCCAAAATGTAATCAATAGTTCCTGGTTCTATTGTGGAAAAAATGTAATCAAAATCTGTCCATAACTTTTTGAGTTATCATTCTAACAGACTGAAAGACGGGCACAAAAACATAAACCTCCTGGCAAATGTCAAATAATGCAAAAACGTTGATATTACATTCCAATAAAATAATTTCGAGGTTTTGGTTGTAACACCTCTAATGTGAAAACATTAAAGGGGTGAGAATACTTATTCATAGCACTGCAAAATGTCTTCCTGAACTCC
This sequence comes from Apricaphanius iberus, assembly GCA_028564705.1. Classification (NCBI taxonomy): domain Eukaryota; kingdom Metazoa; phylum Chordata; class Actinopteri; order Cyprinodontiformes; family Aphaniidae; genus Apricaphanius; species Apricaphanius iberus. The sequence goes on from JAPXFQ010002988.1 coordinate 1,843,820, forward strand.
CTCTCTAAGGAGGAAAGTTTTTTTTACCTTCATCCCAGGTGAGGCTTTAGACAGTATGAATATATGAAGTGGAAGCTTTTTCTGCACGCTGACTGAGAGGCAAGAGAGCACTAAACACCCATTTCCTTGTTTACGGCAAAACTCTGAGCATGTGTACTCTCCAGCTGGCATCACATTCCCTTTTTCCCTGACTTCAATACCTGACAGCTCGCCCTGTGTAATTGCACCACTAAACGGAGATGTAAACATAAATGCTTGCACGCAGTCGCACAACGGGAGACCTTATACATTACCACACTTGGGTTTTTAGTTTTGATGACATGCATTCTGCATGCTTCAGGGTTATACATTACACAGCTCATGACAGTGTGATGACACAAAAGTCTAATTGATGCTTGCTTACAGAGCTTTAATAGCATGACTGGTTTTCAGAACAGAGCTGTAAAACAGAAGTATTACGTGGGAAGAATGTTCCTAAAAATGTATGAATAAAAAGAAATCAGTGTCTGTCATAGCAGCATCGTAAGTTCACACAAAAAGCCATTCAGCTTCAGATTGTATTATATAAATAGCTTTGGATTCAACAAAGCATGCATATGCCAATTGCGTCTATTGCAATTTGGCAGAATAAAGATGCAGCTCTGAGAGATAGATAATGTGTTTTTGGAAAGAAAGATGCACAGCTATTTGTACTCTGGCCAATCTATTAACAACCTCGTCACAAGACGTTCCGCTTATTTCCATGTCTTCACATGAAGTTTTGAATTTACCTCCATTTATATATCCGCCACTTTCTGCAGACAGAGAACACAGATAGCTCCTCGCTGGGGGAGGGTCAAGTTTGACTCTCCCTGTCAGTCCAATTTTTCACCAAGTTCCATTTTTTCCTTTGGGGTACAGAAAAGAAAATAGACGAATAAGTGACTAAAACAGAATGGCGAGGGTCCCCGTGACAGACAATGGGACGCGAATGTGTAGAATATCAATGATGGATAGTTCATACTGGATTTGCCCTCATGAATAACACATCTTTGCTAATAGGGGAGAAATGGTACGCCTGTAAAGCTGCGTGACTCTGCCCATCATTAGACTGGACAAACTCAATTTCCTGTGTCTCTCCAAAGACCCCGATAAACACTGGTTGTTTGCTGCTGCCACCAGTAGACTCTAAATTGTGTCCTCACTCTGCCCATTTAAATACTGCTCCAACAGTAAAGCATATAGGGATATATTGTGTAGCTGCGCAGGCTTTTTGTTATCTGTTTAATTAGTAATGATTAATGAATCTAGATTGATATATAATAAATACATGTATTACCAATTAGTTCATATCAGAAATCAATAGGCGCTGCACAGTGCAGCCCTAGTAGCACTGTTTCTTTGAAGAGAGAAGGTCTTGGGTTAAAATCCCAGTCTAGAGTTTTTTTGTATAGAGTTTGCATGTTCTTTTTGTGCATGTGAGGGTTCATTCCAGATATGCCGGCTTCCTCCCACAATTTAAAAGCATGGCTTTTAGGTCAAGCTGGCGATATGGCTTAAGAATTAAATCTCTCATTTTTTCATACCAAATCCGATTTCAATCAATTTCTTTCTACCTGCATTTTCTTAAAAGGAAATTGCAAGTGATGAAAAATATCTTCAAAAACTTTTATTAAAGTTATCCTGTCTCTGAGCTGCTCTGAATTCAAAGTCCATCTAACAACAAGCTGTAAGTTATCCTCATAAAACAAGATGGTAGGTCCTGGGCAGACTGGCATCAGTCTGAGCTATGGAAGTCCAAGTTGTGCATTGGTAAAAAAAAAAAAAATAAAAAATTAATTGATTTTCGTAAATTTAAATCGTCATAAACATAAAATTTGATTAATCGATTCATAGCCCAGCTCTACTTTTAGGTTAATTTGACTCTTCAAATTGTCTTTAGGTGTAAGTCTGTCTGTCCTGTGTACCTTTCTGGCCCTGTGACGGACTGATGACCTGTCCAAGATGTACTTTGCCTCTTCCCCAATGACTGCTGGAGATAGGTAGCAGCCACCCTGGAACCCTACAAGTAAGGGTGCAATGGTATACAAAAATAATTGATATGTACAAATTTAGAGATGTAAAGTCATGGTTCTGTACATTCTTGATACCCCTACATAAAAGGATAAAGGAGTATAAACAATGAACGGAGGAATCAGAAATAAATATTTGACTCTAGTTTTAAGTCTGCTGCCATCCACTAAATTATTCTTGCCAATTAATGTTTTGTATATCCTTTTTTGTAACGACCACACAAAGTTGCTGTCAGTAAGCTGATATGATGACCGCTGATAGTTTTCTTTTTGAAAATGTAAAGGTCTTACAATACCTTCTGAGTATATAAACACTTTCATATCTATAGAAATAAAGAAAAAGATCCTGGTGAAAATTGGGGGTATAAAATGACAGATTCAAGATCTTTTCTCCTGCAAGAAGCATTGGTGAAAAACTGTCCATTTTGAAATTAGAGTTATTCTCTTTGCAATGGGAAAGCCTCTATTTGATAATCTATTAAGTTATTTGTGCCTTTGTCTTAAGGTGTATGGAGGTGTATGAGAAACAAAAATTCAGATATTTAGAAAAAAACATAGACACTCGAAGCTAAAAGAGAGCCAAGCATCATTTCTATTAAGGAAATAATAAAAATAAAAAAACAAGCAAGCAAAAAAAAACCTAGTTGGCAACCTTTGAAAGGGACATATCAGCTGACTGTGAGCAACAAAAACTGCTTCCAAAAATTATTTAGATAAGTTTGATTATTTAATAAGTTCCATAAACAAGTGATAGGTTAAAACTTGCGAGAAAGCATTAAAATTAAAAGATTTCCGATTAACACTTTATTTGTTTACAGTAGTGATTTCAGAGTAACAATGACTGATATTTATATTATTAAATACTATGACACATTCCTAATGTAAATGCTTAACAGCCTTAAGTCCAACAATATTATATGACTAATAAACTGAAAATAGCTTAATGGTTGCGGCATGTATTGTGCTTTTTACATAAAATTGTAATGTTTGTTTATGTAAGCCTCAATTTTACAGGAAGTCAAACAATGCTGTAAATAGAACATATGCTTCTGACATAAGTATGGGTCAGCGATTGCATATTTATTTTAATTAGCAGGGTGGAACAAATAGGAAAAAAATCAAGCAGTTATTCTTTGAGGATAAAGAAATGGCAATCAAGGAACAAAAAACAAAAATAATGTTTTCTCTAAGGCTGTTTTTCATTTGCATTTTTAAATAATTTCTCTGTTGACTTGTTAAAAGCACTGATTCCACCCATTATTTTCTGTCGGAGCAGAGAACTTACAGATGAACACTCCTGCCAGCAGCTGTGACCAACAACACTTAGCTCAGAATAATTCATTCCAAATTGTTATTTTTTTCTTTGTTTTCACAGTTGCCAGAGGAATGTTATAGATATGGTCTCATTTGGCATTCCTCGGTATGACTGCAGGCAAAATTGCCTTCATACACTTTCTGAATATTCTTCCAGTCATTGAAAGGAAAATGGATAAAATAATGTGGTTTGTGCAGAGGAATAGAAATATTTACAACATAAATGCATTCATTATGTCACTGTGATACACTTCAAGTGCAAAAAAACAAAGTGCTTTGGTGATTAGTGTTTTATTGGGAAACATGCGATCTGTTTCTCCCTCATATATTTTGTTTTAATGTTACAAAGAAATCCCAGTGACACACACAAAGTATGCAATGAGAAAAAAAAGGAGACCGGGTGTAATGAAGCACATGTAATAAATATAAAGCCTAGGCAATATTTCCAGAAATTATTTTAAAAGGTAAAAATCATAATCTAAATTACTAGGTCAATACCTTCCAATGGCTCTTATTTTAAACGTACTCGCAAATTTTAGGCCACAGATGCTTCTGCTTTGTTTTTGCATTTGCTTGTTTTATCTCATGCTTTGTTTCTGTGATTTGTTCCCTCTGCATCAGCTCATGTCCTGTGAAACCGTTGACAGTTAACGCTCTTGCAGTGTCACCACTTCCAGGACATCAAATTGAATATGATCACTCTCATGCAGTAAATAGTTAAGGGTAAACCTGAGGGAGGTGAGATTGAAACTACAACTAAACTTTTTTATCAACATTAGAAGCTGAAAACAGTGTAAGCACTACTGAGACATAAACCTAGACAGAATTCCGAAGCTGACACTAGGCCTCCTTCACACTGGTTTTAGACCAGCCTACTTTGTTCAAGATTTGGAGGTTATGCAAAGTGCAGTGCACTACTAACTGTGTAATTTGTCAGATGATAAATTTTACCAGATGTATCATTCAAAATCTTAAATGCATTCAGAAGTAAATAAAATCTAAAATATGTTTCTTATTGATATTTCTTATCACAACGGCACACTTTTTTAATAAATTCCACTGTGACTATAGTAAACTGATACTTCTATTATAATTATAGTAAGTTAATATTTATATAATTTATTTTTTACTATGATTTATAATTTTAGTATATTCTTTTAAAAATGATACTTTCCTCCTCCAGCTTTCATTACTGTTAAATACATTGTAGGGGCTTCTCTTTTCCAGAATCCCATATATATTTTGTGTTTGAACTCAGTTGAAAAAATCTGTAAGCACAATTTGATGGTACACACTTGCCCACTCTTAAATCCAGATGCTATGCAAATAGATGTGTATGTGCATTTTCTTACCCCTTTTTAGGCATAGACAGCAAGAGCAATGCCTGTGTCAGTTGCTTTGAGAGATTATTCCTATGACAGCCTGAACAAATATCAAATGCAGCATGCTTTTCTGCTGAATAGCCAAAACTGTTAAATAAGTTACCTGGAGAGCTGTCAGTCTGTTATGGGAGTGGTATGATTGAAATGAAAACAGAATGGCCATTACACTTTTAAACTGTCTGATTATTAAACCATACAGGTCCATGGTAGCCACACATCATGAACAAGCAACCACTGATGCTGCAAGCCTTTAGCATCTAGTGCCAGGACCCAGATATGCTACCATAATAAAAAATGACATTCTCACCATGGAGGTTTATGCTTTTATTCTTCATCATGCATAAAGAGTTGCACACTGCATTCTACATTTACCCACAAAAACTCTATTGAGACTCCATAGAGGCCATTACTGTTTTAGCTGATTCTTGGCAGTTTAGGCCCAGGTTGAAGTGGGTCTAATGAAGGGTTCAATAAGGATCTGACAAACAAATGAAGAAATGTCTACACTATCAAGAGTTATAATTAGATTGGCTCGATGTCAATGAGAAAAATAACATAATAAAATGGCAGTTTTAGACAAGATAAAAGAAGCGGATGAATACATGGAAACCTGACAAACAAAAGAAAATTCAAATTCTGAAAATCAATATTTGTACATAAAGGTGCATACATACACTCAATAAAAATATAAAGGCAACACCTTTGTTTCTGCTCCCATTTTTCATGAGATGGACTTAAAGATCTAAAATTTATTCCATATACACAGTATTACCATTTCTCTCAAATTGTTTTTACAAATCAGTCTAAATGTGTGATAGTTAGCACTTCTGCTTTGCTGAGATAATCCATCCCACCTCACAGGTGTGCCACATCAAGATGCTGATCTGACACCATGATTAGTGCACAGGTGTACCATATACTGCCCACAATAAAAGGACACCCTGGAATGTGCAGTTTTGTCTCACAGCAAAATGCCACAGATGCCACAAGCATTGAGGGAGCGTGCAATTGGCATGCTGACAGCAGGAATGTCAACCAGATCTGTTGCTCGTGCATTGAATGTTCATTTTTCCCCCATAAGCCATCTCCAAATGCGTTTCAGAGAATATGGCAGTACATCCAATCGACCTCACAACCGCAGACCACGTGTAACCACACCAGCCCAGGACCTCCACATCCAGCAGGTTCACATCCAAGATCGTCTGAGACCAGCCACTCAGACAGCTGCTGAAACAATTGGTTTGCATAACCAAACAATTTCTGCACAAACTGTCAGAAACCATCTCAGGGAAGCTCAACGCATGTTCGTCGTCCTCGTCGGGGTCTTGAGCTGACTCCAGCTGGTCGCCGTAACAGACTTGAGTGGGCAAATGTTTACATACGATGGCGTCTGGCACATTGGAGAGGTTTTCTCTTCATGAATGAATCTCGGTTTACATTGTTCAGGGCAGATGGCAGACAGCATGTGTGGCGTCGTGTGGGTGAGCGCTTTGCTGATGTCAATGTTGTGGATCGAGTGGCCCATGGTGGTGGTGGGGTTATGGTATGGGCAGGCATCTGTTATGGACGAAGAACACAGGTGCATTTTATTGATGGCATTTTGAATGCACAGAGATACCGTGATGAGATCCTGAGGCCCATTGTTGTGCCATACTGTACATCCATGAACATCACCTCATGTTTCAGCATGGCCAGCATACTCACCGGACATGTCACCCATTGAGCATGCTTGGGATGTGCTTAACCGGCGTATATGACAGCGTGTACCAGTTCCCACTAATATCCAACAACTTCGCACAGCCATTGAAGAGGAGTGGACCAACATTCCACAGGCCACAATTAACAATCAGATAAACTCTATGCTAAGAAGATGTGTTGCACTGCATGAGGCAAATGGTGGTCACACCACATACTGACCGGTTCTGAGTCCCCAGACCCCCAATAAAGCAGCAAACTGCACTTTCCAGGGAGGCCTTTTATTGTGGGCACTATAAGGTATCTCAACAAAGCAGAAGTGCTCACTATCACACATTTAGACTGATTTGTGAACAATGTTTGAGAGAAATGGTAATATTGTGTATCTGGAATGAATTTTAGATCTTTAAGTCCACCGCATTAAAAATGGGAGCAGAAACAAAAGTGTTGCGTTTATATTTTTGCTGAGTGTAAAAAATAAAGATATTTATAAAAATAACAAAACTACTAAACAAAAAGTATAACTGACCCAGAGCACCTATTGTTAAAACTTTTCTGTCAGTTTGGCCTCTGTTCAAAGGGATAAGAAAGCTTTGTGGAGGCTTGCGTGGCATACGTCTTTTTGGATTTCTAAGAAATAAAAAAAAAATCCATAGAAAGCTAGTTGGGTTAACATAAAAATACTTTCAAGTAACATGAAAGTAAAAAGCTAAAGTCGCATTCTCGGAATAGCAGCTTTTTAGCAAATTTAACCTAAAAATTCTCAATGGCTACAAAACACAAGATGTGCTAAAAACAGTCTGAAATGTTCCAGGGTAGACCATTGGTCCACAATGTAATAAAATATCAGAAAAAGTCCATCATTATCCATAACCTTTCTTTGGTTATTCATGGTGTCAAAGCTTAAATTTGAGGTCTTGCTTGGTTCTAAATCCAGGGTTAAAACTTCTTCTGTCTCTGTTACATTATTATTTAGGACCTTCTCTGTCCCTTTGACCACTACATGTTATTGTCTTTAGAATGAAAGACAAAAAAAGAATAAGCTGGAGGAGATGAGGAAAACAATGATGGAGATCTCTCTACATTTCTGAGAGATTTATTTGAGTCATATACATTGCTGCAATAACAAACAATCACGTTAAAAGCATGCAAGCAAGCAAGCAAACCAGTCACACAATCATGGCCTGCCATGACTGTGTGACAGCCATGATTCATAAATTGACAGTTCAGAGAGTCTAGAAATAACTTCTGAAACAAAGGAATGTGGTGTAAACACAGAAGAATAGGAAGGGAATTAAACATTTTTTTTAAATCGTACTTGGGATGCTGATAAATCAATCAGTATGGAGGAAGGCTTATGCATGTTTGAGCCACAAATGTCTGACTTCCACATTTTAATTAAAAACACTTTTGTGCTAATTCCATATGCATTCTAAAATAACATCTGCACCTGCTGGTCTATTACTCTTTTTCTACCTTTAAGGCTTATTTCTCAGCATTTATGTATACCTCACATGGAACCAAACACACATCTTTACATATGAAAAACTAACATATGACCATCAAAGCATACATGCGCCTTGGCACATTTCCCAAACTACCTCTGGAGGGAGCAACACTATCAGCCTCCAACTACATCCATTTATCAAGGAAGCACAAAGCCAAATGATTCAAATATATTGCAATGCCTGTGGCGATTTTGCGCTTCAGCAGGAGGACTAAACTAAAGTAATGGGTCTGCCAAAACTATATAAATCATCCAAAGTGTATCCATATGTAGTTTATATACTGCAGTTCTATTAAAGTCATAGAGGCCATTTGTAACGGCATTCCCATTGATAAAGGGGCCAATAATTACATTTCATATTGATGGTTAGGGGCTCTCAGAGGTGCTTAGAAGCCTTAAAACTAAGTCTGTACAGATTGTTTGACAACATAGATGAATATTTGAGTCAAGTATCATCTCAAAGAACAGTTCCAGTAAAATTCCTCCATCTCAGTTTACAAAATTCCAGTAGAAATTAGTCCCAAACCACGGCCCAGCTAAGGGTGTATCAAATGAGAATCCAGAGGTTTAAAAGGTCGTTCATAAAGTTTTCCATAACAACAGTCTCGATGAATCACACTCTCTGGTCATCCTGCAAGAAAGCAATTTGCTTTGATTGACACAAAAAGCAGTCGGGGAACATTGCCTGTGGAAGTCAATGCTGCCATAAAAGCTTTACTCATGACAGAGTTGCGGATATGAGTCAGCCAACTGACTAGATGTTTGTTTAACAGCAGTTTAATTAGCATTTTCAAACCACACATGGTATAGGTGCCCAAAAATAGAAAGAAAGGCAAACTATATATAAAAAAAAAGATTTACAGAGTTTCAGTCAATTACAATATACATTCACATATGAATGGTCTTCCGTCTTATTTTGTGATGACTGTTGACAGATAGTAGGACAGTGTAAAATATTAATTTCATATCTGGGATTGTACTGAGTTTGACAACTATTTTGTAATGTTCTAATCTACGTATAATCTTTTAAAAAAGCAAGCAAACATTTATCTTGCTTTTGCCAAAAAAAGCAACTTTATTATTTCCAATATTTCCAAAACCTTTTGGAAATTATTATCTGGACAGAAGAGGCAAGAATTATATTTTTGGGAGGTCTGTCCAGTAAAGTTTATCATAAAACTAATACATCATTTTAGAAAAAGAGAATCATACAAACTCCCAAACATGGTGGTAGTGTGATGGGCCGGGATTGCTTTATGAGCTGGATGGCTTTTCATAATTGACAGAATAATTTACTCTGCTTTCTACCAAAACAATCTGAGGACAAAAAGTCAGTCATGGGTTATGCAGCAGAACAATGCTATGCTTCAAAACAATTATTTGAATCACTGAAGATAGAACACCTCTGTATGATTAAAAGGGGTATAAAGTGGCCTATTTGGGGGTGGACTTAAATCTGATTGAGTAGCTGACACACAAGGTTGAAAACCCTCCACTTTGACTGATTTGAAAATGTTAATCTGTGAAACAGCTTTGTAAAAGATTCATTTTCAGATATCACAACTCCTCCATGGTAATTGTCGTCAGTAAGTGTTTAAGGGAGCTTTTACTATTATTTTAAAAACAGACAGGTATGATAGCATAGTGGAAATTATTTTTGAAATCAATCAATCAATCAATCATACTTTATTTATAAAGCTATTCTTCAACTAAAAGAGCTTCTCAAAGTGCTTTACATGTTAAAATGACCCCACAAACCCCACCCTTCCCAAACCCAAAATAAAATCATCATCACAAATATAGCCCCCGACCACCATCCCCCACCCTCCCATCCACCCCAATCCAACCCATCTCTCACGCACACATGGTATTTTGTGTTACATTACATTTATCTGACTTAAAGAAAATTTCTTGATGCAAATGTTTAAATGTGACAAAAAAAGAGAAGAAATCCGTGAAGGGGCACAAAAAACAGGATATACAGTATAATAAGACTGGAAAGGACATGAAGACTAATTAAAATTCATTATCTAAGTTCAACATTAGAGCTAGATAATCTGATACTCCTTTGCATCAAATGTTCAGTGCTGAAGTTACAATCTGAGATTTTGTTTCCTCACTTTTTTGTATTCAGCTGTTGACTGGGCAGTTGTCAGTCCACCGGGCTAGTCCAGTGACTGCTCCTTGTTCAGTCTTATGTGTTTCTGTCACCGTAGAGCAAAGCCAATCATTACTTGTCTCTCTGTGTGACAGCTGAGCAGCCGTGATGGAAGGTGACAACAAGAAGATGGAAGAAGTGAAAGGAAAGCGACAAAGAAATGTCTCGAACAAAAACTTGTTGTGTCAAGTCTACTTCATTTAATAGAACGATTCAGAAAAAAAAATATGTTGGTGGGATGTAATCTTAAAGAGCAACTATGAAGAAATATGTCTGGGAGTTTGGAGTCGTAGTCACTCTGTGAACCAGATACCTTGGTTACAAGCCTTGTGCCAGCCAGTGTGTGCCCAATAAAGAATTTAAGCAAGGCATCAAATTACTACCAGCTCCAGGGCTGATGCTCTTTAACTGACCCTACGCTTTGATGTTGCTGTAGATGGAGGCCAAGCAAAATATTGTAATTTCCCTGTGGAATTAATAATTATTGGACTGTTTAGAAAAGCAGAGGAGAATGGTCAGAGCAGGGCTGTAGCCTAAAGTAAAAGTGATCTATTTCTCCTTTTGGGCTTCAAAAGGCTACACAAAAATCAAATAAGCTATTACTGTTAACATTCCAATCAGTCTAATAACACGGTGGTGTACCCTACAATTTGTCTCCATCTCTGCATTTTTTATCTCAGTGCCCTTCATTTCACATACCTGTCAACTGAAATACTATAATCACTTAGATGGCCTGAGAGCACTTTACCGGATGACTTAACAAAGCTCATGTGCAAACATGAATAATTTAGTCTTTTATTTATCATGCACACTTATTTTTTTAGCCCCTGATTTGTGGCCATGATGCTCCTGTTATAAACAAAAAGTTCAAACAGAGATTAAATGGCGCTGAATATTCAGTTAATCTTAAAAGATGTATCCTGTTTTGTCATCAACTTCTTTATCCTTTTCTCAGACTTCAACTGAGGCTGTTTTCAATGTCAGCTCTGTTTGGATTCAACAACTTAAAATTTATTAAAATTGCATCATGTGTATACACAACAGTGACTAACCTTCAATACAAACACATGCATCTAAACACCTTTTCTCATTAATAATTTAGATGTAGCAGTGTCCTGCTTTGGAGCCAACCAGCATAGATCCATACCTGCACCAGAACGTGGCATTTTTACTATCTTACACCTCTGATATCCCCTTACATATTTTCTTTTTAAAGCAACCTATGTAAGGTGCCTTCCTGCAGCAGCAGCTACCCTCCTGCATACAAACCTCATGTGCCCTAGATTCAAAAGATCAATTATTCATAGCAGGTGAGAGTTTGGTGCTCTATGTACATAAAGACACACACAGACTCACAGTTTCAACATACTCAATGGCTTCGAGGAGACAAGGAGAAATGGGAAATCAATCAAAAACAATGTAAGGCTACAGAAATACATTGTGGCTCATTAGTTAAAGAGATCATAGGATGACCAGGAGATGAAAAAGGCCTCAAAAATCAGAAATACAAAAACAATGTAAAGTGGCCTATACAATATGCAGTGCTACATTTGCACCATCTACCCACACAGAGAAGGACTGGATGTAGCAGCTCATGAAATAGATGACAGGTAAATATTTCAGCAACTGGAACTTCTTTAATGGAAACCGAATGCTCAAATCTCTAGTTTTAGGAAAGCTTACTTTTTCATAAAGAACAGCATCTAGCTTTTAGAACAGCTATGGCAGCAAACCAAAATAATACAATACACTTAAATGTATATACAGATGAAGCGGCTTTTCAGTGAGGGTGTAGCAGTTCATGTGTTCGTGCAACAGTTTTACAGTTCAGGTACTCTCATTTATCAATGGATGTGCACTAAACAGTGTTGTATGAAATCTGTATAAAAGTATAACATGTACGTCTTGAGATTAAAGTGTGGACCTATTGTTTCGGCATCCATCTTTTAAAAGGTAAGATATGTAACAATATCAAACTAATAAACAATGAAGGAAATGTTGACTACAGTCTTATAAATAAAAATTTATATATATATATATATATATATATATATATATATATATATATATATATATATATATATATATATATATATATATATAAGGTTTATTCTAAGAATATGCATAGTTTTGATAACAAATCAATATTATTTGTGCTGATCTGAGCTAAGGGAATATGTGGATATTAAATAGGAGGACCCCCAAGATGGAAACCTACCTATTGACAAAAATAAGTCTCAGTTCATGTTCTAATTCTTTTACTCTTTTCTTTTTTGCACTTTGTTTATAATACTTTTGGGAATATTCATTTTCAAACTGTGGTATGTGTATACTTGTGATTTTTGTTTTCCCACTAGTGTTTAAGTTATTTATATGTTGGGAAAGTTTGATTCCAAAATATAGTGTCCAAGGCAAAAACCTGGTTCATATGCTCTGTATTTTTACATTGTGTCTTAATATTCATATAAATATTAGGTATTTTTTCAAGATGAACAAGTAAAAATATTCTGTGACTTTTGATTCATATGTGCTATTATTATTATTATGCTGTTATTTTCTTTTTATCAAGAGGCATGTAAAACTGTTACAAAGCACCCTACCTTTTGATCTTTGTGCAACTTCACCTTTGACAACAGTCAAGACTCCCCTCATAACAAACTTGTTAAGACTAGCTTACTCCACATGAATACATTCATACTACAACCCCCTTCTCATTTTTGTCTTTAGTTTAAATTCAGTAGCGTCATGGGAGCTGTGTCTTTCTTTTGAATAATTTAGTCAATGCCGCTTTGAATTGTGTCTAAAAATGTAAAGTGACCTTGAGATTCTTCAAAGGCACCCATAATTAAACCGTGTTTTTTTTCTTTTCATCTTTCTTTTTTCCCAGACAAGAAAATATGTCCTTTCTGTTATGTTCCCTGTATTGGCTGCAAATACAACTCTAAAGGGTCATAGATCCACCCTTGTGTTTAACAAACAAGGAGTTTTTCTCCTCAGGAAAATCCCACATAGTTTTCTCCAAACAGGCCTTTGTTCACCAAATTTGTAAACTACTGTTTCAGGTTTCCTTCAGATGATTCCATGGAGATTATATTTGTTTAGATGTTGCAGTACAGTACAACACTGAAGCTACAGGATATACGCTTTTGAAGAATTTTGCAATCAAAAAAATTCTAGCTAAATTATTTCGGACCTTCAACCTTTCTCCCCACAACAGCTTCAGATTTTTTATTACAGAATTAACTTTTCCTTAATATTTAATCCTTTTTGTCATATTTTGGAACAAAATCTTAAAGATAATTCCTTTATAATTCCTGTTTCTTAAAAAGTTACATTTTGTAAGGATAATGTCTTTGAAGATTAGGTTGAGGTTTTTAAAAGTAACAGATTTTTTTTCAAAATCTATACCCTAATGTAAGCAAAAATAATTTACTCTTGATTTATATACATAACCAGATTTTGCTCAAAAACATTGGACTGGAAGTACCTTGGGGGGGTTAGGTATAAATCTGTATTTATGTGTGCTTTCTTCAAAAGGGGCTGAGGACTCAGGACCTAAAACAGAACAGAATACAAAAGAGCAGAAGGAATGAAGAATAAGGGATGAGGGAGGAAGTGGAAGACCTTGATCTTCAGAGACTAATCCCTTTTCATTAAGAGTAGTTTTTCAGACACTGAGAGCTTCACCATTGATCCTTGTGTAATGTCAATTCATTAATTTGCAGCGGCTTATCACCTTGAAGGCCTTTAAGGTTTCTACCCAGACACATAAATGCAGGAGTTAATGTAACTTTGTCTCACAAAAAGAAGCATTTCTACAATAATTTCAGTTTTTATCAATTTAAGCTGAGATCTTTTTAATATATTTCACTTTTTATTTCAACTGTTGTATGTTCTTACTTTCTTTCACAATAATTTTTTTTTAAAGATATTACATAATAATTACATTGCCGTTCTTTAGTTTCCTTTCACATGCTAGTATTAACCTTCAATCACTGTCTTGTTTCCTTCTAATACAGCTACACATTTAGAAAGCATCAATAAGGGACCTCTACTTTTTATTGTACACTGTTAAATCCAAATGGATTTAAAAATGGATTGCATTTATATAGCACTTTTTGAGACCTCCTCAAAGCACATTACAATTCACATTCATACAGTGTTGGAAGCAAGCTACATTTTAGCCTGGGCAGATTGACAGAAGCAAGGCTGCCATATTGCGCCATCCACCCTTCTGTCCAAGAGTAGACAAGGTAGGTTGATGTGTCTAGCTGAAGGTCACAAGAACTGTGGCATGTGGAAGCAGGAATTAAACCCACAATTTCTGGGTTGCAGGCCGACAACTCTACCACATATCAGATCTGATTTCAATTACATGAAATTACACTAGTCAAATCAATTTTCAACTAAGAAAATTCTGTTAACTGCATCACCTTGGGTGGGGGGACAGGTTGCCACTTCATTGAACTCAAATTAGAATTAGAACCCAGGATATTCTTACAGCACAGAAACATTGCTACCAACTGCACCACTATGCACCCCTTAAACTTTACGTAACAACCAAAAGTGGTTGAAGTAAAATTATACAGTGAAAAGAAAAGGGTAATAGATCTAAACCAGCTTTAACTTTTCCACATTTGACCATTTTTATAGAACACTGGCTGAAACCTGTAAAGGCTGTGCGTCATTTTAAGAGATAACAATTCACGGTCCTGATCACTTAGTACGTATGGAGTACAGGTAACTAAATCAATCAATCAAACAAAAAAAAAAGATTCCGATGAGAGCATATGGGAATCATGTCAGACCTGGACTCTGTACTCAATGCATCTTACCAGGAGCTCACAATGCATTTACTGTATGAGTTACAGGGGCTTTTGAGTGCATTGCCTCCAAGAGCCTGGTCTTGTAGCTACCACCATGATACGGTATTCCTCCCGCTAAGTGGTAGCTTGTGGCTCAGAAAACAGCATATTCAGAGAGTCTTTCTGATTTCTGACCCCTTCAACTGGAGAACTGTTGTCTTATTTTAAAACTTTCACTGAAGTGGCACTTGTACTTCACGTCTTACGGTGTGTTCACGCCGAAAGCAACCAACGCGACCAAAAAGCATCTCTCGCCCCTGGCTGGATGCTTGAAGATTTGCACCTTGAAGTGTGTCGAAAGCGAACTGGTCACGTTTCAAAATATGCCATTTTCATGTGCGTGAAGCCGGAAACATGCAACTAGTGGGAGGACCCTGACTGGGACCGCCCTGTAGCAGTCAGCTGGCCTCCTTCTCCTCCTCCCTCCCTCCTTTTCCTGACCCTCCAGGAGCTCCCAGTCGACTCTGGTCTTTGAGCTGATCACGTTAAATGTTTGGCCTCGGGTGGAGCTGGGAGCGCTCCTACGGGGGAAGACCCAGGCGAGCAGTGGAGGAAGGATCCAGAACCAGGAAGCGGGGCACCATCTCTATTGAGCCCAGCATGTGCGAGCGCAGCTGCCAGTGCACTCTGGTCTCCGAGATGACCGCATTACATGTTCGGCATGGCCTCCAGCAGAGCTGGGACCTCTGCAGTTGGGGTTTGTACAACTAAAGACCCAGTCAAGCGGTGGCAGAGGATTCTCGGATAAACACTGCTCCTCGCCGATTCGGAGAACCTGGCCTACTCACCCAGTTTGAGAAGCTGTTGTTCCATGAAGGTCCAAGCTTCGCCCACCAACACACCAACTACTAAGCTGAGCAGCTGTCCATTTGTCTTTGGTTAGTGAAAGTGTATAATATAATATGTGAGTGGCGCAGGATGTGCTGTGGTGGAGTTATTGCCAGGCCTGGGTTGTATGCAACCAACATCTCCAGAGAGGCTGTCCGAGTGAGGAAACATGGCTCACTTTGCGGCAGAGAGAGCGGGGCCTTTTGCAGCACCAACCGCTCTTTTAAGAGCCACCAACAAACCTCTTAAGAGTATTCCTGTCTGAATAGTTTAACCTCTTTATAATAATAATCTTTTTATCCCTATCTCTGTATAGAAAAGAGCTTGTGTATGTAGCTCGGGGTGATTAGCCACGGTGTTTATCAGCATTTCCTTCATGTAATGCTGGTTCTGTGACGCCTTTAGAACAACATGAAAATTCCTAAGTGAAGTCATGTATCCTAGGTAAAAGTCCAGCATTTTATGACAATATCCTCTGCAGCAACTCCAGTTAAGACATTTAACTACCCACAAGCAACTGCATATTTCAGTTCCAGTTCCTGAACGCGCCATGAGGAAGTTGTATGACTGCATGTTCAGTAGATGTTTGTTCAGGAGATGTTTGTATTTAATTCATTTATTCGTCTGGTTGATGTGTGATTGCACATGGAGGATTCTATGTTCAGGCTGTTCGGATTGGATATGAATGAAAGTTAATTAAAAAAAAACTAATATTGAATATGAATTATTATATGGATATTATAAAAATTGACAGGTAAAATTATACTATGACCAGATTTTTTGAGCCTTTCAGTCAAAATGATAGAAGACAAAAAAGTCTAATGTTACAGCTATTGGGTTTGTTAACAATATACCAAATTGACATGGTCCAGGTCCAAGGCCATTTTGCCTAACATCAGCACGACCTCAGCAAACTCTCATTGGTCTCTCTGGCCAGTGATGCCATCAGAGGTTATAAAAGCTTCTGGACACCTTCACTATAGCACTTCGATTTGGTTTACGTGACTAATAGGGGGGCAAACTCCCTTTTCCTTTTTTTATACTATATATTTCTACAATTGATACATTCTCTGTGCTCCTACACCTCTGTTCTGTACGTTGACTGAGCCATTCTAACCATGCATGCCATGCTATCATCTGAATGTGTAAGTGAATGGGTGAATGACTAAATGTTGTTAAAAGTGCTTCACTCAGGACTAGCTTAAATGGGACATATAATGCAAATTCCATTTTTAGCTTTTACATACAACATATTGTGCATTTAGGGTCTGTAGTAATGCAAAAATGCATAAATTAGTCCTTCCAGTATACTGTTTTGGTTATATATTTTAAGCTGTTCAGGTTACTCTATTATCTATTACATTTTTTTGAACACTTGTGTCACAGGTCTTGCACTGGAGCTGCTAACAAGGTCATGGACGTCCAGCTGAATAACAGTGCTAGGATTCTATCATGCCAAAAGACCCTCTCTTCTAGCCACATCGTGGCCATTTGAAGTTTTCTGGGTTTTCCGCCCTCTCTATTGTAAACCTGAACCCCCAAGAGAAGAACCACACATCTTTATGAGCGCTTTCCCCTCCCTCACAGCTGCTTGTCTGCATGCAACCACTGCTCATGAGCAAGTGCTCCCAATCCTCTCTCTCCTCATAAAGCCAAGTGCCTCGCTGTAGACGTTTCACAGATAAGTGGTTTATTTTTTTCCCCACTCCATAGCAATGGCCTCAGACTAATTTTTGTTGCATGTTATGACTTGGTCTCTTGAACTCTGTTCATATGTGACCGAAAAAGGGGAGTATTTCCTCCTGAATATTGCAGCTAGTCATAAACTACAATGGTATTCAGATGAGCGGCAGTGAAGGAGATATCAGCCCTCATCTCAGTTTATACTGTCAGATGATGAAACATGATTCCCTCCAGCCAGCCCCCCCCCCCCCATCTCTCCTTGAAGATGGATAACGAAAAGTAAAGTCAAGGACAGAGAGAACCAGTGAGGGTTTTGTTTACACAAGCAATTGGGAGAGTGGTATTTCAAAGACAAAGGGAGAGGCACAAAATGGAGAGGGAACACAGAAGGTATACACAGATACTGGCAAATTACAGAAAGGAGCAACATTAAAGCAATATCTACGTCTAATTAGGATATAAAAGAGCAGCTAGGGTAAAAAATGCATCAGTGCAGACTTTACTTTTCAAACCTGGCAATGTTAGATGCGTGTGGACATAAAGCACAAGAAGATAGATTATTTAGACTGATTAACAGAAATTCAGCTCTTAAATGAAAGCTACTTCTTAAAGATAGGATGTAAGGTAAAAAAACCATCCAGTTCAGAACAGATGAGATAACTTTATTTGTCAGATAATTTCTGGACCATCACAGAAGAGAAACTTAGAAACTCAACCATCTTCAGGTTAGAAGGTCTAATAGCTGACTCCAAGTCTGTTTATCTTCATCTCAAAATTTTTTATCCAGCATAAAACATAATGACCCTATTTTTTGCTAAGTCAAAAATAAAACACCTTTCAGATCATATTCAGGTTTGTCAAACTACCTATGATATAAAATCTATTTAATTACAAAAACAATATTTGTAATGTTGGCACAAAGTTGATTTTACTGCATTTCCATTTTGTGGACAGAATGATCCGAACTACACACAACACAGTTTTCATGACTGCATCTAACATTTCTGAGATCTATCCAAGCTGACAAGAATGCTTCCAAACAGAAGAACAAACCTGCAAAAGGCTATGGAGGTAATTCCTGTTTTAGTGCAATCTGTACCATTGTCTGCAACCATTTACAATGAAGTTTGCCATTTGTTTATTTCCGAACAAGACTCTTGACACAGACTGCAAAAATACAGGCAGACACATACAAGGCCGTGAAGTGCTGCAGATTCCCAGTTTGTATTTGTCTTTGCACCACGTCAGAGTTGTCCTCTTACCCACAGCACAGCAGGTGCAGAACTGATCAAAGGCAAATATTCTCCATAGCGAGTTCTAGGTACTAGCAAGATTGAGATATGCATCAAAACCTCAGGAAAAAACTAGTATCGATCTGGGAGTCATGTTCAGAATGGTTTCTAAACTGTTCAATTATTGAAAATTTTGATGGCACTGCTCGATGTGGGAACGAGTGGAATCTTCAGTTTCTTCAACTGTTTAGTTAAAGAGATATAAACCATTGATTGAAGTAAAATATGTGAAACAAAAACATGTATACACATAAGGCCTGGTTTATCAACGGTTTGCACTTGCAAACCAAAAAACATTGCAAAAACAGGCCGTACCTGACTTACTTACATGATGCAGAGAGCATTGCGTCTGTTAAACTCAGAGCAAGAGACACACAATACATTTAGTGCTTTTCCCTAATCTGAATATGCAATACTGGCGTTTCTGTAAGAAGACACAAAATATTGGGAGAACAGGTAAATAAGTAGGCGTTCCAGGAGCAGTGTGAATTACTCAGCATCAAAATGTTTGCGCTAGCTATTTTAGCACATATTTTTAACGCTTCTGAAAGGCATGGCTTAACTTTGCACCACCACATTCAACATAAGTTTATTATTGAAAAACTAAAAATGTCACTCACATACAGTATAACCTAATAGTAATTAATACTCTAATAGGCCTAAACCTAACAGTTATGTAAATATTTACCTGTTTTCCCCCAAAGACGTATCACAACTCACTGTGCACTCAGTGTGTCTCCACCGGGTGAAGATGCGCTGAGCGCAGAATGAGTTGTCCTGGACCCTCGGAGTAGTTATAATCTTCATGGGTTCCAATAAATAAAATGTAGTAATCATGTTCAATATCACAATGACAATTGGCTACATATATGACATTTAAAAAATACATTTAATACATTTCAGATTACAAATTTTAAAGATAAGTCTTTTTCTACTGCAACTTGACAATAGAGGCCATGATAAAGTGCTGTGCACTTTAAAAAAATATTAACAGAATATGGACGTCTTAGCAAACTTGTTCTGGACATGCTGCAGCTTGAATCAGTCTGACTCTGGAATAAGCTGTGTACATGGAGCGGAGAGCGGTTCATGTACAGCTCACGCATTAGGTTTATTACTTGCAAAAAAGAAATATAATTTGTAACATTCTAGCCTATAGTAATTATCTCTGTTACAGCTTTAGACTTGATATATACAGATAAGGTCATGAAAAACTTCCCCCTTTTTCTGCCCAAAGTTCAGGTCCCACAGTGCAGCAGGACTGTCCATATTACCAGCTGAAAGACTGCGAATACATCATCACCCACGTAGTCCAAACCTGAGGAGTGGAAACACCCCTCCTACAGGCATTTATTATATCTGTACAACCGTCAATCTATCCACCAGCGGGCGCAGCAGCGAAAAAGCTGGTGTAAGATCTCTGAATGACATCTCTCAATGAGGAACGAAGGAGCACCGCCCATGATAGATAAAATCTTTTTAGTGTCCTCGAGTCACCTGTGTAGCACTGTTATGAGAGAACCATAATGTTATACTCTGCAATGTTATGACAGCAACATAATGTTATAATCTGCTTGCTGCAGAAATATAAACATTCATAAGGGATGGGAGGCTTGGTATCTCTGGCTGGACAGCTCCCATGAAACCGCTGTTTCATGTTTTCGAAACCGGACAGACTGATAAGGCGGGGGGTGCCTGGGAGTGAGGCCCATCCCGCCTCATTCCTCACGCGCTCCTCTGTGTTTAATTGGAATGGGAGCTATCCAGCTGGTGAGAGTCTGCCGTGGGATTTGTGCACGATCGCCCGGCCCGCGTTGAGTTAACAGATCTGACCGAGAGGTGACTGGCTCTCCACTCTCAAGTTTCAAAGGTGAGATAGTGTTATAAAACTTAATGCCTGCTTGATGAAGTACTGCTTTGTTTCTGAAGTATTGTTTTTGCTGCTGCCGCTGAACTGTATTTGTGTGGGGAATAAAAGTGACACATTATTCTAGCAGAATCAGTGGCTCTTGTGTGGTTTCTTTCTTTTATATTGTGTATGCCGATCCACAAACGGTCCTGGGTAAAAATTTCACAAAACAGCCCACTACAGCATCTGACATAAATAATAAAATAAAGCTATTTATCTGATATAAGCTGTCACAGTGTGAACTGTTTTCTCTATTAACACGCATACAATTTTTTTTTTATTTTGCCAAAGGCACATCATGAATCCATGCGCATATTCCTCCTCTTTCTAGTAGTGGTGCAGCTCACATTTCCGCGCAAACTCCTCATATGAATACTGCTCCTTGCGCCTGTTATGAATTGCTCACGCAATCTTAGTAGATCCTCCGCAAATGAAAGAAAACCCACTGTTACAAAATGGTTGCGGCACACGCAATTTTGCAGTCATTATTGAGAATCTTGATAAATTGGGTCTATATATTCTAAACGTATTACTGAAACTTATGATATTTATCAAAATAAGACCTGTACCCTCTTTACAGCAATTACATTATATTATTTTAACTTTTTTAATGAAAGAAAACAGAACATATATTTCTATTGTAAGGTGAAGGCATACACTTACTCACTGCCTCCTTTTCTCACAGCTATATTAAGCCACAGCTTTCAGCAGATGGTAACTTTTTCATGTAGTCTACATATCACAAACACATTCTGGTCTTTGATAATCTGATGTTTTTTAATCTGGTTGTAATTTTCATAGATATACAGAAATGTAAAAGAATGTTCCTGTATTGCAGATTCTAGAGCTATTTTAGGAGAAGATCTGTTTTTGCACTTTTTTAAACAAAATGCAAGTTCAAGTTCAGCCTCTTCTATAGTTGCTATCAGTATTAACACTGTTTGAAGCCTTTATTTACAGCAGTCAGAAAGACAAAATGAAGTAAAGAGAAGGGGATTTGAATCCTTGAAAGTGGTGTTGAGGACTAACATCCTCTGTAGCCTATATTGGGCATCCTATTGCTTTTGCTCACAGCACTTTTATAGTAATATAGTATGCATATCACAATGCTTGTATGCAACTGTCTAATAGGTGTCATTGGTATAAAATAAATTCTCAATGTATGTTATGAGCAAAACTTAAAACTTAGAAAATAAAAAAGCAAAACAGATGATAAATCTCTAGACGTAAAAATTAAATAAATCAAAGATTATTCTTTTAGTTCTGTGTGCACTGCAGGGCTCCTTCACAGCAGACTGATCAGGCCTCATGAAGCACCCGTGCCTTGCATATCTCCGCACTGGGGCTATTATCTTCACACCTCTCTGCTCTCACCACCACAGATGTTACCTCCTCACCACGTCACTCTCTCTCACCAACCTATTCTCCTCCTACTGCCACACAGCATCACTGGTGGTGCTGATTGGGAGGTTAAGCCGGGCCCCAGTCAACCATGGGAAGCAATCATGGCAAAAGCACAAACTCAAATACCCCAAGTGTGCCAAAGGGATTTTTTCCCCTGTTGAGCTCACATTGTTGACATACTAAAAACTTTAAGTTTGTGCAGCACTTTTAAACTGGTTATAAGACACTTTGGGGAACCAAACAGCAGATTAAATAACTAAACACAAGAACATTGTCTCAGGACTGATCATATTCAGGTTCAGCCATAAAAAATGAGACAAAATAAGTGACAAACTACTGGGATGGTTCAAATGATTTCTTAAAGTTCTGAGCATAACTTTGCATAAAACTATCTGAAATAGCTTCACTATGCAATTTAGTACAATGTCAGGCATTACTATAAATTTCCAAGTGAGACTAGACTGTGTCTATCATTTCAAAATGTATTACATGTTCACTTTTTTGTGAACAAGAAATACATATCTTTCTGGAAATTATTAAGTTCCCAACATGAAATCATGACTTTTGCAAGGGCAAAGGTTTGTGGCATGGATTCATGTTTTTTTTCAGAAAACATATACAACATAATTTCTATTTACAAGTTAAATTGCATAAATATCAGGACGTGGAACACAATTCATAAAATGCAGGTAATGTCATGTTTCCAGAACCAGGACTCTAGTGCAGACACACAAACGGACAGCAACTCAGGGGGTTGAAATGAAAAAACAATTTATTGTTTAGTTGCCAAGGAAGACAGCCGGGAGACCATTCATAAAACTCAGGAGGAGCCTACACGAACTTGGAAGAGGGCAGCGATTGGGGAATCCGTAGGGCTTGCTCTCCGCTTGGGAAGGACAGGGCGTGCTTGCCGGTCTTCCAGGTAACTGGATA
The DNA here is from genome assembly GCA_028564705.1 of Apricaphanius iberus. NCBI lineage: Eukaryota > Metazoa > Chordata > Actinopteri > Cyprinodontiformes > Aphaniidae > Apricaphanius > Apricaphanius iberus. The sequence goes on from JAPXFQ010002988.1 coordinate 1,866,841, forward strand.
AACACTACCCAGAACGCAGCGATCTCCGGGGAGGATGGAGGGTGGTCAGGCAGAACCAGCTCAGTGTTGCGCAGCAGCAGCGACCAGGGGACGAGGGAGAGACAACGACTCAGTCTTCAGCTATCAGCAGAGAAACCTGGAGAGATGAGACAGCAACCAGCCAACAGCGTGAACGATCTGGCGTCTGCTCCAGGTAGGCGCTCCGCTTAAGACTGCTGCACCCTGATTAGGCTGAGTGCGATCAGCTGGACCCGGACAACAGGCTGCAGCTTCTGTAGAGAAGAGGTAAAAACACACACACACACACACACACACACACCCTGACAGTATCCCCCCCTTCAACGGACGCCTCCAGGCGGCCGAGCACGGCTGGAAGAGGCAGAAGCCCTTTCAAAGTCAGTGATAAGGGAAGGATCTAAAATGAAGGAACCGGGAACCCAACGGCGCTCTTCTGGGCCGTAACCCTCCCAGTCCACCAGGTATTGGCGGCCGCGACCCCGGGGGCGTACATCTAAAATGCGCCGGACAGTGTAGGCGGGATGCCCGTCAATGATCCGGGCGGGAGGAGGGGGTTCGGAAGGAGGGCACAAGGGACTGGCAGAGACAGGCTTGACCTGGGAGACATGAAAAATCGGGTGCACACGGAGATGGGCAGGGAGTTTCAGACGGAGGGCTGAAGGACTAATGACTGCTTCAATGGGATAGGGGCCCAGAAAGCGGGGAGCCAGTTTCCTTGGAACCCCTTTAAAGGGGAAGTTACGGGCGGACAACCATACTAACTGGCCAGGTGTATATTGTGGAGCTGGGCGGCGTCGTAGGTCCGCGTAGTGCTTGTTCATGGCTGATGAGCGTTGCAGGGCGGCCCGAGTCTGTTCCCACAAGCCAACAGCGTGATCGATCTGGCGTCTGCTCCAGGTAGGCGCTCCGCTTAAGACTGCTGCACCCTGATTAGGCTGAGTGCGATCAGCTGGACCCGGACAACAGGCTGCAGCTTCTGTAGAGAAGAGGTAAAAACACACACACACACACACACACACACACACACACCCTGACAGGTAATGAATAAAATAAACCAACAAAGAAACAATTACAAGCCAGGAGCCCAAATACAGAGGCATGGTTTTAAAATAATTTAGGAAAAGTCTACCTTTTTTTAAATCATAATAATAATGTGAAATATTACCCAACACTTTTTAAATTAACTTAGTAGTTTTCACATTACTATACACCATTTTAATGACGTATATTAAACAAAAAGATAATTTAAAACTAAAAAGAAATACCTGTGAGTTAATAAAACTTCTCAGGGCAGAACTCAGAATAAAACAAAGTTTGAAAGCAAATCACCCCTTATACAGTTCTTGGAGCACAGTTTAGATTTTCATCTACATGTCGTCCTTGTGGAAATACCCATACATTTTACACAGAATTGTCCTTGAGATATATAATGTGAGGGTGAGTGTGTGTTGGCGGGATGGAGGCTGAGATGTCTGGATCCGTTCAGTGTTGCCTGCAGTAGTAGATGGGCTGAATTACATGATAACAACTGTTTGATAAAGAAAACCTGTATTGCATATTTATATGTAGAGAAAACTGAAATCTAGAGGTACATGAACACAGCGATTTTCAGTCTGTACTTGTTTCTGATATTCTTATACATCGAACTATTGAAAATCAAATATGCCTTCGTAGACTCACTGTGGACTATGCAGCCCAATTCAAAGAAAAAAAACATAAATGTTCTTGGGTGTTTGTAACTGAGTCAATGAATAATATTATCAAAATACATATCATTAAGCAAGAGTTGCCATTAAAACAAAACAAAACTTCAAAACAGTGCAAAATAGCTCAATAAGTGCTGCAGGTTTTAAAAAAGAATCTTACAAGGGATTTTATTCGGTTAAGTAAGAACTACATAAAACAGAGAAGTCAGTATACTTTATTTAATTAGATATATAAAGAAATGCACCTGAGATTATTTGTTTTGTTTACTAATGTCTCCTATCAGTTCATTCAGATTTAGAATTTTTTATTCCTCTTTAAAATAGCTCAAGAAGCAAAGAACCAGTTAAAAAAGCATTCCTTTATGAAAGGCTTCTGATACATTTTACCAGATAAAACCAATTAATTTTAACCTATGGTTATAAATTACAAACTTTTGATCATAGCTTGAACTAATTTTGATCACAATGAACAGCAAAAAATATGCTCATCCTCTGTTTTTGGGTATATTTTCTCCACATTGTTTTTCTTGCACTTACAACTTTACACCTGGGTTATATTTCCTGCATTGTACACTTGGTGATAAATGGTTAAGGCCTCAGAGGAATGGTCTAGCAGCGTCACTATAATTTGGTAGAATTGCAAACCAAAGATAGGACATATAAGTGATTTGATTTGCATGAAACCATCTCTTCTTGAATAGGAAACAGTAGACATCAATGAGATTGGGGTCAGCAAAGACAGACCATGCCTAGGAAAGACTGTTATATTGTCGGCAAGCATTACAGAATACTGCAATATAGTTCCCTGTCATTATGAATGCTGGGATCAGGAGGAGATATTTCTGCGAAGTCAGCAGCTCAATGCATGCAATAAGGATAATAGCAGTCTCCGTGTACATGGATATGAATTTGACTATATAATTGAATACCTGAGCTCATCCAAACAATTGCTTTTCAAGGGTTCATTGCAGCTATATTTTTTTTTCTTTACTGATATTTAGATTAACTTCAGGATTTTTTGGCAACTGCCTGATAACACTATGTTTACATCCCTGTTAAAATATCTTACGCCATCTACCACTTCCTTAAATGTCTACATTATTGCAAACCACTTAATCTACATCATTTTTATAAATATTAGAAAGTGATGAAACAATGTGTAGGGAGACAATTAAAAATACTTTTCTCTCAGAAAACCTGTTTTGTCTTTTGTTGCAGGGTGCTATCATCCATTGCAGTCTAAAATATATCCCCATCTATCTGTGTCTTGCCTTGATCTCTGCAATGGATGTAAAAGACAATGGATAATTTTTGTAGACACATAATATAATTTGTCTCTTACTTCCTTTGTTTATTATCTGGTTAGCACCAAAAGTAATCAAATCATTATAAATATTCATTTATTTTTGTAAATGATTGCCTACTGCTAAAATGGACCGATACTATGATCTTCAGTTGTTCTTTGTTGTTTTTGCAATGTTATACAAAGCAAAACCAAATCTTACTTGTTGTTTATTCAGACAAAATCTGTTGAAAATTCAACGTATGCCAACAAAGGTGTAGTGGGACTATATATTTTAGATGCGAATCTATGGACAGATTCATACTGATAAAAAACACATTTGCCTGACGACAAAAAAGTAATCAGAAAGGATGTATGTGCTATCAGAGCAGCATCTTGTCATGGCAATGAATATGGTAGGTTCTGTTTGAGACTTCATGCACAACAACTTGTGCTTGTGCAACCATCTTGTCTGCTACTTCCATCATAATTTCACAAATTACCTAAATTGGGTATGTTGACCATTGGATTAGCTTCACTGTCCTCAAAGTGCTAAAACAGCCACTCCACAATAGAACACTATTGATAATTGGTGGCAGGGGAGATTAGTGTCATGGATGCACTGAAACAAAACTTTAGCAAATGAGTGAAGCTGTCAGTGTAGACCAAGATCTTGGAGGAATGTTTCAGACATTTTTTGAGTCAATGTCATAAAGATTTATGGCAGTTTTGAAAGTAAAAGGTGGCCCAACCTTGCCGTGCAAGTTTATGGGAGGGCTTTTGCCCATCTTCTGCAGGCTTTGATGGGGGGAGTGATGTGTATCCTGGGCAGGTTCACAATAAGACGTTTTTCATAAAGTAAACACTAGGGTGAGTTAAATTATTCTCAACAAGACAACTACTTTATAAAAAAGTTTGTTTTTGTAGTAATTGGAATCTCGCTATTTTGTATTACTGCACTTCAAAATAATGTATCAAGATTCTAGATAGATCAGGGAAGACACAGTTATCAGTTTTAAATAAGTCAAAATGCTGGATAATTAGACATTTTTAGGCTAATTTGTGTGCTCCTTAATGTTACTTAATGGAAAGATGTTCAACATGGTATATTAGAAAATGGAACTAAATTCAGGAAGGTTGCTACCAAAGGCTACACATAGCATATACAGACGGTTTATGAAAAGATTAATAAGCCATGCCATCTTCTTTTGCCATGTACCATGATCAATAAAACCTTTTGTAACCTGCATAGCTACAATAAAAGTTTTATTAATTGTAAAGGTTTTTTGTGGAAGTAAGCATGAAATGGTTTGAAAACGTCTCATTGCTGTTGCATCATCGTTATAGAATTGGATTGTGACATTTGAGAGAAAAGCTTCCTTTTATAAAATTGAAAACACATTCTCTTTGCTGATTGTTATACTTTAGTTTCTCAAAAATGTCTTGTGAATGCCTTTTTCACTAACACAATTTCAAATCAGAGACAACAGATTTATTTATTTTGTCATTTGGTATAATATGAGCATTCTTTAGAAGAGCAAATTGGTAATGAAAGCAGGTGAAGAAAAGCGTACAGAAATTAAATTAAAGTCATTAACGTGTACAAGAAGTTTGTCACCTAATATTTGTTCATTTGTTTAATTGTTTTATCATTCCAAAATATAAAACCAATGTGAAAATGAGCATTAATTATTTTGCTGCATTGCTTCTAATGCTACGTTTGAAAGGTTGGAAACTAATTTTATTATGGTGGCTGCCACAAGCTGTCATTAAATGAATGAGTAAGTGAGCAGCAAATGGTTTTACTTTTATTGCATTTCCCGCCCCAGCATTATTATCCCCAGGCTGCTCCTCCACCAATGACAGCCAGTGTGTTTGAAAGTGAAAATCTGTAGGGAGATAATGTGCTGCGTCCTGTACTTGGAGCAAAGAGAAAAATAACCTTTTTTCCTCAGCCGGAGACTAATGACACATGAGGAGATGGAGAAATAGTGATGATGAAAAACCCAAGCCACAAAATGCTTCTCAGTCAAGAAGAATTATTTCCTGTTAAGACTGTATTTTATTTTTTTATCCCTCCCTCTGCTTCTCTTTGGCTCTGTCTTTCTGACATGTACCATGGCCCTCTGGGAATGCATTTGGTGGATTGCTCCAGTTAGAAACAACAAAACAGAAAGTGGAAGACCACTTCTCTTACAAAATTAAAAACTGAGCATAAACTGTATAGTGAAGGGATTTCTACTTATGTCTTATTAGTTAGGCTGTGATTTCATAAAGAGAAAAAAGGTAAGCTTTTATGATGAAGCCCATACTGTATATTAATGTGAGTAATTTAATTGACTGGTCATGTAATAGACTGGGAAAAATGGTGACAGAGTGATCAGCAAGATACAAGTGATTTGTAAGCAGGGTTATAATAGTTTTAAAATGATCATTAGTTATAGTTTTTATTTAGTTTTTACTTAAGATTTCAAATTCTATTTAGTTTTAGTTAGTTTTTACCATTTGTTAGGTAGTTTAGTTTAGTTTAAGTTTTTTGAAAATGCTTAGTTTCAGTTTAGTTTTAGTCTTTTCGTTAAACAAGTTGTGTACCCTCTTAAAAACACTGACACTGAGTGGCGACACAATAAACCAAAAGTCAAGGCATCTTGTACTATAATCTTGTTGATCATTTTGCACATTTGCGCTTCCTCTCAACCTTTGCTGACATGACGCTAAGTGGACCACAGCAACACAGAAGACTTGACTGACATGTTGGGATAATTCAGTACAGCCATTAAAAACCACCAATAACCAGAAACTAGAGAGGGATTATTTGTCCACCAACACTCAACCTTAGCTACACAGCTCAGTGTAACACCAGCCCCCATTGCTATTGCTTGCAGTCGCACTGTTAGCTTGTTTGTTAGCAGCTGTAGTTTACATGTTATGAAGCTTTTGCTGCAGACTGTTTAATCATCGTTTCAATCGCATCTTCTGACGGCTTGGAATCCAAAGACGTTTTTTATTTCCTTAAAAGGGAGAGAGTCGAGGGATTGTATCCAACTTTCCCGTTCTGTAGTTTTTATCAAAGCGAATTGTGAGACTAAAAAGGCAAAACACAAATGATCGCATCTGTTTCTGGTGACAACGCAAAGGCATTGAGCGACGTAGAAATAATTCTTCTAGATATAATGAGACACATTATGAAACAAAAACTAAGCACATTTTCTCAATAAATTCCATTTATTTTAGTTTGTTTTGTGAACACTCATTACAGTTTCAGTTTGTTTTGTTTCAAATTCTTGTTTTTATTTTTATTTCCGTTAACAGTTAATTCTAGTTTTCGTTATTTCATTTGTTATCATTAAAGTTGTTTGTAAGCACTGGACGTGGCTAATCTTTACGGTTCTTACACACCAAACGCCAAGGGCTGTTAATCATCACGAACGCTGTGTGCTTGTAGCTGCTCCATTGCTCAGTTTTCTGTTTACACGGAGCCTCTGAATCAAGCCTACGCCTTTAGTCCCGAGTGCAGCCATGGATCAACACTCAGCTCAAGAGCCGAAGATACCGATTTCAAACCAAAAAACATCCTCACCTCCGAAAACTCCATTGTTTACAGTCTGGTTGTTTCCTCTATCTCCTCCGCACGTCTTTGCGGCCCATTGACCTGGCGCATGCACAGAAAAGTAGGCACGGCTTCAAGACCAATCAGAAAGGGAGGGGGAGGGAGCTTGGGTCGTTTTTTTTTTTTAAATCATGTCCCTCTCTCTCTTTTTCCTTACAAAGTCCAGACTATCACTTTAACTGTCTGAGCAGGGTGGTGACAGAAAAGGAATGTTGTTTATCCCTCTGGCCGAAGCTTTACTGGTCAAAGTGGATACTCCCATGATGAAGTCTCTCATTATTTAAGAGGTGTTCATATTTTTTGTTTTATCCAAAATCAAGTTACATTTGAATGAAATTAAAAGCCCCATGTATTTTATTTTTAAGGTTCATAGAGTTTAATTAGAGTTTAATTATTTTAATTAAGAGATGAGACTTGTTTGTTATAGCAGTGTGGTTTTCCAGCTACATGGTTTAAGAATTTTCCTCAGGAAAAATTCTTTTAGAACACTGATAAGTACTTTTAAAAGCATATAACTAGTTTGATAAAAGCCTGCAGTGATGTTGGAGTTTTTCCAATGGTTTGACAAGTAAAGTTACATGTTGCAGTTTTTTCATTACTCAGTAAAATTCCATGTTGAATATGCATAAAAGGGATGGCCCATAATGCCATAGTAACAAGGAGAACAACCAATCATGTGCAAATGTAAAGCTATATAATGTGATGTTTTAAAGGAGGACTTTGTCAGACTGTGTGCTGACCCGTCTGAGTGACCTACTCAGATGCTCTGTAACATGAATGCTTGATCTGTTTTAATAAACTTAAACAACTGTATTCCTCTCCTGGATCCCTGATAAAGTAACACGCACGGAACTATAGAACTGGGTTTTAAGCAAGGCAATTAGTTCCAAAAGTAATCACATCCAGGCCTGGTAATGTCTCCACCACAGCACATCCTGCACTGCTCACATATAAACTTTTAATAACAGCAGACAGATGGACAGCCGCTCAGCTTGGCAGTTGGTGTGTTGAGCAAAGCTTGGACCTTCGCGGCACACACTGGGTGAGGAGCCGGGGTGTTTATTGATCCCTCATCCTCAGCTCGACTTGTAGCTCGAAGACCATAGTGCATCCGCTCCCATGTTCTGGATCCTTCCGCCGCTGCTCGACTAGGTCTACATCGCAGGAGTGGTTCCAACATTTAACGTGGTCAGCTCATAGACCTGAGTCCACTGGGAGCTCCCGGAGGGTCGGGAGAAGGAGGAAGGGAGGAGGGGGACGCCAGCGTCAGGTCCTTCCAGATTTCACGATCATGAAAATGGCATATTTCAAAGCGCGACCAGTTCGCTTTGGGACACGCTTCAAGGTGTGAATGTGCAACGACCAGCTAGGGGTGCGTCATGCTTTTCGGTTGTGTCTATCGCGTTCGATATGTAAGCACAATTAGCCTTTGATGTTTTTAAAGTAGGCACAGTGTGTTTTATTCATCCTCACTCAGGTAGAAGGTCAAAACGCAGAAAGGAACCTAGCCACTCAAACTAGTTAAACAAATAAGAAACTTAGAAATGCAAGGAATGCAAGAGTACAAACTTTCCACAAGTCTTTTTTTCTGCACATAAATAACTGGAACTCCAATCAATTCAGTTATTAGGCAAATTATGAATGAGTCATATTAAAACTGAGATTATATATACTAGTATTAGCATAGTACATCAGCAAAATGATTCCTTTGAAAAAGATCATCAGCAGGAGTACGACTTGGATTTTGCCATAATATTAAAAATCGACCTCTGAAGATCACTCCAGGCGGAAAGGTTAAGTCAGACACAACCACAATGCTAATGTAAACCATAAATACTGATGAAAATAGTGTTATTTTACAGCACTATAGAGCTGTAGCCTTCAAGTTTACATGGTACTGATTATCAGACTGGGACTCGGTATTAGCAAATATTTATTTGTTTTAAATATTTATTTTTAAATTCCTGTTTATGGTGTGAATTTTAAGCTGCAGTCCAGGCAGAACCTCCGGGTGAAAAAAAAATAATAAAAAAAAATCAATAAACATAAATCATGCTCCTAACTACACAAAAAGGAGTTGGAAGGTTAAGGTAACAACTGTTTTTTCTTTCAAAGTAATGCTCTAGTGATTTAATTGCTGAAAACTGTAAATGCCAAATAGGATAAATATTCTTCCAAACCCACTTTGTTTTCCAGCTGCATACTGCTGTTTTGTGCTGTCAAGACTTGCCAGCATGTGTGCTTTCCATTCTAAGACTACATTGCCATCTGTCTTTTCTCTATAACTTCGGGGAGTACTGCATCACTTATGTGATGTCTGCATCATCTCACACTCACAGGCAATCGTCTGTCTATCTATAACCCTTCTGTTGAAGAAATTACCCATGTCACAAGCTGGAGTTCATGTTAATTTACCCTTTTTAAATATCACACTGACATCTGATCGACTGTGTTCAACAACTCATTTGCAGAAGACTTATTTTTTCAACTTTCAATAAGATTTAGTTTATGATTGCTTTTAATTTAGTCCATAAATATGTATTCAAAATTTATTTTTATGTATAATCATAGTTTTTAATCAACATTTTAAAAGGTACATTTAATTTTAAACTCTTGTAGGTTTTAGTTATTTTTCAATAAAAGTGTGAAGCATCTGGTTTGTTATTGTGGTGCATATATTGAAGTTGATATTGTAGTGGGTGGAGATTTTCTGTAACAAAGTAACAGAGTCAGGTTTGTCAGCAGAAGAAAGAACCACACAGTGATCCATGTGCTTTTACACAGATTTAGTTCAAGGCATACTTTGAATTAAAAAGGTTGAATATGTGTAGCGTGGGACGTCATTATGCAACTTGTTGCAAAATTTTCAAAGCAAAAAATGTTTATGCACTGGTTGGTTGGACTAAGAAATGTTCCTTTCAGTAACAGCACATATTCCACTTTTTCTGTCACAAAAGAATAAAGTAGGTCATTTCAATACAAAATCTAGATGAGTGAAAACTGCAGGTTATACAAGAGGAATAGGAACTGTAATGTGAAGACGGTATATAAAACATGTGTAAAACTTAGACCTTCATGTATAGAATGGTAAATGGACTGAATTTATATTGCACTTTTTTAGTCATACTGTCAACTGATTGTGCTTTACCCTAGGGTCACATATATCCAATCACACACACACATATACTGATACATAGAAAGGTATGCAACTTGGGGTTTAGTGTTTTTCCTAGGGGCATGCCAACACATTGCAGGAAGAACTTGGAACGAAAGCTTCTCAAATGTGTGAATTACCACCCAATTCAAGCCTTATCAAACTAAATTTTTTAAAATCTTTGTAAATACACAAAGAATATTCACAGCTAACACATTAAGTTCTGGGAAAAGGTTACTTAAGTACTGATGAACTGATTAAAAAGTGATGCAATTAAAATATATAACTATGTGGTATTTCTAGCCTCAAATCAACAACCAGTTTACAAAATAACACATTTAGGTGAAATAAACTGCTTTCCAGATAAAATTTTGTTATAAACATATAGTACATAGACTAGGTAGTGCACACATGTCAGAACAGGGTAAACTAATATTTCCAGTGACAGTATTGTTTACTGAATATTTTTCATCTCCATGTGGCCCAACAGGCTCAGCAGACAGAAAATAACAGAACAGCAAAGCTTACGTAGAAACAAGAGATCTCACGCAAACATAAATTGTAGGTGTGTGTTTAAGTTACTAAAGCAGATCTAACTAAACAGTTCTAAGTACTTACTACCCAACTCTAGATAGGAAACAAGGGAAGCCAGAGATGAAAGAACAAGGGAGGAGGTGTCAAGAGGGACCGCAAGATCTGCTGCCATCCTGCTGTGGCCGTCGTGGTGCTAGTGATGCTAGTTTAACACTATTCTAGGTCACATTTCTGTTTTTTTATGAACACTTAAAGTGACAGTCTGGACTTGTAAGAAAAAAGAGAGAGAGGGAAATGATTTGAAAAAACACGACCCAAGCTCCCTCCCCCTCCCTTTCTGATTGGTCTTGAAGCCGTGCGCAGTTACGAGCACGAGCACACAGCGTTCGTGATGATTGACAGCCCTTGGCATCACTTGATTGGTTCAAGTGGACGGCACTGTGGCTTTTGAGCCATAGCTGAGATACGGGAAAGCGGGACTTACGTGTAATGTTATAATTCATAAAATTACTTATTTTATATCAACATTTAAGGCCAGGAGGTCAATTTAATACAATTCTTAAAATTTGTGATTCATTTAGAGATCCAGACTAACACTTTTGCAATTTGCATTTCAGTTTGTGTTTGAAATTGTGAAAATTGTGAAATAAAATAAATTGAAATTGAAATTGAAATTGAAACTTTAACAAAAATCTACCCGATCATTACCCACGGTCGGCTTAAGCCATTCTTCAAAGCTGCTATATTGATTTTTTTAAACAAGCTAGCTTAATACTTGTTACTTAATACTTAATACACAGCAGTCACCCCTTCCATCAGCTATCACTCCAAGGCCTCGCTGATCTGGGAACACACAGCAGACCAAAGAGCACAAAACACCAGTAGCAGTTCACTTACTTTTGTTTTCAATGACTTAGAATAGAATAGAATGGAATAGAATAGAATAGAATAATCCTTTAATTGTCCCACAAGGGGAAATATTGTTGTAACTATTATTGTTCTCTGACATTATTGAGTGGAGAACCTTCTCAGCATTGTTGCTCTATTACAAAATGCTGCAGCATGTAGCCTAATGAGTGGGGGAGCCACGTAAAAGCGGACGAGCATTTGTCCTGTAAGTCAGGCAAACAGATGGTTAAATTGTTGGATTTGGGCCGATCCATTTTATTGTCTAAGGTTTTTAGACAAATGTGGCAGAACCACTTTTTTCTAATCTCAACAAAATATTTATAACTATGCTGTGTTAAAACGTTGTTGAGGTGCATGAAAGAAATTGAGGGAGCTTGTTTTGGAAATTCAGTATAACAGTTTTTACATGACGGTTCAATGAGCCAATGTTGGGAAAACCTCCCTATTGTTAGGCGGAAAGTCACTTGCTAATGTCAGTATACTGTCCTGAAACCACATATGTGGAAAACAGATCACACAGCAGAACCTGTCGAGGCTAAGAATGCTGCACCATATCATGCTGTCCTTTCTACACATATTAATATATATTTTTAGTCAAACTTAAAAAAACTACATGACTTGAAATTATAATATGTTGAAGTGGTAACAACCAATTTCCTACAAATTTACTACGAAGTCAAATTTTGTAAGTTATTACTACCTTTTAATGGTCTTAATTTGAGCTCATTTAATTAACTACCTTTTAGTACCCTGATATAAACCCTGTTTTAACATTTTATGACACTTTCCACATAGCCTTCCTTTCCCCTCCTCATTTTTCAGATAATTGATGCAGGCAGTGCAGGTGGCTGGGCTGATCTATGGGTTTTCAACACAAGTTGCCATAGCAATACACTCTGGTAGAAAGTGAACCAGACAATGAAATCCACGGACTACTTGTAAACCAGACTGTACTTTCCAGAGCCATTAATCTACCTTTGTGGTATAGTCCCAAGATAACATGAAATCTGGCAAAGGAAGTGGAGGCTCCTTAAGATGCCTGGTTACTTTCTGATAAAATACTAAATTTATGGCAGAAAAATATCAAAGGACTACATTGCTGAAACTGTGCTTTGTAATCTAGATATGTGTTTCTCCAACACTGCTAAAAATCTTGCTTGTAATTGTGCTGAACATGCATCTATCAGTGGATATCTTTTCAGTAAAACCGTAACAAAGAACTTCATTGTAACACAGAAAAGCCTATGTCATTGAAAACATTTTTAAGTTAAACAGATTAAATAAATTTATGTTAGGCTGCATGCCATTGTTCTAATTGTTGGCTAATGTTTACCTTCAAAACTGAAGGTTGATGGTCTGCCTGCTAGTTATTAATGAAGGTTTATTTCAGGATTTCTAAATCCTAAATTTTGATTTCACTACAAAAAGAGTTCAATAATTTCAATTTCCAATCAAGAAAATTTTTACATAGACATGGAGTGAGCTATACATGGAGTATACTTGTGAAACAATTACAATACTGAAGCTAACTTAAATATACTTATGCTAAAGTACACTTCTTTAGTACATCTAACAAGTAGAACCTATCTATCTAGTTTTTTTTTTTTTTGTATTTCATAGTTTAGGAAATATTGGTTGCATGTAATTAATTCCTTGGACTTTAAAGTTATGAAGTTTTAATTCATAATCCAGCCAGATACCCACCCACCTCCACTATCTCTTTTCAATGCAAAGACGCAAGAGCCCCCTAACAGAGGATGCTTTTTCTAGCCACTTGTACTGTGAGTTTTGTTCTTTCAGTCATCAAGCTCATAAATTAGGTGGTAATATGGGCACAGTGTAGATATGGGGATAGATAGTCATGGTGGCTCAGTGGGTAGCACTGTTTCCTTGCAGCAAGAAGGTTGTTGGTTTGTATCCCAGCCCAGGGTCTTTTTGCATGTTTGCATGTTCTCCCTGTGCATGCGTGGGTTCCCTCCGAGTATTCTGGCTCCCTCTCACAGCCCAAAAACATGAATGTCAGGTTAATTGGTTTCTCTAAATTGTCCTTAGGTGCGAGTGCGTCCGTGCTTGGTTGTTTGTCCTGTCTGTCTCTGTGTTGCCCTGCGATGGACTGACAACCTGTCCAGAGTGTACCTCTGCCTCTCGCCCATTGACAGCTGGAGATAGGCACCAGCCTTCTTGCGACCACTTGAGAATTAAGCGGTTTAGAAAATGGATGGAAGGGATAGATAGTGATAATATGAGGATATGGAAAAACTGGTCAATTGAGAGCTTTGCTTTCCATCCATCCATCCATTTTCTGAACCGCTTAGTCCTCTAGGGTTAGCGAGGGGGCTGGTGCCTAACTCCAGCTGTCAACGGGCGAGAGGCGGGGTAAACCCTGGACAGGTCGCCAGTCCATCACAGGAGCTTTGCTTTCCTTTTCTCAGAATTACCCTAAATTATGTATTACTATGATATTGTACATTGGCTAATAATGTGATCAGTCTATGGGAAAAAATGCAGTATTAAATTACAATGTGTCAATACGGGTTTGTTTTTTTATTTTAAATCTTTCTCACAAATAGGGTAAAGGCCTTTTTTACCTTGGTTTTGCTGACACAACCAAAATTAATGCGTTTATATAACTGCATGTTGATAAAGATGTGAAGCAGAAGATTGTTGTCACTATGTGTGATATTTTGGTTCTTTGTCAGTTTGTATTTGACAAAACACCATTTTCTTATGTGTAGCAAAGTGTATTTTTCACATCAGTTTCAGCGTTAGGACAGTAATTGATGCTACGATACACTGAGTGGAAACATGAGGTTGTATAAAATGAATTGATGAGCATGCTGAGGATTTACGTTAGGGTCACTGACTATTCATTGTACTTTTTTATCGCATACTCCTCAGGCTTTCCGATTTTGAGTTCTGACGACAAGGGCAATTGTATGTTTAGTCCACACCCTGGCCATAGGTGTGATTGTAAAAAACGAAACAAAAAAACTAGGGCAACTACCATGAATATGCTGTTACAGAAGGAAAAATGACAGCACCTATTTTGCACCGATTATATTTGTTTGTCACAATAGTGTTCTCTTGTCACTTAAGCATATACTTCACCCTTGCTTGCAAAATATTGCCACAGTTTAATTTAAACATGAGCAGCAAGTGAAACAAATGCTGTGGAGTTAAACATCTAACAAGTTTAGAGACTGAAAAGTTTATTATTTTCCTTCTCTCAGGAGCTGATTTATGGTTTTATTTCTATAAATTACCGTTCATTGATTGTATATTAATAATTTTTTTTTATATTTAAAGAGAAAGATAAATATACGTATCAAATAAATAGTATGTGCCTAAAAGAGATTGCCTATATTTTATATATTTTGGTTTGAACAGAGTAATCCCTGATTACTGTTTAGGCAAGCCCTGTTCTCGGTTATAACTAATAAATTTAGCTCAGTATCACAAAAAATAGGTAACTGAAAAAGACTGTTTTAAAATTACTGTGTGCAGTATTTGAAAAAGTTTGAACAAAATATGGAATAAAACACAAAAAAATGTGTTGTTTCTTACTGTTCTTCTCGTCATGGAGTCACACTTTAAGCTAATATAGCTGGCTAATTCTGGATGTTCTTTGTTTAGCAGACATACTGCTGTAGTCTTTTACCGTACTTTACTTCATACATGCATAATCATAACAAAAGCAATGGGTTTCGCCTTTAGTCGGTAGCCAATATGTTTTCAAGGAGCTGTCTTGCTTATTTTGGTAACAACACACCCCAACACACACACAATTTTTTTCCCCATCAGGTAGCATAACCCTGGCAAACAAAATGAATTTGATTTTGAAATGGTAAATAGCCTGCATTTCTATAGCGCCTTATAAAGTCCCTACAGACCCCAAAGCGCTTTGCAATACATTCAGTCATTCACCTATTCACACACTGATGAAGGAAAGCTACATTGTAGCCATTGCTGCCCTGGGGCACACTGACACTGAGACCAGGCTGCCGGACACTGGCGCCACTAGGCCCTCCAACCACCACCAGTAGGCAATGAGTGAAGTTTCTGGTCCAAGGACACAACGACTCAGACTGTCAGAGCCGGGGCTCGAACCGGCAACCTTATCATTACAAGGTGAATACCCAACTCTTGAGCCACTAATTGATTTTTACTTAATGTTTTTGTGTCAATATCATGCTATCATCCTATTCTCACTAAATTTTATACTAAGAGAATCGCATATTGGCTTATACCTATTTCATACATAACCTCATCTGGAAAAAAGACTCTAACTTCGACCTAACTTCATAGTGTTTTATAAAATCTTGAAACAAAAAACATGACTTGATGTTACATAGCACTAGCACCAATAATGACTCAGTTTACATCTCTTCTAGCTTCAACCATGTAACTCCAAACCTCAGTCAATCAGTGAACCACAGCGTAAACAATGAACCACCCGAAAAGAATGAAATGAAAGCATGAAAGATGGAAGTGTTGAATCGGCTTTATGGTGATCCCAAAATGGAATCTGAGCTTTGCTCGCACTGACAGTATCTGTTTTTTGCTCCTTTCTGCTCATGAACACTCTGTGGTTTGTTGAACACATCATAATGACATTTGCTTCATTTGCTGTTTCCAGCATTTGACAGCAGAATAGCTGTGCAGTTCTGCTCCTAGCTTTTCACTGACAAACACCAAATAATCTTTTCTTTACTCTACATTTGCATTAATGTAAAATGAGGCTACTCATAAAGGGAGAATTATGTTGACTTGGCACAAAAACCAATTTGCACACAGCAGTTTTAGAAGAAAAAAATTTGCAAAACCATGAAACATGTCACTTTTAATGTTACAGATGTGAGTCACATTTCCTCCACTGAGACAAAATAAATCTGCCCTGAAGACTGAGCTAGAGGGCAGTTTAAAGCAAACTGAATTCCCACAACCCTAGAAAGTTGTAGATAATGAATATAGTTATGTAAATTTACAATTGAAAGCAAGATCAGCCATTATACAACAGAGTAAAATAGTAAACTTGTTTCCAAAGGCAAATGAAAAACAGTCAGAGGAAAAGTTTTCCCTGAAAAGAGAGAATAACCTGCATGACATTGGTGTAATGAACTCATAACATGCATATAGATGCAACATTCACTGAAACTGTATGCACACGTTTATGAAAACAGTTACGATTGATTCTGACAAGTTATTTATATTTAAGTATTTGACTTCTTTCTGAACAACTTCTATGTAGTCATTTTATCATGCTGGGCCATATTTTGTGCTAACTATCTGAAAAAGTAAAAGTCTGTCATCAAGTGACTTTCTGATCTGAAAGCCATTTCAGAGGAAATTCTGCATAATTGTGGCCTGAAAAATTTGACTGGGTATCATTATTTTCAAACAGTAGCATTCATTAAGTTGGACTCTACTTCTTAAAATGTACTCTGATCTAAAATGAGTGCACAGAACACCTAGATTCTTTTTGAGTGTACTACTGTTACAGAGATTACACTGGAGTTGCTGGCATGTGATCATTTGAACAAACTGTTATATTTGCACATCGCTTCTGTAATATATTCTGAATTAAGTGCTGACAGGTCAGTTTCTGTCAATTAGATATATCCATCACTGTCACTTCCATTTTATGTGCATTTTTTATTTTGAACAAAACAGAAATAAAAGGATACATGCGAATAATTATAAGGAATCATGGTTACAGCAGTTTCATCAAATTTACAGAGGGCTTCAAAGACTTTTATATTTTTAAAAGCTCTGTTCAGTGACCAAACCCATGGGCAGCATTCAGTATGACATATATTCTTTCACCACAGTGTTGTTTGAGATTAGCAGAAATGCTCAACATGTTTACAATGGGTCTTGTTTCTTTACTTATCTCTCTACTGATAGGTGTAGAAAAGTTCTTGAGTGACTTTGTTCCTCCTATTGTGATCTGTGTTCTTCCTATTGTGATCTGCCCTTAATCTCTTGTGCTATTAAGCTCTCAGTTATGCACCACTGTTACTGTAACAATGGATTTTAAATGTCCCAACAATGGTCCAGTATTAACATGAGTTAATTTCATACAAAATATCCAGACTTTTCATTCACCTCAGGATGGCTTATAAGTGAAATGAAACACAATCTGGAAATGCTTTAATAGAAAGTGTCTTAAATAAGAGAGGACCATCTATTTTTAGCTGATAGGAGGACGCACCAGCAAGTCTCCGCCAACCATGATTTGTCTTTAGCTATCACAGACTCTCCAATTTCTTCATTATGAGTGGTGCAAGCTTCTAAATCAGCTCTTGTCAAATCCAGTTGGGAGAAAAGCATATACATCTTTACCATCAAGAAATGCCCAAAGTGCTTCTCTTAGCTAATTTTTCAACAAAGTAATTGTCTCTAGTTCTCTGAGAACAGATTAAACAGCCGCTTCTATGTGTGCGTCCACCAGTGTAGCCATGTTTGTTTTGCTTTGCTTGGGCACTTGCTCCTATCATCATACCTGAACACCCATGTGCCCGCCACCAAACACAATGCTAACAAGTGATTGGTCTGCACCACTAGTTTAGTTGGACAGTACAATATGGATTTTTGTGGGTTTGGAAAACTCCAAATCTTGCGAGAATCCAGCTTGTAGCGCAAGGTTAGTAAACAGGAGCACCTGAATTATATTTGCCACTGGTACATTATCCCACATCCAAGATCTGTTTAAGCATAGTGAACATGACTTCTATAGTTTTTCATAAAAAAATATACTGTACATTAGCATTTAATCATGCAATTATTCCAAACCCATTTATACATAATACAATCAATGGATCAGTAAGTTTGAGCCCCCTAAACCTAATACACACATAGCATATGCCCTGTTTGTTCACTTACCTGTCAAAAACAAAAATCTACTCAAATGAGATCCAATCAGTCATCTAGATGATCTAATCCCCTCCTGCTCAGGCAGGAACATGGGAAACATGGAAACTGGGAGCATAATAACTAAATGATATGCAGTCTGCCAGACATTTGAGAGTATTAGTATATTTTGTGCCAGTTTGAGAGTCTCTGTGTGGAATTTGAATTTAGCATGATTCGTGTTATCATGAACAGATTTTTAATTCAGGACTTAAATATTTAATAATGACACAGATAGTTTTAAATCAAAACCCAAAGGCATATAAGACACACATTTGCTGGTTTTGCTACAGTGTGATAATCTTATCTGATCAGAGTTCGACCAAAGTGAGGCCTCTCCTTGAGCAACAGCAGAATGTTAACTTTGTAGCAGAACCGTGAACGATAATTGCCAATAATTATATGTTTCTCCTTCTGTGACAGTATTTATGTTGTGTTTAATTCCAGAACGCGCTATTAAATGATTGCCGACTCACTTATATGTGAGAGCAGCAATAATTAGGGTGATTGTCAATGTTTAGTGAAAGCAGGGGATCAGAAGAAGCTTTCATTGAGTGAAAGAGAAGCCATGTTTCCTGTTTTATTGTTGCTGAGAGAAGAAAAGGGGTAGATATTATCTATCTATCTATCTATCTATCTATCCATCCATCCATCCATCCATCCATCCATCCATCCCTCCTTCCCTCCATCCATCCATCCATCCATCCATCCATCCATCCATCCATCCATCCATCCATCCATCTATCTATCTATCTATCTATCTATCTATCTATCTATCTATCCATGTTAATTGTCAAAAGGGGATTATGCCTTTCCAGATCTGGACAAACACCTGTCTCCAAAGCCTGAAGGCTGTTGATTTTAACAAACTCCAATTATTTTCCCCTAATGAGCTCCCGGAGTGGTGCATGTGCACCCTGAGCATCATTACTGTAGGGACAGCAGTTGTAGTGCTGGGACTGACTGGCAGCTTACACAGACCTGTTCTCCTTGACTGACTGCAAGCTGCACTTCCTGACAGCTGGAAGCCGGCCTCCCAGAGATGGCAACATGCGCTCCTAACGCAGGGAGAAATACACAAGCACATAGATGAATGAACTTGTGTGGCCATACTGAGCCAATGCTGGGAGGGCTGGGATGTTGTATCAATGTCACACTAGTTTTTTTAAAATGTACAATATTTTGTTCTTGTTAATAAAACTAAAGAAAATGCCATACAAACTTATACTGACAATGGTAATAAAGAGTGGAATATTATTTCTAGGTGTAAAGAGCACCATGACTTGAACTTCTTCATATGTTGTCACACTACAACCACAGACTTCAATGTATTTCTGGGAGTTATAGAGAGATGACTGACACAAATATTTCCAAGTTGTTTGAAAAGTAAAAATAAAAAATGTTTGGAGAACATTTACATTGTCTTCCCGAGTCTTTACTTTGTAGAAGCTTTCAATGCAAATACAGCTGAAAATGTATTTCATATGTTCCATATGTTTAATATCAAGAACTTGATCTGAGCCAATACATTATAGTACTGACCTGTATGGTTAGGGCCATTATTCTAATGGCAAGTGAACTGTTTCATGTCAGCCTCTAACACATTATCTTCCAACAGTGCTCCATTTATCTTGCCATCAACTTTGATACATTTTTCTTCCTCTGCTGAAGAAAAGTATCCCCACAGCATGGTTACCACCACTGATTTTGACCATATGGGGGTTCAGGAAGCATTTAGTTGTAATAATTAATTTTATATTGGGGAACTAAACACTGTTGTAGGAAATATATAAAGCTTGGCATATTTTTTATAAATCAACCCAGCTATAAACTGCTCCTCAACTTAATTTAGTTTGTATGTATACTTTTTCAATAATGTTCTCTAAAATGAACGGGACCATCAATATAAAGATGTATTATTGTTGAAAATAAATGCATGCAGATAGACAATCTTCTAAAAACAATTGGTTTGGAAGTCTACTGGTTACAATAAATATAATTTCGGGGTATTTTATTGAGTTGGGATCAATGTATATTTCAGATTTTGTTTAAAGCATATCTCGTTCATCCAGATCGGAGCTATACACCATTTTGAGTCTGTCTTGCACATAAAATACCAATAAAATATAAGTGAGAAAAGGCTAATGGGGTATTTTGAATGCCATTCCATTTTAAAATATCATTTGAGGTTTACAGATGCATTGGGTTTAAAAACCATTTGAGTAAAAAAAAATTTAATTAAGATTTTACAATTTTCTTGAACCTTGAAACATACCCTTTAATCTTTGTGTTAAGGGTAATATGATGTATGAAAAAATTGGTTGACTTAAGTGACTTTATAACATTTTACACGCTTTTTATAATACATACCATATCAAGAAAAACCAGCCTACAGGACTTGTGTTTACAGGCTAATGGCCACAGTAAACCTCTTGTAACTCATTAATAACAAGCTTACTATTATATTCTTATGTGAGTAGTTTGGATTCATTTAGACTCAACAACATTTTCTTATCTTCACACTCAAGCTTAAGCTTGTGGTTCAAAAATATAAGTTATTTTTTCATTGAAACCATTATCACTATTTCAGTCGTGAAAATAAGTGTACAACTTTCACTGATTACATTCCAGTCCCAATTAAAAAATAATTATTTAGGTAAGCAGTGATGAATTTAAGAATGAGACTAACTCAGCATGATTTTCTGGGTCCGTCAATCAAACCAGTACTGTAAATGTGGTACAGATTTCCTCTCTTTCTAACAAACTGCAGTTCTTAATCTCAGCTGCATCTTCCCATAAAATGTCACTCCAATTATGAAAACAATTCGTATGGTTTAGCGATAGATTTCACATTACATTTCATAGTTGTGGCTCTGCCTGCCAGTGTCAGGCAGAGACAAGCCAGAGAGAGAGGCTGAAGCAAGAAGCTGTTGAACTGCAGCAAACTGTTTTTTCCTCATCAGGCACTACAGTCTGCTCTCCGTATGTTAAAGTAGCAGAATGGTTGTGAGCTGAAATTGGTAGAAGAAAATTGTTCTGCCACAAAGTGTCAAAGGGTTGAGAATATCTGTACAACACAAACACATCAAAGCCTACTTGTCCCAGGCATTTCATAGTGTTATGAAGGGCAGGGTTCTTTGTTTGTGTTGTTTCCCAAGATGTGTCCTAAAGCAAGACTGGATTACTATACTACCTACAGTTTGTGGTATAGTTTTTTTCTTGTTTTTTTTCCAATGTGGAATACAAAATAAAGTAAATTAAAAAAATAAAAGTAATTTAATTTTGGATACTGAACTTAAATGAAGAAAACTGAAGAAGGTGGTCAGTTTGAGAGATAACAAGGATATCAGGGCGCCCAGAGGATGGAGGGCTGGTACCCCCATCTCCACCCAGGCACTGCCTGGAGAGCACCCAGATAGCTACAGCTGACCACCTACCCTGATGCAAAGGGCTCCCACAGAGGAAACACTGGAAGGGAAATTTAAAAAAAGAAGTTAAAATATTAAAATAAATAGTAGAAAAGAGATTAAGTATTAAAAAGTATAAGTATTAAAATAATGATAAAATGTTAAGACTGATAGCATCCCAAATATTAAAATACAAGACAATTATAATATATGATCAGATAAAAGTGTAAAGCAGATCAATAATATAGAATGGAATGGCTGCCCCAAGATTGAAGTCTCTTTCAACAAAAAACATGAAAAGAAGAAAACAACAGCTTTGCATCTGCTGACTGAGTCCATATGTAGGGTGGTGGGAGTTGAGTGGAGGGGATGGGAGAGACAGTAATTTAAGGGATTCAGTGAATATTGTATAAAGTGTGGTTTCACACTTTGCATACTTTGAGCACTTGTGTAGCCATTTATCTGCTAAAAAGAGAGACAAAGACACATACAGACACACACAGAGAAACAAAAATTTCCCCCATACAAAGTGTACTGTGTAGTGTTTGTCTCTTTGCCTGACAAGTATTTACCACCCATCCATTTTTCGGCTGCCTTAGTCCTGCCTCTTCATCAAACCCAGATTGCTTCTTTATAGCACTATTCCTGCTCTTCAACCCACACTGCTCACCACTGCAAAGAGTTTGATGAGATTCCAAATCGAAAAAAGAAAAAGAAAAAGAAAGAAAATAAGACAATTGTGACAATGTAGCATTGCGGTGTGTACCTCACAAAGGAAAAGCAAAACATCAGATTATCCACTTTTCAGTTTTTTCTATAAAATTAAATCATACAACTTGTATTTTCTGCTAAGGATTATTCTCACAGAAAGTTATATTTCTGCTCAGTGAGTCCAGCAAAATAACTTGTAACTCATTGGAAATGGTTTCCATATTTTCGTACATTTCAACAAATTTCATTCTTTTTCACTGGTCTTTGTGTAATAGACCAACAGACAACAGTAAATTCGAATGCTAATCAGTCCCACAGATGTTCTATTGGGTTTAAGTCAGGGGATTGTGAAGGCCATTCAATTGTTTTATTCCTTCTTCCTCCAGGTACTGCCTCCATACTCTTGCCACATGAGGCCGGGCATTGTCGTGCATTAGGAGAAAACCAGGACCTACTGCACCAGCGTAGTGTCTGACTATGGGTTCAAGGATTACATCTCGATACCTTATGGATCACCATTTTCTAGGCAGTAGAGTTTTGTGCGTCCCTCCATGGATATGCCTCCCCAGACCATCACTGACCCACCACCAAACCTGTCATGTTGAACGACGTTGCAGGCAGCATAACGTTCTCCTAGTCTTCTCCAGACTCTTTCACCTCTATCACAGGTTCTCAGGGTGAACCTGCTCTCGTCTGTAAAAATTCCAGGGCGCCAGTGGTGGACATGCCAATTCTGGTGTTCTTGAGCAAATGCCAGTCGAGCTCCACATTGCTGGGCAGTGAGCACAGGTTCTGCTGTTGGGTTGAGGACCTTATACGGCCTTGTCCAGCTCTCAGATAATAACTACCATCCTCCTGAAATCTCCTCCATGTTCTGGAGATTGTGCTAGGAGACATATTAAACCTTCTTGCTGCAGCACGTGTGGATGTGCCATCCCGGAGAATTTGGACAACCTGTGCATCCTCTGTTGGGTTAAGGAATCGCCTCATACTGCCAGTAGAGATAATTACTCAACCCAAAACCGGCAAAAAAAGATCTAGAGGGAGAAACTTGAAATGACCTCCACATGTAAAACCAGTCCTGTTTTGAGGGTTTTCTTGTTGCCACTGTAGTGCACCTGTTGTTAAGTCCATGAACAACAATACAGCTGAAAGTGATTAACGATGCCCTCAGCTGCTTAACCAACCAGAAAATTATCAGACATGTTTAATTGATTTCATGCAAGGCCCAATAAAAAAAGTTTTCCTTTAATTTTTGTGAGCAGTTTATTTGTATTATTTACATACATCCACTAACAATATCAGTATCTATATTTTGAGCTATTACCTCTCTAATCAGTCCCTGAGTAGACTGCTCCCCCTTTCACGCTTCAGTTTCCTTAAACTCATCTGCTTCACCTCCTACAATAAAAATAGTATTCTCTAAAACTTTAGTGCATTTGATATGGAAATGAGATGTGAAAGCATTCTGAAATAAATCCACCTTGTGAATTTATTAGACTTTTTTTTTGAAAGAATACTCTAAATTGCAAGGCAATACAATTTTTTCAAACCAACACGATACCAATCCTTGTATTTGGGTACTTGCCGATCCCGAGTTCTAATGCTGATACTTCTACCACACAAAAATTACAATAAATTGGAAGATATGTTTCTTCTCTGCTTGTTAAAACAGATGATGGTAAATTAGTGAAATATTAATAAAATATTAACAAAATGACTAAAAAACAAAAAATTTTAACCAAACATTTTTTCTATGAAATTATTGGCGTTTACACATTTTAATTATCAGTTTATGGTATCAGTTAACTTTAAACGGTTACCAATATGATTACATTAGAATGGTACTGGCCTGATACCTGATGCCGGTATTGGTACATCCCCCATTTTTTTTACTTTATTGTTAGAATCACACCGAGAAAAAGACAATTAACATTGTCCTGAGATGGGGCTATGCATGTGTGACAGAAAATTTTATAATACTGGGACATTAACAAAGGTTTAATTCTCTTACTCAGCTCTTAGACAGCTGTTCTGATTCTAGGGTACAAACAAGAACCAATTGTATGTAAACATCTCATCTTGACTTACGACAAATCTTATCTGGTGTTACACTTATGACAGCTCCTGTGAATGTCTTTCTCAGCATTATACTAAGTGTCCCTTATTGCTATCTATATCTTGATTGTTTATTGCTGACTAATGAAGTGTTTGTCCTATTCTTCCTGAGTATGGATGAAGTCATTTGATGTAGTAAGGTGTGGTTAAAACAGTATAAAAACCCATACATCTGTCTGAAGCGTTAGGGTTCTCATCCGAGTCCCTCTGTGCACATAAAATAAACTATGTACGAATATGCCACTTTTGTTTTATTCTCTCATCCCAGGCCCCTCAGACACCCAGATTTCCTTGACAGTTTGTCATAAATTTCAAAGAAAAGAAAAAAAAACACAACAAAAAAAACCATGTGAAACAGGCATAGGTGTGTGCCCTATTTGAGAAGGTCTTTAACTAGCCCCCATTTTCAAAAATTTAAGTTTTTAACTGCAGTTGTGCAGTCAATCGTTCCATCAAGTAACACCCATCCTGGGATACCTCCGTCTCCAGTCACTGCCTCTCATCCGCTCGGACTCGCACTCCCAGGTTCTTCAGCGTTGGTCAGCGTCTGGTAGGTCTTCACCCCATCCTCCTTTGACACTGTCAGTTGTGCAGGAAAAATTCACTTCGCTCTGATGTTCTTCAACTTCAGCTGCTTTACTGCATCCTGCACCAGTGCTCTCCTCTTCTGTAACTTGGGAGAGAAGTCATGGTCAAAGTAAAACTGCCTTCCATTGTACATGACTTTTCTCTGCTCCCAGGCCTGTCTCATCATGGCCTCCTTGACAGTAAAGTCCAGGAATCTTACAAAAAGTGAGCAAGGTGCATTCTCTGGTTTCCTCGGCTTAGCCGTGAGAGCCCTGTGCGCCCTTTCAATGACGATACTCAGATCAGGGAGAAGTCGAAGAGCAGATTTAATCAAGTCCTGCACAAAGAGCTTAACATCTCTTCCCTCACTTTCTTCTGGTAGTTGATACATTTTGATATTGTTCCTTCTTAAGCTTCATTCACACCGCCCCATACGTCAGCGTTAGCTGCGGCAAGATTACATGTAAAGTCTATGGTGGAGTACGTCAGAGGTCCGTCAAGGGCTCTGCGTTGGCTCCGTCAACGACGCTTGCGTTTCATACCGCAACGTACCAACGCATGCGTTACAGAAGTTCAGCAAGCTGAACTTTTGACGGATCCAACGCAGTTAACGCAGTGCGGCAACCAATCAGAGCGTCTCACTGTAGTGATGTCACCATACACGTATCTTGAATGAAGCGCGGGCCCAGTGAAAATATTTTCAACAAACGCAGATTTAAAAAATCCTAAATAATACTTACCGAAGTCAGATGGTCAGGCGCTCCTAAAGAGGAACAGAGAACCTGTAGTTGATGTCCTGGTTGGAGATTTAAGCTCCGATGCGGCCGAGGAGGTCGTAAAATTAGGTGCGGGACAGACGGAAGTAGCACTGAAAGCGAACCTCATCCATACGCAGCTCCTGGAGCAAATGGTTAAACTCCCCGAACTCAGAACGCATCTGAATAATCGGCACTGATGCACCCGATGTCAATGTTGTCTAGCTTTATCTAGCTAATAAAGCCAAGCCACTCTCTCGTTACAATCCACCATAGTGCAGAACGTGCGGCAACAGAGGAAGCCCCGCCCATGCGTTGTTTTTTCCTCAGAAGCAGGCTATGGAAGCCAAAAAGTACATACGTCAAACTTCATCCGTTGGATGCGTTGCTCGACGTATCCAACGGATGCGGTCTGAATGCAGCTTTAGTCTTCACATCACACAGTCAGGTCCATTTCCTTCTGTAGCAAAGGCGGAGGGCCCGATCATGGCGCTTAGCATTGTCCTCGTTAGCGCTGATGCGGTCGTTAGCATCTGCGGTTCTCCTTTTGCAGTACAGCCAAGTCCTCTTTCATTTCACTAAGCAAAGTCTCCAACCTTGTTCGAGAGAGCTGGGTCCTTGCATGTCCCTCATGGTTGTCTTTTCTCTGCTTCTCGAGTTCTTCAAGTATTTTTTACTCAGGGTCATGAATAGTAGCATCGGCTTGCCCACTCTGTGTTTGCATAAGCGTGAGCTGTTTCAAGTGGTCGCTTTTATCCTTAGCTGAGTCCAGTTTAGCTTGTCCTTGCATGAAACCGTTGGCCTGAAAATGAATCCAACTCCAGTCCTGGTATAAACTCACCTGAATGTGGTTCCACTGGCCAAATAGTTCTCTGCAGAGTGACTTTTCAGACATCACATAGGCTTTTACATAAAAAAAAATTAAGCTGGAAATCAAAGTGTCTTTCATGATGAGATTAGGAGATAATTATAGATTAAATGTGTGATCCTTATCCTCCAAAAGCAAAGACAGATTTTTTTTGACTGATTATTTTTTCTGTAAGCCTGAAGAACCTTGCAGGTAAAGACAGATCTGTGGTATTATATTATGTTTTTGAGCCATTCAAAATGGAAATACAGATCTGAGGGAGTATTCCAAATGAAAGTTGTCACCTCTTCATCCCTGTCACAGTCCGGTTCATCATATTTACTTTCTGCTTCATCGCAGCATGCCACAAACTCAAGCAGACAATATTTTATTCGGCCTGAGCTAGCTCAATGTTCAGTACAAGGCATATTCAAATTTCCTAATAACTCCATCTCTATCTGTTTGTCATTTCCACTCATCCTGACACACTGCTGATATATGTTATGTAAAAAGATTTTAGAAAATAAGAACTACACACCCATCTCAATTGATATATTCTTAATACATTCTGTATTATTGCTAATATTTATAAATAAATGTATGAATAATGCTAAAAGACTGCTTGGTGCTTTTTTTTAATCACTCACAGATTGTAGATTCCTAGAGCATAATGCAAGGTTGAGATAACTTGAAGAGATAATGGGAAAAAGTTTGCATGAGAAAAGGAAATGGGGCAAATCTGAAGCTGGATAGCATCAATTCATACTGGATGGACAGCCCTGGCTAGACCAATTATTCTTGAGGCGAAGTTAAAAAGTGGTAGCTATGCAGGCATTCATATCACCTTGAAATATTTGAATGGCGTCCTGGGAACTATCCATCACAGTTTCAATGCTCATGGAGCGTTTACAACCTCTAAACAGCTTCTTGCAAAAGTATTCATACACTTCAAACTTTTTGTGCTACATTTGGTCCCACAACATCCTCAAATTTCTATGTATTTTAGAGGGTTTTTATCTGACCACTAGAAAGTCATTGATTATGAAGTTGAAGAGAAACAGATGGATGATTTTAAAAATATTTTTACAAATGAAAATCTAAAGAGTGTTTGTTTGATTTGATTTTAATTCAGACCGCAACAGTCACTTCATTTCTCTTCTGCAGTTACAGTCTCTCCCATATTTGCACATCTAGAAAAAATATTGCCTATTTTATTTTTCAGACTATCTGAAGCTTAGCCTGACTCATGAATACTATCAGTAAACAACAGATATAGAGTCATTCAGTTGCATTCAGTTCTGAATTCTTAGAAAGAATTTAAAACATATAAGTAGTATGCTATGATCTAAACCAGGGATGCCCAAGTCCTGTCCTAGAGAGCTACCATCTTGCAGCATTTAGATGCATTCCTTCTCCAACACATCTGAGCTAAATAAACTGTTACTTGTTACTTGTTACTTAGAATTAATATACTCAATTCAAGTGTGTTGTAGCCGGACTTGGGCACCCCTGATCGGATTCTCTTCATTCTATTGGCCTAAAAAGTGAATCAAATTATTACTTGCCTTCAACTTCATAGGTGCACAATATGTTTTTTGCTATGTCACATAAAATCCAAATGAAATAAATTGAAATTTTTGGTTGAATTGTAACATAATCTGGAAATGTTGAAAAGATATGATTACTTTTGGAGGACACTCAAATATATAAATAGAAAACTTAACGGCAAATCCCTTATTATCACTACTTTAATGTACAAGAATGACAACCTTCAAGAAAACAGTTGAAGAAGTTGGTGAAAAAAACAGTATACAGGTTTTTATTTGAATGTAAAACTATCCTTCATGGTCAATAATGTGCTGATCTAATTTGAGTATAGTCAATTGACATTAATTGTGCAAATGTAACAATTTCTACTGCAGTATGAAGTTTAATTTTATACAGCTGTATGCTAAGCATAGCTAAATAAAGGTATTGTTCACTGAGTAAGCATTCAATACTTCTTTTTGAAATATGGTCACTCTTGAGCTGCATATGCATACTGCACGTGAACATTTTCAATTCCAATTGCCTGCACTAGCCACAGAAAGGAAATAGACGGCAAACACAAGTGAGTCAGAAAGAAGCCAGTCCCTTCTACGTCACAGAGAATATAAAAATTCATGGTATTGCCTAACTTGGCTTTCAAATGGCTACAGGAAGGCTGTATTGATTTGTGGCCAGGAGAGACCTGAGCACCTCTGCTTTTAAACGCCATCCATTAGCAATTCAACATGGTGGAAACCTTTGGGCTTGTGTTTTTTGTGAACACTGAACATCGTTGTTGCATTCTTTTACCACCAAAAAAGAAGAGCTGAGGAAGAAACTGTTTGATTTATTTCTTGGGAAGTAGATTAAGTTAGTTATTTGTTTCAAGGCACCATTAGAGTTGTTGGCCAGTTTGAGGTTTTTGCTATGTCATTCGCGATATCACAAATAATGATAAATTTGATTTATAATCTTGTTGTTTTCCCCCATCCACTCCTCTGACAAGCTTAATCCTCCTGAAACAGGGGTATCAGAGCATTCTTCCCCACATAAAATGACTCACAAGACTAGAGACCATAATAAAATATGCCTGTATGAGACCTTTAATAAGCACAATATATATAAAAAAACATTAAAGTCCCTTGAAATGTGTTTTGGAGGAATGAATTTTCTAAAAACAAGACTGCATGGTCCTAAATATTTTTATATTAGGCTAATGACTGCAATTAATTGATTGTGGATGTCTAGGCAGGTTATCATCTCATAAATGGACTGTATGTTGGTGCAGAACCCCATTTTAGCTCTTCACTGTTATATATCAACTTCCCCAAAAGCTCAGCAGGTTCATTTTGGTCAGCTGGTAAGGTACAAGTGATAGTGTGTAAATAAGCTGCTCAGCATTTGTCTGTCAGACAAACCAGTGGGCGGGTGTTATGTAAATGTATTTCATGGGGATGACATTAAGCAAATGTTTAAAAGATCTGACCTACAAACAAGGCATTTCAGGAGCTTCAGCAGCAGTTACTAAAAAATATTCTCTTAGATGTTGACTGAGGGCTTTAAAATTGTGCAAAATCCTTATGTGTGAGAAAAGAGACATAAGATTAGGAAAAAAACAGAAATAAAAACGATCGCTACTTCATCTTAACTGAGGTTATTTTACAACTAAGAAGCTTAACTGAAGTTATTTGGTCAAAGTAACAAATAGAACAGATGAAAAAAGTGTGACAATGTTTCCATGGCTTGGTAGCCTAATAGCTAAATTAGTCAGAAGCTAAAAAATAGCATTTCAATGACTTTCAGTAAACTTTGAGGTGAGTGATGGGTTTTCAAGACAACAACTGCACTATCATTATGGCCCTTCATACCTGTGCCATTGTTAAAAATACCAAACCATTATGTTGCATCTGCCACTGCCAATCCACTGCCTGTTCTGTGGGTTCCGAGCCTGGTCGGTTCATTGCTGGGTTTGTCTGACTTTAATTGGGGACCTGTTCTCGGTGCCCTGCGGGGGGCGGGACCTGGACCCGGGGGCTGGAAGATCTGGTGTCCTGGTGCTGGCTCGGCGTGTTCTGGGGGGGGCATCCGCCCGCTGTTGCTGTTCCGCTGGTGCCCTGGGGCCTGTACCATTAAGCCGGATTAGGTGGCTAGCCAGCTATGTTTCAGCTTAGTTTCCGCCAACCCTGGGTTTTGGGTACTATGAAAGTAGCTAGGCTTTAAACGATGTTCGTTGTCATGGTATCTTACGCTGCATGGCTAACCTGCTCCGGGGCAGGTTATGTTCTGGATTCGAGATCTCAGACTGAAGTTTGACCAAACAGCTGTGAGCAAAGAAACATATAGGTGATGTAACTAATTCCCAGAGTCTGTTCTCTGTTGCAATGGCTTTTCTCCCAAATCCTGTGGATCTCCGCCAAATTGTTAGATGAACACTTCTTAGAAAAAGAGATTTTAGGGACAGACAAATCTATTTGACTTTCCTGATGCTTACTTGTATGAAAGATACAGATTTTTCCATGGAAGGAATGTCTTATCTTTGTGAACTTTTTGAGCCGCACATAACAAATGTAACTCGTCGAAGCCATGCCCTTACTGTACCGCATCCGTAATCGGCTGCCCCTTATTGTTGGTCAGAGCCAACTCCTCCACCACAGTGTAATCTTGAGGAGGTGGCCCTCCCCCAGTTTTCCTCATTTCACATTTTCTTTTCTGTTTTCTGCAAACAAGTGTTTGTGAATAAATGTTAAAAAAATAATAAAAGGTTATGGTAAATACTCACCACTTTGAATTATATTTTTATATTTTGTCTTGATCTGATGCGAAAAACATTTGGAGTTGCGGTTGCATCTAAAAATCAATGAATATCAATCTTTCTTAGGATGTAATAGCCTATACATTCAAATTTTACATACATCTACACACATATACAATATATATATATATATATATATATATATACAAATACATTTTCATTTTAGCATTTAATATATTTTTTATATGATTAGCTTACATAAATGTTCATTAATTGTTTAACCTACGCATTAACGCAAGCAGCAATCTTCCTCCAAGATTGTTCTCTTGCTTTGGCAGCGGATAGTGTTACTGCGTGCTTGAAAAATACTTCTATATTCTTCATATTTCTGAAGAATTGTCCCTTGCTCCTCCGCTGAAAAGTATATACCTCTCGCTCTATCCATATCAAACGCGATTGGTTGTTCAGTGAGCCTGAGTTGACAGAGAAAGTTGATGAGCTGCGTCATGGTACCAATAAAGCCTGATTGCGTCAGTTTGGTTTTGTCGACTCAAAACCAATCCTGTAACCCCGAGTTTGTTCAGCGACCTTCATGGTACAGGCCCCTGGTGTGGGTGAGGGTTGGCCTGGGGCAGCGGTGGTGTGTGAGGTTGTCATCAATGGATGGTTGGTGCCAGGGGCTTTTCAGGGACACTTTTGTTGTATTCATATATTCATTTTTGTATGTTGTGGATGTGTAGTTCTTAGTTAATTTAATGTGATTTTTTTGTTTATATTGCTCCATCTTACTGGTTGTTTATTCTTCATTTTCTTTTTTTTCTTGTTTTTTCCCCTCTGTGTGTCCATAACCTCAAGAAAATAAACCCAGAGCAATCACTAATAAAACTGTAATGCTCTGCTTGAGAAAGTAAATTTGTTGGACTTTTATTTGGTATTCAGATACAAATTCTGAGTACCACACTGCCAGACAGGACACGTAAAAAACAAAACAAAAAAAAAAACAGATGACAGATGGCAGAGACAACTTAATATAATCTGTAAATCTTGATGATTTTGTAGCAGCCTTCAAGACGTATAGTAGGAACAATACATGTACAATAAAAGCTTATGAAGCTATAAATATTGCCGCACATACATAGCAGTCTAGAAGCTCTTGACTTTAAGGGAAAATGTTTACTTTTTTCATAAAAATGACAAAGGTTTATTTCTAAAAAGCAGAGTAAAGAGAGTGCCCTTTAATAAGCCCAGCGCAAGCTGCACCTTGTTCAAGTTTTGATGTTGAGTTGTTACGTTTTAAATTCACTCCAAAACATTACCGTCACACATAAACAGTGTTGGGGAGAATACTTTGTAAATTCATTCAGTTACAGAATACGGAATACGTGCTTTAAAATGTATTTACTTACATATTCTGTTACTTTGCTGAATCTTTGTACTGTTCTAAATACTTGGAATACTTCCCCTTAAAAACAACATTTAAGTCTATTAAATGTCACAAATTGCTCTGGTAGCTTCTCCTGCACGAAACAGAGGGCATATTAATGTTAAACATTAGGTACTGACTGGGAAAAAAGATAAAGTATTTAATTATTTTTTGCACAACACTGCAACCTCTCAGTGACCAAAAACCAACCAACCAACCAACCAAACAAACAAACTGGGTTTACTCAGTAATATCTGTATACATTTTATTAGATTTTATATTTAGTCATTTGAAATGAAGTTTAGCTGTTTATCAACCACAGCCAATTAGGTTATTTTCGGCTTTCTGTCATAAATATACAAAGTATTGTAAACTGACATTAATTGTACTCAAAATGGAAAGCTTTTATCATTGTAACCATAATTTTCGGGAGGCCCATCACAACAACATATAATCAAGCTAACGTCATGTCAGATTCAGCAATTATAACTGTGAGAAATTACCTACTAACTAACTAACACGATACAGTCTGTCAAATAATGGACCAAAAAAAAACTGTGGTAGAGGATTTTGTTTTGTTTTTGCACATCGTTGCAGTGTCTTTTAATTTTTTGGGGACTTTCAAATACCTTGAAAGGATGGCCAGCCGGATGCTTTGTTTCTAGTTTGCCATTGTGCGGCGGTGTAGTCTCTTGAGACCCGGCAGCAAAAGTTGGCACAAAAATGTAAGAATTTTCCCACCTGCATCAGTAACCTTTGCAAAAAAATATTTTAGGTGGTAATATTAATATACCGCTTCATTAATTGATACTGAATTACAGCTACTCCAGGAATCACTGGAGTTTGCCTGCATTCTTCGCAGTTTGACACCAGATGCATAAGCGGTGCTATGCTAGCCGTGCAACACTAGTGTTGCCAGATTTGATCTTTTCCCCTGTTTTAAAAACTATGGCTTTAGTTGGGCCTTTGTCAGGAATGCTCAAATTAAATCTAGCATCACTTGAAAAATAAAATAACTGCGAGAGAGCGCCATGATGCATTCCATTTCCTTCACTGCTAGGTTTATTTTGCTACGCTTGTGGCTCCAACCCCCCCAGCTCTGGGTCTGAATCCATACCTGGCCACTCACGTTAATCTTGGTGCTTGCAGGTCGGGAGTGTTTTGGC
Source organism: Apricaphanius iberus (assembly GCA_028564705.1). Taxonomy (NCBI): domain Eukaryota; kingdom Metazoa; phylum Chordata; class Actinopteri; order Cyprinodontiformes; family Aphaniidae; genus Apricaphanius; species Apricaphanius iberus. Next base: position 1,900,236 of record JAPXFQ010002988.1, read on the forward strand.
CATACGATATCTATGGTTTTGGCGGCATGTTGTTTAGGGGTATTATGGGATAGTCTACACAATGCGGAGATACATATTTCCCAAAACTTGTATCTTCATCTTTCAGGTGGTAAGTGGAAAATAAACAAGTATCCCAATGGTATTACAAAAGTAACTGTATTCCGAATACTATGTTTAAACATAGTAACTGTAACGAAATACAGTTACTCCTAATTAGTATTCTAAATACGTACCGCCGGTACATGTATTCTGTTACTACCCAACACTGTACATAAACAAGGTGGCACATAACACTGTAAACCACATAATAACACTAGTCCAACACGCCCCCCCCCCCAAAAAAAAACCTCCCATTTTCATATAGGCAATATGATCATCACAGAGAACTTCAATGTTTTTCTCCTCTCACAGAAGTAAATGACCTAACTTCAGTTTCAACTTTTCCTAAAAAAAGTGTGCTGGTTTTGATGTGGACCCGAATATAGAGATGAGGAAAGCAAGAGAGTGCTAAATAAAGATGTCTTAATCAACAGAAGTAAACAGACAGCAAAAGACCAGAAAAAGCTGACTGGGAAAGACAGAGCATTTGGCATTACATAACTGAACCAAGGAGTAAATATACTGGTGAGTTTGATCACTGAATGTTACACAGAGGAGTGTACGAACAACTCAGCACCGACTGTTAGACACTATAGAACTAAAGCACTAATGAGAACGATTAATATGAGTAACCAAAAACTCCAAACACAGGAATCATAGGATGCTACAAAAGGAACTGAAACCCAACAGAGCAAGACATTAGGCCATACAGTATATGACACCTCCAAAGGTACTACATAATCCACAAACAAAAATATGCCCCTAACTCTGGCGAATGGAGGGGACCTTTATCAGCTGGATAACATGGAGGTAGCTCGAATCCAGTAATGTAAGTAATTCTGAAAAAATATATATATAAAAATTAGATAACCTAAAAGCTTTTTCAGCTCCATTTTAGTAAAACTTTTTATTGGACTACATAAGTGTCAGTCAAATAGCTAGTTTCACGTGCAGGTAGAATGAAAGACTGAACTGTGAACACAGGTTTTAAGGTTTTAAGAAATAATTGCTCCTGTTTGGACAGTTGATCAGTCCGAAAAAAAAAAAAATTATTCCTCAACATGATCCTCTGCTTTGTGTTGGCGGTGGTGTTTATATGAGTAAATAAAAGTCTGTGCGCATGTTTGCACATGTCACATTTGCTCTTGTTCACTTCTTTTATTAGAGAGCAGTGCGGCACATGGGATTTTTCACATTACTCTGGTAGCAGGTGAATTGTTATTGTGGCAAATCGATATTTGATCTTTTTGTGTGCTACATGGTGGCAAAATAATACAAAAGGGGTAGCAGATAGCCCCAAAGGCAGACAGAAGAGCCCTTCATTGTCAGTGTTTATGAAGCAGGTGGTGTATGGATGTAGAATATATGTGGACAAAATTGAGTTTCTTAGTATAGTCAACTTAGTTTTATTGGAAACAAACAAGGTATTTGTTTTATTCTTTAGATGTAAAAGTTGAGCCACCTGTTCACTACTGTGCTCTTTCTGATGATAAAGATGTTCACTTTGAACTCAAGGGTAACTCATGCGTCTATTATTTTACAGGGGTCTGTTACATTTACCTCTGGGACACACAATTTGTCTGCTTTCCAGATCATATGGCGGCTGGGATTTCATATGCTTTTTATAGCCTAATTGTAGCCTAATAAAATAAAGTTTGTAAGGTATTTAACATACTTTGGTTGGGGCTTTAAAGGAAACGTATTATAACTATTTTCCCACTATTTAAAATAGGTCTATGAGTTCCAGGAAACATGTTTCTGAAGTTGTTTGCTGGAAATAGCTTGTAGGAAACAGTTGTTGCCAACCTGCATTTTCCCTCTGTTTCAGCCCCTTGCAGAGTGTGCTGTTTCTGCTGCTCAATATACATTATGTGAGCTGCTGCTAACTTGGCCACGCCCAACGCTTCTACAATCTTTGCTCACGGCCACCACTCACATAGTGACTGTTACCACTATGTGTGAAAGTTACGGACATGGCTGCTGCAGTAGTTCAACCACCCGATATCACCCGATACTCAGAGAATTCACCAAGATACTTCTGAATGGTTATTGAAGAAATTACTTAAAGTTAGAAGAATATATTGAACTGCTTACGAGGCACTCCAATATTTTCCTGAGACGCCAACTCTAAAGCCTTCCAGCTCGATCTTGCTGACTCCAGCTCTCTAGCACTGCGGAGACCCCGCTCTTTGAGCTCCGTGCGGCTGCATGTCCTTAGTCTTTCCCCGGGTTGGAGTAGCTCAGATCGGCGGCTCGTCTATCGTCTTTCATCCGGAGTTTGAGTAGCCCTTTGCAGCGGCAGGTCGTCCGTATTTCCCCCCCTTACCACCAGCTTCTTACCATAAAAATAAAGCCTATCTATACCGCTCTTCTGCGGCAGATCTCTCATCTTCTTCCCAGTTTTCAGCAGTTCAGTTCGGCGGAAGATCTCCCGTCTCCCCCCCCCTTGCCGCCAGTATTTTACCATAAGAAATAAAATTCAACCCTTACAGCTCTTCTGTCCTCTTCGACTGGGATCTGATGAAGTGTTATGAGCTCTTTTGACCAGCCAAACAGCGAGCATTTTGCTTGGAGCTTCAACATGGTGTTCCATAATCTGAATGGAAAATTATGTTTACTGCTGTACCTGGTGGGTGGAGACAGTGCTCTGAAGAGGTGGAGACAACACTCTGAGTAGGTGTGGATATTCCAATATTCCGGCTTGTGATGTAGAAAGCCAGGCAGATTTTGAACAGCTCAATCAGAGACTGAATGCAGGATCAATAAAGAAAACCCTATCTCACTCAAAACAGAATTAATGTTATTTTTCCAGATTTGTATGCATGTATATGCACCAGTGACACACAATAAGTGATTTTTAAATAATATTTCTCCTTTAAGTTGTTATTATGAATAGATACTGTTCCCCGCGATGACAGATCTTTTCCAGTAACTGCCCCTAAATTGTGGAACAGGTTGCCGCTCCATATTCATGTCGCTCAGACTTTTGTAGAGTTTAAGTTGTTACTTAAGACTTATGTTTTCTGACCTACTGTATATGCCAAACACCTATAAGGAGAGCAGTTGTAAAATCAAAATAAGATTCATTAAGATGATTGTAGATGAGAATCACTGGAAGCAGGAAACACTGCACGTAGGGAACAGACGTGAGAGGAAATGCAACAGGGGAAGTGCAAAGGGAAATTAAGCCCTTTGATTAATTCAGATAGTTTGACTGTACTCAGGTGAACCTTATTTTGGTGGCAACGAAGAGGAGTCCAGGGACAGAGAGCTAGGAGTCTGAGATGTCTGCGAGATCTTCCAAAGTTTTTTTCAGAAGAAACAGAGGAGATGGACCCAGTGAGCAGAGACTAAGCATGAAGGTCGGGCAGTGCTTGGAGGTGCAACTTGGCCAGGGAGGAGCGAGGAGCTTTGCATCTGTGATCTGAATTGTTTAACTACTATTATACACTCAACGACAATATAAACGCAACACCTTTGTTTCTGCTCCCATTTTTCAAGAGATGGACTTAAAGAGTGACATGCCCACATTTTTTAGAAGTTACTCCTAAATTCGGCAGTTAGGACATACTTTTAGCCCTAAGATTCTTTGTGAATACGGCCCCAGATCTTTTGCTCGTGCATTGAATGTTCATTTCTCAACCATAAGCCGTCTCCAAAGGCGTTTCAGAGAATATGGCAGTACATCCAACCGGCCTCACAACCGCCGACCACGAGTAACAACACCAGCCCAGGACCTCTACATCCAGCAGGTTCACCTGCAAGATCGTCTGAGACCAGCCACTCAGACAGCTGCTGAAACAATTGGTTTGCATAACCAAACCATTTCTGCACAAACTGTCAGAAACCGTCTCAGGGAAGCTAAACTGCATGCTCGTCGTCCTCATTCGATAGCGTCTGGTACGTTGGAGAGGTGTTCTCTTCACGGATGAATCTCGGTTTACATTGTTCAGGGCAGATGGCAGACAGCGTTTGTGGCGTTGTGTGGGTGATGTCAATGTTGTGGATCGAGTGGCCCATGGTGGTGGTGGGGTTATGGTATGGGCAGGCATCTGTTATGGACTAAGATCTGTACACAATTCTTGGAAGCTGAAAATGTCCCAGTTCTTGCATGGCCAGCATACTCACCGGACATGTCACCCATTGAGCATGTTTGGGATGTGCTTGACCGGCGTATACGACAGCATGTACCAGTTCCCACTAATATCCAACAACTTCGCACAGCCATTGAAGAGGAGTGGACCAACATTCCACAGGCCACAATTAACAATCTGATAAACTCTATGCTAAGAAGATGTGTTGCACTGCATGAGGCAAATGGTGGTCACACCACATACTGACTGGTTCTGAGTCCCCAGACCCCCAATAAAGCAAAAAACTGCACATTCTAGGGTGGCCTTTTATTGTGGGCAGTATAAGGTACACCTGTGCACTAATCATGATGTCAGATCAGCATCTTCATGTGGGACACCTGTGAGGTGGGATGGATTATCTCAGCAAAGCAGAAGTGCTCACTATCACACATTTAGACTGATTTGTGAACAATGTTTGAGAGAAATTGTAATTTTTTTATCTGGAATGAATTTTAGATCTAATGAAAAATGGGATTAGAAACAAAGGTGCTGCGTTTATATTTTTGTTGAGTGTAGTTTTTTTTTTTCTTTAGTGTTTCTTTTTTTCTTTGTGTTTTTATTACTTACAGAACACTCTGGGCAACCAATTTGAATTGAATTTGTTTTATAAATTCATTTGAATTTGAAATAAATTAAAAAAAATATTTGGCAGTATTGTTTCTCTTAATTGATATTCCTTTCTCTGTGAAAACAGCCGAGGGTTTGTGCTACATTATGAAACACATCACCCCTGAACTGCTTCTAACTGCAGTCGGTCTAACACAAAAGACCATCACACAGCAGCCTATCTGTTATTAGCACTTTCAAGCTGTCGCTATTGTGTTGGAAATTTCGAAAAGCCAGAATGAAATTGCAGGTGCATTACTCTTGCTCAACTGGTTCAACTCTATAATAGATTAGAAACAATGGCTTAGAGGAATTTTTGACATCTTCAGATATGTTTTATTGGTTTCAAATCTGACCTTCTTACTTACAGTATGTCATCAGAGTAAATTCACACAAGAACACTCACTTTGATAAATGGGACAATCGTATCTAGACCTATTGTTCACTTCATTCTCCATTAAATGTTTTCAAGTAAACTCTTTGCAGACATACTTTCATGCTTTCACTGTTTTTAGGATATGAAAGCAAAACTGGACAGGAAACAGGGTTGTTTTTTACTCATAAATTGCCCTGCGTCCCCTATAAGAGTGGTCATGTGATCAAAGTATACTTCATCTCTCTGCAATTAATCACTAAAGATGGGCCTTTTGCTACAACCCTGGATTAAGAAGAAAAAAATATATTGTTGTTAATGGGTTAACAAATGAAGGAGGACATAATAAAACGCCACACTATGGGCATGATTTATCCTGTTACCCAACCCATTTAGCACTTTTGCCCTTGATGAACATACAATCTTAAAGGCAAGTGAAAACAGACCGTAAACTATGGAGTAACATATTATAAAATCTTAAATAAAAATAACACTTTCTGTTAACAAAATAAGTCAAAGTTGTTAACAGAGTTGGATGCAATATTCAGGAAATACCATGAATGGGCCAAGGAACGAGTCATTAAATTTGGGGGATGATCAGGTATTATGGAGGAATCAGAACTGTACTGAGGTCCTTGGGAGAGGGCAAGCTCTCCAAGTTTTGCTTTTCTAGTTATTTTAAGATAATTTCGGATTGATTCAGTCAATTTGTGATATTTTTATGAGCAGTGACTTTTTAAGCTCTATGTTAGATGTATGTGCTGATATCAAAGCCAAAGTGCTACTGACTTTTTGACTGGATCCACATTGATATTATATCTCCTGTGTGTGTGTGTCTGTGTGTGTGTGTTTGTGTGCGTTTACATGTTTTAATATCTACGTGGGGAACAAAATTTAGGATTTACTATCGTTGTGGGGACTGACAGCCGTTGTGGGGACCAAAATCCCCGGCCCCACAACTTTTAAGGCATTTTTGAGGCTCAAAATGTGATTTTTTTTCTGTCAGGGTTACAATTAGGTTATGGTTAAGGTAAGGATAGGAGGGTTAGGCATTAATTTTTGGACGCGGCAAGCATAAACCAAGCTTTAGGGTAAGGGGCTACGGAAAGCAAAATGTCGATGATAAGTTCCCACAAAGATAGTAAAACACCTGTGTGTGTGTGCATGTGTGTGTGTGTGTGCGTGTGTATGTCAAATGTGTCTTGGCTGGCCGGGCAGCTCTCTGAGTGCTCAGGGCCCCATGATATCTGATCCTAGTCCCTGCATTCAATATTAGTTTATTATTGACAAACAAAAAATGTCATTTACAAATAATATAACCTACGAGTAATTAACACTCTAATGGCCATAAACCTGACAGTTATGTAAATATTTACCAGTTTTCCCCCAAAAGAGGCCTCATAACTCACTGCGCTCTCATCACATCACCACCTGGTGAAGACGCGCTGAGTGCTCAGTGAGTTGTAGTGGTTAATATTCCTGGAGTCCAATTAATAAAATGTATTAATCATATAAAATACCACTATGATAATTGGCATTATGTATGATATTTTTAAATCAAAATGAAGATTTTTCAGATTATATATTTTCAAGATATATTTTTTTTCTACTGCAACTTGACATTCAACAGAGGCCATGATAAAGTGCGATGCATGTCAACATTAGACGAATAAGGACATTTTAGCGACCTTGCTCTGGACATGCTGCAGTTTTAATTAGTCTAACCTTGCAATACAATGTGTGCATGCAGCAGAGAGAAGCGTATATACACCACATTAATTACATTTATTATTGACAAATGAATTTACAACATTCTACCCCTCCTCCTTTCTTTGGCCAAAGACGGATAATGAATCCATGCGCATATTTCTCCTCTCTCTAACCATGGTGCAGCTCGCATTAGCGGCCGCAAACTCCTAAATAAATAAAAATAGTAGCTTTTAAAAATAGTAGCTTTTAAAAACGTTTTAAAGCTACTACAATTTTTAAGCTCTTATATATCAGTTATGCAGCCTCTGATCCGCAGAGAGCTGTTAATACTCCACAACTCTTTTGTATGTCGATACCATAATATAACTCAAGAAATTCTGTAATGCTTTTCTATTTTGATGTGCCAGACCAAATTGTCAATGGCCCCACAATCTGGTGGTCCAACTAAACTTTAGAGTCCGTATCAATTGTTCCAAAGTTCATTAAGTTGTTTCAGATGTATTATGTGAATTATAGAAATAAAACTGTTTGGATTTTTGGAAAAACAAGACAACATTTTTCATTACCACTCTGTAGCTAAGTAGATATTTTGAATAATTTTTGTTTTCATCTCAAAGCCCCAACTTTGACCTATCACACCTATCTGCCTAAAAATGGCAATGTCATAATTAAAATACAAATTAAATCAAGTAGAACAGTAGCTTTCAAGCAAAAAATAAATAAAAAATAAATCACGAAATTATTAGGCTACAAGATGGGTTTGTAAATAATGACTCTATATTGTTGTGATCCCAGTGGATCTAACCCACTTTTTGGTATGGAGTGGATTTTAACATCCACTCTGGCAAAAAATAAAAAAATGTACATACATATCTTGCTTTCACCACTCCTTGGCTCTCATTATAGCCCCCACATTGGGGCAAAAATGCTCTGAAGTCTTATCAAATCACACCCTCATCATGAATTTCAATCAAAGCCACACCTTCTGGCAAATCACAGATCCCAAGTATTCTGTCAGTACATGAAAAAGAGTTCATCCCCTGTCTCATCATCTCATTTATCGTTAGAACAACATTATTGGGCTTTCTAAAGAGGCCTGCAACTTTAGCTCATGTAGACGTTTATTTTATAAGATATGAAAGGAATTAGTTATTTATTTTCCTGTAGATACATTCTTGGTGTGTGTTTCAGTGGGACTCACATGTTTTATATGTGTTCATGAGCATTTGACAGGCAGACTGAAAGCAGCGCAGTGACAGGTCCAGACGGCGTGATTGACGGGCCTACTGGGATTGGAAAATAAGTGAATTTAGCTCAACTAATTGAACTGTAGGAACTCAGAAGAAGAGGCGGGCTGAGTTATATGTTTTCACAGTCTAATCTTTATTAATGGGTCTATGTTCTGTCAGGGCTGTTGATGAAGCAGGGATATGGCTGTGGCTGAGTTCACCATAAAGAAAGGCTCCCTCAATTGAGATTTTCCTTTGTTGTGTTGAATTGTTTTTGACAGGCTCTGCTGTGGCACCATGCCTTTCCATTGACAGCTCGAGCCTCCGTTAATGCTGTTACATTTGCTATTTATCAGCATACTGCTGGCTGACTTTATTTTGCTCATATGTCAGTCTGAGACCTCAGAGAAAAGGGTTGTTTCATCACTGGAACACTGAGATGTCTACATTGTGTTCTCTAAAAAATATAAGACCAAAATACACGTATGTTATGTCACTGTGCAATACTCCTACACTTATTCGATGACAGGTGGATACATTTTTTATATGTTTATTCTTTTTACCTCCATGTTGGGTGTATTATTAAAGTGCTGTACTGCAGCTTACATTCAGGCTCTTAGACTTGAGAGTGACATGTTAGGACACCTAAGTCACTATCTCCCATCATTTATCATTGTGTGTTCATCTGTCTCTTTGTGTTTACTACTTTCATGCCCATCCATCTCCATCCTGTCTCTCATCCTCAACCGAGCTGCCCTTTTGCTTCTTGCTTCACCTCTTTGTGATCCCCCCACTCCCTAGCCTCGATCTTTAGTTTGTGGATATAAATACCCTGTCAGGAAGTAACTGTGCTTTCTCTGCCTCTCAAAAGCTTTCAAGCAAGGTAACATTTCTCCAGTCTCTATATTTTTTTTATCTTTGTCGGGTTGAGGAAGAGATACAAAGCTTTACAAAACATCCATATTTGCTTCAGTTTTTTAGATTTTGTCATGCTATAGCCACAAACTTTAATGACTTATATGGGGATTACATGTGATGGGAATGCATAACAATAAGTGCATAACCTTTCAGTCCTCTTTCCTCTGAAACCCCTAAGTAAAATCCAGTTTTACCAATTGCCTCAGAATTTAGTTAAATTTGTAAACAGTATCTGTTTTTGATTCAACTTCTGTTAATTTTAGTTAAGCTGTGAACCCTTCATAGATCGAATAGTGAACAGAGCAGTCTTAGGAATTTAGCAGACTACTTGGAAAGAAATGTAAAATTATGCCACAGTATTCCTTATTTTAAATTAAGGGCAGTACTGAAATAAAACCCGGCGGCTGCTGCAAATTACTTGAGACTGGGGTGGAGGTTCAACGTCCTACCTTAAATATACAGTAATTCTGCAATTACTTGGGAAAAGTAATAAGGTCAAGACATATTGATGTGTTAGATGGGCTAATTAAAAGTCCTAAATCCAATTGACAGTCCATAGAAAAACTTGAAGATTGCTGTTCACAGATTCCTTACACCCAGAATCACTGAGCTCAAGGTATTTTTAAAAGAATTAATGAAAGAAGTGCAAAATTGGTAGAAAAACCTCCCGCGAAAAATTACAGCTGTAATTACAGCAAACGTGGTTCTATAAAGTATTTACTTAATACAGCTGAATCCGAATGCACACCTTTTAATGTATTTCAAAAATATAAACAGACATATCTTTTTATTCCACTTCACGGTTAGGGCGTGAAGAGTAAATCCCAATATAAAGTCGAGGATTGTAGGTGTGATATGACAAAATGTGAAAAATTTTAAAGGAATATAAATTATTTTGCTGGGCCCTGAATTTGAATTTACAACAACTTTGGAAGGCCCCTCTAGAACAAGACAGTGAGGGAAAACTGAAAGGGCATTGAAAAGGGTTTGAATCGTCGTGTCATCTCCCTGCTGACAGGCAGCTCATCCTTCCTGGCCTGTAGACTGAAACCCCACCACTATGATCTACACTACCTGGACCTGGGTTCTAGTTACAGCTCTGCCTGTGCTAGAGCTGTAAGAGGACAGTATTCCCTCCACAGACATGGCCTATTGATTGCAGTGTCAGAAGCCATATTATACCTTCCCCTTATTGGACTGGTTGAATTTTTACTCATGTATCTTGGCTGTGTGCATGGCCAGCAGATGACATTTAAACTGCAGCTGGTGCACGGCTGCAGGAATGGAGCTGACAGTCTCTTACTAATAGCTACTTTACAGATGGTATTTCACTCTTGGCTTATTAGCAATATTAAACACCACTTGTTTGATGAGGTGAAGGCCAGCAGCACTTTTTGGACCAGACAGTCTCATGCCAACAGGTTTGATACATTGTTGGAGCTTCCTCTGTCTCATTTTCCCTTTCTTTTTCGGCAGCTAGAGGCCATCAAAAGCAACACAGGATAGTTATTTTGTTACTTATAGGCAATGCCCAGTATATTTTATTCATTATCCTGTTTTTCCCCTCTAAAAGTCAACAGAAAGGTCACTAGTGCTAAGTAAGGAACCCCAGATGATTACTCAAGCCTTAAAGTTTTAAAGAAACTACCCCCGATTCCATGAGCAACCATGCTTTTTAATGACAAACCTGGATAGAACAGCCAAGAGCATTAACTCATTTGGATCCAATTCATAGAGGAATCACTCATATTGTCACAGCATTAACCACCTTGATGCACATCACAGCTCAACGGCATGTCAGATTTGGTTTAACATACATTTGGCCTCTCAGGGGTAATTGGTTCGCTTTTCACTTCCCCAGGCAGGTGATTTGGCTACATATATGAGGACAAAGGCCCTAATGGAATGATTGTAATGAAAACCTGAATATTAAATGTAAATGACATTTAAATGACTGTGGAAAATGCACATAGTCAAAGGAAACAGGCAATTAAAATTACTTAACGCTTAAGTAAATCAAAACAATTTTAGGCAAAGTGGCTAATATGATTTAGTCCTGCATAAAATTGGATGTCTATGCATTTAATAATTTGCTGTTTGACTAGGGAGATGACATTTTGAAGGGACATTTATTAAAAGAATTAAAAAAAAATACACATAGGCAGTAAAAACATCTCTTACTTTTAAATAATTTTTGTTGAGACAGATAATTACCTTAACTTTCCCTAAATTCTTTATACTGTTAAGAATTGGTGGCTAAAGTCTGGGGTGATGGCTAGGAAGGCTTCAGACCTCAAACACTGTTTTTTTGTTTTTTTCTGGCAGTGTGGTACTCAGAATTGGTGTGAGATTTTTTTTTTCTTTATCCAATTTTTTATTTGGTCTTGACCTTTAAAAAACTTATTACAGTAAATGGTAACTTTGAGATGCAATGCAATTTGCTGTGACATTGTTGCCCACTCTCACTTGTTTTTACATCCAAGATAATGCAAACAAAGTTTAAATCAACCACCTCTCATGAGGGTGTGTCAAGAATTATCAGTTGATCTGTCTCTAGGCAAAGAGAATAATAATCCTCCTTTTTCATTGTCTAACTTCAGACATGTCTTACTGGCTGCACAAACCTAAGAAAAAGTAAACACGTAAAGAGGAGTGTAATGATACATCCAGCTCATAAAACAAGTCCAGGTTTAGTTTAACCAGTTATTTTGTTCAGTTTTGTTTCCTTCTGTATTTTTACCAAATAGAATAAGTGTTTCAAAAGATCTCAAAGCATGTTTAATGTAATCTATTTTTGTCTATTTAGGTTTAAATATTTATTTTTTTAAAATCAAAAGCAGGTCAGATTCCTTAAGCTCTGAAACAGCTTTGGAGCTTAGTCCTGACAAACTCTGGGGCAGATGCTAACTTAAATGTTTTCAACAGTTATTGGTTTGCCAGTGATGATATTCTTGCCGCACATACAACCCTATCACTCTTTCAAATTTTTCAAGAGTAACCAAAACACTGCTTTTTGTTGATTTATTTAGTAAGTCTTTTTTTAAAGAAAGTGAAAAGCACCAAATGGATGGTTATAAAAGACTGGGATGTAAAAGAACATCTTATTCTGATTCTTCAATAAGCAGTACAGGCTTCTTGGGGCCACTCCCATGCACCAAAGAACTCACAAACAGCCTAGTACTGAAACAGCTGTCCAGCTGTAAAACACTGCAGTTCTGTTTTCTGTTTCAGGATAATTTAGGTAGCTAAAATGTTGGAATGCAAAAAAAATGTTAGGATTTGTTTGTATTCTTTAATTACCCCTTTTACGAACAGCGTTGGGTATAGTTACTTCAGAAAGTAGTTAATTAAGTTACGTTACCATCAATTAAAAATGATCAGTTATGTTACAGCATTCCCTATTCATAAAAGTAACGTGCACATGCTGCAACTTAACTGACAGACGTAGCCTACTTTAAATGCATGTCAAAGTCATGACAATCAACAATGTCATTCATCCAACTAATTAACTCGGCAGGATAACAATAACTGCAAAGTCAGTAAGCAATAGGCTATACCACATAGCGGTCTACAGAAGCTTCTCACCAACACACTGTGTGCATTTTAGCATTATGCTCTATTCCTTTTAGTTGATGAAATTTAAAATAATGTGAGTACTTCCACATTACAAAAGCTGTACTCTCTACAATCTTGCCAAGAGCTTAGAAACACTCACAGGCTAAGGAGTAGAGCACTGGCGTATCATAGCGCTTCGACTCCGCTGATACATCTGCAGGAGGCACAGCAGGTCTAGCCTGCTTTTTTTTTACAAAAAGCAGGCTGCAGTCGAGATTTTTTTCTTTCGTTATTGAGAGAAATTCTTAAGATTACAGATTAATTAAAAAATAAAGTTACTAATTGCTTAATGTACAAAACTAATGCGTAAAGTTACATATGTCACGAAAAAAGTAATTAGAGTACTCTAATGTGTTACTTTGTACTCTAACTCCATAACGCGTAACCCACACCACTGTTCACAAAACACTTCAAGGCGGAATCAAAGCACCTGTTCCCATCTTCGTTTGTTTTGTGAAGGAACTGATGCACAGAGTGAGGTAAATACGAGCTTTCCTGTGTTAGGCCCTTGAACTGCCAAAGTAGGTGGTCGACCTGTTGCAACAACTGTAGTAAAAATAATGGTATGGGGAGAGTTTGTTGGTGGTGCTGATATCGATATATTGATGCTTCACGAAACCTCCCGTCATCCTACACTGCAGTCTTTATTTTGGAAAGCTCACAGTTTTGCAGTATATTACCATCTTCACTTGTGATTAATGAAAGGCCCAAGGAAGCTCAAAGGCACCCCATCTTGGTTTATGCTTGGTGACGAAGGCTTCTGCTCCAAGAAAGACCATCATTTAAACCGAACTTTTGAAAACAGAATTAAACCAAATAATAAAAAAGATGAAATGAGAAAGAGCAAAAAAAAATATGTTTCGAAAGTCAAGACAAAAGAGGAATTGGACAAGTGACAAAAAAAAACAAATTTCTGTCTACCACATCATCCACTACAATTACGTACACATGGCCACTTTATGCAAATTTACTGACCTCACTTTCTGAACAACATTCAGTACCTATTTTCAGTGTTGTCAAGTTTGAAACGGGGGCTTCAATTCTTTTGTAATTAGTTATTGTCAGCCAATTTTGATTTTTTACTAGTTAGATTTGAACACCAAACAGTGCAAATAACTACTTTGTTTAATAAAAAAGACTGTCTACCATACATACAGCGTGTTGCACTCAAAGCACTAATCTTTATATGTAGAGCTCACATTGCATAAACTTACTTAACAAGATAAAGTTACCTGCTGTTAATATTTATATAACACCTTATGAAACAAACTAAACTTTAAAAAGAATTGTTGAGTTTTAGTGAATCAATTGCACAAAAAATTTAAAAACAAGTGTATTCCTTTTTTGCAGCTGGCAACACTGCATCCATTTACATTCTTTTAATTTTTATTTTTGCATTTAATTTAGCTTTATACAAACCCTTAAAGAATGGGCTCATTCAACACATTCTATCTGTGCCAACACCTATTTAAAGGTTTAATATTTTCGAAGCAACAACTGTAAAAAGCAACTAGTTTGTGTATTTTTCACCCTGATAATTAAGACGGCAGACAAAGACACACAACAAAACTTTAAAAATGGGAATTACAAAACAGTTTATTTTTGTTTTTATTTTTGTTTTGCTCTACAGTAATATCAGACAAGAGATATTTTATGTCTACTGGTAATCTATGGTATTTATGAAAAAACAAAAAACATTCAAATACCTCATTGAGCACAGAAAAAAAGAACAATGATGACAGGACAGAACTATTGAGGATTAAACAAGGAGACATCAAATGGTGGTAGAGTAAAGCGTGGTCATTACCCCTGAGAAGACAGCTGTGGGCAACAATTAAGACTGGATTTCACTGGAAGCCATCTGGAAACAGCGTTCAGATCAACCGCAAGGGACAGGACATTTGCAAGCATCCACAGCCATGTGGAGACGTGACGGCATATACTCAGGTGTAAGCTTTCCCTCACACACTAACTGAGCAGCATCTTTATGAGAGTGCTGCTGGGGCGAAACAAACAAGCGGTGCAGTGATGCTGCAGCTGAATTTGAGGCTGAAGGAATGCTTGAAATGAATAATAAATACACTAATATTTCCCTCCATTTTAGATTTTTTTTTTTACTGTTTCAACCGCCTCAAACGCCGGCACAACCCCTCACGACCGGTCTCAGTCAGTCAGCCTGTCCTCACTATGGTTCAAGCCAAATCATTTCCCTTACTCTTAGCTGCAGGGTAATAAGGGAACAGGAACAGGGAGAGAGAGAAAGAGGTCAAGTCTAAATGAAAAACCTGCCTTGGTTTAACATCTTCTCTTTCTGGGGCACGGCTAAGCTTTATTGGATTTTTTCTCTCCCACTTTCGTCAAATCGGAGTGAATTTCTTCTAACCTTTGGCACATGTGCAATGTCAAATTTAATCACTTTTCCTGTCAAACTATACTTTACATGAAATTAAACCTTGAACATGGGACAAATAATAATTTAATGTCTGACAAGTAAGGCATATTATCCAGTCCCTTCATCCCAGCCTAATGTTGAACAAAATGATTGTGAAGCTTATCTGCATTTTAATGTCCCATTAATTAGATGTTGTATGATGCAAGGATCTCATAAAACCTCTTAATGCCTTCTCACATAGCATAGTTACTGACAGATGGCCCAAAAAGGGCTATTTTCTTTTCGATTCAGTTTCTGACTGGACAATACGGTCTTAAAGAATCTATTTCATTTCTTAAAGTAAAATCTACTATAATGCCTGAATCTGTAGATAGACATATTTTGGAGTTTTCATGTGTAACGTAAGATAACCTGGAAGTCCAATCTGTTAGAGGAAATTATACGTAAATTTGTTTCTATTCTAAATTTATTTAGGAATTATGCTCACTTAAATTCAAAACATATGGCTTAAATCTTTTACTAATCTTGTCCTACAGTGCCTTAGAAAAGTATTTATACTCATTAACCCTGTATGCCTATAAAGTTTTTCACATTTATGTAGCACAGACCTAAATGGATTTTATTCGAATTTTACATTGTGGAAAAACAGAAGGTATTTTTTTATTAATTAAAGGAAAAGGATACAAAGTTTTCAAAATTATTTATTCAGTTTATTTCAGTTTATTCAGACTGGACAGTACGGTTGTCAAGAATCTTACTAATCTACAGGTCATTTTGGGTTATGTCTCTACAAGCTTTGCACATCTAGAAACTTACATTTTTGCCTATTGATCTTTGCAAGAAAGCGGAAAGTCATATCCATCCAGGAACATACAGTATCTATGTGCATCATTTTTCATTTGCTGTCAGACATTCTCAGTCGGATATAGGCCTGGACTTGGGCATTATAACACAAGATATTTTTTGATCTAGACAATCCCATTGTAACTCTGGTTGTATATTTAGTGTTGTTTTACTGTTGGAAAGTGTAGCCCAAGTGCCGACCATCTTCTTGTCTGCCGAAGAATGACACTGCCACCACATGTTTCACTATTGGGATAATTTCTTTATGATGTGGAGTGTTAGTTTTGTGTCACAATTATATTCACTAAATTAGAATTCGTGCTCAGAGGGGTGCTATTTAAGAGAGAAAATTTTACCTTATGAAAAGAAATTTCATTAGGTTTAAATTTCTGTATTAAATGTTTTATTGCTCTGATGGAATATTATAATCCTAAATGTTATGTTTTCATTACCTGTACGAAGAAAATCATCATAATTAACAGAAATAAAGGACAGAAAACATTAGGCTGTCTGTAATTAATTTGTTTGTGTTTCACTTACTGAAGCGAGTTAGTGAAATAAATGAACATCTCAGTCATATTTAAATTTATTTATTATAATTGCATAGAATCTTACAAAAACACCGTCCTTCACATGTTTGCTGTCTCCTCCTTATGGGGCTTTTGAAAAAATTTAAATTTGCTTTTTTTGTGACTTTAGTATGGAGCCCGGCAGGGGTCAGATGCACAAAGAATTTTGAGCTGTAAGAATCCGTACCCTTGGTTTATTAAACCACATGGATTTGCGCATCATGCTGGACTTTTTCTAGAGTTTTAAACTAAATGAGGAGCATTATTCCTGTAAATAAAATGACCAATCTATCCTTAAACTCACTAGTGACCAGGTTTGTTTGAACTCAAAGTAAAAGTCCATGCACAAGAATGCAATATTTCATTTTATGTGACTTTGAAGATAAACCAAATGCAACATTTCATGCAAAGAAGGCTGCAGGATTCACACATAAAGAAACTGTATAAGATAGTTGAATACCAGTGAATTCAGATACAGATTATATGAAAAATGCACTGAGTGTACAAGTGGATGCACTGTTAAAAAATTACACATCCAATTTGTAAGTGCTGGGGACAAAACTGATTTATAAATGTTGCTGGGAACATGTCTCAAGCTAAAATGACTCATATGTCTATACTTTCCTGCAGGTCCCCAAATCTGTGCGCACGGTTTAATAAACCAAGGGTATAGGTTCCGAATCTGTCTGCATGTTTTAATAAACCGAGGGTATTACACCTGAAGATTATTTCTGCATCTGACCCCTGCTGGGCTCCGTACTTTAGTTCATGGCTGATCATCCAAAAAGACTACATTTGTATACCTAACAGCTGCTCTGTCCACAGATTCTCCCACTTGAGCTGTCAACCTCCAAAGCCTCTTCAGATACAATACAAGTAATGCTGTTTTGAAAAAAATCAGAAAATGGATTCTGAATCGATTCTTACAGAAATCAAATTGAATTGATTCAAAAAAAATATTTTTATATAGTTTGCCCTTTTTACAGCTAAAATAGGAAGGAAACGTCCAGATGGCCAATTTAAGTCTTCTGTTGAACGGCATAATACAGTTTCCCCCGGTAAACAACAGTTCCCTGTGTTAAGTCACTGAAATGCAGTACATGTGTATAATTAAGATAACAGCTCAAGAAAAGTTTTTAATAACAATGACAAATATAAATATTGAACTGGATCAGGATCTAATCGTAAAATTATGACTTTTGAGGATTGGAATCAAATCCATTCTTGAAATTTGAATCGATACCCAGTCCTAACTACAATAAATTTTATTTATTTATTTTTACCTCGACCAAGGAGGTAAAACTCTTTTTGCCAGGGGTTGTTTGTTCTGTTTTTGTTTTTTGTTTGTCATTTAGCAACATAACTCAAAATGTTTCAGACAGATTTGCATGGAGTCGAGAAAGTCTCATAATAAATAAACTAACACAGAGTTTTTCACGAATGCACATGCTCATTCAGAAATGCACGTGGTCTGTTTCACAAATGCACACAATGAAGTTCACAAATGCACACGATCTGTTTCACAAACACACATAATCTGTTTCACAAATGCACACAATCTGTTTCACAAACGCACACAATCTGTTTCACAAATGCACACAAGCTGTTTCACAAATATAATATTGAAAAAAGCTTTAAATATATACTCACAGATCATACAAATTCCAGAATGTGCATGAACCCACCACCTCTCATTTGTGAACCTCTCTGCATTCATGAGAGAATTCTGTGTGGTGAGTTCTGAGACTCACCTAACGAGCACAGACAACTAATGTCACCATTGGCTAAGGAACCTGTCAATCAGAATAATCACTTAGCCAGATGTTCGCCTTAAGCCAATGGAATGGCTCTTAACATGTTCCGTCGTCATTGTGTTCCGAACGTATGGACCTCGGATATAATTAGTAATTACTAATCCATTTCGTCAGTTTATTAAGCAGTGGGCATGAATTACTAACCTGTTTTCTCGGTTTATTAAACTGTGCATACGGACTCACAATCTATTCCCCCGCTTTAATAAAATAAAAGCAGTACATCTGGCTTTTTAAAGAAGGAAATAGAGCTTATACACGTACCCTTGGCATTAGTGAATCAATGGTGATATGTTGGAGATGCCAGCATGAAGGACTCTCTCCATGCAATAAGACCAACAACGCTGTCAGAGGTAATTAAAGCAGATAGCCTAAACTCGAAGACTTTCTAGAACATTGGGTGAACACACAGAGAGACAGCCGAGGTGTTTCAATTGTGTTGAAATATTAACAAAATAAAGCTTCCCCAAACACCAATTTCTTTCCCGACAATCCCCTCTGTGCATGAACCCTTACATATGGTAATTAAATGTTACAACACCTTTGGCATATAATTAGGTTAGACTTGTATTTGCACACAGTTGTGTGTACATAGTCCAGACTGGTGAGCCATTTGAAGAACATTCTGTGAAGAAAAATGTTTTTGCATGTTTTTGCAACATGCAGTCCCAGCATCTGGTAAGTCGTTGACATTTAAATTGCTTGATTTACAAGAGGGTGTAAGTAGGGGTATGCACTCCCGACTACATGGTTCATGGTTTTTGTAATTATTCCGGTGCACATTATAGTCCGGAAACTAAAGTACTCGGAAATGGCTTAGTAGAGTCGCTGGGTGGATAGTTAAGTAAATCTGATTGGTTGTTATTCAGAACGAATTGAGCCGACGTTGCCAAACAAATGGCTTCGTAAAGTAAGAAAAATTGCTGTCAAAGCAGTTTATAAAAACAGCAAACAGAAACATGGTATTCACCCCTGTCATGTCAGAAAGTATATGTGTGACATGTCAATCTCTTGTTGTTCTCTGCTGCTGTGGGTGTCTTTTTGCACTGATGCATGAGACTACTCACTGCCGAATCAGTCGTGATATGCAGACGTCTTAGCTCACTCCTGAAGGGGCTAATTTTGTATGGAGGCTCGACAGAGAGAGGAGTGGGCCAACAGATCTAACCCAATAGAGGAAAGTACCCTGATGTTCTGGCAATGGAAACGCGCCTATTAATTCTGTTTGCAAGGCACTGTAGTATTTAGGATTTTCATCTGTGACTTGATGTTTAGAGAATACCACTTCTCAATAATAGATGACAAAACACATTATAATGCCTGAATGGGCCATTACCTACAGAGGTGCATTTGAATCAGATTTATCATTATCACCTAATTTCCTGCTTGCTGACCTCTAATGGATTGTTCATCATCACTTCCCAACGAATTCTGCCCCCCAAAAATGTGCTTGTGGAAATCAGTGGGGTGGAAAAAGAATTCATTAAAAAGCAATGTTGTGTACATGAGCCTTGTCTGTTTTCTATGATGTAAACAAATCTCAGAGAACAGAGATGACGTGCGATTTACTCATAGAAGAGGCTTCTTGTGATTCTCAACTGTCAAATTCCAGTCTTGGAGAACCATGGTCTTTGCATTTTTAGATGCATTTTTGCTTCAGCACATCTGAATAAAAAAATACATTTTTAACAACACTTTATATAAATCTACTGTTTGCTGATAAGGCAATTCAACCATTTGATTAAAGTGTGTTCAACCTACGAGACATCTAAAAGTTGCAGGACTCTGGTCCTCAAGGACAGGAGTTTGACATCCTTGTCTTGAGCAATCAATTTTCCACACCGGCCCTTGGTCCACAGGGAGACGGTGCCTTTCTGCAGCATTCAGTACACTCATCCCTTAGGTCAGTTAAGCATGTCTTTGTACGGTGGAAGAAAGCCAAAAGTTATGCATACATCAGGAGGACCTGCAAACTCAACACAGACAACCCTAGATCGGAATTTAAACCTGTGTTTAAAACCTATTATCCTAGGACAGTTTGTTTTGAGCCAACATTGGCAAAAAATGACTCATTGTGCATTTCCTAACCTAAGTTTAATAGAGTACATAATCCATCACCATATCTTGACCAGTGGCGGCCAATGTTTTTCCCATGCCACAAAAAAAGAAGATAATAATTAATTTAAAAAAAATAAATGAAAAAAGGAATTTCACTGTGAAATTCTTAATTTTACCATCTAAAAAAACCCCAAAAAAACTAAAAGTACATTTTTTGTATATACAAGAAGAAAAGAAGTTGAATTTTTAAAAGAAAAAAGACCTTTAACTCTAAAGGTATTCAGTGTCATACATGTTCAGTGTTGGTTGTTTTCATTTTTCTCCATCTAACATTTATTCAGCAAATTCTCAGAAATAAGAGCAGGTTATTGGTCAGTCATTTTTTAATGCTTACTCTATTTTATGAAACAATAAATGTACATGCCCAAGTCTGAAAAGTATCAAATATGTTGGTGGGTTTTTACCATTTTTGAAATCAATAAAACAAAATTTTTGAAAACAGTCTCAACTGAGACCTGAAAACGCCTGCCCTGCCAAACTTTGGACTTCCCTGTATTAAACAAAGAGCTATTTGACTGTAATAAGCTGATATCCATTAAGAAAAATGCATCCCAAAGAAACCCAAATTGCATCCTTTTGTTTTCTTCTGGCACTGGAAATGGAAACCAACTGCATTAAGAGCTAAGATAATATTTCATATAAGAATGTAGTACTGCAGAAGATATGAGTGCATCACAGGGTTTGCTGAAATCCACACTCATTCAAAGTTGTTCCAATGGAAAAAGCTCATTTGGATGCAGTTGACAGAGTGTGTCTGTGAACAGTCTGCAGAGAAGGGCTCGCCCATCTCCGGATAAACATCATTCTCAGTGTGTTTACTTGCTCGTATAACACAGTGTGCTGGTGTTGAGAGAACTGAAATTCACTGTATGTTTAACTCAAATCTATTTTGTGATGATTTTTCTAACATGCTGTCGAAATGGACCTAAAATATTCTCCTTAAAACCAATAATCCCCCTTTGGATTCATACCTATAACAAATAATTCTCATGAGTTCAAAGCAAT
Organism: Apricaphanius iberus; assembly: GCA_028564705.1. Classification (NCBI taxonomy): domain Eukaryota; kingdom Metazoa; phylum Chordata; class Actinopteri; order Cyprinodontiformes; family Aphaniidae; genus Apricaphanius; species Apricaphanius iberus. The sequence goes on from JAPXFQ010002988.1 coordinate 1,921,657, forward strand.
TATGCACTTTTTTCACCTGTTAATACACCCAGGAATCTCAAATATTCAGTTTCTCACTTATTACATTTTCTGCTATATTTCTCAGGAAGGATGTATGAGATAATCACACTCAGCATGCCCTGAAGATCCCTGATGCCTGACATGCCTCTGCAGACGAGCCAGTGACAGCTGGCACCATTACTGAAAGCAATGAAGAGTTGAAAAAACAAATGTGATGGAGCTGATTGTTTACCTTAATCTAGTCAAGATGCCAAAGATGGTTTTTTGGGGGTTTTTTTTCCTCCAAAATCTCTTTATCAATAATTGAAACCCAAAAATAATTTTGAACTGCCTCTTCAAACATAATATATTTTCATTGCTATGTATTTTTTTGAGAACAAAGAAAGTAATGATGTAGAGTCATAAAAAACATTTTTCCATATTATATGCCATATTCACTGTGTTAAGATTATGCATTACAACGTGTAAGTTGTTGAGGACACTATATTAGGACACACAGTGCCTTACAGCGATTGCTACAGCCTGCAGACTGCTATTGTGAAAACCTACTTTATCCTATTCATAGCCATGGGGGCAATTTTTTTTCCCCTTCACTGGTGGAGAGACACGGTACACTATACTCAAGCCACCAGAGTTTTAGAAGGTGTCATTTAAAGTACCCAAATGTCAGTGGGCAAGAGGATGGCGAAAGAGTACACCAAAGCTGTTTCGTGAAAAAGTACTGCAAACTTACAAAAGTAGCAGTAGCCCTTAAAAAATGCGGCAAAGTAAATCCAGATCTATCAGCAATGGAAACAGTAATCTTACTGGGTGAGAAATAAAAGGATGACAACGAGCTGAGAAACACCACATAGCTTTTTTTAATTTGCAGTGACATTAATTCAGCCCAAATTTTTCAGTTTTTAAGTCAGTAAGATTACCAATATTTTCATTTGCTAAATGCCCAAATAATAAAAGGGATCATTTTTAAATTCAGTTCAAATTCAAAAGTTTACACAACTTTCCTTTGTTTCTTGCTCAACTCCCTTTTTATCTATGTAACTTGAATGAAACATTTTGAGTACCCTTATCCAAGATTCTCACAATAGCTCACTGGAAATTGTGTCCATTTCCTCAGACAGAACTGATGTAACAGAGTCAGGTTTGTAAAACTCCTTTTAAGCACTGTTGACACATATGCTATAGGTCTGACAAAATAACATTGTGAATGTCATTCCAAAACATCATCTTTATTTTCTTAACGCCACTTTAGACCTGATTTGTTTGGGATCATCGTCCATTTCTCAGGCTGAGTGCTGCCCAAGTTTTATGTTAATATCTTAAGATGTTAATTCAAAAAAAATTTCATTATGTTATATCTCATATGGTGCCATCTGTTTAATAAAATATCAAAATTCCTCCTGTGGGAAAATGCTTTCACAACATGATGCTGCCACCCTCATACCTCATAGTTGGCACTGTATTCCGATGTTTCCAACATTTTCTTCCAAATGAAGTGATGGACTTTCTTGTAAATAATTATATTTTTATGAAATTACAGGAATCCAAATCCAAGGTTATCTTGAAAAGCAAGTAATCCTATTTCATAGAGCAGGCCCCGATTGGTATAATTGGCTGATGAGGGAAAGAAAGGTTCAGGGAGAGAAAATTAAGATTAAAAAAATTATGGTAGATAGGTTGAATAGCAGAACAAAAGATACTCTAAAAATGAATGACAAAAACCATGAACCATGTAGTTTTGGAAATGCATACCCCTACTTTCACCCTCTTGTATATCAAGTGATTTGTATGCCAAAGACTTACACAGATGCTGAGACTGCTTAAAGGAAAAATTCCGTCTTTTTTCCAACCTGGACCTTATTTTTAGCAGTTTTTATATTTTTTTAATCTCTCTCTGAGAAGTTTGGAGCCAGTTTGAACAATTCAGCAGAACAGAATACAGGGAGTACAGAATACATGTACCGGCGGTACGTATTTGGAGTACTAATTATGAGTAATTGTATTCCGTTAAAGTTACTATGTTTAAACATGGTATTCGGAATACAGTTACTTTTGTAATAACATTGGGATACTTGTTTATTTTCCACTTACCACCTGAAAGATGAAGATACAAGTTTTGGGAAATATGTATCTCCGCATTGTGTAGACTATCCCATAATACCGCTAAACAACATGCCGCCGAAACCATATATATCCTATGGCCGAAACCCTCCTGACCTGCAAGCACCAACATTAACGTCTGTTACCAGGTATGGATTCAGACCCAGAGCTGGGGGGGTTGGAGCCACAACCATAGCCAAATAAACCTACTAGCAGTGAAGGAAATGATGCATTCAATGGTGCTCTCTCACAGTTCATTTTTTTCAAGTGATCCAGGTGGGACAATTCTTACATTTTTGTGTAAACTTAGCTGGCGGGTCTCAAGAATCTACATCGCTGCACATCGACAATGTCAACAGCAAACTAGAAACAAAGCATCCAACTGAGCAGCTTAACAAGGTATGTGAAAGTCAAAAAAAAAAAATTAAGACACTGCAACGATGTACAAAAACAAAACAAAATCTTCCACAGCTGTTTTTTTGTCCATTATTTAACAGAGCCTATATCGTGCGATTAAGTTAAATTTGTCACAGTTACAGTGTTGGTTGTATCTGACATGATGTTATCTTGATTATTTGTTGTTTTGATGAGTTTCCAAAAAATTATGGCTACAAATATAAAAGCTTTCCATTTGGAGCGCAAATAGTCTAATTGGCTGTTGCCGCAAAACAGCTAAACTTCATTTCAAATGACTAAATATAAAATCTAATCAAATGTAAAGAGATATTACTGCTAAAACCCTGTTTTTTTCTTTGTTTTTGGTCACTGAGAGGTAGCAGTGTTGTTACAAAAATAATTAAATACTTTTAATTTTTCCCAGTCAGTACCTAATGTTTAGCATTGATATGCCCTCTGTTTTCCTGCGGGAGTAGCTACCAGCACATATTGTAACATTTAATAGACTTAAATGTTGTTTTTAATGGGAAATATTCCAAGTATTTAGAATACAGTACCAAGATTCAGCAAAGTACATTACAAAATACTTTTAAAGCAGGTATTCAGTATTCTGTAACTAAATATATTTACAAAGTATTCTCCCCAACACTGCTTGCATGCTCCAAAATCCAAAACTCCTGCTAGGAGGTAGTTTCACTGATGGTGATCAATTAATTAAAATAGTTATGATTACAAGGACTTAGATGCCACTTTCCTTTTTAAATTCTAAAGAAGCAACAAGACTCTTCACACTTAATCTAGCTCCTATTTAATCAAGTCTCCTACTTCAAAAATGTCCCCTTGAAGTTATTGCTAAATGCATGCAGATGGCAAACTGAGAAAGAAAAAGAGAGAAAGCGACATTGAGCTGACATGTAACCGTCCTTAATCTTAATGGAGTCTTGGCCTGCTGCATTTTTTCCTACTTTGGCCCTATCAGTCACACTTGGATGAAGCCTGAGGGGATGTAAATGGGGGAGGTTGGGCATGAGTGTGGATTGGGAAGTTCCCTGGACAGCCAAGGCACTGGAAAGTAATTCCATGTAAAGCCAGGGGTTCAGCTTCTCTGTGGACGGACGCAAAAAAGGTAATGAAGAGGGATGAGATCAATTTGATACTCATGTGAGGAAAAATATCACTCTCACAAACAATATGCTCAAGATTGGCTTTATGGATTATTTTTTTGAATGTCTGCTCATGATAAACATCATTCAGCGTAGTGCCATTTCTGCAGTGTCTCCACTTTTTTAAATATTTGAAGAAATATATAGTGAAGTATAGTATAGATAAATGTGTATCACAAATATACAGTTTAAAGAGAATGTGCTAATATAATACTTATTCACTTCTGGAGATTTTTGAATTTTTTTTGTGATGGGCTAGACATTCTTACGATCTCCATGCTGAATCAGAGGATAATGGACTTCCTGCTACACAGTGATCATTTGGAAGACATATGCAATAATAGTCTGGCATTTTAATATGTCTTTATCCAGTCCCAGTTTTGTGGGATAAGTTTCAATTGGATGATTCAACGAGGCCATTTTAGGCGCCCAAATAAGAGCTTTTAATGGATGAAGAAAGTCATCAAAAGAATGTGCTGCAACTTTGAAAACATGCAGTGGTGGAGGTCATGTCCAGTAAGGACATGCACATTTCTAACTTTGCCAAAGAGGTTATGTTTTCGCCTACGTTTATCTGTTTGTTTGTTTGTTAGTTAGTTAGTTAGCAATATAGCTGAGGTGACTGAGCTGCTTCGGCGGAGGTCTGTGCCCTGAATGCTTTTCATATTTTTTTCCTTGTTGTGAAGAAGTAAAACATAAAGCTGACATGTTTATTGTATTTTATCATGAAGGCTTTGATAAAAAGTGGTAAAATTAATAAGGGAAATTTTGGCAATGCTAGTTATCATTCATCCATCCTTCCATTATCTATACCTGTATATCCACTGCAGAGTTGCGGGGGGCTGGTGCAAATCTCCAGCAGTCATCTTGGAAAAGGCAGGGTACATCAAGGAAAGATCGCCAGTCCATCACAGTGCTAGTTATCATATTAGGTGTTAAACAGACGCATTTCTTAAAAAAGTTCCAAAGGCTAGTTTTCTATATAATGAAACCAGGTAGAAAAAAAAAATATATATATATGTATATATATATATATATTCTGTGTCAGTTCTCATGCTGTGTCCTCCTGGCTAATGAGCTCTGAGTGTCTAACTATGTCTCAGTGAGAAATAAATGATGGGTGGGGTCTGACTTGTGTCCAAATTATCGGAAAAGCCATCAATCATAGTCTTTAGTCAGTTGCCAGGTGCAGATAAATGTCTATAATATGGCTTTGGAGTTATTCTTTTACATAACATAACAAATTAGCTATAAAGAATGCGGAAATACCTTTTTTCTCTTCTTCTTTCACCTAATGAAGATGTGTGGCTGGGGGTGTCAAATCACAGATTATTTACATAACACAATGAGTGGCTTGGCACCAGAAGTGGAAGAGCAAGAGAGAGAGAAGGAAGGCGGTTACAGCCTTTCAGGTCCTCCAGCAGGCATGACGTTCATTTAATAAGAGCTTGTTTGGGTCTGTGTAAAATAGGATTCAATGTGATCAGAACTGTGAGATATTAATGAAACATAAACATACAGCACACAAGATATATTTAATACACACTCATGTATGTAATGGACTCAGAACTATTCCTGGGAAGAACAGTCAGAGAGTTAGGTGCAGATAGATCATCATGAACTTTAAACAAATGAGGTGCATACATTATCTTGCAAAAGGATTAATACCTTTTGCGTTTTTCCCATGTTTGCATTTTATGTTACAGAGGTTTCAATGTATAGGAAAGTGGTTTTATATCATAGACCTGGTGTCCATCTCCAGTGGTTATTAGGCAAGAGGCGTTGTACATCCTGGAAAGTTCACCAGTTTATAACAGAAGTTTTGAATATCTATCAGATCATTCTACTATCAAAAAAAAAAAAAAAAGCATGGCTCAACTGCCAACCCACCAAGAATGGCTGTCCACTTAAACTGATAGGAGACCATTATACAAAGAGGCATCTAAGAAACCAATGGTTACAAGAAAAAAAATCTATTACTGAAATAAAAAAATAAAAAATCACATTATGTTTGCAGGTTGTTACAAGTTATGCATACAGTGCTGCAAACATATTGAAGAACTTGCTCTGGTCAGATGCAAAATAGAGTGTTGTTTTTTTTTTTGCTTTACACCACTATAGTTGGAGGAAAATGTGATCTACAATTCCCCTGAAAAGAAACTTGGTGCTGGCTCAGACATGTTCAAGACCTTAAATTCAGACCTTAAATTGTAGAGAATTCAGAATGTGAAATAAAGGATTTGATAATGGGAGACTTACAGAGACATAGGTAAATTCAACTCTGGAAGCAGGACATGAGAGACAGTAAAATCCAGCAGTAAGACAAAGAAACCAAGAAGCTTAAATACTGTTGGGATGTGATGAGTAATATGGAAACCATGCGAGTACTATAAACAGAATGCAGTGCAGCTGAACACAGAGGATTTAACCAATAGCTGCCTCCAGAAAAAGACAGTTAGACCCTTCGGAAATGGAATGGAGGCATTCTGGCGACAACATGCATGCGTACCAGAGCGAGGCTATTATGCAATCAACCCCCCAAAAAAGTCTTTAGATATGCAAAGCTGGAAGAAACATATCCGGAAGGACTTATTTGCAGTGCATATTTGCAAGAAGAGGTGGTTTCAAAAATAAATATCATTGACGTTTGAGGTTTTAATATGACAAAAACTCACAAAATTCAAGGAATATTAACACTTTTAAAAGGCACTTAATATTGATACGATGAAATTAGGGAAGCTATTATTTAAATTCCCAACTTTTCCACAACTAAAGGTAATATATTCATAATTTATTTTTGAGAAGGCTCAGGAAACCTAGAAAAAACATCCGTAATCAAAATTCTTTTTTTTTACCGGGTAAAGGTCAGGAGTAAGAGAACATAGAGTATCCAGATAACAGATAACAGAGATAACAACGCATGCCATTTTGAGCTCATTTTTCTGCATAAGTTAAACCAATTTGATGGATGTCATAACCAGTTCCTGAAAAATCTTTAGATTAAAAATGATTTTGTTTATTATACAAATATATAAATGAGCAGACTGTTAAGCTGACCAGACTGCATGCTGCTGTCAGAGGGAATTATCAGGCAGCAAAGTTTTTGTTAAAGCAAAAACTAAGTTCAGAAGTGTTTACAGGGTATATTTATTTTATTTCACCAGTGAATTTGCTTCTTATTTTCATTTTTATTGTTTGATGTAATTGAGCCAAACCGTAATTAATAGCTAAACAATAATCTTCAGACTGCATAATTATCTTGATAGATTTTCCAGATTAGGTAGAAATGTATTATAAACATGACTATGTATTGAAAAAAAAATTAAAAATCAGGTTTTAATATCTGTCACTGATGTCAATAATTTCTTATGGTGCTACACTCCCTGCAGAGATTAAAATTTGCAATATTATCTTGCATCAATTTTTTTGTCATTTGATTGTAATAAGTCTACCAAGGATTTATCCATCAGAATGCTTGATGACTTTTTGCAATATGCGTTTCTGCAAAAGACAACTGCAAAACCAGCAGAAACACCTGAAGTAAAAGATTTCTATAAAACATCGGTTATTAAAATGTTAAATTCTAAAATAAAATTGTGGTCAAATAAATTTCAGTACAAGAAAAATAGGAATGTGCATTTTTTTTTTTTTATATCTCAGAGTGATCCCATTTCGTAATGGTACAAATAACGAGACATATCTTTCAGCTGGTTTTAACAAGAGTGATTATTATAAAAAATATTTTTCCTTGCTTTCAAATAACTTAAAAAAGGACTGCTAAGATTCCCAAACCTTAAGCTTTCAAAATCAATCAGCAAGGTCAGCATCACTAACACACAACTCTCGTGTAGGAACAGCTATACTGAAGTTAGTTTGAATCACTCTCTCATACTCAAAAGTTCACATGCCCTTAAATTCTGAAATTGATAGGTCTGAAACGTTCTGCCTTTGCTGAACCCAGGACTACAAGTTACCTTCCTGGTTTGTCAGTTGATAATTCTAATTTTGTGCAACTTTAGGAATTTTCAGTAGCGTTTACAAAGATGGTTACTTAAGTTGATTAATCCTAACTTGTCCTCTGATGGACATTTCTAAAGCAGCTGTAAAATTACAAATGGCTTATTACACATTCAAAGTCTAAACCTGGCAAAGTCTGTAAAAGACAGATAGTTATGACGAATCACCATAAAACTACAAACATTCCTTATAATGCCTTGCTGAAGTGTTTATAAAGTAATTTTTACATTTCTTCCCTAAATAAATTCTATTGCAACCACTGAAATTTCAAAAAATAATCTAATTAGCAAATATAGTTCTCCTGTGTGTGATTAGAGATCATCAAGAACAAAAAGCATTGCGAGGATAAGGGAATACATCATAGAAGGTCAGTGAAAATATTGTGTGGAAGGTAAAAGCAGAGTTATGTTTTTATAGATTAGTTTAGTCAATCATCTGAAAAGCAAAACAAATATACCACAAAACCCAAAACTGACATGATATGCAAGTGGAACATAAATGAGCAAAGAAGCCACAAGGTATTTGGTAACTCTGTTGACAAAAACCTTGGAGAACCTGTTGACAAGGTATCAGTTAAGTCTGCATATATCTGGTCATTTTAAAGGAGTGGATAGGGAAAAAAAGTTAACAGTTATAGGAAAATCAGTTTTTAGTTTGCAACAAGCTTTACAATAGATATGGCAAACTTGTGAAAGAACATGTTGTGGTGAGGTGAAAACAACATATTGCTATTTTCTTATGTTGATGCAAAATGCCATGTGTGGTGAGTCACGTGGCATAGTGGTTAGATCAGGTGCCCCATGTGCAGAGGCCTCAGGCCCGAGTTCATCCCCATTTCGGGTCTTTCTTTCCTTTTCTCTCTGTACATTATCAAATCTTTTAGCTCCAAATTTTAACTTAATTACACCCCTTTTTCTGGGACCAAATGTTTTTCCCTCGTTGACCTCCATAAAGCTAAGTATTGGCTTCTCCCTCTGTGAAGAAGCTAAATCTTAGTATACCCCTTTGCTGGACCACATGTTTTTCCATTTTCCACCTTCATAAAGCAGCATTAGCAACACCTTAAGAACAATTGGGTGGCACATATTCCACATTCAGGGATGTTTTGGGGTGCTATATTTTCTGCAGGTCTTGGCCTACTGTGTTTTCTTCGGAGCATGCAGCCATCTATAACAGGAAATCTTACAGAACTTCATGCTGCCTTCTAATAAGGGCCCAACCAATACCGATATAAAACAGTAGCAAAAGCCGATAGCCGATATAATGGCCGATAAATTCTAATTAGAAACAAAAAGCTACCATAAGCTTGAACTCTGCCTTCTCTGTCCATTTTGATGCTCACATATTTCTCCCTTGTATATTCTGCACATTCTGTACATATTTTTAATTATTTAAACATCTTTAAGTATCCTGCTCTGTTGCACATGGTCATGTCGCTTTATCTGTATTTTCTTCTTAATAACAGCACAGTTCTCTGTTTTTGTAACTATGTCCACAATGTATTTTTTTCTGGACTCTTAAATTGTGTTCTGTTCTTGCTTTTTCTGCTGTTACAACTGAAGTTCTCCTTGTGGGACAATAAATTATTGTTCTATTCTATTCTACACACCAAATAACAGTCTCAGTAAGTAAGTAATTTGGATTCCAAATTATGTAAATAAGATTTATTTAGCAATCATTTTCAAAAACAAGAGAGAACACACAACATTTCTTGAATGTACCAAGTGTACATGCAGCTTATAAAGCAGACAAACTTCTGCAAACATGAAGAACAAGACAGCTCTTTAATCTGTAGGGAATATCGGCGACAAATCTTCACAGAAAGTAACCAACGGTGGTCAGAATTGTCGCCAGATTTGACAGTAGGCAATTTTTAGGAAAAGAAATGCGCCGTTGAAACATCGCATAACCAGCACTATTGCTGCGTTTGTCTAAATGCAGTTAAATCCGGACCATTGAGCACATAGACCCGACAGGACAGCATTGCTGAAAGTATTTATTTATTTATTTATGTTCCCATCGTGAGCCGGTGGCGGGAATAAATTAGACGGTGGCGGTCACCGCTGAGCTTCCTATATATGAAAAACCCTGGTAAAGTAAAAGTAAACAACAAGCAGTGATCAACTTCTAAGTATTCTCATTTAAGAAGTAGGCTCTGCCTTCCTTGTTACAAACATTGTAGCGCTTTTCCTGTGTTTTTTCTTATCAAGCGTCGCAAACTGTTAAGTTACGGTTTATGACAGTAGATTTAAAATGGTGACAAAGTCGCTATTGAGGATTTACTGCTGTCACTCATACTTCAAAAAAACAACACACATACTTTTAATATTTATGAAATTCCGCGGAGTCTTTAAAGTGTGCACAGATGGTGCTGCTACAGCTTTTTTTTTTTGAAGGCAAAGAAACATTTGATACTTTATTTAATCTGACGCACAAGTAAAGATATGAACTTAAGGTGTTAAATTTAGGCCGTTTATATGTACAAATCTAAGTTTTAGCAAGGAAATAATTATGCAGGTTATCAAAAATATCTTCAACGCTGACATTTCAATCCAAAGCCACTGGGCAAACATTAAGCTTATGAAGGAAGAGGGGGAAACACATTTTTGTCATTGCTTATTTCAAAATTTAACTCACCACTGACAACAAATAGGGCCTATGCTCAATACTTTGTTTTTACTCACCTCTGCCGTTTTTTCTTTACAAAGGTAACAGTCTGAGCTGCTGCGTGTATGTTAAGCTCCAATCCGGTCTAAGACATGATATGATCAATCTGGCACCATCTGCTGGATAAGTAGCTCAATTGGATAATTTGCGGTCCCCCCTCAATAGATAAAATAAATAAAAATTATCGGCAATTTTTTTACCGATAGCCGATATTATCCAGGACCCCCATATCAGCCAATAATATTGGCTGGCCGATATATCGGTCAGGCCCTACTTCTGATGACCACCAAAGAGAACTTCAAAGCGGAATTCAAGAGACACCAGAACCAACAATGTATATGACCTAAAGGTCGCCATCAAAGCAACCTGGGCTTCCGTTACGTCTTAGCAATGCTACAGCCCGATTGTCTCTAAGCCACACTGTATTAATGCAGTAATTCAATCAAAGGGGACGCCCAACCAAATACTGAGTGCATAGAGACAAACATACATTCATTGGATCCTGAGATTTCTCTTTTAAATATCTGTTTTTGTTGATTTTATCTAATATTCTTATTTTTGAGACACTAAATTTTAGAATTTCATAATCTGTAACTTAAAATCATAATAATTACAGGAAATAAAGATAATATTTCATACTAGGGTAATTATTCAATAAATGTGTTTAACTTTCTGAAAAGGGTGATCCAAAATGTAAAATCTTTTCTGAGATGTGCCTGTTGTAGAGAACTTTCTCCAAACTGTATTGTTGACAACTATAATATATTTTGAGTTATGCAAGCAAGATTCTCACCTGAATTTTCAAAACTCCACCTGCCTCACTTGATAATCATGGCTCAACAACCCTAATGATTATCCAGAGCAGCAGGATGTTGTGTGAAAGAAAAGGCTTCATCGTAGGAGGTGAGTACTTGAGAGGACTATGAATAATCATGTAGTCATGTGTCAGTCTGTCAGTTTTGTAATGCAGGGTGAGTTCCCAGTACATTTGGACCAGTTACCTTTCCTTCAACATCACACTCTTGCTACATCGTCCCTTTACAAAATAATTGCAGATTTCATTAAAGAAGCTGTCTAGCTATGTATTCCTCAGAATGAGGCAGTGTCTGCCATATCACAGATCAATGAATCAACCAAGGTAACAGAGCACAAATGGGCTACAACATTTTCATTGGACACGCAAATATACGAACAAGCAAATATTTTAATGCCATGCAATCCCTGACTGAGTTTATATACGAGATATGCAGGCAGTCTCAGGTGTCCATGTCTACTTATCAATGCACAATGTGCAAAACTTCCTGTCGCTGCGCTACTGTCAGAAATGCTCGTGGGATGGAATTTCAAGAAACAGTTTCTATTGGTAGAAATGCAAAAACTATGAATTAGTCATGGGGTTGCTGCATCCCAAGTCTCTGACCCTCCGCCCCCAAACACACAGCAGCCTTACATCTTGACCCCACAAACCAGTTTGAATCTGATGAGAGAACAAGCAGACATGCAATTAAGTAAAAACAGAAATGTTATTTTAAATATTTCATCACCCGAGGAAAAGAATGGGGGCACTAGAGGAAGGTGTCAGCTTTAGTGTGCATGGGCATAATTTTCCTGAAAGCAGAGACATGTTCTCTGTGCATGGAGGAGCAGGCGAACAGTGAATGCAAGAGGTTAAAGGAGGAGACCAAGGCAAAATGTGACAACATAACAAGACATGGGAGATGTAAATGAGAGTGAAGGGAACAACTGGGAGTGAACATGTCAAAATGCGTTTTTACTTCAAGACTTCAAACGCCAAGCGAAAATGGATGGATGCCTCAGCTTAGTCATGTCTCATGAAATGATTCAGAAAAAAACATGGACAGAAATATTGATCCCTGCTTGTATAGTCTGTGAACAGGCTTCAATCATAATCTTGAGGCTGCTGAAAAATTGAAGAGATATATGCAGTGGAACACCTTCAGCAGCGAAGACAAGACACATCCACAGCGAAAGGCCTACTTAAGATTGTTCCACACCTATTTATCTTTTCCTTAAGAGATTTGATTTTTAATGACTTAACTTTTATGTTGAGTAAACAGTGAAGTTGACAATAACTTTCTCTCTATTGGTAGCTGCAATGAAACAGCAAATGAGTCAGATGTCAGCTTAATACCTGAATATATTTTCTCCTTCTGACTGCTCTGTAAACGACTTTTTTATGTTTTTTTAACAACACTGTAGCAGCTGGTTTTACATTAGCTCATAAAAAAGCTTTATTTAGATAGTATGGTCTACACTTTCATGAAAAAAAGTATTTGCCTCTTAACGATTTTCTCTCTCTTTTTTTTCACACCTAATTATTTCAAACCTTCAAAACATTCTACTATAAAAGAAAATAGCCTTAGTAAACATAATAGAGGAGTTTTGAAATTCTGATTTCCTTTATTAAGGAACTATTCAAGCCATTTAATTAACCACAGTCATCCCAATTCAGGACATATTTTGCTTCTGTCAGTGTGTCCCAGAGCAGCTGTGGCTACATTGTAGCTCACAACTACTAGTGTGGAAATATGTACATGAATGGCTGAATGACTGAATGCGTTGTGAAGCGATTTGGCGTCCTCTGGACTTGATAAAGCACTATACAAGAACAGGTAATTTTACCATTTACCATTCACATGTGTCTACACTTCTTAGAGCTGGCCTGACAGGGCCACTGATGGGGCCATTTTAGGAAACAGCTGAGTACCACCTTTGAGGTTTGTACTTGGAAATGAACCGGTACAGTCGCTGAATGAGAGAATTGTAGTTAGGTCATGCTGATTGGTTGTTACTGGGAGGAAAATGAGCAGACATCGTCAAACAACCAGCTTTGAAAACTGGAAGAGTTGCTGTTGACGCATTTTATAACAACATAGCAAAGAGCAATTCATCAACCATTTCAGCAACTTCCATTGTCGATCTTTTGTTATATCTGCTACTGTAGATGCCTTTTGGTGCTAATAAGCGACACTACTTTATACCAAAATGGTTGCGATATATAGACGTTTTAGCTAATCCCTAAAGGGCCAATTTTGTATGAAGACATGATGGCTGGGAGAACCAGGCCAACAGACTGACTCCGATATACTGTAGTAAGGTCTGGTCAAATTACCCTGAAGTTTGATATATTGAACGTACCTATTATTTTCCCAGGGCCTTTGAACTTTTTGTTTGGCTCTGCCATGTTGTCAACGAAACTGTCAAGTTTGCTTTTGGATTGAGGATGGACCCAGGCACAGATGTGGATAAAAGGTTCAAAGGTTTTAATGATGAGACCACAATAGGAGAATGACATTAGCATCACATTAATGATCTGATGGGGAAAAATGCACACAACAGATCATAAATGCACACACAAGGTAAGGAGAAACATGTGAGGCAGACTGAGACAGGTGCGGTTGACAATTAGCAATCGGTGCAGAGCCAAAAGCTCTGACAGAAACTCACAAAGAGATGCCCTTTTTGCCCTGTCTCTTTCTTACAGCTGAGTGATGAATATTGAGCTAAATTAAGGTAAGTGGGGAATTCATAGTTTTAGATGCATTCTTGGTTCTTTTTTTGAATTCAGGGTTGCACATCTGGTAAGGTTCACCACTGTTCCACATTTTCTCCATTTGTGGATAATGGCTTACGCTGCTCGCTGGAATGCCAAACCCTTGCTTGACAGTTCCTTTACGGATAGAGGCCAAAGAATGCTCATCTTTTCTTGAGGATCTTTACAGTGGAGCATCACATGTTCCTTTTTGAAATATTTATCTGACTTCATGTTATCACACAGCTTCTATTTTACTGATTAAGCAGTAACTGGGTATGAGTCTGGCTACTGAAATCTAACCAAAAAAATATGTGGTGAATCACAGTTCATTCCCAATTTACAAAAAGGAGGCAACACGTTTTTCACATCGGATCAGTTTGGTTTAATTGTTTTTGTTCCTCCCATCCTAGTAACTAAACCTCATGATTTCAAAAACGATATTTTGTCTTTTATGAATGTTTCTTCGATAGTCTTTCACATTTTGGTTTCAAGAAAGAAAAAAACAGAAAGAAAAAAAAAATCAGTGAGAAGGCAAACATTTTTTCACAGCACTGTAGCTTTTTTATGAATACTATTTTATTCTCAAGGAGAAAAAAAAGCTTTAATTAATAACTGCCTTGACTTTCAACTTTGGCAAACCACTTGAGATTGGCAAAGCAACTGTTGTACAACAAAAGCAATGCATCTCATGTTCAGAGTGTGCAGCCTAGATTTCTTCCTCTAGAGATTGGTAGCTCCCTGGCGAATGTCTGGTCCAATTTAAGGCAGTGCGGATCGCCTGTAAAATTCCAGCTGCTGGAGCATTGGGGGCTTAAACATTCACCATCCCCTTCATTTCTGGTGAGTGCAACTTGAGCCTATATCTAAGTGTATGACAGGGGTTATTACTCCAGTTCTGCTCTAAGATTTTACTTAGTTTCCAAGCCCCACCCTGAATTTCTCAAAAGGCAGAGTCAGGTAATGTAGAGCTTCCTAATCCCACTTCTATTCTTCTCACTGGTCATATGTATGTCCAAAATCCTTTTGATACCCATTCATCCGTCCTATGTGACTGTCTCAGTAAGAGCATGTCCAACTTTTTTTTCGAGGTTCCTTCAACAGCCATAATTAGAAGTCTTTTTTCATCATTGATTTAACATTATTAAAGCTTAAGTCATACAGTTATTTATTGACAGTCAGCACTAAGCCAGCTTTCTGTTTCACATACAGAAACTATACTATTTCCTTGTAAAATATATGCATTTTTCACAGTTTTTGTCATATTTCTTATGAAGGCTGTGAACATTTTCTTGCAAAACTTAGATCAATATATCCAAGCAAATACAAGTAATAATGGCATTTGCTCTCTGGTTCTGCACATTTAATTGTGAAATAGATATGACCTTTGTGCACAATGAGCAGTCTCCCTACTCTAAATCAAATTAAGTGTCCAACCCATGAGCAGTAGCAATGCCTGATTCAAATTCAAGGACAGTGTAAAGTTTTAACCTGAAGAGGGCACTCCAGTAGCGGTTGTTGGTACAACATTAATAATTTACTAAAAAAAACAAACATAAGGACCAGAAATGTAGACAATAATATTAGACACTCTTTTATACAGTTTATCAGCAAAAGAATAGCTGATGTGGGGAGTTGCTCTTGTGTTTGTGAGTTAGGGCTGGAGTCAACCAAGGAAATGCTTAGTTGACTAAAGTCCTGCCCTGCACAATGACCAGTCGACAAGAAAAAAAAAAGAGAGAGAGAACCGCGCTGTTTTGATTAAACATTTATTGCTGGACGCTTGCCGTGGAGAACAACAGCAACCAGAAAACTTCAATGATAACTCTAATAATAATACAATTCGTTGAAAATTAAATGATTTTTTAACTGCGAAGTAAGGAGCTCCATCCTAGGTAGGTAGAGTGGGTGAGAGTCAGTCACAATCGCACACTTGACCTATAAAAACATACAACTGCAAAATATGCCAAATAATAAAAAATCCTAGCAAAAGGCTATTTTAAAACAGTTCACGCATAGATTAATAAAAACAAAAGCCTGATAATAAATTTTTTTTTATTGAGTCTGCATAATAAAGCCGTTAAGGCTACTTACAGATCTGCAGGTCTAGTCCACCTTTTTTATGTTGTGGGCCAAAAACACCAACATGTCCACATTCTTGGGACACAGCAAATATATGAATAGTTCAGCTCCTTGATTTGTTAACAATAAATCCTGCTTTGGAAAATATGCGCTTTGCTGGAATGGAGGTCGCAGGGATGCAGAGCAGGCGTCTGACTGCCCGAGCAAGCCGTGAATATCTGTCCTCATTATTTTTCTACCACGCATGTGGTCCAGCAGTGTCCACTTTACTTCTGTCCTGAAGATAATCTTTCATTTCGTTGCAACATGATCCTTGTGTGCTTGGCTCATCTGAGTCATCCTCTGCGCCATGTTCACAAAGAAGCATTGCAATCTCCTTCTCTTTTGCCGTTTTCTGTTTTTTTGCCAACGGGTCCGCATCATCCCGTCTGTTCTGCGCCGTCTCCTGAGAGGCTTAGCCGTTGTGCAAGTTTTGCGACTTCAGAATAGGCTTCATCGCATTTCTCATCATCAAGATAGGGTATCTGTTTGAAGCGCAGGTCCAGTACTGCAGTTTGAATGTACAGGCTGCTTGTCATCACAACTCGTTTTGTTGGGGTATCATTATCTGTGATGGCAAGATTCAATTTTTTTAGATTCTCAAGCATTGGAAAGGCCGCAGAAAGGGACGTATTGGTGTCCTCCGACAACAGCTCCGTCAGTGTAATAAAAGGCTTAATAACTTACTCAACTGGTCAGTTGTCATTTCCAAATTGCTGCTGTCACTCCTCTTTGTGTAATTGGGGTCTGATACAACGGCGGTGATGGGACACCGCTGCTCCAACAGTCGTTCCAACATAAAGCAGGTGGAGTTCCACCGGGTGGCCACATCCTGAAATAGTTCGTGCTTAGGCACTTTTTGCTGCACCTACTTCTCTTTGAGACCGAGTTCACCAGCTAGACACCGGGTCTTCTATTATGACGGCATTTACGCACAGTTGCAAAGTGTGGCCTGCACACCTAACCAACTCTACTTCTGGCCACTACCCTTTAGTAATTCCACCGAGAGGAACATGTTGGCAGCGTTGTCCGTCACCATTGACACCCGCTTCTCTGGTGGAATGCCATAAGCGTTCGTGACTTGAGTAAGTAGCACAGCAACATTTTCTTCCGTGTCCGTTTCATCCATCTGCCATGTTTCCAACTCAACGTTATTCATTTTCCAGTCCGCATCGATAAAATGGGCTGTAACTGTCATGTATGCCTTTATTCTAAGCGAAGACCACAAATCAGTTGTGAGGCTTACAGCTTCGGAGGATTGGAGTAACTGCTTTATATTTACTTTAAGTCCATCAAACTGCGAATGCAGCACACGCATGACAGTCTCCCATTCTGGCACAGAATATCTTGGCTAGATGATTTTAAACATGTTCTTAAAGCCCTCTCCTTCCACCGTGTTGATTAGCCTCGTATCTTGGGTGATGTAATGTACATCCCCTTGGTGATTTCCTCCTTTCTCTTCGCTACAGAAAGTGCTGTCTTCCAACTGAACTTTGCACAAAGCACAGCTTGCAAACTTTTGATAGTGTATGCTCATGCTATATGTTCATCATTTAACCTCCTGTAAAAGAAAATGCGGTTCATCAGAGCAGACCATCGTCTGGCATTGATCCATCATTCGAAGTAAGTTCTTTAACATTTTAAGCAATTGTATTTTGTCCGTTGATTGGGACCCCATGGACAGGCATTTTTAACCTTTCCCAATGACTACAGTATTGCTACTTCACAATTGTTCCTTATTACCCATTTTTGATAGATACTGGCTACAGCGTACGGATTTGTGCTGTAGCTTTCTGTGAGGATTGTGTGTGTGTGTGTGTGTGTGTTTGCCTCACCTGTTTTCCGTCCAAGGGAAGCAGATTGGTGATTGGGTTCCTGCAGCTGGTGCCATTCAGCCTGATTGGGGAGGAGCGTTTAAAAGGAGAGTGCCAACCTGGAGCAGACGCCAGATGGTTAACCCACATCGTGTGGTAACAAGCCACTTTCTCTGGTTTTTGCCTGTTAATGATTTGCTCTGTGTGAGATCCTTACCTCCTTGCCCTTTCCTTCCAGTCATTCTGTGGTTCCGGATCTGCTGGTCGGTCTGCAGCCTGGGCGTCTGCTCCTTCCCGGCATGCTGGCTTCCTCCCCATGGTACCTGGCTGAGTTTTAAGCTTCTCCTCTGCCTGTCCACCCTCTCTCTGCTCCCTGGAGTCAAACACCCTGAGTCGGTTTCCCTTCCACGCACCCAGGATCAAATCCTCTCCAATTCCTCCCCAGTAGGATCCGCATCATCGACAAGTAAGAACCCACAAACTTCTGTTTTCTCCTCCTGCCAAGTGCCATCATAAGATCACTCACCCCCTTCTCCTGTCTCCAGTGGTTGTCCTCCAAGTTCCTCGTGATTCTGAGTTTTCTGAGTTCCTGTGTTTCTGGAACCCTCGAGCCAAGAAGGAAAATAAATTATTCTTACAAACTTACCCTCCAGTTCCCACTGAGCCGTTTGTGTGTCTGCGCTAGAGTCCAAAGGCTAATCATGACAGAACCATCTGGCCATCCGGACTCTGCGACACACCAACGCTCAGCTGTTTCGGAGCAGGGCATACTGCTGGGCCGCCATGAGGCTGCTCTCCAACATATGATGCAGAAGCAGACCTCCCTCCTCCATAGTTTAGATCAATTAACTAAACTATTCAATGATCTTGCTTCCAGGATCCCTTCCCAGATGCCTCGCCCTGCGGTCTCCGCCTCATCATCCACTGAGGCTCCTGCGACCCAAGCCTTCCGCGAGGTCGCCTCCCCACCTCCAGAGCCGTTCACGGGTGACTTATCTAAGAGCGGTGGTTTTCTTCTGCAGTGCACATTAGCCTTCGAGCGAACGCCCCAAACCTTCCGGGAAGACGCTAATAAGATCTCGTACATGATCGCCCTCTTCAGAGGTAAGGCCCTGCAGTGGGCGCAAGCTCTGTTCGATTCTGAGTCCCTAAATAATTGCACCTACACTCAATTCATTGAGAAATTCAAACAAACCTTCTGCGTAAAGCGCGGGGAGGAACAATCCGCTAAGCTCCTCTGGAATCTAAGGCAGGGTAATCGTGCCGTTGCTGAACTCACTATTGAGTTCCGCACGCTTGCAGCCGACTCTGGCTGGAACAGCCCGGCGCTTAAAGCAGCTTTCCTACACTCTTTAGACGAAAAGATCAAAGACGAACTCGCTAACCGAGACGAGCCCGATTCCCTGGATGAGCTGATAGACCTGGCTATCAAGATCGATAATAGACTCCGGGAGAGATCAAGAGCCAGGTTAACTGCTTCCTCATTCCCTCAAACATTCGCCACAGCTGGTCCCGCTCTGTCTACTTCCGCCTCTTCCCCACGTTCACCCTCTCCACAGTCGATGCAGATCGGCAGGGCTCGGCTTTCTCACAGTCCCATTATTAACTGGACTGAGGCCAGAATTGAGGCCTGGAGCAGCTACTGCCATCAACGTTGCCTCCGGTCAGCTGTTTCCTCAGACCACCACCCTCAGGCCCTGACCATCCAGACATGTCAAAGGTTCCTACAGAGTATCACGACCTTTACAAGGTTTTTAGCAAGACCCAGGCTCTCTCTCTCCCTCCTCATAGGCCCTATGATTGTGCCATCAACCTTCTCCCAGGTGCTCCACTGCCCTCGGGTCGCCTCTTTAACCTGTCAGCCAAGGAGAGAGCAGCTATGGAATCATATATTAACGACTCCCTCGTAGCTGGCATAATTCGGCCATCTACTTCACCAGTGGGCGCAGGTTTCTTTTTTGTGGAGAAGAAAGACAAGACTTTACGCCCGTGTATAGATTACAGGGGTCTCAACGCCATTACTGTTAAAAATAAGTACTCCCTTCCACTTATCACCTCAGCTTTTGAAGCCGTGCAAAGTGCCACGGTCTTCACCAAGCTGGATCTACGCAACGCTTACCACCTCGTCAGGATTCGCAAAGGAGATGAGTGGAAGAACGCTTTTCAGACTCATATCGGGCATTTCGAGTACCTAGTTATGCCCTTCGGCCTCTGCAATGCCCCTGCCGTTTTCCAACATCTAGTGAACGATGTCCTCAGAGACTTTCTTAACATCTTTGTCTTCGTTTACCTAGATGACATCCTCATCTTCTCCAGGGACCTTTCCAAACACCGCCAGCACATCCGTAAAGTTCTCCAGCGTCTCCTAGAGAACTCACTTTTTGTTAAGAGAGAGAAGTGTGAGTTCCACCTAAATTCTGTCTCCTTTCTTGGATATGTCTTCGAGGGTGGACAGGTGAAGACGGATCCAAATAAAATTAGAGCAGTCCAGGAATGGCCAAATCCCACCTCCAGGAAGCAGCTGCAGCGTTTCCTGGGTTTCGCAAACTTCTATAGAAGGTTCATCCGAGGTTTCAGTACCATTGCTGCCCCCCTGACCGCCCTCACGTCCACAAAACGGACCTTCATCTGGGATCAGACTGCCGACCAGGCCTTCAATGAATTGAAGACAAGGTTTGTTGAAGCTCCTATCCTAATTTACCCAGATGTCGACTCCCAGTACATCTTAGAGGTGGATGCCTCTGACACGGGGGTTGGAGCGGTTCTGTCCCAGCGCTCCTCCACCGACCAAAAGCTCCACCCTTGTGCTTTCTTTTCCAGACGCTTCACCCCAGCAGAACGAAACTATAACATCGGTGACCGGGAGCTTCTAGCCATTAAACTGGCCCTCAAGGAGTGGCGACACTGGTTGGAGGGCACGGAGCTCCCAGTCATAGTTTGGACCGATCATAAGAACCTTCTCTACCTCCAGACGGCAAGACGACTGAATCCCCGCCAATATCGCTGGTCCCTTTTCTTTTCCCGTTTTAATCTGAACATTACATACAAACCCGGCTCCAAGAACACCAAACCCGACGCCTTGTCCCGTCAGCACTCCCCAGACACCTTGCCGGAGGTTCCCGACACTATACTCCCTCCGTCATGCACCATAGGGGCATTCACCTGGGAGCTAGAAGCCCAAATCAAGAAAGCACAAGTCGATGAACCCGATCCTGGTAACGGTACACCCAATCGCCTTTATGTCCCCTCCACCATTCGCTCCCGGGCCATCCAGTGGGGCCACGCATCCAAGTTCTCGTGCCATCCTGGCATAAGTCGGACCATTGCCCTCCTTCGCCGCCATCTCTGGTGGCCGGGCCTGAACAAAGATGTCAGGGATTACGTGCAGGCCTGTCCGACGTGTAATAAAAGCAAGAGCACTCACCAACCCTCATCCGGTCTTCTCCAACCCCTTCCAATCCCGGCTCGGCCCTGGTCCCACATAGCAGTCGATTTCATCACCGGTCTCCCCAACTCCCGAGGCAAGTCGGTTATCCTGTCAGTCATCGATCGCTTCTCCAAGGCATGCCACCTCATCGCCCTCTCAAAACTGCCCACCGCGGCCCAGACCGCCAAACTCCTCATCCTCCATGTTTTTAGGCTCCATGGGATCCCCAGTGAGATCCTTTCTGACAGGGGCCCCAATTCATATCACAAGTCTGGAAGAACTTCTGTTCATCCCTCGGCGCCCAAGCCGACCTAACGTCCGGTTTTCACCCCTAAACTAACGGACAATGTGAGCGACTCAACCAGGAGCTTGAGGAGGCGCTCCGCTGTGTCTGTCCTACCAACCCCTCCACCTGGAGCATACACCTCCCGTGGGTTGAGTACGCTCACAACTCCCATGTCTCAGCAGCCACAGGGATCTCACCCTTCCAAGCCTCCCTCGGCTACCAACCATCACTTATTCCCAATTCAGTCCCGGATACAGTACTCCCCTCAGTCCAGTCACACATCAAGGCCTGTAGAAAGGGGTCCGGGAACAAACTCAGATCCCCCTCCCAACGTTACTCGGCGCTGGAATAAGCGATACGCCGAGTCGACGACGTCCATTCCTGCACCCAGTACACGACCGTGCAGTTTGGTCTGGTATCTACGCAAGGATAATCCGCACCCCCCCCCCCCCCCCTCAAAGGTGTCCCCAGAAAATTGGCTCCCCCAGGTTCCTCGGTCCATATCCCATTGAAAGGGTCATCAGTCCCTCGGCCCTTCGCCTGAGACTTCCAGCCCACATCCGTGTACATCCCACAGTCCACGTTTCCCAAGTCAGACCGGTTTCCAACAGTCCCCTGTGCCCTCCTTCCGAGCCCCCTCCGCCCGCCCGAGTGATTGATGGGCATCCTACCTACACTCTGAGAGGTCTTCTGCCTCAAACTCTGGTCGGCCGCCAGGAGGCGTCCGTTGGGGGGGGGGGTACTGTGAGGATTGTGTGTGTGTGTGTTTGCCTCACCTGTTTTCCGTCCAAGGGAAGCAGATTGGTGATTGGGTTCCTGCAGCTGGTGCCATTCAGCCTGATTGGGGAGGAGCGTTTAAAAGGAGAGTGCCAACCTGGAGCAGACGCCAGATGGTTAACCCACATCGTGTGGTAACAAGCCACTTTCTCTGGTTTTTGCCTGTTAATGATTTGCTCTGTGTGAGATCCTTACCTCCTTGCCCTTTCCTTCCAGTCATTCTGTGGTTCCGGATCTGCTGGTCGGTCTGCAGCCTGAGCGTCTGCTCCTTCCTGGCATGCTGGCTTCCTCCCCATGGTACCTGGCTGAGTTTTAAGCTTCTCCTCTGCCTGTCCACCCTCTCTCTGCTCCCTGGAGTCGGTTTCCCTTCCACGCACACAGGATCAAATCCTCTCCAATTCCTCCCCAGTAGGATCTGCATCATCGACAAGTAAGAACCCACAAACTTCTGTTTTCTCCTCCTGCCAAGTGCCATCATAAGATCACTCACCCCCTTCTCCTGTCTCCAGTGGTTGTCCTCCAAGTTCCTCGTGATTCCGAGTTTTCTGAGTTCCTGTGTTTCTAGACCCCTCGAGCAAAGAAGGAAAATAAATTATTCTTACAAACTTACCCTCCAGTTCCCACTGAGCCGTTTGTGTGTCTGCGCTAGAGTCCAAAGGCTAAAATCATGACACTTTCGAGATTACTTGACCCAACAGACAAGCCATCATGTGTTGGCCCTTGACAAACTTCCCAAAATTGTTAATTAATTCACCAGGGTTACAGGTTACAATGTTATGCTTAACCAGTGTATACTGTAACCACGTGTGTAATCCTTGCTGAACAATAAAAAATATAAATTTTTTTTTTTTACTGCAACTCTTCTTTCTCTGTTCTACTTTAAGAGGCAATAAATATATTAACTCCAAAGCTCACCAATGTTCTTCTTTTTAAAATTACCACAACATAATGAAAAACTATTTGAGAATTTGTTCACAACATATGTACATTGGTAGCAAACCGGGACTAAATTAGGCAAGTCTGTTCAGTGTTTTGCTGATAGATTTTGTAAGCACATCCATAAGTGACTATCACTTGTCCTGTGGGAGAGTCAAGCTAATATACTAATTGGATCCCACTGTTCTGTTTGAATTCTCACTTGTGCCATTTGTTGTTCTAATGGACTAATTGACTTCATCAAGGACATCTCCGGACATAATTACTAAGACCTCTCTTATGATAGAATAAAAGCAGTACAACAACCTTTCCGCTCTGCCTCTTTTGTCTCTGTGTGATTGTAAACTCTGGCACTGTGTTTTACAAACATCCTACCCATAAAAGTGAACATGAAGTCCGAGATGGTCCAACAAAAATTATATGCTTTGCCATCTGCTTTATGTCAGACCTTTCACTTTAGGTAGAAGGACAGACTGGAAAAGTTGCTGGTTTCTTTCATTGACAACGCTGGACATCACAGCAGCAAGGACACCGTGAAGCGATGTCTGGGATGATTGTTGTTGTCCTCCAAGGTCTGACTGTGGGTAATGTCAAAGGCATAATAGATTACAAAAAAACATACTAGTTCTCATATAAGCACCATGGCCAGCATTTCTTCTAAATAAAAAAAAATATTTACAGTCTTGTCCTTGTTGGGAATTCAGTGCAATATCTTTTATATATTGTTTTGTGTCTTTTTCCCCCCTTCATAACTGTCATTGAGATTGCAGCTGAACTACATGTGGGTGAGTATCATGCTTTGCAGACCCAAATCTTAAATCTAATTCAGTTAAATTCAGTTTATTTTTATAGCACCAATTAACAACAGATGTCATCTTAAAGCACTTTAAAAGAAAAAAATAATTTCAGAACAATTATAAAATATTCCAATCAGTTAAAGATTCCTAATTAAGGAATCCAAGCAGATTGTGTCAAGACAATTCCAACCACAACAATCCTTTCAGCATTCCCTGATACTGAGCTAGCATGTAGTGACAATTTTATTAGACCACTATCATGATGCTAAAATTACAGGTTGACATGCTAATTCGCATGTTGTTGTTTTTAAACCACTATCCTCATGTTCCTATTGCATTTTATACATAAACAGACAACTATGGAGATCAATTAACAATTATTATTAATTAACAGTGTAAAACAATATTTAGAATAGCTTAAGCACAGCGCCACATTTTCAACATCAAAAATAGCTTTACCTTTTGGTTTGTGGAGGATTTGACTAGTCATCTAGATGGTTCCTTCAGACGCAAAAATAGTCTCAAAAGGAATCAAGAAAGTTTCAAGTAGGGAAGTTATACTTGGCACAATAGCCAGACGTTGTTTAACTTAACCCTGGAGCACTACAAAAGTTTTAACTAATCCTTCTCCTTATCCTAAAATAAAGTGAATACCTTCCCCCAGATAAATATTACTAAAGAAAGCAGACCAAACATATCCTTTTTGAAAGGAACAGAATACATGCAGGAAAGACGTAGGTTGAACCCTCCTTTTAATCTTAAATTGTACTTACCAACCTCCAACCTGGGCCCAAATTTAATCTTTAATTTAATAATCACTACTGTATTCCCTTACTGTGCTACACCTAAGGAAAAGACACCCCAGAAGAGGATAGCAAGAAGAAGGCTTTACTTTACCATCTGAGGCTAAAGAACATGGTTGGAGGGTTAAGTGTTTGAAGACTATTACAAAGTACATATTTTATATCAAAATTATAAAATAAATGATAAACAGCAAAAAGTGGATGTCAAAGGCAACATTATTGTGAATATAACGCTAGTAGTTTTAAAATTTCATAAGTTTTAAAATTATTAAATGAAAACAAAATAACTATTTCTAAGTTACATAATTTTAGTAGCACTATTAACATTGTTTTCCGATTTAAATAAAAACAGATAGATTGTTATACATTATGTTTTAAAAATAATGATACTGAATAATAAAATGAAAATTGCATTTTTTTACTTATTACGCTGCAATAATTTCTTGCCAGTCCATATCTTCTTAGGCACCAGTCATCATAGACCTAGGATTGATCAGCCTGAATGATATGCCTGAATCAATCCTGTTATAAGGGTCCAAAACACCTAATCAGGCAAGGTCACACCTAATCAGGCCAGAATCAATCAATAAATCAATAAATCAATCAATCAATCAATATTTATTCATATGGAACATTCCTAACAAGCAATGTTGACCAAAGTGCTTCACATAACTTAAAATAGAAAAAAACAAAACATAGACCTTGAAAAAATTGTGAACAAACATGTTAAAACTGAAGTAGTTAAACAGTTAATAAAACTCTAGATAAAAAGCCAGGATACTAATGAATTAATGCATTTATTGATGAGGTCTTTTGAAATCGCGTTATAGATAATTTTAATATAAGTTTATCTGATTTAAACAAATTAACAACAGCATGGAAGCAGTCCCACAGCATGATGTTGTCCCTGCCATGGATCACAAAAGGAAGGGTGTGATCATTGTGATGTTCAGTGATAGTTTTGATCAATAAGTTTAAGCTTGGCACTCTTTCATAAATGCAATTGGAGTTCAGAGCTAATATCTGTCCTGTCAACATATTATCTTACTTACTAACATCATGCTCTGATTAGATTATTTTTTACCACAATGTCAGAGATCAACTGATATCATCACATTAATAATACAGCTGGAATCTTAAACCTACAGCTTCATAGACAGCTTTGTCCTTTTGGTTTCACTGTGAACTGAACAAAAAGTCAATTGGATTGATCTAGTGTGCATGTTACAGCCTATTTGAAATGGATGAAGGACTTTCTAATGAAGTTCATGAGGGAGCAAAGTTAATTAGTTGTTTCATGCAGAGGGAAGTGTGAAGAAAGCCTAAAACAGAGAAACAAATGATAAGAACCAAAGAGACTTTCACTCGAAAGAGAGAAAACCACAAACAGGTCAATGTGACAGGTCTGTGTTCTCTCTGTCATTAGTGGCTCACACAAACAGATGGGACTCATACAGGGAGTAAATGTTACATTGATCATTGGTTCCCCATTTCTATCAGCAATGTTTCACAGTTTATGTATCGCTCTGTAAATAGTCTAACAGTTTTTGTTTTTGTTTTTTGTTTTTTGCAGATGTATGTCTGCATCATTGTATTTTGTAAGGAAACAACAAAACATATGCTACTGTACTTCTGCAATGTGGTTTATGTAAATAAGTGTTAACAAATCCAAAAAAGCGTAATCAATTTATTAATTTACTTTTACTTTATGTTTCATCTATAGTACAGAATACAATATGTTTTATTCTGGTCTCAGCTAAGTTTTTTTTCTGACAAGCTTAACCATATTTTGCTGGGGAAGATAATTGAAATTAGATTTTCATTTATTTATGAATGCTTTTACTTCCAAACAGTTTTCTTTGTTTGGATAAAAATGTAGGCAGATGCTCACTAACATGAAGGAATGGGTGAACATTACCTCAGCTTAGTAATTTCACTATTTATTTTCAAAGTTTCATCATAGAGAAAATAACAATACAACATATTTAACTGTCACTAAGATCTGCCAGATTTGGCAGTATCATAAATGAAAGAATAATATAAAAACATTACAGCTGCAACTATGTATTTTACTGGATAAACTTGAAACAGAAGTGGTAACCATCTCCAGTTTCTAAAACTGAGCCTTTCACTTACAAAATGATGGCATTGATTCATAATTATTTATTAATATCACATTTATTTTTGGCATTTTCTTCCTCTTGATAGTTTTTCAAAAATGTTAAATGATAAGATCTACTAACATTTAATTAACAGTCTTGGAAAGTGACTCCCACAGCAGAAATCAATTTACATCAGTTGTGAGCAATGCAAAACATGTCTATGTAGTATTAAGACCAATCAAACAAATGTTACAATAACTACAAAATGTATTCATACACCCAGATCTTTTTTTACATTATCATGTGTTAAAAAAACCTGAGACTTCAATGGTTTTCTTCGGTCCAGTATTTGCACAGCTCTTACCAGCCTCACAGACCCATCTGAAAAAAAGAACTCCCACAGCATTAGCCTCCACCACTATGTTTTGCTGTGGAGAATGTGTGTTCAGAGTAATGTACAGTGATAGTTGTCTCCCTAACATATAATTTTGCTTATAGGCCAAACATTTTGGTTCCATATCAAATTAACACTATTCATATGTTTGCTGTGTCCACAAAGCTGAAATCTAGTTACTAATTTGGTGTTTTCTGAAAGTAGTTGGTTGAATTTAATCTTACTGAGAGTATTCTGACAAATACAAGGGGATAAATACAAATAAATACCAAACTTTTCAGACTATTTTGTGTTAGTCAATCACAAATCAAATCACAATACAAAATACATTGAAAATGACTTGATCGAAAAAGTTGAAAGCGTATTTTTACGAAGCAGTGTTAGTGCTGATGACTGCGACAAAGTCCTTTTATGCAGTGCACAGAAAGCAGGCATATAAAACAAGATACCAAATATTTCGATTTCTGTTAACTGCTGCATTCTTTATTTAGAATTATTTTCATCAATTTTATACCAAGGAAGATCACATGAGCAATTTGTTTTTCTCATCTCCTCAGTACTATTTCATGCTTGGTGGCAGTTTGGCATGGCAATGGTGTGTCTGAGTCTGTTCCAACATGATGGTTGTGGATTCAGTGAGCATAACACTGGCAGGAAATTAAGAATATGAAATACTTCCAAGATATGCTGCCTTGGTGAGTCGAGTAGAACTGTGCTTCATGACCTTAGAGCTGACATTCAATCAGCACAGAGGGGGCGTTTGGGTGAGAATGAGCCGCTTGAACGACAGTGCTAAAAGGGGTCAGGAAGTCCAAGGCAATTGATCAATAAATGTGAGCGAGTGTATGCAGCATACATGCCCAACATTCTCATACACACTGTCTCTCCACAGGAAATTTAACTGTTCATTAGAAAGCAGTATGTTACCAGCAAATCTGCACCTCTTTGCTTCTTATTCCATAAAAGTGACAACCAGCAAAAGGATGCTGTGCCTTTTCTACACAATCAACAAATCTCTGCCCTATAATTGATTTACATTATCTTCTTGAGGTAAGTCTAAAACTTTTAACTGTCCTGCAGTCTAAGTTGTTCAGTCCAGGCAGTCTGCGTGAGGAGACTTAGGCTGGGTTAACGACTTCAACCAGTTCTTTTATTTATTCTATTTTATTTATTTATTTGATATCGACAGTGCACACTGATGAACATCCAATGAATTACAGTAAAAGTGCTAATTTGTTTCCACTGTCTTGGGTCAGGTCACTTCAATAGTTTAAAACAAGACAGAACAAAATTTGCTGAAAAAATAATTACAGACATTAACAATGCATTTCATACATCAGCAGCAGCTCAAACATTAGTGGTACATGACTGGTTTGCTTTCAGACAATATTCAAGTTGACTTTTAAAAGCATGTAAAATACAGCATTTCCTTATAGGGAGTGGGAAACTGTTTGAGATCATACTGGAGTTTACAGGAGGAGCATTTTGTCCAGAAGCTTTGTCTTTCTGTATGAGATTTCCATTTTCAGTGACTACTATAATCTCTAACAGATTTGATAAACCACCCACTCTTCCCCCAGCAGCATCTCTCCTGCTGCAAACCCCCTCATCTTTGAGGACTGTCTATTTTTCTTCTCAGGACTTCACACATCCAAGCTCCTAGCCATCACTAGAGATAGATAATATTTGAGTTTTTTATGTATATTTCATAGGCCAATAAGCGGCTGCTGTGTTTGATGATTGCTTTTTCCCAACATTATTGCACACCGTGCACTTTATTATGTTGCTTACTTGTTTCTACTGTGTGCTGTGGGGATTCATTTTTCATAAATAATACAATATGTAGTGACCAGTGACAACAAAAAAGCTTGCACCTCCCTCAACTCTGTCTCATTGGTCTGGGACCAGTGAAGATGACAGAGCTCACACCTCCCTCAGTGTATTCTCATTGGTCTTTGGCCGGTAATCACAGGGAGAGCTCTTAAAAGGGCTGTGCTCAAAGAAGCCACTGTCTTTCCATGCCTATTCGGCGACAGGGACACTAAAATCATTGCTAGGAAAATATCCCCCTTGGTTGCAACCAGCAGGCCAGGACAGGACCACTTCTCTAAACCCCTGGAGCATTATTTTTGCCAAGTTACCCGACCTCCCGTTTCTGCAGCCAGGATGTCTGCTTGGCATCTGAGCTATACCAAGATAGCCCTCTAAAGACAGGATCGACTGAAGTCGCTGCCTACATCTGAACACGTTCTTTTAAAATCAGCTTTGTGCTGCTGTTCCTCAACGGACTTGGTCCGTTTGGATTGTTTCTCCTTCTCCCTTTATGGTTCGCCTTGGACTGGCAGTGAGGACAAAGTCATCACCAGTAGGATTAATATAGTTTGTCTGGGTAGGGTGTAGGCTTCTGTAGGAGGTTTTAAAACACAAGTTTAGACATGTATGAAATGGTTTAATTGATTCCTTTGTAATTGTTAAACCCCCATTTGCTCGTTGTTGGTAGCGTCGCTGCATGCTGGCTTTTGCTGTCGTATGCTTGTTTTGGTGTTCACTGGTTCTTGCTAAAGCATTATTACATCTCCTATCTTTTAATATCCTTTCATTTTATTGGTATGGTGTGGTTGCACGTCTTGTTAAGAAAGAATACTATTAAGCCTGTTTCCTGACTCCAGATAACCCCCTGCGAAGACACATACAAACACACACACACACGCACATCCCACTTATGCTTTGAGGCTGTATTTCTAATTCTGTTCATTTTAAATAGCTTGCAGATTGCATGATTTAGAGTAGATCAGCTTTTCATATGTAAGATTAAAATAACTATGTTAATAAACCCTGTTCTATTTTAAAGAGAAATTCCCCTGTTTTATTCAGTGCATGTGGAATTATTGTTACTATGTCCGACTTCATCCTTTAGAAATAAGACTGAATTTGTCTGGCTTATGTTAACGTTCTCCTGGATTTTCTGGAGTGGTGCCCCAAAATTGATTTAATAATTTAATCAATTCAATTTCATTAATAGCCGTGTTAATATTCAATTATTATTCACGACTACTGCTGTTGATGTCAGCCAGACAAATTGCATGCACATTGTGCAGTTGCATTATAAACACACACAACAGTGCAATAGTGTTTATTTTTCATTTACACTTAAATATTTATTTCCGAATTTTAATTACAGTTGTTCAGCATTGAATTCTTTTTTACTTGTTCTACCTATAATGTTTTTATATGTGTTAAATATTTCTAATCTACTTGTTCTTACTTGTTCTACCTCACCTATGTTTACTATTTGTTAAATATTGTTTTAAAGCTCAATACATGTTAAATTGGGACTTGTGAGATTTGTTATTATCATTGTTTCTTTATGCAAATTAAGGGAGCAGAATCAATATCAGCTCCAATTATTGGCTTAAGAAAATCTGCATAAAAAATTTGGTATTGGCATCAGCACTAAAAAATCCATATCGGTCAATCCCTAGCCATCACACCGTCCCCATGGTTCTGAGGACTCCATCATACATTCCCCTCCCCCCATCTTCTCCCTTTCCACACTTCAATTGTTTAACGAGCTGCGCAAGATCAAGTTGCGAAAACAGATCACGGCTTCATAGGGGCTTTGCAGATAAATGGTGTGGCATAATGGGATATATGTTCCCTGAAAGCCTGAAGCTCGGGAAAGTGCCACAGATGCAGAAGAACTCCTGTGTATAACCGGTTTAAAATAATCCTTACCAGAAGGACCTCAGCAGCTACAGGCCAGTAGCCCTGAACTCATATCTGATATAAACCTTCGAGAGGTTTGTTCTCAACCATCTTTGCCCCTGGTGAGGTCTTCAAAAGATCTGCTGCAGTTTGCCAATGACCTCGGTTTGGAGGACGCCATATTCTACCTGCTGCACTAAGTTCTGACTTACTTGGAAAAGCCTGGAAGCACTGTGAAGATCATGCACTTTGATTTATCCAATGTTTTCAACACCATCCAGCTGGGACTTCTGAGGTAGTGTCCCATCACATGTCTCAGTGAATACTTCACTACCTCAGAGGAAGCCCACAGTATGTGAACACAAAGGCTGTGACTTAGACTGCCTGGTCTGCAGGGAACTGTGCTGGCACCAGTTCACTTCACCCTCTACACTGCATACTTCTCCATCTCCTCCCTATGCTGCAACTTTCAGAAGTTATCTGATGACTCTCCCATATTTAGCCTAATCATTGGTGCAAAGCATATAAACAGACTACAACAAATAATAATCAGTTAAAAGCTAGTCTAAAAAGGTGAGTATTGTGCCTACTCTTAAAAACATGAACGCTCTCTACAGCCCTCTGTCCTCCGGCAGCCTGTTCCTGAGGAGGGGGCCATAATTATGAATAGACGCCTCACCGTGAGTGTGTGTCCTAACTTTAGAGCTGACAAGGAGATGGCTACCAGAGGAGCGCAGAGACCGCAAAGGTTCATATGGTAAAAGCAGTTCGGAAAGATAAGAAGGCCCAAGAAAATTAAGACACTTAAAAACCTTTAAAAGAGCCTTAAAAATCGATACTAAAACGTATTGGGAGCTAATGCAATGACATAAACATTTCCTATACAGTACATTATACAGTGCATGAAATACCAAAATATGAGCTTTACATAAAAATGTACATGATTACTTAAAAAAACAAACAAACAAACAAAACGTCAAGACGTATTTCAACGCATAAAAGAATTTGTCTTTAGCTTTGTCTTAAAAGCATCAAATGACAATGCATGCCTTATGTCCAGAGGCAAGCTCTTCCAAAGTCTAGGTACATAAAAAGAAAACACCCTCCCAACAATTTTCTTTTTTTGGCTTGAGTCCTTAAATTTCAACATATGGAATCACTTGCATAATGTGTTCGAATTTCCCAGGTTCCAGATAATAAACAGGCAGCAGCATTCCCAACAAGTTACAAACTCTCAGCGCCGTTCTTAGGCAAACCACTTAAAAGAGCATTAGAGTAAGCTAACCTTGAATAGAAAAAAAACATGAATCAAGAGAAGAAGGTGCAGTCTGATCAAATGAGCCAATTCCCATGTTTTCCACTAGTGACAAGGCTGGAGAAAGGCCTCTATCCACTGACCAAAATCTATATTAAATAATAGTTAAGGGTTAAAGTGAAGTTGAAGGGTTATTCAAGGGTGCACATTACTTATGCACCCAGGTTAGTTGCATTTCTTATATTTTTAGTCTTTTTTTCCATCCAAATTATTAATTTCTATAGTTGAATTGCTCAGTATAAATGTTACAGTAAAGTCATAAAAGTTTCTAAAATCCCCTTTTTTAAATAACTGTATATCCCATGTATAACATTGTAAGATCCTTTTTGTTTTTTCAGTTTCCACTACTGTCTGCTTGTCACCATCCTGTTGGGCACGGGGTTCGTCTTCCGGGTGCAGGGGCAGGTTACTGTTTGTGGACGTCTGTGCCTTGGCCTGGGAGTATAGAGTATGGATGAATCAGTGTACAGCGTCCTTTTTTGGTATTCCTGATGTGTTGGTGAGAATGTGTGTGCGTAAGAGGGAAGGTACATACGATTGTGTCTGTATGTCTATGTCCACTTGTCAGGTTGTGTCTTTGGCTGCCCTCTTGCCTAGCACATCTCAGGCCCCACATCCAATGGGGGCCTTTTTCCCCTCCATCACTACCTGCCAGTGACTGATGCCCCTGCCTGCTGGTCATTGGTGGCTCTAAATGTCTGGGGATGGATGCGGCCCGGCTCGGCCCTGGTACATGCCCAGCTTATGGGGGTACTCAGACACCAATTCTGAGTAGCAAACTGCTAGACAGGATGCGTTAAGAAAAAACAAGTTTCCACAGGTGTGCATAAAAGTCCTTTAGTTCTGTTTTATATATTTTTACAGTGAGTAAATTCAACAAATTCTGGTATAACAGGTAGAGACAGGTAACATGCTAAAAAGTCAAATATCAGCCTTGAAGACTGGTAACTTTTCCTTCCTGGATATGTTGAAAGATGTAGTACACAACCTAAGAAAAACACTGGGCGAATAAAACAGCGAGAGCTTTGGGACTCAGCTGTCAGTAGCAGAAACTTACTTTAGAAAAAAGAGGTAGAAATGCTAGTTCAAAACCCCATAGCATAGAGCTTTCAGATTTAGTAAAACCAGAATAAAGCTGATGCCCCCAACACCACCCCCATCGAAATAATTTCATTTTGTAGGTGGAGAAAAAAAACAAAGATTGACCTAGCTATTGCAAGCAAGAGATGAACTCAAAAGCACTTTCATGATGTGTGGAAGGACCACAGATAATACGAGCTCACATTACCACATAAGCAAAAGGAAAGTGAGTGATTCCAGTTGTTTGAACAATTTTGCAATGCTCTCTCCTCTTACTGGCCAACAATTGTTTGCTGCTGCAAGAATGAGATAAAATATGGAAAAGATGACATCACATTCTGTCTCAGCAATGTATGAAAACTGAAATGGTCTTAACATTAAGCTGCGTATACAGGTGTCGAAAGGTGGTTGGATCATTATTCTAGTTGGGTATATTTAACAAATTAATGTTTTTATTTTTAAAACTTTCACCATTTAATATGTGAAAGGCTGACACCCTGTTCAAAATTCAGAAAAAAATCCCTCACTCAAAAAACATAAAAGAAAAAAATAATCTTAATAATTTTCTTTGCTTTTTTTCAAAAGAGGGACTCACAGCATAATATCACAGTCAGTTGCATAATGTCATGGTTTCAATAAGCAGGATAGCTTTGTTTATAAATCAACCCGACATCATTCATAATATTCTTTAAAATACAAATTTATTTTGGGGACCAAACACACTGTTTTCTTTTCTAAATTTATTAAGGCTTTCCTTACAAACGACTTACTTTCTTTGGGCCCAATTACTTTCTATTTATTGAACAAGACACTGCTGATTGATGTGGTTCACAGCAGGCAA
This sequence comes from Apricaphanius iberus, assembly GCA_028564705.1. Lineage (NCBI taxonomy): Eukaryota > Metazoa > Chordata > Actinopteri > Cyprinodontiformes > Aphaniidae > Apricaphanius > Apricaphanius iberus. Next base: position 1,955,951 of record JAPXFQ010002988.1, read on the forward strand.
TCCATGATTCATAGCCATACTTTCTTTGAATATCTTCACACATGCCCAACATGTGCTTGAATGAGTCATGGCCGTAATTAGATCAATGAATAATTCATGCTGTTTGTATACATGCACATGCCACATGCATAATGTGCACAGTGCTTTTCTGCATGCCACAATAAAATTATGCAATCATAGCCCAATAAATTATCTTATTTTGTCAAAGCTAGACAGAACTGTAATAAACTTGTAAATTATGTCAGATGGACATAGCCCAATCGGGTATACTATTATACTATATTGTTATCTGCTTAGTAGTGTGTTGGTGACTATTTTTTCCTGCCACACTGCTTCTGAAGACATGGGATGAACTATACCCCTAAAGATGAAGAGGTATTTTGGCATCAAAATTTTAACATATCCAATTGGCCCTATAAATTGTAAGGCAAATATGAAATGGTTTTCCAAGATATCCAAGAGCTGCATAACTATACTAAGATCTGGAGAGTAAAGATCCAAGTCAACACCTCAAACTTCTTGTTGTGTTTTGGTCTAGGACTTAGACTTAGTTTTGACTTCATCAAACTCTTATGCAGCATTCACACTGCACATTTTGTCGCCTTCAGAAAAAAAGCTCACAAAGTGATTAGGTTGAAGCCTTTACTTTTTTAAGGCTGAAGCTTAAAAGTTTGTTTTCTCTGCAAGATGTTTTAAACGATGGCAGAGAGTGGCGGGCTAGGCAACGTCGAAGTCGGGTGATGTCACTACAGTAAGAAGCTCTGATTGGTTGACGCTCAGAGCACGGCGCTGAAAGTTCAGCAAACTAAACTTGTGCTTTGCTGGCTTTTGCTCCATTGAAGCTTTGAAAGCAGCAAAAGTGAAAATAAATTGCTGCGGACAATGCACACAAAGCACGGCGGAGACTCTAGTAGCCCTCTGGTGGCCTCAACCATAAATTTAGCATGTAATCTTGCCATTGTGAGTGTTGACATTTTGGACAGTGTGAACGCATCATTATTGTTGAGTTGGCCTTGGTTTAGGTAGTCTTAACTAAAACACAAAATTCTGATTCCTGAGGTTTCGTTGTTGGCCCTCTTGACAGTGGACAGGGGTCAGCATGTGGATGCTGACTTGTCTCCAGCTCTTGGGCCCACACACACTCTGTATTCTCACACTTTTACTTTTCTGTAAAAACAGCATATATTATGCAAGACTTGCCAATTCAAAGCTTTGTTTTCCTTTGAGCACCTGTGAGAGATGCTGACTACAAAATAGCAGAAACACCTCAGAACAAATAAAGTTTGGGATATACCACTACAACTCTTATGGTTGGACAATTTTCCAGTTTCAAACACACAATTTTGAAGATGAAATGTTTCCTGGTTGCCTTATATCTCTAACTCACTAACAGGTGTAAAGATGATATAATCAAGTCAAGTTTTTTTTTTGTATAGCACATTTCAGCGATAGGGCATTTAAAAGTGTTTGAAATGATAAAAACACAACACAACAAGCAAACAAAAAAGCACATTATACCAACAAAAAAGAGATAAGTAATGGAAATTCATGACCTAAACCTGATTTAAGAATGTTAATAAGTGTTAATAACTTAACCTGGCAATGGTCATAATGCTAAGCCTCATTTGTGTATTTGCAGGAGTTTTAAAAGATCTCTATTAGGCTATTAGTTTAATAACTTAAGGTATAAAAATAGTTCCCTTCAGTCTTAAATAGAAAGCAGTAATAACCTATGGCTGATAAGATATTTGTGACTCTTACATCAAGACAGCTTTTTTGCAAGGACAATAACCCCTAAAACATTCATGGGTTCTCTTTAGCTGACAATGATGGAAGTAGGAGCGTTGAATATTTCCTCAACATACATAACCCTTAGGCATGTACAATGCTGATAGCCATCATTTTTCTTTTTATCTTTTCAATTTTTACCTCTTTCCCAGGAGATGTTCTCCTGAATGACAATTCCTAAAGGAGAGTTGATCTAATATCATGGATTTACTCGAACATAATCAGCAGCAAAATGTCTACTGAGACCTACTCATAAACAAGAATGCACAGATTCCATGCCTCAAACTCGTTTCAGGACAGGAGCCATTTCTGCTTCATCTTAGCCCCTCTCTCCCCTTTGCTCCTCTCATTTCTACTCATTTCACCTGTCTCTGATCCTCTCCCTCTTTTACATTTCAATCCACCAGACTGTTCCTACTCATCCTGACAGGGGATTGAGCAGAGAGAGAACGGCAAAAGAGGGAGTTGTCCCCTTTGGGTAGCAAGGCGATTACCGTTTGAAAGATCCAATCCCTTGCATCATTCCTCTCAGAGCTTCCTCTGCTCTCATATTACTTTGTGGGAACTCATTTCTGCCTCCTCTGCATGTCTGGCGCCTCTGCACTCCTTTTTTCTTCATCTCTCCTCATCTGTTTATCCTTACTTAATTATGACTCCCCTTGTTGTCCCTAATCCAACAGACAAGTAATCTGGTTATTTTACCTTTACAAGGTCTCGTTTTTGTATTGCCAATATCAAGGAGATAGAAAACAAGACATGCCTTTATGGGAAGGACCCATCTTGTTGGTACTCGGTAGGAAGCAGCACTTGTTTATCAATACTTGCAGGTGCTCAATTGAATTTTCTGCTTCCAAGAGTGAATCCAAATGTAAGTTTCCCATATGTTTGGGGTTCTTCAGGAACTATTTATCCTTGCCTTATGTAGCTGAAGGAATGTTGGACACTCCATCTGCAGAGCCTGGATGTGTTGCCCAGTGCTTGAATGGTAGAGTGCTAATCTCTCTTCTCAAAGCCGTTTCCAGTAAATACCACTTTTTCAAAGCCACCTCTGTGCATCGAGCCTGTCCAGCTGTAGTGACCACTGAGGTACTTTGTGGGGAGTATATTTTTTAAAGTGTCAAATTTTATATAAAAAAAAATACCACACACATTTCTGACCAAAAGGTTTACAAACAGACCAGCAATTAACTGTTTCACCAAGGTGACAGACCTAAGTCCTTCAGAGTCCTTGCAGCAAACAGAGCTTAGCTGCATAAATACTATAGTGTACAACATTGTTTTTCATTATTTTTCAGCATTAAATATTTACACATAGAATATCATGAAAAACTATTCCCATTATGTTACATTACAGTCACAAAACTAAATATATTTCATTGCAACTACCACAAAGTATTGTATATTTGTAAAAAAATAAAAATTAAAGTGTGGTGTGCATTTGTATTCAGCGCTTCTGAGTCAACACTTTGGAGAACAACTTTGCTCTGGACTTACCAGTGTTTTGCAGTTACAACCATCTACCATTTATTTATATATATATATATATATATATATATATATATATATATATATATATATATATATATATATATATATATATATATATGTGCCTAATGGAGGCTGAAGGCCAGTCTGTATCAGATGCAGCAACAGATGCGCTCCAAAGCCTCGGTATCTCTTCAATGTGCTGTCAGCTTGTGGATAGGGAGATGCATTCAGCTCTTCAAGGAAACAAATTACATCATAGGCAACAGACTATGGGATTCAGCTGTGTGGAGTTCATGGACTCTGACTACTGACACACGTGCACGTACACCCTTACACATGCACACATTACTGTGTTATGAATGTCCTGGCTGTTTCTTATGAAGCTCCTTCAACTTCAGCAAGCAACCGGTGAGCATGCTATAGCTACGTACCCAGAAGTGACACTGGAGATTCCAGTCACATCCGGACCTACTGTTTATATGATGAATATCTAAGTATGCTGCTTCAATGGATGGGAGCCCGGTCAAACCATGCCCCCAGACCAGCTATGCCTCCCCTCATTGCCCCTGGAGGAAGGACTCTATAATGTGTGACTGGGTGTACGTCCCCTCAACCCTGTTGATGGTGTCACCCCATCTTGTCCGTGCTCAACATCTTCTGAGAAATGCCTAACGTATACTTTTTGTCCTGCTGTATGTTCCAACCACAAACTTCAATGTGTTTAATTTGGATATTATATGAAAAACCCCTATGATGAATGACAGCGTTGGACCAAGTGTTCCCTCGCCCGGACGCGGGTCACCGGGGCCCCACTCTGGAGCCAGGCCTGGAGGTGGGGCACGTTGGCGAGCGCCTGGTGGCCGGGCCTTTACCTATGGGGCCCGGCCGGGCTTAGCCCGAAGAGGAAACATGGCCCCCCTTCCCATGAGCTCACCACCTGTGGGAGGGGCCATAGGGGTCGTGTGCAATGCAAGATGGGCGGTGGCCGAAGGCGGGGACCTTGGCGGTCCGATCCTCGACTGCAGAAGCTGGCTCTTGGGACGTGGAACATCACCTCTCTGGTGGGGAAGGAGCCGGAGCTGGTGTGCGAGGTTGAAAGGTTCCGACTGGACATCGTCGGCCTTGCCTCGACGCATGGCTCTGGCTCTGGAACCCGTCTCCTCGAGAGGGGTTGGACTCTCTTCCACTCTGGCGTTTCCCCCGGTGAGAGGCGCCGAACTGGGGTGGGCATACTTGTTGCCCCCCATCTCGGCGCCTATACGTTGGGGTTTACCCCGGTGAATGAGAGGGTAGCCTCCCTCCGCCTGCGGGTGGGGGGACGGGTTCTGACTATTGTTTGTGCTTATGCACCAAACGGTAGTGCAGATTACCCACCCTTCTTGGATTCCTTGGAGGGGGTGCTGGAGAGTGCTCCTTCTGGGGACTCCCTCATTCTGCTGGGGGATTTCAACGCTCACGTGGGCAGTGACAGTGAGACCTGGAGAGGCGTGGTTGGGCGGTATGGCCCCCCCGATCTGAACCCGAGCGGTGTTTTGTTGTTGGACTTCTGTGCTCGTCATGGATTGTCCATAACAAACACCATGTACAAGCATAAGGGTGTTCATGTGCACACTTGGCACCAGGACACCCTAGGCCGCAGCTCGATGATCGACCTGGTTGTCGTTTCATCGGACCTGCGGCCGCATGTTTTGGACACTCGGGTGAAGAGAGGGGCGGAGCTATCCACCGACCACTACCTAGTGGTGAGTCGGCTCCGGTGGTGGGGGAGGACGCCGGACAGACCTGGCAGGCCCAAACGTGTTGTGAGGGTCTGCTGGGAACGTCTGGCGGAGTCTCCTGTCAGAAGGGGTTTCAACTCTCACCTCCGGCAGAACTTCAAACACGTCCCGGGGGAGGCGGGGGACATTGAGTCTGAATGGGCCATGTTCCGTGCCTCCATTGTCGAAGCGGCTGACTGTAGTTGTGGCCGTAAGGTAGTCGGTGCCTGTCGCGGCGGCAACCCTCGAACCCGATGGTGGACACCAGCGGTGAGGGATGCTGTCAAGCTAAAGAAGGAGTCCTATCGGGCCTTTTTAGCCTGTGGGACTCCGGAAGCAGCTGATAGGTACCGACAGGCCAAGCGGAGTGCGGCTCGGACGGTCGCTGAGGCAAAAACTCGGGCGTGGGAGGAGTTTGGAGAGACCATGGAGAACGACTTCCGTATGGCTTCGAAGCGATTCTGGTCCACCATCCGGCATCTCAGGGGGGGGGAAACGGTCTGCCACCAACACTGTTTACAGTGGGGGCGGTGAGCTGCTGACCTCAACGCGGGACGTTTTGGGTCGGTGGATGGAATACTTCGAAGACCTCCTCAATCCCACCGACACGCCTTCCTGTTTGGAAGCAGATTCTGAGGACTCTGGTACGGGCTCTCCAATCTCTGGTGCTGAAGTCACTGAGGTTGTTAAAAAGCTCCTTGGTGGCAAGGCACCGAGGGTGGATGAGATTCGGCCGGAGTTCCTCAAGGCTCTGGATGTTGTAGGGCTGTGTTGGTTGACGCGGCTCTGCAATATTGCGTGGACATCGGGGGCAGTTCCCTTGGATTGGCAGACCGGGGTGGTGGTCCCCCTTTTTAAAGAGGGGGACCACAGAGTGTGTTCCAACTATAGGGGGATCACACCTCTGAGCCTCCCTGGTAAGGTCTATTCGGGGGTTCTGGAGAGGAGGGTCCGACGGATAGTCGAACCTCGGATTCAGGAGGAACAATGCGGTTTTCGTCCTGGCCGTGGAACACTGGACCAGCTCTACACCCTCGGCAGGGTCCTGGAGGGTGCGTGGGAGTTCGCTCAACCGGTCTACATGTGCTTTGTGGACTTGGAGAAGGCATTCGACCGTGTCCCTCGGGGTGTCCTGTGGAGGGTACTCCGGGAGTATGGGGTACCAGACCCTTTGATACGGGCTGTTAGGTCCCTATATGAACGGTGTCAGAGTCTGGTTCGCATTGCCGGCAGTAAGTCGGACTCATTTCCGGTGAGAGCTGGACTCCGCCAAGGTTGCCCTTTGTCACCGGTCCTGTTCATAATGTTTATGGACAGCATTTCTAGGCGCAGCCAAGGTGTTGAGGCGATCCGTTTTGGTGACCTCAGGATCGGGTCTCTGCTCTTCGCAGATGATGTGGTCTTGTTGGCTTCATCTGAACGTGATCTACAGCTCTCGTTGGAGCGGTTCGCAGCCGAGTGTGAAGCGGCTGGGATGAGGATCAGCACCTCCAAATCCGAGACCATGGTCTTGAGCCGGAAAAGGTTAGAGTGCCTTCTCCGGGTCGGGGATGAGGTCCTTCCTCAAGTGGGGGAGTTTAGGTATCTGGGGGTCTTGTTCACGAATGAGGGAAAAATGGAGCGGGAGATCGATGGACGGATTGGTAAGGGGTCTGCAGTTATGCGGGCGCTGTACCGGTCTGTCGTGGTGAAGAGAGAGCTGAGCCGAAAGGCAAAGCTCTCAATTTACCGGTCGATCTACGTTCCTACCCTCATCTATGGTCACGAACGCTGGGTGGTGACCGAAAGAACGAGATCGCGGATACAGGCGGCTGAAATGAGTTTCCTCCGTAGGGTGGCTGGGTTCTCCCTTAGAGATAGGGTGAGAAGCTTGGTCATGCGGAGGGGGCTCAGAGTAGAGCCGCTGCTCTCCTCCACATCGAGAGGAGCCAGTTGAGGTGGCTTGGGCACCTGGACGCCTCCCTGGTGAGGTGTTCTGGGCACGTCCCACCGGGAGGAGACCCAGGGGAAGACCCAGGACCCGCTGGAGGGATTATGTCTCCCAGCTGGCCTGGGAACGCCTCGGGATTCCTCCCGAGGAGCTGGCCCAAGTAGCCGGGGAGAGGGAAGTCTGGGCCTCTTTGCTTAGGCTACTGCCCCCGCGACCCGACCCCGGATAAGCGGAAGATGATGGATGGATGGATGGATGATAAACCAACAGATAGTAGAGCATAACTGTAATACTTCTAAAACAATCCCGTTGTGCTGTTAACATAAATTGTGTATAATCAGAGAAACAGTCAAGAGGCCCATGATAAATTTGGAGGAGCCGCAGAGATTTTAAAAGCAGGCGGGAGAAATGTTGATATGACAACTATTGTCCTGTCAGTGGACAGACTTTGCTGTGCATTCCATAAAGGTGGCCATTACAAAAGCCAGATATTGTTAAAAGAGAGTCTTTAGCTAGTATAAGGACTTTAGACCTGGGGTGATGTGCTCTACTTTCCTGATTCTATTGAGGATGTGAGCGGCAGCATTCAAGATCATCTGCAGCTGTCTGATTCACTTTTTAGGCAGACCTGTGAGGACACAATCCAACTCAATATACAAGCAGAGATGAGTGTTTTGAGCTCCTATTGAGACATTAGTCATTTATTCCAAGATATGTTCTTCGGTATAATGGCTGACCTTGTTATTGCTTTTAGGTGACCTTGGGGCTTCAGTTACGAGTCCATTATTACATCTAGATTCAGGGCCTGCTCAGTAGATTCTAGTTGTATTAACTGAAGCTAAGTGCTTACTTTTGATCATTCCTATTTAGGTTAAAAATAATTAATTAAGTTTTGTTTCTATTCGGCAGGAGAAAAACATGGCACATCCATTGATTCGCCTGCATTAATTTAGGGTTAGAATGGGTTTAAACTCATCTTGTGACATTGTAGTGTAAAGAGTGTCATCTGCATAGTTATGGTAACTAGCCTCATTGGTTGTAATAATCAGGGTTAGCAGGAGCATGTAGATATTAAATAGGAAGGACCCCAAAATAGAGCCCCAGTCCATCTAGCATGTTGTTATCTTCTTTTCCAATGAAGCATTGCCTGTTGACATGAAAAGATCATGTTCATTAGGTAAGATTCAAACCAGCCAAGCATTGTACCAGAGTTCAACCGAGCTCTTGCATTTCTTCAGTGAATAAATCAGGGTCAATCATGGTAAACTGTGTCAGCGGCTGCACTTAGGCCCAAAAATACCATTACTGTGGTTAAATAAAATTCGAAAAAAGTTTTTCATTCAAGTTTGATATTTTTAATGCAAAAAGTCAAAGGCCTATGAATATTATTTATGGTGCTGATGCCATAGAAAGAGCAGGGAATGCTCCTGTAATATTATGACACAGTCTAAAAATTGGAACTGAGATAGATCTCATTGAAGTGTTCCTAAATGACTTTTCATTGAAACATTTTGTAGGGTAATTTCTTGAATTCAACAGGGACAATAAGCTCTTTCAAACAATCCTCTGGCTATAATTTACTTCGAAGATAGAGGATTGCAGCTTGAATTAAAAGATACTCGCAGATGTTTAACAAGCAAGATTGAGATAAGCTTTGAAATAATCACAGGTTTCCCTAACATAACTTTTTAGGGATTTGCTCCTGAAAATATCAGTTCAAACATGAATGTTGCTCTAATAAATCAAATAAAACTGACTTTGGAGCACAGACGAAAAAAGAGTGACAGACCACAGTCAAGTCTTATTGAATTTAGAGCAACTGGAAGTTCATCAACACGCTAAGACAACTTTGTTTGGAATCTGCAGTTAGCCAGTGTTGTCCATCGTAGAAAAGTGTAGAGAGAGTTTATGAAATATGTCAGTTTATGAAAGCTTTCTTACACCTGTAGGGTTACTAGGGTGCTATCAACTGCTTAGTTTGCTCCTATGAACAAAGGTATTGGACAGGAGAAGGTCAGATGCAAAAAGGAGACCTGACATGCAGTGCAAAAATTATTTTAAAAAGAAATTCATCAAAATCTTCTGTACTGTATCTGATAGCCCAGTATTTTTTTTTTCCTCTGTAAGACTTCATTTACATTTACAATTTATAATCAGTTTTGATAAAAAAGTTTGACTCACTATTTTTTCTGGCTGAGGTAACTTCAGTTTGAAATATTATATCTGTAATCTATTCACACATGTTTGACTTTGCTTTTATACATATACAGTATACATATATGTTTAATCGCTCTGTGTGTTTTATCTGATTGAAATTTGAGTTTCTTTTTTAACTGATTATTATTTATTAATTATTTACCTGCTTTGCATTTTTATCTGATCATTTCTTTTCATTGGGGGGGGGGGGGGGGGCTATAGATGTGATGGGGATTTTACTTTGGGTTTGGGAAGGGTGGGGTTTGTGGTGTCATTTTAACCTGTTAAACACTTTGAGAAGCTATGTAGTTGGAAAAGTGTTTTACAACTAAATTTTGATTTTTTTATATATATATAGTGTGTTTTCAGTATTTTTTTTCTGCAGCTTAATCTGAAAAATCTTGAATACTTTGAAAATGAGAAATGAAATTATTTCTTCACTCATTCACGCAAATGAATCTGCTATATTATTTTAGATTAATACCAAACAGAGCGAACCATTCATGTGTTGTTGTTTTTTTCAATTGAGTCAACAAAAATAGATGCTAAAATATCTCACATATAAGTAAATAATCTTGAAAAAAATCACCCTACCTGATTTATTTAGGTTAACCTGCATTTTCTAATGCCAAATATTTAAACAGTAAAAAGACAGATGGAGACAGAGACACTTCCTCAGTCATGGCAACATCTTCTCCATACTGCATGCTTTGTCTTTAAGATTCAGCATTCTACATGAGTATTTGTAATTACCTATGCATTCACAAGATGTATTCCTTGAACTCATACTCTTGCACTCAAGATGCACTGTATATCAGAAATTAACAGCTCCACATAAGGGGAATAAATGGGAGCCCAACCAACTTATTTTTTTGTGCTCTCACCAGTTAGTCTAAAAGATCAATTACAGATTTGATTAAAAGCATATATTCAAGATGACTGACATCTCACCCGACCCTTGTGGCTGTATTAGGGTTAATCAAAGTTCAAGTCTGTTTGAATTTTGAAAGAGGACACTAGGGAAGCTGTGAATCGAGGTTAGAACAGAAGTTAGGTAGCAAGTGCTGATAGTCTCATTGAACAGCAGAGAAGGAAGAAAAAATAAATCTGGTAAAAATCCCATCTGAGTTTGTACAGATCCAAACAGCTCTAGTCAGCAGATTTCATGAAGTCCCAATAGCTGTCCCCAGTACCTTCAAGGCTACTGCACATTCAGACTTCTTATCAATCTTTCAAGACATTTGCATATGAATGAAAGGTGGAATTGGAGCTGGTTTATTGCTGGGTGTAGCATGGTCAGATCCCGAGATGATCCAAACATGCACAGACAAGCTGCAGCAGCTGGCCATGCTTGGTCATTCTGCTCTGGTCTGGTGGGCGGCCACCAGAGGAGCTCAACCTGTTTGTCTTTCACCACAGCACAACAAAACAGACTAACGCTGCTCATCCATTTCCAATGTTTTGGCCACAGCCGTTGCTTTGCTTGTGTGTCGGATGCTTCTGTAACAACAGGGAATTTGGAGATTGGAGAAGCATGCTGATAAAGTGTGTTTCATTCTGGCGCTGAAACCACAAAGCAGTTTGATCCATTTTTACTCATCTAACCCTACACAGATTCACACAAACACAGAGGCTCTCTCAGACTGTCAGCTGTCAGAGGATATACAGTGACTGAGCACTGTCTTTTCCTCTTCAAAGCCGGTCATCCCACACAGAAAAAGAAATGTTATTCCTTTATAGAAATATGTCATAGGTTTAACTGCCCAGTGTAACTGTCAGGAAAAACTAATGAGCATTAGTACTCATTCTTCACTTTTCAACTCCAATACGCAAAACACACACACACACACGCACACACGTGTTGGGTTTCTATGTCTTGTGGGGACTTCTCATTGACATAATGTTTTCCGTAGCGCCTTACCCTAACCTTAACCATCAAAAATTAATGCCTAACCCTGACCCTTACCCTAACCATAACCTAATTGTAACCCTGACACTAAAACCACATTTTGAGCCTGAAAAATGACTTCAAACTTGTGGGGACTGGGATTTTGGTCCCAACAAGGGCTGTCGGTCCCCACGAGAATAGTAAACTTCCAATTTTTGGTCCCCACGAAGATAGTAATAACATGTCTACACACACACACACACACGCACACACAGACACAAGGTATATAGACCTCAGTTACTTCACAGTAGTGTGGAACCACTTGAAATAATTTTCTGAAGTAATATATATATACATATATATGATGGACCACCTGAACATAGTGGTTGATCTCAATAAATCCTACCATTGGCTAGAGAGGGCTGGCCTACAAGACCCCACAGAGGCACTCATCCTGGCAGCACAGGAGCAGCCTCTGAGCACCAAAGCGATAAAGGCTCAGATCTACCACACCAGACAATAACTCAATGTGTAGGCTTTGCAAAGAGTCATCTGAGATAATCCAGCACATAACATCATGGTGTAAAATGCTGGGAGGGAAGGCATGCATGGAACATCATAACCAAGTGGCTGGCATAGTGTACAGAAACATCTGTGCAGAGTATGGGCTCGAAACCCCAAGGTCAAAGTGGGAAACACCTGCAAAGGTGGTGGAGAATTACTGAGTAAAGATCCTGTGGGACTTCCAGTTACAGACAGATTGGATGGTAATGGCGAACTACCTGGACATTGTGTTGGTTGATAAAGAGCAGAGGAAAGCCGTTGGGGATGAATGTGGCGATATCAAGCGATGGGAACATGAAGAAGAAGTAACATGAGAAACTTCAGAAACACCAAGGGGTCAGAGAGGAGCTAGAGAAGGCTTGAAAGGTGAAGGTGAAAGTAGTAGACATGGTAATCGGAGCACTCGGGACGGTGACCCCCAAACCGGAGGAATGGCTCCAGCAGATCCCTGAACCTCAGACATCTCGGTCCAGAAAAGTACAGTAAACTTTAAAATTGCTCCTTGCAATCATTTAATGTAGTGGTTCTAGTTCAAAAGCTTTATAAGACATCAAATAATTAAAGAAGAAAAAAAACTTCATAATCACAGGTCCTTTTAGTGACGGAACATGCACTGAAGTAAGGCTGATATCTAAGCAATGGAGGAGTTGCAATACATCCGGCTAATGAGCAATTATGATATTGGGTTCAGAAGAATGAGATAATATTTTAGGTTTGTTTTTTGGAAAATATATTTTTTTCAAATAAAATTATTTAAAAGTCACAAATAAATTAAAGCTATTACTTTGCACAAATAACAAAACTGTCTTATCGAGTTTTGGTTCAACAAGTCAATATACATGGCATTTACGTTCAGCTAATCATTTCTAGCTTGCTGCTTGGTTTCAAATGATAATAATAACAACAAAAACAACAACATTATTATTATTATTATTATTATTATTATTATTATTATTATTATTATTATTATTATTATAATTTTTTTTTTTTTTTATATGAACTTTTCAAACCCAAAATCCCCATGAAGGAACAGAGATACATCTGTTTTTATTATTAGAGAATTTGTGGATGCAAATTGATCCTTGCTCCACAATTTATTCTCTAAATTATAAGCCACCGCTTACAAGAATAATAGGGAATTTAAAAGAATAACACATACCAGAGTGATAGACTTATGTTTGAGGATTCAAATAATGCAAACAACAATAAAAACCATTCCAAGACTTTTTGTCATTTCCAAACTGACATATGTGTTTCCCTCACACATATTGCAGAAGTAAAAAATAAATAAGACCTTATTTTCCAACTCACCTTTATGCTAGTTTTAGGTTAGAGAAAATAATCCATTACATCCTGAAATTAAACCGCATGCCACCAAAATTGAAATTACAAATAATTACTCACTGTTGGAAAAAAAATACTGTTATATTTTTGTGCAGTAAAATTGCACTAATAAAGTGTGATAATATCAAATAAGATCATTGCTAAAGAGAGTGAGGGAGGGAGTTGGTGATAGAGCAGGGGATGTAACTTTCTGACAGTAAAGGTAACAGGGTTTAATCAAATATTTTAAGACAGAAAGTATTTAAAAACAAAGTTTCCACTCCATTGCACTGCTAAGAAGGTCAGTATGAGGATGGCAACAAACCGTTGATGTATCTTAATGATGTATCTTCCTAATCTGATGCAGATCATTAGGCAGAAGCCAACTGAACAATCTAAATAAGGCCGGCATGAAAAGCATCACTAATAGCAAAGCAACACAATTCAAACACCAACCCTCATTTTTTATTGAACTTAAAATCAATGTGAAAAGATATACAATATGAACCTTTTGTAATTTGTACAGCTCCAGTCATTGCGTTTACATACAGAAAGAGAAAGTCGAATTATTACCTTAGTCCAACTGAAATCAGATTTTTTAATTGCATGTATACACCTTATGGCTAATTCGACATATACACAGAAGATACATTTTTAAGCTGAAGCTTGCAAAGCTCGTAGGCGGGCCTTTCTCTGCTGGATGTTTTAAACACTAGCGGATTATGGTTGGCTAGGCAGAGTCGATGTCGGGCAACGTCACTACAGTAGGACGCCCTGATTGGTTGCCGTCCTGCGTCAAGAGCATTAAGACCGTCAAAAGTTCAACTATCTGAACTTCTGCGTTGCTAGCGTTACGTGCTTTGAAACGCAGGAAAAGCTACGCCGCAAAGACTGCAACGCTCTTCCAATAACCTCAACCTTAGACTTAACATGTAATCTTGACATTGCTGACGCTGAAAAAACTTGCAGTCTGAACGCAGCATTAGTCTGGCTTGAATCAAACCGAATTGGAGTTTCAGAAGCCCAACTAAACTACCCAGATAATGCAACTGGGAATCGGACTTCTCTGCAACCAACCCCCCTGCCCCGACCCGTACTTGCACACCCCTTTATAAAGTGAAGAGATGCAGAAGTGCGGCTCAGCAACAACATAGTAGTATTATAAGAAGAATAGTGTCGCTAAGACAAACGTAAGCGGCCGATCAGAGCATGGTTTGGACTGACGAAGAGACAGTGCATTGTGATTGTGAATATCCTACTTTAAATCCATCTGCTTCACTCCTGCCAGCCTCTGTTTAATGCCTGTATGCAGCTCGAAGCTAACTGCTATAAGGCAAAACGCATAGGGGCGCATGTCGCCATCTATCGTCACGGAGTGGAACGTACTTCATTTAATAAATTGATTTTTTGAGTGACATGTAAATTGGACTTGGCTCTCAACAGGGGCAAGCCCTTACTCCAAATAAAAAATAAAAAATAAACTTGATTTAGATGTGCATGTAAATGTATTGACTGATAGAAACATTTTATTTACTGTCAGTTTTTTCTTTAGCTCTTTACTTAGGACGCTTTTCCAGATAGCGAGCAGTAGGGCTAAAGAGATAAAATGTACTGGTGATTCGATTTTCCTATGAACAGTGACTGATCGGGATGAGCATGTGGGAACAGGTGGCAGGCTTTGAGATAAAATCAGCCTAGCTGAGACTCAGCAACACCGCTGTGAATTAAACAGGAAAACAGACTCCCATATGGAGGAATGCATGCCTTCTTGGAGAGTGGATTTTGCATGTTGGTTGACGATTCCAGAACTTTTCACACGGCCTACGCTATAAATGAATTCTTCCCCCCAGGGAAGCTGGATTAAATATGGGGCAGCTGGTGATTTATAGACTTGAGAAGAAGGGTTGGTACTAAACAGCTGTGACAGTTGAGGTGTTAAAATTGTTGTAGGTTGCATGACAGTGTACATGTCTTGACACATGTCCACATCTGTGCATGCATGCACCTCCCTCTGTAATCATGAGGTGCAGCTCAGCACGCATCCTTTAAGCAGACTGCAGGAATAAACAGGCCTGGAGCGAAAAGGACACTTCACTGAAATATTAATCACCTTCTACAGTACAGGAAAAAATGCAGGCAAAAAATGCATGGATAAGACAGTGACTTCTCTTATATTGTATTCTGTACTAAAAAGTTACTTCTGAAGGCAGTGGTTTGCTTTGGATTTTATTTAGCTGACTTAGAAAAAAAGAATGATGAATACATTTAATAGCACAGCATCCTATAACTGCGTTTCATTTCTATTACTTTAACTTCGCACGTAAAAAAATAAGTGGTGATACATAATTGAATTTGAAGAATTCAGAGCTGAAATTTGCAAGATTTCTTCGTGAAATATAAAAGTACAATATTAAACCAAATTTTTAAGTAAGAATAAAGATTGGGTAGTATAAGATCTGCCGTTTTTTGAATGAAAGATATGGTCTTGTTTATGTTACAGCATCATAGCCTTTTAAATAATATGGGGAATCAATTGCCTTTTAACAAAACAATTATTATTATTTCACACTGGGAAAAGGCATAGGATATGTGGAAGGATAACAGAAAGAGGGGGATTTTCCTCCTTTCTGCCTCACCCTAAGTGACAGAGTGAGCAGAATCTAAATGGCAGGATGCACAGAGTAACAGATGTACTGAGAAGGCATGAAAAAGAAAAAGAAGGATAAAGCACAATATTAACACATGCCTGAACAGTTTAGACAGCTACAAGGTAAACAGAGTATAAGACAAATATCTAACAGAGAGCTCTGTTCCCAGCTGCATGCAAAAAGGGCATTAGCTAAAATGGTAAAGAAAATAGTGGTCTCCCACACTTTTGAACTGTTGACAAGGAGGGCATCATGACACACTCTACTGTAGATGCTCTTTTCTGAGTGACAGGTTGGCTCACAGGAAAAGTCCTCTAAGAACTAAAATTACAGCCTTTGCTTACAAACTTTATAAGATACAGTTCAGTCATAAATGTTTTATACTCTTAATTCTTGCAGAGTCAAATGTGTCCCCTGTAATTCTATTTAAAAACGTTGCTTTCCACATTTCCATATCTTTATTGTCACAATAGAAAAATCAGACTCAGAGAGAAGAAATAAGACCAGAGGCCAGCAGCAGGGAAGATGACATAGGGTCCTTACAGGTAAGGAAAAATTACAACATGCTGAAAAAAGATTCACCGGTGAAAAAAACAAAACAAAACAAAAAAACTGGCAGGAATCAGGACAGGGTTTTAACTGATAGTTCAGAATTACTCTCATCGCCACTCCAAAATACCTTTTGTCTGTATTTTAATAGGTAACCCAGGACTGATGTCAGTTTATCTCAGCTATCTCAAGCTGTCAATTGGCGAGAGGCAGGGTACACTCTGGACAGGTCGCCAGTCCATTGCAGAATCAAAATCAAACTGGACTTTAAAAGCTCTTTATAAAGTGCTCGATTTAGATGTGCATGTAAACATACTTATTGTGAAACTAACAGCTCCAATTGGCAGTACCAATTCTGAATTAGGTCAGTCATTTTAAAATGGGTGCATATCAAATAATCCAATTAAATCAAACTTTGTTTGTAAAGCGCTTTTCATGCAAGAAATGCATCTCAAAGTACTTTACTGATTAAAATGACCCCACATAAATCACATTCACATCCCTTCCCTGCAGATTTAAAAGCATGATCTCAGTTATACCCCCTCCCCCCAACCCAACTCCCATGCAAACACACAGTTAAAAGCGATCTTAAAAGGACAATGGGAAGTGTACAGGCTAAGGAAATGCCATCAAAGGAGCTATCTGCATCAGCAGCAGGTGATCAACAGAAATACCAAGGCACTGACCCAGGCCACCCAGAGGGGGAAAGGCTGAAACCCCCACCTCCACCCAGGCACTACCTAGAGAGCCCCCCAGCATCCACAGCTGATCACCACTCCTGATGCAGAGGGCTCCAACAGAGGAAATACTGGACAGAGGAATAAAATAAGAAGCTAAAATATAAAAAATAAACTGTAGATAAATGTGATAAGATTAACTAGTTAAACACTGATAAAATATATAATAGAACATGCAAAGCAATTTAAAAATGACTAAATTAAATAATAATCCGTTTTAAAGCTACACTAAAAAAAATAAGTCTTGAGGCTGCTATTATAAACATGCACGTTCTCTGTGGCCCTGAGGTACTCCAGCAGCCTGCTCCAGAGGTGAGGGCCATACTAAAGGAAATATGATTCACCACGACTGGGAGTCATGATTTAGGGAAGAAAATGAGACGACTGCCAAAGGAGGTTATTTTCCCAAGAGGATCTCAAGACTCCATACATAACTGTGACCCCAAGTTTGGGAACTACTGTTTTGAGTCCAAAATGCTAACCAATGTGCCAAGTGCACATGCAAAAGTGATATCACGAGAGGATATGTAACAGAGTTTATTTTATTCCATTTCTCAAACCGAAACAAAACATGGACAAATTTCTTCAGTGGGTAAACCTGGGAGGCAGAGTGCACAGTCAACTCAACTAGGCATCTATTAACAAGAATGTCTATGTTTTATCTAAGGCCTAAGACAATGGTTTTGTTAATCTCAATCAGTTCTTATAAATGAATATAAATCACATGAAGCCTAGTAGTAATTAACTTTCTCAAGCAAGCCTCCTAGGAAGCTATTGCCATGTTAAGTGACAGTAAATGAATTTGACACATTACCGTGCTGTACATGAACAATTTTGGTCTTCATTGATGTTTCTCTTCTCAAAGATGCTTTGAGATCTGATGAGCCATCCCTCTGATTTCAGTTTATTTCTTTCTCATAATACTGACCTTTCTAAAGGGATCTGCAAAGATTTTAATTGTTGTTGCCTTCAAAATTGTCAATAACCTCTTGATTAATTGTTTTGGTTGAATTGGATTAATTGTTTCAGTTAACTGCAACAGCTTGTCCAAGTTAACAAAGAGGGCTGGGATTAGTCCAACTGAAACACTGGTCAATTTTGACCAAGCATACTATGGTTGTACAAATATGAATACTCTTCAAATTATCATTTGTAAAAAAAAATATTTTAAAAAATATTAATAAAAAAAAAACTACTCTGACCATATTTTAATTTCCAAACAGAGAAAACTTTCCCCAGTCTGAACATTTTCATGACTTGGTCACGACCTTTGATTTTCACATGTTTAAATGGTGCATTCTATATGATGTTAGAATGAATAGCTAAATAACAACTTAAGATAGGCTTTCATAAGTCAACAAGTACAAAAATAATGTTTAAATCTCAGGAAATAAATAATAATAGAAACAATAATATTTTCAGAAATAGAAAATTTACAAGTCACAATAATACACTGCCTGGGCCAAAGAAAGTGTTGCCAACTGGATTTAACTAAGTAAGTAGGTACAAGCCTACTGTCAAATAATTATTGTCTTTCAGTTGGCAAAAAATTATTTAACCCTAACTGGTTTAGTGATTTGCTTCTCATTTCATAAACAATATTGTCAACAAAGACACATCTTGTGGTTGTCGAATTGATGTTAGTGTGTTTGAGAAGGGTAAAATCATTGGCATCAAGCAGGGAAAATATCTAAGGAGATTGCATAGACTACTAAACTTGGAGTAAGAACTGTGCAACGCTTTATTAAATTGTGAACAGATAGTGGGGACTCATCGTATTTTAAGGCCTGGTTCACACGGAAGAATATTTATCCCAATCCTGCTCCAATTCTACCCCTACCGACAACCCCCGATAATCGGGATGGCTCTTAAAATAATCCCAACAGATATTCCTGCCTTGGGTGGTGTGTTAAGAGCGATCGGTTCCGCTTGCAAGGACGTCGGATATCCCAGATTTGCGATCAGGGATATCCAACATGTTGGGTTGTCTTGGCCCGATATCACAGCATGTGTGGTGTGTTCTGAGCACAAACGAGCATTCAGCCTGATGAAAGTGCATTATGTGTAGCCAATCAGAAGGCAACCTGACAGGCAGAGACGCAGGGATACGCCTTTGAAGCATTTATTCATATTTTAAAGTGTCAGCTCACTATACCACAGCCCATGCTCCATTCCAGTATCCCAAAAAAGTTGTACACAAATCAACGTGTGTTATTTGTGAATATATTCTGCATGTTGAGAGGACAAAATTATGAACAAGTAATAAAAAGTGTGAAGAAAGGAGGAAAATATTCAGTAGATCCTACTCCAGCCACTCAGTTGAGACAAAATGTGACATAAGCAGTTAGACTGCAGACACTTATGAAAACAATGAACATGTTTCTGAATTAGCTTTAAAAAAAAAATAAAAGTGGAGCATCAGGATCGCTGGAACTGTATTTTGATGAACATGCTTATTGACTCAGGATTAATAATTCAATTTATTCTCAATTAAGTTAGGATTCTTTTGTGTGTGCACACAGCGCAGATTTTCTGTGACGAAGCCCGTGTCAGCAGTGTAATTGTTCATGTGCACAGCTCAGACCGAATGGTGTGTGTGAGTAACATCTGTGTCTCTCCACAGACACAGCACACGGTAGGAGCACAGCAGGTATAAACATGATTTTTTATCGCTGTGTGTATGGTCTGAAGCTCTTCCGACAATTTTTAAATCTTTCCATGTAAACCAGGCCTAAGAAGAAATGTGAATGGAAAAAATCCTTAATGGGCCACACAGTGAAGCAATTGGTAGCAACAATGCACAATGTAGTGCAATGTAGGGCAGCAGTGCAGCCCACCATCTGTGCCATCACTGAACAAATCAGAACCAGCCACAAGGCAGCAGTTTGGGGAGGACATCACATGCAAGACATGCTGTCATATCCCATGCATCACACCAGTTATGTTATATGTTTCACAGAAAAACAATGAAAATGTGAACATTTTTATATTCTATGAAATAATCCAGATGCCTTGGACAGCATTTTAAAATTGGACATGTACGAAGTAAAGAGGACAGTTGGTCACCCAAACTTAATCACATGCTTCTGTAAATCCCAAAATACCAGTTATCACCATCCAAGGTCTGTAGGGCATTCTTACAAAAAAAAATTGACTGGTCAATTTTTATTATTGACTGGTCAACTTTTTTTAGGTAGAGTTTAGCATGTCTCCCTAATAGTGGGGAAATGTAAAAAACATTTCTACACATTCAAAGAAGCATCATTTCCACTGTGGATAATCGATAAGATTTTCACAAGTTGTCTTTGCACTTGGTCATGATCAAGGTCTTTAAAATGGCGGATAAGATGCGAGTGGAACTCAAACTTAAAGGAGCAAGCTATTCACAGTGAGGCCATATTGAGTCATATCGCTCTAAAGACTTTTACATCACTTTCAAACTTACCCAAGAACAATGAATGACAAATTGTATTGTATGCAGCAACAATAATCCAATTTAATATGAAACCCAGTGCATACTGCAAAGACGCAACACATGTTTTTTAATGAGGGAGGCAATTAGGTTGTGTTTCTGAGGGTCCATGTGTATGAGATTGTTAATTTCAATTACAGGATACATTAGTATCCACCTCAGCACTCCTTCCTCTGTGGGGAAATCTTAGCAACCTCAACTATATTCTGGAGAATAACTAAATTTAGAACGAGTACATAGGTAAGGCTGCAATTAGGAGCAGCAGAATTTCAGCTTGAAATATGGGGAAACAGCCTCTAGATATAACATTTGAGCTTTCTGAACTTTGCCTTTTTCTGAAGAGAATAGGTGATGTCTTGCATTTTCTGCATAAAGGGGACCATTAAGTTAATGCAGCTGTGCCTTATTCATGAATGAAGGTTTAACTGGTATTGCAATTGAGCAAATAAAACACCCTGAAGAAAATAGGTCACTGATTTTGAGGTTATCTGAATTCTACACCTTTTTTCCAAATGAAAAAAAAAGTGTGTCAGTGTGAAAAGGAGTCATCGAGGTGAGAAGCATTGCTCCTTTTATAAACAGAAAAAACAAATATGATATGTAATGAATATGATCAGAAATCATCACCACTGTCTCAGTTTGAAGCAAAAGTCTGACCTTGGCACATAACCATTCTTTACCTAAAGTTTTTGGAAGATAATAGACTCATAGGAAACCACCTGCTACTATCAGGCATCTTTTTGAGTTTGGAGCTTTCTGGTCAATAAAGTAACCAAAATTAGTTTTTATAGCATTCATTTATTCGTAGAAGTTTAATGTGTTTGTAATGTAGCAAGTCCATTACAATAGGTCGTTGCTTGTGAAATGCTTAAATTGGTAAGAAGAATGAAACATACACAATAACAATTGCTTAAATATTTTTTTTAAAGGTAAAGATGTAGACCTGCAAAAGAAAAGAGTGAGCATAAGTGTTAATGATGTAAGGGTTAAAGTGATTGTTTATTTTGTCTTACCTGTTTCTCTGTGCTTCTTGAGGGGTTGGGAAGCCGGAGCACCTAAAGAAGGTTCCGGAGCATTCCATTCAGGAACAATAGGAGGGATGACTTGTTAAATTGCTGAGGAATGCTGACTATTTTCATTATGTAGATTTAGAATTTATGCAGGATATATTATTTTTGTACAGTAATTTATTGAAATATTTTATTAGGGATGAGCTAAGGATAATTTTAAGAATATTGTAATGTTGTATTTTTTGTACTTATCTATGTCTGTTTGTCACCAATCCAATTAGTAACACCTTTTATAAATACAGCTCTGTGTTTGTGAGGAGAGGAGCTGCATGTACGCATTCTGCTGCGGCAATGATCTTTAATATTTAAAATTGTAAATAAATGCACTTGGGTCTGCACTGGACGTCGGTCTCAGCATCACTTTATCCTTCAGACCATCCAGTGTTATCCTGACATGTGCCTTAAACACCACAGTGTTCTATATTTAGAAAATGCTTTTATCTTCATTTTAACTTGAGTTTCCTTCCAAACTACATGGTCATTTAAACTCCTAATTTCAGGGGTTAAAGTTTCCTCCACATCTATTTGAACTTTTGGTAAAAAATTTGCTAAAACCCTCTAAATAACAATTTATTCACCAGAATTTCAAAATAAAAAAGGAAAAAATATCCTTTGATTTGAGTACATTTATTCTGTTAGTTACTGGTTATTTGACAAATTTGCTATTGCCAAATTGATTGGCATCCCTCTAAAATGGATTCAACTGATTGATATCTTTATAATTTGCTTTTAGTTTTTATTGTTGATCACCAGGATAAGGAAGTTCTAGCTGGTATTATACAGCTTTCTGTTTTCCAAGGGTACACATTTAAGCTCAGATTTATTAAATCCCCCTGCATCAGCAATCAGGTTTAAAGTAATCTTTACACTTTGCTAGCATGTTTCTTCTGACTGGAAGCAATATTAAAGTTAAGGAGCTGTTAGTTTAAAGTACCAACTTGAATCTGACAGAATATGTTCAGGGTGCTAAATATTAAAAGACCTTTCAACCTCTCCGACCTGACCAAAATGATATAAAAACATTCACTAAAAGAGGTACACATAATATGACATGTTAAATTACTGTGACTAATGCTAAAGTGTGCACATTTATGCAAATGAAGATGACGAGGAAAAGTAGTTAGAAATTAATGTCTAAATTAAACATTGTATTGTAATAACTCTTCTTGTAAAGTGCCTTGAGATGACTTCTGCTGTGAAACGGCGCTATATAAATAAAATGAATTGAATTGAATTGAAAATGATCTTTTGTTATTTGGAGTGAGAAGGAAAACCATGTCAGGAAATAATAAGCATTACAGATCAATGGATAACCATCGGATGTCATCTCCACTTGCTTTGAGTGTTATTTTCGAAAATACATGTGAAACCTAGAAAATAGTTATCATAATCAGGTATGATAATATGATTTTCTCAGAGCCAAGCACCAAGATTGTCAGTCCAACTGGACAGTCTGCGTGAGTATCAGCTACAAAGGCTATAATCAGCAGTAAAAGGTGCCTGAAAACATTTGGTTTGCTCTCCATGAGGGCTCCGCTGTTGTAATAAACGGCTCAACTAATCTTTAGTGTAATGCCATTATTATTGGTGACACGGTGTCAGCTCAGAAGCTATAATGTGACACATCACAGAGTCATTTTGTGTTTATATTTCACAAATGGTTGAAGAGAGGCTGGTTCAATAGAAAAAATGGAAAACAAAATTAATCTAACAAGCTTTGCTTGTTATTTACGTGCTTGGTCTCCAGCTGAATGACAATGACGATGCATCTGCTTCCCGCTATATGCACTCCATTGTGAATAATGAATATGTGAGGACACTGCAAAACAAAGGCAAATGGAGGAATTAATTCAATGAAATAAAAAGCCTGCACTGCCAGATAAGCAATACGCCTTTACGACTGAGGTAGGAAATGTGATGCTGTTTGCTGAGCCGGATGAATTTGGTCGCTTGGTCTGAAAGTGACAATCAGCCCATTCAATGTCCAGTGTCTCAGTCTTATAGCACAAGCCAGAGTTTTTTGCATCATTTATTCAGCATCTCCCTGGCAAGTGTTTTGGTTTCTTTCTCAGCATATGGGCATGTTAAATGCCAGGAGAAACAGAGATCAGGGAGCAAGTGAAAAACTTCACAAAAATGTGAAGTAACAATAGTTATACACATCTATAATATAGGAAGATAAGAAAATTGCCGTAGGTTTAGTAAAGTAACCCTTTCCTGAATGCAAGACACTTCTGGTGGGGGCAATTGAACATAATCCTTGTTTATGTCTATTCACAACTACACAGGGTAAAACCAAAGAGGGAATCTGTCTTGGGCTCCACAATTAGCCATGTTCACAGCAGTGGATCTGAACCCAGTGGGAGACCAGGGTTGGGAACCTAAGAGTCTAGGTCTATAGGAAAGCCAATCAGCTGTCAGTGAAGCCAAAGCAAGCAGACAGCCAAGCACAGTGCTATAAAAACCCTGGGCCTACATCTGCACTTCTGTGTGATGGGAAAGTGATCAGGAGAGATGGCCATTGGTCCAAATGTCTTAGAGTGAAAGTTAGGATCGCACTATTGCAAAATGATTGTAATATCTGCCAGATCTAAGAACATAGTGAATCACAGTTTACTATAAATAGGATTATTTCATTGTCTTATTTCTCTTTGTCAGGTAATAAAGTTCATTCTGTAATTAGGACAGTAGGAGCCATATAGACTATGGTAAATATGCAGCGACCTATGCAGGTATTCCTACCCTTTGAACACAACCACAAAAAAATATTTATGGGGATTCATTATGAATCCATAAAAAAACTGCATTATAAATGACTGCTCTGAAAAGTCTTCTAATTAGTAAATGAAAAATGAAAAGACTATGGCACATCTACAAATGTTTTAAGACATGGCCATACACCTAAACGGACAGGTCAGGACACATGGCACAATCACAGCAGCAGCTAGGAGGCCAGTCGAACTGATGAGGAGCTATAGGTATCCACATCTTAGATGGAATAATTTATTAAAAGCTACGTATTGTTAATAGTTATAAACTTGACTAATCTGGACTTTGTGGGACTGTGGAAGAAATTCTTAAAAAATCTAGAATCCATATAGGGGACTCAGCAACAATGGAAAAAGCAGATGCTCTGATCAGAAGATACCAAAATTGAATGTTTTGGTCCTCCTCACTACTTATGAGTGGTGGAAACATCACTCTGCACATCATGAATGCGATTATTGATTGTGTACCTCCCTCCCCTCCAAAATTGCTAGCAGCAGCACCATCCTATAGAGATGGTTTTCTTAAGCAAGGTCAGGAAAGCTGGTCATAAGTGATGGGACAATTGAGAGAGCTAAGAGGGAAAACCTTTAGTCTCATAGACATGCCCTGAAAGATGTGCTGTTCTAATTGATGTAATAGTTAGTTCTATAAAGTATTGACTGAAGGGGGGCTGCTTACAAATGGACACCAGACTTTTATAATTTTTACTGATGTAAGAGCCAGAAAATTATGTATCCATGTTGTGACGATGCTGTGGGTGGCCACGCCAGCCAGAGCTGACTGTCAGCAAGAACTGAGAGTGAAAGTTTTAGTGTGTAAAACTTGACAATGATTAGTTATCTTCTAGCTAATGCTTTAAAAGTAGACATATATAGGATCACAAGCTTCATAGAAATGTTGCAAAACAATTTTTTGTTATTTCCATACATGTACACTTTGTAAAGTTTTATGCAAAGGCAAGAAAATTCTGAATAATTTAATGGCAACAAATCTAATTATCATGATTAAAAGAGACATATCTAGTCATCTGAATGTTTCCCTATCTATCAATCACCCTGTGCTAATCTCTGAAAAAGTTTTCAAAATGATGGGAAGGAACAAGGAAAAGTGTTTCCAGTATAACAATGGGATTTGTTAAAGCTACTGAAGTTGGAATTCTTTCCAATGAGCTAGACAGCTTTATTCAAATCAGCAGCTGACAATGAAATAAATGTATAAATACACAAATACGTCTTAAAATATGTCCATCTATGTACATTTGTCTGGGTTTATTTCTTATTTCCTACATGTGTAGTGTTTTCCAAGTTAGCCAAGTTGGAAAAGCAATAGTTATATGGTACATATAATATATAACAAGCTGGTCTATCTATAATTTTCAATGCCAACAGTGTTATCAAATCTCTTAGTGGTGTGTTGGGTCATATTCTTTAACTCTTGTCTTGTTAAACATTTTCTTTTATCCACCATATTTTTGTCTTTTGATGTGTTGCAGTGAAGCAGATTCGTCGCCTTTGGCTTTAGTAACGGGATATAGATAAACACTGATTAATTGATTTAAATAAAATTGATTTAAATAAAAAAACTGTGTGGAATTGCTGAGCTTAAGTAAGGTTTCAGTAAGGATTCTACACAAAGTTTTATAAATAAGGCCCCAGATGATGACACAGTGATCAAGAAACAAAACGAAGTTCAACAGGCTCCATAGTTGAGAAACTAAATAAAAAATCAAAACAGGGAAATTATTTAAATTTTTAAAAAATAACTTAGACCTTGACAAGAAAAAGTAAAAAAAAAATCTTGAAATGGACTTCCTTTGTAAGATATTTCTTGCAAAATAATTTCTGAATTTCCTTGGATAAATAAATTAAATAATAATAAATAAATTTAGCATAAAATTGAGTTGCATTCTTTTTCAGAATTGCAGTTACAGCAATGTAGTCAATACATCACAATATTTGGTCTTCAGTGTATACACACACACATATATATATATAAACCATTTCAAGTTATTCTGTATAAAGACACATCCAACTATAGTATTTTACAATCCAAGCAAATCAGAAAATCACATCTAAACACTGCATATCGCAAGGTGGTGTTCATTTTATTCCAAGCTGTAGGCACATGAACTAAATTTCCCTGACGCTCTTTCTTGACTTCCTGCCATTTTAAAACATTAATTTGCCCAGAGAGCTGACTGAGCAGGTTTACCACTTGCTACACTTCCCTGCTAAGCAGTCTTAGAGCTACACAAATTTACACCTGGGACATACATGGTGCGACAACAAGGCAACAAGATGTTAGTTCAGCGCTTTCCTCAAAAGGTCGGCAACTATAATTTCTTTGACAAATTTCTTAATTTGTCTGGGATATTGACAATTTTTGTGGCCCACCCGTTTGACAACATCAATGTGATCATTAAAAATATGCAAACTCATATATACACTATGTGCCCATTTAATCATTTGCTTTAGTTACATAACCTTTTTGTTTAAGTGCATCACCATTGTTATAAAATGTGAACAATGAAAATTGTTAACTATACTGAATTTAGAGCCTGTCACTCCTCTGTTTCCTTTATTTACACTTACAAGCTAAAGGCTCTGCTTTCTGCCCCCTAAATCCATCCTATCACTATACATCATAACATATCATGCATTCTTAACCAAGTCTTAGGCCAACATTCATACATTAACCTTTGCACATTGCAAAGGTACATGTTAAAAATCTTAGGGAGGTCAGACAAGGTGGAAGATTATAAGTGGTCTACACCGAGCATTGCTATTGCAAACTATGCTGCATTTTGCCCCCTCTGACTGTCTTGGTCTACCCTTTTACAAGTCCATTACAGAAGAATAAGGGACTTAAAGGTGCCATGATATCCCTGTTTGGCTCCCATAGGAGGGTTTTAAGGATTCAAGGTTCTCACAACCTGCTGACCCCCTAGCTTTGGGTGTAGAGTGCTTATTTAGATTAATAAAAGAGCAGCAAAACTTTATCTTGCCATACTTTTAACTTCATAATTATCCATTTTTTTTTTTACAGAATGGAAGCACTTTAAGTAAAATGGCTGTGATTTCAGAAAATTGAGACATTTGCATTTATTTTATTATTTTAAACAAGACTGAATATTGTCAAACTGCAGTGTGGCACTGGTTTTTGACAGCAACGGTAGGCAGTATGCTGCCATTTCAATGAAGGATATAGAAATACTACAGCGCATTAGTTGACTGATCAGGGATCCTAAAACGATGCTAGTATCATTATCAAAAGATCAGTTTATAAGCCAACATCTAAACCCTGTACTTCTAAAGTCTGTAATTATCTAGATTAATAATAATAATAATAATAATAATAATAATAATAATAATAATAATAATAATAATAATAATTTATTATTATTTTATATATATATATATATATAATATATATATATATATATATATATATATATATATATATATGTCCTTGGCCAGAACTGAACAGACCAAGAACAGAATATTTGGCTGTAGACATTTTGCCCAGCCTTTGATTTTATCATTTTAAATTGGGCATTCTCTGTGGTTAGAAAGAATAGTTTAATAACAAAACTTCTAAAAGGCTTTTATGAGTACAAAAATGCCTGATAGAAATAATTAATCCTGAATTAGAAATTTTATCAGTTCCAATGATAGTTTACTTTTTAATTTTACAAAAATTAAACAAAAAAATAAAATATTCTGATAATGTATTTTTCTATTCAGCATAATAAAAGTAAAAATAGTCTGGTGCCTATCTCCAGCTGTCAACGGGCGAGAGGCGGGGTACACCCTGGACATTGCCAGTCCATCACAGGGCCACATAGAGACAGACAGACAGGACAAACAACCATGCATGCACACACCCACACCTAAAGACAATTTAGAGTGATCAATTACCCTAACATTCATGTTTTTGCACTGTGGTAGGAAGCCACAGTACCCAGAGGGAACCCACGCATGCAAAGAACATGCAAGCTCTGTGCAGAAAGGCCCTAGGTACGAATCCACAATTTTCTTGCTGTAAGGAAACAGTGCTAACCACTGCGCCAACATGCAGCCCACAAATCAATCCTCCTCAGTCAATTTAAAATAAAAAAAAACTCTCACTTTACACAGCATTATTAAAGTTTCTGTGTTCATGTGACCTGTGGGATGTTTGCAACGTTTTGTCACAAAGAAACACACATGGCAGCTATGGGAATGATGACCCCTGCCACACGTTTGTTGCAGCCAGACAGTTTATCTTATGTGGCCCGTACGTAGAGATTGTACCTTGACTTCAAGTAAGCAATCGCAGCATGGCGGGGTGCAACTTAGTGTGCAGCCGGCTGTCTGTTCTGTATAAACAAATCAGAACCAGTCGCTCATGCAGGATGGATCGGCTGTAGATGGCCCACAGTAAAACAGAAGTTCATGGCTTATGGTATTTTATTAAGAGTTTTTAGAGTTAAACTGACCATACAGTTTAACTCAGTATTATTTAAAAATATCTGCTTATGCTTTCTACCTTCCGCCTTCCTTTACAGTTGTTCTACTCTTTGGTGGGAATTCTGATTATTTGTATTAATATTGGTAACTGTGTTAGGAAGTCATCACTCCCAACTCATAACAGCCTGGTCTGATGAGCTCCCTGACAATATCTCCACTCTTTCCTCAGTATAAAAGATCTTTCCACTCACCTTCACGTCGCTCAGTCATCGGTTATCCAATGTCCAGAGCTTCTGATCAGTTCAGACGTGTCAGCCGTACCAGAAGGATTCTTCCAGCTCCAGTTAAGCCACTCAACCAGACCAGCCCAGACCTCTACTGTCTGCTCATCAGCCTGCTCAATGACCCACCTACGGTTCCGAACCGCAGCCTGTCTCCTGAGCAATCCAGCCGCCTTGAACCCAGGGTGACTCCCATCCGAGCCTGGAGCGCCAAACTTCACCCGATCGCCACTCCCCGTCAACCGGCAATCCCAACACAGTGTTTGTTGACTGCAAATGTCAAGCTGCTGTAGGTTCCTTTTGTCATAGTTAGCAGTGTTCACATTAATTTCTCATTCATAAAGTATGGAAGATTTTGATGTAACTACAGGGTGGTGTTTGATTTCATTAGATGACAGAGGTAGAAACATAATAAACAGTTTCTATATGATTTATACTTTTCAAAATAAACAAAAAATATTTTTATTTTCTTTCTCAGTATATTTTTAAATATATTTTTATATGTGCATATTGATTTGTATGCCTAGATAAATATTACTCTGGTTGTAAAGTTCATTTTCATTTCATTAAGTTTTTTGCAGCTACTGAAAACTTGACTTGCATTGTATTAATTCTATCCTCACAAGTATGTTGCCTGTTGGTTTACTTATACATTACTTAAGATATTTTCATTGTGTGTCAGACTAAGGTCTAATGAATGACATTCAAATGCCAGAAAAACAAATGTTTGGAATTCTGAAAAACCCACTTAATTATATGCCAAACCTACAGAGGAAATTTTTTTGAGTCACTGTACAGTAAGGCTAAAAGTCTACAGTATAAGAAGGTAAATTCAAGCTTGAGTCCCCAGCCCCTGAGGCTCTTTGTTCATGTCTATTGTAAGAGTCTTAACAACAAAACAGCTCTAGTTCCCTCTGTGGAATATTTGATCAAGCACAATATCTCACCATATCCTGTATTTAGCATGTCAGCATTAGTGTATCAGTACTTTACTTCCTCTCTATGTCCATTTGGATTTTAAAGGTTCATTCAAGCATCTAGCTGAATCATTTAAGATAAATAAATAAGTCATTATAAGTGTTTGAAAAAATTAACAAGTCATAGATGTGGGTTTGTGGAAATGGTGATTGTTTCGATGTATTTTATTGTTAAACATGGACGATAATGAAAAAAGGCATGCTTTTTGAATCTAGCCCTAACAAATCAACTGACTCAGAGTACGTCCCAGGGCAGCTGTAGCTACAATGTAGCTTGCCATCATCAGTGTGTGAATGTGTGCGTGAATGGGTGAATGACTGAATGTAATGTAAAGTGCTTTGGAGTCTGTAAGGACTAAGTAAAGCGCTGTACAAATACATGCCATTTACCATAACTTAATAATAAGTAACACAGTAAATATTAATAGATTAACTATGTTACAATGCTACTGAGGTCCAAATAAAAAAAAACATTTTAAAAGCAGGATTCCGCTGGAAGAAATGTACTGAATCACCCATAAAAACTGTAGTGGTTGAAAGTGATGGTCAACACCCATGCAGTCTTCAATTTACATCCAAATTAGGGAATTAAATCCCAAGGATAACATCCAATACAAATTAGCTGTGTTCCAGTTGCAAGGTTACAGACCATTTAATTTTTCCAATTCAACAGCTTTTGACCAGGCTAATAACTTTTAGCAATAAGCTAATATAACATTTTTTTATTCACATTTTTTTTTACTTTAAAATAACTACTGCAACATGTTGGATGCAAAAAGTTGCAGTATACTGTTGGACTGAAGGAAAGATAATCCAAATACAAGGGAACATTTTTACTGCAGGTATCAAAAAGTCCCCTCCCTGGCTGCCACCTTATCGCGGTGGAGGGGTTTGAGTGTCCCAATGATCCTGGGAGCTATGTTGTCTGGGGCTTTATGCCCCTGGTAGGGTCACCCATGGCAAACTGGTCCTAGGTGAGGGATCAGACAAAGCGCAGCCCGACGACCCCTATGATGAATAAAATAGATGGACCTAGTGTTCCCTCGCCCGGACGCGGGTCACCGGGGCCCCACTCTGGAGCCAGGCCTGGAGGTGGGGCACGTTGGCGAGCGCCTGGTGGCCGGGCCTTTTTCCATGGGGCCCGGCCGGGCTTAGCCCGAAGAGGAAACATGGGCCCCCCTTCCCATGAGCTCACCACCTGTGGGAGGGGCCATAGGGGTCGGGTGCCGTGCAAGACGGGCGGTGGCCGAAGGCGGGGACCTTGGCGGTCCGATCCTCGGCTGCAGAAGCTGGCTCTTGGGACGTGGAACGTCACCTCTCTGGTGGGGAAGGAGCCGGAGCTGGTGTGCGAGGCTGAGAGGTTCCGACTGGACATCGTCGGCCTTGCCTCGACGCATGGCTCTGGCTCTGGAACCCGTCTCCTCGAGAGGGGTTGGACTCTCTTCCACTCTGGAGTTGCTCCCGGTGAGAGGCGCCGAGCTGGGGTGGGCATACTTGTTGCCCCCCATCTCGGCGCCTGTACGTTGGGGTTTGCCCCGGTGAGTGAGAGGGTAGCCTCCCTCCGCCTACGGGTGGGGGGACGGGTGCTGACTATTGTTTGTGCTTATGCACCGAACAGTAGATCAGACTACCCACCCTTCTTGGAGTCCTTGGAGGGGGTGCTGGAGAGTGCTCCTTCTGGAGACTCCCTCATTCTCCTGGGAGACTTCAACGCTCACGTTGGCAATGACAGTGAGACCTGGAGAGGCGTGGTTGGGCGGTATGGCCCCCCCGATCTGAACCCGAGCGGTGTTTTGTTGTTGGACTTCTGTGCTCGTCATGGATTGTCCATAACGAACACCATGTTCAAGCATAAGGGTGTTCATGTGTGCACTTGGCACCAGGACACCCTAGGCCGCGGCTCGATGATCGACCTGGTTGTCGTTTCATCTGACCTGCGGCCGCATGTTTTGGACACTCGGGTGAAGAGAGGGGCGGAGCTATCCACCGACCACTACCTGGTGGTGAGTTGGCTCCGGTGGTGGGGGAAGACGCCGGACAGACCTGGTAGGCCCAAACGTGTTGTGAGGGTCTGCTGGGAACGTCTGGCGGAGTCTCCTGTCAGAAGGGGTTTCAACTCTCACCTCCGACAGGACTTCAAACACGTCCCGGGGGAGGCGGGGGACATTGAGTCCGAATGGGCCATGTTCCGTGCCTCCATTGTCGAAGCGGCTGACCGTAGTTGTGGCCGCAAGGTAGTTGGTGCCTGTCGTGGCGGCAACCCTCGAACCCGCTGGTGGACACCGGCGGTGAGGGATGCTGTCAAGCTGAAGAAGGAGTCCTATCGGGCCTTCTTGGCCTGTGGGACTCCGGAAGCAGCTGATAGGTACCGGCAGGCCAAGCGGAGTGCGGCTCGGATGGTCGCTGAGGCAAAAACTCGGGCGTGGGAGGAGTTTGGAGAGACCATGGAGAACGACTTCCGTATGGCTTCGAAGCGATTCTGGTCCACCATCCGGCGTCTCAGGGGGGGGAAGCGGTCTGCCGCCAACACTGTTTACAGTGGGGGCGGTGTGCTGCTGACCTCAACGCGGGACGTTTTGGGTCGGTGGATGGAATACTTCGAAGACCTCCTCAATCCCACCGACACGCCTTCCTGTTTGGAAGCAGAGTCTGGGGACTCTGGGACGGACTCTCCAATCTCTGGGGCTG
Organism: Apricaphanius iberus; assembly: GCA_028564705.1. NCBI lineage: Eukaryota > Metazoa > Chordata > Actinopteri > Cyprinodontiformes > Aphaniidae > Apricaphanius > Apricaphanius iberus. Next base: position 1,988,524 of record JAPXFQ010002988.1, read on the forward strand.
AAGTCGCCGAGGTTGTTAAAAAGCTCCTCGGTGGTAAGGCTCCGGGGGTGGATGAGATTCGGCCGGAGTTCCTCAAGGCTCTGGATGTTGTAGGGCTGTGTTGGTTGACGCGGCTCTGCAATATTGCGTGGACATCGGGGGCAGTTCCCTTGGATTGGCAGACCGGGGTGGTGGTCCCCCTCTTTAAAAAGGGGGACCACAGAGTGTGTTCCAACTACAGGGGGATCACACTTCTGAGCCTCCCTGGTAAGGTCTATTCAGGGGTTCTGGAGAGGAGGGTACGACGGATAGTCGAACCTCGGATCCAGGAGGAACAATGCGGTTTTCGTCCTGGCCGTGGAACACTGGACCAGCTCTACACCCTCGGCAGGGTCCTGGAGGGTGCGTGGGAGTTCGCCCAACCAGTCTACATGTGCTTTGTGGACTTGGAGAAGGCGTTCGACCGTGTCCCTCGGGGTGTCCTGTGGGGGGTACTCCGGGAGTATGGGGTACCAGGCCCTCTGATACGGGCTGTTAGGTCCCTATATGACCGGTGTCAGAGTCTGGTTCGCATTGCCGGCAGTAAGTCGGACTCGTTTCCAGTGAGAGTTGGACTCCGCCAAGGTTGCCCTTTATCACCGATCCTGTTCATAACGTTTATGGACAGGATTTCTAGGTGCAGCCAAGGTGTTGAGGGGATCCGTTTTGGTGACCTCAGGATCGGGTCTCTGCTTTTCGCAGATGATGTGGTCTTGTTGGCTTCGTCTGAACGTGATCTACAGCTCTCGTTGGAGCGGTTCGCAGCCGAGTGTGAAGCGGCTGGGATGAGGATCAGCACCTCCAAATCCGAGACCATGGTCTTGAGTCGGAAAAGGGTAGGGTGCTCTCTTCGGGTTGGGGATGAGGTCCTTCCTCAAGTGGAGGAGTTTAGGTATCTGGGGGTCTTGTTCACGAATGAGGGAAAAATGGAGCGGGAGATCGATGGACGGATTGGTAGGGCGTCTGCAGTCATGCGGGCGCTGTACCGGTCTGTCGTGGTGAAGAGAGAGCTGAGTCGAAAGGCGAAGCTCTCGATTTACCGGTCGATCTACGTTCCTACCCTCATCTATGGTCACGAACGCTGGGTGGTGACCGAAAGAACGAGATCGCGGATACAGGCGGCTGAAATGAGTTTCCTCCGTAGGGTGGCTGGGCTCTCCCTTAGAGATAGGGTGAGAAGCTCGGTCATCCGGAGGGAGCTCAGAGTAGAGCCGCTGCTCCTCCACATCGAGAGGAGCCAGTTGAGGTGGCTCGGGCATCTAGTCAGGATGCCTCCTGGACGCCTCCCTGGTGAGGTGTTCCGGGCATGTCCCACCGGGAGGAGACCCAGGGGAAGACCCAGGACCCGTTGGAGAGATTATGTCTCCCAGCTGGCCTGGGAACGCCTCGGGATTCCTCCCGAGGAGCTGGCCCAAGTGGCCGGGGAGAGGCAAGTCTGGGTCTCCTTGCTTAGGCTACTGCCCCCGCGACCCGACCCCGGATAAGCGGAGGAAGATGGATGGATGGATGGTATCAAAAAGTTTCTTACATAAATCAGCTATGTTGGATATTTTGAACTGGTTTGTTGAGAAACAAAAAAATCTATCACTTAAAAGTTGGTCCTTAGAGAATTTTCCTGTAAATCTGTCAAACCTAAAACATGGAAATGTAATTATTAATGTACAAATTGAAAGCCTGATTGACATTGATTCTTTAAACTTAGCAGGCAGTGACTATTAATTGAAAACCTTTTTTACTTTTCTTTTTTGATTCTATGACACCTAAACAAACTTATACTAACCCTAACCCAATGCTCTGATGTACAATATTTTAAAACATCGTTCATTTTTTAATATCAAAAAGAACATTTACAGTCAAAGAACATTAGAAAATGCCATTTTTGATGTTTCTTACTCTCTTTAGCCTTATCCCATTTTTAATAACAATAACACAATACATAAAACAAACAACAGACTTGGTGTGAGCAATCAATGTGTGTCTTTAGCATAGAAAAGTTCATTTTTTTATTTTTTAAACTGGTACATCCACTTTCGCAGCTCCCGAAGGGCCAAAAAATCACCAGGAACCTTTTTTTTTGTATGATACAATACCGATTTAGGTCTGATTGAAAAGAATGAAGTCACAACTTGATCCTATTTGCATACTTTTAATAAAAAATGTGATGATATTATCTTGATGCAGCATTTAAAAACAGTAACACTCTGATTGGCTTGATGGGTGAGATAAAAGGTCACCCTCTCACAGTGATCACATCACAGGATGAGACTTCTTTCTGATGTTGCCTGCTGTTAAGACCAGTCCCCCCCTTATTCTATCTGCATCCACTCATAGTGCTGCATATTTCACAACCCAGAAGGCAACGTTATGTACCGTCAGCATTTACCACATACATACTGACCTCGGTGAGTACCTTAAAGATAGTGAACACCTCAATGAACGCCTTTATGAGAGTGATGAAAGAAACAGAGTGCCATTTAAGTCAAGCTCTAGAACATAAATCACATGAAGATTTTTCCCAAAACTATGGTGCATTGCACAGATGGCATGATATCATACATCACTCCATACATCTATGGTTTTGTGATGACTTTAAGTTATCTTACATCACTTTCTCTCTGTGTTTCACCTCCAGCAGTCAGCTGTATCCACTTTATCTCCAGCCCAAAGGTCGGCCATCAGAATAGCATGTCACAATGGATAAATAGCCAACACCAGACCCATGTCTTTTTCACTGAATAATAACCATGGAGTGGAACTATAATATGGCAGGTTCTATATATAGCTTATGAAGCTCAATGTGATTGTACAGATCAAAAGTGATATAAATTGACTTATGTTTCTCTGGCCATTTATCAAAGAGATTTAAGATGCTAGATGATTAATGTTGTCCATGCACACTTCTGAGAGACAGAATGATTGGTTTGTCTTCTCTTTTTGTCTCTTTTTGTAAAAAACAGACACGATTAAGGGCACACAATTTTAGCTTAAAGGTTGTTTTTGTGTGGACATTTATTAGAGAGGTTGCCACAGTTGTTTTTGGAGCATTGTCCCAGGACTTCTTCTAAAATAACGATTTGGTGGAATATGAAGTATATTTGGGATTTGGCCCTTTCTAAGGTCCAATGATGTCTGAGCTTCAGCTTCGTCACAGTCAGCATACCTTCTAGACTCTACATGATTCGAATGAAGGAAAAACAGGTTCAGAGTGTAACTCAGCCACAACAATGCTTCCTTGCAAGCATGGTGATTCAATAAATGCTTTATTCTTCTTCCTCCAGTCATACCACTAACCCAAAGTTCCATCTTTCATTTACTGATACTGTGGAATTATCTAGTGCTTTTACAATCAGAATTCCAAAATCTCTTTGGTTTCGTTATATACAGTATTTCTACTTGTCAAAAAACTAGAGCTACGTTTTGTTTTGCTTTTGTTGTTTTTTTGCCAATACATGAGATAATTTAACTATATTATTGTGGAATAGCTGATAAAAGCGAATAAAATGTCTGACATTAACAGCAGAGAGGTAGGGTTTTTTTGAGCACATTGTTTTTATTTTCCACACAGCTAAGTTTTCACTGCATTGACATGACCTAATCAATTAAGTGAAGTGGATTTGGTTTTGATAATGCATCCACGCATGGGTCAGGGACCACATTTCTACTTGAAATCAATTAAAGGACTGGCCACCTAACTTTTTCATGCTTGACATTTCATCAAGACATCTTTCGTTTTTTTGTCTCCTCTCTCACACAAGAACGGCTGCTCTATTAACTTCCTTTTCGTTCTTTATAATCCATCTATACAGTTTCTAATAACACAGAAGTTATATTAATCAGCACTTTTGTTCAGCATTACAATATCTCAAATTGCCTACTGTATTTCCATGCATTGGGTAATTGTATCACAAAGGCTAGTGATTAACTTACAGTATAAATGGATGGCAACGACTCTTGTCAGGAAATCCTCTCAGTCATTGAGATCATGCACAATGTTTCAGCTGTCCTCTAAACGGTTTATATGGCACATCCATAAAAGGCTCATGACACATTAATGAACAGACAATCAAAATTTACAACAGTTCAAGGATGTGATATGCAGCCAGTGTGGCAGCACTCTAAGAAGAAGGGCTGTTGAAAAAAGAGCATTTGATTTGCCTATAAGTGTCTGGCTCTTTTAAATATTGGTCCATTGTATGCTTAATATTTAATTTAAAAAATGAAATAAAAACGTTATGTCCGTTTTGTAAAAAAGCAATAATCTTTTATTAACAGAGGGTTTGGAGATTTAAAAACATCCAAAATCACACCCATTGACTTCTTTGATGTCCTGTCTAAACGTAGCTGGGTATGTCACTAAATAGATATATTTTTTTAGAGTTTGACCTGTCATCCACATGAAAACACACTGAAAATGATTTTAAAAATTCTAAAATCTCCAGCCAAAGTTTAGAATTTTTTTTTCTCCATTTTAAACATTTGCATGTGGACAGATGTAAGAGTTTAAAGACACTCCGTGCATTTGCAGATATTTTCCATTTGTCACCCTCTCATGGTTTGCAGCGTAACATCACTGTCGTAAAATCTAAATCTCTATGGAGCGCAACTGAACAAGTGTACTGACAAGTTTTACAAGCTTGCCAGCCAAAACAACAAAACATCAAACTAACGGCGTGTCAGTTAGTGAACCGTCAAACAGTGGAGGAAAGCAAACACCGCTCCAGGGAGTGAGTGCACGCTCCGTGTCAGGGGATAACTTCTCACAGGGATAACTACCTTTGCACAACATGGTACTGTATCACATCATCATGACCAAATATTATGAAGATCTACAGACGTACTAATGAATTAGCACTAATTTAAGTCTGAAAACATCACTTTAACTGAATAATGCGCACTTTAACGCAGCATTAATCACTACAAAATGTGCTAAGACTATACAGTGAACCAAAATGCATAAACAAACATAAATACGGGAGTTTTATACTCTTTGCATCATGTCATGGGGGCTGCTTGCAATTAGCAAGACCAAGCTGACAGCTGAAGTGGATTTGAAAACTTCTATGGCGTGCTTCTGAAGAAGTATACTGATGGTTTTACAAGCTCCCCAGTCAAACAACAAGACACCAAACTAACTGTGTGTCGGTAAACCGTCAAAAAGTTTCCAAATCATTTATTCCTTTCCAGTTCAGTAGCAACACAGCTTGTTCAGCTTCCATTTGTTTGTTGGATCTGCCATGGCTCGAGTCTCAAAACCGTGGGTTTGTTTAGATTATTAGGTGGCGAGTAGCATACTGCTGTGAAGTGAAACACAGTCAGTACATCCAGAGAAGCGGTCCGTGGTTTAAAAGTTCTATAGTCCGGTAAACAGCAGGGTGACCCTCCCATGTAGTGACAGGTCCGAAAATGAACATCAAAAATTGTGTTTTGTCACAAAAACTAATATTTTCCTCACCTTGTTAAAAAAATGATCCCAATCCACCTGTAACCTTACAAGCATATTCAAGCACCTTAATAGGCATGCCAAATATGTAGGGGGCAGTAGTTCTCCCACATCGTATCCACTCAGGGTATCCTCTACCCTAACTTCTACATAAGGCAATAACAGAGATTTTAAAAACAAGCGAGCAGAAAGTGCTTGGACAATCAATAATTCCAACACAGCTCTGAGGCCGTAAATGCTGTTTCTGAGTGTAACCACAGATGATGTTGGAGCATTATTTGTGGACAGTGACATTACGATATCTTAAAGACCCCCTCTGTAACTTTTACACCATAAAAACAATGTGCTTTCATAACATTTATGTATAAAAAAAACCTGGCTATGTTTGTCCTGGTCTGAGTCAATTTCAATAATTTAGTCACATTACATTTTTCTAATATTTTTGAAAAGGGTCAAGGTCATTTATTTCTTGTGTTTTCTAATCTTTACTGGGCATCTGGTCAGTTGTCAGTATTTGGGCCCTGTTATATTGGTAAAACAAACACTTCCCGTTGTCACAGCAGAGTTTCTAAATATTAAACGGTCTTTTCGGATTATATATAATTATATATGTTTTCCTTTTCCAAAGACAAATGCCAAGTAATATATTGACAGTATTTTAAACCAATGTTTATAATTCTTGAACCCTGTTGTTGGAATCGTATGATATACAAAGTAGTACATAAGTGTAAAGATGACAAAAAAATGCTCAATCTTTGATGTTTTTCTTTACTGAAAAAAAAGTTACTTCATTTAATGATAAATAAAATGCAGTGCAACCAGATGCTGCCGGGAGTTACCCAATATGTAAAAGAAGTCTATCTGTGTATAATCTCAGTATGAACAAAGCTGCTATGACACTCAGAACTTCGGTAGAGAATGTTTGTAAAGAAACAGCACCAAACAGGAACACTTGCCAAACCTCACAATTTTCCTAGGAGAGTCCCGAATTTCAGTGCTCCTCCCGAAAATCTCCAGGGCCACCATTCTCATGAATTTCTACCCATTTTTGACTGGACAACAATATTGCTAAACCATCATTCACTAGGCGCCATTTCCGAACAGACTATTATAATGGTTACAACTCGAAGTCAAGCGTGATAAACTCCCTCCATTAATTTCGCCCAGTGCCATATGGAGAGATGCCGCTGATTTCAGTCAGTCACAAAAGAAGGTGTTTCATCTTTAAAAATGAAACTTAAAAAATAAATGTGCACGAACATATTATTCTTCACATTCATCTTTCAAAATCTCCTTACAAAGGGGAAAAAAGGCAGAAGCTATTTTTATGCTGCATCTGCACACCTGTGGTGCATTCAAGGAACCTTTGAAATGTATGGTGTTGTATCTTATTTTTTTGAGGGCTAATATCTTTAGTAAGAAGTCAGAGGTAAAAGTCTGTTTTTACCAATATTTTAATTGGGCACTTTTTGAGGAGCAGCAGAGGCCTTGGATAAATGGTGGGAGTATGTGTGACCTTTGAGGACCTCTGAGACAAAGAGTTTTATTGCAGGCTGTAAAAACAGGATGTCTGTAGAGTGGGAACCAAGGCTGTACAACCAGGATGTCTGTAGATAAGGTTTTATTGCAGGCCATAAAACTAGGAGTTTGCTTGGGAGGAACCGGGACCATAGGATCATAAAAACCATAAAACTCAGAATGAACTTTTGACTTGGATCCAGGAGAAAGACACGTCCCTTTATGACTGCATGATTTTGGACGGACCAATCATTGTCAAGACACTGTTTAAAACGTTCTGATTGGAGCAGATTAATCCTGGGAGGTTTTGGACGTTTATAAAAGTTATGACACGAAAACTATTCTTTGTCAGATGTCTTTAAATCTGGCCCAGAGAAAATAGGGCATGTTTCTCTGTAAGCTGCAATTTGTTAATCTGTTTAAAATAAAAGTAAGAACTGGAGATTGGTTCCTTGTCTCTGTTTTGAACATGCACTGAATTATTTTTTGATAAAATTAAATTCTACAATGGTCAGTTCAATAATGTAGGTCATTTAAAACTTATAACAAAAACTCTAAAATAAATACCATATGAGCCATAAACCATCTTACCATGGTGGTTGGCAATTAATATGTGGTACATACTAAATATGCTCGCTCTCTCTCTCTCTCTCTCTCTCTCTCTCTCTCTCTCTCTCTCTCTCTCTATATATATAATATATATTATTATATATATTATATATAAATATATATATAATATATATTATATATATATATATATATATCTATATCCATCCTTATCACATCCATCCATATATCCATCATCCATCCATATATATATATATATATAATATATATATATATATATATATATATATATGTATATATATATATATACAATACAGACCAAACGTTTGGACACACCTTCTCATTCAATGAGTTTCCTTTCTTTTCAGGACTATTGACATTGTAGATTGACACTGAAAGCATCAAAGCTATGAATTAACACATATGGAATTATCTAGTGCTTCTACAAAAAAGTGTGAAATAACCTGGGCTCCAAAGTCACCGGACCTGAACCCAATCAAGATGATTTTGGGTGAACTGAACTGCAGAGCAAAAGCAACAGGGCCAACAAGTGCTAAGCATCCCTTTCGGAACTCCTTCAAGACTGTGGGAAAACCATTTAGGGTGACTTCCTCTTGAAGCTCAAGAGAATGCAAAGCCATAATCAGCGCAAGGGGGTCCCTACTTTGAGTCTAAATTTAAAATAAAACACATGTATTCAGTTATTTCACCCTTTTTGTTTAAGTACATATAATAATTGCATACATTATGTGTTCATTCATAGTTTTGATTCCCTTAAGGATCTACAATGTAGTCATGAAAAGAAGGGAAACTCATTTGCCCTGCATTGAAGTGTGAAAGAGGAAAAGCCCTTGCTAAAAGACACCCATGAGAAGTGCTAAACATTTATTGCGTCATCATGTAAAAGCCTATGTGTGACGCAAAGCTAACATTCACATGAACTGGAACACATCCTCCGCATGGTAAAAAAAATAGTGGCAACAGCATCATGTTACGGAAATGAATAGAGCTAAACACAGCCCAACCAAAGAAGAGTATCTGTCAGAGCAATAGACTTCAGACTGGGACAGAGTGTTTTAGAATGAGTGATGTGCTGCTTTGTGTTGGTCTACCGCACAAAAACCCAATAAAATCTTTTGAAGTTCAAGATGTATGAGTTCTTTTCCCAGGGACTCTAGACTGTTTTTATCTAGTGGTAATATTATTTTTTGCTTTTTTCCATTCTTTTCTCCACATTATGCTACTATGCCATAATAGAGAATACTCCTCTGAAACTTAATGTCTTCAGTTGTTCCTGAATGACTGCCCTCATACATTTTCCTATAAACACAACATGAAAGAAAATATTAGTTTAATTCATTGTGGATCTTTGTGGAGTTCCATGGGGTTTCTTTGCCATAAAATTTTCATGCTGAGTTTGCCATAAAATGATCTCATGCATAAACAATTATATCTATGTGTGCTTAACGTAAAAAAAGAGACAGCTTCCTTTTGGAAATGCAGTGAGAAAGGAGAAAAAGGCCACATCACTATGACCTCTTTGCACAGCATCACTTATGTATTGATTGCCAGTACCCAGGCTAGAACCCCTTACAGGGATGACTGGCTTCACTTCTCCACCCAGCACCTAAAGACAAACACAGAAACACAAACACCGGTCCCTCCAGCTTTAGCTTAGAACAGGTCTCTGAAGTACATTATGCTTGTCTTTGTGTTTGATAACAAACTCATCACAGTGTTTAGCTATTTGGTCAGGGTGCAGTTAAGTTGGAGCAAATGTGTGTTTTAATATGAACTTCGACCGCAGCTATCCACCAGTTAAATTAGTATTCTAACAATGCAAACATATTATTACATACACCCACACACACACACACACACAAAACATATTTCAGCTCTCAGAAACTTTTGTCAGATACCTTTATATCCCATGACCCCATTGTTTCACATAAATTTAAAAATATTGTGTTTATACTTTAGCTGAAAATTAATAAATGAAAGAAATAATACTTGTTTTCCTTCTTTGGAATCTGATTTAAATGGTAAATGGGCTGAACTTATATAGTCATATTGATCAACCAAAGAGCTTAAGAAGGCAAGGCAAGTTTATTTGTAGACCACAATTCATACACAAGGCAATTCAAAGTGCTTCACAGTAAAAAAAAAAAAAAGTGCTTCACAATTGCATAAATTAAGAAAACAGATAAACAGAAAAAAAATCAACTTAAAAAATAATTAATTACAATAATTAAATATGTCAATAAGAGTGCAGATAAAATACTTTCTATTGTCATATGCACAGGTAAAAATAACAGTTTTCAGCCTGGATTTAAACATTGTTAGAGTTGAGGCTTGTCTCACATCCCCATGAAGACTGTTCCATATTTTAGCGGCCTGAAATGCAGCCTCACCGTGTTTATTGTTGACTCTGGGAACCACCAGGAGACCCCTCCCTGATGTTCTCAGGGCCTAAGATGGTTACTACTCTACCCAGCAAGCTGCAGTCATCCGATAGCATGTTTCACATCCAGTAATAAAATTATTGGGATTACAAGTAAGATCACAAAAGACTGCAGTTCTTGCATTTAAATATAAAAACTGATGAACAGGTGTTGATTAGTCATGCACAATGATGAATGAACCTATTTGTTTAGTTGGGACATGATTCAGGTACAAAAACCTTTGCAAATTATGTCTTCTTAAAAGCATTGTTGTATTAGTTAAAATTTAATTGGCATTTGAACAGAATTTCTGCTTTTGCAAAAATGCTGAACAGTTACAATATCAACTGGTGGCTCTATAAATTGATTTTCTGTAAGAAAACAAAAATAGCTTTAATTTTACTAGCTAAATTTGCTTTCTTTCTGCACAAAGGTTACTAACTGATATTTACTCTCATCCCAAAGTCAGTCAGAATGTTAACATATAAATCTATATCAAGCTTTTGGCAGTAATTGGATAAATGACTTAGCCAGTTGTGTGTCGAATCTAAAGTAGGAGAATCAGATGGAGTAAAAGCAGGATATGCACAATGAAAAAAGAAATGGAAACCAATAGCAATGCTGCAGCATAGTACACTATGTGAGTACTGTATTGTATGATTATGTTAAACTCCTTGCTGCATGGTCTGTCTGTTATTGCTATTCCTGCTTCCACAGTCTCATCATTTCTCGAAGTGAGAACACCAAGGCTGTCAAAAGTTCAGCTTCTCCTGACTGTGTATGTATGCGGATAAATTCAGTTTTCCAATTGTATTATCTGGGTACCTTAATCTGATTTCTCAAACTCCAGTTTAGTTCAACTAGAGTTAGGCTAAGTCAGACCAAGGCAGTAATTCAACTTTCTCTTGCTACATGTAAATACACCCATTGTCCATAACCAAACTTTGATAACAACTCAAGAAGTTTTTATTTTATTTTATTTTTTTACCCAAAGCTATCCTTAGTTAATTGGATAATAAGGAATCAAGCTTTGGTCAGAGAACAGACAGGAGGTGGATGCGATGGATAAAAATATAAGGTTATGACTGGAAGATGCAGGTAAGGGGATGAGGGGGCACAAACTGCCACCAGGCAGCTGTTAAGCTCTGCTGGCCCGCTGTGTGTTATTTATTGCTGCAATGGTTAGCATCTCAGCAGGGTGGCTGCAAAGTGGGTCACCACATTATCCACCTCCCTTTTTAGCTCCTTCACTATCTTACCCCCTTCATCAATCAAGTTTCACCGTAGAATTCCCCTTGCTTTTCTAGAAGTGCCACTTCTGTTCAAGAAAACCTGTGATTTTTTTTCATCTCAAATCTAAACCCTGTCATTATCACACTTATCTCTCTTTTTTGTATATTCCCATCATGTCTGTAGTTTTTTCATATAGTCTCACTGAAAACAAAAAGATAAATAAAAAACATGTTGGAGATGCTGAGTAAATTGTCAGTGTAAATTATCTTCATTAGGATAGTGTCTCTTTGATTAAGGAGTCATATTAGGAATATTAAATGCACATGAATCACTGGAGACTGCAAGCATAACTTTACACACAGACTGGAATAAAGTATTAAATTCAAGCCCTGTGTTTAAAAGTTTTTTTTTAATAAACACGTTCATATAGACCTGTAATTCTTTCAAGTAAACCAAAATGCTGGCAAACATGAGAAGGAATATGTAGCAAAATGGTTCTGCTGAGTTTCAGAGTTTTCCTCAGAGAGCATGATCGTCAGCCTGTGGGGTGATAAGGATGTGGCCTGCTGAGTCATCAAGGTTTCTCTGGAATCGTTGGTGGACCCTCAAGGCTCCGGGGCTGCCAGGTTCCCACAACTCTTAAGAGCTGCACTGATGATTTGCAATCCCCTCTACAACCCACCTAAAACCTTAATCAGAATCTCAATCCCAACAGCCCCTGGGGCATGGGTGGGGCAGCTGCCTATTCCCACAGCCGGGTTGCTAGGATACAACGCTGAGATCTAATAAAACTAAGCACCTGTGTCTGAACTGCACCTGCTACTCCTAGGGAGGAATTATTAAAATCTGAGGCAGCACCTCTCTTCTAATCTTTCTGTCCTGTTCATCTTCATTTCTTGAGAAGTGGTTCAGTCTTTGTAGTCATTCAAAGAGTTTGAAGTCAAGCTCTTTTCTCTGTGTAGCAACAATTACAACGGCCGTATCCAAGTGCCGCTTTGTCAATACCATATATGTTTCTTCTTCAACTTCAAACAGAATTAAATAAGCAAATGTGTACAATACAATAGGTACAATATTTTTTTTTCCTTTTTACATGTCTTTTATAAATCCCAATCCTACACAGTTAAGATGTTAAAACAAATGTTAAGAAGAAAGATATTTAGACTCAGTAAAAAATATACAATAGTGATTTGAATTATAAGGGAAACACACAATCAAAACCAACCTGGCCAAATGTGAAAAACTGATTGACCCCTAGACCTAATTTCTACCAACACTAGGAGCAACAACTCTAATCAAAAGCATTTGTAACAAGAAGCATGGAAGGGGAGGTTCTTCACTAATATGTTACGTATCTCTGTTTATAGATAATGCCTGTCACTATGGTCCAGGGAGTCCTGAAACCTCATAAGCCCTTTTGAGAATAATGCCAATGATGCCAATTACTTAGATTCTCATCTGTTTTTCAATTTGTTTTAGACCAGTACGCATTTTGCTTTTTGAGATCCTTTCCCTTATTTAATGTTGTAAGACATATTCTATTTTACAGATTTCTTCAATTCTACAGGTCAGGCCGCAATCAGGCCTTGATTTGAATTTGAAATTGAATAAAAAATATTTGGTTGATCAAGGGGGTTATTCATTTTTCAACCAGGGTTGGTTAAGATATTCATTATAAATATAAGATTAAATATCTGAAAGGTCTGTTTTGTATTAATGTAAGTCATCTTTGTTTGATACTAGTGACCAGGGCCAGAAAAAGAACAGAAAAAGAAAACTTATGAATCCTGAAATCTGTTGACTGTTTCATTTCATTAAATAGGAGAAGATAGGGATAATCAAGATACTCTTTGCTGCTCATCATTTGCATTTAAATATTATCTTTTGCTTTTTTTTATCTCATCTTACTTTCCAAACAATACTCAGCAAAAGCCAGACATACTGAGAAAATTCATCTGGAAGTATTGCAACCAATTAAAGGACATAGGGCTCTCTTTTGAAGAACAACAGCACACATGACAAAGTGGTGCACTTGTAATCTCGCCCAGTGCTACTGCACCAACTGCTGCTCATCAATCCTGACCACAGCGGGTGGCAAAGGGGCAAAGAATAGGAGACGCAGTGCTTTGTACAAGGGTCACTTCATCTTCAACCTTGTACCAACCTACCAGTGAATCTCTAGCCCCTACTGCCTCATCCTCAAGGCCCTATAAATGTCTGCAGTGCCCATCTGACATTGCAGTCTATACTGATCTAATACAGGTAATACAATTTCCTCATAAAACCCCCCACCAGGGTTGTTTTCTGGCTTAATTCACACATGTCAGAGTAATCCTCCTGAATTGTTCTCTCTGAGCAGCTGCCCCTCCCTCTCCTAGAAAATGACAGTGTTCAACTAGTGACATCACTAGTTGAGAACAAAGGAGTACTAGATCTTCTCAAAGATTGTGGCTGCTTTGGTTTTTAGCAGCTTAAAATATTTTTTTTGGTGGATTTTTTACTTTCTCTGTGAAAATGCCCGTTTGGCTGCATGGATTACAGGATTTTATTCTACATTCTTAGAGAACATCATCTAGTTCAAAGAACAAAGATGCCTGGGGGATGAGCCATTTTACTTTGTGGTCCAACATTAACTACAGGGTACAAATTATATTTTAGGACAAATTAATACTGGATAACACCAACGGTAACATTTTATTATATATATGTCTATCCCAGAGGATGTAAACTGTAAAGTAGCATGATATAGTCCCTTTAAAAAGAAGAGAAAGGTTTGTAATTTTCATTATAGGTATTGTATGATTTTTTTCAAAGAATTTATTTTGGTCAATAACAGAAGTACAACACCTCAATACTGTAGCCCTCTACTAGGTTTGCACACACTGTAGCTGGTATTTTGGCATATTCTTTCATGCAGACCTTCTCTAGAGCCAGATGCTTTGGGTGAATCGCTGGTCAACTTTCAACTCCCTCCAATTCAATTCAATTCAATTCAATTCAGTTTATTTATATAGCGCCATTTCACAACAGATGTCATCTCAAGGCACTTTACAAAAAGAGTTATTACAATACAATGTTTAGTGTAGAAATTACAGAACCACAGAAGATTGCGTCGTGGAATTCTCAGCAATCCCTCATACTGAGCAAGCATGCAGCGACAGTGGGAAGGAAAAACTCCCTTTTAACAGGAAGAAACCTCCGGCAGAACCAGGCTCAGCACAAGCGGTTATCTGCCGCGACCGTCTGTGGCTTGGAGAATACACAACAGAGACACAGAAAGAGCAACAGAACCGATGCACAAGTTTGTTGCAGGACGTGGAGAATTTTCCGTCACTGCAATGCCATCTTAGTCAGGGTCGTCAAGCAGGGCTAATCCGGAGCACCTACTATAATAGAAAACAGGTTAGTGCTTGAATTGACAGCACATCATGCAGTTGGGGAGAAGTAGGAGAGAAAGTAGGAACAGACCCTAATAATGTCCTCCAACAGCCTAGCCTAAAGCAGCATAGCTACTAACATTAACCTGTCTCCTAGCTACTAGGAGACCTGGCTACCAACACTCTGTCTGAGTCCTCCTGACCCGTGGACGGTGTAGGGCCGGTAACGGCCCCCGTCATGCCGGGGTCTTCTCGGAGTCGGGTTGTTTGAGAATGCAGCCCAAAGTGGGTGGTAAACTCCATCTAAGGCTAAATACCGGCACGAGACCGATAGTCGACAACTATCTTAAGGAAAAATAGACAGAACTGAGAGGACAGAGTTGAAGAGGGCGAGAAACGTTTAAGAGATAAACGGGTGGGGTCCGCACAGTCTGCCCGGGGGATTCAACCCGGCAGGTAATGGGCGGCCGCACTGTGCGGGAGGATCCCCTTGAGGGACCTCTCTCCGGCGCTGGCTGGCCCCTGTGGGGCACATTTCTTCCGCGGCGGTAAGCCGCGACCGGCTCCGGATCTTTACCTGGCTTACATTAATCTATCTCTACCTAGCTACTCTACCTCTTCCTATCTCTTCCTAACTTTTGACACTCTGCCTGACTACTAACATTAACCTGTCTCTTCCTATCTACCTGTCTGACCTGACTCTAACTACCTATAAACATATCTCTAACTGTAAGCTTTGTCAAAGCTTACACAAGTTCCACAAGCTTACGCAAGTTCCACAAGCTCCACAAGTTCTCTATTGTATGAGGTCTCAAGGCTGGCTAGGCCACTCCAGGACCTTGCAATGCTTTTTATGTAGCCACTCCTTCGTTATCTACGCGTTGTGTTTGGGATCATTGCCATGCTGGAATATCCAGCCACATTTCATCAGAAATATAGTCTAGATCTCCTGATACATTGCCCCATTCATTATTTCCTTAATACAAATTAGTCATCCTGTCCCCTTTGCAGAAAAGCATCCCAAAACCAAAATGTTTACATATCTATGTTTCACAGTGGGTATTGTGTTCTGGAGATGCAACTCAGTATTCTTCCCCTTCCTTAAGTGGTGTTTATACCAAAGAGTTGTATTTTTGTTTCATCTAAACTCATGACATTCTCCAAATCCTCGTCTGGATCATCTAGTGGGTCTCAGGCAAACTTTAGATGGATGTGTGCTGGTTTAAACAGCGGGACCCTCCGAGCAATTATACTCTACCACCATGTAAATACTTATTTTGACACCATTATACAAATAAGTTATTTCAACTTCATACAATGTTGTTTCCTGGATTTTTTATTTTTATTCTGTCTGTCGCAATTGAAGTGTAGCTAAGATGAAAATTACAGAGCTCTCATCTTTTTAAGTAGGACAGCTTGTATAATCGGTGGCTGCTAAATACTTTATTGCCCTTTTATAAATTGTGCTCCTGAATCGGCTGCTTTGCAAACACCAGTCATTTGAGTTTCAAGTAGCTTTGGACCTAGGTATTTTAGATTCCCAAGCTGCATTTTCTTTAAAATATACTAGATATGCTCTATAAAACAGTTAGTGAATAGGCACATGTTCCATTAATGATTTGGAATTATATTCCACTGAAAATTGGACATATAGGTGAATCTGCAAATCTTGAATCTTGAATAGGAAAGGGTCCACTGTACATTGATAAGTATACCGCTGTAATGACATATGCATCAGCTTGCTGAAAGATGTTTTGGCAATGAGAAGAGAAAATAATCAAACAATTGCTATTCAAAAGATTACCACACTGCTAAATGACCAAAGATCGTGGGTAAAACCTCTGCTTCTAAATCTGACCTATGAAAAATTATTAGGAAAATTGATTTCAGAGATTACAGTTAACAGAGAAATAATATAATCTAGTTTAAGCATTATTTCTTTATATCCACACTTTCGTTATGTTATTGCTTATTTTGGTTTAACATTTTTTGGGTAGGATTACACTCACAAGAGTGGCTCCATGGGCAAAAAACTCTTATCACCTGCTAGTTTTCCTTTAGTTCCTTTGTCTGTAATACTGAGTCAATCCTTGAGCTCAAAGTAGCAGAACTAGGCTCAAATTCACTCATAATGATGCCTGAAGTGTTTATGTGTGTGATAATATTGTCATTGAGAATACAGCTATAATGTTTATTTGATACACTTGCTGAAAGTTTACTTCCAAAGTAATCTTGTTTTCCAATTGACTTACTGTCAGAATGTTAAGTGCTGCACTGTGTGTGGCAATCTCCGTCGACAAGCTTTGACAGTCGCTCTTTGCTGTGACAGATACTCGGGAAGGCAGATGGAAGAATATTAGAGATCAGGGTCCTGCTGCCTCTTTTTTTCTCCCCAAGTGGCTGCACAAGCAGCTGTCTTAAACCTCACATGTCACAAGAACACATAATATACCAATGGCTACAGCATGGTTATGCAGCAGCTATATTGCATCTGTTTGTAGTAGAGACTCCTCTTGAGAATATTAAGTTCTGTCCGATTATAATAATGCTGAACAAGAACTGCAGTGCTCAGATCCTTATTTCAGTGAGTCAGTGTTGAAAGAAAATATGCGCACAACACCAATATGTGTATTGAAGCCTAAACCAGCTTTGGCCTGAATGTGTCAAGTTCAAACGTCTGTTTTTTTTTTGTATTCGATGAGGAGACAGGCATAAGCAAGAAGAGCAGCTTTATGAGGGTGCCATCAGTTTTAATGGAGTCAATGCAGCTCTGTATGGGCACCATGCCGTTAAGTGGTTTCTCCCTCATCCTCACTTGCTCTGACTTAAATCTTCCTGTGTCTGGTATGTCTTTTCTTGGCCAAGCTCTATTACAAGAATTTGAATTTAACATTAGCATTGTTGGTTCTCTGTTTAAAAATATATTTGAGATGTGAGGGATCATATGGTCATAGAATATCATCATGATAATAGTTATTATAATAATTACATAATAAACATAAATGTATGTGAAGCATGTTATTAGACTAAACACAAAAGTTCATCTTATTTCTCAAGTGAAAGATGTATCTCCTTTCTCCAATCTCCCCAAGGTTCCCCCTTCATCCCAGTGGTGTGTTCCATTATGCCTCAATCATAAGTTTTGCAGTCAAACTTGAGCTGTCTGCTTGTTTTTACCAGAGTCTTAACCATTTCAGGTAGTATTACCAAGATCTGACTATACTTAAAAGAAGACTCCCACGTTGAAGTGTTCTACTAAAAACATGGTGCAGAGTTTGTGAAAACAAGTCAGACATTACAGACAGATTCTAATATTTTCAGACAAGCATTTTTAGATCGTAGGACTAGTTGACTGACCTGCTTCTACTCTAACATGGGAAATATGTTATTATTTTAAAAAATCCTGAGAACCACCGTCGCTGCAAAGCACAGTGCAACAGATATGAGTCGCATATGCAATGTAAAAAAAAAAAAAGTCATTTTTGATGCCGCCTAGGTCAGACAACTTTGTGACCAAAGTCTGCATCAGTTGTCGGTCATAGGGAAGAGACCTTAGATGGCAGATGGAAACAGAATCAATCAGGATGCAAATCTGTTTTCATGGTCCAGGTTTCCTCAATAGGTCTCTTTTATGCTATAGGTTAAGCAACTTAACATAACAGCAGACTTTGGCTGCTGAGCATCAAAGCTGAGAGTTTGAATTAATAACAGCACTTATAAATGTGCCCTATATCTGCTGTATTTAATCCATGACTAAGCTTTAGTTCAGTGCAACATATTCAAAATATTTAAAGGCCTTGCAATTTTTTATATATAGACAGCTGAGCGGGGTGCATTCAGAAAGTTTATAAAGAGGGCTAAATTGGGGCCAGTGATAATCTTTGCTTATCAGACCAAAATAAAAACCCAGGCTCGAAGCAGGGCTGTAATACAAAGGTGGCTGGACCAAAACTGAGTGACAGATATTCGACTCACAATATAATGGTCAAATACTGATGCAAACATAAAACACCAAAAGAAAACACCAAATAATTCTGACTAATAAAGATATTTATCCTCTTTCTTAATTTATTATTATTATCAACATACGACTTTCTCATCGGGGGTGTTGGTGAGGGTGACCAAGTCTGAGGTGGTTTACATTTTTTTGTGTCAAATTTACATTTCAAAAGTTATTTTAATTTGTACAAATTTGTAATAATGTGGGCAATTTAATAAATTCAGAACAAAAGATGCTGCTGCAGAAAGAAGGGCTCGATTAAAGTAATTCACTAATCAATAGCTCATTTTACATTTTGACTGATTTATTGCATATTTCCTGAATCGAATGAACCCAGTCCTGTAATATTCTAATACTGTAGACATAGTATTAGTCACAGCCAAGGAAAGAAGATCCTCTCTCCAAAACAAGAGAGATAGATCAGTTCACCTAAGTATTGGAATAACACCTTAGACAAACAATAGAATACACTCATTGCATGCATATATGACTTTAATTACATTTATAAAACATTTATAGCCAGAAAAATTAGGTTTATATTATAGTTTTCTGGCTGCTGTGAGGAAAGCAATATGGATCTGCAAAATTGTGTCCTATTGAGTCAAACACTGAAGAATGCATTTCCAAAGTCTTTGAGCTTAATACTAACACAGGCGAAACACAGACTCTCTGGAGAATTATTTCTAAACTTGAACACATCAATATCTGTTTGAAGAAGCCATCTGCAAACTGTAAAACCCAAAAACTCATTCTCTATTAAAAAAACAAAGACTAATTTAAGGATTTGCTGCCTCCACTGTTGTACAGTGCTGGGACGATAGAATCTCTCAGATTAGATGAACAACAGTTTGTGACTGGAGTGGATAGTTTCATGTGCAAAAAAAGAAAGAAAGAAAAAAAGGAAATTTGGGAATAGTGCTTAAAAAACTTAAAAAGGACTAAGTTGCTGAAGACAGTGCTCTCTTTGAAGCACGCAAAGCTAAAGTTAATGTGAATATCGTATTGGGCTACCGCTGTGCTATTCTTTGAAAAAAATATTGGACATGGATTTAATTTAAGCTCTGAAGCATGGCATGGCATGGCTTTCTTCCTTGAGTAGAAAGGCTTCACTCAGAGAGGCAGTGAGATGAGTGGCTTGTAGCACACTTAGCATCTCCAAAGAGTTTTAAAACAATGGTAGCTGACTGAATTATATTGAATATTATCTTTCAGTTATATTCTCATTGCCTCCATAATATACAGTTCTATATTGCTTCATTTAGAAAAAAATAATTTATTATTTTACTCTATATATTTAGGAGCTTCCCTGAAAAAAATATGACACATTTGATAGAATTGCAATATGTCCTGAGTAGCTGTGTCATTACAGATAAAGCAATGACAACAAAAGCATTTTTCATCATATATTGAAAATTTATGCCATCACTTTTTAAGTTAAATATTAATAAAACCAAGTTACAGAAGCACAAGCAAGTTATTTACAACTTACTCTGAGTAATAGATGTATTTCTTGTTTTGATTCAGAATGTACGTTAAGACTCAGCAAATAGAGAAAATATCCCTAATTTAGTAATCAAAATACAGGTTCAATATTAAGTATTAAATTTGATGACAGAATAGTTTAGCTAAATACTACCTTACTTAGAAAAACTCACAACTTTGGGGGAAAGGTTTGTAGTTCTGAATATAGAAGAATGTGCCAAATGTATTAAATTTGGAAAATAGCTGCAGAAAACTATATACCCAAGCTATCATTTCATCCACTGCAACTGTACACTAAGCAAAGCTTGCATTTATTTTTACATTGTAGAAGGTGATAATTTTTTAACATTTACCATGACCACTGTAGCCCAAGAATAATCTAATTATACTCTTATGCAAAGTGTACTATAAAACGTTTTTATAATAAATATAATAAATAATTAAAGATGCAGAAATAACCCACAAATTTTTGTTCCTCAAAGAAACTGCTCTTACCATGGATCTTTGACGTGTACACACCCCTGCTGAAATTCTTAAAGATAAAGGACAACAATGGTATTACAACAACCTGAGATCTAACGAATGAAAAAGGAAGACAGAATGTGCTTATGGAGGCTGCCAAGACTCTAAGGGGCTACATGAAGCATTCAGCATACAGTTCACTCATTCTGTTTTAAATGTGACAACTATCTTCTATTTTGTCTACCTTTCAGAAAAAAATAGACAAAAAAAGTCAGAAGTATTTTCTTTCAAAGGAAATAATATCTGGCCAAATTCTTCCAGAATTTAATGCAAGAACATCATAGCATCATGGGCTGTGGTTACTTTATATAACTAGAACTTGGATATTTATCAAGGTTGATATTAAAGAGTTATAATACAAATCAGTTTTTACCAAAACCTCTAAATAACTTCTAGAAAGCTGAACATGAAGGACGGTTTCACTTTTTAACTCTGAGTCTCGACACTCATCAAGATCAAAAAAAGAATGGCTTAACAAAAAGATGACTAAGGTTCTGAAATGGCCTAGCCAGACGGCACATAATCTGACAGAAAATCTGTGGGATCAGCTAGGGTGTACAAGACATGTCTTCACAATCTGGTTGATTTCAGGAACTTTTGCAACATAAACTGAGCAAATATTTCCAAATTAAGCTGTGACACGTTGATAGACTCCTACCAGAGAAGACTGAAAGAAAAAAAATTGATCATAATGTGCTCAACCCAAGTTTTAGTTCCAGGTTGGGTACATCTACTGTATGGAACCAGCTAGGTTGTAATATTTTTCCTTACTATTTGATTTGAATTTAACTGTAGAGAATGTATAACTCATTAAAGCTAGAAAGAAATTGTTATGGTCTTATGTTTTTTGTCACAAAATCTTGGTATTGAAAGAGGGGTGTGTGCGCTTTGTAAGACTGCAAATTGTTGCAAGTTGTCTCAAAAGTCGCAATTTCAATATTTGATTAATACACCTGCAACCCGAAAATCTATGTGGAAAAGTAAGCAAAGAACACACATGTGTCACAAAAAGTGACATAATGCAACATTCGCTATTAAATACCGGTGAGGAGCTGTTGACCAGCTTGTCATTTCATAGCTGATAAAAAAGAAAATATACTCAATGCAACTCAATATTTATGAATTGGGTGCGCTATCCCTTGAGAGGCATGAAAAGAGGAGGCAGAGCTTCGCTGGCAGATGTGCTGTGCAGAAAGAACACAGGTGCTGGCCTGCTTAATGAGCAAAGGGAGGCCATGTGGACTAAACTCGCTCATCTGTTGCCATCACGATGATGATGAGTCCATTTTGGGACTCATCATAGGTCAGTTCTGCTCTGTTTAACCTCCTCCAGGACAAAACGCATTTCATAACTAGCCATATGGAGTTGGATTCCCCAAATCCAACCTGTTGGACCACCGTGAAGCCAGGATTGCAGGTAAACTTTCTTGGGGGCTTAATATTGCATCTTTCTCTCAAAACATATAGCTCAGAGTTATAAGTTTATATAAAGCATTTGAGGAGATCATAGGCTCCGGACATTGCATCAAAATCTAAACTACAGCTATGGTTAAAAAAAATTAAGTACAAAGTGCTTTTATTTAGATTTTTTATTCAGGGTAGAATAACTTTGCATCTCGACTCTGATTCCTTTCAAGTGAAAAACAGGTCAAACGAAAATCTATCTAAGGATTACCTGAGAGCTCACCATAGCATTTTGTAATGTTATTTTTTCCAGAGGACCTAGGCATGTACAAGAGGCAGACTCGGGAACTACACAGGATTAACAATCATGTAGAGCTCACAAAGTGTACTTCTCCATGGGATACAATAACGTTGCACTGCACAGAGGGCAGGCAAGAGTAAAAGTGTACATGAGCAGAGCTGTGGCTCTGTATGAAGTGTGCAGACAGTTCTGTGTTAGTCCCTCAGAGGGCCCTGGAAGTAATTACAGAATTCAAAGTGGTGATAGGAAATAGACTCTGTCTCACATTTATAGCTACACTGACCAAAGACCAAAATTTGCAAATAACTTGAATATTCTTTTAGAATCTGAAAAAAGCCCTGTTGTGGGTGGTGTGAACCTATTGTGAAATGTTGTATTGCTTCCTTTTTGCTGTGGTTTGTTGAACATAAATATCTGCAGCGCAGTACTATTTTTTCTGGGATCCCTAAGCAAATGTTAGCTTTCAAACACAAGTTAAAGCAATTTTGTCGATTACCTTACCAAAGAATGTATAAAATTTAGCTTTCAGCATTTTATCATGTTATACCCACAATCTTCTATGAATCAATGAATAAAGATCATTGTGAAGACCAAGTAACAGACTAGAAGAAGTGGGAAAATTCAAAACTCAGGTAAAAGAATTTCTTTCAGGGAAATAATAATTTACAGTATACAATCCAAGTCTCACCTTTAGTCAAGGTCCAGTGAAAATCCAGAGCTTTAGGAAATCCAAGTAAATTTTCATAAATGCACTTCAACCAATCTGACTGAGCTTGTGCTACTTTGAAAAGCAGAATGGGGTAAAATATCAGTCCTCATATGTGCAGCTCTGATAGAGACACAGCCCCAAAACACTAAAGTCTTAAATGCAGAGAAAGATGTTTATACCAAGAATGAATCAGGGAGGTTGAATACAAATGCACATTACAGATAATAAGAGATGTGTTACAGAAAATTCCAAAAACAGACATGAACAGTTTTACAAGGTACTGTATTTCGCTGTGTCCAGACAGTTCCTCTTTGATGTGGTTTGCATGGAAGGGTTGGACACCAAACGCAAAGAAAAAGTAAATAGGTTTCAGAACACAGGCCTAGATGATACATGGGCAATGGACAGATGAAAGGTTTTGGTGCTGAGCTTGTGACAGCATCTGTCTGAGATCACCACTTTGATGGTGGCACCCTATCTTGAGCATCTGTCCCATCCTGCTAACCTCCTGGCATTTCTGTGGAGGAAATAATAAACTCTATCTGTCCCTGGAACATTACTGGCAGCTGTTATTTACCAATGTGTAAAATTTACTTCATTCACTACCATGACCCTTCTAATCTCTAACATCACTGTTCATTTCAATCAGCAATTACACACATCTGAAGTTATGGTACAAGCCTGTAGAAAGCATCATTAGCATTGCTGACATCAGTAGCAAAACTGGATAATCACTGGCCCTTGGTTATTGGAACTTTAGTTATTAATTATCATTATTACAATTAATTTATATAAATTTAAACCAAGAATCAGATAAAAAACACTTTTCAAGGGTGAGATTAGTTATGTCTACATGGATCCATAAATGCATATTCGATACATGATCCTTCAGAAAAATGGTTCCGACCATCAGTGGCGAATAGGGAGCTTGTATAAGACGATAAACAGCAGGTCACTTAGGCCAAAGGAATAAAAGCACCTCTGTGGTTCGCATCCATCTCTACTTTTGACCTCTGAGCAGAACCATGCTATTCGCTACAGATGGTCTGCATGCGCCTCACTGCTCATTGCTAACCAAAGTACCATTGCTGTCACCTTGTTACCTCCAAATCACACACATACAGGTCACAGTCAGCTGACGAGCCAGGGAACTGGCATGTGCCCAAAAGCCCTGGACGTGTCTCAGTGCAGATGGGAAACACTCACAGTGGAATGTGGCTGAGGCGCAAATGCAGTCTTTAACCGTGTGAACAGCTCTATAACCGGAATGATATTTCAGTCTAAAAGACTCTGAAACAGCCCCTTGCCAGTAGGTGTATAATTGGGTTTATATGTATTTTACTTCTTCACAATCCATATTCAATTTGATCTGCGTTAAGTTTACAGGGGTCATTGGACAGGAAAGACTGTTTTATTAAATGACCTAGGCATGTACTCTTTTAAAAATCTTTGTGGAAAAAGTAATTGACATCCCACGGGCATATCAGAGTTTAAAAAATGAGAAAGGTCAACCAAGGAGCGTAACCATCATGTAACCATAATCTCGTGTGTGTGCGTGTGTGTGTGTGTGTGTTTGGGGGGTGGGGGTGTGGGGGGTATTTTTCTGAGATCAACTGAGTGATTAATCATCATCTCACATTCAATCGCACCTTTCCTCAGTGGCTAAAAGACCATTTAAATCACTCTTGCACAATGAGTGTGCTGGCTTAGTTATCAGAAATATTAATAGTGGTTCAAAGCCAGTTATTAATTATCATTATTAAAATCAATAAAATGAATAGTTACAAGGCATCACCAGCTCAGCAGAAACAAATAATTTAGCTCAAATATCGGTCTCAGCTTACTGTTGGTCAATTGTTGGTCAATCTGAAGAAAAAGTAAAAACTACAGGTCGAAGAATGAAGGTTAAAATTCAAACACTGACTTCAGCAAATCACAATAAATAACACAAAATGATTACCGATTACCTCTTCAGAAAGAAGTTTATTATAGGTTATCAAACTCACTGACATCTATTGATTTACAAACACTATAATCTGCTTTTTTAGATGCACTGTCTACAAACTATCTGGTGTGAAGGGAGATGGCTAAAGGTTCTAAAGAATAATAAAAGAATACTCAGAATGGCTGATCCTGGGGGGCTACCAATTAAACTATAGATAAAAAATATTTCAGAGTGGGAATGAGAGTGATTCTGAAATATCTGTCAAAACCCTGTTCTGAAACCTGCCGGGTTTCTCATAGCAATGGATGTCTTTTTCTCAGCAAGTTCATATTCTGCTTACCCGTGAAGATTCCGAATCACCCTCGCTGCTGCTGGTTTGATGTCTTATGTCCCCAGCCTGACTCTGGTCTTCACTATTGTGGCATTAAGATAAATTAAAATGTAGAAAGGAATTTTTTGGAATATAATTAGGATAAGTAGCAATGATGTTACCTTAGAAGTTTACCTCAAACTCCCTCTAATGCCATAGATATTTTTTTCTCAGCCACTAATATTTTCTTATCACCTGTGTGGACCCATGATCCTTTTTTGTTCGTTGTAGCAATGAAGACGATTTTCAAATATATGGAAAGCAGTGAAGTTCTATGCAGAAATAAAGGTTAATTGGGTTTATTCCTAGCATTCCTAGCATGAACTAACTAGCAAGTAACATATGTAACATTAGTATTGTTGTTATTAACCAGCTTGACATAATATATATATTGACAGGTATTAGCTAGACTTAATTTAGCTAACATTACCTGCAGGTAACAGCATAACTCAACTTACATCCTGTTTGACTTCTGATTTTTTCATGCAGGAGTGCAATTAGGTTTTGGATTCTTTAGATAATTTTGATTATGCAGCCATGTCAGTTGAAGTTTTTTTATTAATGTTTATGCTCTATATACTATGTGACGTGGCCAAGAGAAATAAATGGAAATACATTTTGCATGGATTTTATGTTTGTTATATGAAGTCTAGGTATACTTAGCAACTGTTTTTTTAAACCAGATTTTCAGAAATGATCAGCACATGAGTCCACACCAAGCAGTCCTGACATTCTAAAATAACCCAATACACAGAACCAAATACAAACATAAACATGGGAATGGACATGGTAACTTCCTCAGGTATTAAAAATACACTTTTTATGAATAACTCTAAAGGCAATATTATCTTGTTCAACTTTGATCAAAAAAAAAAAAAAACCTTCTAAAAAAGCTTCATTGGTGTCATAATGTTTTGGGGTTTTTTTCTGTTTATTTTTGTAGTCAACACTTTCCTTGATTGGAATAAAAACATATGGTGTTGTTCTCTCTTGGACATCCGTAAACCACTTTTATTCTGTAAGCTAGTACATCCTAATGCTTTATTCATCAAAACACAGAAAACACAGAAAATGCATTGAATAGGTGGACAGTTGCACTCAAGAAACAATTTATGTTGCATTCAAAATAAAAGATCAAGTCTTCCTGTTATTCTTTTTATAGCTCATTGGCAAAAAGCTAATTGTTTCTGTGGTTAGATGCATTTCTGTCTTGGTCAAAGAGATGACAAAATGCATTGCTGCTATAAGATATGTGTACTATAATTACTATTACTGAGCCTGGCTTTGCGGGACTCTGCTAAAAGGGAATCATTTATTTTTACAGTCACCATTTGCTTTCTCTGTATCAGTAGGGGAGCAAAGTCAATCAGCTGGGCTTCCTTGAAAAAATAACTCACTCTGACTGCATTGTGATATTATTTAATGGAAATGTTTGCTCTAAACTTAGACCCATTTGACCTGTAGAGTTTTATGACTTTACATATGTTATTGTGAATGGATTTGGAGAGCTGCCAGTTATACTTTCTTTTTTTGTGTGTGTGTGAAACTGTCCCTTGTAAAAATATGTAGTAGAGTTAAGTTAGGCTAATCTAAATGAATAATTGTGAAATGTAAACACATAAATTGGAGCGATGTTCGCTATGGAGATTCTAGTGAATTCATACAATATATTGTCTTTGTAGTAAGTGAGAAATGCCCAACAATCGATTTTTCCAGAAATACAAAGTGATCTGACTTTAACTGAAGTATATGCAACAACTATGTAAAATCATTGTGGCGCTTTCTTTTTTTCATAATATTTGCTTATTTAACTTTAAGGAACAGTCACATTTAGGTTACCTTTTTGCAAATAGAGAATACTCCAGCTTCAATTTTACTGAAGAATTTTTTTGGCTTACAAAACACTGCCTCTTTGCCGAGTTCTTAGTCCCCATTTTATAAAGGCTTGTCAACAGATTTAAGGAAGACTCAAGAACCAAATGTAAATACGTGTCAACTAACAGTCCAGGACAACTGCAATAATTATCCCTTAGTGTAAGACTAGAGCAGAAAGTAAGACAGAAACAAACATGAAATATAAAAGCATGCAAAGAAGTTGGTTGAAATAGCACAAAAACCCAAAATGATAGCAATATTATAACACTAAATAGGGGGGTAAACACTAAAGAAATTCCGCAATTTAATGCATAGCATAAAATACACTGCAACATCCCTCCCCAGTCAGTTATCTTCCATAGTGCAATTATACTTTATTATTGCTGAAGGCAAACACAAAAACAGATCGTATATGAAAAAATGCATTCAAATTCAAGTGAGCTTCACATTTTAGGACTCATGAATCTAAATCTCAGTTGATTCTCCCTGTGAATAACATCAACTTCTCAACAAAGGTTCCAAAACGTCCATACAACCTAGCCTAGTACCCTGCAGTGTTTTTTATTAGGGTAGTCACAGCATTGTTGACAAAGTGAAACAAGGAGAGATACATAGCTGGGAGATGTTTGCTCACAAACAAGCACAAAGCAGTACAAACTGCATTGAGCCTTGAGTACAATAAACCCTATAAAATCTGTCACAAGAAAAGACTCAGAAATGTAAAGTTCTCTCCTTGTAGAACTGATAATTAATAAATGCGCATAAATGTTGGTATGTTAGTTTGGAAGAAAAACAGTAAATTATATCATCAATATCTTTTATTATGGAACACTTTACTTTATATTCTTACATCAAAAGTGCTTGATGTGATTTTGTTTTTTCATTTTCGACATTATTCTAAGGGTTCTGTATATGTTAATATCAATGTTTAAAATCAAGACTCAAGGACTTTTGTGTGTGTAGTGCACACTTCAGCAAGGACGATTACATTCCAAACAAACAGAAAAGAACAGAAACAAAGAATTTTAAAGAGCTCTGTTGTACTAGTTTTATCTTCTAACTACTTTTATACCGCCTACTACCTCATCATGTTGAAGCTAACATGTTTACAGTGAAATTTTGCTAAATGGGGTAAAGATAGCATGGAGTAAAACCATTGTCAATCGGCTAGTGATGTGTTCAGCAAATTGGCTAAGGTCATCCCATGAAATATATGAAAACAGTATATAGGGATCAGAGGTTGTGGCAGACATTTTTTTTGGACCTTCATGGGGATTTAGCTGTTGATCTGTGGCAGAATCAGTGCTTCACTCCCGCACTGGAGACTGTAATTAATTGATCACTTTAGACAAAATGTTTTAACATGAGGAAACATTTCTCCTATTGTAGCAACCACAATTCGAAGACCCTCAGAACAATCTGGTTCCTGACCTGTAATCTACCGGAGGAAAGCATGCAGTTAAAGCAGCAGCAAGCGCCTCGCGACACATGTCTTTGTTGCACATCAGGCTCTTTGGAGTGCGTCTAACCGGGCACACTGAGATGGAAGGAGTGGCGATCTATCCAGGGTGTGTGACGCCCGTTGACTGCTGAAGATGGGCAACAGACCCCCGCAATCCTTCAAGGAAAAGCGGAATATATAATGGATGGTATTTGTGTACCCAGACTCTGTGATTTGAGTTGAGAAAAAGAAAAATCTGCACATTTCTTAAAGCAGTCAGAGGGAGGAGTAAATACTAATCTTTAAAAAATACAGACAGCCTTTAGATTTTTATGTTACCCTTCTAAAAAAACTGGTCAAATACGGAAAACATTCAGTTAACACGACCCCTTATAGGGAGATAGGTACAAGCTGCTCAGAAAGCTATTTGAAACACAATTGAGCTTTTGTCTTGCAAGCTAAAATATTGATTTCATGTTTACGAAGGTATGCTCTTCTGCACCTCACCTGAACTTCAGCTTGGAGCACTTCTGTCCCATCATTCTTGTTCTGCCCATTCTAGCTCCTTCTGCTGAAGCTCGGCATATGTATACTCTGGTTCATAAGTGTATCCCTTAGGTGTTGTGCTAAAGAGTTTCTTCATAATCTGTTCCATCTGGCATTGTGCTAAAATGAGTTTCATCATCAGATGTTCTGAAGTCAAACACATTGTCGGCTAGTTGAGCGTACTCTCACATCAGTCAGGCGGCAGCAGAGTAACACACATAAAGTAAGTCATCAACCCGGATGTTAGTAACATCCAGGTTCAAACAATAATCAACTTACCAAGTTTTGGTGATTCACTCAAAGACATAGAAGAATGATGTGCATACTGTTTACATTATTAACAGCGTCCTCCCTGACATTCATCCACGTGGAGGACACGTGGCAGTGGAGCATGCGCATAAGGTTCGAGATACCTGCATCTTTTCACTTTCAGATGTTTGCTTTAGTGTGTACTTGCAAGTGCATTTGTTAATGTCAACACAGCACAGTGGGTGAGGCTCATTGTCTTTGAAGACGTCAGAGAGAGATGAAAGGCCTTTCTCTCACTGATGCTCCCTCTCCTTGTTATTCTGCTCTACCTTTTTCTACCTGCATAATCCAATGACTGCTGCGCTCTCAGTCCCCTTTCTCCTCTTTTATCCACTCATATTGTTGTGTTGACATTCATAGTCCACAACATTCCCAGCTTTAGTGGAAAATGGATTTTTATGTAAAGGGAGGCCTAAAGCACTTCTGCCATGTTAAATGTCCCACAGGGTTTGTGAATGGATTGATATTTTCTTTGACTAGTTACAAAGGAGATTCACACACATGACAAATACATTCAAGCACTAGAGGAGATTATCTTCTGGCTTTCCATGCAGACCCTTAAATCCACATTCAGCTCAAAAGATAATGACTGCTTTCAGAGCAGTTGTTTATTATACCACTTCTCCACATGCATATTTAGGTATTTAACAGAAGCTAATAAATAATGAGAAACATAATATGGTAAGAATTAATATTATGTAAAACTGTACCATACATATTTAGGATGTATTGACTTGTTTATCAATTTGATTAAACTGAACTGTATGTCTGTTGACTTGAAGCTTAATGTGGTAATACTGAATTGTAACTGTATGAAATTTGACCTAATTAAGGGTTTGGGTTGAATTAACTCAAAATGCTACTTTTTAAAGCCTGCTAAGATAACGTAAGTTGAAGCCATACAATTAAAAGTAAATAGATAAAATTGTATATTCTTTGTGATGCTACTTTTCATTTTGTGTCTGTGGTATGTGTTGAATACATGGAATAGTCTAGTAGTGTCTTGCAAAAGTATCCATTCCCCTTTAAACTTTTCCACTTATCATGGTATTACAAAACACTGAATGCATTTTCTGAAGGATTTTATGTAGACCAAAACAGACCTGCACAAAATAGTAAGGTAGTGAGAAAACGATACATTTACTAGCTTTTTTTAAGTTTAATGAACAAAGATCTCAAAAGTATGACATGGATATGCATCTAGCTGATCTAAGATGTGCTTAGGGTGATGTGCCTATCTTCAACAATATATGCAACTGGTGATAACAGCTATTATCAGATGCATTGCATTAGTCAATCATGTCTGTTTTATGTAAAAAAAAAGAAGTTTATATGCTAAAAACGTGAGGTGGAAAATTATGTTTGCTATGTCTGAATGTATTCTTAAACCCACAGCTCACAGTATTTGAACTGGTTATCATTGCTAAGTAATGTTTAAATCATTACACTGGAGCTTAACAAGTACTTTCCAGCCCCTACTCTCACCAAATCCAAAAAAGATAAGTCCGCAGCTCAATTACTGACAGTAAAGATGCATTGGTCCATAAGAGTAAAAGAGTAAGAGGGTGACAAAAGGCTTTCCTCCTCAGTCCCAGTCCAACTTCAGGCTTAGCTCCTAATATTTATCTGTGGGAGCGTGAATGTCAGAGCTGAGAACAGATTAGTACTTTCTTAATATTTACCTGAATTAATTCAGAACCATCTGCAACTTAAGAAGTCATTAGTCTGCTTAGGTATTGAAGTAGCTTGAGTATTATTTAATTCATTTTGCTTTTATGTGTGTTTTCCACTGTTTTAAATTAAAAATCCACTCCAAATAGAGATTTTCCTGTGTTTCTTCCAACTTACTTAATTGTTTATCTTTCTTATTTACTGGACAAGAATGGAAAACCTTTGTGTCACTACATTTGCAATGTTGCATTATCAACAATATTACAACAACATTATTTTGAGCTAAGTGGGTGGAGAAAATGGGAAAAAACAAGGAATGACAATCTTCTGTGTGATTTTTACATAGACCTAAGCCATCTTAGAGTATACAGATAAAAAAGTGAAAGAAGCAATGTTAAACCTTATAAATAACATTTTCAAATAAAATGTTTCATTAAGTATATTTATACATATTTCATAGATAATATAATAATATACAGTATGTTACATATAGAGTGTGGACCATATTTAATGTGTAAAAAGATTAAAAATAATTTAATCTTTAATAACACATATCTTAATTTCATAAAACAAATATTCAGACAATTTTTAGATGATTTATTCAGTTAGGGGAGGGGGTAGCATAAGAAATATTTATCTTTAGCTCAACCCATAGGTTTTTACACACGACTTATGTCTGGGGACTGATGATCATTGAAGAAGCTTGACATTTCTGGTGAATTATTGCTGTGGTAGAACCAACCACCATTTCATTTAAAATATCCAAATGTGTCAAAGAGTTAATGATGGCAAGAACTCGGACATAGTTCTTATGTACTTTAGAGACATGCTCTACAGAACATACACTTAACATAGGGCTTTGGATGCTTTTCCACATATTCATCCAGTATTTCACACCAACCACATCTGGAGTCTTAGTTGCCAAGACTAATATATGCAATTCTTATTTTACACCAACATATGGTTTCAATCAAGGTACAAGCAGAGTTTAATTAACTCTGCATGATATACTCACAGACAACTGTTTGGCATGTACATAATATGAGTAGTGAGCTTTAGAGATTGTTTAACCTTATCATCTTGGTCACCTGGCAGTCCTACAGCATCATAGAAAATCCTCCACATGTAACAGTTTGCATTAAGTGCTTTAAAGAAAAACACTTCAGCAATTTTTTTTAAGGGAATGTTAGGGGTACCAATACTTATGGAACAAGTGATTTAGTTAAAAACGAAATGCTTATCTTGATGTAGAATTTGAATAAATATACAACAATTTAACTATTCTGAAAATGAACTACTCAGCACTACTAGTCGGTTCAGGGATTTCCTTTTTCTCTCTGCCTTACTTTATATACTTACTTAAAGTGCAGTTTTCAGGTTAAATATTTGCTAGTATGCATTCAAAATGTTGTACAAATGTGTACTGAGGTCACCGCAAATAACTGCAAATATTTCAATTAAAAAGTTTCATAATCTAAACCTCTGATGTGGGGGGGGTCATATTGCTGTGAGCTGGCTGCTCAGTTTCTAGTTATGAGATCCTGCGGTTGGGTTATCAAAAGTCAGTGTGTTCATTAGCTTTGGTATTTGAAAAATTTTAAAACGCTAATTTACTGTTTGTTGCTATACAAACACCAGCCTATTGGGACACGGTGCCTAATGGCTTCCAAATAACTAAATTGAACTGGTAAAATTTGTGCATCGGCTATGGAAAAACCCTTGAAATTTATGGCACTTACTTCTTTATGGCGCTTACCTACTTGACCAGAGGATTAAAATACCAGCAATGTGACAGAGTTTATGCCGAAGCAAAGACCAGGTTAAACCAGACAGTGTGCTCCAGTGGTTACAGCTTCTTGGGACTGCTGTCCGTGGCTGCAGTGTTGCCAACTTAGCGACTTTGTCGCTAGATTTAGCGACTTTTCAGACCCCTATAGCGACTTTTTTTCAAAAAAGCGACTAGCGACAAATCTAGCGACTTTTTCTGGTGTTATTGGAGACTTATCTGGTGTTTTG
The DNA here is from genome assembly GCA_028564705.1 of Apricaphanius iberus. Lineage (NCBI taxonomy): Eukaryota > Metazoa > Chordata > Actinopteri > Cyprinodontiformes > Aphaniidae > Apricaphanius > Apricaphanius iberus. Next base: position 2,021,709 of record JAPXFQ010002988.1, read on the forward strand.
GAGACTCTGGCGTGAAGCACGTATTGTTCTGCAGTTACTGTCCTCAACGTGAGCCCCTCCCCCGTCCCAAAGCACTTACAGGCGGCCAGTCTCACAGTAGCCTTGCGCAGCAGTCCCATCTACAGTCTATGGGCGGAGCAGAGAGAGAGAGAGAGGAGACCCTCACCACTCGGCGTCCGGACTGCAAATGAAATGCGCTTGCGCAAAAGAAAGCCGCCGCTGGCTTGCAGAGCGGGATTTAAATGTACAACGTTTCTTCGCTGTGACGCTGTCACACAAATAAATCACTGCATTTGACTCACACAACCTCAGCAGCTCAGTCACTTATTCACCTCGTCCACTGTGTGTGTAGCCTACCTCTCTGTGACATAAGATCTTGCTAGCTAGCTCAGCTAAAAAAAAAAAACCTTAAAAAAAAAACAACTTAAAAAAAAAAACCTAAGTAACTCTGCCAGAGTGTGTCTTTTGGGTCACTTTGCCGGTCCCAAGCCCGGATAAAGGAGGAGGGTTGGTTGTAGAGCTAGCAATTTCACCCTACAGAACAATCTTTTGATTAAATTTGCTGTTATAACATTTAACAATACAGGACAAAACTGATGTGTGTAATGTGGATCTAGACAAAGCATTAAAATCATTAAATGTTGTTAATGTTGAAATTATTTTTGTACATTTGTAGTTCTAAACATATTTAGGGTGTTTTTACTCACTTTTGTCTCTCCCACGACGTTATTCCTCTCTCCTGCAGCGTCCGTTACAGTTATTTGCAAATTGCCAATTATGCAAATTAGGTGATGACGTCATTTAGCGACTTCTAGCGACTTTTGGGACAGCCAATAGCTACTTTCCTTACTGAGGAGTTGGCAACACTGCGTGGCTGCTTCTGAAACTGCAGCACCCGGCTGGGAGACACAACTGCGATCGATCAGAAGCTCAGCTCTATGAAGACAGAATCTCAATTTTGTTATTCTTGTTGGCTAATTACCAATTTTGTTGAAAAACTGTTTTCAAAGATTAGTTATCAACGTGATATGTGGGCTGTAAAAGAAACAGTTACACTAACTTGTAGCACTGAGGCTAAGCGTTAGCTTCGGTTAGCATTGGTTTGATTTGGGCTTTGTTTCCCTGGTCTCTCCCTCATCTCTCAGTTATCTGGGGCAGGCAGTAGGCTCATAGCTGTATGGCTGTGCTTCATCCTATGCACAGTTTTGAAAGATTGCTATCCAAGATCTGAATTAATGTGATATCTGGGTTGTAAAAGACACAGTAAAGCTAGCTTGTAGCACTGATGCTAATAGTGCTAGCGTATTGGGGCGGGTAGTAGGCCCATTGTTGTATGGTTGTGGTCCATCATATATGTAGCTGTAAATGTTTAAAACTTAGTCTGTGTCAAGGTCGGCATTAAAATCCATAGTTTTCTATTGATCGAGCTGACAGGACTCTTCTCCCCCATGACACTTCCGGCCTATTATTCTCACAAAAATTACTCTAAAAGCAAAAATAATGTATATAATAGTACATTTTTATTCAAAAACAGTTCTTAATATATTTCTCTAAATTATGGTTTAAACCTGCAGCCCACACGTTAACTTGTGAAAGGCATTGCTGCACTGGCCATCCGGCAATGAGAAATATAAGGCATGAAAGGCTTATTCAACAATTTGCATATTAATATCTTGCATCATTTCAATTCTTCTTCTTTTTTTTTCTGGCCACCAATTCCATGTCTCCTAGGCTTTTTACCCATTTAGCTAAGTGGTGCTCACTAAAATTAACTTTAAATTTAGATTTAGATGTCAAGGGTTTGGGAGCATTCTGAAACTACCTTCTTGCAAGGATAACATTTAAAATAATAATTTTCATGTCAGAAGTAGCTAAGATTTGTAAGACTAAAATTGATGATTAGTGATCCTGATACTCATGTATGGAATTGTTATAAAGGTATATAATTTAAGGTGAGTCTGATCACAAGGCAAAGCATGCCTATTTGTTTTGCACCGTTCATACACAACATCATTCTAGCAGCCTTGATGAAAAAATTAGGGAACAAAGATGAAGGAGATTATATTTAACCTGGATGATGAATACACTTTTATTCTAATCTAATTTACTTAAATTAGAATAAAAATCTAGTTTTTCTGAGTTCCGGTCGACAAGAAATCTGTTATTCTGCAAATTGATTTACAATGGTCGGATGCTCCTTCTCGTTAAGATATCTAAACACTAAATTTGATCAGTATTGGCCAAAGGTTAAAATCCTTTCTGAAGTAGAAAAATATTATCTTCTCGTCTGTGTTAAGATTACTTTTTCTCACTGTTAATTTTTTTAATATTATGGTTGTATAATAAACCTACCCACCAAAAGGTAAATGCTTTTCTCATTTTCAATGTATTTAGATACGATTTTTACCATAAGGTAACTTTATAGGCATAAAAACACCATAAGAGGGAAGTATTACTTTCTAAAGCAGCAACATATTATTTCCTATGCTGTCGTTATTTGAGAACTATTGATAAATCAGTAAAAAAAACACAGCAGCAGCTGCTAATATCAAAGCAAAATCAGTGCAGTGATGGATTACAGCTGACTAAACAACTAAAAGGCCAATACATGTTTGTCACAAAACACCTGTAGCAGAACAAAAACCATGCTAGTAAAGCAATTTGTACCCAGTCGCACACTGAGATTCTTTTTCCTGTTTTATTCAACACTGGATCTCTTCAACTGATCCGGCAGCAACACATCTCAGTCACGTCTCACTGCTGTGGAATAAAAGGTTTGAGATGGAGAAAGCCATCCATCGAAAAGGTTTGCAAGCAGGAACAAATTAGGGAAAGGGGCTCAGCTAAAGGAGAGGAGACTAGGAGTGGTGCAATAGCGTTGATATTTTCTCTGTTGTGACCCAGTCCAATGAGAACAACTGTCCACTGATGTGACCACACATAACTGGTGTGGGACAATTACCTTCCACCTTACAACCTGCTTTATTACAATCACAAGCCCTGCCTGTGACTCCCCCAGGTTATCCTTTTGTGATCCATCCTGTATTTAGCAGGTAATTGGTTATGATGATGTGGCAGCCAGAGTAAGCATCCTATCAGAGTGTGTAATCATTGCTGGTTTGCAGATATTCATTGTGACTTTTTAGCGTTACCATTTTCATTTAAGGCAGGGCAAGCTGGGCTCATTTTTAAGAAAATTCTCATTTCAATTAATGTCAAAGTGCTTAATCTATAATCAGATATGACTGTCTGAGGGCTGTGTGCCATTCTAATTATGTCTCAGTGGGAGCTGTGGCCCTGGAGGAAAACCAGGTCTCCAAGGTCAGGCTACAATAAACGACTTCTGCCTGCTTTCCTCTGTCCTACAGAGCAATCTTTGCTTCAAGCCAAGTGATTTTATTATCAGTCACCTAATTAAGAAAGCATACTTTTCATTGGCAAGGTAATGATTGTGAAGGGTTTTATTGCCTTTAAGCAAATTTACAACACAAATTAAGCTATACCCTTTGAACCTTTCTGCTTTACTACATTAACTTAAATTTGAATGCTTTTTTACTTTTGTGATGAGCTAACTCAAAATTGTGCACAAATTGTCAAATACAAAGAAAATTTGTATGTCCCTACTAGTGTATATTTTGCCAAGGTTTTTCCGAGTCAGAATTGATGGAGCGCACATGTGAAAAACAATATTTAAGTCTTCCTCAAGTTCTCAACTTCCTTTTGATCTGGCCCTTTAATGAGATTTAATACCATCACAATAATATGCTCTGACTCTAAACATTCCACTATTGCACTTCTGTTTTTCAGCTAAGCCACCATTGCCATATTGCAAAGTATTTAGCTTCCCTTTACCGGTTTTCTTTCAGGTTTGGCTTTAAAGGTATTTAGCTTTAGCCAGGTTTCTTAGGGTTTTTTTTGTTATTTCTGGGTGATGTTTGGCATTAAAATTCTTCCACACATTGCTTTTTGAATGAAGCCCAAAAATGGTCAGTATGTATTGTTTTGTTTTCAGGAGTGACTTGATGCAACAACTGCAAGTTTGGTGGCCTATATATGATTTTTCTGTGCACAGTAGCTGTTTTTGGACTAACCCAAACCTCAATCCACTCATTGTGAAGTTCCTAAAAATTCTAAAAAGGATTTTGCTGCCTCTCAAGACTTTGATTTTCTGTGGTTGTTAAAATTACAAGAACTAAAGGCTTAAAATATTTGAATCTATTGCCTCTTTTCAAAGACAATTAATGCTGGCAACAGTGAGCCTTAATTGGTAATTCCTAAGTGGTCAGCCTGTTGCAGGGAATATGCTGCAATCAGTTGATTTTCTCAAAAGATTACACCATGCTTGTCTATTTTTACCTGTTTTTTATTATACCCTGGTGGAGTGGTGTGTGTGTGTGTGTGTGTCAGTTGTATTTTATTATTTATCTTAAACAACTATGTATAAAAGTGAAATTAAACGATTGCACTTAATAAAGAAATGATTGCTGCAGGAATGATAACCCATTTGTTCGTATTTAAATAGTGCGATTGCTGTAGAGGTTATTGTCATGGGCTTTTGGCTTTTTTGTCTTGGTTAGATGACTTCTCATGTGTGTCGAAATGTTGTTCTGGATGCTGAATCCGTGTTCTGCTCCCGCACTGGAAACTGTAATTAAGCAACTCAACAGCAATCCTTATAACTGGGGAAACATTTCTCCAATTAAATCGATCAGACTTTTTGCGAGCTACTCCAAAAGGTGTCTGTCCTTCACAGCCCTTTTGAAATGCCTAGTGATCTGCACATTCAACACATCATCATAACATCACCCTCCATTGCCACAAGGCATAGTGGCTTCATGGATAAGACCAGCGTTTCAGCAAGATTGTGGTAATATTACTACCAAACTTGCCAGCACATATGCCGCAAAATTCCCACAACACCATGCTGCCATGGTGTTTTCATGACATGCATGCATTCTGAAACACCATGCCAGGAATTTTACCATAATATGCCGGCATAGTGTGTATAGAAAAGAGGCTTATTTGTAATTAATCTATACAACAGGGCTTTTACTTTAACAAATGAGAAACAAAAAAATTAGCTTTTCAGAATATTACATTTATTGAAAAAGTACTTAGTATTTAGATATAAATAAATGTACAAGATATATTTTATAAATTTGGGTTTCAAGTCTAATTATAGTCGTTTGGTATTTTGTAAATGTAAAAGTTTTGTTTTGGGTTTTTTTCCTTCTCAGAGCTCATCCGGTCCTGTCTATTTAATCTTTTTGTACTTTTGCAGTTTGGTTGTTTTGTACTTGACTTTTTCAGTCATGAAAAAAGAGACATCTACAAAACAGTATTTCTCACTATCCATGGCCCAACTCGCAGCTGCCATTTGCACATGGCTTTGACAACCAGTGATTCAAGGTGATTTTCTATAATTTCCTCATACTCTACTTTAGTAAAATGTGTTTCTGTGACATGAATGAATCAAATCTACCAATGGAAGGTTGCTTAGTGTTGTTTTGGAATTATCAGAGATAATTATTATAATATCATTTTTCAAAACTCAACTGATCCATACCAGGCTTAGAACCACAATTAGTAGAGGTGAATATTGCTATAAAATGTTAAGAAAATAAAATACAACTTAATAAAAATGTTCATTAAATTGGTACAGTACCTTTTTACAATTCTTTTTTTAAGTAAAGATTAATATATTAAGGGTACAGTATGTAATATTGATATATTGAGGTCAAATTTGAGTACTGCAGTCCATGAAGAAAAAAAATGCAGTTCGCTCTCAGGAGCAGAACAGATATTGTAAACAATAAGTATGTCCTTTAGCAGAGTTTTAAAAAAACAAAAACTAACAAAAACCAAGCCAGCTGAGATCAAAATCTGTTTCAATGTAACCTTCTTTCCAACTTGTTTGGGGCATTTGACTGTTGTGTGATTAATTCACAGTAACATTCTTAGCTACATATTGAACCTTTAATTTGCTATTGTTCAGTGTAATATTTTTATAGGGATAAAATGAAACTAGGTTGTAATGTTTTTACACTAATTATGCATTTAGAACAATGGTTAGAAAAACACAACTAACAATTTATTTCAACTCAATTCCCACATGTGTTTTTGGAACGATTTTAATCTCTGTTCATTGTTTTTCAGTTTATTGTGAGAAAACCACTGTAACCATGCAGGCAGCTTACAGGTATCAGCATAGTGGTTGGGGTAACTGGAAGACACTGAAGAATCAGGTCCCATCTGAATTCATTTTCTTTACATTTTTACTCACTAGAACATGTCTGAAAATAGATTTAGAACTGCAGTCTCTAGTGTCACTAGTCTTTCTTACTCTCTCTCTCACTCTCTCTCTCGCTCTCTCTCTCTATATATATGTATATATATATATATATATATATATATATATATATATATATATATATGTATATATATATATATATATATATATATATGCATAGCTTGTTTAAAAAAAGGTAGTCGAATCCTTAACTACACAAGTGATGCACCACGACCACAAAGCTGTAAGCCTGTTTGTACGCACTAATGTCAGTGTTGTGGTTCGAGTGGCCCACGGCTATAGAGTTATGGTATGGGCAGGTGCCATTGTTCTGCCATTGATCCACGAATGATAATACATGGTCCCATGTTGTAAGGATCCACCTAAAAGCTTAAAACATCCCAATTCTTGCTTGGCCAGCATACTGACTGGACAGGACACCCATTGAGCATGTTTGGGATGCACTGGATCGACATATATGATAGCGAGCCAGTTCCTGGCAATATTCAGTAACTTCGCACCACCATTAAAGGGGATTGGACCAACATTTCACAGGACACAATCAAAAGATGATGAACTCTATGCTACTGGGATGTGTTGCACTGTGTGAGGCAGTCCCTGAGGCAAACGGTGGCCAAATGGTGATACAAACAGTGGCCACACCAGATGCTGACTGGTTTTCTGGTCCCGCTCCCACCTCTGCTCTCCAACCATAAAGCAAAACTTCACATTTCAGTCTCCTCATGCCCCGTTTGCACTAGGGCCAGGACAGTACAGTATGGAACGGGTGAGTTGTGTTACCAATACCATCTCAAAAGAACTGTAGAGGGCGAGGACGTGGGCGGGCTTAGTTTAACAAAAGCTCCAGAAATATGCAGTCACAACAAAGCTCCAGCCAAAAGCATCTTTCTTCTGTTCGTGAAGATGAAATTTTTGGAAAACAGAGATTTTTTTTCAACCAGTGTACTAGACTTCCATAGCTCAGAGTGATGTCAATGTAGCCATTTTGTTTTACAACGATACTTTTGTAGCCTATTTTTAGTTTCACATTAAATTCAAGTCAGCTCCAGGACAGGATGATTGAAACAAAAGCAGGTTTTTGAAGAAAAAAAATATATCACTTACTGTTATTTCTTACGGAAAGAAATCAGGTAGGACATTTTTTTATTAAAACCTGAAATCAGATTTGATATGACAAAAATCAGAGATATCATTTTTAAGCCATATCGCCCAGCCCTACCTCCAAGTGTTTCAGTAAATATTTATCCTCTATTCTGTATCTATAGCTGTATGAGAACTAGTGAGTTACTTAGTAGGGAAAATGCAATGTGTGGTTCTTTGTGATGAGGAAATCTGAGTAAATAGATGGTCGCCTGCTAACTGTTGCCTCGGAGTCTGAGTGGGATCACTGTAAACGTAGAAGAACAAAGTCATTGCAATCCTCTTTTGAATTTCCATGTTCAAGGTTGTAGTGTAATTTCGATCGATTTCGATTCAAAATCGACATGAACGTGCCACCCTGTATATATATATATATATATATATATATATATATATATATATATATATATATATATATATATATATGTCCTTAGTTCTCTCTCATTTTTTTCCTCCATCAACTTTCCTTACCCAACAGGGTGCTGATTTTTCCATGAACCCCTCCACCCAGTTTACATCCTCTAGAGGCTGTTTTCACTATTAATAGCACAGCAACATAAGGAAAGAAGGAAAGCCAGAAAGGGAGTGAGACAAAGTAAAAATCGCTGAGAGCAGGAGAGAGGAAGAAAAGAACTGCTAATGGTTTTGAGACACAGATGTGTATGTCTGTTTCAGGGTAGGTAGCAATCAACCGTCTACATGCCCTAGATCCTGTTATTACAAAGAGCTAAGCTTCATCCCACTCACTCAACCCCTAAAGGCAGTCTGCTCCATGGCACTCCCTTTTTAATGAACCTGTGTGGGTTTAACAATGTGCACAATGGGGTTTAAAATCTAGGCATTCCCTGTGGACATTGTGGTTTACTAACAGCAACAGCTCACATTTCTTAAAAATCACACTATAAGCTTGGATTTGCGTATTTTTTTAGTTATAAAATACTCACGAAGAACATTACAGAGAAAACTTTGAAGGATTTCAACAACATCACCCTTCAAGAGGAAAATGCTTAATATACAAAGCTAAGAGCTAATTGGTACCAACACAGTTTTTTTTAAATTATTATTACTTTGGTATTTGTGTCTTATTTTAAATAAAATTATTTGGCTGTTATCTAAGGATGATAGATGAAGCATCTCTATCGCCATCTACTGTAATATTTGTTTACAATAGACAAAGTACTTGGAGAGTAAAAAAACCTCTGCAGGTGCAAAGAGCATATTTATGAAGGAGCAGACAACAGAAACAGTGGAAACAGCAGACAGCAGAAACAGCTCAGAATGGACTCTTTCAATCACTTGGACATGGATCAAGACTGTGAGAGTCTGCATCACTTCCATCTTGAGTTTTCTTTGTAAAAAAAAACACAAAAAACAAGACACAAATAAGTGGTTGCTAAGGAGCATGAATCTGATCGGCTAGGAAGTGGCGAAAGGGGTCATTATTCTTCCACTTAGGCCCTTGAGGGGCACATTGCTTGAAGAGAACACGGATATATCTGAAGGGACAATAAGTTGCACCACTGAAAAAAATAAAAACAACTCAGGAATAAGGGCTCTTTATCTGAGATTGCAATCACTGAATTGCACTGCTTCAGGCGCAATGGATGGCATATCTATCATGATAAGAATGCAAGAAAAGGGTCACATAAACTGAGTCAGAGGTTTTCACATGGAGTGAAAAGAATGTGATAAAAACAAAGTGGAAAAAAAGAACAGTGTCAATATTTTTCTTAAAAATACATACTTAAACTCCACAGTGTAATTATTTTACAAAATTTAAAGGAGTCAACAACCAGAGTTTCTTAATTGAGTAAATAATTTGTCTACTATATTTTATTTTTGATATTCTGTTTTCGATATAATCATTTCTTATGGTTCCTGCAGATATAGGCATTTTGTACATATTTTTAAACATCCACAATCTAGTGTTGCATGCTGCACCTATTTATTTTGTTTAAAATAAAAATATTAAGAGGCATGTTTTCTGAAAATATTTTTGTTGCATTTTTTCCTTTGACATTCTCAAAGCAGAAATCAGTAATTCTGAATTCCCAGTCCACAATTCATCATGCAGACAGCAAAATAAATGACAACCCTTTTACTGTTGTATCATTATTTTTAAATAAATTGTTTGTACAAGAAATCTACCTTTTATTATTATTATTATTATTATTATTATTATTATTATTATTATTATTATTATTATTATTATTATCACACTGTCAGGGTGTGTGTGTGTGTGTGTGTGTGTGTGTGTGTGTGTGTGTTTTTACCTCTTCTCTACAGAAGCTGCAGCCTGTTGTCCGGGTCCAGCTGATCGCACTCAGCCTAATCAGGGTGCAGCAGTCTTAAGCGGAGCGCCTACCTGGAGCAGACGCCAGATCGTTCTCTTCGTTAGAAGGGCGTTGATCGCCTTCCAGGATCCGTTGGCCGGTTGTCTCCTCGTCTCTCCAGGTTCCTCCGCCGGCTGATCGCTGAGTCAGCGTCGGTTTGTCCCTCCTGCTGAGGTCCGCCTGTCCACCCTCCATCCTCCCCGGGATCGCTGCGTTCTGGGCAGTTGTTTATCCAGGTTTACTGGTAGACCAGGCATGCACGCCCTTTGTCCTCAATCCCAAGCGGAGAGCAAGCCCTACGGATTCCCCAAGTAAGCCTCATTGCATTTGAGCTTCTCTCCACGTCACGTGACTCTGCTCACCTTTGTCTCCTCTCATCCCCAGTCGCTGCCCTCTTCCAAGTTCGTGTAGGCTCCTCCTGAGTTTTATGAATGGTCTCCCGGCTGTCTTCCTTGGCAACTAAACAATAAATTGTTTTTTTCATTTCAACCCCCTGAGTTGCTGTCCGTTTGTGTGTCTGCACTAGAGTCCTGGTTCTGGAAACATGACAGAACGATCTGGCCCAAACGGACTCTGCGACACACCTACGTTCAGCGGTCTCCGAGCAGGGCGTGCTTCTGGGCCGTCATGAGGCAGCTTTACAAAGCATGCAGCAGCAGCAGACCGCGCTTCTCCAGAGTTTCCACGAACTTACCAGGGTTATCCACGACCTAAGTTCCAAGCTCACTATCCCGGGGTCTGCCTCATCAGCTGCCGCTGATCCGCCTCCCACATCCGCCTTCCGCGAGGTTGTCTCTCCCCCTCCAGAGCCCTTCTCTGGGGAGCTGTCAAAGAGCCGGGGCTTTCTGCTACAGTGCTCGCTGGCGTTCGAGCGTTCCCCTCGCACCTTTCGAGATGACGCCAGTAAGATCTCCTATATGGTTGCCTTATTCAGAGACAGAGCTCTTCAATGGGCTCAGGCTCGTTATGACCTAGACTCTCTCGGCAGCTGTTCTTATGACCAATTCATTGATCGGTTCAAACAGACCTTCTGCTTGACGAGAAGTGAGGAGCAGACCGCTAAACTTCTGTGGGAGCTTAAACAGGGCAATCGCTCGGTGGCGGATCTGGCTGTTGAGTTCCGCACGTTAGCCGCTGAATCTGGCTGGAACAGGCCAGCACTTAAAGCCGCTTTTCTACAGTCCCTTAATGAAAGGATTAAGGATGAACTCGCTTATCGAGATGAGCCCGAGTCTGAGGACGATTTAATTGATCTCGCCATTAAGATCGACAACAGACTCCGCGAAAGGGCAAGAACAAGGTCTAAACCACAGTCTGTTTACGCGCCCCCGTTGGCCGCCTCGTCAGCGCTCCCCACGCCTACCGCCCAGCCTCCGCGGCAACCTTCTCCTGAGCCGATGCAGATCGGCAGGGCTCGGCTCTCTCCGGCCGAGCGGCAGCGACGTATGGAAGGCCGTTGCTGCCTATATTGTGGAGCCCCTGGTCATTTAATTTCAAACTGTCCGGCCCGTCCAAAAGACCCAGTCCGACAGTGAATCTGGGGGTCCTGTCGGGCGGTTCTCTTTTAACTAATCCCCGGCCTATTCTGCCCGTTTTAGTTTTAGACCACCAGATGCATATTTCCCTCCGTGCACTGATTGACTCTGGCTCTGAACAGAATTTAATTTGTCCTAAGATTGTGCAACGGTTTAACCTTCCAGTGGAAGCACTTTCTTTTCCGTTTAAAGTAACTGCCCTAGATGGTAAGACCCTTACTGCTATCACTCACCAAACAACACCCCTTAATTTGGTCCTTTCGGGAAACCATCATGAGCAGGTCTCTTTCTTTGTCTTCCCAACACGTGATGCCCCCCTAGTTTTGGGGTATCCCTGGTTAGCAGCTCACAACCCAAAGATAGATTGGGCAAAAGCCCGCATTGAGTCCTGGAGCAGCTACTGCTACCAAAACTGCCTACGTTCGGCAGTACCAAGAACTAGAACCACCCCGTCTTCCTCGATCACTGACCAGCAAGATTTAACCAGAGTCCCTTCCGAGTATCACGATTTGCACCTTGCCTTCAGTAAGTCCAAGGCTCTCTCACTCCCTCCTCACAGGCCCTATGACTGTGCCATCGATCTCCTTCCTGGGGCTCCTCTCCCTTCCGGTCGCCTCTTTAATCTCTCGGGCAAGGAGAGAGTCGCCATGGAGACGTACATAAACGATTCCCTGGCTGCAGGCATAATTCGCCCTTCTACTTCTCCCCTAGGCGCGGGTTTTTTCTTTGTAGAAAAGAGAGATAAAACCCTGCGTCCCTGCATCGATTACAGAGGTCTCAACTCCATCACCATAAAGAATAAGTACTCCCTTCCACTAATCACCTCAGCATTCGAAGCCGTGCAGGGGGCCACAGTCTTCACCAAACTCGACCTACGTAATGCCTACCACCTCATCCGCATCCGTGAAGGTGATGAATGGAAAACTGCCTTTAAGACCCACATCGGCCATTACGAATACCTGGTGATGCCTTTCGGCCTCTGTAACGCCCCAGCGGTTTTCCAGCATCTGGTAAACGATGTCCTTTGGGACTTCCTGAATGTCTTTGTTTTCGTTTATCTAGATGATATTCTTATTTTTTCAAAGGACCTCCAGCAGCATCGCCAGCATGTCCGTCAGGTTCTCCAACGTCTCTTGGAGAATTCACTTTTTGTTAAAGTTGAGAAATGTGAGTTCCATCTAACATCTGTCTCTTTCCTGGGATATGTTTTCGAGGGTGGACGAGTGAAGGCTGACCCCGGGAAAATCAAGGCTGTCCAAGAATGGCCAACCCCGACGTCCAGGAAGCAGTTGCAGCGGTTCCTGGGGTTCGCAAATTTCTACAGACGCTTCATTCGAGGCTTCAGCGTCCTTGCAGCCCCCCTGACCTCACTTACCTCCCCTAAGCGACCGTTCGCCTGGGACCTGCCGGCAGACCGGGCCTTCCAGGAACTCAAGGTGAGGTTCACCGAGGCACCCATACTCATCTACCCAAATGTCAAGTCTCAGTTCATCCTGGAGGTTGATGCCTCAGAGACCGGAGTAGGGGCCATTCTCTCCCAACGATCATCCCAGGACAAGAAACTTCACCCCTGTGCTTTCTTCTCCAAGCGTTTTACTCCAGCAGAAACTAATTACAGCATTGGTGACCGAGAGCTTCTCGCCATCAAGCTAGCTTTGGAGGAATGGCGCCATTGGTTGGAGGGCTCGGAGCTCCCGGTTGTTGTCTGGACCGACCACAAGAACCTGCTCTATATTCAAACAGCTAAGAGATTAAACCCTCGCCAATATCGCTGGTCTCTTTTCTTCTCCCGCTTTAATTTAAACTTAACATACAAGCCAGGTTCCAAGAACACCAAGCCCGATGCCCTGTCTCGGCAACACTCCCCGGACGTCCAACCTGAAGCGCCTGCGTCCATCCTTCCTCCATCCTGCACTGTGGGGTCACTCACTTGGGATGTTGAGTCCCTAATCCAACGCGCCCAAGTCGATGAGCCGGATCCAGGTGGTGGTCCTCCACATCGCATCTATGTCCCTTCCTCGGTTCGCTCCAGAGTCATTAGGTGGGGACATGCATCCAGGTTCTCGTGTCATCCCGGTACCAGCCGAACCATCGCACTCATCCGTCGCTATTTCTGGTGGCCTGGTCTCAACAACGATGTTAAGGGGTACGTAGCTGCTTGTCCAGTGTGCAACCAGAGTAAAAGTCTCCATCAACCTGCCTCTGGTCTGTTACAACCTCTCTCCATCCCAACACGACCCTGGTCACACATTGCCTTAGACTTTGTCACAGGACTCCCTACCTCTCATGGAAAAACAGTCATCCTGTCCATAATCGACCGTTTCTCCAAGGCCTGCCACCTCATTCCCCTCACTAAATTGCCTACCGCAGCTCAGACCGCCAAGCTCCTCTGTCTCCACGTCTTCAAGTTACACGGCATCCCTACCGAGATCCTCTCGGACAGAGGACCCCAGTTCATCTCCAGGGTGTGGAAAGATTTCTGCACAGCTCTCGGCGCCCGAGTCCAACTGACATCCGGTTTCCATCCCCAATCAAACGGTCTATGCGAGAGACTCAACCAGGAGCTTGAAAACGCCCTTCGCTGCCTTTGCACAGCAAATCCGTCCACCTGGAGCACCCATCTCCCTTGGATCGAATATGCACACAACTCTCACATCTCCGCAGCTACTGGTGTTTCGCCTTTTGAGGCCTCCCTTGGGTTTCAACCATCACTCTTTCCCAGCTCCATTCCCAATTCAACCTTACCATCTGTCAGAACGCACATCAGAGCCTGCAGAAGAGTGTGGGAACAGACTCGGGCCGCCCTGCAACGCTCATCAGCCATGAACAAGCACTACGCGGACCTACGACGCCGCCCAGCTCCACAATATACACCTGGCCAGTTAGTATGGTTGCCCGCCCGTAACTTCCCCTTTAAAGGGGTTCCAAGGAAACTGGCTCCCCGCTTTCTGGGCCCCTATCCCATTGAAGCAGTCATTAGTCCTTCAGCCCTCCGTCTGAAACTCCCTGCCCATCTCCGTGTGCACCCGATTTTTCATGTCTCCCAGGTCAAGCCTGTCTCTGCCAGTCCCTTGTGCCCTCCTTCCGAACCCCCTCCTCCCGCCCGGATCATTGACGGGCATCCCGCCTACACTGTCCGGCGCATTTTAGATGTACGCCCCCGGGGTCGCGGCCGCCAATACCTGGTGGACTGGGAGGGTTACGGCCCAGAAGAGCGCCGTTGGGTTCCCGGTTCCTTCATTTTAGATCCTTCCCTTATCACTGACTTTGAAAGGGCTTCTGCCTCTTCCAGCCGTGCTCGGCCGCCTGGAGGCGTCCGTTGAAGGGGGGGATACTGTCAGGGTGTGTGTGTGTGTGTGTGTGTGTGTGTTTTTACCTCTTCTCTACAGAAGCTGCAGCCTGTTGTCCGGGTCCAGCTAATCGCACTCAGCCTAATCAGGGTGCAGCAGTCTTAAGCGGAGCGCCTACCTGGAGCAGACGCCAGATCGTTCACGCTGTTGGCTGGTTGCTGTCTCATCTCTCCAGGTTTCTCTGCTGATAGCTGAAGACTGAGTCGTTGTCCCTCCCTCGTCCCCTGGTCGCTGCTGCTGCGCAACACTGAGCTGGTTCTGCCTGACCACCCTCCATCCTCCCCGGAGATCGCTGCGTTCTGGGTAGTGTTTATCCAGTTACCTGGAAGACCGGCAAGCACGCCCTGTCCTTCCCAAGCGGAGAGCAAGCCCTACGGATTCCCCAAGTAAGCCTCATTGCATTTGAGCTTCTCTCCACGTCACGTGACTCTGCTCACCTTTGTCTCCTCTCATCCCCAGTCGCTGCCCTCTTCCAAGTTCGTGTAGGCTCCTCCTGAGTTTTATGAATGGTCTCCCGGCTGTCTTCCTTGGCAACTAAACAATAAATTGTTTTTTTCATTTCAACCCCCTGAGTTGCTGTCCGTTTGTGTGTCTGCACTAGAGTCCTGGTTCTGGAAACATGACACACACACAGTAAGCAGTATGGTAATGGAGGTTAGAAAATTATCTTTGAAGCTAACTATCAGAGAAATGTAGTAAAGAGTGATATCTTAGGCTCATGAATTTTTCATTTCACCCATTAGACTCTATCTAGGTGACAAGCAGTAGTTGAACAGTGTCGTCAGACTAAGTTTTTTTTTTCAATTTTACTACCACAAAAGTCAATTCTGCTAAACTATACTGGGAGTTTAACTGTAACAGGCAATGCCCCGATACCGTTGTACTCATATCTGTATCGGTTAGTTAACTGATACCATGAACTGATTCTTAAAATGTGGAAACTGCAATAATGTCACAGAAAATTTAGATTTTTCACTTGAAATTTGAGTTTTTAACATTTTCATATGGGAACATGTAATCAGAAGCTGCTTAAATTACCAGGACATTTTAAACAAACAAACTTTCCTCTACCAGAGGATGAAAATGGCTTGTCATTGGGACCCTGAGCAGAAAACAACATTACATAAGGCGTGGCCCCACCAGTCTTCAAACTTACATTGCTTAATACAGTCTTACTTAAACTGTTTTTTGTTAAGATATTTTTAGACAATGTCATACTTACAATTGAACTCCTTCAGAAGCCTCTGAGATAAACTCAAGAGACGAGACCATGAGGCCAAAGACTATGGATGACAGAGCAACTGTGAAAAGATTCTTTTGTCTATAAACACCGAAACTTTAAAATGATCCAGAAAGAGGTCAAAGTTGGGGTAGTGATTTTGTTAATCTAAATTATTTAGTATAAACATATGCTCCTCCTCCTAACAGGTGTCAGAGCTTGGTCTGTATTTTGGGCAGTAAGTAGGGAACGAGATTATGGATACAAGCGACTGAAATGAGTTTCCTGTGCAAGGTGTCTGATTTTCTTCTTTCCACTAAAGGTTAGTTATCAATATGTTTCTCATCAATGGAAGCTTTTTCAGAATTTCATAATGATGTGCCTTCAATTTAGTAAGGATTTGAACCCCCTAGGATCTAAAAGAATGAACTATCTCCATCTGTTGTAGCCTACCTCCAAAACAGCTGCATTTAAGTTGCATGGCAATATCTATTCAGGGGCCACTTTAAAAACAAACAAACAAACAAAAACCTTATTCTTGTCCACCACCAAAGAAAGTAAATAATGTTGAAGTCTCTCACTTCAAAAGAGGAAAACTTGAAGTGAATGGCCCTATCTAAAAGAAGGGAACAATCTGAGGTAATAACTGAAATGACAAACATTTTTTGAAGGAGGCTTCAGGGCTGAATTATTTCTTCCTAAGAGCATGGTATTATGGGTGTCATAGTAGGAAAAGGAAAGAGCAGATTGGTCAACACACGGAAGTTTTCCACGGCAGTCACATTTAACGGGATGTGTGAAAAACAAAGAATATGAACAGATGATATGTTGAGCAATAATCTTACTCATAGTATCACAATATATCGTACCTTACCTCCTGTATCGTGATACATAGCATATCGCCAGATTCTTGCCAATATACATCCCTACTCTGGATTGATGAGTCAAAATTGGCTATATTTGGCTGTGGCAGAAGCTGTTGTCAAATGGGTTAAAGGCAGTACAATAGAATATAATAGAATACAATACAATAGAATACAATAGAATAGAATAGAACAATCCTTTATGGTCCCACAAGGGGAAATTTGATTATAACAACAGCAAAGTGGCAGGAAATACAAAAATTAGGATTCAGAAGTAAGAAGCCATATCAGAATAGAATTTAAGAGTTAAGAATAATATGTAAATAATGGAAAGAGATACAAAAACCAGAGTACTGTGCATACACTTAAAATAAAAAATAAAATGGCATACCCGGAGTGGAACATGCAACAGTGAATCACACTTTAAAAATACTGAAATACTTAAAAATATGTATTAATATGTACATAACAAATGCTTGTGTAGTTGTGCATTAAAAAAAGAAAACATTATTACGAAAAGTTAGCAGGATATAAAGTGTGAAAAACAAATGTGCAAATAAACAGCAGAAATGTTTGTTAGTTAGACCGTGCAAATCACAAAAGGGATCTAAACATTATTTACCCCTCACTTCCGCTGCATGCGCTCCGCCCCGACACGCACTCCACACCCATTCGCTGCTGTCCTTAAGTTATACTGCATGCGGCCCACATCCACTCTGCATCGGAGCCCAGAGGTGCTCAAAGCTAAATTTCGATTTTATTATTATGTGTGTAAATTATGTATAAACAGACACAATTATTTTATGGTACGTACACACCGACCGCGTTAAAAGCAACCAGAGTCAGGTTTACATGTTAAGTCAATGGAGGAGCATGATGAAGTGGGACTGGGGATCCCGCGACAATTCAGAAGCAGATTTGCATCGCGAAAAAGCTTTTCTGCCCGATTTGAGCTACAAAGTAGCGCAGCTGGTGCGTTTTAGTCGTGATTTAAAATACGCATTGCATTTTATGGGGTGCATTTTGTGCATTCTCGCTTATCGCGTCTGCCACTCAAGTTGGAAAAATCTGAACTCCAGCTTCAAGTTGTGCCATAACAACCATTCAGCTGATGGGTGTCAGTGAAGTTGTGACTGAGTGAATAGAGTCACAGCATCAGCAGGACATGGATACTGATAAACACTATGGCTACTCACCCCGAGCTACATGACACCAGCTCTTTTCTATACAGAGACAGGAATAAAAAAATAAACATTATAAAGAGGTTAAACTATTTAGACAGGAATGCTCTTAAGAGGTCTGTGGGTGGCTCTTAAAAGAGCCATTGTGGCCGCAAAAGGCCCCGCTTTCTCCGCCGATAAGTAAGCCATGAACAACTTAATCACCTGGAGACCCAGGCCTGGTAATGTTTCCGCCACAGCACATCCCGCGCCGCTCACATAAATATTATAAACTTTTACTAACCACAGACAGATAGACAGCTGCTCAGCTTAGTAGTTGGTGAGGCGGGGGCAAAACTTGGACCTTCACGGCACAAACTGGGCAAGGAGCCGGGGTGTTTATGGATCCCTTCACCGCAGCTTGACTGGTAGCTCTCCAAACCCCCACTACAGCGGTCCCAGCTCCGCCGGAAGCCATGCCGAACATTTAACAGGGTCAGCTCAGACACCAGAGTCCACTGGGAACTACTGGAGGGTCAGGAGAAGGAGGGGGGGAGGAGGAGGAGGCAGCAGAGCGGTTCCGGTCAGGGTCCTCCTGCAAGATCTCAACACTATTGAGTTTTTCTGGGATTACACGAAGAGTGATATGGCAGGATTCCATATAGATTGTGATGAGGATAAGGATAGTTCAGTTTCTGTTGGGATGAAAGTAAAAGAATTTCTAGAAACCTATCCGAGTTTCGTGCAGACCTCACAACTAAACTCAAAACTTCTTTTTTAGGCGGAAATCGGAAAAACCCCAATATCGAGACACCGTTTAAAAGCTGTCAGCACCAGATAAAACCTATAATAATTTCCCAAGGAGGTAAGGTCTTTCCATACCTGTCGATCAGTTTATTGAGCATTCTGTGGTGAGAGATTTAATGCAGTATTAAATGTTTTTACCTTCCCTTATAAAATGAGTCTAATTTATTCCCATCTCATTGTAGTGTTCCAGTAGTCACCTTTGATCTGTAGTTACGATCTTCATCTGAGTTGTGTGATCATTACCAGGTGATCGGTCCTCCACAACTAATTTATTTCCTAGCCTGTGTGTTTATGTCAGGTTTGGTCTTAACTGGATTCTCTGTGTTAATTTTCCATGTTCACGGCTTGTTCCTGTCAAGGGAAGGCAGTACCACTGTTTTAGAAAAGATTGCAATCCTATTGAACTGAACATAATGATCTTTAAATGAATCAGAATGGGTTTAAAGCTCTCCTCAACACCTACACTGCTCTCGCAAAAGTTTTTAATGATTTATAACTGGCTTCTGACACTGGAGACTCCGCTAGAGTCTCACAGCTCTGTGCAGCACGCAGCTCTGTGCATCTGGTTCTCAGAGCTTGGCTGACCGGGATTGTGATCTATCGGTCAGTGATCTTAAGCAAAACATACTTTTGTGTTGGTATCAGAGGGATTCAGCTCAAGGATTCAGAAGCTCATTGATTATTCTCCTCCCTTTTCAACATATTATGGTTAACATGATATTTGATAACACCACCTTTAAAAAAATTGTTTAGATGAATATGATATTGTCCCATCCTCCAAGAAAGCACTGCAAACCACATTACAGGGAAATTCCCTTTTTTTCAACCTGGACCTCATTTTTTAGGTATTTTTATGATATTACACTCACTCTGAGAAGTTTGGAGCCAGTTTGAGCCATTCAACAGTATTTATACATCCACTCTTGATCAGCAGTATCCGAAGAGAGGGGGCGCTTGGGCCATCCAAATGCCGCTGCTAATAAGGTTTAATCTGCCCCAGATGACTTAATTTTACCCTGTTTATATTCTCCTTGGATTAACTAATACCTCGGAAATGCTTCTTGATTGTCTTCTGGGACAATTTCGAGGCTTAACAATAAAACACTAATAAAAAGTTGACAAATCTCGTCACCGGGAGCTAGAGAGAATTCATTTCTGTCCACTCAGTCCGCTTGTTGACATTGGATGCCAATCTGATATGGCAGGATTCCATTGAGATTGAGATGAGGAGAAGGATGATTCAGTCTCCATTGGAGTTTTTAACATATTTAATAGAACTTGAACAGAAACCCATCTCTTGCGTAATTGCTCTCTCCCCTAACATAGCATCTCGTGTCTGTGTCTGCCCCTGTGTGACTCTGTGTGTGTTTCTATTTGAGTGTGGATTATCAGTTCCAGTCTAGACAAAATAAAAAATAACAACTGTGTCATCTGACTACATCAGTGTAGGCAAAATGTCCATGACATTTAACAAGAATGTTCATAACTCTGCAATATTCTGTAATATTCCTCTGCTGCTCTTACTAATAATTACTAATCACTGAAAAAAACTATTCTTGAAATAATTATTCCGCTACAAGAGACTGAAGGATGTGATGGAGCCTACATCCACAGAAGATGTGTGGTTAGTTCTCCAAGATGTTTGGAACAACCTACCAGCCAAGTTACTTTAAAGACTGTATCCAATTTACATAGAACTGATGCTGTTTTTAAGGGTGGTCACACCAAAATTTTATTTGACACAGATTTATCTTTTGTCCATTTGTTGATTTTTTTATAATTTTTTTTGATTGATGAAAATAAATGATTAACACATCCATTTTTGAAAAGATTATTTGTTGACAAGACACATTCACAACTATTTACACTGGGATATAAGGCTGTTGTGCATCCCTTTAATGTCATGGCACTTTCACACAAGCTGTTGTGGGACTCTTTTTGCCCACAGCTGTTTCATGACGAATGGCAGTATGTCTACAACAAACAGCTCAGATGCAACTATGCAGTCTCTGTAGGTGTGTCCTAGAGGACAGAAAGATAAACAGACTCAAGGCTTGCTCAGTTGTCTCCTTTTCTGTTCCAAAGTAGAGAATGAGCCAAGCTGAGAGGGGTTGGTGCAGAGAAAGAGAGCACATGAAGCAAAGAAGTATTTGATGTGGTTTGTGTGTAAAAAAAAGTGTGATCAGACAAGAGAACATTACTTTTGGGTCTCCTGATTCCTCACTCTACATCAACAACAAATTATACTGTCATATGCTCAACAGTATCAGAATATTTTTTAGGCGGAAATTGGAAAAAACCCAATATCAACTTGAAGGAGGCTCGGCTCGGTCCTGGTACATGCCTGGCTTGTCCTGGGTGGGCCGGTGTGTCAGGCGGCCGCTGTTTCGGGCCGACGTCCTCCTTGGATTGACTGGGGCACCTCTTATTGGGGTGCCGAGGTTGTAAAGTAGGTTGGTGCCGTCCGGCGGATCGGTGGGGACCCTGCCCGGCGCCCAAGCTCCTGCCAGTTCCATGAGTTCTACTGCCTGGTCGGTTCATCTGGGGGGGCTGTCCGGCATTGGCTGGGCCACAGATCTTGGTGCTCTGCATGGGGCGGGATCTTGACCCGGGAGCTGGTAGATATCTCGGCGGGTCCCTGGTCGGGCCCTGCTGGGGGCCGGGGTGCCCCTGATCACTGCGGCCTCCAAGTCCTGTTCCGGGCCCGCCCTGGCGTAGCCGGTTTCCGGCGGAGCCCGTGGGCTTGTCCCTGCGATCTCTCGGGCCCCAGCATTGCGGCTGCTTGGTGTTACCCTGGGGCTTCCATCTGTTCCTCTCTTGGTGGGTGATCGGCCCTGCGCTGGTCCGCCTGCGGCTCCTGCGCTCTGTGGGACTCTGAATGCACGCGTCTCCTGCCTCCTTTATGTCTGTGTCGATTCCTGTAGGACGGATTGACGGTTCCTTACACCAGCTATCAATCACTTGCATGGGGAAACCTTATTCAGACCTGCATGCTCGCACACACACATAGGTGTGGGCACATTGGTGAGGACGGACATATCTTGAGCTGAGGTTATCGTCATTAGTTAGTTGTTACCAGGAGTTTACCAGAAACATTAGTACTGTGTTCATTAATCCATGCTTGTGAGTAGTGAATGTGTAATTTTTAGTTTATATTACTGGATCTGAACTATCGGTGTGGTTCTGTTCAGTTTGTTGTTTTTGTTTGTATTTTTATTTTATTTATTTTTTTACTGCTTCTCTGCTGTCCAACAGGGGCGGAGGACTGGGATGTTTTCTTGTGTTGTTTGTTTGCCTCCCTGTCTTGTATCGTCGGTTCGCGCCTCTGCTGGTCCGGTTTCTTTTCTTCACCTTCTTCCTTTCTTTCTTCTTGTCTCGGTTTCGTGTCCATGACTTCAGGAAATAGAACCCTCAGTAATCACTAATAAAGATTTTTTCATACATATACATCAAGTGGAGTATTACAGCAAAGGTGTAATACTCAGCTTGGGAAAGTAAATCTGTTGGGCTTTGTCTTGGTATTCAGACACCAATTCTGAGTGGCAAACTGCTAGACAGGACACGTAAAAAAAAAAAAAAAAACAGTATCAGGAGAGCAAGGAAAAACTTAGAAATATTTATTGACTCCCAAACTGCTTTCACAGAGCCAAGTATTGTCAAATACCGTATGTAAAAGATTCTTAAAGATTTCTGAGACCAGAAGCTTTGGTCAAAGTTAACAGATACATCCAATTAACTGATACAATCCAATTTTGGAAACAGAGAGGGCTATCAAACCATCTACTTTTCTTAATATTTTAGACAGCAATTTGGGGGGCTTAAAGGGGAAGTAGAGTTTTTTTGCAACTTGGACCTTATCTTTAGCATGCATTATGTTGCCAACTAGCAGTGACGTCATTGAATTGAATGTTAGTGTAGTTGGATTAAATGCTTTTAAAACACCCCGAAAGAGAATTACAAGCACCTTCGAGATGCTCTGAACTCACAGTGGAATAGTGCTAGGAAAAAAAAGTAAGGAGTTTTGTGGCAGATAATGTCTTATTTAGAGGATGTACCTTGGTTGCCCATATAACTTCCATTATATGGAGATATGCTAATTGCGAATGGATATAAACTTCCCCCAAATGACTCAAATTCAATTCAATTCACTTTGTTTATATAGTGCAAATTCGCAACAGATGTAATCTCAAGGCACTTTACAAGAAAAGTTATTTCAATACAATTATACAAATATCCCAATCAGTTAAAAGTTTTATATGTAAAGAATCCCTGATGATTGCGTTGAGTCAATTACGATGTGAGGTTGTGCCTGGAACATGCAGACTCCAACCATAGCAATCCCTCATACTGAGCAAGCATGTAGTGACAGTGGAAAGGAAAAACTCCCCTTTCACAGGAAAAAACCTCCGGCAGCTTTGCCAAAAAGGAAGGTTTTAAGCCAAGTCTTAAAAATAGATATAGTCTCTGCCTCACGGATTAAAACTGGGAACTAGTTTCAAACGAGAGTACCCTGATAACTAACAGAGCTGCCTGCCATTTTACTTTTATAAATCCTAGGAACTACCAATAAACTTGCTGTCTGAGAGCGAAGTGCTTTGTTAGGAACATATTGAAATATCAAGTATCTAATGTTTGATGGAGCTTGATTATTAGAGAGCTTTATACATACGGAGGAGGATCTTAAACTAAATTCTGGATTCAACAGGGAGCCAATGGAGAGAAGCTAAAACAGGAGAAATATGATATCTAGCAATATTCGGGAGGTGGAGGAAAGAAATCTTGGAAACCTGTTTAATATGGGATTTAAATGTCGTGTCTTGATAAAAAAAAAATAAAAATACACAAAGGTTCTTTACACTATTACCAGAGGCCAATTTAATACCATCCAGAAGAACTGATTGACATAGAGGTTTCCTTTTTAAAGCTTCTGGTCCAGAGACAACATCTTCTGTCTGAATTCAAAAGCAGAAAGTTCAGAGTCATCTAGGTTTTTATGTCTTTGAGAGATGCCTGTAATCTAACTAGCTGGTTCGATTAATCAGGATTTGTGGATAAATATAGTTGTGTATCATCAGCATAACTGTGGACATTCATACCATGCTTCTAATTATTTTACTAATTGGAACCATATATATAGTAAAGAGAATCAGTCCAAGCACCCTGTGGTACTCCACAGGTGACAAAGGTTTATCATTAACATTAACAAACTGGAATCTTTTGGACAGATATGATTTAAACCAGCCTAGTGCCATTCCGTTGATTCCTGCAACATATTCGAGCCTTTCTAAGATAATTTTATGATCGAATGTGTCAAAAGCAGCACTGAGATCCAACAAGACCAGAACAGTCACAAGTTCACTATCTGAGGTCATTAGAATATCATAAGTAACTTTCACCAGTGCTGTTTCAGTGCTATGATGAGCTCTAAAACCTGACTGAAATTCTTCAAACAGGTTGTTGCTGTTTAGATGCTCACATACCTGATTAGTCACTATTTTCTCAATAATTCTGGATAGGAAAGGAAGGTTAGATATAGAATCTGTAGTTAGCTAAGTCATCTTGATTGAGGGGGGGTTTCTTAAGTAGATATTTAATTACAGCAACCTTAAATTCCTGTGGCACATATCCATTTATTAAAGATAGATTCATCATGTCTACAATAGGGCCGGTAACCAGAGGGAACACTTCCACAAATAATTTGGTTGGTATTGGGTCTAACATACAAGTTCAGAATCAAAATGGTACAGACATTAACATGGTTCTATCTATATATAGTCCTCTCCGTTGCTGCCTCATTTACTGAGGAGGGAGTAATCATGTTTGGGAGAATGGCAATTATTTTATTTATAATAGAATTTGGTTTAATTTAGAAGAATCCCATAAAGTCATCACTACTGACAGGAGGGGGAGTAGTTGGCTCAACAGAGTTATGACTCTGCGTAAGTTTGGCAAGTGTACTAAAAATAAACCTAAGATTGTTTTTATTTACCTCCATTAAGGAGAAATATGCAGTTCTAGCTTGCCGAAGGGTGTTTTTATAAAGATGTAGACTTAGATAGACTTAGATGTAGGAATTATCTAAGTGTGTAGAGCACTATTTTCTCTCCAGTTTCCTAGTAATATGCTTTAAAGTACACAAATCAGCATTAAACCAGGGTGACTACAATGTCTAACGCCAGACCCATCTAGAAAGTAGTGCTTTGAACCAGACCATCAGTTTCTGAAGGGTTAGTGATGGATTGCCATCCACTGTGGTATTTTGAGACACACAGGGAAGCAAGAATGGAACAAATTCTTTAAAATTTGTTACAGTATTAGCGTTATTAGAAACTGGGTTATGGCTGCGCGCTGGTGCAGTGGTTAGCACTGTTGCCTTGCAGCAAGAAGGTTGTGGGTTCGTATCCCGGCCCAGGGTCTTTCTGCATGGAGTTTGCATGTTCTCCCCGTGCATGCATGGGTTCCCTCCGGGTACTCTGGCTTCCTCACACAGTTCAAAAACATGACTGTCAGGTTAATTGATCACTGTAAAATGTCCTTAGGTTTGAGTGTGTGCATGGTTGTTTGTCCTGTCTGTCTCTATGTGGCCCTGTGATGGACTGGCGACTTGTCCAGGTTGTACCCCACCTTTTGACAGCTGGAGATAGGCACCAGCACCCCCGCGACCCATTAGTGTGCTGATTCGAGTGTGTGGGTCCCTTCACTTTCTTAGTAAAGCCAACTGAGTCTAAGGCCACGTCCACACTAATTATTTAGTCTACACCCCCCCTATCGTCCACACTAACCGGGCGTCGTTTAAGGTCTGTGGCCGGATAACTATTAGCCGGGTAAGAGAGCCGTGTAAATCTTAATTCAACGGCTAAGCGAGCTAGTGTGGACAGCTTCCCCGGATAATGAAAGGAAGTGGCGTCAATGATTGCTGCGTCAATAACAATACGACACTACAGACAAAGACAACAGCAAAGAGTAATGAATTGATCTCGTCGTCTGTCCACACCGAAAACTATCTTCTTCTGAGCAGCTATTGTTCTCTTCGGTTAACGGGACAAGCAGATATGTACTGTGCTGTAGAGCTTCTTGTATATTTTATGTAGGCGCTGGTGTCACGTAGATTATACGCGTGTTCCGTTCGTCTTTTCGCGCATGCCCAGTATTTGCACAGGTCCTTAAACGGACCTTAAACTAAATGCTCGTGTTTACTGGATAACATCAGGCATCTAACTCCCCGTATAACCTTATCGGCTTAGTGTGGACGTAGCCTAAGATAACATTAAAGGCCAGCAGTTAAGCCAGCAGTTTCAGGTGGGATTTAATGTGGCCCGTTCTACCGGTCGATGATGTCTCTAATGCCACGTTTCTGACTATGGAACGGCCAATTACCAGGTTCTGTTTTTCAGTGGGTGTGTCAATGAACGGGGAAAATCTGTTTGAAACGCATACAGGTTGGTGGTGTCCTTTGGGCTATGTCTTAGAACTATGCTTTCTATATACCGTCACCCAGATGGCCTAAGATTCCAGCTGTGTGGGTTCCGCAGGGTGGTTCTGTCCTTGTTGGCTCCGCACTGGCTAACAGGCCTCAACTATTTACTCGATTATTTACTCAAGCAGCATAGAGCCGGGCCTCTAACTCTGAAATTCTTGCCTCTAAAGTTAGCTCCTGACTAGCATCTAACTAGCTTGTAGCTATGTTGGCCTGGAGTGTCAACCCTCCGCCCCCAGCCTCACACGCCACTCTCAGCTCCACCTCTTTGCCCATTTTTCAATTTTCTGAGAGTGACAAGGCAAGTGATGTGGACAAGATGGCGGCGGTGGGAACCGCCCAGTCGGCTTCATTCTCTGAAACCTATGGGTGACGTCGCCCAGGGCACCTAGCTGCCCTGGGGCACATTGAAAGAGGCATCCTGCCAAACACTGACACCACCAGGCCGTTTAACCACCACCAGTAAGTAAAGTGTCTTGCCCAAAGATACAACAGCATGTAGCAGCCGGAGGGTGGGATCGATATCATGATTTCCGGGTCACTTTAAAACCTCCACTCTGGAAAAATGTATGATACAAATTTTTTTTTTTAGGATGTCTGGGTTAATGTACGTCTGCATGGGATTAGTGCAGACCCACCATGCTGTCAGAGAGGGGCTGATATTAATGCTTTTAAAGCATTCATGTCATTTTATGTTTATTTTTTAATTAGATGTTGCAGCCATTGACATATCCGCACAAGTTAATTTCTGTCACATTCTTATCGTCTTTTTCTTCTTGAAATGTGCTTTCTTTAAATATATAGGATTATTACCCAATGTAAAGATAAAGCTACAAATTTAAATAATCAATTTTATTTTTTCTGTTTTATACTTATTGTGCTATTAAACATCACAGACCATGGCATTGCAATAATTTTTATGACAGTGTTTGTTTTGTGTAGGACATTCTTTTGGAGTCACAGTAGCTCATAAAGCAAGCAGCTGTATTAAGACACTGATTTCTCCCAGCAGATATGGGAATTTGTGGGTATTGTCCATGTCTGAGAAGGATTTGAGTGTGTTTGTATGCGAGAGAGAGTATGTGTGTGTTGTTACAGTCTGCTGGAGGTGAGGAAATGCTGCTCTGTTTGCACCTCTAGCTGATTGCCGTAGCTGTGCTCTTGTTCTTTTCTGGATAGCTAAATCCACTGGTGGTGGCTGTCACACAGGTCTGCGGGAACTGATATATATATTTTCATATCACCTCTCTCCTTGAGATGTCTGGACATGTGAGCATTAGGACACTTACTCTTCTTCCTTGTCCTGCTGCCTCCTGTTGTGTTACAGCCAGACAGTGACCTGCCCACCTCATCTCCCATCTGGTCTTTTCATCAAAAGAAATATCTTTTCTGGGTCAGCTAAGTTTAGCAGAGTGATTCAAGGTACCCAATATATATTTGAATATGTCTGCATGTTTCAGTTTCATTTGACAACAAGCTTTTAGCATCACAAGGACTTCAAAAATGTGTTTTTAACATCACGAAAAAAGTGAAAACGATATCCGTATTCTGATATGAATTTCCAGGTATTTTTAGGTTACATTATCAATTTAGAAATGTAAACGGTCTGATTATTGGACAGATGTGAATAAAACTATGTTGGCTCCTGGAATGTTCTCTAAGTAACTGAGCTTCCTCTGTGGATGACCAGGAAGCCAGGAGTAAACAGCATGGATGTGCTTCAGAGCTTGGAATTTAAAGTGGCTGTTAAACTATTTATCAACAAAGAATGTCGTTTTGCCTCCACAGAGAGGGACCTGGCTGAATTACAAGCACCACAACACTTTACTTGTTGATCTGTTAAAGTCCCAAAGGATTTGGTTTCTTCCTTACTAAGGCAGGGAGAAAGCATAAGTGACAAACATATTGCTCAGCTTTCTAAATGAAAACAAACCTCTGCAGACACTGAGGGATCTAGTGTTTCACAAGAGTGTCTTTACCAAGCATTCTTGAACCTGCCGAAAATGAGGACATTAAACAAGTTTTTTAATGCTAAATCTTAGTGGAAAGGGGAATATGGCTTTTAGTGAGCTAAAATACATTTTGCCATCTGTGTCATCTGTAGGCATTATGCATTTGCTGTGTTTCACAAATTTAAAACTGTTCAAAAGGAAGAAAACATATAGAAAACTTTTAAGGAACAGAAATTTTAACAAATTCTTAACTAGGTATGAGGTGAATTGCAGTAACATCTTAATTTCCTTCAGTTTTAAACCGAAATAGTTGTACATTTTTAACACTCACTACACAAGCACCTAATTTAGACAACCAGCTAACTGCTGTGAGAAAATGTAAGAACGTTCTTTCAACTACTTTTTATTCATTGTTGTTATACATCAACATCTTTAAAAAAAATAATTTGACCAAACAGAGCTGTAAAAGGATAAAATACTAGGTCATGGGTAGAGTTTATTTACATAAATAAATATATAATCCAACTAAAATAATAAATCCATTACACTGACGCAATTAAAATAAAAAGGATAGTTTAAAAAAGCCAAACAGTAATAGCTATACAGATGTTAAAACAAAAATGTTTAAGTCAACATGTGTATGAGGTATTGCTGTGAAGTCAACGTCACAACACAGACGACGATCTACTGTTGTGACATCTTCATCCAGGAGAAGTGAATGATGCAAGTCAGTGACTTGATGAAGAGTAATGTTTTTAACTGAATCCTGTGAGGAACAGGAAGTACATGTGTAGAGGCCAACACTGGAGTTATATGCTTCTTCAGTTGTGTTCCAGTCATCTGATTTTGGATCAACTGGAGACACTCAAGTTTACATGCAGTAAAAGAAAACAATACTTTAGATTTATTGTTACGGTGGATATGTGAAGAGATAGCTCAAAATGATTAACTGTGAAGGTGTTATTTTTGTAATGCATGCAAGATGGCTGTGTTGTTGGGTTGGGACCTGCACCTTGGATTCAAACATCTCTTTTTTACCCTAGCAATGTATATGTAATATTGCTAAATGTAGATCTCTGTGGATTTTTTTGTTGTGTTTTTTTAATAGCATTAATGTGAGACCAAAGTGAAACTCAGCTTTATCATAGACTTCTATAGATAGTTTGAATGTCAGTCAACAAAAGGCCACTCTTAGTCTAGCTGGACTTCAGAAGAAGGAGCTTTATGTTTCTGACAAAACAAAGACCAAACCTCTGACTATAAACAATCTTGCAAATTACAAATCTTAAAGATAAGGAACTATGAATTTATCTGTATTTCACGTTACAAATATCCAACTAACACTTCAATCGAAAATCACTGTCCTAGTAACAGGGTCTGGGGCCATATTGCATATGTGCATGCTTCTAATGTCAAACCTTACCCAGTAACAAGGTAACTGATCTCTTATATCTCATAACTGAGACCACTAAGCAGACCATTAGAGGAAGATGCAACAAGATCTACACCATTCTAACTTTTATTCGGAGCCATCCACAAGCTGCATATCACTAACTGGAATTTCATGTTAAAAACGGGCCTCTTCAAATGGTAACAATAGAAAAAAAATCCAGGGATTACACATTTTTTTAGAGTACGATAAAATGCTTTAACCTTGACCCCCAGTGAGTTGGGGAATGAACCAAAAGTTTTATACCTGTGGCAGCAAGCTGTGTAGTGCAGCTAAGAAAGAGTCTCGTCTCAAAGAGCTTATGTTTTTTTTATACCCTTCTCCACTCTCATACTGAAAATGATGGTTATGTTAGGAATCCTGTTTCCCTTTCTTTCTTTCTGCAACACCTCCCTTTTGTGAAGAGCCATGTTTTAAAAATAGAAGGTGTTGCAGGATTCAAAAATAGACAGGATTTTGCACACCGATTATATGAAGTCATCTGGCTGAGCTTTTTTATTATAAAAAAGTGTTTATTAAAATGGTAACTAGGACAGATGAATTAGACAATGTGTAGTTCTCACATAAGGCAAATAAGACATATTTAATAGGCCTGGAGTAGCGACTTGTAAAATAGTATTAACACAAAGCAAAATTTATATTTTGCAATTACTTTAGATTCTACAAGCTTGGCCAACAAAGCTCATGTAAACAGACCTTAAGGCAAGCTTTTAAGATTAGGTCCAAGTAAAATAATATGATTAAAAATCTCATATTTATATTTCTCACTTTACAGTTTAGTAATTTATTCAAATTGTTCTTTTTACAGGATGGAATAACAATACAACACAAAACTTCAGAAGATTTTAAAAGCAAAAATCTGATGTACAATGTTGAATATATTATGGATTCGTTCTTATCCAAACAAGTAACTATCCTAAAGGAACATCCATTTGTGTCTACCTTTTGACCATTAGACCCAAAATGTCTCTCTTATATGAAAGAAAAAGGGGTTAAAATGGTTAAAACCAACTCATGAACCATCGAGGCTCAAGCCTATTATAAACCATAAGCCTTTAGGTCAGTGTCACTGTCCACAGTAAATCAAATTTGGCAACCAAAACAAAAAAAGTCATCACAAAAACAACAGCTTCCAACTGAACTTTTTTTCAATTTCTTAAAAGCCTACATGGACAAATCCTTTACCTTTTTTGGGAAAAATAATTCAAATATTTACACAAAATTCACACAAAATGACAGTTGATGATTGTTTTGAGCATTTACTGTCAGGCTTTCCGATCAAAGAACATTTTACAAAGGATCAAGCATTGTGGCGGCAGCAACATGCTGTGGAACTGTTATACTGCCAAATTAGGCTTAATGACAAAGACCATTGCTTTGCTCCAAATTCTTTTCAACCCAACACCTAGAATGCTGAAAATTGAACAAATCTATTCCAAAAACAGATTAAAACTGTTCTTTAAATCTTTAAAGCAAGCTAATATTAAGCTGTTGCAATGGCTTTTTGAAAGCAAATACCCTAATTTATACCCTAATGGCAATTTGTTGGCTATATTTCAAAGCCAGGTTCATGTTCAGAAATCAACCAATTTAGGATTTACTCTGCGATTGTGCCAAGTATATAGGTCAATTATCTAGCAAAAATCATCCAATGACCTTGTTGAAGGGAAAAAGCATATGGTTCTTATGCTTCCCGGTAAGCAAAAACATCTAACAATTGTTATATCGAAACCTTTATGTTTAAATTTGACCTTGCATGGATTAAAAAAAAATCCTCAATAAGGAAAAAGGAACTGATCAAATACTGTAATACCAAAATTATTCTGAATTCATGGCAAGGATGAGTCTAGGTAAAATTCTCACTGGAACTGGATCTGCTGCCAAGCAGTAGTGATATTTTAGCAAGAACAATTATTAGATTTTTTTTCAACTAAGTACCATTTTTGGTGAATCTCCACATGCACTCTAAGCTCCCAACAAAAACAAATATATCATTGTTGATGTTTCTGCACATCAGATACGGAGACACACAACTCTTGTCTCAACATCACACTGGGACCGCCACTCTTTGTTTCACACACATGAACATAGCAGAGCATGGGGATTGTGAAAAAGATGGCATAATATAGTATTCCAATACAGCGCGGCTCGCTTTCTTCCAGGCATATGACAGTTAGTCAGTTATCATAACTGTCAAAACAAGTGTTTTCTCCACTCTGAAAAGCTCCGTGGATGACAGTGTGGGAGACAAACAACAGATAAGGGAGGAGGATAAGCTGAGCCCAGAGTGGTAATCTGTGGCGAGAAGCTGGAATTGTACCTAAACATGGAGCAAAAAGGCAATAAGGTATCATGTGACTGTCTAGCACAATTCATTCACTTAAAGGTACTGACAGCTGTGGGCCACCTTCTGTGTTTCTGCAATTATCCTTCTGTCCTACATCACTTTTTAAACTTTACCGTAGCCATCCACTATACTACACTCTGTACAAAAGAGTCTGAGCTGAAACTGATCACAGAGTGTCTCACTGTGGACAAAATCAGCCCTGGAGGCATGCTCAAGGGAGGAGAGACCACTGGATTTCATAGCAAGATTTCTGATTTAACCCATCCTCCTGTGATTTAGCTCTATGGTCTCTAATCAACCCGAGATGTGATTGGGTGAGCACCGGCATTAACATGCCGTTGGCATTTAGCACAGATGGCTTGCTTGGAAAAGAGTCCAACAAATGCAGTGTTGTGCGTGAGGAAGTTGCTGAGTGTTGTTCAAAGTAGTGAAAGTTACAGGCAAATTGAATAGCAAGAATAAAGGGTTTTTAATGACAGGTCAAAGTTGAAAGCAGCTACCTTATTTGATCTTACTGCTGAGCCCTTTGTGGTTGTATTATAATCTACAGCACAGGTGCATATACTCTATACCCCAAGGAAGGACCCGTGGCCTCTCACAAGGATTATTATTATTCTGCCAGTTTCTTATTGCAGCAGCTTTAGCGGACTGCAAATACATATACATATTCCAGTCCTTCATTTAGACAGTCTGTTTCTCCATCATTACCATACATTGATCTGAATAAAAAACAGAATAAAAGCTTTGACAGGGCCTAGGCAGCACAGTCCCATGACATCCACCTACTACCTCATTAAACTACTATTCATAATCCCCGGTGCTTTTAATGTTGAATTTATCCCAACTGTGTTTTTGTGTAAAACACCTCTCATTACCAACCAACTGAAAAAAGGTGCTATTTGAATCAGATATGATTTCTATTATGTCAGTAATAAATATGGTTGTATTATTTCTATTTCTGTGAACATGGAGTGTGTTAGGGGTACAACAAGATTGCACTGAAATGTAGCAAACTAAAGCTGAAGAGAAGATATGTGCCTGCAGAAATTTATTTGAAAATACCCCAAAATTATTCTTTTGTTGTTCTTGTTTATTATGCAAAATCATTATTTTGTTAAAAATCAAATACCGTCAGACATAAACAATTATTGTGCAATGTTTGTTTTTTTCATTTTTAAAGCATTTCAGAACTAAACTGAATTTAATTACTAGTTTTTTTTCTATAATCCCTGAAACATACTGATCCATACTCATACTTACAGACCACTTTTAGCACATTACAGTTTGATGTTTTGCTAATCTATCAATCTAACTCTTCTCTGTATAGACTTTGTTCCCCTATTATATTCTCACTAGACATATTTCTTTTTTAACAACCCTCTGCAGGCTTTTTTTCTGCTGACTGTAAACATTTTGGGGCAGTTGCTTGAACGACTGATGCTGCTGTTTCTCTGTAGAGCAGTTCAGACAACTAAATATAGCCTTCTACAAAGTCTAAGCATATTAAAAAAGTATTTGGATTTTCTCTTTTGGTATGATGCCTGAACAGATTGTCTGGTTCAGCAGTATAAGGGAAATAAAAATAAATTGCAATAAATTCTATAAAAGTCCATAAAATTGATATTTTGATTGAAAAATGGTATTTGTTTTTTAGGTAGGTAACCAAGGCTGTACGCAAGATCTTTTGGTTGGGGAATTGTTAAAAAGAATAATCCAAATGTTTCTCATCAAGATGAGGCTCGTCTAGTGTAGAGCTACCCAATTGCTGGTTAAGTCATTTTTTTTGACCCCAGGATATAATGGTTAGTGCTTCAAGATAGGCACTCCAGATCTATGTTTTAGACTTTAATTTATATGAAAGACAGGAAATAGTTGAGTTGTTCTGTTTTGTGATGGAGGCAACCATTAAACATGGCACATCAGATTGGCTGACAGCAATTGATTAGAAAGGCATAAAGGAAGCCCACACCTCTCTTAAATAATCAGTGTGACATTTGGTGTAATTTGTGACAGAGCAGATACTGTAAAGATAATTTGTAAGTACACTTAGAATACTAAAACTTACTATACTAAAAATTACTTATCAAAACATTACACACAGATGGCCTTTGTTTTCTCTACAAGCACGTTGAATTATCTTGTTCAAAGTTTGCTATACAAATAAAATTGCCTCGCTTACTTTCCTAGACTCCCTCACTAAAATAGAGAATAAGTAATCAAATCCTAATTACATAATATATATTTCATTACAATGATGTATGCTTTTTCGAGTCATATGGTCATAATGGTCTCAATTATCAACTATAAGATAATGCCCAAAATGTGTACAGATAACTGTTTACTGAATCCTAGAAAAACATAATCATTAAGGGAGCAGTATAAATTGCATGCATTTAGGAGTGGATAAACAATACTATATTTGAAATAATCTCTGAATGAAAGATTGGCATTTACAAAAAAAAAATATTTGATTCAAGGTTAACACAATTAATGATGAAAAAATGTCTCATTTGTCCAGGAGAGCTTTTATAAAGGTGGAAGTAAATGTGCCTCTTTAGAAGAAGAAAGACCTTTTTAAAGTTACACATAGTTTAGTAGTTCATTCAAAATCTAAATGAGAGTTAACAGAAATAAAAAAATATAGCCCAGGAAAGAAAGCCTGTTAACCTCAAAAGTATGTTAACAAATTGTAAAATTTCAGTCAAAACATGAAAAAACACTGAATAAAAAACTGGTCATCACATAAAAACGCTGTCTTATTGTTTCCTAAATCTATTGTTCTGTTTCAACAATAAAGTGTCAATCAAAATGTGCAATATTTATCGGCCTGCATGTGCCTTTAAAAATCGTGAGAGCCACAGGGTTTGCATGAATGCCATAAACTGCTATGCATGATCAGGATAAAATGTCTTCCTGTTGTAAGGTTAATGTTTTAACTTTTGCTAAACTTGCTCAAATTATGTAAAATCATGAGTGCAATTCACACAACTATATACTGTTAGAAATAAAAATAAAAACAATTTGAAAACAGAAGTAAAAGGAAAGCTGCTGTAAATAGCCAACTGGCAGATCAGTTAATTAAAGCTAAACATCTTAAGCACATCTTAAGCAAAATAGAACCTAGACCCAGATTACTTTTTTTTCTCACAAAGCATTTGTTCTTCTTCCGACATTCTGTTACAAAGGGTCAAAAAGTTATTTTTGCCATCCATCTCTACTTAAAGTTTAGCCTACATACAAGATGTAAGGCTATTAAAGTGATAAAAATGGAGCAAACTGTATATCTGGAACTAGATATGGAGATTTATGAGGGAAGGTGGAAATACAGCTGCAGAGTAGCTCGACTATAGTTACAAATGCTCCCATCTATAGAAAGAACTGTTCTAGCCATCCATATCGCTTTCTCCTCGATCTGCTTCTCTATTGTGCTCTCCAAGGATCGCTCTCATGTTTTCAGCACTCGCCTATTAGAGTGTACACCCAGCCAGTGCCACATTAAAATCCCTGCAAGCCGGTGGTTGTGGGGGCAAATAAAGATCCCTGTTTTACTGAATAGTTTGATCCATCCCAGACAGCACACGCTACATTAATATACCCCTACAGATCAGAGACAAAAGAGCTTCAGACCCATGTGCTATACTAACTGTGTGTGTCATCTGCACATCATCTCGAGAGAGAGAAATGGAGACGGAAGGAAAGAATGAGGCGGGGATGCTCAAATATGGCAAAACCATATAAATTTTTCATCTGCCAGTAGATGTATTCAGCACCTCTTCTCAGGGCAGCTAACTCTAATTTTTGCAGTAACCGAATAGTCATTGGTACTCCAAGTTTTCAAGACACTGAAATGTGAAGAACCATAAAAAAATTATAAGAGATGGGATCACTAGTTTGGGTTGCCAAGACAGCTGATGGAGGAGACACATGTAGATCTCCTTGGCTTTGGGTTATGTTTGTTATACGTGGAATCTTGTGGAGAACTGATAATGCTGGCAGACTTCCCTCGGAGGGTGTCAGGCAAAAAGACAGGATGCTTATCCCTAGAGAAACTCCCCAATCCTTTGTGCCAATTGGGATTGAGCAACAAGATGCATGATGAGAAATAAACCATTCCCTCCCTCTTTTTCACTTCTCCGCTGAATACGACTCTGACCTGAATACAGATTCATATGAATAGCCATTCCCTTGTAGATGACAGCTTTTTGACTATTCATAACCCCCTCTATACACACACCAATGCATATACACTATTGCCCCAACGAAGGTGAGATTTGGGGTATGAAGACTACAGCATCATGCTCTGGCATTTAAACCACGGGAGAAACACAAGAAACACTGTGAAGAGACAGAAAACAAGCAAAATATGACTGTGCTGTTGAGAGCTGCAGCCCCAGATTCACAATCATACTGGGAATCACAACACTTTTAAATAATTCAGGATGAATAGAAGAGAGACATTTTTTGCAGTAAGCAAAGAGGCTAAGGAAATGAGATGGAGAATAAGAATCCTACAACATCTCCTAGTATGCCACATTTGTTTAGTGGCTTGCTGAAGTATTCATACCCCTAAAACTGTTTTTACCATTTGCCACAAACTCCTAGGTATTTTATCGGGTTTCAATATGATAAGGCAGCACAGCCTTAAGTATATTTTTGAAGTGGGAGCAAAATTATACATGTTTTCATGATATTTAAGAAAGTATAGTACAGTTAGTTTTAGCCCCCCATTTCACCACAATTGCAGCCATTTTTGTTCATTTTTTTCTTTGTTTGTTTTTTTTTGTTATTTGCAAAAGGTCTGTTGAGTGACTGGTGACAAGCCATGAACAGCATTTTTCACTCTGTAACAAGGCCAGGTTTGTGACAGTTTGGTAAATAGTGGTTCTATCTGATTCTCCCAACTGACCTGAAGGTCTCTGCATCTCTTCCAGAGTTACTGTGGAACTCTCACAAGCTTCTCTGATAAATGGTTTGAGGGTATCAAAGTAAAAGTAGTAAATACATATGCACCACGCATGTTTTCAAATTCATCATCCATTTGTCAATCAATTAGATTTTTTTTTTCACTTCAAAATCTTTTCACTCAATAGAATGTTCTTCTACTTCACAATCATAGTCTACTGTTTTTTTGCTCTGTCAGATAAATGTTAAGAAAAAAACGGTAAATGGGTGTAAATACGTTTGCAAGGTACTGTATGGCTTTATATGTTTTTTAGATTTTTTGATTAAAAAACTGTTTTAGCATAATTTATGGTCGTGCCTTTCTAGGTAGGACAAGATCTACTTCGCAATGCCTTTCTTTTTGTGAACTAAAAACATGGAAATCCTTAAATTAACTAAATTAATCCAAATCAAAAACAAAACAATTCACAAGTAATCAGATTCTCAATGTCGGTGTTGTACTCCCTCTGTATGTCAAAGCCCATGTCAGGTACTAAACTAAATGAGACTACAATTATGTTGGCTTATCTTTTAAGTTTGTCAAAGAACCTGTATAGTTTCTCCCGCAAAGCTCTTCTTTAGGCAGGGAGTTAGGTTCTAATTGAATTTTGTCTCAGATGATTTAATCAATTTTGGGTGTTCTGCTTCACCTGCACCATGCCAAAACCCCATCTCATGTTCCAAACTTCCCAGCACTTAGACAAGGGAAAAAAGGCAATTATTTGCAGCTCTTGTGATTTTTGCCACCCTTGATAGCAACTACAGTTTACATTAATTATTCATTTGGAGGCTGTGCACACAGAAGGAGAGAGAAAGTGCTTTAGTCAGATCTAATCATTTGTGTTCATGCTGTATAGTGTAAAGTAACACCACAGAGCATGTCTGTCATCTTGTCTTTTTTATGTATGTTTATGTGAATTAGGTTGTAAGGGAAACGTGATCGACAATACCCCACATCAAATGGAACTACATTATATTTTGATGTTAATTCCTCCATTGTGTTTCGGCTCATTCCAAATAAAAAAGATGGACCTCTGCCAATCAGACAGATACACTGATTCACAGACAAAAACCTGCAACTCTTTGCTAGTATTGCTATCTTCTTCTAAATACACTTGTTTGTTGTTTTGACTGCAGATAAGCTGGAACTATGTGGGTCTTCAGAGTCCGGCAGAGGTTGATCACGCTGGGTTGAGGGGTCACAGGACTGGTGCTGCAAGGTCTTGGCCTCTGTGTTCCAACACAGTCTTTAGAGACCTCAGCCTTCCATGCTCAGCTCCAATTTATACGCAAATGCCAACACACAAACACTCCTCTGACACTTGTCTTATCAATCTTAAGCCAAATAGAGGGTAAGAGCGCACAGCGGGGGATGAAGTTATAGTGAATTATATCAATTCAACACAGATGTTCCTGTCTTGCTGTTTGTTAAGACAGTACATTGATTTTTCTAAATAAGGAGCGATTTAGAAAAAAATTACAGACATTTTTATTGGTAAACATTTAATTTAGCCTGAGATTTTAAAATGTTTCAAAAATAAGTACATTTTGCAATGATTTGTTCACTTTTTAATAGTTTTTTTTTTTTTCTCTTCAGCAAGCTATCTTAAATTTACCGGGATCAGAGATAACGGAAAGAGAATCTGAAATATTTTTTAACCCCCATGTGGAAAAAGTGTAGGGTAATGCATTAAATAATAGTTGTACTACAGCTCTGTAAATACAGATGCAAGCCATATTTGTGTAATTTGTGAAAAATGTTGAAATATCATTTTCACTATTTTTGCAACTGCCCCTTTTTTTCAATGTGTAATTTGTGTTGGGTTATCATATTAAATAGGAAAAAAAAGATATGCAGTTTTGTGACTGAATGTGCCCATTATAGGGGTGTCAATGAATAATTTCAAAAGGCAGAGCAAAGGTTCATCCTCCATGCCTCCCGCTCATACAGTATCATGACAACTTCCCTGCTCTTTAGTTTGGCACTTATTTATCTATACAGACACAGTTACCACATCCCTCCACAACTTTCAGGTCACATTGTATCATGAGCAAGGGTCCTTACTCGGATGTTTTCTACAAACTTGCATATTGACACACAAGGTACAGTGGCATGTCAGAATGTTCGCCACAGATTTCAATCTGTCGCCCACCAGGACATCTGTTTTGTAGGGAACCTGTGCAACATCCTCACAGCACATTTTCAATGTAAAAAATTTTTTAGATGAAATTATTGACTATGTAAGTTTTTGCAGACTGACAAAATAAAATACTTTTCAGAAAATATTTGTGCTTGCCTTTTAAATTAAATATTTCACACAAGAAGAACAGTAGTGGAAGCAAAACAGAACTTTGTACTATAAGCTGTTTTGTTTCCCACATACATGATAAGATCAAATTCATCAGAAGGGCTACGTGGGCCTTGATGAGTAGATGAGTAATTTATGGGGAGTGAGAAATGAAGCATTTTGCTCTATAGAAGTGATTGCACCTGTTAGTGGGAGGTTGGAGAGGCCTCATACAGTACATATAAGGATGGAACAACAATAGTCAGTGTACATATGTGTGTCGGTGTTCATGTGTGTACACCTGTAGCAAGATCACCCTGGTTACACCCACACAGCTTCCAAAGCTATTCTAATCCGCCGGATAATCGTGCCAGCATCTCACAGTTTCATAACTGGAGGAACTCCATCCAGAGATGAGAAGCTGAAATGTGGACAGCAAACATGAGATGTGTGGTTGGGATCCGGAGAGACAGATTGTGATATGGATGCTGCTTTTCCCCAACAACAAAACATGCAGCTACTGCCGCACGGAGATGTTGGGACAAGGGTTTTTCAATTTGGAATTTCTCCATGGGAACAATAAAAAGCCATTATTTATGCATCCATACAACATCCTCTGTATATTGGTATCTATTGTCCAAAATAATATGGATTTTATGTAAAAGATAAGATACAACTGGGTAACTATCCAGCTGCTACTTCCCAGTCAGCTCCAAAGCACACTCACAGGAAGAATGCAATTACTAATTATTATCTGTGTGCTTAAAATAGCTGATTCTGAGTTTAAATGACCCTAACTGTTTACCAGCCAGGGTCAGGAGTATGAACACTAGCACAACCAGGGACTGAAGACCACAAAAAAACACCACATAGGACAAATGAAAAATAACGTTGTCAGACGACAAATCAGTAAAGATATGAGAACACCGAAGGATATGCATACACAGGGAAAAAAGTTACGGTGGCAATCAGGGAAACTCAGGATAGCTAAGGACATTTGAGGATGCAGGGACAAACAAAGACAGGGACAGAGGTCATATAATGACAGTTCAGTTCTATGTACTTATTGTTCAGTCCTTTATGTTAGATTCTTTATTCTTGTGTTATGTTCTTAGAATATTAGATTTGTTTTAGTATTGTGCTTTCCCTCGTTTTTTGTAGCTTTATTGTTTATTAGTTTAGTTTCTCTGTGTTAATGGCCTGTCTGTTTGCTTCCTTCCAGAGCTGGTACCAATCTTTTGATTTCCCTGTCCTGGATCTCATGTATTCATCCACTCAGACTTTAGTATATAAACTCAAGGATGTTCTTTGTCATGACGTGATCAGTATTCCTAAACGTTTCCCTGTCCGTTCCTCCTCATCTTACTTACTCCAGAGCCCTGTAAGTTTTGTTCTTTTTTGTTTTCATTATTGTTAAACTCAACATGTTTATGCTTATTTCAAGATTCTGTCTGTGTCTTGGCCCAGCTTTCACCATTCCAGTTATGACTTTTCTAAGTTACTTAAAAATAACCTGTTTTCTGACTTATGTCAGCTGTTTGTTGAGGCCTAAAAGAGACAGCAAGGCAGATAAAAGCCTGCAAAGACGAGAGGAACAGTGACTGAATGACAGAGCGCTTTCAGAGAAATTAGAATTTTAATTGTAAATTAAAATTGACACCAGCAAGTCAAGGCTTTTCAAACCTGGACAGCAGAAAATGACCACAAAACTCAACTACTATCACACCTGTCAGATGAACTGTAGCCTGAATGAGTAACCCATAAATCACCATTAAAAAAGAGAGACCAATCTACACTCAAATATGTGCAGTTATAACAAATTGTCAAATAGAAAATCCACCCGACAAGCATCCTCAATCTCATGAGCAAGGAAGCCAGACAAAATAAAAGCAAACCTGACACTTTTCTTATATTCAGTTTCATCCTGACAATCCTCCTAGTAGAACTCTGAAGAAAGCTACCTTTATTTCTCCTTTAATCTTACGTTAAGCATCTTCTGACACAAAAAGGCATCTTTTCTCATCCATGCAACCTTGACTTTCTGTTTTTCATCATGCGCCTTATGAGTGACATTGACTACCATGTTGTTTGTTGTATGTCCTGACACAGTGACTCACACATAGACCCAGAGCAGCAGAAGGGGGGAGTAAATATATTTTGATTGAGAAGAAACTTAAAGAAGGATCACACAAGAGTATTTGACAACCTTAACAAGAGGAGACCTCATCTGTCTTCTTATCATCATTCATCACCCATCGTCCTTGTCTTGATGTGAATATATCTCAAAGCTACTGCTACAAAGCAGGCTGTATAGACCTGGCATAGACCTTCAGCCTATAGAGTGACTTAGAATCGTTTCTTTGCTGCCCATAGACATCTCAAGCATAACCTACAATAAAACTATGATTAAACTCATCCTGTATCAGAGAGACATTATAGCAGATACCAATAAGTAATAACTTATAATTCTGTTGATTTTTATTTTGCCACAAGTAATTTCCCTGACTGTCTTGGGTAAACTGTCAAAAAATGATCTAATGAGAGAATACTATGTTTTTGGCACATTTGTCCCTACTCTTTAAAAAAGGTTAACTTTTGTTTCAGGTTTAATTTTGTCAGATTTCCCTCTGGATGTTATGGCGAGAAAAATGTAGCACAATTAAGCTGTAAAATATTTTTATTGATCGGATAAACTTTTTATGAACAAATGTTTCTATTATCCTTTTTTTATTTGGTAGATTAATTAAAGTTTAAAGATACTAGTGGCACTTATTGAAAGGTCTGTCATTAGACAGAAAGAGTACAATGCTGCATAGTATTGTCTACAACTGAGACAGTATTGAGAAGTAAATATGAATAACTGTTTATTTGTTTTGCCCAAACATCTAGGGCAGTGGAGATTATGATGGACTTTTACTGTTACAATAAATGCAGAGAAAACTATTGTGCTACAAAGGAGTAACACAGAACCTTGGCAGCAACAGGTAAGCTCACTGGAAAACTGAAAGCTGCTTTAGTTTTATTGTTTTGAGCTGTCAGCCTTTATCTAACATAGAATATGTAAGATGTTAAAGTGCTGGCAACTAGTTGAAAGCATTTAATACGAAGTAGGAATACTTGTGATGCAGAAAATCTCTGGATGTTGCTAATTCAATTAGCAATGTCAACAATGCTAACACTGGCAAATTCATATTTACTTATGCCCAACTAAAACTTTAAATATATAAGTAAAACAGTTCTGAAATGCAGGTAAAACCTTTTCATGGTGCATTAAGTATTTCCAGTCATGTAACATTGGATTATCAGAGCCATTTAGTAGTGTTTCAAAATTAGGTTAAAAAACAAGTTAATCTAATTTCCTTTAACTTAGTACTGTTTCAAGACATTTTTTTTAAAGTGAATAGCAAAAAAAAAAAAAGGGAAAATGAAGAAAAATAGTTTTTAATGATTCCCGGAAAACTATTTTAGGTCTCATTTAAAGATCTCATTCACTCGATTTTTAAAATAAAAGTGCTGTGGTCTTAAGTATGAATTACTGCCTTGTGAGTTGTTTTACATTGAAAAAACTGCTTTGGCATTCCTTTTTTAGGAGGCTGAAGTTTGGCAGAGGAGTGGGTGGGGGGAAACATCAGTATTACAATTCTAACTCATTATTCGTGATATGCAAACGTCTCGTTTGTCATTAGCTTACAGCAATTCGACTATTGTGGTGCCTTCAAAAAAATAACTAATTTAATTAAGTTTTCTGGTGATGTTCCAAACTTAAATTTCAACCGTTTCTTCCAGAGCAAAAACTGTAATGTCATGTGTTATGTCCACAAATAACACATGCCTAAATGTGTTCTGTTATGTTGTGGGGCTGCTAACAGTTAGCTTCCACTAGTAGAGTTACTAATGGTTGGCTTGTACTACCAGAGACTTACTGTGCTCTCTTCTGGTCAATACAGTTGCAAGCCAAGGTAGGCAAGACCATCATTTTCTTTGGGACTGGCTTTTTTCTGACTCGCTTGTTTTAGTCATCTATTTCCTTTCAGTGCCTATTGCAGGCAATGGGTGCTGAAGAAAATGTTCACATGCAGCATGCATATGCGGCTCAGAGTGACCAATCGTATTCAAAAAGAACAAATGTTACATTGTTTCCCAGTGAACGAGACCTTTAATTTTGAAGACTGATAGCCTGAGGCCGAAAATGTAAATTATAATAAAAAGATATACAGGTGGAGCGAGAAGTGGGAGCACTTTTATCTTATGAATGTCTTACACTGATCCAAAAAGTATTGCCACATAAAACATGTCCAAGCGTACCACGGGAACAAAGTTCTCTGGTTATAATCTTCTATCATCAAGTCTGAGATTGGGTGGCTATAAAACATCTTTGTCTGGAAATCGGCAACAGAGGGTGCTGCACACTGACCTGCCTAACTCATAGCAATTGTTAACCTCCCTATCCATCACTGAAGGGAGAAGCCCTGACACAGAGAACCTGCTTCTTCCATTACAGCCCTGACAGAGCCTAATTCCTGTCCTTGCATTCACTCCGTCTTTCTGTGACTGTGTATCTATCAGATGCAACAATGAAGTCTTTGGCCTTTCTCTGAGCTGGTGAGGTAAGCAGCTACTTTTTCTGCAGTGCCTTTATTTGTATCCCTTGATGCCTTCCTCTTTGAGGAATGACGGAAACTCACGCTGGTAAAGGTGTGAATTAGCAGACAAACACACAAGGGAAAAAAAAAATACCATCTCCTATTGTGGCCTAAACACATGAGAACACTTCTGTTAATAAGACGTGTAAATGAGCTTTATACACAGTGTGTTGTCTTTTCTGGGCTGTTGTTTTTGCTCCTTTGAATAATTGACAAGCCTGTACTTGTGAAGACAGGGACAAATATGCTGAGTTAATGTCCCAGCCAGACAAATTTTTTGTACCAAACACCATCAATCCCCGCTGCATGGAATTGTTGCCACCGTGGCAGTTCATAAATCTTATGCAACCTCAGTTCAGTGATAAAACAGACCCGAATTCCAGCAGCAAACTGTGTTTATTGTTTCACTGGAGAGCTGACACCAGATGACATCTGCTATATTTACACTCTTTATAGCTTTCCATTTCTAAAATATACTTTCACATCAAATAGGTCTCTGCATTGGGACTGGGGACATATTAGCGCAAATGCTGAGGGCAATCTGGGGGCTCTTCCTGGCCGTCTGGGGAATAAAGACACTTGTAGTTTAAG
The DNA here is from genome assembly GCA_028564705.1 of Apricaphanius iberus. Classification (NCBI taxonomy): domain Eukaryota; kingdom Metazoa; phylum Chordata; class Actinopteri; order Cyprinodontiformes; family Aphaniidae; genus Apricaphanius; species Apricaphanius iberus. The sequence continues at coordinate 2,066,115 of JAPXFQ010002988.1, forward strand.
TAAGAGTTGGAGCTGTCAGAGGTGCACACATGGCCTTGACAGTGATCTTATACTGGGGTGTTGGGGCAGAGCCATGGCAGTGTTCCCTGTCAGACTTTGGCATCACTGTGTTCCCGAGGCTCCCATGGGAACTGAGCAGTGTCTGATTGAGGCTTTGACTAGGAACTGCATCTGTGAGACACAGCATACATGGTAGTGACTATCTATTAGTTTGACTTTTTTTTCTTGCCCTCTTTCCTTGTTTTTGACTGCAGGCAAGACAGGATAGCGCTTTCTCCTTCAAGGTCCCTTTCCAAACATGCCAAGTGGATGGAAAACTCATAAAAATAGCTTCAAGCTTTTCCTATTTTCTCAACAATAAAATTTAAAAAGAGAAGAAGTCTAATGTTGATAGAAAGCAGCCATTCCCCAAACAGACCACTGAAACATAATGCATTCATGCATCTCACAGTTTTCCACCTTTTGCCATACTAGAATCACAAACTTAAATTATTTTGGGGGGATTTCCATGTGACAACACGGAAACATGAACTAGAAGACGACAATTGATACACAGCTGAAAAAAAATGGTTTGTTTGTTGTTGTTTTTTCATATAGTCATTTTCATTTAGCCGCTTCTCCGATACTCCAAAATTCAAAAACAGAGTCCAGATGTGTGCAATTTGATCTGCTCACCTACCAAAACATGACCATCCCTCAAATTTGGCGAGCCTGACAAGGCATTCATTAACTATAAAAGCAGTTATAAAGCTCATGGTAAGTCTGAGGGAGCTGCAGAGATTCACACCTCAGATGAAAACTCACAAAATAACTTTAACTTGTGCACCCTACAAATCTGCCCTTTATAGAAGAGTGGTACGAAGAAAACAATAATTAAAAAACCACAAGTAGTCGAGTTTGTTACAAACCATTTAGACAGCAAAGTGGAGGTGACTCTTTTCAGAATGATCGTTTATTTTTTTGTGCCATCATCTAAAATGATATCTGTGGTAGAAAAAAAGCATCATGAACTCACTATCCTCACCGTGAAACATGGTGGCGGCAGCATCATGCTGCCATGTTTACAAAGACTCTCCATTCATTCTGAGGAAGCTTGACCTATTTTGCACCAATGAAAAAACTTTGGTCCTTAGACATGTTAACCTACAGTAGTAGAAACACAACTTAAAAAGAAAACCTGTTGTAACTACAGTAAAGGGTAGTACCAAGCTTTTTTATTCGGGGGAGACTTGCTTTATCTTTTTAATAAAAAAATATTTTAAATAATAATTGTGGAACTCATGTAACATTTTCCTTCCTCTACAAAACTTTGCACTATTATTTGCTACATAAAATCCAATTAAATTGCATTGAAGTTTGAGATTATGACATTACAAAACGTGAAAAAGATTCAAGGGGTGTGACTACTATTTATTCCTTAGTTTTTCCACGATGGTCAAAAACAAGGTGTTCTAAGAGTAAATTTTGTCAAATAGAAACACAACCTTAAGTTGAGAGAGCATATAAAAGGCTCACCAAGGTTTTTTGAATTTAAACGAAACTTCTCTCGATTTCACCAGTTCTCAGCACTGTTTCAATTCCTTCATCTTTAAGCACAGCACTCCCAGTGCGCCATCTTTCCAGACATGTAAAAGGCCCCACAACATCAATTAAGGTGGCTGAAGATGCAATGCAGCAAAAACTGAGATATTTTAAATGTGAACTATTTGTCAAAACCTACTTTATTTGAAAGCAGCGTGAGCTCCGTACTCTTATGAGAATAGTGGAATAATTAAAAGCTTATCTCTCCCACACAAAACAGCACCTTGGAACCCTATTGTGAGTTTGATGGCCAGTTTTTTTGTGTAATGCAAGGTCTTAATGGCTTGAACGGTTTTCCAAAGGGAGAGCCAAGGCTTACAAACAATGTTTGTAAAAAACAAAAAGCCAAAAAAATGTCAAGGACTTCAGTTTCATTCAAGTCTCTGAAATACACAAGGAGGGAGAGTGTAAGAGATCCCTTTCATGCTCCAGAAATAGATTTCAATTTGATGGAGGTGGCTGCAAACACAGCGGGATATTTTAGACTCAGATTTAGGAAGATATATTTAAAAAAAGAGTAAATAGTAACTCATAATTCCCACTCATTGATATACCCTTTCTATTAGCTTTATTAAGCTCAAAACATGTACAAATTGGTGTAAGTGACTAAAATCATTACCATTCTAAGACAATTATCATGGATTTGCATATATAAAGATTGGTGAAGTGAAAGACCTTGGCCTATATTCTGTAGTTACTAAACCTCCATGTTTCTCTGAGCTCTCAATTTTTATTTATTTATTACATTGTTCTTTGTGGATTCTATAGAAAATCCCCATGCTCTGCTGAAACTGTCACATACCACAAAGCCGTTTCTTTAGATATACAATACATTAAAATGATGGTGATTTTACCGCATACAGAACTTTGCAACAGCATGCATAAATTGAATTGAATTTGAATGTGAGTCTCACTGTGTGTGCCATTGTGAATAACATAAAAATTTTCTGTTTTAATCTTAGCAAATAAAGCACCTTCCTAACAATGTTTGCTTTCTCTCTTACACTGTTTGTCAAACTTTAAACAGTACCTTTAAGAATAAGTTTTCCTCCCACATATCAACTACATTTGTACAGAGCCCAATTACTAGTTGTCCTACTATCAGAGCTGTTGATCCCTGCAGCTCCTTCAGCATTACCATTAACATCCTGGCTTCTTCTCTGAATAATTCTCTACTTATTGGGTTTGTCATCTTTGGAGGTTCATTGCTTGGAAGATTTGCAGACCCTGATGAAGGCGGCAAGCAAATGTACAGATTTACAAATGGTTTACAAAATTTTTAGGTGTTACTGGATTATCCAGTTTAAAAGATTTGCAGTTGTTTCATACTCTTTCCATTCTCTGATCATGGACTGAACAGTATTTTGTAAAAATGTAAACGCCTAAGACTCTTTAACAATTATTTCTGAAGATAGTTTATTGCACTAGATTTTTTTTTTATTCATTGGGTTGTCTTATAATTTGAAAGTTGTGGGTTATATTCCAGTTTCCTCTTGTCACATTTTAATGTATGCATGGCACTTACCCCAAGTTGCAAACGGATCTACCTATCCGTTAGGGAAATAGACGGTTTATGAGTCCAACTAGATGCTTTGAGTGGTATCAGAGTAAAAGGGCTAATTACATTGCATTGCACACTTTCCAGATATTTCTGTCTAGATACAATTTTTACTTCACAATTACGTACTACTTAGTGTTAGTCTGTCACCTAAAATCTCCAAAACAAAAATTGAAACTTAAGGAAAAAATGTGAAAAACTCTGAGAAGGCACTGAACATTGTAAATGAAAGCCAGGAGTAGTCAGTCTTAGTTGAAATAGGCAAATTAGCTTGTTCGCCCCAGATCAGCTTAAATCGGTTTCACTGATATTATTTAGAGGGCTCTGCAGATGGTAGCCTTAAAGAGGAAAATTAATTCTACTGGACCACAGTCATGAAAGACGCCACAGCAGAGATAGCATTATCTGCAACAAAGTCAGGACAAATATTACAAGAACCAAACTCAGATTTGACTGTGACAGTAGCCTGTCTCATTAACAACAGGAATGTGGAGGCCAGGTCTGGTGGAGCAGAAGGTCAGGGGACTCTCATTCCTACCTGAGTGTTTGAAATTTGCCACTGAGCCCATGCAGAAACGTAAAAAACATCTGTAAATCTGAAAGCTCAAAAGGCTAAACTAACTATTGTTTTCACACACCCCAAAACAAAAAAGCTCTGACGGGTGTGGATGAGGAGTGGGGATAATCTGAGTAATAATAGGCAATAAATCTTTGGAAGAGTCGAGAGACTTTGCCTGCTAGAAAGTACAAACCAGGCAGCACACCTTCTGTGCTAGTAATTGCTTTAAAATCAAATTTTGCACAGTATGGAAATTATTTATCATGGTCTCAAAAAACCTGAATTCAACAATGAATTTTTCTACCTTTCAGAGTCACTCCATATTACTATAATTCATCTGATTTAATAGTTGACTTGCCGATTACCAAGCAAAGCCGAACAGAAAATCGACTACCGGTAATTATTTTCTCTGGCAGATTAATTGATGGATCTCAAAAATATTTCCCCTTTTTAGCCTTTTACCTTTTTAGAGGAACTGCCACTTCATGTTCTCAATGCCAAAAGGGCAGAAGCAGGTGCTGGTGTAGCTGAACTGCTGTTCTCAGCACACAAAGGCAATGTCGCCTGGGGAGGAAACCTCAAAACGGGGGAGGGCTGTCACTGTAACAAGGGAGCACCTGGGATTACTGTCAACAGTCTCCCAGACCGTCTTCAACCTGCCTCTTCCTGTCCTCTTTTCTGCCTCCTAAAGATCTATAGCATTCCAGTTGACATTGACCTTTAAACTCCAATTAGCCACTTAATCACAAATTAATTATTAATATCAGAAAAACCAACAGGGCTTAGGTTGTTTGGCTCCTTCACCTCATTATCATCCACTAATGACCATCCTTGCATCTCATTTCCACAACAAAGAGAAAGAAAATGTCATCTGTACAGAAATCAGGTGATTTTTTTTGTTGAAACAGCAATACACTTTTTCTTCTATTCACTTTTTTGTAAAATGTAACCCCTGACTCTTATTACGAATCCAAATGTTGCATGAACTTAATCACTGCAAACCTTTTTAGACCCCATTAATAAGACAGTACTTCACTGCATCTAGTTTTGAACTCTGACTGCTTTTGACCTAATTCATCATGAAATGGCTGAAATGAGAGTGTGAAATGGCTCCCAGAATTAAAAACAATTCTATGGGACACTGCTGCTTACTACACAGACACACATTCACTTGTATACCTACTAATTATATGCCATCCAGATTTAGGAGTAATTTGATCAAAACGTGTTACTATCTCACACAGAAACACTCCTAAGTATTGCATGCTAAATAAATGGCTTTTGGGTATCAAGAATCTCCTTTGGCCAAATGAGACATTTTGAATTCACTGACAGAGGCCGAGGTGCACTGTCTGGCTGTCTAATAAATGTGACTCAGCTATTCGATGATTGTTTCTCTGTCAATTATCTCAGACTCTGTGTTTCTTAGGATAGATCTCTGGAATACCAATCAGTCAATTACTTTAGTACATTATTCCCTCCCTACTGCATCAAAGCTCCAGCAAAAACAAAAAAGTGTCAAGTTTCGGCTCAAGGAGGACCCAGATGCGGAGCGGCGTTTGTGGCTCTTACGGCCCATGTTTATTAAATGTCCAGAAAAACAGACGAGAAGCACAGAGAACTAGGGGAGGTAACGACGACAACGACCCGACGAGGACAGACAGACACAGAAGGGTATATATACTGTGGGGAGGGTAATTAGGAAACGTGGAACACCTGGGAGCAGAGGCAGAAAACACAGGGAGGACTAATAAGACAACAGGTGAAACAAACTAGGACTAAGTAACTAAAACAGACTGGGAGGAAACAAGGAGGAATAAACAACACAGACAGGGACGGATCATGACAAAAAGCAAACACATTTTTCTTTATTTTTATTTGTACCCATGTTTTTCACTTCCATGCATGTATTTTATGTTTTGATTACCATTTTAAACAGGGGGTAGAAGGTTTTTAAGATTTGCACTTCTAAACAAGTGTCAGACTGGAGTAGGAACGTCGACTTTCCGCTCAGATTTACTTTCTATTTTTCAGGCGGCTTAGAAAGATTTAAAGGGATCACTTTGAGGTTTATATTTTTGCTCCCCTCTACATTATCCTCTCCGCTTCCTTTTAAAATTCCTCTCCTCTCGAACTCAGTTGGCCCCCCCTCTCTCTCTCACACATAAACCCGAGTTAACGCCGGAACGTACGACGGTGTGGAGCTGACATGGAGTGATGGCACATTCCGAGGCTCTGAGAGGATTAGTCCAGTGATAAAATGAGCAAGGATTCTTTTTTCTTTAAACACATGTCTCCCTGGGTCTTTATGATGGCTGTAAGTTTGCCACAAGCAGTAACAGATGGTTCTTGTATTGCTCTTGTGCAAATTTGTGTCAACATTTAGAATTATTAGGCTTGCTGACAGCTGTCTGTCTGTTACTCCATTTGGGAGATATACATGTCAGGCTTTGACAAAATGCAAACATTTGCTTTAATAGCATCCATATTTTTGATTTGGAATTATTATCAAGAGCCATTATCATTAAGGGCCATATCATCCTCTCTTATTTTACAGAACCACAGGTGAATCTCTTGTGGTGAATTTGCTTTGCTACACTTGTTGATGGCAAACCCTCCAGCCTTGTTTGCAAGTATGTGAAAAACACAAGAAATGTTCTACCTGTGTTGTTAATGCATCAATTTACGGCTGCTTTTGAAATAGTTCTAATCGCCATGAGTAAATATCTTTGCTTTATTGTTGATCTCTATAGCTGGAAGGTTAAGTAACAGACTGTTTTTTTTATTTTGTTTGCTTTTAAATAATAAGTCTATAATGCGAGATTTGAACATTTGCACTAATTACTTGTCATACATTTGCTGATTTGAATGCACATATTCACAAACATAAGGCTTTAATAATCTGAAGAACAATTAACATTTTCTTTGTTCCCCTTGAGATATATTCCATTAAAGTGCACACATAAAATTATTTTAGCACACGTGTTTCCATATTATTCCTATCTCGGAAACCTGACACTTTCAAAAAGCAAACATGCCTACGCAGCCGTGTGTGTTTGTGTATAATGATAGTCTTCTACACTGATTTTATGGGACTGTGAGGTTCCTATTTTAAATACCTTTTTATAGCATTTAGCAATCACTGATAATTTGATGATAGGATAATTTTTCAGTTTCATTCTCTGACTTATTGATTTCCAGGTCTCTATAATAAACCACTTTTTACAGCCTTTTCATCTGTTGAAGGATATGATCTTCATGTTCTCAATGCCACAAAAGAAGAAAGTCAGGTGTTACAGTATATACAATAATTCTCACATACTAATTGATTCTTATCAGTTGTTAAGTAAAATAACTGAATCAATTTAGTAACTAATACTTCACTTTTTAATTTATCAGTGTAATTAGGAACTTTTATTTGGTGATTTAAGACTTTCTGTTTCTTTGGTATAGACATAGGACATATTGCAAGCCCCGTTTTTTTCAAATTGGGAAAAGTAATGCTACATGTTCTTAAAGTAAAGAAGCTATGCACTGGTCTTCTCAAAACAGGGAATTGCTGCAGGAAAATAGCTTCTCACATGGACACTTTGATATACTGACACATTTTAAATAAACTGACAATTGTTTGTTATACATTGTTTCAAGGGGAAAGTGACTGATAACATATGGCTAAATCAACACAGAAATGCTTGACAAAGACCCCACTCCTACAGAAAAACTTTGTGGTGAGATAAAGAGGTAGATTTTTTTTTTCTTGCCTTCCAACCTCTGTAAAGGAATAGCTGTTTTTTTGTGAATGTCATTGGTTAATGTTTCTTGTTTAGATTTTAAGCAATTTTATGTTATCTTAGGTGCAATGTATTTATTGATTTTAAGAGTCTATGAACATAAAGTACTGCATATGTGATTATTCATATTTAACTCTTTACAAGCTGACAAACTGCAACACATGTCACTTTTCTTACTTGTGCAATCTATTTGAAAGTTGTGAAACAACAAAGGCCTTTAACTCACAATGTATTTAACATTTAAGGATCAATTTAAAGGATTTTCTCATAACTTTATGGTGAAGTTATGCAAAATCCAGACTAGAAAGCACTCTGGCAGCTGTAAGATTTTTTGATTTTATGGACTAAAGCAACCCAGTTCTCTGTGTTCTCTGGTGAAATTCCTCTTTAAGTTCCATCAAAAGTGGGATAGAAGCAGTTTCTGTTTGAAATAGCATCACAATGCAATAATGATGTAAGTGAATAAAAAAAGAAAGATGGTTTCATGTCGACAGAAATATTGCTAAGCATGTTTTAAGCCTTCACAAATGGCTTTTTTTAGCTGTTCTGAAATGATAGGAAATCTGTCCCTGTGGGAATATAAATATCTTAGACTAACAGGTCAGCAGAGCTTAGTTTATGGGTCAAAACAGCAGAAAAACAGTGATAACTTTTAAGCAATAAATACAAACACAGGTTGATTTAAATGTTGCTTTTTCAGACCATAAATCAACTGCCTGACTATGTAAGTCACCATGTGCTTCTGGGGTTTTTTGGCAGAAAAACCTCCTTAGCTGGGCACCTTACAATAATCCCAAATAACATGTTACCGCAATTACAGCACGACACAGCATAGTAAATTCAGTGGACATCTTGTCCTTTCCGTTTGAAAGCTGCTCTGACAGATGATCCCTTGTGCCCAGTCTGTGGCTGACTGGTTTTGAGAAAAAAAATAGGGAGAGGGAGATTGTGAAAGCAAGAAACAGAGGCAGTCAAAGATGTGAAGACAGAGATGGACCTGACATGTGTGCTTGCATGGCTACATAAATATAGATCTGTACACCCTGATGTAGAATCACCCAAAAGTGCTCAATGTGACTTATAAGGAATGACTTGGGTATGCTGTAAATGTTCAGATGTTTTTTGTGGATCGGGACATGACTTAAGAGTGTGAACCAGTAGATCATTATAAAACCTACGCGTGCACTTCATTAAAAAAGAAAAGGAGGCAAAGCTCGGCACAACCTAGGTAGTGGAACAACATGATGCTTTCCTTGTATGTGTTTGTGAATGGCGGATCTGTCACAGCGGCTGCTGCTCATGATGCATCATCCTGGCTCCCTATAAAATGTGTTATTTCAGGTGCAAAAAAATTCAAATTCACCAGAGAACTTCTCCACTGTTCCTGCCAAGGCTGACGCATCCCTTCCTCTCTGTTGTAGACTCAGACTCGTTGGCTTACAGAACACATTTGGCAGAGTTGTGAAAACAGCGCTTTCAATTCATTCCTTTTGAATTAAGAGATTTATAATCATCTTGGATTACGCAGGGGGTAAAACAGCTGATTTACATACAAAAAACCTTGGTCAGAGCGAGGATGAGGCATGCAAATTGGATCCACACCTGTCTGTTCTCTATACACACACAAATAAATCTGTGCTGTGAGAGATTATCTCTGTTGGGAACTGTTGATGATCATGTATTATCCTTTCAGTACTTAGAAATGTTATATTGTGCTCAGTTGACCTCTTAAGAGAATGCAGAACATGACTCTCAGTCACTCCCCATCTACAACACCCAGCACCACCATCATCAGCCAAAAAAAGATGTCTTCGTGTGAAGTAGAAATGGGCTGGTTACCAGCATAAAAGTAATCTGAGGTTTTTAAAAGCTATGGTTAACAAACTGGTAACATTTTCCACCAGAAAGAGTGCATTGTGAGAGGTATGAGTGCCCAATTAAGCTGTCTGGAGCAGAGGATGATTAAGCACCCTCCCTTCTTCATACGTCCTGCTCACTGCCCCTCAACTGGCTGAGCTTATTGTGTTTCTATGCTTACTCAGCCAGCTGTAAAACACCATGCCAATATCAGCTTATTTTGGGTCTTATCATAAGGTGTTGCACAGGATGAGAAGTGGATGAAGCAGCAAGCTATCTAGCGTTATTTCTCTCAAACACTTGGTATTTTGAATTTCTTCCGATTTTTGTGCATGGTGCAAGTGGTACTTATGAAGCAGGAAGTGTGTCAAGAATTTTTTTGTAGTTTTTTTTTGTTTCTCAAAGCATGTTTGCTTTTAGAAGTCTGTTTGAACATAGACAGAGAGGAAGTATTTGTGAAGTGCTACATGCTCTTCAAAACATGTGAAAGTTACAAAACAGACCATGCTTTAAAGTTAGACTTGTCTATATGTAATGTTCTTCCTCTACACATTCTTTATCTCCTGCCAATTATTGAATACAGGGAGACTGTTTTCTGCAGTGACAGCCAAAGTTCAAAATGAGAACGACAATGAATATCATGTGCTTTAAAGGGAAAGTTGTGTTTTTCAACCTGGACTTTACTCTGATAAAAACAACTTGTATGATTTAGTATCTGCACTCAATTTTTCTAATTAATTTCTGTACTGCTGTGACTAGCTTGTGTGTGATATTAAATACAACTTACTTTCCAGTATCAAGTTAAATGTACTTTACTCAGAATATAACATTTCTGAATAAATTACGTAAAGATTAATTAATTTTATTTAATTTAGTAGGTTGTATTTATTAAAACTTAAGTAAATTTAATTGCCAGAACACAACAACATTTGACAGGTGGAAGCTGGAATAAAACCCACAAATGTTCACAGGCCAACACTGAGCTACAGCCACCCTAAGAAATCAGTAAAGTATACTGAGTACTCCATGCAGCACAGATCTCGAATACTTTTCAAATAGGCTAATTGGAATCTCGCTGAAACAACGCAGAAACAGCTTTCAAAATGACACTAAATACTCTTTAATCCATAACAAATTGAAACATTGTAGTTCCAACTTAAACTAGATTTTAACTCAATTTAGAGCAGGAGATTTTCTGCGTCTAAATAAGTCATTATCTGCCCCAAAACTCCTTCATTTAACCATGTTTTGTTTTAAATAGTTAGTTATATTGCCCTGTGAGTTTGGGACATCTTGGAGGTGCTAAGGTATTAGCTTCTGGGGTTTTAATGTAACTGATTTCAAGGAGCCTGTGGAAGCTGTACTTAGTCCAACTGGTCATTCAGTTAGTGCAGTTTGGAAACGATGCAAACGGGAACCATGTTAATGTCTGCAGTAGCAAGTTCAGTCTAACCAACTGCCATAGAGCATAGAGTAAAAGTCCTGCTCTCACTACAGCGGGGATGAAGCACTGCAGTGACGTACGTAGTTGTAATCGAGCGATAGTGTAGTTGTATTATTGCCTCTAAATCACATAAGAATGAACAGATAAGCACTTCCAAGGCGTTCTGAACTCTGAGGGGAGTCCTACTAATGTTTAATAACAAAACATTGGTTAAATGATGGAGTATTGAGGCAGATAACACCTTAGGTGGCAAATCTCCTAGCCTGGTTGACTCTCATTATATGGATATACTCTAATCGTGACTGGATATAAACTTCTACTAAAGGGCTCCAAGTGGCTCCAAACTTGTCTGGGTGAGTAAGTGAACAATATATTTGCTGAAAATAAGCTGCATGTTGAAAAAAAACATACTTTCCCTTTGAGTAAAGGTGTAGATACAGGAGTTCGATCCGAGAACCATGTTTTCTGGTGGACCAGAATTTACTTGTTGAGTCCACACCAGATTTCAAATAAGTTTTTACACCCATCCAAGCAAAGCAGACTATCTGAGGAAACAAACTCATCCATTTAATTTGGATCAAACAGCTCCGCTGTGAAGGGACCCTGACTCCATTTTAAAGCTAAATTTGGCAAGCTGCAAGCTTCAAGCTGGCTGGCACACTGTCTCAAAAATATGCTGAATGAAAACTTGATTCACATCTTTGTGTGAAAACATCAGATTCTCTATTTTATTTAATACAATTTTATTGTCTTTTTTTTAATACATTTTTAGCTTTCTATACTATGTCTGCAATTTGAAAATGTCTCCCATGATAAAAAATACTATTAAAGTTAAGATGTAGAAAACCAAAGGAGCCCCACCCATGACTCCTATTAAGGCAATTATGTTGTTAGACTGTATTCAACATTGTCAAGTTATTTTGAATGAAAGGCATTCAATCATTTATTACTTAAGTGTTTCAAATTAGGTTGTTAACACGATGATGATATGAAATCATTTTTTGTATTTCCCCATGTTTAATATGAAGCTTTGACAAAGCAGGATTATATTGTTTCTTAGGTGTCACTGCTTTAAGCAGACATCACTATGGTGTGCTTTATTTCAACAGTTGAAAGAGCAGTAATCGATCCAATGACAGCAAGAAAAAAAACATGTTTCCCCTCGCCCCGCAGGTATGGAACGCCAAAGTGATCAAAATTAAATTATGAAATAAAAAATAATGAAATAAATATCAGCATGAATTAATATTAAGTAAATATTTAATGTGACAATGAAATAGTCAAAAAAGGAATTCTGTTAAAATATATATTTTAATTTTAGAATATAGATTAGTATTATTTTATATATATTTAATTAAATATTTATTCCACTGCCATTTTTTATTACTATAATTTATTTTGAGTTTTTTTATTTAATATAATCAGTTTTTATTCAAAAAAGTCTCTTCTTTTTTTACAAAGTTAGCTTTTATTTCATATTAGGGTTTTTTCATAATGGCGTATTTATTTCAAAATGCCATTTAACATAATGTCTTAGCCAGCCAATCAGAATAAGCTGTTGGGACCTGGACCCTGATTGGTTGGTGCTTAAACATGATGTTCCTCCAGGAGGAAAATGGCGAGGACCGGCTAAAGTCGTTTAATACTATTAATGTTATTGAATTTAATGCCTTTAGGATTTTATGTATGGCTTTATAATTCTTATAATACTGGCAGAATATTTGATCACTTTTGTAATGGGGATGTCTAATCCAAACAGCCGGTGTTGCTCCAGTGTTGTAGGTGTAAATCTGCTCAGGGCGCCATGCCCGTGATTAGACTGGGGAAAGAGACTCAGGTCGGCTGTTTGGTACTATCATTAAAACATTTCAGAAATAACACAGAACATGTTTAAATATCTCCCTTTAACTGAGTGTATAGCTAAAAACCAACCAGGGCTTCCTCTACCGTCTCCTCCTAGTTGTGCTGGACAAAACAGAAAAGATAATAGCATAAATCCGGTGCTGAGACCTAAACCTGGGTTCATTTCAGATTATATCATCCAGACGAATCAAGATGGGTCTCTGAAACGGTTCATGGTGAGTTATTCCTCTCAATATGACCTGTTACAGCAACTATAGCTGAACAAAGTTCCTGCAGCTCTGACCCTTTACTTAGCATGCTGCTAGCTGCTCACAGAGCCACAACAACGGCTATCCAGGAAGACTATTCTTAGTTCCAGCCAATCAGCGTCCAGGTCTCAACCGCTGATTCTGATTGGCTGACGGACGACTTCAGTTCTTAAATGGTTCTTTGAAATAAATACCATTATGAAAAACCTCATTATGAAATAAAACCTGACTTTGGGAAAAAGAGAGATTGAAATAAAAATTGATGGAATTAAATAAAAAATTCTTGAAATAATTCATATTATTATGAAGTAAATTGCAGTGAAATAAATATTTAATGAAATGTATATATATATATATATATATATATATATATATATATATATTATTTATATATATATATATATATATATATATATATATATATATATATTATACAAATGTATAATCTAAAATGAAAAATATTTTAAAAAATGGCTGTTGCATTTGAAATGATTTCAGTTTTTAATAATTTCATTGTCACATAGTTTTATTTATTTAATATTTATTATATTTTTATTTATTTAATATTTATTCATGCTGATATTTATTTCATAATGTTGTATTTATTTATTTAATTTTGAACACTTTGGCGTTCCATACTGGCACACAGCAAAAACAAACACACTCCAAACAAAATAGTTTCTCTCACAGGAGACCCTAAACAAATGTAAGCATCACAAATCACTGGTATTTTAACTTGACCGCCACATAAGGTATATAGTTTTGTGTGTATACAAATCTTTGAAAAATTATTACACTTTTTGACTATTTTTTAAATACAATTTGTCATGAACCAGATGTGAATTTCAATCAAATTTATTTTGATCCAATTTGAAAGGTTAAAACAAGGTAGTGCATATCTCTAAAGTGAAAGAAAAACAAAACAAGTTTTAAGTTTGCCAAAAGTGTATAATAAAAAAAGTTGTATTAACACAGTAACGCCTGAAAATAAATACACATTATATATAGCTGAGCACCTTTCTTTCATTGTAAAGAATAATTAAAACATCATAAATAGTTACTACTCACTCCTAATGACTTTAGACCAACTGTTTGTGTCTGTAATAACAAATAATTGGAAGCTGAAAGTTAAATGTTACTCTAGGAGGTGTGCCCCCAAAACTGGGGGCTATCAGGCTTAAGAGGTTAAATGATGCCAGTTTTTTCATCCAATAAATATATGCTGGTTCAACCAATTTCAATTAAATTACATTGTCCAGATGTGTGTGAATATATTTATTGAATGGAAAAACTGCCATCATTTTCATTCAATTGTATGAATCTTTTTTTTTTCAGTATAGAAAGCATTCAGACCCTTTTATGCCTGATAACCCTAAGTAAAATCAAATCTCTTCAGTTGCCACCTGTGTCTTATTTAATCTCAGATTGGTGAATGTCCTAGAGGTTTAGTAAAGAACATTCTACATACACCATCATAAAGATCAAGGGGCAAGACATCATGCTGGTAAGGCAAGGATATTGTCAGTCAGTTAAAGACAAGTAGATCCTAATAACTCTAGAAGAGCTTTCGGGATCCACAGCTCAGGTGAACAAATCTATTGATAGCTAACATATCAATCATGCAGTACATTTACATACAGCAAGAGAAAGTCAAATGATTACCTTAGTCCGACTGAAATCAGACTTTTGAAATGTATCTGTACACCTTAGTCCGGTTTGAATCGAACCAAACTAGAGTTTCTGAAGCTTGACTAAGCTACGTAGATAATGCGATTGGGAATCGGAGTTCTAAGCAACCAACATACCCGCCTCTGCCCATACTTGTGCGCACCCTCGGGAAATTAGGAGATATGGAAATGCCAATTAGGAACAACGAAGTAGTTACCGATCAGGACAAGTTTGGACTGATGAAGAGATGGTGGATTGCGAATATCCTGCTTTAACTCCATCTGCTTCACTCCCACCAGCCTCTGTTTTACTGCCTGAGTACAGCTTGAAGCTAACCGCTATAAGGCTAAAACATAGGGGCGCATTCGCTATCTATCGTATTATTATTATTATTATTATTATTATTATTATTAATAAATAATTTGATTTACTGAATGACGTATAAATTGGGACCCAGCTCTAAACAGGGGACAAACCTTTATGGTGTGTTCACACTGCATGCTTTGTCAGCCTCAAGCAAAGCGCACAAAGCAATTAGTCTGATGCATATTTTTAAGGGGTGGCACAGGAGGTTCAACTAATTCTGCTGGGGTGGCACCCGTAAATCAAGGATCCACTGTAAAAAAAAAAAGAAGAAATGTATGTCCTGTGCCTTCTTTCTAATAAATGTTTTAAAATAACACACACATTTTCCCTCTTGTAAAACAATTGCTGATACTAAATGTATTCTAAAGCATTGAGCTACAACATCAGACAAATTTGTAAAAGTCAACAAAAAACCCAAATGGAGTATGTCAAATTTCATCTTTAATAATGTCAAAATTGTAACCTTGTAAACCTTCATGTGAAAAAAACTTATGACCTCATTCAGAACACCACACGGGGTGTGCACTTGAGGTGGCCAATATAGATTATAGGGGTGGGGGGGTGAACGCACTATTAGTCTGATTACTCAAAAAAAAACTTGATTTAGATGTGCATTTAAACCTACTGATTGAATCCACAAGTACAGGCTACTCTAAATGCAAGTGTGACTCCAAAAAAGCCCTTGTTTATAGAAAGGAATCAAGATTCCTATTTGAGCAAGGCATGGAGAACAAAGCATCCATGTAGAAGAGCCTGATGTGTTATGATTGATGGCAAAATGGTTTGTTTGTTTAGTCAATATTCAAAATGCTAATTGCGAAGCTTACAGTCTACAACGTAAGCTCATTGCACACACCCTCCCTGTGGTTGAATGTGATGGCAGCATTATGCTGTGGAGATTTTTTTTTTTTCAACAGGGACAGCAAAACTGGTAAGGTTTCAAAATGAAGATGTATGAAACTGCATACTAGGTAGTACCAGAGGAAAAAAATTTTAAAGGCTGCAAAATACTTAAACTGTTGTGGAAGTTCACTTTGCCATGAATACTTGCATGGAATTGCCTAGTTAAAGTCTAGACTAAATCCAGATGAGAACCTGTGAGTACATTTGAAAGCTGTTATTTGCTTATGAACTTGAGATGGTTTGCAAAGAAGAATGTTTAAAAAATATCAGGCTGAATACAAATGCACACCACACTTTTCACATCTTAATAAGTACAACCCATTTTTATAAGTATATGTGCCTTATCACGTAAAATATTCAAACATTCAAGTTGTGGTTACAATATTAGACACTCTCTATGAGGTATTTCTGGTGGTTTTACTCATTTATCCATCTTTTATCTCATATGTATTGCATTAAATAAAAGCAAAGGAGCATACTGCAACTTGAGCGTATACAGACCAAACGCAGCCGTTGCTGAAGTGGAGTCTTGGGCCCTCCAGGTTCCCCAAAGAATATCAAGAAGACGCATCAAGAGAAACAATTTGATTTCACTATTATTTCGAACCCCTAATAATTGTGCAGTGGGGGCATGTAGTACTGTAATTCATTATAATTAGAGCTTTTTACTCTTCCTACTGTGGAGATAGTTTTGCAGCTCATATGGACAATTAAAGCCCAGAATGAAAGAAGTCTCGGCTCACACACAAAAAACAACCAAAAAAAGACAGCAAGTATGAGTATGGGCTGGTGTGAATCTATCCGGGGGATATGGATGTTAAAAGTTCATAGAGCTTTTTTACATGAGAAGGGGGGACATTGCTGCCGTTGTCCCCGTCAGATATAGCAAATAGAGGGTAGAATACGCTGGTAGAAATAGCCCTGTGACCCGTGCATAACTCATAAACTGCAGTGCGGCATCAGTTGTATTAATATCACACAGTGCATCCCCGTGTATCCTCAGACATATGAATATTTAATTCCCATAGACCTGCAAGAGTCAGTAGTGCAAATTAAAGATGCCTCTCAAATGGCGAAACGTTTGTAACAACCCGTCTGCAGGGCAGCCTGGTGCCTTATGAATGTGTCATATTTAAACATCTGGTTATGACCGGGAGGAGTACAAGCAGAGGACGCATTACACCAAAACAGAACACACACGGGGGGGGAATCAATCTCAAAAACCCTGCAGAGGAGAGACTGTATCTGGAGCAAAACTTGAGACTTACCCCGTTTGAACATTTTGCAGGTCTATATATTCGTTATTCCGTCCTGTGTCCTGCGCGTCTCATCGATTCTTCTCTTCCAGGCTTTAAAACTTGCGCCTTTCACTTTTGGAGTCGATCGGGAGCGGATTCCCTATCTAGTCGAGTAGAATGTCAGCTGTCACTCCTCTGGATCTCCGTGCGCTCCTTTGGATTCAACTGGAGCCGCAGACCACTGTTTTTTTAACCATCGATAAGCTTACGCCTTTTAAAAAGTCCAACACACCTCACTCGAAGCTTGGAAATGAGGACAATCACTGTGAAAGTGGTGCAATAAATCGATCCCCCAAGTCCAAAATATAAAGTCTAATGTGCCAGGGCGCACAGCAGAACCTATTCCCGCAGCCAGCTCCTTTCAGACCTGAACGACCACACAGGCTTGCGATCAGTTTTGGTAAACTGAGACCCCAAATCCACACAAAACAAGCGGCAAAATTTTATATCATCATACCTCAGTTTTTTATCCAGATGGCATCATAGTCGATCGAACCTATAATAATAAATTATTTGGATTCACATTCCGCCTCTGATGTCAGATTATGAGCGCAGACTCCTCAAATCATCCTTATTAATGTGGACTTTGATTCCATCGCTTTTCACAAAATCCCACGCCTCTTACATTTTCGACACCTCCTCTGGAAGGATCTCTCGTCAGTCTCCAACTATGGATCAGATCGCTGTGCGCTTAGGGAGGTATGAAAGAGTAGGATAATACCGCCTCAGTCCGTCCACAGGGCAGCGTGCTGCTTCATCCCTCTCATTGCCAAGTGTCCCTGTCTGCACCAGCCTGGGACGCAAACCCATCTGACACTGGGGGTCTTCTTAACACATTTGAGCATTTGAGACGACAACAACAACAACAACAATAATAATAAAAATAATAATAATAATAATAATAATAATAATAATAATAATACAGCCGCCACCTTGGCTTTACTGTAATTTCTTCCTTTCTTTCTTTTTAATGGGGGGGGGGGGGGGGGGGGGGTTGCAAATTATTATTTTTTGTGAGGGAGCACAAGACAGTGGGCATGTCAGGGTCATGGAGATAAATATTACACAGCCGTGGCAAGTTATTTTTTAAACTATAAATGTTATGACTTGAAATTGAAAATCATAATCTTTTTCAATTATATTTAAATATGACTTATCAAAACTACATCAGATAAACTGTAACGTTTTGATGTATGCGCGCTTCAATTGCAGGTTTTTTTTAACTTTCTGTTTTATTTACTCTCATTTTCGTTTTTATAAATTGATAAAATTTTAATTTTATGTTACTACATCATTTTGCCTTTAAGTTTTTGTAAAATGATGTAAAAATATGTAGGCTACCTATAGCCTAATATCTTATATCAAATGGTTGAACGCAGCAATGTGCCAAAGCCAGTCTAGGAACTTTATGTGTTACTTTATTAGAATTTCTTTGAATGTGCTTTAGAGTAGACTCTTTGGATGAGACTCTTATTAGACTTTTGTCCCGCGCTGTGGCATCGATGACCTCTGTGCTCAGTTTATCGTGACTTTCCTCTTCAAGCGATTGGATTCGCCTTTCTGTCTCTCATGTGCTTCTTGTTTAGAGTGAACAAACATGGCTGCGCCCGTGACTGCAGTGCAGATGGTTCCTGCCAAAAAACCCAACGGTAAATATCGTTATAGAAACATGCAGTTTGTCACATCCTTTAACGTTCGCTCAATGTTTTGCTAACAGTGTGTGTGAGATACAGTTTTACCGGCTTGCTTTAAGCCCAGCGTTGTTTGGAAATGTTATGGTGTAGTAAGAGTAATGTAAAAACGCTTAAAATGTCTCCACAACTCGTCATACACTGTCCTAGCTTATTTTTAATTGATTACGACATTTCCTTTTTATAGTACACGATTTCTATGTTTAGTGTTGAACCGTATCATTTTCCATTAGCAAGGAAACGCGCAGTTTCCTTTAAGAATGAGTTGTAGAATTTTACTTCTATTTGTTTTTACGTGAATATGAGCATAGAAACCCTTTAGATAGTATTTTTAATGCAAAAACGTGATAATGTTTTTGTGTTGTATAGATGCCCCTAAGGCTTTTGATAGGATTAACCATTATAAGTTGTTCCTTAAGTTGACCCAACGAGGAGTCCCTAGGTTTATTATTAGAATTTTAACATTCTGGTATACCCACCTATCAATAAGAGTTAAATGGGGTGGCTCCATCTCAGATTGCTTTAGTGTAAGCAATGGTGTTCAACAGGCGGGGATACTTTCACCTGTCCTGTTCAATGTTTATATAGATGAGCTTTCAACCCAACTAAACGAGTGTAAAACTGGCTGTGTCATTGGGTATACTGTGGTTAACCATATGCAGATGACTTGGTTGTGTTTTTCACGTACAGTGCTGGATTGCAAGAGTCGTTTAGAGTCTGTTCTAATTACGGAGTTCAACGTGATATTAATTATAATGCCAAAAAAGCAACATCATGGATATGCGGTGTAAAGATGACACAAAATCAAATTGTTGATAAACTGTGTTTACCCTGAGCAATAGGGTCCTTGATGTATAGTGAGGTGAAATACCTTGGCAATTGTCTCTCTGATGACCTATTGGATGACAATGACATCAGGAGACAATGTCATAAACTGTGTGCTCAGGCCAATACGATCAAGATAAAGTTTTATGTATTCCCCAGCTGTCAAAGTCTCACTGTTTCGAGTATATTGTACACCACTTTACACTGCTCTACTGTGGGGAAGCTACCAGGTGAAATCCATGTCTAGACTCAGTGTAACATATAATTATAAACTGTTTCTGTACGTGCGTAGATGGCACTGTGCCAGTCAATTGTTTGTTAGCCACAGGCTGCCCACATTGAAAGCACTTCTAAGAAACCCTATGTTCAGATTTATGTGTCGACTGGACATATCGAAGAACTCCACCATAGTGGCATTAGTAAACCCTGTGGAAAACCACACTCAATACAAATCTAGCATCCGGAAGCATTGGAATAAGAGTATGTTTAATGTAATGTGACAACATTCTTTTAAAATATTTTTCTTTCCCTCTCTCTTTAATTTTTTTTTTAATTTATGCATTTTTGTATGTCCAATCTTCAAACGTTGCCTTCTTTTTTGGCTCAGCCTGCTGAAAATGACACAAAACCATTATCTTTATATTATTTATTCGAGTTGCACCAGTCCAAAATAAAGCCTCTACTTTTTGTTAGAATGAAAAGTATACCAGTCTATGTTCACTTAAGACCTTTACTAAATGAAAAGAAAGTTCTAACATGTTAGTGTTGTTTTTCTTTTAGTACATTTGATTTATTTATATTTCTTTAGCTTTAAATAAAAAAAACATACTAACTAAACTTTTCAAGCATACCTCAACCTGTTGAGGTATGCTTGAAAAGTTCATGCTTGCTAGTATTTTATTGCTCTCACTGATCATTATCAACAGACCGTGTAGATACAGAATGAATTATTTAACATATTCAGAGGTTTATTTGTTGATACTGGCTATTGCTATGGTTTGCTCAATTTCTAAAGAAATTATTTTACAATTCTTTCCAGAGTGGTAGATATCCGATACTTTGTTGCTTCTCTGTTCCTGGATTTCAATCGATCGGGCCAAGATGTGTTGCCATTTGAGAGACATCAGCCTTACTCATGCTTTCAGATTTGTTCTGCTTTTGTATTCTTGATGGGACACATTAGGCAGCAATAAGGCCTGGGTTTGAGTCATGGAATTTGGGTCAGATAATGAGTTTAAAGGTAGTAAATCCATTTTTTTAGTTAAAGAAGCATTTATATATTTTTAGTCAGAAATAAAATCATGACTTAATATACACTACCGTTCAAAAGTTTGGGGTCACCCAAACAATTTTGTGTTTTCCATGAAAAGTCACACTTATTCACCACCATACGTTGTGAAATGAATAAAAAATTGAGTCAAGACATTGACAAGGTTAGAAATAATGATTTTTATTTGAAATAAGATTGTTTTTACATCAAACTTTGCTTTCATCAAAGAATCCTCCATTTGCAGCAATTACAGCATTGCAGACCTTTGGCATTCTAGCTGTTAATTTGTTGAGGTAATCTGGAGAAATTGCACCCCACGCTTCTAGAAGCAGCTCCCACAATTTGGATTGGTTGGATGGGCACTTCTTGCGTACCATACGGTCAAGCTGCTCCCACAACAGCTCAACGGGGTTCAAATCTGGTGACTGCGCTGGCCACTCCATTACCGATAGAATACCAGCTGCCTGCTTCTTCTCTAAATAGTTCTTGCACAATTTCGAGGTGTGTTTTGGGTCATTGTCCTGTTGTAGGATGAAATTGGCTCCAATCAAGCGCTGTCCACTGGGTATGGCATGGCGTTGCAAAATGGAGTGATAGCCTTCCTTATTCAGAATCCCTTTTACCCTGTACAAATCTCCCACCTTACCAGCACCAAAGCAACCCCAGACCATCACATTACCTCCACCATGCTTAACAGATGGCGTCAGGCATTCTTCCAGCATCTTTTCAGTTGTTCTGCGTCTCACAAACGTTCTTCTTTGTGATCCAAACACCTCAAACTTGGATTCATCCGTCCACAGCACTTTTTTCCAGTCTTCCTCTGTCCAATGTCTGTGTTCTTTTGCCCATCTTAATCTTTTTCTTTTATTGGCCAGTCTCAGATATGGCTTTTTCTTTGCCACTCTGCCCTGAAGCCCAGAATCCCGCAGCCGCCTCTTCACTGTAGATGTTGACACTGGTGTTTTGCGGGTACTATTTAATGAAGATGCCAGTTGGGGACCTGTGAGGCGTCTGTTTCTCAAACTAGAGACTCTAATGTACTTATCTTCTTGCTCAGTTGTGCAACGCGGCCTCCCACTTCTTTTTCTACTCTGGTTAGAGCCTGTTTGTGCTGTCCTCTGAAGGGAGTAGTACACACCGTTGTAGGAAATCTTCAATTTCTTAGCAATTTCTCGCATGGAATAGCCTTCATTTCTAAGAACAAGAATAGACTGTCGAGTTTCAGATGAAAGTTCTCTTTTTCTGGCCATTTTGAGCGTTTAATTGACCCCACAAATGTGATGCTCCAGAAACTCAATCTGCTCAAAGGAAGGTCAGTTTTGTAGCTTCTGTACCGAGCTAAACTGTTTTCAGATGTGTGAACATGATTGCACAAGGGTTTTCTAATCATCAATTAGCCTTCTGAGCCAATGAGCAAACACATTGTACCATTAGAACACTGGAGTGATAGTTGCTGGAAATGGGCCTCTATACACCTATGTAGATATTGCACCAAAAACCAGACATTTGCAGCTAGAATAGTCATTTACCACATTAGCAATGTATAGCGTGTGTTTCTTTAAAGTTAAGACTAGTTTAAAGTTATCTTCATTGAAAAGTACAGTGCTTTTCCTTCAAAAATAAGGACATTTCAATGTCACCCTAAACTTTTGAACGGTAGTGTATATTTTTTGAAATCTACATTGGTTATGTTTGCTAGTAAGGGCATATTCACGCCAGCCTCGTTTAGTTCCATTAAATCTAATTTGTCTCCTTCGTTGGTCCAGACCTTTTGGACTGGTGTGAATACAACTCAGCGAGCTCTGGTGTGCGGCACACAAGCGAACTGAGACCCAGCTGAAGAAGTGGTCTCAGGAGCTGTTTCAGACCAACCCTGGTGTGAAGCAAATCAGGTGTGAAAGCGACCAGCCTTTATCCAACTCTATAAGCAAGTCTCAAGGGTCACCCGTCTTTATGCTGCATTATTGTTTTTTTGTTTTATAGTGTATTTAATGCTTTTTTTGCCTGTACTGCCTTAACATGTGAATGTCCCCACTGTGACATCAATACAGTCTTTTCATGTTGTATTCATATTTATAATGTTATGTTAGTTCGGCACAATCTATCTATCTTCATCCTGTTGTCCACCTCATGTTGCATTAAAGAGTTTTGATGCTCAAACATTTCTGTTAAGATCTGTGGCTGTATCAGAGGTCATGCTACAGTCTTTTGTTGTTCATCATTTTGACTGAAGTCGTAGCATTTTTTTGGTTAACATAAATTTTTATCCGTTAATTTTTAAAATGGTAACAGTAGTGAGTTTTCACAAAATATAGTTTTTTATTACAAAAAAAAACTGATCAGAGAACCCACATCATTTCACCACACATTGTGTAGATCAGTAAGTTACATGTAGTATGATTTCACCTGTTGTGAAAGGCCTGTGGCTAATGGAGGCTGAAATGCCATGCTATGGAGGACCAATTCTGCCATAATTGACAATAAATAAATAAACGTGGACATAAATAAATAAATACTATTGAAAATAAATAAACCCAAAAATATTTAATTTCACATATATTTATTTATTTTATATTTATTTTCCCCACATTTATTTATTTACGCACACATTCCTATATCACATTTATTTACATATTTCTAAATCACATTTATTTACACATTCCTAGATCACATTTATTTGGGATTACATGAAGAGACAGAAGGATGTGAAGAACGCAAGTTACGTATGTAACTATGGTTCTATGAATCCCGAATGACCGCCAGAGGCGGTGCTTACAAGCACTGAATGATCATTCTTGAGCATGCCCAGGTCGAGAAATTAATAACAACACAGTCACCTGTGACCTCCGGTGACCCACGTGGGTCTATAAATTCACGTGACACAGGAACACAGTCCCACAATCTTCTCGCACAACGAGAGGATTCCGAGGGACTGAACGCTCTGGCGGTCATTCGGGATTCATAGAACCATAGTTACATACGTAACTTGCGTTCTATTTCATCCCTTCTGACCGCCAGAGGCGGTGCTTACAAGCACTGAATGACTAATGTCAACAAGGTCCCGAGGAATCCACGGACCCAGAGACACTCACTTCGCTCAGGATCGGCGCTGACGGAGGACGCCGTCCAACGGATGCGGAGTAGCCACATTCACCCTGTAGAAACGGGTAAAGGTGTTTGAAGACGTCCATGAAGCAGCAGCACAAATCGTCTCCAGCGGTACGCCAGTCATTGCAGCCCAGGAAGTGGAGACGCCCCTGGTGGAATGACACCTCACACCTGCAGGCAGCGGCCGGCCACATCTGGCGTAAGCCTCAGTTATAACACAAACGACCCATTGCGATAAACGCTGTTTGGATAGTGCATGACCCACTCTGGGTCCCGCGAAGCACACAAACAGTTGATCCGACTTACGCATTTCTGCGGTCTCCCTCACGTACTCTGCCAGCGAGCGGACAGGGCACAGATGCTGGGAGTCAGAGTCAAAACGGGCAAGTTGTAAGGGCCCGACAGGACTCATAGAGGGCACCTTGGGAACAAATGAAGGATCCGGCCAGAGGGTTACCCCCGAACCATCAGGGTTCCATCGGAAGCAGGAGTCCTTAATAGAGAAGGCCTGCAGTTCACTCACCCGCTTGGCTGAGACCATCGCCAAGAGGAATGCAGTCTTCATGGACAACCACTTTAGGCCCACCTCTGATAACGGTTCAAATGGCGCCGACTGCAGGGCCGTGAGAACTACATCCAAGTCCCACAAAGGCACTACGTGGCGTCTGGGGGGATGTAGTCTCCTGGCACCTCTTAAAAACAAGGAGACCATCTTGTTTCTACCAACAGTAGCACCATCCACGTCAATGTGCCAGCACGAAATTGCCGCCAAATACACCTTCAGGGTAGAAGGAGACCGTCCCTTGTCGAGCAGATCCTGCAGGAATAAGAGGATTGCCGGGACAGGACAGCGTATGGGGTCCAGCCCACGGTCACGACACCACTTGTCGAACAGTTTCCACCTGTTCGCATACAACAGGCATGTGGATGGCGCTCGGGCATTGCAAATGGTGTGACCAACGCCACCGTCGAAGCCTGAAAATGTTATGCCAGGCCTTGCAGGGGCCAGACCCAGAGCTGGAGGCGAGAGGGCTCGGGGTGTAACACCTGGCCCCTCATTTGGGACAACAGGTCCCCCCGGCACGGGAGACGCATCGGCAAGTTGCAACAAAGCCTGCGCAGCAGCGGAAACCAAGTCCTCCCCGGCCAGAATGGAGCCACCAGGAGGAGCCGGTGTCCCTCCTGAAGGACCCGGAGAAGCGTTGGGAGAATGAGCGGTAGTGGTGGGAAGGCGTACAGCAGAACGTGTGGCCAGTCGTGTGCCAATGCGTCCTGGCCCATCGGGCTGGAGGCGTCCGCTAGAGAGAACCAGAGTGGGCAATGGGTCGCATCTCTCGAGGCGAAGAGATCCACCTCTGCCCTGCTGAAGGACCTCCAAATCAGGTCCACTACCTCTGGATGGAGCATCCACTCCCCGGCAGGCACAGATTGACGGGACAGGGAATCGGCAACCTGATTTTGCGGTCCCGGTATATGAGTCGCACGTAACCCCGCCAATCGAGGCCACGCCCATGTCAGTAACTGTCCTGCCACCTGCGTCAACCTGACTGACCCTGTTCCCCCCATGTGGTTGATGTGGTAGACCACAGCAGTGTTGTCCGACCTTATCAACACATGTCGGCCCTGGAGATACGGTAGGAACCGACGAAGCGCCAAATGCACCGCCAGCAGCTCCAACACATTTATGTGCTCCCGCCTCGACTGAGGGGACCATACACCCTGCGCCACCCGTCCTTGCCACGTCGCACCCCAGCCCGTGGACGACGCATCCGTATATACAACTTCTCGCCGAGACGGACAAGCTCCCAGTGGGACGCCGTGCTCGAGCCAAAGCCTGTCCCTCCACGGAGCCAGAGCCGTCAGACACTGATGCGACACTAGCAACAGTACACGCCGGTGTGACAGCCGCGACGGATCTAGATGCTGACCGTTCAGCCATATTTGTAGGGGGCGCAGACGGAGCAGTCCCAAGGGAACCACACTGGAAACAGACACCAGCTTGCCTAGGAGCCGCAGGAATCTGATGAAAGGCAACCCGCTGGCCCCTCGGAACACAGAGAGGGCCGCCATGATAACCTCGACCCGCCGAGGGGAGGGTCGTGCAGTCATGGAGATGGTGTCGAGAGCAATTCCCAGAAAAACCGTGGCCTGGGTCGGAACCAAGTTGCTCTTGGGGAGATTTACTCTGAGCCCCAACCGGCGTACATGCGTGAGGACTGTCTTCGTGTCCCGAATAGCCTGTGCGCGGGACGGCGCACAAATCAGCCAGTCGTCCAAGTAGGGAAGTATTTTTAAGCCGTGCGCCTGCAACGGTGCCAATGCCGCCGCTACAAATCGCGTGAACACCCGGGGGGACAGTGAGAGCCCGAACGGAAGGACCCTGAATTGATAATGGCGCCCCCGAAACACGAAGCGCAGAAACCTCCAATGAGGAGGAGCGATTAGGACGTGGAAATACGTATCTTTCAGATCGATGCTGGTGAACCATTCGCCCATCGATATAGCACGAAGTACTTCCATGGTGCGCAACATGTGGAATGGCAAAACCTTTAAAAAACTGTTGAGACCCCTCAGGTCCAACACGGGACGCAGATCCCCGGTCCTTTTTGGAACCAGAAAATAACGTGAATAAAAACCCCCCGGATCCCGCAGGGGATCCACAGGCACAATCGCACCTTTGTCCAGCAAGGTCACAATTTCTAGTTGTAGTGCCTGGGCTTCGCGGATGTGAGTGACCCTGACCGGGCCGGAAACCGGAGGCCGGCGGTGGAACTGTAATCTGTAACCCCCGGACAACGTGGTCAACACCCAGGCGTCCCGGGTGTGGGTGACCCTGACCGGGCCGGAAACCGGAGGCCGGCGGTGGAACTGTAATCTGTAACCCCCGGACAACGTGGTCAACACCCAGGCGTCCCGGGTGTGGGTTGCCCAATATAGGAGTTGTTCCGGGGTGAAACGACCGACCACCGGCCTGCTGGTCTCACTTGCGTCCCCCACGGCCCCTAGTGGACCGGGAGGGTTGCCGAGACCGTTGTCCCGTACGGGGTGGATGAGAGGCCTGTGTCCCACGTTGGTCGTCTCGAAATCTATCAGACCTCGGGAGCGGTCTCCGAGGGACGGCAAAGGGGTCCGACGAGGTAGGGAAAGCTCCCCGAGATGGACCAGGAGCTGCCGTACGCGGAGGAACATGTCGGTGAAGGCTCGCCAACTGCTGACGTGTCTGGGTGGCCTGCGCTGTACGTTGTAGAGCCTCTAGTGCAGCGGAACCAAAGAGTTCCCCCGGACGGACCGGGAGACCCCGTAGGGTCCTCCGACATGACTCAGTCAGAGGAGACTGAGCCAACCAGACCTGCCTACGAGCCTGCGTGAGAGTGGAGAGCAGGCGACCGAGTTCCCTTGACATAAAGGCAAAAGCCTGCAGAGATGTATCCACAAGGCCTTGTGTCGGGGAATCCAGGCCGGCGTCCTCCAAAGATGAGGCCAGACCCAGCAGCAAAAGGGACATCGAGTTCCCAATGCGCCCCATACGAGCACCGGCCTCGTACGCCTTGCACAGGAGCTCATCCGTAGCACGACACTGCGGACGCGGACACCTCGCGTCAGTCCTCAGGGCTTCATCTGGAGACACAATAAGTGAGGCCACCGCAGGTTCGACGGAAGGCATGCGGTCCAGCCCAAACCTGGATGCCTCCTGCATGGAGGCAAGCGCCCTGCCATCAGCAGTCGGCCTTGAAAAAGCCTTTGTGTCGGACCAGCAGGCCTGAAGCTGGTCGATGTATTCAGTGGACGGGGGAACCAAAAAGGCGGTGGATGAAGCCTGCCGCCTAAAAAAAGCACTGGGGGCAGCTGACTGCGCGGTTGGAGCGTCCAGCTGCAAACGTGCGAGCGCGGTACGCACTGCAGAGATCGCCACGCCTTCCGCGTCCCTCGCGGAGGAGTCAGAAGCGCTGCTTCCCGCTTCAGATGCCTCCCTATGCACGCCCCCAGGATCAGGGTTATGTAGTTCCACATCGTGAAACTGAGTGTCAGATGCCGCCACCGATAGGGCGTCATCATCGTGAAGGGACGCCACGTCCTCCTGCTGCCCGGCGTCCCCCTTCGGATGCAGACCATCCTCTTGAAGGGCCTGAAGGAGAGCCCTCATCTGGGCCAGTTCACAGGACAGATTGTCCACCTTCGTCTCCAATCCCGACGGGCGACCTACCTTGTCCTTCTTCCGGGCAGGGGCCTCGGCTCCTGTAGCGGAGCGTTTTCTGACGGAGGACTGAGGAGCTTCAGCAGCGGAGCGAACCCCGTCCAGCGCCTGCTGAGTAGGAGGTAGGGAGGAGACTCGCCCCTGCGTCCACTCTGTTGTGCCCCCGCATGCAGCCAGGCGTGCCTCACGCATTAACAGAGGCATCACACTGCAGTCCATGCAAGCAGCCTCGGTGAGGCCCTCCCGAAGGTGACAAACACCGAGGCATGAGGCGCACAGATCGTGCCCGTCGTCCAAGGCCAGCGGGGCTACACATTCCCTGCAGCAGGGAGAGCCCAGCATAACTTCGGGCCGGTTCCGCCGTAAACGGCACTCACGACCCGAAAAAATAAACAAGTAAAAAACCACACAAGCGAGCACGCTACTGGTGGAGACAAAAAACAAAGCGAGCAGGGGACACAGCACCACTGCCGAATCCCAAATATAAACACTAACGCAACAGCCGAACACGGCAGCGCTGTTTTTAGAAGTAAGGCAAGCCACAAAACTGGCCGTACAGTATTAAACGTCTCGCCGAAAACGGCACCAAACACATAAACACAAAACTCCAAGCCGTAAACGGCAACAGGAATACTTACCGGGACGTTCGCCACGCGGCGACGGTTGTCTACGCAGCCCAGGAGGGCGAGACACACTCGCAGCTCCCACCAAAGGTGAAAAAGGGCCAACAGCAGTAGAGTCCGTCAAAATGCAGCAGTGGAGTCTGTCAGTGATAGCTCTCGACCATGTGCGAGAAGAACAAAAGGGACTGTGTTCCGGTGTCACGTGAATTTATAGACCCACGTGGGTCACCGGAGGTCACAGGTGACTGTGTTGTTATTAATTTCTCGACCTGGGCATGCTCAAGAATGATCATTCAGTGCTTGTAAGCACCGCCTCTGGCGGTCAGAAGGGATGAAATAGAACCTACATCCACAGATGATCTGTGGTTAGTTCTCCAAGATGTTTGCAACAACCTTCCAGCCAAGTTCCTTCAAAAATGTGTACATAGACGAAAGGATGCTGTTTTGAAGACAGAGGGTGGTCATAGCAAATATTGATTTGGTTTAGTTTTCTGCCTAAAAACTTTTACGCAGTACGTTTTTTTTATTTGGTCTTATTGTTTCAGCAGGCAGCTTTTGTGTTGGTTGTCCATCATAGCTCTAGAAATGCTCTAAAATGCATGTGCACTATCATGATTTTAACAAAAATGTATACAACTTTTTTCTTTATTTCCAACTGTTTTATTTGTTTTTATACATATTTAAATACCTTAAAAGGATTTACATTTGTTTTAAATTTATTTAAAAAAATTCCAAAGAATGCACGTAGCATTTTTTTGTGGATTTATTATTGATTTTGATAGATATTCTTCAATAGTTTTCTAAATTAAAATTTATTCCTTTGAGTTTGTTAGATTTATTTAATTTGTATGACGCAACCTGTTTGTTTTTTAAATCAGTAACATCACTGTAATGCATTTTTTTCTCCAGTGCGGGGCCCACGTCGGATAGCCAATCAAATTCCAGATGAAATCCTCAAAGACCCTGAGCTACAGGAAGCAATCAAAGTGCTCCCACCAAATTACAACTTTGAGATCCACAAGACTGTTTGGAGAGTGAGACAAGCAAAAGCAACTAGAGGTGATTCTTTTATTATTTCTTTAGACAATTTGTTCATTTTAATTCTTATATTTATGCTTTTGACTGAT
Source organism: Apricaphanius iberus (assembly GCA_028564705.1). Lineage (NCBI taxonomy): Eukaryota > Metazoa > Chordata > Actinopteri > Cyprinodontiformes > Aphaniidae > Apricaphanius > Apricaphanius iberus. Next base: position 2,096,090 of record JAPXFQ010002988.1, read on the forward strand.
GCAGTCATAGTGTTAGCGTTTAGGTTGACAGTTTTGTAGATGTTAAATAATGAACCAATTGTGTTACAACCTAGCCAAAGTAGTCTGGTACTCTGTCACAAAGAAAGTCTTTAGACTAGACTTGGATATAATGTCTGAATCTCGTGAACATTTTCCATCTCATATAATCAGAAAAATACGCCAGTAAGTGAAGGTCCATTGAGTAAAATGGTATGACACTGACCCTTTATATAGCTATAGTTCCTCTTGTTATTTATTGTGGTTATCTTCCAGTTGTGGTGCTAGCTTGAGCCAGGAGGGCTTACCTGATATGAACTGATAATTGCAGATTGTTACATTTTTAATCATCTTCTTGTTCCAATCCCTTCTTCTAAAACTTTCAACCAAAAACGTCTTGTCTTGATGAAGTTCTATAGAACTTGCAATTTTTTTTTCTTTTTATCAAACCGATTTCTGCAAACAACAGCATAACATGAAGTATTGTTTTATTCTTTCTTGCTAAGTAGAGCAGGTAGTGATGTAGACAGTTAATCCGTCTATCTGCCCTGCGACTGAGAAGAATTCACATGGAATTGAGGATGGAGTTCACGTTCGCCATTCTGTTGACATGAAGAGCACTGAAAACTGTGCAGGGGGAATTGTGGGACAGGGCGGTTCATTCAGGGCATGCGTTATATTATAATAATCTTAAGAATATGTATGCTTTAATTCGACAAATGAATCTACTTGTGTTGATTTTTTTTTTTTACAGCCCATATATACCGGTAAATATTTATATTTTAAGGATGAAAATATCAGCGCTTATTTTTATCTAAATAATGTACAGCACTAAACAAGTTTTGTGTCTTTCATCTGTTGAGTATTAAGTCCTGAAAAAGATAAAGATGTTAAATGTTTTTGTGTTAAATTAATTAAACGAATATTGATTTTAACTCAAAACTGACTTTTTAAAATTTAGGCTTGTCTAGGACAAAAGACTTTAAATAAAGTGAGCGTCAAGGAACATTCAGATTATACACATTTTGTCTCTTTATTTTGGCCTTGTTGCTCAGTAATTTTCTTAAAATATTTACCTCAGAAGAGAAAAAACTGTAGAAAAACCCCATCATTTTCTGCTAAACTGTTTGGTTGCATGAAAGGTTTCAGCAGTGACTCATTAAACATGAACATATCTAAATGCCATTGGTTTGATTTGTGTTATTGCACAGAGTTTAAGAGACTTTTGCAGTTTAATATTTAGTATTGGCATTTGATTCAGAAAGCAAGTTCATGGTAAAAATGTTTGAAAAGCCACCCATGTGTGTGTTTTCGACTCAGCTGACTTTAATAGGTGTTACTGTAAAATTTCTCACCCACAAGATGCCTTTTTTATAATCTTTTCTCTGACTACACATACAGTAAGATGAGATATCCTGGAAATTGGCTCAGGATGGATAATCTTCCAAACCAAATAGAAAATGTAACATCTCTGAGCTGTATTTAGAAATATATTTTAACAAACAAAAATGCATTGGGAGTTGTTTCTTTTAAAGATGGTTTAAGCTCCATCTTGCTGTAATTTTACAGAAATTTTTTACTTGCGCTGTGCTCCCTCTTCTGGGTCACTTAACTTAAGCAAAATGCTTTTCACATGCACTTCATGTCCAGTGTGCTTTGGTGTCAGTTAACACTGAATTTGTAAATGGAACATGTTCGCCTTTTTTTGATCTTTAGAGTGATGGCACTCCCACAGGACTTGCGCTTGTGTGTTATTGACAGCTTTGGAGAACTGCACTCACACTTTGGAGAACTGCACTCACACTGAAGCTGCGAGTGCCCTAACTCAGATTTTTTTTTCTTCTCTCTGCTTATAGAGCATGGTTTCTAAGGAAATCCACCAATGTATGGTGTTTTTTTTTTTTACATCTACCCCTTTGAATAGATGTGGAACATAGGGTATAGAAAAAAAATAATTCCCAATGTGTATTCTGTATTTTATTAAATAAAAAAATAAATAAGAACAATTACTCAGACACGTTTTGACAAAATAAAAGACATTATTTGGATAAAGGTAAAAAAAAATTTTTTTTTTATTTTTTTTTTTTCTGCCATCCATCCAGTTTTCTGGATAATGTTGTTAGAAAAGTCCAGAAATTGCAGTGAACATTTGTACAAAAACAACAAAAAAAAAAAGCATTTCACTCTGGACAAAGAGCTGGTATAGATCATCAAAATGACATGCGGTGGAGGTATACTTCAGACTGCTACTGTATTGTAATCAGGTGGTCTCGAGTCGTTCCAGTATTATATCATGATAAAGAGTGTCAAATGTTGCACTGAGGTCTAATAGAACTAGCACTGTCTGTATTCATGTGGATGTGGTGAAAACTTTGACCTGGGCAGTCTTGGTGATGTGGTGAGCATATAAAGTGGTTGGTCATTGTTTGAAAGCTAATTAACTTTTGAGGCAGCTTTTAAAAATATATCTTGATATCATGAATGGGAGATTAGAGATGGGCCTGTAATTCTGTATGCCATTGGAATAGGGCCAGACGATAATTCGATAGACGTGTAGAGTCATAGAAAAAAAAGCGGTCGATAAAAAAATTCTATAGAAAAAAAACAGTGTCCCCTCATTTTTTCATTATATCCTATCAGTCATCTTCGCTGCGGTCAGATGCACAGCAAGGGAGCAGCGGAGGAAGTTTTCTGGATGGTTTCAGTGGCTCACGTAAAGGTTGCGTCCCGTTTTGAACCGATCCTTGACGCACACTAAACGTAGCAATTATAAACAAAATATAAAACTATGATCAGCTGTTTTAAGCAGGACTCCCCTCTCCCAGCTCGCTACGAATCTCTTAAAGAGAGACACAGGAAACATCCCAAGGTCGCGCCGTGCTGCCAACAACACCTGTGGCTTTTAAAATGTCCCCTCGGTTCTTCTCCCGGTCCTCAGAAGTGAAAACGCTTTAAAAAACACAACAGGCATCAGCTCTCAGTGACTGGGCTGCAGTGTTCTCGGCTCCATCTACACTCTGGTAAGTAGCTAGTTAGCTTTAGTCAACAGCTGAACCAGGGCTGAAATTAATTAGAAAAAGCTTTATTGACAAACTAATCCAAAGGTTTCAAAATGTATAAAAGATTAAAAAGCATTAAGATAGGCCTTTAATTTAAATGACTATCATAATAAAAAAATATATATTAAATGGTTAATAACATTTTTCTTTTTATGTACTGATGTTACTCAGGTCTCTTGATTTGTTTTTGTGTATTACAAACTTATGATAAAAAGAAGTGTTTGAAAAATGTATTATTTAATTCTTAGTTAAAGTTAGTTCATTGAAGAATTGCAAAATGATTGGGAAGGCACTTAAAATATATTTTTTAATTATGTGATATTTATCGTTAATTATCGATATCGATCAATATGACTATTGTTTTATCGATATGCTCTTTTTCTCAATCATCCATTCCTACGTTGGAAGCTTTTCAAGAAAGTACTCCCGGCTAGTTTCTTACGCAATCAAACTGTGCCGTTTTGCTTCAAAAAATTATATGAATTTGAAAGCATGTTTCATTTGCATCACAAAAAACAAAACAAAAAACGGCGGCCAAAACAGTGGACACTGGCCGCAGCTCGGATTGATTTGAATGGAAAGAAAATAGTGCAGATTAATGGCGAGGTGTGAATTTTGGCTGCCGTTTTGTGATTGTGAATTTTTTGAAGCAAAACGGCACAGTTGGATGACCCCAGAAACTAGCCAGGACTATTTTGAAAAGCTTCCAACATGAAGAGCTCTGACCAGGAGTTGACCACGGAGTTGGGTCAATGTGTACGCACTATGCTGCTGGTAAGGATGAGATACAACTTCATGTCTAAAAATACAAACTACCCCTGGTCTGGGGGAAGATACCTGACAGAAGAGATGGATCAATTATTTGAATCAGATCAGACATAATGACAGAAAATTTGTGGGTAAGATATTGAGGCAGCAAGATGAGGAGCTTAATTTTTTTATGATTTCATCAAGGTTTGATTGGTTTAGTTTGTTGAATTCAGACATTTTCTTTACATTGTTGTTACATGGGGGTGAGACTGGTGGTAGGTTTGGTGCTGCTGTACAAATTGACCTTCTAATTGTCAGAATCTTTTCAGTATAAAAGCTGGCCAATTTATTTCAAGGCCTGGTGGAGTTTTCAGTAGTAGCTTACAGAAAATAAAAGGTTGGAGACCTCTGAACTGCAGAGATGCTGGAGATATTTAAACCTTTGCTAATAATTAAGTCTAGAGTCTGATTGTGCATTGGTTGCTTGACGTGCCGGGGTCAGGCTTAAGTTATGGAAAGTACAGTTGTGGCCAAAAGTTTTGAGAAAGACACAAATATTAGTTTTCACAAAGTTTGCTGCTAAACTGCTTTTAGATATTTGTTTCAGTTGTTTCTGTAATGTACTGAAATATAATTACAAGCAATTCATATGTTTCAAAGGCTTTTAATCGACAATTACATGACATTTATGTTCAGAGTCAGTATTTGCAGTGTTGGCCCTTCTTTTTCAGGACCTCTACAATTCGACTGGGCATGCTCTCAATCAACTTGTGGGCCAAATCCTGACTGATAGCAACCCATTCTTTCATAATCACATCTTGGAGTTTGTCAGACTTAGTGGATTTTTCTTTGTCCACCCGCCTCTTGAGGATTGACCACAAGTTCTCAATGGGATTCAGATCCCCACACACGACATGAATGGTCTCAGGATGATTTACTGTTGGCATGACACAGGACTGATTGTAGCGCTCACCTTTTCTTCTCCTGACAAGCCTTTTTCCAGATGGCCCAAACAATTGGAAAGAGGCTTCATCGGAGAATATGATTTTGCCCCAGTCCTCAGCAGTCCATTCACCATACGTTCTGCAGAAGATCAATTTGTCTCTGATGGTTTTTTTTTTTTTTTTGGAGAGAAGTGGTTTCTTTGCCGCCCTTCTTGACACCAGGCCATCTTCCAAAAGTCTTTGCCTCACTGTACGTGCCGATGCGCTCACACCTGCCATGGTTAACAATGGAAAAACAATGATTTCAAGCATCACCCTCCTTTTAACACGTCAAGTCTGCCATTCTAACCCAATCAGCCTGACATAATGATCTCCAGCCTTTTGCTCGTCAACATTCTCACGATTAATGAAGTGATCTCACCAGGTCCTTTAATGACAGCAATGAAATGCAGTGGAATTTTCATGGCAAAGAAGGACTATGCAATTCATCTGATCACTGTTCCTAACATTCTGGATTATATGCAAATGCTATTATAAAAACTTAAGCAGCAACTTTTCCAATTTCCAATATTTATGTAATTCTCAACTTTTGGCTATGACTGTATTACTTAATGTTTTTGCTAATCTATCTTGGTTGTCAATATAGATGCTGAAGTCTCCCTCAATGATTAGTTGGTCATACTAAATACATATTACAGAAGGAAGGTTGCTGAAATTATTTTAGAAAGTTTGAGTTGAGTTTTGGGGGTTTGTATAAATGTATAAATAAGACCTTGTTTAGCTCTTTAACCTGTGCTTTGTATTCAAAAGAATCAAATGTGCCCAGAAATACAATTTAAAAGTTCAGTGAGTTATGAAAAACTGTGCCTGACCTGCCCCCTCGTCTCTGTTTTTTGCTCTCGCCTACAAAGTTGTGATTCAGAGGAGTGGATTCTATCAGGTGGGCTGCACGGTGGCGCAATGGTTAGCACTGTTGCCTTGCAGCAAGAAGGTTGTGGGTTCGTATCCCAGGGCATGGAGTTTGCATGTTCTCCCCGTCATGCGTGGGTTCCCTCCGGGTACTCCGGCTTCCTCCCACAGTCCAAAAACATTACTGTCAGCTTAATTGATCACTCTAGCTTGTCCTTAGATGTGGGTGTTTGCGTGCATGGTTGTTTATGTATGTCTCTATGTGTGTAACCTTTCCAGGGTGTACCCCGCCTTTCACCCGACAGCTTGAGATAGGCTATCTGGAAATTCTGGAGTTGATGTGTGGAAGCCCTCCGCATCAGTCATTATCAGTGGTTGAAATGGGGCACTACAACTACCAGTTCTGTACCAGTGTATTGCAAATATTGGAGTTAACTGAGATCCTCGCATGATTTGCTCATTCAGCTTGTCCGAGAAACTTCTAAATGGGGATCTGTTTGTTGATGACTGTGTAGATAATACTGAACAATTACTTATTTGCTTCCAGCTGTTTGTGTTTGCTGGGTTCTGATCTGAGGGAGTGTGCGTACTGCAGAAGAAGGAAGTGAATGTTCTCTGTCAGTTCCTGCAGGTTTCTCATTTGTTTGGGCTGTGTAGCAGGCTGTGGCTCAAGGTCAGTTGGTACCAGTTGTTTTGTGAAACCCACAGCCTTCTTTTTTACATAACTAAAGATGTTTTGTTTTGTCATTCTGGCTCTTTTGAGATGGAGCTGATTTTCATCGAAAAGATGTTTTTCAGAGCCAAATACTATCCAGTTGTTTATATAGGTGATAGAGTTTTCCAAACATTTTGTTTTACACAATTTGTCGAGCATGCAAATTCAACTGTAGCGTTTGTCACCGTCCTCTGGCACTGGTCCACTGATGAAGAGATGTCAGCCCTGAGAATTTCACTCTTTTGAATGCTTTTGTCATTTTATCCTGCTTTTCTAGGATCAGATCTAATCATTGTGTTCAGATGAGAAATCAACTGTATTAGTGCTAATTTGCTTTATAACAGTCCTGTTACATAACAAATCTGATTTTTATTGGTCTTATATCAGCCTGAACGATTAGTCAACATTTGAGGCTCTTTTTGTTTTTGAATCCTTTTGTTTCCAGTTTGCTGTGTCCAGAAGCTTTTCCTTTACTTAAACAATATCCTGGGCCAGGCTGGGAGACACATATTGAATTTCCACTTTTTTTTTTGCAGATAAATAAAGTCTGTCTGTCTGTCTCTTCTGTCTTTATAGCATGTCTATATTAAGTTTCTGCTCTCACGCATTACTCTATGTATGTTTTGACTTCTAATCATTCCTGGTTTTTCAATTAATCTTCCTTCCCTGAGGCTGAACAAAGCAAAACATTTTTCACTAATATAAATATGTGGTCCTTTGGTCCCTTTTTTACCATGGGTATAATTATGCAGATTGTTTGCCAAGAGAATTACATCATTTTTATTTATTTATCTTTAAGGTGTTGGCAGTTGCAGTATATCGGTATACTACATCCGTTTGGCTTTACTTTTTTGTCATGTTTTTCATCTGTGCTCACCCCCTCTGAACTCAAAGAACATAACTCACCTTATAACCCTTGTCCCTCTGTGTTCTTCTTTGTGCCCATCTGTTTCTTTGTCATCCTTTGAACTCCTCTTGAGTCTCACACAATTTGTTTGAAATGGAGTACTGAAGAAGAACAGAATTCCATACTGGCTGTCTAATAACTTTATGTACCTTTTTATACATGTTTTGACCATGAAGTAATCCAAAAACAATGTACCACTAGACATCCGAACTTAAATTGGCTTATTTAGGAGTAGTAGTAACAACATTTTGTATATAATTTGGTATAAGAAATAAATCCATCCATGCATTCTTGTTCAATTCTTTAAAAATGGAAAAAGAAAAGTCTTCATTAATGATAAATATTCAACTTTGAATAAAGAAAAAATTGCATGCATTATGCATTTTTTGTGTGTAATACGAGTATTGTCTTACTGCTCTATGAACGTCATTCATAGCGCTGTTAGCAGACTAAGTTTACTTATTTGATTAGCCACTGTAATCTTTTTTCCTTCGTGAGTGCTACTCTTTTTATGCATCATAACTGCACAACTTATCTGCTTTTTTGCATCTTATTAAAAAACATCCGCATTTTTTCACCCTTTCATTGATAATAAATGGATACATTATTTTGGCATTAAAGCATTCAAAGTCTTATAATTGCTGACAAGGTTCTAGTGGGTTTTCACTGATATTTTGACAATTTTTCTTCGGTGATGAGCTCCAAATCTTAGAAGTTGGAATGCCTACTTCCCATCGCCGTAATCATTAGTTCCTTCCACAGATCTTCTCTTTGATTCATGTGAGGGCTCTTGCTGGGCCACTCCAAAATGTTACTATTACTTTTTGACAGAAGGAACAATTTGGTCGAACTAAGCAATTATTGTAACCCTAAATCTGCCAGGGATAAGAATAGTTTTTGCTTACTGATATCAAAGCATTTCAAGCTAATAAAAAGTTAAATTTTTTGAATAAAAATAACCACAACATTTTGGTTTAATGGATTAAAGTCATTTTTAGTAATTTGCTTCAGACAAACCAGTTTTTCTCCAACAACATAAAGGAGAGAATAACTCAACACTGTAAGTCGCCACTAGTTATTGTGTATTGCTGAAACAGTCAAGGAAAGACACCATGACTGTTGAACACTAGCTCAACAGAAAGGAGGAGACTGCACTTTCATGTCACTTACAAGAAGGAAACACATTTTTCTATTGCGACTCATAGTCATTATCAAAGGACCTGGTGAGAATTGCAAGGTAGAATGGGTGAAAGGCGAAGCATGCTACACAAACACCTGAGAGTGTGCACCAGTATCCGCACCCGCACTATGAGCGTGATTGACAATTAGGATGATCAATATTGTAAATGATGCACCCGGAAGAAAAAGATCCTCCGCCATACCTTTTAAAGCTTTTAATTTCTGGATTATTTTTCTTGCTGGGCCATCGGCTTCATTTTATTCCTTGTCTGAATGGGTACAGTGCCGGGGTATTTGAGCTAGTGGTTGCACTGGATGCCTAGCTCGACGCTCGGGCCCTTGATGCTCTGGGGGCCTTCCTTCCTGGCGGCAAGATGGTCACTATCTAGTACAGGTTTTAGCAAAGAATCGGTGGTGGTGGTGGGGTCGGAACTCTACTCAGGTGTCTAGTGTCTCGTGTTTTGATAGTAATCCGAATGTCGGGTGGGTTTTTGTTTTCTGTGTGCGATAGGCGTGGTGGAGAGGGTCTTGGGATTCACGTGGCTTGGGGGTGCTGTGGCCGTGGGCCCTGAATTGAACATACCAAGGCCTCCTTCCCCTAGGGGATCGTGTCGGCTATCGGATTCAGTGGGGGAGCTGACTCCCTGTGAAGGCATTCTGCTCCCCAGTCATTTTCTCCCCATCCCTGGACACCACTCATGTTGGGTCTTGGGGCATGGGACTGGGGTGCGGGGAAGGGTTTCCATCTTCGCCGTCTGGTGGCGGCCTGGGTACCAATTTTACTGTGCAACTTTTACACTCCCATGTATAACATTTTCATGACACACGTACATGTAGGGACCTTGCGGTGGGGAGACTATTCGTTTCTAGAGGGGGAGCCCTTCAATGAGCCTCAACTCTGGTCCCGGTGCCCACTGCTTACCTTTATTTAGACACTAAGTGCCCGTGGTGGGGGATGGGGGTGTCTCACACTATTCCCATGTCCCATTCCTGTGTTTTAAGTGCACATTAGAACAACAGACAACAACATGCATTCAAGCGGGGGGAGAGAGGTTAAGGGTCTTTCCTCGCCTCTGTTCACTACCGATCATTGTGGGTGGGGGTCCGGAAGGTATTTCGGGCTTTCTGGTTCGGGGCCTGGGCTGGTTTGCTGCTCTTGCAACTGTGGGGGCCTTGGCAGTCTGCTTGTCTCCATCATATGGGGTAGGGGTTATATCTAGGGGTGCAGGGACGGGTTGCTCTGCTGGGGCATCGGTGCCTGGACCTGGGGGTATAGATTGTATATGGGGTGTATGAGTGATTGTACAGCGTACGTTCTTGGGTGTCTTGGTGTGCAGGTTTAAATCTGTGTGTGTAACAGGGAGGGTATGTAAGCGTTTGTCAGGCCTTGCTTGGGTGTCTGGTCTTGCCGTTCTGGGTGGGGTGGGATCTGGACCTGGGAGCAGGTAAATGTTGATGTCCAGGTGCAGGCTGGGCGTGGCCTGGGAAGGCCGTCAAACTCAACATTCCATATAAAACTTATATTTTTAGTTACAATACTTTAAATAAAGACAATATAGACATTTTCTACTGTACTGGCTGCAATCTTTAATTTTTTGTTTTTATGCCGACACATAGTTGACAGTAGGGATGGTTACCGATATTCAGTGCAATCATGGCACCGGTTCTGACATAAACGCTAGTAACCACACCGAAAAGCAGCACACATCTCGGTGCTTTATTTCAATTTTAGTTGATCAGTTTTAGCAATTGTGTTTAATTCATCGCTACCCTGGGATTAATTAGATCAAAATGTTTTATTGTTTGATAGCCCAAATAAAAAAAATAAAAAAATAAGAGAGTATTCGGACAAAGTTTGTATGTTTTCCATTCTTCAAGCACAGTTTCAAGCACCGTTTAGGCACCAGTATAGTTTCAAAAGTACCGGTTTAGCACCTGTATTGGATGAAACCTAAACGATACCCATCCCTAGTTGATGGTCTGCAAAACCCACACATACACACAGATGTTTGTTTATAGTTATTATTTTGACTAGTTAAGTGATAGGCATTTTTTACAATTTGACCTGACTCTAAAATATCCTTGCTGGACATTTTAATATTAAACAGTAAAACCGAAAAGTTCCACTTGTTTTGATTATGTGTGCTTATACAGGCTGATAGCCACAAGTTGACTGCATGGAATTATTTCATACTCATTTTTAAACAATATATATAAAATATTAATGTGCATTAATTAAAAGGGTAATAATTTATTTTGTATATCACAATGTTTTCTTTTTAAGAATGTAATTATTACATTGGCTTACAGCTCATGCACACATGATCGAGGCTGCAGCTCCCTGGTGGCTTATGTCCACATCATAATTGCACACTGTGCAAAATGCATGATGAGGAACTTTAGAGGGTTTTAAGCATATTAAAAAAACTTCTGAGGGACATGGACCCTGATAGATTTGCAAGAAAAAAAAAACCTTTGCATATCTTTTTTTTTTATTTTCCTAAGACTTTGGCTCGAATGTTTCCACAGTGAAAGTAACGTTAGGCGTTAACAGTTTACACTCACCAAAAGCTGGCAGGTCTGCGACACACAGGCCCAATTTACCTTTTAGCGCCAGGTGCAGCGAGTGAAGAACTGAGGACGGAGGAAAGCAGAGCAAGGCAGACGGCAGGAGGATGTATGGAGTAGGGGAGGGTGCACAGATGTTACGTTCGGTAGACTTGTTATTTTGCGTCATACAAGCGTATGTAGATGTTAAATTACGTACTTGTTACGCAAACCATGTAGCCAATAGCTGAGTAGGTTGCATTTTGTAGGCATGACATTGAAATTTCTGCTGTGGCGGAGCACCACGGTGACGCCTAAATAAAGGAAACACTGTATTAAAGTTTCTGAGTTTTAAACCTACAACAGTTGCCTGTGATTATTGTTTTCTGTAACAAAACTTCTGTTAATAGGTTTAGTCTTCCAGTCACTAATCACCGATCATTAGCCTGATAATTTAGTGCTCAGTTACAATGTACACTACCATAGATTGCCAAATGTTTTCATTTACTGGTAGTTTTTGTTTTGCAGGTAATTTTGGGATTAGATCACTATTTAGAATCCGTGCTGTTTGATTATTGGTTATCACAGCCTAACACCTTTGTCATAGTATATGTTGCCAAACTTTATCTTTGCAGTTCTGTACTATATGGAAAACAGTTGCAAAATATATAACACTTGTCTTGTTGTTTGAAAGTTTACTTCAACTCAAATTAAATGTGGATAATATCCATGACATTTGAAAACTAAGTTTGGTATTTCCTCAGGTTATCTTTTCAGGTTATCAGCATTTCTTTAAGGTGTCTGAACATTAAATATCTGTGCCATGAAAATGCATATCAATGGAACTTTGGGATTTTATTGTTTATCACAGGACTGTTTTATAAGATTGGACTACTTTTGTAATACATTGCAATAGAAAGTGTAACAGTTACTGATTTAATAGCATTTCCATGTACCTTTTACTCTTTACCTCTTTTGGCATTTACTTGAGAAATTGATCGTTTAATCTGCATTTTCAGTGCTGCTGATTCTGCTGTTTAGTTTGTTTTAATATTTAAAATAATTCACTGAATTTAAATGTATTGCAGTCACTCAATTGGTATTGGATTTGCTAAGAGTTTGCTAGTAATTTCATTAACTTGCCCTCTCAGTCTGTTGTCTGCAGACATTTTTCCCCCTCCAACCTTTTTGTAGTTTGCCTCTTGTTTTTGATTATCATAATCTAACATGTAGCTTCCCAATCAGAGCTATGCCAAAAGCTGTGATGACTCTCCCCTAAAACTTTCTGATGAAACTAAAACTTTTACAAAAGTGGTTCAAATTAGGTGTCTTGTCTATTATAAGTGCATCCAAACATCTGGTCAATAATAGGTATAAATACAGTTATTTTTATTTGTAGAAGTAAGTCTTTGATGTTTTGATCTTTTTGGGCAGAAATATCTCTCTAAAGCCGAAAGCATTTATAAAGCTCACCTCTAAACTTTAAACTTGCACTCTCACTTCTAGCATCTGACTCACCCTTCATAGGTACTAGCAGATGGAAAAAGCTCTTTATTTTCCTTCAGCCATGGCAGAGGTGCACTCTTAAAACCTTTTCTGTTAATAAACTTGCCCTTTTCCATGTAATGACCCGTCTCCTTGCCTGCATGAGCACTGGGTGATCCCTTAACCTTTCATCTATAAGAAGCACTCCTGCTCCACCTCCTTGTATTGCTCCATCTATCACTCCATCACGTGTACAGCCCACCTAAGCCTGCTTGCTTCATTGTCTGGTGTGTCTTTTATTATTTCATGTTCTCTGGCACTGAAATTGTTTTGGGCCAACTCATGGAAAAACTATTTTGCTCTGAATTCTACAACTTCAAACTGAACAGGTTACCAGGCAAATTGATGGATTTATTTTACAAGCTTTATGAAGCTTTAACCGCTTCTGTTGCGTAAAAGTCTGTCTCGCCTGTGTACGTTTCTTTGTGCGCTCTTGACTGCTTGTTCTAGATTTCAGTAGATTTTATCTGACTTGCGGGCACCGTGTACTGTGATAGAAATTAAGCCCGAACCCAGCCCGACCCGGCAGATCCCAATGGGTTCGGGCAACGATCTTCTGCTCTACTTAAAGAGATTTTTCTTGTTTGGAAAAACTAGTCCAATGAATTTCTCAGGTGGAATTTTGACTCATTCTTCGACACAAACAGCATTAAATCAGAATTCTCCATAGGCCCATTTCTTGAACTTTGAGGTTTAGGGGCAGTTTATTCAACAACGTTGCCATTTCTGTTTGAATTCACAGGTGAAAATGATGATAATATGGTGATAAATATGCCTGGACTTTAGAATCAGAATCAGAATCTTTAGAATCAGAATCAGGAATCCTTGACTCCTTGCCGGAGTCAAGGAATTTGACTCCGGCAACTTTTCTCTCCAGTACAGAACTTAAATAAGTGAAATTAAAAACGGAAATAAAAATAAATACAAATAAAAAATAAAGGATAATATATACACCAAACCAGGGTTATTGTACAGTAAGTATATACAGCAGTGCAGAGTTTTAGTTTATTGTTCATGTGAGTGGACTCACACTCTGTGACTATTCAGAGTTCATCAGAGCGACAGCCTGGGGTAAGAAACTGTTCTTGTGTCGGGTGGTTTTGGCGTACAGCGCTCTGTAACGCCGGCCTGAGGGGAGTAGCCTAAACAGATTGTGGCCAGGGTGTGAGGAGTCAGTGGTGATTTTTCTGGCCCGCTTCTTGACCCTGGCCCGGAATAGGTCTTCAATGGAGGGAAGATCAGTACATATGATCCTCTCTGAGGACCTGACTGTTCTCTGCAGTCTGTCCCTGTCTTGCCTGGTGGCGGATCCGAACCAGACAGAGATGGATGAGGTCAGGACAGACTGGACTATTGCTGTGTAGAATATGGTCAGCAGTTCCTGAGGCAGTTTGAACTTTCTGAGCTGACGCAGAAAGTACAGCCTTTGCTGGGCCTTCTTCCTTATAGAGTCAATGTGGGAGGTCCACTTCAGGTCCCGTGTGATGGTGGATCCTAGGAACCTGAAAGACTCTACTGTGGGGACTGGCCTGTTGGTGATTATGAGAGGAGATGTTGATGGGGGTCTCTTCCTGAAGTCCACTGTCATCTCCACAGTTTTGAGCGGGTTTAGCTCCAGGTGGTTCTGACTGCACCAGAGGACCAGCTGTTCTGATCTCCCTTCTGTATGCAGACTCGTCGCCGTCACGGATGAGTCCAATGACGGTGGTGTCATCTGCAAACTTCAGGAGTTTCACAGAAGGGTCTCTTGACGTGCAGTCAGTGGTGTAAAGGGAGAAAAGCAGAGGGGAGAGAACACATCCCGGGGGGGCGGCGATGCTGAGGGACCGGGTGCTGGATGTGAAGTTACCCAGTTTTACCTGCTGCCTCCTGTCAGTCAGGAAACTGGTAATCCACTGACAGGTGGAGGGAGGCACGTGAGCTGGGACAGTTTTTGGCGGAGGAGCTCTGGGACGATGGTGTTAAATGCAGAGCTGAAGTCCACAGACAGGACCCGAGCGTAGGTACCTGCAGAGTCTAGGTGTTGCAGGATGTAGTGGAGAGCCATGTTGACTGCGTCATACACTGACCTGTTTGCTCTATAGGCGAACTGCAGGGGGTCTAGCAGGGGATCCGTGATTTCCTTCAGGTGGGACAGCACCAATCGCTCAAAGGATTTCATGACCACACATGTCAGGGCGACTGGTCTGTAGTCATTTAATCCTGTGACAGGGGACTTCTTGGGAACCGGGATGATGGTGGAGCGTTTGAGGCAGGAGGGGACCTCACACCGCTCCAGGGAGTTATTGAAGATCTGAGTGAAGATGGGAGCCAGCTGGTCAGCACAGACTTTCAGACAGGACGGAAACACTCCATCAGGACCTGATGCCTTCTTAATCCTCTGTCTCTGAAATAGTTGGGGCACATCCTGTTCACAGATCGTCAGCGCAGGCAGGGGGTCAGGTATGGGGATAGTTTGGGGTGATGCCAGGCCTTTTGTGATGGAGATGGTGGGGGAGGTGGAAGGTGTGAAAGTTGTTTCAAACCTGGAGAAAAAGTCATTGAGGTCCTCAGCCAGGCGGGGGCTCCCCACACGGTGGGGGGATGGTCTCCTGAAGTTGGTGATGGTCTGCAGGCCCTTCCAAACTGCAGAAGAGTCGTTGACAGAAAAATGCTCCTTCAGTTTCGCACTGTATTTCCTTTTTGCTGCCTTGATCTCCTTTGTCAGCTTGTTTCTGGCCTGCTTGTACAGGTCCCGATCCCCACTCTTGTAGGCCTCTTCCTTGTCCTGGCGTAGCCGTCTCAGTTCTGCCGTGAACCATGGTTTATGTGTTGAACGTGCAGAAGGTTTTGGTCTGCACACACATGTCCTTACAAAAGCTGATTTAAGATGTCACAGTGTCAGTCAGTTCGTCCAGGTCTGAGGCTGCTGCTTCAAAGACGCTCCAATCAGTGTAGTCAAAGCAGGCCTGTAGCTGCATCTTTGACTCATCTGTCCATCTCTTCTCAGTTCTTACTACAGGCTTAGCAGATTTCAGCTTCTGCTTGTAAGATGGGATGAGGTGGACCAGGCAGTGGTCAGAAAGTCCCAAAGCAGCACGGGGGACAGAGCGATATGCATTCTTTATTGTGGTGTAGCAGTGGTCTAAAGTGTTCATGTCCCTGGTGGGACACGTCACGTGTTGTCTATATTTAGGCAGTTCAAGTTTGAGATTTGCTCTATTAAAAACCCCCGAGAATGATTAGCAGAGAGTCCGGGTGAGTTTTCTCTACATCTGTGATCTGGTCGGCGAGGTGATGTAACGCCTCCGTTACGCACGCCTGCGGTGGAATGTATACAGCGACCAGCACAAACGAGGCGAACTCCCGCGGTGAATAAAATGGTTTACAGTTTATGAAGAAAGACTCTAGGTGAGGGCTGCATGTCTTCTTTAACACTGTGACGTCTGTACACCAACCTTCGTTAATGTAGAAACACGTTCCTCCTCCCTTTGACTTCCCAGACAGTTCCACGCAGCGGTCCGCTCGGAACAGCTGGAAGCGCGGCAGCTGTAGTGCGCTGTCCGGGATGTGTTCACTGGACCAGGTTTCAGTGAAGCAAAAGGCGGCAGAACGACGAAAGTCTGAGTTCTTGGATAGGAGAAGGAGCAATTCATCCATTTTGTTAGGCAGAGAGCGAACGTTCCCCAGGTGTATGGATGGGAGAGCGGTGCGTAATCCCCGCTGTCGCAATTTAACGAGCACACCAGCTCGTTTCCCTCGTTGGCGTCTCCGTCTAAATCCACAGAGCGCTGCTGCTCCTCCAGTCAGAATCTCCATAAAGTAGTCTGGTTGATTAAAAACCGGTGAAAAAAGTCTGGCACTGGATAGCCCTATTTGTAGGATTTCTTCTCTGCTCATTTTGATAGCAGAGGGAGTGCAGAAAACTACGCAAAAAAGTAAAATTGTAACAAGTACTATGGAGCGAAGTACCGAGGCGCCATCTTAGTAACAGTTTTTCAAAAAAAAAACCAAAGCACTTTACACTACATTCAGTCATCCACCCATTCACGCACACATTCAGACACTGATGATGGCAAGCTACATAGTAGACACAGCTGCCCTGGGGCACACTGACAGAGACGAGGCTGCCGGACAATGGCGCCACCGGGCCCTCTGACCACCACCAGTGGGCAACGGGTGAAGTGTCTTGCCCAAGGACACAACGACTGAGACCGTCAGAGCCGGGGCTTGAACCGGCAACCTTCCGATTACAAGGCAAACACCCCACTCCTGAGCCACAGTCGCCCCTAGATCGCAGTGTGCCCTGTGTATGCAGTCCTCTATTTTCCCTCCCTCATTAAGAGCTAAAGAATGGTGGAGCGAGCAAGTCCAATATGCCATGGCATTGTTTTCGAAAGTCCCCGGTCGTCTGTTTACATGACAACAAATCAACCCCCCGACACTCCGTTCTGATTTAAAAGACAGGCCAAATTGCCAAGAAAAACATTTGTTTTGCTGAAGAAAAGGTAGTGTAAACTGCCCCTAAGTTCTTGGGCTGCAGCTGTCAAATTCTTTGTGATAAGTCACTTCTAAGCAAAAAAAAACATCAGAAGCCTCTTACCTGGGCTAAGGAAAAAATACTGAGCTGTTGCTCAGTGGTTCATAATCCTCTTTTTAGATAAAAGTTAAAATTTGCATTTTATTTGGAAAATCAAAGTCATAGAGTCTGGAGGAAGAGTGCAGAGGCACAGCATCCAAGCACTTCAAGATCAACAGTGAAGTTTTATTAGTCAGTGATGAGCAGTGTCTTCTGTTGGCATTAGTCAACTGTGCTCTATTATGTTCAAAGTCAGCACAGCTGTCTTCTAGGAAATGTTAATTTATAATTTATCTTTCTCTCTGCTGATTAACTTAATTGAAATGCTGGTTTTATGTCCAGTAGGACTTGGGACCTGCCGACACATCCAAAAGTACCAGTACTTGATGCTGGCCTGATCCCAACAGCACATACAGTCTGAGCTATTGTCGAGGGGAAGATGAGGGACGACATACCCATCAATGCATATTAGCGAAATGCTGCTATTGCAGACACCTGGGCATTCTTACATCTCAGCAGTGCTACAAAGACCACTTTCATGCCACAATGGACTGATACAGTAATTCATGCAAAAGAACCCCGATCAGGTACTGTGGTCCTAAACTTGGCTATAATGTAGTTTTCTAAAGAAAATAATTTGGGGTTTTCATTAGCTGGATACACTTGTGTAACACATCTGTATAGATTCCATAAATTAAAATGTATTCATTCAATAAATTTACTTGTTTTAATTTCAATTTGAGATGCACCTCTATAAAAATTCAAATTTGACCTGCGAATAGCAGTAACGGCCACTACAATATAATTTAAAGACACCTCTTAGAAAAAGAAAAGACAACATAAAAACTCTCAAATGTTGCAGTTTGTTTTAAAATTCGAAAGTGTCAGTATTTTTTTAGTTGGAGTGTAGGTTATTTTTGAAAACAAAAGGCAGATTTTGCGCAGCAACTTCATCTCAGAGACTTTTTTGGAATATAAAGAAATTGTGTTCAAAGCTTCTGAAGCTGGTGAAATAATCTCCTTTTACTTTATTTAGTCAAGCTTTAGAAAAATCTGAACTGCAGATACTCCTTTTTAACAAATGTTCACAAGGTGCATTGCATCAATTTTCACCACATTTATTCTCCTGGCTTTATCACATTTGTTTTCCTTTTGTCATCCCCATAATCCAAATCTGATCTCTTTCTTTCTACATTTGACGATTACAAATGACTTCCCTAGTGGTCACTGAGAACAAGATGTTGTCATGTTTAATTGACTAAGACAGAAAATTATTATTATCACTAAATGTAACTTAAATGTTTTTCGATTAATTATGTATACGTTTTCTGGATTTATGGAACAAGTATTAAACATATTATTACATTTCCAATAGGGACTGTTGAACTGTTCTAATGGTGGACATATTGGATGAAAATGTACATTACATCATGTAAAAGTGTAGCAGCCTGATAACTGGCAGTGTGCAGCAACAAATAGGGGAAGGGGGGCACTGCATTACTGATTAATCCAACACTTTCACGGCCACCATACTAAGGAGGACTTTAAATCATTGGGAAAATATGCCACAAAATGTTTGCTGCTTTGAAATTTTGTTTTTTTAATCATATATCTTGATGCCATTAACCAGTACCCTGCCTAGTGTGATACCATTGGAGACTGGTTGTATTATAACCAGTTGAGACAGGAAATCATAAACAGACAGATTTGTCACCTAACAGTGTTTCATCCTTTATCCTTTCCCTAAAAAAACATGTCAGCTTATAAACACAGTTAAACCAATTCCAGGTGAGCGCCAATTAAGACAAACTAGCCAGTTTTATCTCATCACTGACTGATATAACAAAACTTCTAATGTGATGGTAGAATTGCGGTAGAAATTGCAGGGGGGACGCAGTATGGGGAGCCTAAGGCCACATCCACACTAAGCCGGATAATGCCTTAAACGTATAATTATTTAGTCTACACCCCCCTATCGTCCACACTAACCCGGCGTCGTTTAAGGTCTGGCCGGATAACCATTAGCCGGGTAAGAGAGCCGTGTAAATCTTAATTCAACGGCTAAACGAGCTAGTGTGGACAGCTGCCCCGGATAATGAAAGGAAGTGCCGTCAATGAATGCTGCGTCAATAACAATACGATACTACAGACAAAGACAACAGCGAAGAGTAATAAATCGATCTCGTCATCTGTCCACACCAAAAACGCTCTCTTCTTCTGAGCAGCTATTGTTCTCTTCGGTTGATGGAACAAGCAGATATGTGCTGTGCTGTAAGGCAAGTTAAGACAAGCCAATTTTATATGTATAGCAGACTTTCAACACAAGGCAATTCAAGGTGCTTTACATGATTCAGTGATAATGAAACCACATGAGTACAAACAAAACAAATTAAGTTTAACAGTAATCAATCAGTAAGAAAAGATAATATAAGGAAGAAATGTATGCAATTAATACACAATCACTTAAAAAAGAAATAAAAAAGTAAGAATAGAAATTAAACCACAACAATAAAAAATAATTTAAGGAACAAATTTATGCAATTAAAACAGATTAAAAAAGATAAAACATAATCGGGTAAACAAAACAAAGAGTGATCAGAAAGGGCAATTTAAGATTCAAATGCAGCTCTGAATAGTAGAGTTTTTATCTTTGATTTAAAAGAGCCTAGCGATTCAGCGTTTTTGCATTCGTCTGGAAGTTTAATCCACATTTGCGGATCATAGAAGCTGAAAGCTGCCTCTCCCTGTTTAGTTCTGATTCTAGGGACGATTAGTAGGCTAGAGTTGGAGGACCTGAGTGGTCTGCTGGGTTGGTATAGTGAAAGCATATCTTCAATGTACTTTGGTGCTAAACCGTTCAATGATTTTTAAACAAGTAGGAGTATTTTAAAGTCTATTCTCTGAGCTACAGGGAGCCAGTGTAAGGACTTTAGAACTGGGGTGATGTGTTCTACTTTCCTGGTTCTAGTGAGAACACGAGCAGCAGTGTTCTGGATCAGCTGCAGTTTTCTGATTGATTTTTTAGGTAGACCTGTGAGGACGCTGTTACAGTAATCGATCCGACTAAGCGTAAATGCTTGGATAAGTTTTTCCCGGTCCTTCTGTGACATCAGTCCTTTAATCCTAGAAATGTTCCTCTGGTGATAGAAAGCTGACCTTGTTATTGCCTTTATGTGACCCTGTAGAGTTTTTTTTTTTTTTTTACAGCACTTTATTGCACAATCAACATTACAACAGAAAGGTGATGCCTCAGGTGATGCCACACTAAAACATATACTGTGCTGTGGAGCTTCTTGTATATATTCTGTAGGCGCTGGCGTCATGTAGATTATACGCGTGCTTTGTGCGTCTTTTTGCGCATGGCCAGTATTTGCACAGGTCGGTATTGGATTGCGCAATCATGGGACCTTAAACGGGGCGTAAATGTTCGTGTAGAGTGGATAACATTAGGCGTCTAACTCCCCGTATAACCTTATCCGCTTAGTGTGGACGTAGCCTAAGTCTCCTCCCCTTCCGGTCGGCCCATGGGTCCCCTGGCTGTAAAAAATAAAAATAAATAAAAGTCAATGCAGCAATAAAAGTTGTTTTCTTTTCTGCTTTGCCTTACACACATCACACATGATGTAGGTATCTAAAGTTTTCAGACTTCTTTAACTTTTTAACTCTTTGTTTCATTAAACTTTCATTAACTTCAGATATAAGACAAAATAAAAAACAACTCTAAACAGTAACGTGAGTGCAAATAGTTACAGAACAACATAAAATAAAACGGATTCAAGTTTCTTTAAGTATACAAAATAAAAAAAATTCAAACAGTAACCAGAATAATGGTGCAATTAGCTGGTTGAGATAAAATCTTGACTTCAAGTATCAAAAAAATAAAAAAATCTCCACAAAGTAAAGCACACTATCACATAGTAATAAATAACAAAATCTAAAATATATATAAATACAATAGTGCAGTCTCGGTGAGACGTTGGACGGAGTGTCCGTTTTAATGAAACTAATTTCGAATATCCAACTTGAAACTAAATTCCTACTTACTCAATTACTTTTGGTATTTGCCCACCCTGCAATCATAATCGTATTTGCAACGGCGTCATGACCGACACCTGTAATAACGCACCACTTTACATCTAGAGTAATGGTGTTGCATCGATAGTAAAAATAACTAACTAGATTACTCCGTTACCTAAAAAAATCACGCAGTTGTTAACAAAATTATATTTAAACGCTGTTACTCCCAACACTGCTGATCAGAATGTTTCTTGGGTACAGACTGAGAAACCGCTGGAGCATCTGTGTATCCCTTCTATCCTTGAAACACATTGGGATCCCCAGAATGAGCTGGAGTTTTGGATGGATGCACAAATATGCTGATACAGTGGCCATATGTATTGCCTCTGCCTGTTGTTGTCGGATGTGTATGGAATGTCTGAAACACGTGAACAGGGAAATGGGTAACTCGTTCATTTAGTTCTCTGCTTTAGAGGAATGAACCAGTGTAACAATCTTTGTTCCACTTTGTCAAATGAGTTGATCCCAAAGAAATGGAAAAATAAAGAGGACAGATCTATACTGTTAATATGCAGTTACACTGGCCGATTAAATTGAGTAACCTCCAACAAGTGTCTGTTTGCTGTTGTTGTTTTCAATAGAGAAAAACTACCAGCCATGTAAATGCTCAGTTTGCATCATCAACTAGATTTTTTTCAGATGAACAAACCGGCTTTTACATTTTTCGCATTTCTCTTTCTTAAGAAGTTCCCTTTGCCAAAGCTCTCACATGTTTTTCAACGAATGTAGTTCAGATCCCTTGTGTGTGCTGAACTGACTCAGTTCTTATTACTGAGGGTTTGATAGAAAACATGTGAAATATCTTTTTCCAGTTCATTTTTTCCTTTAATATACTATTTTAGAGGGAAAATTTTTCATTCAAAGCTGGTTTGTGTGTTTACATTAGTAGCAGTCATTTGTCTTTGAAGGAATATGCATAAAGGAAAGGGCTCCCAGATTGCAGGCAGGGTGCTGTAGAGATGATAGACAAACTGTGCTTCCAGGCACTTCTGCCTGTGTTTATATATATATATATATATATATATATATATATATATATATATATATATATAATATAAAGCATGTCTCTCAAAGTCTGAGAAAAGACACAGACTGTTTAGTAAGCACTAATATAATATTTTTCGTATGGGTTTCTCTGCTCATGTGTCAGTAAATCCACTGACCTCCTAATGTTGGGATCACCAGGATCAGGAGGCCAAGTCAAAGTTAATTGGTTGTTTGACTTTAGGAACAGAATGACTCATTGCTTTGTTTGTTGCTAGTAGCGAGTTGTGAAGGGCAGAGATGGAGCTGTTGTAATTGTTTTCGACTTTCCAGCACCCGCTAAAATAAACAAGCAGCTGAGAATTACTATTGCTCTGAAATGTCACAGTTTGCTATCAGCGTTGTGAACCAGCAGCAGCCTTGCACAGCTGTGCTGTCGAGGATGTATTAAATATGTCCACAAGTACGCTTTAACATAAGAATGTAACTTCTGTTTGCTGTTTCCTTTTTTTTCAGTTGCTTTGCAGCTTCCGGAGGGTCTGCAGATGTTTGCTTGCACCATTGCTGACATAATTGAGAGGTAAGCTGGAGAATTTAACTGTTGGAAGCTTGGTATTTCAGCTCATGTTGTTTGGGAGTTTGTGAGTGAACTACAGGTGTAGAAGTGAAGCCAGCAGCATGTAACCTTAAACCGTTGTACCGCTGGTACTCATTAGCTGACTGAGAGCTTCATCATATTGCTGCACCTTTGACTCAATCATCAGTTCAGTAGAAAATGAGAGGTGATTATGCTGTTTTTGGACACATCAGATACCAGAGCTCCCGGTGCTCTCAGTTGGGGGGGAGTTATCTTTCGCGCCAATTCACAACCGATGTTATCTCAAGATACTTTACAGAAAGGTCTTTTCAATGCAATTATACAAATATTCCAATCAGTTTTCTATTTAAGGAATCTCAGCAGATTGCGCCAAGTCATTGACTTAAGGTTGCGCCCATACATTCACACCCCAACCACACCAATCCTCTCAGCGATCTCTCATACTGAGCAAGCATGTTGTGAGAGTGGAGAGAAAAAGCTCCGCTTTGACAGGAAGAACCTCCAGCAGAACCTGGCTCAGTACAAGCGGCCATCTGCCATTACCGAATGGGGGACAAGACGAGAGAGCAGAGACACTGAAAGAACAAAAGGAATTGAGTACTTTCTATTATAAAGAAAGTAAAAAGTTGATAACAGGACATCGAAGATCTTCTGTCACTGTGAGCATCATCTGAGTCGATGCCCCCCCATCCAGCAGGGCATTGTAGCTTAGCCCAGACCAGGTGTAGCTTTTATGGATAGAAAAAAAAAGGAAAAAAAAAAAGGTTAACAGGCAAAATAACAGTAAAAAATACAAATGGAAAGCAGTAGAAGAAAAAAGGGGTCAGTCCAACAGTCTAAGCAGTATTTGGTAACATGCGATGGCGGCAGCTATTGGCTGTTAGCTGTAATCATAACGGCATTGTTGTGCCCATTATAATTTATATTTGATTATATTTGAATGTAAATATAATTTTTTTATGCTGTACTTCATTCTGCACCCTTCTAAACGTCACATTTTTTATATATAGCTTTTTATGAAATTGTTCCCTATTCAACATTTAATTTTTATAAAAATTAAGTGGAATTATTTGTCTTAAGAAGCTACCCCTGTAGTGAAAAACATTGAACAATCCAAGGAACAGAGTTGAATAAAAGTTTAAAGTTAATTTTTTTCAGTAATTCAACTTGAAAGGTCAGACTAATATATGGTAGAGAGTATAGAATCAGTGCATGTAATGATTATTGCTCACAGCTAATGTAAACCCCAATTTCAAAAATTTGAGTATTACATGAAATCATTAAACAAGGATTTTAAATAGAGAATTGTCAGACCTCTAAAAAGTTTAATCATCCATATGTACTCAGTACTTGGTTTGTGCTCCTTTTGCATCAATTCCTGCCTCAGTGTAGCGTGGCATGGATGTTATCAGCCTTTAGTACTCTATTTTGTCTTGTGTCTTCCATTTTTCTCTTGACAATGCCCCATATATTCTCAGTGGAGTTTGGATCAGAATAGTTTGGTGGTAAATCAAGCACAGTAATCCCATGGTCATTGAACAGGTTTTGGTACTTTTGGCAATATGGGCAGATATCAAGTCCTGCTGGAAAATTAATTCAGCATCTCCATAAAACTCGTCTGCAGAAGGAAGCTTGAAGTACTCAAAAATGTCCTTGCAGATGGCTGAGTCAACTCTGGACTTAATGAAGCACAGTGGACCAACACCAGCATTTGAGATGCAAAATTTGCTCTTATCAGAAAACAGGACTTATGCTGAGTTGTAAGTTGTTGGAACGGCTTCACAAGAGGAATCAACATTTGAAGCTCATGTCCAGGATCCGTCTGTGTGTGGTGGCTCTTGATGCTCTAACTCCAGCTTCAGTCCACTCCTTGTAAAGGTCCACAACAGTTTTGATTGATCTTTTTTAGGGTTGGGCTATATGGCTTAAAAATGAAATCTGTTTTTGTCATTACAAATCCGATTTTCGAGTTTTAAAAAAAAATCTACCCTTGTTTTCTTAAAAGAAATTGCAAGGACAACAAATATTTTTATAAATGTTCTTTTATTCCAAACAGCTCGTTCCAGAGCTGACCTGAATTCAAAGTCCAACAAAAAAAACAAGCTTTGAAGTATCCTTATAAGACAAGATGGTAGATCATGGGTGGATTGACATCACTCTTAGCTATTGAAGTCCAAATAGTGCATTTGTAAAAAAAAATATCTTGATTTTCCCAAAATTAAATCTTCATTAACAGAAAATTCGATCAATCGATAAATTTGAATAATCGGCCAGCCTTAACCTTTTCCTGACAAACCTCTATAGGCTGTTATCATCCCCTCTGCCTCTGCACGTTTTTCTTCCACACTTTTCTCTTCTACATAACTTTATTAATGTGCTTTGATACAGCAATTTGGTAACATCCAACTTCTTTTGCAATGACCTTTTGTGGCTTTTTTCAAAGATTAATTAATCATTTTCTGCACAACTATTGGATCAGCGGTCTTCCCCATGATAAAGAGTCTTACTGAACCAGACTGAGAGATCATTTAAAGGGTCAGGAATCCTTTGCAGGTGTTTGGATTAATTAGCTGATTAGACTGTTAGATTAGATTAGATTAGACAGCTGTTTTTCGTAGTTTAGAGGGTTAAGTTATACCAGCATACGTAGATATTAAATCACGTACTTGCTGCGCAAAATACATAGTTTACTGGTTGGCTGATTTAAATTTTATAGCCGTGGCACTGGAATTTCTGCCGTTGGCGGAGCGCCACAGTAGGGCCTATGTAAGGGAAACAGTGCCTCAGTTTTTAGTGTTTTGTATTTGTAAAACACTTTGAAAGCTGCTTATCATTTTTCCTCTATTCCACAATTAGGCACTACGTTTAGTTGATCTGTCACATAAAATCCAGATAAAATAGATTGAACTTTCCAGGGTTACTGTGACAAAATGTAAGGAAACACATGGGATACGAATGCCTTTTCTAGGTACTGTAATGGTTTTCCATCATTGATCTGTTTCTGGATGCTCTCCAGTAAATTAGATTTTATTCTATAGAGTTTTGATGATAAAAGTAGACAATCCAAAACATTTTTGCACAAGTGGGCCGTAATGTCCTTAAAACACGTATTTTTCTCAGTTTTAATCTCCCTCTGCTGTTGTTACTTTGGTCTTATATTTTTTTCTCAGCCTTCCCCTGTTTCCCAGGAGCAGCGCATGTTATGCATTCTTTTAAAGAAAATGGGTGCTATCATTAAACACTTAGTGTGGATTCCTTTCTGTGTTAAGTCAATTGAAACCTGATTAAAAAATGGACAAGATGAACGATAGAGTGCTGGTAGCTGCCATAAACTTTTCAGGGCGAGTGGATATTCTATTTCACACAGGAAGCTTGGATCACATCAGTTTTAGTGTTAGTTTGTTCTTTATTACACGTGATTTATATTACGACTTGATGCACTTAGTATAAATAGTAAGGCCTCACTCTTGATAAGTGTTGAATCATGTTTTTCAATCGCTACCTTTTTATATTTCATCTCTTCTTAAACCGTAATGCTGTTTATCTTAACAGTGTTGCGTTGAGGCTTCTGGTTCTGCAGTATCATCAAGTCTTCTTGCAGTCAGTTCTGCTTCTTTAACACAAAAAAAGATAGGGAAGTTTTGATGATAGGCTCCAGTCTTATCAGCCCTGTGGCTAGCAGACTGAGAGCTGTCAATATGTACTGCTGAGCTCTCAGACCACACATCTGTGCTGTCCACATGGATGCTACATGTTTGAAATGCCCATCATGGAAGTCTGCTAAATCAGCCCCATCTCTTCTAATGAGAGCAATTAGCGGACACTAATTGCTTTTCTAACTTACTTTATAGCCTGTCTTTTATAATTTGTCTCTCAATATATTTCACCTTCTCTTCCACATCTGCATGATTTTTGCTCCAGACTACTAGAGAGAAAATATGAAGGTATATGTTTCTAATCTATTCCTTACATTAGGCTTTATTACTGATTCATTTTTTAAATGTATTAATAACATTAGAACTCACACAAATAAACACATTTCGGAATCACAGTTTTAGAGGTGAACTTGAATTATTGTAGTAGTATCTGCCTACATGCTAACGGTGTATTTTTGTTAGGCAGGGCAATTTTATTTGTATAGCACACTTTCAACACAAGGCAATTCAAGGTGCTGGACATTATTAAAATTATAACACCGAATCACTAAAAGAGAGCATAAATCACTTAGCAATCAGTTACTTTGAAACTTATCTTTCGGCTTTTCCCTTCAGAGGTCATCACAGCGAATAAACCATCTCCATTTAGATCTATCCTCTGCATCCTTTGCCCTCACAACTACCTTCATGTCCTCTTTCACCACATCTTTAAATCTAATTTTTTTGGTCCTTTCTGCCTTGTGCCTGGTCGATCCAACCTCAGCATCCTTCTTCCCATATAATTCTCGATAGTTCAGTTAAAGACCCATGTAGGATAGAACCATCTGCACTACGTAACTTTATTTTACTGCACTGTGTGGTCTGATCACACTTAGATCTGCTGCTGTCATTCACCTGCACATCTGTGAATGGAACCCTGCTGCTGCTCTCATGTTAAAAAGGATGTTTATCTTTTCATAGTTCTTTTATATACATACAGATTATAATATTTATAAAGACTTTAGCCTTATGGCTCATTCTTTTTATTTTATTTTTTATTTTATTATTTTATTTTATTTTATTTTATTTTTACTTATGTTAAATGTTTTATGTGCATAACTGTACCGGAAAAAATTCCTAGTTTGTGAACTTGTTCTCAAACAATGGCAATAAAACCGATTCTGATTCTGATTCTGATTCTGGTCTCTCCTCTGAACGTGTCCATCTCAGTCTGGCCTCTCTGACTGCATCTCCAAAACATCTAATATGAGCTGTCCCTCTGAAGTACTCATTCCTGATCCTATCCATCCTCATCACTCCCAAAGAGAATCTCAACATGTTGAGTTCTGTAAACACCAGTCCTGCTTCCCATCCTTTCCTCATTGGTACTGTCTCTAAACCAAAATTTTCAATTGCAAAATTTAAGTAAGCTGCTAAAAAGCTGCTAAAAGATTGCCAAAGTTAAAAGGAGCGAATCATTATTAAGAAATCAACTTGATGATTTTCTCAACATTCATAATGTCCTAGAGAAATTTCAGTCTGGTTTTGATTTTAATTGATTTTAGACTTAATTATGATGCCCAGAGGGTGACAGCGTTGGTTCTACTGGATCTGAGCACTGCCTTTGATACAGTAGACCACACTATTCTTTTAACCCTTTTAAAACAGATCGGCTTCTCTGGTGCTGTTCATAAATGGTTTGCATCCTACCTCACAGACAGGACTTTAATGGTGAGTTTGGATACCTGTTCCTCTACAGTATCACATGTGGTGTGCCCCAGGGTTCAATTTTAGACCCAGTGCTTTTTAACCTCTATATGCTCCCTCTTGGCAGTGTCATCAGGAGACATGGGGTGAATTTCCACAGTAATACTGATTATACACAGTTGTACATCTCCTTGTCTCCTGAGGACACACCGCCAATGGATGCACTTTGTAACTGTATTTTAGACAATAAATCCTGGATTGGCAAAAACTTTCCCCAGGTCGACCAGGACAAAACTGAGGTTATAGTTATTGGTCCTGAGGCCCAGAGAGAGAAACTTTTACAAAACTACATGACGAGCCAACGCCTCAGGATTCCTCCCGAGTAGCTGGCCCAGTAGAATCGATTACTGTAATGCCCTGCTTTCTGGTCTTCGGTCTTCCCAAAAAGAGGACTTCAGGTCTACAACTTTTACAAAACTCAGCAACCCGTGTCCTGATGAAGACCATGAAGTGGGAGTACATTACTCTGGTTTCAGAGTCATTGCATTGGCTCCCCATATGTTTCAGTATCGATTTTAAAATACTTCTAATGGTTTTTAAGTGTCTTAATGGTCTTGGGCCTTCTTATCTTTTGGAAGTGCTTTTACTGTACGAACCCTCGTGGTTTCTGCGCTCCTCTGTCAGCCGTCTCCTCGTGATTCCAAAAGTCAGGACACATACCCACGGCGAGGCGTCTTACCATTATTATGGCATTTACCTCTGGAACAGGCTGCCAGAGGACCTCAGGGCCGCAGAAAACGTTCATGTTTTTAAGAACAGGCTCAAGACTTACCTTTTTAGTCTAGCTTTTAATTGATTACTATTTATTCAGCCTTTTTAGCTGCATTACTTGTTTTATTTATTTATTTTAATTACAGTTAAGTTTTAATACACAATTTATGTTTTACAGTTTTACTTTTTCCATGTT
Source organism: Apricaphanius iberus (assembly GCA_028564705.1). Lineage (NCBI taxonomy): Eukaryota > Metazoa > Chordata > Actinopteri > Cyprinodontiformes > Aphaniidae > Apricaphanius > Apricaphanius iberus. Next base: position 2,125,168 of record JAPXFQ010002988.1, read on the forward strand.
CACATTTTATTAGTTATTTTATTATCCATAGTAGCTTTTGTTATTTTACGTACTTTAATCCTTCTAGTATTTCCTCTGTGGAGCCCTCTGCCTCGGGTGGGCGGCGGCGGCGGCCTGGGCGCTCCTCGGGTAGTGCCTGGGGATGGTGGGGGTTTCCGCCCTCCCTCCCTGTGCGCTCTGGTCAGTGCCTCGGCTGCTGCAATGGAGCTGCTTCAGTTGAGGCAGATTGCTCCCCTGATGGCCTGTCGTTAGTCACCTGACCCATCTGAGCTCTTTGTGAAGGTGTCTGTGTGTATGCGTGTTTGTTTGTGGATGTGTGCCAGTGTGTGTTTGTGTGTGTTAATAATAATAATAATTGTCATTTTTACAATTGTGGGGAAGGAATGAGAATGTAGTTTATGTGGGGTCATTTTAATCTGTAAAGCACTTTGAGCTGCATTTTGTTTGTATGAAAAGCGCTTTATGAATAAAGTTTGATTTGATTTGAAGAAGTGTCTCAGGTTCTTAGATAGAGGTAGAGCCTTAAAATTCAAAAGAAGGAGACGAGTATGTTGCAGTGGTGTCGAAAGTCAGTCCTGTATCCTGCATGTTTCAGTTCTTTCCCTTGTTGAATCAAATGATTGTTCAGTACCAGGCCTCTGGGGAAGTTTGAGATTATAAGGAGGTAGTTGAACCATTTGAGTCGGCTCTGGAGTAGAGTCACTTCTATCAATCCTTGAGGAGTAGAGCTGGACACCCATGCTTTACAAGAGTATCTCAACCCACCCATCAAAACATATTTCCCAAAGTTTTAAATGGTAAATGGACTGAATTTATATTGCTCTTTTCCAGTCATACTGACCAGTCAGAGTGCTTTTCACCAGGCCCACGTTTACCCATTTACACTCACAAAGACACACCTTCATACACTGATACAGAAATCAGTTGCCAATTTTGGATTAAGAGCCTTGCCCAGAGGAACACTGACATGTGATATGAAGAAACTGGAATTTAACCTACATTCCTCTAATTGCAAGACAACTGCTTTACCTACTGAGCCACAGTTGCCCTGACTTGATCTGACTTTAACTTAAAAAAAAAGATAAATATGATTAAAATTAAAATTTTGAAATTCTGGAATACATTTTTTGAATTCAGAGATTGAATGAATTAAAGGAAACCTGTTAGGATGTTATCAAACAACAGGAACCTTGTTACCTACCATTAACTGTAAACTGCTGAAAAAAAAGAAGAATCCTTTATTGTCTCACAGAGGGGAAATTCAGCTATACCAGCAGCAAAGTAACAGGCAATGTAAACATTGTATTCACACAAGTTGAAAAATGTAAAAACAGATAACTAATATTAAGAACAATATTGCTATAGACTTAGAGGGTGTCAATCAAGATGGAAGTTCCTGCTTCAAACTTCGCACTTTAAAGCTGGAATGAAATCTAAAGTTGTCCACATCGTCTATCTAAATACTCTCTATAGAAAGGTTTCTTGGTAAGATAAGAAAAAAGATATTCAGCCACAGTGACAGAGTATGTTTGGATGTATGAAGTTGAGGCTTTTAAAGAGAGGAACACTGTACCACAGTGATGGCTGCATGGAGCTTAGGTCAGTTTTATATTTTTTTTTGCAACAGTTACTGGTGCATTTTAAAGTACTTAAGAAGCAAGACTACCTTCAGAATTCCTACTCTGTACTCCATCACAGTATGGTGTGCTGCCTGCTTGGCTGTAGACAGGACGGTTCTGCAGGGGGTAATAAGGTCTGGAGAGAATGGATGGCCTCTGCCCTCCTTGGAGACCATTGCCAGTTCCCTTTGCCTATGTAGAGCACAGCTGACACGTCCCATCCAGCTCATTCTCTTCTGAAACTTCTGCCATCAGGGAGAATGTTTCAAGTCTTTTAAAAGCAGCACAAATAAACTGAAGAACAGTTTCTACCCGTGGGCTGTTGGAACCCTGAACCCCTCTCTTTGTAACTCTTTGAAACACTGGAAATGTATGTATTACATTGTGTAATTAATTATTTATAGGTTTTTTTATATTTATTATTCATGTTTCTTACATTTTGCTTTGTTTTTATTGATTGATTTACACTGTTTTATATCAGTGGTAGCTGCAGAAATCTGTTATGCATTTGTATTATGACAATAAAGGCATTAATTTAGTCTTCAACTTGAACAAATAGGGGTGTCAACAGTGAAGGTGTTGTTTGAAATAGATAATGCAGGCTGTTATCAAGTTTCAAGAAGAGCTACAAGCCCAGACCAGCCCTCTTTAATTATTTCCGGCCTCTCCTAAAAATGTACTCTGTCCCAGGGAACAAACTGATTTAAATTAACTTTCTCAAATTCCTCCTCAAGTGTCAAGCCAAAATGCTGCATTTTTTTAGTCTGAGTGGATGATTATATTCTAGCCTGCATAAATAAATTTGTCCCAGTGGAGATTAGGGAGAAACCTCTATAAATTATTGAAAAAAATCATTTTTCTTAAAACTCATTAAAGTTATTTACATTCCAATCTAGAAAACCATTCCATTAAAATCAGTCCTTAAAAGCCCAAATTAACAAAATTCGTGTTTTGATGGAACAACAATAAACTCCTTACAGCAGCTTTACATTTGCTTACTTTACATAAATTCAATTTTTGATTGATTTGAAAACTGGAAAGTTTATCTAACATCAGATTCCTTGCTGATTTTTACTAACATTTACCTTCAAGTTCAAAACTGCTTGTTCTGAGATGTCTTGGAGCGGTGGGATGAAAATTGAATTAACATCAGTCTTCTTTTTGTCATGTTAAAACTAAAAAAGATTACAGGGCTGGGCATGACAAATATTTAGAAGACCCTTTGGCAGCAGCCTTTCAGAGTGATATTGTGACAACTATTTTTTCTGCAACACACGATCATGAACAAAGGAACATATTTGGCGGAATCAAAAGAAATGTTAGGATGTGCATAACCTATTAATGACCCTGTCTCACCCTGTGTATTCTTATGATTAGTTATAGTATAAATAGTTGGACAGATTTGTCATGGCTATCACTACCGCCCTATTACATGCACCGGGCTTGGTGCTATTTATATAATAGTAATATAACGGGTCTGAATACTTCCTGTACCCACTGTATTTGTATTAATATACTTTGGCCAAAATGTGCAATCTTTTTTAAATGCAGATCTTTACAATGAGCTGTATATTTAGTTTTTTTACCATTCGGTTATGGATTTTTTTGTTGCTAATTATTTGCTTTAAGAAAGGTGAAAAGTATGATTGCTCTCAAATACCAGTTCTAATACAGCACAGGTTGGTACATCAGAATCAGAATCAGAATAGGTTTTATTGCCATTGTTTGAGAACAAGTTCACAAACTAGGAATTTTTCTCGGTACAATCGTGCACATAAAACATTTAACATAAATAAAAATAAAATAAATAAAAATAAAAAGAATGAGCTATAAGGCTAAAGTCTTTATAAATATTATAATCTGTATGTATATAAAAGAACTATGAAAAGATAAACATCCTTTTTAACATGAGAACAGCAGCAGGGTTCCATTCACAGATGTGCAGGTGAATGACAGCAGCAGATCTAAGTGTGGTCAGACCACACAGTGCAGTAAAATAAAGTTACGTAGTGCAGATGGTTCTATCCTACATGGGTCTTTAACTGAACTATCGGGTCTTGTTATTGTTCATGAGTCTGATGGCGGAGGGGAAGAAACTGTTCAGGTGGCGGGAGGTGTGGGTCTGGATGGACCGTAGCCTCCTGCCTGAGGGGAGGAGGGAGAATAGTCGGTGTCCAGGGTGAGAAGAGTCAGCTGTGATCCGACCCACACGCCTCCGGGTCCTGGAGGAGAACAGGTCCCGGAGGGATGGGAGCCTGCAGCCAATCACCTTCTCAGCAGCACGCACGATGCGCTGCAGTCGGTGTTTGTCCCGGTCTGCGGCGCCGGGGAACCACACGGTGATGGAGGAGGTGAGGATGGACTCGATGATGGCCGTGTAGAACTGCACCAGCATCTCGGTCGGCACCTTGAGTTTCCTCAGCTGCCGCAGGAAGTACATCCTCTGCTGGGCCTTCTTGATGAGGGAGCTGATGGTTGGCTCCCACTTGAGGTCCTGGGTGATGGTGGTGCCCAGGAAACGGAAGGAGTCCACGATGGAGATGGGGGTGGGAGAGTCCATCAGGGTGAGGGGATACGGTGGGGCTGTGACTTTCCTGAAGTCCATGATCATCTCCACTGTCTTCTGGGCGTTCAGCTCCAGGTTGTTGTGACTGCACCAAGAAGCCAGCCGGTCCACCTCTCTCCTGTAGGCGGACTCATCACCGTCTGAGATAAGTCCGATGAGGGTGGTGTCGTCCGCAAACTTGATCAGCTTTACGGACTGGTGACTGGAGGTGCAGCAGTTTGTATACAGCGAGAAGAGCCAGGGGGAGAGTACACAGCCCTGAGGAGTCCCAGTGTTTGTAGTCCGATTGTCCGAGACAATCTTCCCCAACCGCACGTGCTGTCTCCGGTCCGACAGGAAGTCAGTGATCCACCTGCAGAGGGAGTCGGGCACGCTGAGCTGGTAGAGCTTGTCTCGTAGCAGTCCAGGGAGGATGGTGTTGAAGGCAGAGCTGAAGTCCACAAACAGGATCCTGGCGTAGGTTCCTGGGGAGTCCAGATGCTCCAGGATGAAATGGAGGGCCAGGTTCACTGCATCATCCACAGACCTGTTGGCTCTGTAGGCGAACTGCAGTGGGTCCAGGAGGGGGGCGGTGATGTCCTTGAGGTGGGGCAGAACCAAGCGCTCAAATGACTTCATGACCACAGACGTCAGCGCCACCGGCCTGTAGTCATTGAGTCCTGTGATCCGTGGCTTTTTGGGGACAGGGACGATGGTGGAGGTTTTGAAGCAGGACGGCACGCGACAGAGCGCCAGGGAGGTGATGAAAATGTCCGTGAACACGGGGGCCAGCTGATCCGCGCAGAGTCTCAGGGTGGAGGGGGAGACCCTGTCCGGCCCGGGGGCCTTCGTCCTGTTCAGCCTCAAGAACTGTATGCGCACATCCCCCTCCTGGATGGAGAGGGCAGGGGGGAAGGAGGGGGGTCTGAGGAGTCCTTTGATGAAGTGCTGGGGTCGTTGATGGTTGGGGTGATGGTGGGGGGAGCAGAGGTGTGAGGAGGAGATGGCTGTTCAAAGCGGCAGTAGTGTGTATTCAGGCCCTGGGCGAGAGTCCGGTTGTTCAGGGCCTGGGGGGCTTTGGGCTTGTAGTTTGTGAGAATCCTTTGTGAGAATACAAAAATGTCTCTAGGAAATAAGGGTAAGAGTCAGAACCAGCAGCTCATGACAGAAATTAAAGAACTCCTTGATGCTCATTAGAGCAGTGATATGTTTGTTCCAATGTTCAACGTCTTTTATCTGATTCTCTTGGTGCTAATTTATATCATTCAGTCCTCTGCCTGTGGTAACAATGTCATATGGGTTCAAATATTGTTTTGGCTCTCACAGACAAATGACAGCGGAAACTTTCTAAGCAAAACCAATAATGCCGTGTGAGCTGAGTATGATGTGTGTGGTGTGACTGTATATGTTTTATTGCTTTTGATGGTTTCCCTGTTGCCTTGTTCTAGGATTGATAGATACTATTATAAACCTACTGCAGTACTTCCTGGTATAATATATGACAGCGAAGAAAATATAAATTTACTGGTAAATAAAACTCTGACATATCCAATACACATGCTAAGAGGCATATGGGAAGACAAACTCTTTAGAAGTGTTTTTTTATTTATTTATTTATTTATTTTTTTTTGCTAAAGCCCTTCTCTCACAGATGCCATGTTAGTGTGCATGGAGCATCAGGAAGTGCCTTGATTGTGTTTGAAGATTTGCCTATGTTTTCTGAAGCAGCCCATTGTATTGTCCATTATATTGTCTGAAAATTAAAAAGCTTGTAGATTATTTCTAAGGCTGCACAATAATGTGTCAAAACTTTTGCGATATGTACGACTGGCAATGTATAAATAAAATATGATTAAAGACCCACTCCAAACTTTTAGAGCATAAAATATGTGTTTTTGAAACTTTTTATTTGACATAACACCATTTTTGATGTTCATTTTCGGAGCTTTCATTACCACTCTAAAGAACATTTCAACAGCGGACCACTTCCCCGGATGTACTGAGTGAGTTTCGTTTTATGGCAGTAAACTACGTGCTACCTAGTAATAAAAACAAACCTGAAGTTTTGAGACTTGAGTCATGGCAGATCAACCAAAGAAGATGTTATCAGAAGAAGTGAGGAAAATGATCTGGGCTGCAAGAGCTAAAAACTGCTGGAGCTTCACTACTGCACAAGATTTAAGCCCTGATTCATACCGAGCGAACAGTTGCACCCGTTATGAGCTACAGAGCTGGACAATAAGCTGAACCAGCTTCTCAACCCCAAAGAAGACACCGTCAGAGGAAGCGAGGAAAAGGAACCAGGCTGTAAGAGCTGAAAGCTGCTTAAGATTTTTGTCACACCCTGCAAAGATTTCGTCACTTAATTCATTATTTAAAGAATATTTATCAGAACCCATTATATGATCACTTTCTATTCCTTCCCTCCCTTCTTTAATTTTCTCTCTTCTTTTAGTCAAAAATAAGCCTAAATCGGTTCATTAGAAGGGTTTTTGCTGTAGAACTATGTTATATATACATGCACTGAACAGGGTGAAATATTGTGGTCATTTATTTAATTAGTTTAATTACAAAAAGTTTAGTTCAAAACCCTACTTAAATCTGACAAAGAAAAAATATTTGACAAACATTTATTCTTTAATATATACATTATATTGATATGATATGGAACCGTGGAGAGGTCTTTGAATCATCAATTAAGAGATAAAATAACAGTATTTAAAAACTATCCAGCAAGTAGTAGAACTTATAATACAGTAAGTCAGCTATCCATTTCCATTACTGTTGTGACTTGGATTAGTATGCATAACGACTTTATTCAAGTCTTCCGTCTAATTTGAGGGAGAAAGCACCAAAGAATCTCTTGTTTTTCATAGTGGCCAAACGGTCATCATTTGTTGTCACTTAGCTTACTTACTAGGTCATTTTCAAATGACATGACTTCAAGGTTATGAAGCCTTTTCAGCCCCATTGTTTGACGCAGCCAGGTGTGCAGCTGACGCATTGCACTGAACGACCTTTCACATGTAAAGAATTTAGATGAGGATATATGTGCCTATAGGAAACCTAAAAGCAGTTCATATGCACATATATGCTGCCTGTTTACTGCAAGTATGCTGTATATATGTCACATTCTTTATATCCATATATAAGCTCTATATGCACATTTGTCTCATATATAGCTCCTGGCAGGAACTGGTCATTTATCTCACTTTGGCAACTGTCATACATGATTCCTAGCTCATTTTGCTTATTATCAAGATAATAACTGCATATTTGTCTGAAGTCCATTATAGGAAACAAATTCATGCAGCTGATCACCTTGTCCCACACAGTTTCATATATGTACATCTATCAGGTGTGGGACGAGGTGCTTTGTTGCATGATATTTATTTCTCGCTGTAATTGATATATATTATCATATATGTGCATATACACTACATAGGTTTAATATATCCTCATATAGGTTCTTTCCATGTGGGAATTACTGACATCAGCTTACAATCTAACTTTGTGTATCATTGACTGCAAATCTTCTCAAGGGGTACGCCAACGTAGTTAGCGGTAGCATGTCGGCGCGGTAGTGTTTTCCTCTCTCAACTATACCATGAAATTTTAACGGTGTGCTGATGTCGCGCTTTTAACCTAATGTGATGTTTGAGCGACTTATATTGGCGCTGAGTGTCTGTGGGTTTTGTAGTATTGCTCTCAAGTACTGTTGTCAGGAATCAGGAAATAGAGGAAGTCCATTCCTGATACTTCCAGTGTGCAACAGTGTGGCCATATGTTCTGTCATAATCTCTGTTTCAGAATAAAAAATACACTCTTGTAACAGCTACACTGGTCTAGTGTAAATTAACAAATTAACTGAAAAAAATAATTCCACCCAAAGTAAAAGGGAGGTTTAGGAATATTTTATGGGGGGTGAAGACCCCCTAAAGGGAGCTAACGGCGTCGGCACCCCTGGAGCTTCACCGCTGCAGAAGACTGGTTATGATGATTCCAACCAGGACGCATCTGCTCTGCGCCCAGTGTGAATGGGGGATAAGCAAAGTTGCAACATTCTGACCCCACGGAGCTCTGGTTCCTTCTGTTGCTTCATAGAGAAGCAAGCTGGGAGAAGCCCCGGTCAGAGAACATTTCCTTCCCCTCACTGCTGTGAAAGATCTTTTCTGTCAAACTTGCTCAGTTTAGGTCAAAATAGGATTAGCTTCTAAAGCCCAGTGTTACAACTTTTCAGTGCTGTGTGGTCAGCCACTGTGACTGAGACATTAGAGATACAGCAAGATGAATGGATGCTGTACTAGCAATGTTGCTACTGGATTGGTAAGTAATAATGCTTGCTCCAGGGTTATTTGGTGATGATGATGTGATACAGTGCCAGGAAAAACTGTTTTGACGGTTTACCAACTGACACGACATTAGTTTGATGTATTCTTGTTTTGGCTAGCATGGTGGTAAAACAGTCAGTACACTTAAGATGGGCTCCATAGAGATTTGTTTTTACGTCATTGACTTTACGTTTCAAGCCTTTAGAGGGGAGAGAGACAGCAAAAATCTGCAAAGTAACGGACTGCGTCTTTAAAGTGTCTTTCTTTCAGAAAGACACTTTAAGATATAGACCCCACATAAAGTAAGAGATAGAGATTATTGCAGTCCGGAAATTTTCCTGTACTTGAACCTTCTGAAAACACGATTCAATTTGAGAGGTGACAAAGCTGTTGCGATTAGGATAATACATTTTGGAAAACCTTGTCACGCCATACTAGGCACACTCCTTCAGTGGCTGTGTTTTAAAACTCGCTCGAAAACCTATTTACTCTTTGGTCTTCAACCAATTTTGAGAATTCAACTGCTGGTTTTGTTTTTGTCTATTTTACTTTTTATTTATTATGTACTCAATTGATAGAATATTGAACTGAAGGATTATTTGGAATGTTTGTAGGTGTGAATGAATTGAAATGACTTGCAAAGTACCTTGAGATCACGTGTTTTGATTTGGAGTCATATAAATAAAACGAATTCAATGGAATTATTTTATAGATCAGTTTGGTTAATGTTCAGAACTTTCATCAGCATTGGTTGAAGTCTGGAAATTTCTTCATAAATACAGAATTATGTCATGTTGTAGTGTACGGTGATATTGCTATAAACACTGTCAAAAACCAATTGCCAGTCATCACAAATGCTTGATGGCAGCTTTTGCTGCTATTATTGGCAAAACAATTGAATAATCTAAGCAGCAATTACTTTTCACATGGGGTCAGGTTGATTAGATTTAGCTTTTGCCCTTAGCAGATAACATTTTCGTTTAAAAGCTGTCTTATGGTTATCTCTATCCTCTTTTTAGAATTTGTTTGATCTGTAGGTGTAATACAGAGGTAGAACATTAGAATTTCTAACAAGCAAAAAAAAAAAAAAACTTTTTTATTATAAATACAACAGTAGCTTCTCCAGGTTTGAATTGCATTAATCTAAAAATGTGAGTCAAAAAAGAAGGAAGGATGTATGAGTAATACATTTGCTCAAACTATATTTGATTTAAAAGTACTTACATTCACCAAAATAATCATTCCTAACAAATCAAAAAGCAGAAAATATCTCAGATTGTCAGCCTTTCCAATAGATAAAACCTACGGACGAACATAAAATCAAAAGAAGTGAGCTTTTTTTTTAAAAATAGGTCTAAAGATATAACAGTGGCTCAGCCTACGCATTGATTGAGATGGCCAATAATTTGCATTTAATTCACGACATGAGTCATTGATCTCTAGTTTGGAACAACCACAAAGTTAGTTGTGTGGCATTTAAGAAAACATCTGATGCCAATTCTGAAGACTCATGATAAAGCTTAGAAAATTACAGGAATATTTTTTTTTTCTCTTTGACAATGTTAACAAAGGAGAAAAACAACTATTTCAGTGTGCACCATCAAATTGTTCTTTGATAACGGCATGCATTATCCATTTCAAACACAATTCTGAGAGACCTCAAACACATTTTTTCCTTCTCAGACCTTTTCCACAGATAGCCAGGTAACTCACAATGAAGATGTTTTTCTATGGTTTGGCCAATAGTGTATCTTAACATTGCTAGAGTTAAAAAGCTTCTCGTTGGATCTCAGGATTGATTACTGATTTAATGAGCCGCTCGCAGTTTCATTGTACTTGCCGTGTGTACTTAGTTTTATCCACATGTAAACGTTAGAGCACCAAAAATTAATCTTTCTAAAAACTCCGGTCAAAGTGAAGATCTGCGTATTCTCAGTTTACACAGGAAACCAGAGTTTTAAGTGCCGCAATATCACTGTCCGCAACAAAAAATGAACCAAGATCACTTGTGCAACCTGGTTTTACACTAAGAAACAGTATTTATGCCCTCAGAGCAGTGTTGGCATTACTGATTGTCCAAGCACTTTTTGGTCGCTTGTTTTTACAAGCTCTATCACTGCTCTATGTAGAAGTTGGAGAATAGAAAATTACACTGAGCAGACAGGATTTGGGAGAACTACTGCTCCTAACAGGTTTGTCATGTCTATGAATGTCCCTAAAAATGGTGTGGATGGGGTAGATGTAGATCTACATTTTGGAATAATGATACATTTGATTTAAAAGCACCTTTCAAGACTCTCTAGGTTGCTCTACATCGAGGGAGGAATGCCTGTCTTATCCTCCTGAAATGGTACCCCGGGAACCGGATGGCGGATGGATGGATATGGATAAAAAACAAACCAAAAACGGTACAATGGACAGGAATCACGATACAAACAGGAGTAACCTAGGTGGCATACAATTTATCCTTATCCAGTACCTGAAAGAAATTTTTGTAATTAAGGTTCAGCATGCAATTGATATAAATGCAAAAACATTTATGAACTTGGAAAGCACTCTGACAGCACAGACCTATATTTATATATATATATATATATATATATATATATTAGGGTCGGGTGGTATGGCAAAACTTTCATAATGCTGTATTTACAAAGAGAAAAAATCGGTATTACAGTGTTTGACTGTATTTATTTTCCCTTACAAGACCTTTCATATCCACATAATCTTATAAGAATGAATAATATAAGAATGTGCTTTAAATAGCTGATTTTACCGTCATATGTACTGCATCATGTTTTTTTCTAGACACAGGTGAATGTTCTAAGGGTGAAAGTATACTTGTTTTTTAACCTCACATTGACGCAAGCAGCAAATTGAATCTTGTACTGGCTTTTCATGTAGTACTGAATAATCCTGCTAGGGTGCAGAGTGCATACTCAGACCGGATAGTGCCAAAGAAATAAACAAAACATGGCGAGTGTAGGAGATTATTAGCTGATTAATATTCTGATAACACAAAAAAAGATGGCAGGAGTATCGTAGATGGTATGTAAAACATATTTTTGTTATTTTTTATTTATTTATTATTGGTTTTGCCACCGTTGACCGCGTATACCTACAAACGGTCAAATAGCGCTCTACACTCCCCGTACTGGTTACTCGAAATAGCCATTGTAAAAGATATGCTGTTCGGTTCACGTCTGACCTTTTGAAGCCGATGAACATAAATACAGACATCACTCCTCTTTTTGTAATTACTTCATCAGCATAGGGTGCTTCGCTGTGATAGCTCCTGCCAGCTGTATATAGTTAAAAACCTGAGTAACAGTGAATTCCCTTGGTATGGATTTGCCGTCTGTTGAACTGTCTGGGAATTGTTTAGTTGAAAGGGTTATTCAGTCAAAAATGTGATTGAAAACTTTCACTTGGAGACCCCACGGTCATACTATGCCTCTTTTTTCTGTCTGTCTTCATTGTGCCAACTCTTGGTGACTGCCATAATAACCCCCTAAATTGCTCAAATAAAAGCTATGACAAGTGTTGTGTGTTGGTAAATCAAGGAACAATATAAGCACACAGCCACCCCACACACACACACACACCGACATCTCTACTTCCTAGCTGTCGACATCCATCAGAATAGATTCCATTCTGCACAGCAGGTTGAATCATTTCAGTGAGAGCAGCAGCCACAGCGCATTGCCTCCCAGGGTAAATGTCAAGTCTAGCATTAGGAAGAAGGCTTGTAGAAGACTACAACGCATTCTTTCCCTCACATTGCCAAATTCTCCACGGCGTCCACAGCACAGCTGAGTAATAGCAACAGGTCTGGCATTCAGCGATTGAATGATCATGCATGTGTTTTCCTGAGTTTGCATTAAACTCTCTCTTGTGCCACCTCTTTGGCTAATTGAGATCCGGATTATTTGGAAAACTCCTGTATAAACTCCAAGCTCAACCACTGAAACTTATATTTTCTAATGATTGTCCCTCCATACAGCCATATTTCTACTGCCCACCTAAAACGTTCCTGAAGCACTATCTCAACAGGTACCAGAAAACTCCAGTGAAAAAGTGTTAGTGTATATGAGGCTGTTCTCACGGTTTGTGTCATCTTCTTTTGAGAAATCCCGTGTACATTTCAGTTGAAGAGTTTATTTCCCCAGCACCACTTTTTGTTTTTCTTATTTAGAAGGGATCATTTACATTCAATGCTTTCTTTTGTTTTGTAGAAACTGGATGTTTAAGTAGTGATCACTTGTGCATTGTCTTTTTGGTGTTCCTAGTTAGAATGAATTTTAGGATTTTCAACATGATCACAACCTAGGGTTTGTTTCTATATGTCACCTTCCACTGTTAGTGTGACATCTATGCCGTTACAGTTGATTTTGCCAGCATGGTGTGATAGGGGGAAGTGAATCAGACACACTAATGTCCATTCACACCTTGCGGACAAAGACTTAGAGGATCAAAGAAATATCTACCAGGCTCACCTTTGCGAAACGTAATCACATCACATCATGCCTGGAAGACCAGATATTCTGGTAGGTGCTGACACTATGTAATATGATATCTTGGAAAATTGCATCTTTAAAATTGCTCCTGCTGTTATGAAAGTACAATTGATTCTTTCCATAGATACCAAAAGAAAGAGTGGTCACTCTGACTGTATAATTATTCCGAGATAGGTAATGTTTTGGTTTGGATTCGTAGCTTAAAATAAAGATTGAATAATTATTGGTTTGTTAAAATTTTTTAGATATTTATAATTTTACATTATGCTGGATCCTTGTTTTGTTTACCTCATTTGGCAATGTGGAAGAAAGATATGCAAAGTTATTCCCTCTGTCCTCATCTGGTCTTCCTCCAACATAATCATTCTGACCCACCATAATCACTCTTCTTTTGGGTGACACAGTGTCTGGCACATCTGCTTGTAATTTCACAGAAAGCAGTGTAATATTAAGCTCAGGCTCCAAAAAGTTTTTATTCTTTTCAAGAAAGTAACTTTTAATCAAATGTTCACAAAGTTGGATGTTGTACCCAAACATGGGTTATAAAAGTTTATAGGTTTAGCTACACAAAAATAGTGCTTTTCCAAGATGTTTTCTGAAAGGTTCTTTGTAAATATGGCACAGTTATCAGATTATTATTATTTTTATTTATCCATTTCCATTAATACACAGATAACCCAGGAGACTGTAGCAAATCTTCAGAACCGGTATGCGTTCCTGTGGCATTGCCACAGAAATGCACCAGAAACACCAGAAGTGTGTGTATAAAGGTTCCTCAGTTTGGGTAAAATTATTAGCTGATTAGCCCCATTAAGGTTAATCCAACGGATTACAATTTACCCACACCATTGAATTCATTGACATCACAGCTGTCTGCAATTGCAGTTGTAGTCTGACGAGGACTGAAAGGAAGCCTGTGGAAGCTGAACTTTGTCCACTTATGCCCCTTTTCCACTAGGGTCGCTTTAGAACCGAACGGTACGGAACAGTATGGTCTAGAATGGGTAGGATGTGTTTCCATTACCATCTCAAAAGAACGTTAGTGGGTGAGGACATGGGCGGATAAAAAAAAAAAGCTCCAGCAAAAAGCAGTCACAAAGTCATCATGACAACACAGACTCTCGTTTGACTCTCATCTCTCAGACATAGATTTGTTCATGCATTCATCTCCTGATCTGTGTTCTTTATGCCAGTACTGATCTAACCAGCGATCAGGCAGTCTGTGGAGGCTCCGCTCAGCAGTAAAAGGTACTTTTCCCTTTGCTGTTTAAAAGCTGTTCAAATCAACTTAAATTATATATATATATATATATATATATATATATATATATATATATATATATATATATATATATATATATATATTGGTTTAGGCATTTAAAAGAAAGTATATTTGTCCTTCTTTGACCTTAAGTTTAGAACATAAAACTTGTGGGTTGGTTAAAATTTGTTAGATACCTCAACTTAGGGTATGCTATTCTGACATAGTATGCTGTTTTGTCAGAACATCGGCTTTTCCATCTATTACACACCGACTTCACCTGCTACCTTACGGAAGCCTGCTACAACCCACGTATAGAAGCGGATAGCGGCGCCGATGTTGCTCCAGCTCTCTGATCACCGCAGAGACCTCCCCCTTCTCTGCTGCTACCTCCGGCTACCAGCCTTCTTCCTCCCCTCACTGCAGGCTCGATGTGGTTTCCCTGTACTTTCACACACTGACTTTGCTGCTCCAACCCGCGTGTGGAAGATGATACCAGCCCCGATTGCAGCTCCAATCTTCTTGGCGACTTTGATGAAAATCTGCCATCACTCACAGTTTTCCGATGTCCTAGATGCCGAAGCTGCAGCCCATATCAAGCCATTTTCTTCCCTGCTACAAGCAAAGCTGTAGCAGCGAAGTGGCTGTATCTATGTGGATTCTCCCCTTGGCTTCAGCTTCATCAAAACGACAGCACCCTCTAAACGCTATAAAATACTTTAAAAAGCACTCTACTACTTAAAGCAAAGAAAAATAAAACCTTCTCTGACACTTTGAATATTTCCAATTTTATGGAGAAAATTTCTGATCTTGGTGCTGTTACCATTTTTACATTTTGAGACATCACTTCAACCAAACAAATCCAGGCCAATCAGATACCGCTGCTAGGTAGGATTGAGAGGGATATCACATTACTTGACCAATCAGTCCATACCGTACATCCGGAAAGTATTTACAGCGCTTCACTTTTTCCACTTTTGTTTATGTTACAGCCTCATTACAGAATGGATTTAATTCATTTTTCCCATAAAATTCTAAACACAACACTCCATAATAATAATGTGAAAAAAGTGTCTTTAAAATTGTTGCAAATTTATTTAATAAAAATAAAAAAAACCTGAGAAATCACATGTACACAAGTATTCACAGCCTTTGACTTGAAGCACAGAATTGTGCTGAGGTGCATTCTGTTTCCACTGATCACAGTTCAGTAGATTAATTGGAGTCCATCTATGGTAAATTAAGTTGATTGGACATGATTTGAAAAGGCACACACCTGTCTATATAAGGCCCCTGGGTTGACAGTGCATGCCAAAGCACAAACCAAGCATGAAGACTAAGGAATTGAATGTAGACCTCCGAGACAGGATTGTCTTGAGGCACAAGGCTGGGGAAGGTTACAGAAAAATTTCTGCTGCATTGAAGGTTCCAATGAGCACAGTGTCCTCCATCATCCGTAAGTGGAAGAAGTTTGGAACCACCAAGACTCTTCCTAGAGCTTCAGCATGTATGGTAGAGTGGCCAGACTGAATCCACTCCTTAGTAAAAGGCACATGGCAGCCCGCCTGGAGTTTGCTAAAGGCAACTTAGGGACTCTAAGTAAATGAGAAACAAAATCCTCTGGTCTGATGAGAAAAAAGCTACTCCGGAGCTAACTGAAGCCAACATAGGCTGCAACCGATTTCAGCCAGAAGACCGCGGCTGAGAGACTTTTGCCCCGTTTTTCCACTAGCGCCACTTTAGACCCAGAAACGTATGGATTGGGGAGCACATTTCGATATAACAAAACCCAAATGGGTCAGATCACTACGGCATACAATGGTTGTATTTCCATCTCCATCGGTGGAGGGTGAGGACATGGGCGGGCTTAGCTTAACAACACATCCGGCATAAAGCAGTCACAAAGTCATCATGACAACTCAGATCCTCTCAAAAAGTAAAATACTTTTGACTCACATCTCAGACATCCATTAGTTCATGCCTCCAGCTCCTGAACTGTTCCTCACACTAGTACCGATCTAAGCAACGATCATCCAGTCTGTCTAGAGTACGACTCTGTAATCTTCCAGCCTGATCTAGCCAACTCCTGCTCTCTGTTGCCGCAGCTTCTTGGTCCCCCTGAATTTGCTGCCTTGCTGTTTTACCCGACTGGTCGCCTGCTCCAACTCGCGTATAGAAAGACATAAAAGTTCCGATCGGAACAGCATTCTTCTTGGCCATCTGACAGAAATTCTCCCCCCACTGCTGGTGAAGCATCAGCCCGTATAAAGCCTTCCCCGAACCAGAGACTTCTTGGACAGTCTGTTATTGTGATCACTGTCACAGCAAGCCATCTTTGTCCAATAAGAGAATGATTAACATTCAAAACTGAATAAAAACTGCAGAAGCAACTGATAGTAAAGTTCTGAAACATGAAATGGCTGAAGTCTTTACGTTAGTCCCAGGCTGTGAAGACCTTCCTCGAGCAAGCACAGGGGGAAAGCAGACTACAGTGGAAGCTATCAGCTACTGTTAGCCACCAGAGTTAGCCTAGACGAACCTGTCAATCAAAAGAACACGCCCCTAATTATTCATTATTTCAAGATTAAATTACAAATAAACGGAAGAGTTAGAAAAAAATTCAACTCACTCAGAGTTGTCATGACGGGGAACCTGAACTATCTAACCTAAAATGGTTTTCTGAACCAGGCTGTAAACCTGTGTATTTTTGCTGTAAAGTTGGCCTTTTTAACATGGGAGTCAATCGGCATTTTCTCCTTTTTGCAACCAGCCCCCAGTGGTTGAGGGAGGAACTACAATTTTTGCAACTTCCCGGTTAGTTTCACATTCTACAGCAGGAGTTTTCCACTTCGTTACCACAAGGAAATTTTTTCCTCACTTTTTTATTTGATTACAGTTGCATTGCATGTCTTAAAAGGGAAGCACAGTTTTTTGCAACCTGGACCTTATTTATAGCATGCATTACGTTCATTTACCCACCAAGACAAGTTTCGACCCACTTTAAGTCATTCGGGAAAGTTTAGATCCATTCATCAAAAAATTTAAATATAATGGGAGTTAATGGGGCAAACCAAGATGTCAAGATGATGCTCAAAGTCACCGAGCATCCTCCATGCTGTCTCTTCTCTGTCTTCTCAGACCCCCGGACGGTCGTGGCAGATGATCGCTTGTACTGAGCCGGGGTTCTGCCAGAGGTTTCTTCCTGTTAGAGAGTTTTTCCTCTCCACTATCGTTACATGCTTGCTCAGTATGAGGGTTTGCCTAGGAATTGCTGGGGTTGGAGTCTGCATGATCCGGGCACAACCTCACGCCGATGACTCAGCGCAATCTGCTGGGATTCATTACATAGAAAACTTAACTGTTTGGAATGTTTGTATAATTGTATTGAGATTACTTTTGTTGTAAGGTGCCTTGAGATGATATTTGTTGTGAACTGGCGCTATATAAATAAAAGTTAATTGAATTGAAATAAAAAAGGCAGTTTATACAACAAAACATTTAACCAATGTTTATTTATGAATCACTAGCACTATTTTCCTGTGAATTCGGAGTGATTCGGAGGTGATGTGTTGTTGTCTTCAGGGGTTGTTTCACAGTCTTTTAATCCAGCTACACTAATAGGCAATTTCATTGATGTCGCTGCCATGCGGTATCCCAGTTGTAGTTAGAGCAGGGCTTTCACTCTGTGTTTGAAGGCGTGTTTTGTTTTTGTGTTTTACCAATGGTAAATAAAAAAAAAGACCAAGTGGACCAAGTTTTGCTTCCACAGGCTCCAGCAACCTGCGTTGACTACAGCTTAAATGGCGGACGCTGCCAAGTCATTGAAATCGCTGGTTAGTCTAAGTTGGAATCATTTGGAATAAATGCCTGTAAAAGGCCCCAAAAGACAACAACACAGCAACTCTGAGACATTATCTACTCACAGGGGTATAGCGCAAGCTAAAACCTTGGTGAAAACAAGGAGTTCTCTGGCAGATAATGCCTTAGATAGCACTATAATTATCTTATCAACTCCTATTATATGGATATATGCTAATCGTAAATGGATACAGTATAAACTTCTCCTGGAGGACTCCAAGTGGCTCTAAACTGGTCTGAGTGAGTAAATGAACATAGGTATGTTATAAATAAGGTCCAAGTTGAAAAAAGGTAGGGCCTACTTTTAGAATGTCACATTATTAAAGATAAAAGCACAATGTTATGTCACTAATTAAAAAAGCAGTCACTTGACATGAAGGCCATTAAGTTATACAGGTGTATCATGTCACATTTTCTCAGGGAGGAGCTTCTAGAAATTGTTTTGCTGGTCCAGCATTGCTTACATATAGCTACTCAAATCAGGTCATAAAAATATGCTATTCTATCAAATAAAAGCAACATATTAGGTTTGGATGTTGAATAAAATGCATGTTTGATTTCCTGTTTCAGTCTAGTGGGTAAAAGAGAATAAAGGGACCTGGATGTGGCCCTTGGGGCATAGGATGCCCAGGTCAGGGTCAAAGGAAAGGCTAAAGAATATTTTCAAAACAATTAGCTAAAGGAAAGCCTTGACAGTCTGGTCCCTAAAAATGAGACAGTTTTGTCTTCTCTTTACCTTTGCCTTTGTAATGATTAATGATTACTCATACAGACAGAGGATACATTTTTAATTACTCAAAGTTGCAGCATGTTAAAGGAAGATTTGGGCATGAGCTCCTGCTGTGACACAGTAGCATATAATACCCCTGTAATCTCCTCTTTTTCATGCTTATCATAATCTCTGTCTTTAAGCCCTCACTGATCTGATAACTACTACATCGAACTTGATTCACTTTTTAGTATTTTTGTTTTAGACATTTATGAAGATTGTCATGGTATTGGTTGTATATGGCTTTAAAATTTCATCTTTGACATTATGAGCACAACAGTGCTCTCCTTAAGATAATTTATTGCCATATTTGCTCTTCAGCATTATTATGCCAACTTTGTTCCACTGTTCTAACTACATGCTGTTTTGCAGTACAGTTTGGGGATCCGTCTGGATAAAGCGCTGGGCTTTTGTATAATGACCCGTAGCTCAGGCCTAAGAATAAATGTCATAGCAAATAGATGAGATACACTCTGAGAAACGGCAGTAATGATCTTGTTTTTCAGGGAGTTAAAGGATTATCTAATGGTATTACTGAAAACATCTGTGTAAGCATCATGTAATGCTCACAGCCTCACTGTTGTCTCATTCTGCTGGCAGATGTTCAATTGCTGCTGGTTGACAGTCACTTTTTTTATTATTCAAATCTTTGTGGCTTAGCAAACCAATGATTCATATGTAAAAGACAATAAGGAGAAGTTAATTGGAGAACATAGTAAAAACCTACAGACAAGAAGGGAAGGAATAGGAGATAATTTAATCCTTTTCCCCATAGCCCTCTACAGGATTTATGTTTAGAGGATGACATTTGGGATATTGTCGCTGCTATATGTGCATAAAGCAGATTATTGCTATCAGATTTGTTAATATTACAAATATGATGAAATCACTTGTCTTTTATTTGTCACCATCCTTGTGTTCATTTCTGCTTTGTCTGAGATCCAAACACTTCCATGTTTTGCAGATAATTCTAATCATTTTTCTCATATTTAGTTTTCAAGGTGCAATCGCCCTGTTTTCACAGTTTGCACAACATCAATTTATTGCAGCGGACTTTCATTTCACTGATTTAATCTTTTTTCACCACCCCACTTACCTAAACTGAATTCATTTGAAGAAATAATGACAGTTCATCTGTGCGGAGAGATCCTACCGTTGGGAGAGGCCTCTCTTTCTGTACCAATCTGCTTTTCCTCTATCCAAAGCCCACTCAGAGTCATACAATGAGCTGTTGTGGTGGGTGTGTGTAGAAGAAGTGTTGGGGGGGTTGCAGATATCTGAAATGTAATGGAATAAAAGATGAGTTTTTGCAGAATGAGAAGGAAAAAGTACAGACATGTATTGTGAAGGAGAGGGAGAAGAGATTGCATCCTCATGCACTACTGGGTAAGTGTGCACATGGCTTGATGGAATGCAAACTGTATATGCTCATTTGTGCAGTTTGCTCTGTTGCTGAACAAGAGCAGCAATGAAACACCTGTACACAGCTCACTGACCTGGTTGTCAGTTTGTTTCCTGTGAGGCCAGTCTACCACTTCTATTATTGGATTTTATGCAAAAGTGTTGCTGACAAAACAGTAAAAAACTGCTTTTATTTAGTGCAGCCTTCGACTAACGAATGCATTTATTGACGAGACTTTAAAGGAATTCCCGTGCCTCTCATTATATTCACCCGTTTAGTTTTCATGTCTGTCTACTATGAACGACAAAATAACACCACCTTTCATATTTATTGATACCTTTAGTAGATATAGTTTCTGAAAAGGCATGCTCATGGTGAACCTTCCTGGTCGGAGGAGCTCCCGTATGTGTTGGCTTATGGCGCTTTGGTTCCTTTCATGGGCCGGAGGCCAAGGTCCCCTGAGGCATTCTGCTCTCCACCATAGCACTTCTGGTATACCTCTCTGCCAATGGCATATAGACACGATTAGACCAGGCGTTGTCGGTGAGGGCTTCCCTCAAGTGTCTGATCCCGAGACAAGAGGGGCACAGCATATGTCCATGTTCTGGTATAAGTGGGGCCAAGCAGTTGCTACAGCTGTTCACCAGTGACATCATTATACATTGCATCCTGTTTCATCCAGTAAGAACCAGCCCATGTGGTAAATGAAGCCAATACAGGAGCACGGAGTGGGAACCAGTCACTGCCAAATCAATAATGCAGTGCGCAGGACGAAAACCGCTGCCAAAAGCACAAAAAAGATTCACTGGCACTTGGCGTCAATGCAGACTTATACAATGACACAGTGTGAGTCACTCAAAGCGTAAGACAAGCAGGAAGTAAAGGAAGCACGGAGCGAGAATCACTTGCACCCCCCCTCAAAAGAAAAGCTGCAAATGCGGTGAACAGATGGTAAAAATATATCGTGTAAGGAGCGGAAACCACTCACAAGCACCACACAGTAGGCTACATGGGAGCTGTAACACTGATGAAATACACTACCAGCAAGAATTGAGGTAACACTAGCTTGCTCAGGTCGAGCAACAACCTGTCAGCTCGAACTTAGCAGGTAGCTAGCACAGGAAGTGAACTGGAGCTATCAAACTAGGGCCTGTGAGTCAGAGAATGGCATGACACCTAGCCGAAGAAAATAAATTACTTACAATAGGGGACTCCAACGATGAGGAAAAAAAGGCAGCCGGGCCATGTCTGGAAGCATCTGGAGAATGTGGGAACGACAAGCGACAAGTGTTGTAGCTCATAACTATTTCTTTTAACAAGGAGTTGTTGTGGACCATGATGGCTTAGAAATGATTTCCTATAGAAGTCCTTGTTGCAGCAAAACTAAAGCTAAAGAAGCCTCCGACTAAAGATACTTTTTTGCTGTAGGATAGTCTCATGAAGAGGATGCTCAGGGTTGTCTATAATCAGGAGTCTCTCCAGGACCTTCATGATGTGGGATGTCAGGGCAACAGGTCTACAGTCATTGATGACTGATGGGTGACTTTCCTTTGGTACTGGAACAAGGCAGGATGTCTTCTACGACACTGGAACCTTCTCATAGGTCAGGCTAAGGTTGAATAGGTGCTGCAGAATCCCACACATAGCTGCCCTGCACAGGTCTTCAGGACTCTGAGGCTGACAACATCTGGACTTGCAGGCTTGTTCCGTTTCAGTTTCTCCAACTGCCTCTTCAACAGACTTTGAGAGACAAATGGGTGGGAGAGTGAGATAAGGGGGGTAACAGCATCTCCTGACTTGGTCGAAGACAACGTTGCAAGAGTAGAACAGCTCATGACTGAGGTGAAATATAAAATATCTGAGGTGTGACAGGACAGGTGTGGGTCAGAGGAGAGTGGAATATCTCTTTGGCTGGGGACAGGGGATAAGGATGTTGAGCTTGTTCCTAAACTGAACCTGTTGAACAATGTGTTCAGATCATTGGCTCTAGCCTGTGATCTTTTTCATTCCAGACCAGACATCTCGGACATTGTTCCTCCATCCATCTTGTTAGCTAGTGATCTCACGTTTCCCATTATGATTGATGAAATAAATGCTTTTAATTTCCTCCTTCTCTGTCTCCTTTTCGCTCCTGCAGGCATCCATGCCTCCTCCTTCTCAATTAATCAGAGATTTGTGGCTTCAATTGAGGTATAATTTCAGCTTTTTCAATGTTAATCAGCTTCTCCTGGTTGTAAACCACCTTGTTGCCATAGTTATGAGTCCTAAAAAATAAGCAGAAAGTGAAAAATCAACAGCAAAAATCCTTCCAATTTTAAAGGACAAAAAACCCAAAAAGCACACAGGTCCAAAAAATCCACTTCTTCCTTAAGAAAAATGGAGAAGCAATGTCCGCAAAAAAACAAACTCAGTATGTAGCTAACAGAGCCACTCTAACATGCAGCAACCAAGAGCAGCACAATGCTAGAATTTAGGGGGCATACAGGATGTTACTCATGTTGTGGGCTCAATGATATGAAAATGCTTATAAATTTACAAGCAGACATTTACATGTATTGTTATATTTCAAGATTATTATATATAAGTTACAATTATCTGCAAGTCTGTGTGAATGCTATATGACCATTGTCATAATGCATTCCTTTCCTTTACATGGTTTTGCTTTCGAACTTCCTTAAAGGTCTGAATTTACTGCCCCACAACTTTTGACTTGATGATGGAAGGAGAGACTATAATCCCAGTGTTTGAAGGAATTTGACAAGAAACAACAAATGCCAATTTATTTTTGCTTAGCATCTCAAATTAAACTGACAGTCTGCCAATTGTTAAGCTTTCTGTCTCATATTGTACAACTTCTATAACACTGGAAAAGTCTTATGAAGGTTTTCTTTTTTTTTCTTGTGTGTTTAATAGCAGAGTTAAAAGACAATTTATTGAGATTTATCTTAGTTTGAGCTGAGAGCCAAAGCAGAAGATAGATAGAATAACTGTTTGAAGAAGAGACTGTAGAATGGGTATGGAAGTGTTGATATTAGATAAACCTATGACTCTCCTTATTATGTCAGTGCAGGAGCAAAAGGAGGGACGATTTAATTTGATCATGACATATTTGGTTTATCAAGTTCTCTGTACTCTGTTCACCAGGGGTGGGGGGGCAATCACCTTTGCTTTTTATTCTTTACATGGATACAATGATATCAGATGTTGAAGCATCACTTTCAGGAATGTTCCTGCATGCTGATGGTATTCACACCGGTCTTGGCGTCCAGGCGTTAAATCGCTCAAATGGACGAAAGTTGATATTGTAAAATTAAAACCCAGCTGTTTCACACTTTGTAGTCCGCGTCGGTAAGTCAGTGTGTCACGTCAGCAGGCCTGCAGGGATTTCTCTGTTGGTTATTACTTCTGCACTTTCCTCACTCAGCTCCCCTCTTCCTTGGATCTTTTTCCTTTCTTTTCCACTTAACATATGTGTCCCTCAATGTCTTCCACAGCTTTTTTTTATTTTTTCAGATTTCATCTAAATACACAATGAGAAACTAGTAGTGTGATTTTAGTATGTAGTTGGCCTAACCGAGTTTGACTAGCATTAGCTAACATAACAAGAAAGTGAAAATAATATATTTAACTGCTTACCTGGCATTCCATTATCCATCAGTATCTTCCACCAAATAAGGTCCAATATCTCTTCTGAGACTGCGACTCTGTTGCCTTCTAGCCCGATCTACCCGACTCCAGCTCTCTGATCAACGCAGAGAACCTGCTCTTTGAGTAGCTTCAGCTGGCATCTCCTTCTCCGTCTCCCCCATCCTTTGAGTAGCTCCACCTGGCATCTCGTCGTCTGTCTTCTCCGCCCTTATCGCCGGCATCTTGTCACTGATTGGCAGACACCGTGTTTGCTGCCCCAAAGTTCAGTTTTACCAACTTCACGCAGCAGCAGTGTGGACACCTTGACGGACCGTCTGAGCACCAGCTGCATCAACCCACTGATATCTGCTTTGCCGATGCGCACAACTTGCTGTGTGACAGCTTGCTGCAGCTTGATGCCCACTTGCTGCGTAGGTGCCATAGACTTTGTATGTAATTTAGTTTCCCTGCTACCTGGACACACTGGACTGTGTGAATATTCCATTAGAGAACCACCTTAGCTACACTGATAGTTATTACTCTCCAAATATGATTAACTGAAGTATGTACTGTCGGTTCATCTTTACTACAAAATCATTGGATCTGCAGTTTTTTGCAGCACTGCCAGAAACGAATTTAATTAAAAAAACAATTACCATCTGTCTTTATTTTCTAGATTCTATTGCAAGCCATTTGAAAGTTTTATGTCTTATGCAAATAGGCCTTGTCAGAGGCAAACAAAACCCCATCTAGCATCACAAATTTCTGCAACATTAAATAAACTATTTTGACAGATGGTGGAAGCCTGTTTTTTTTATTTATTCAGTCTAGTTATTTCCATCAAAAGAAGACTGCCATTTTCGACAGAATGTCTTTGTGCGTGCTAATAGGATGCTTAAGAGGCAGGTTGTTTTTTTTTTGTTTTTTTTTTTTGTGCCGTAGAGTCTTTGAGCTGTAAGGCATTATTACCAAACAACTTTCTTTTTTTATGGTGGCATCTGAATTCCTGTCAAAGTCAGAAAAAGAATATCATCTCTAGAGGACAATGCAGAAACATTAGTTTGCTTTTATGTTTGCCCTGTTTCTCTTGAACTGAATGCAGCTAAGTGAAATGCTATTAACCTGGTGATAAAAAGTGATACGCTCAGCTTTCAGTAAATACACAGTCTGTGTTTCTGTAGGCATATGTTAGCATATTTTGCAACTTGGTTATTGACATTTAGTTGTTTGCAGCAGATACCAGTACATTTCTTTCTCCTTTTTTTATTGGAAAGATTTTAATCTGTGGGTAATTTCTCACACATTTTGAATTGTATGCTAAATAGCTAATTAACAAGGACTGTTTTGGAGTTCACAAGCTCCTCTGACATCTTAATTAGATCTTAATGACATTTCAGCAGGAAAGGCTGAACAGAGTATGCCTAAACCAGTATGGATATACAGTGTGGATTGAGAAAGCAAGTGACATAATAGATAAGTGCATACTGAAATGGTGAGATGAGGGTATTAAGGATTTTAAAGCTGAAATATATGCAAGTTAGTAGTAAGTGATAGAGAAAAGTATTTGTTATATATGCCAGACTGGCCCATATTGTGCTCTATTTTAAAATGCAGCTATGGAAATCTGGATTTCATTAACTGCTTCCTTTACCTTATCAGCCATCTTGCCTCTTTTCCTAGCTCCCAGTGAGATATGGGAGTATGCATTGCCCAGTAATTACTATTCCTATGTCCCAGTGGAATCGCACCTCTTAAATCGCCCTCTTACTCAGATCCTTAGCATTTATTACCATAAAATGTCACCCTGGAAATAACTAGATATGCTTTACAGAGCCAGTGGAGGTAGTGTGATAATGATGTTTTTGGCAAATAGATGGCTGATTAGATACAATAATCTTCTCTAGTGCTATGTTTTGTATTGTAGATGGCTTTTCATGATCTGCATTTATTTTTCCCTGGTCGGCATTCTGTGTATTTTTACCTGTGTGGTGGACTATCCAAACAAACTCAGCAGACCTCAGTACTGGAAAAACAGCATGCCACACTGAGTAGGAAAAAATTCTACAAGAGTCCACAGAAACTACCCATGTGACCATATAATTTTCCATAAATCATCAGCATCTTACTTTTGTTGACTGAGAATGATAATGATGATAAGGCGGATGCAAGCAAAATCTTAACCTTAACATCAGAGAGGATAAATGATTCAAACTATCAAAGGCAGGTATTTATTAACCAGATAAAATGCTGGTTCTGATTTGCTGGGCTCAGCTGGCCTGCGCTACCCTTCGCTTGAGAGTGACCATTAGAGTAGACTGAACTGGGAAATGGGAGGAGAGGAAGAAAAATAAAATGTATAAGAATAAGTCAGTGATGGGGAGCCCAGAGAGAGAACCCCAACTGAAGTTTATATCACAGAAAAGGAAGGTGGAAAGGCTTAATAGAAGCTTTGTTTGAAGTTTCTCACAGAGGGCAGAGCAAGTAATAAACTGAGTGGATGGAGGTTGGAAGCCTGTGCAGCAGGAGAAACATTATGAAGATTCTGTTGGATGAAACAGATGCTGTTCTGCATGCAGCCGTGTCTGTTTATCACTTCCTAGACCCTCTGTCTCAGCTCTGTTCTCCCCTTTTTCTGCCTAGCTTAAATCTGTCAGAATAAAACCACAAATACCTGGCGTGAACCACGTTTTTGCAGCAACCCCCTCGCTTGCAGCTCTGTCCTTTCTTTCAAATGGCTTCAAGCTCTGGTTAATTTACTTATTCTGTGTTCCACTCAAATTGTATCCGTTTTACTTAGCCTTAATGAGTTTACTTAACATTTATATGTCCATAAAGGGCTATAAAAGTAAATGCTTGTTTTTTGTCAGTATTGCATTTTGTCGTTCTTTCAAACAGATTTTGGCCCACAGATGCATGTTTAATTTGCTAGTTTTCCTCTTAAGAAGCTATGGCCCCCTACATTTTCACAACCTACTTGTGCTTGGGAGCATTTACCTTGAATGCAAACTGTTGTGGAGACAGCTTTCAATTGTTTACTGGGAGATTTTCAAACAATCCAAGCATAGGTTGGATAACAAAATATCTTCAAGCTTTAATGACTGTAAAATAATTCAGATTTAAGTGAGGTTTATGAAGTTGTTATAAGTAATTAGAGATTACCCAATTGTGCTGATTACCAATCTCAGTTTTCACTTCAGAAATTCACAAATTTAACTAAACCTTTTAATTGCTTCTCCTCTTATTTGCTTGATTCTTCTTTTCAATGGCCTTTCTGCCTTAAGAACCTAGTAACCTTCACATATCAGAGCTGGTAAGCTATATTTTGGCTATTGATAACTGGCCTTAAAGGGACAAAATAGATCAGTATGTAATTGAGATATTTTGAATCAGCCATTGACCAGCAA
The DNA here is from genome assembly GCA_028564705.1 of Apricaphanius iberus. NCBI lineage: Eukaryota > Metazoa > Chordata > Actinopteri > Cyprinodontiformes > Aphaniidae > Apricaphanius > Apricaphanius iberus. The sequence continues at coordinate 2,152,501 of JAPXFQ010002988.1, forward strand.
AACTGTCAGATACTTTAGGCTGTGGTTTTCAGCTGCTCCAAGAAAGGAATTAATGTTACTCAGCTTTCTCATAATCACATAGCGTCTTGCATGCAATGTGTATTGATCGCTATAGTAAGAGTCAAGGCGAGGTACACACGATATGTGACTGCACTCATTATTGCCTCTGTGTTTCACAGGTTCACAGAGGCGGACACCATCATAATGGGGGACGTGACGTACGGGGCCTGCTGCGTAGACGACTTCACTGCTCGTGCCCTAGGAGCAGATTTCATGGTTCACTATGGCCACAGTTGTCTCAGTGCGTCTCTTTAGCTCACTTGTACATTTTGAATCGTTTTTTTATTACTCTGAATGCAAAAAAGCAAAACAATCAGCCCAAAGAGAAAAAGCATCAAGTATGTCCACCCATAGAAGTTTAAAACAGAGTTGGTTTATAAAAACGTGTCCTTGGATTTTGTACAAAATCGTTTGTCCCAGAAAAATAATACACATCACCCTAAAGACAGCATTATGCTGCTATCACCATATTTCACAATGGGGATGCTTTTTCATAAGCAGTGACATACAAACTGGTCAAAGTTGATAGGAAGATAGCATGGAGCTACAATGGAAGGGTTTAGTCAAAGCCTGTTCCTCAGAATGACACAGTCAAGAAGAAAACCTAATTATAATGGAAAACGTTTGGCAAGTCTTAAAGAGTGATGTGTATTAGATGCTATCCATTAAATCCAGCAAAGTTTAAGCTGTTTGCAAAGAAGAATGGGCAGAAATGTCAGTCTTTAGTTATTTATATCTGGTAGAAATCATCCTGGAAGAGTTAAAACTATAACTTCAGCCAAAGTTATGTATCCTTTGAAAATTATATACCTTATATACTATACTTTGTGTTGATCTTTCAAACCAATTTAATAAATTGCACAAAAGGTTATGTAGGTTGTTGGACAAAATATGGCCAAAAGTTGAAAAAGTTAAAACTGTTTCAATTCTTTTGTGAGACACTGTACGCGACCTTGGGAGTATCATGTTGGACCGTCAAATCATTTGAGAACATGAATTAGAGTAGTCCTTTGGAAATTTAAAGCGGTTCCTCAGGACATTCACACATGCCCTAACTGTCTATCTTTTGCACATGGGAAGAAATGTTAAATCAATCATTTTGATATATTTCTGTCAGAACAAGCTCATCTTTGCAAAATGCCAAAAATGACCAACAGAATTTTTATGCGACTGAATAAATCTGATCAGTTAAAGAGAAATTATTTCAGTGCTGATATTTTTATTTGTAGTGTTTGGGGGGGTATTCATGACGTCTATGCTTAAACAGCCGGGAGGTTAAAGTTGGAGGGTGAGCAAACAGCAAAGGTAGTGACACTGGGTGATAAATAATGGGGAAAAAACCATGGGACAAAAAAAAAAAAAAAAGTTGGAGGTTGAAAAGTCTCTGTGCTTTTCAAAGTTAAGATAGACAAAACAAAGTTGCTAAAGCATCTTTGTTTTTATGGTTGTCTGTCTGTGATTTTAGCCTTATCTCACAGCCACCGTTTGCACTGCTTCCTAGATTTCAATCACCTGTTAAAGATGAAAGACGCTGGCCTTTGAATGACTCACAGATAGTCTCCACTGTGTGTCTTTCATTATTTTTCTGGAGTGTTTTTTATTTATTTTTTATATTAGTCCTGCCTCCTTAAATGTTAATGTGAAAGAGTACCTTAGAATTAAGAACACTGTGATCCAAAATCATTGTGTCATGATTAAAACAATTCATATAATCTACAGTTTATAAGCAAGATATTTAATGTTTTTTTTTCCAATTCGAATTAAATGTATCCATGCCTTAAGATGGCTCAAATGTAACTGTACACCTTAAATCCCTTTAGAATCTATAAATATGCAGATTGCTCTCTACCTCTACTTTCAGCACTCACTTGCAGTTTAATCATATCTGCCCAGCTTCAACTCTTGGCGATCCTTTCACCAACAGAAATGATGCTGACTCACTGTGATATTGCAGTTACAAAAGTAAAATTGGCTGGTGTAAACAATGTAGACAGTGTTGCACAACAACAAAAATAAACAATACAAAAATATGTTCAAATTAATGAAATCCTATTGATGTAGAGTCAGTTACACTCATTGTTAAAGTTTTTCCAGATACAGTCCAGTGAGACTTAAAATAATAGTGCCAGCAGGGACACTTAGGACATTGCTGCTAGTTTAAAGAAATGCAGTTGGCATGCTAAAAATCACATGTCTACTAAGCACCTGATTTTAAGTTAGCTACCTGAGCAGATATCCTGATTAGAAAATCAGCTACTGACAGCTTCTTACACTTGACTTTCTGTGTAAAGCTCAGGGGTCTCGTTTGTAAAGCTTGGTTTTGTACAAAGTATCGTCTGAAAAGTACGTAAGCAACTTTCTACAGCAAGTTTTAAACAGTGTTAGGATAAGGTAACACACTACTGCATCAACGCCGTGTCACTGGCAGCTCTTTCGGTTATCTGTGACCCCAAATCAATATTTTGCACGGATTATACTTTTTTAAAAATTGGTTTAAAACCTTCTCTATCAGGCTTTACATATCTAAGAGTGCTGAAACTTATTATGTTATGCTTTAATTTAGTTTCATTTGCTTTCATTCCAGTCTTACTGATGCAACAAGAAGTACTCCTATAAGTAAAACTTTATAATTATTGCTCTCATTTTTTTAATCGCTTGTGCTGCTAGTTTTATATATTTTTTTAATAATTTTTATTCTAGTCTTGTTACACATGTTCTTTTTGCAACTATATTTTTATCTTTTGATGTGAAGAACTTTGATTTTAGTTACACGGTCTTCTTTACCACCACGTGCCTGCTTCAGTTTTTGTGGAATTGCTGTATTTGCCCCTCGGTTGCCATGGTTTCCTGTGAACCACGCAAAATATCAGTTGGGTTAACTTTAAGCATGATATTTACTTGGCACTCTGTACTGACAGTTTATGGCAGAAAGTGGGTGTGCAGGAGGTGGGATATTCTCCAAAAACACCTGAGCACATTTCTACCAACAGTCTGTTTAATAAAGCGAAGATTGCATAGCTATGTGTACTCAAAGTCTGATAGATCACGAATTTACTTGGTGTAAGTAAGTAAAAAAAAAAAAGAAAAACAAAGAAGCTGTGCTTATGTATGGTTTTTGTGATGATTATATGCAAAGTTTTAAAAATGAGACCCCAGTACTGCAACACAGATGTATTATACTGTCCAGGAAACATGTCAACACTAGTAGTATTTAATAAATTAATGTTGTACATAACTTGATTTTAGCTGGCATTAACATAATTTATTCATTTTTTGCAGCAGCCCGAAAAAAATCCAGTTTCTCTAGTTTACATAAAAGCAGTTGTATCATGTTACTTATTTTTACTTTACATATTTTTGTTAAAACCTTAATGCACTGAAACTGTGGTTTCTAATCAGCGTCATAATTGCCCATGTGTACTATTAATAAACTCTTCTTGGAAGATTGCTTACACACTCACTGTAAAAGAATTCCACACTTTAGTCATGCTTTCTATTTTAATCATAATAAAAATACATTGGTTTACTCAGAGCTACAAAAAAGTAGAGAATAAATTGGGTTATGCTGCATTCATTGTCAATAAGCCTTTGCACCAATATTGTTTAGTTTTAGTAATTTTTCCCACATAGTTGTTTACGTGGGTTTTAATAAGAGCTGAGCTAATAGGCATTATTGTCATACCACACAAGAAAAAGAACAATGATTGTCCACTGAGTCCTGTCTGTCTCATTGATTGTTTCTCTAATTGCAGCCCCTAAGTGCACTCAGACTGCCATTCTAATGTGAACACAGATCGAAGACGCTTTGTTCTGCCCTTTTACGGTTTGGCACTACCTATAAACAAGAGACAGCTGTTAGTCTCAGTTCAGATTTTTACACATCAAGTGCAATACTTGTAGTCTTAGTTCAGGCTCAAATGTTGAATCACTAATCTATTCTCTGACCAGTTAATGGACAACCCACCTCTCACACGCTTTGCATCCTTTTTTTACTTTTACAACTTCTGTCTTCCATGTTAAATTATTTGAACTTTTCAGATGCCCCCTTTCCACTAAGGTCGCTTTAGGCCCGAACAGTATGGCACGGTACGGCCTATAACAGGTAGGTTGTGTTTCAATTACCATCTCAGAAGAACGGTTGTGGGTGAGGACATGGGCGGGCTTAGCTTAACAAAAGCTCCAGCAAAAAGCAGTCTCAAAGTCGTCTTGACAACACAGATCCTCTCAAAAGTCAAAAGACTTTTGACTCACCTCACATCTCTCAAGCATTGATCTGTTAATGCCTCCAGCTCCTGATCTGTGTTCTTCATGCTAATACTGATCTAAGCAGCAATCATCCAGTCTGTTGAGACTCTGAATCTGCCGCCTAGCAACCGATCCAGCTCTCTGATCACCGTGAAGACATCCTGCCTCTCTGCTGCTATACCGGCTTCCGATATCACTTTAAACAACTCCAAGCCAATCAGCAGCTACCGCTGCTAGGTAGGAGTGAGAGGGATATCACATTACTGGACCAATCAGTCTATAGGTGGGCACGTTTGGTCGCTTCAGCAGGCTTCGGACCAAGGCAGAGGTAGTCCAAAAAAGGGGTCGGCTCGGACCGGACACAGGTAATGGAAACACGCCAGAACCGTTCGAAAGCTACCCGTCCAGTACTGTACAGGCCTTAGTAGAAAAGGGCCAATTTTTGTCTATGAAATCTCCCTCTCCATAACCTAAAATTTAATTACTTTGTACCAGTGTGTTTCTATGGGGAATTGTCATTCAATCTTTTTTAATTCCCCTCCGCTTTGATCCTTCCTCAAAGAAAGCAGCATCAATGTCTGTATGCTGTCTGAATTCATGTACCTTTCAATTTTTTTGTTTTAGTTGTTTAATGTAAGTCATTAAGAAACCTCCTCGAGTCTTAAAATTTGCACCTTAATGGGCCATTTATTTAATTAGAATATGATTTCCTCTTGCTGCTGGTGAGGATGTTATATCTGAAATAAGAGGATGAATAATTGTTTTTGTTAACACAATCCGTAATTCTTAAGTTTTGTGACCCATTCCCCTTCTTCTCCTGGACTCCTGCCGTCTTTGCTCAGCACCTTCAGCACATTTGTAGCTACGCCTCCGAAGCCCAAGTGCGTGGTAAATGGCCTATGAAATTAATAGCATTAATAGCGATCACATGTGTCCCTCTCCTTCCCTAAATAATTGAGGTCTTTGCATCAGTTCCTGCATGAGTTAGCAACTTGATGTGAATGATTTTCAATTATACCCCACAGACACAAGCTGTGAGCTATAAATGTGCATTCATGGATCCCATATAGCAGTATGTCTGAACATGTTAAGGGCTTTAATGTTTCAGGTGCCATAAGCAGTGTGTATATTTATCATAGATTCATCTGTCAGAAGAGTGAATTATTCATCCGTCTTTCATTTCTTTTGTCTTTGCCTTTCTGCAGTCCCCATAGATTCCACTGCAGGGATCAAGATGCTGTATGTGTTTGTGGATATCCAGATGGACAATGCACACTTCCTGGACACAGTGAAGTTCAACTTCAACCCTGGACAATCCCTGGCACTTGTCAGCACTATTCAGTTTGTTGCAGCATTGCAGGTGAACAACAAAGGATATTCTTAGAGTTTTAGCTGCTGTGGTTTGCAAAGGTGTTCATGCTTTATCACTGTCTATTATTGTTACCACAAGATAATTACTTATATTTTATAATTAATTAATGTGATAGATTAAGAAAAGGCATTACATACTTGTAAAGATGAAGGAAAATAATCGGTGTGGTTTTATATATTACTTATGTTCACTAAGGCAGGAAAGTTATCAGAGATGATTGGACGGTGGAATGAGCTAACCATGTAGAAAAGTCATGTTATAAAAGATTTGATACTGGAAGAACAGGCAGCAAAAGACGTCATCTCGAGGTGAGGTTCAGCATCCTGCTATACAGTGAAATTATTAATACAGCTAGGGCTATAAGATAATGCTTCAGATCAAAATATAGCCCCTTTCAGACAGGCCATGAAAAACAGTAATTTTTCCATTTTTCGTCTGTTTCATTTTGAGTCTGAAAGCACCTTCCGGACATTGTTCGGATAACCTTTACCAGTAATTATGCGGCTGAAGACCTAGTAACAAGAGCGGACTTGGCGCAGTAGGGTGTGTGCTTTCAAAATGTTGGTTAATGTTCTGTAAAAGCTGGAGCGGGGTCTGGGGGTTCAGGGAAAGCCATTAGCGCCGAAACTGATGACATTTATACAGATACAGTGGTCCCTCGTTATGAATAATCCTAAGGAAAATGCATCATTAATACATCATAAAAAAATTCTCTCTCTCTCTCTCTCTCTCTCTCTCTCTCTCTCTCTCTCTCTCTCTCTCTCTCTCTCTATATATATATATATATATATATATATATATATATATATATATATAATCTTTTTTTACCATTATATATGTTTTAAGGATTTAAAACCCCTCGCCACACACTTTAAACACTTTTCTCAAACATACATTAACATTTACTCACATTTCCCACTTATTTAAATACTCTCAAAGCTCAAACTTTCCTATATTTTACAACATGAAAGTATTAATATGACGAGATTTCTTCGTCTGCGCCCACTCTGGTGTCTCTTTTTCCACTGAGTGTCTCACTGCAGGTGTCACCGGCTAGTGCTGTTTTTTTTTTTCTTAAGGACAAGAAAAGTCTTATATGACATGATAAATTTGGCAAGTGCAGGACACATGACACGGATTAGATTGACATCTGCCTCCAATCAAGATGCAGAAGACAATGTGCCTTAGTAAGTTGTAAAGAAAGCATTTAAAATTGTTTAAAAAAAAATCCACAAAACAGCGAGGGTGAACCACGTTATAGCGAGGGAGAGCTGTGCATCAAAGGCTGCTTTACACACCTTTCGTTTTGCTTCTAACTTAGTCTTTCTCTTATGTGTGTATAAATGCACACATAAGCATTGTGAGGAGTTCTGCGGTTTTGTGAGTCCTCTCACAAAAATTACTTTGAAATGACATTTATGCCCGCCGCACTGTTTATGTCGTATACCCCCCCTGACCCAGAGGATTAATCAGGATCCACCGGTACATGTCTTGCTTTCTGAAACAGCCGAAAATGGAATTAACCATGAATATTATATCTGAAACCGACTTGTGTGTTAGAAGCAGCTCAGTCAAATGCAGAACTTGAATCTTTTGCAAGACTTTCTAATTAATGTTCACCAATGTTTCGGTACCCAGTCTGACTTAGCTTTACGTATTTGGTAAAATAAATAAATACATAAATAGATAATCAATCAAGGGGGTTGAATAATAATGCACTCTGTTTTCATAGATTTTATTTTGACATAAAAGTGTCTTGTAAAGAAAATAACATGATTTCTAATATACGATATTGCACTACTTTGTTCTGGTCTCTCAAATAACATCCTTATAAAAAAAGTGAAGTTTGTGGTAATAACATTTTAAAATATCTAAAGATAGTAAAACAAACTTTTGCTAGGCATGATGCACATGAATGCTCATTGTTTTTGTCAGGAAAATGTCCAGGGTGAATTCCATATTTTTTTATCATCTCTTGAGTTACAACTTTGGCTTCTGTATTTATTTTTTTCAATTTGTTGTGCACCAAAAATATACAGACAGGCATTCATCTCAACACTTGCACAATATATTTTAGTGTGGTTCCTGGTTTTCATGAACCCTCCTCTAAGCTCAGTTCAAGTGTGGGTTTGTCAAATCTGGCAGCAGTTATTTTTGCTTTGAAAGGCGCAGTGACCTCAGAAAGCCTCTCAGTTCAGCATCATGCTCAGGACTGCTCTTTACATAAGCAGTGGCAGCAGTTATAGTATTAAGCTTTAACATCCCTCTCTCTGGCTTGCTGCCTCGCTGTTCTATAATGTGCTCTGCTGCTTTCATTTGCTGAGTTCTTCACCACTGCTGTGGGCTTTTACTAATGTAAAATACACTATTTTTAAATCAGGCGCTGTACTCCTGAGTGATTGTAAAATGCATGTTTGGCTTTTCCTTACATCCATGTGTGTACGTGTCTTTGTATGCTTCCATGCTTTGGTGTCATTTTCCATCCATGGGGGCCTATTTGGTTATTTATTCAGTACACCTTTCAGAGATGGAGACAATTTCTGTGATTTATTATAGTAAAGTCTAAATAACTGATTAAGTTTACCTAATTTTATAATATTTGGGGATGTACAATACAATCAGTCAGTTGTTGGTCATGCAGCTTCTATAAAACATTTAGTCTCTTATCTTTTATAAAGGTTATTTCAATTTCCTTATTTCCATCAAAAAATCTAAATAATCCTCTACATAGCATATGAAAAAAGGCCTTTGCAAATTTGCCTTCTGACATTTCCAGTTTTGGTGGCAGAGTTCTTTTAAGGACGGTGGAATAGCTGGAATGTTACCCTACCTGTAAAGCATGGCAGAGAAAACATTGTAATTGGTAGCTCTGTTTCCTCTGCTGCAACAGCTGAATAGGAATGCAACTTGAATGCTGCTCAGTCAAGATGTTGCGACAGTCCAAATGTGCTTTTGCAATAAAAGGTCAATCATTCCTTTGCATTTGTGGACCAATGCAAAACACAGAACTTGTGCAGTCCTCAGTTTTTCTCATGTCAGAAGTCGAATCTGACGAGACGACGGAAAGACGAGTGGAGCTCTTTTCTATTTCTACTTAGGGCTGAACGATTTTGGAAAATAATCCAATTGCGATTTTTTTTCTTCAATATTGCGATTGCGATTTAATTTGCAATTATTTTAATGGGGCTTTTCTCATGCATTTTTTAATTAATGCAAGCAAAAATATTGTGTATTATAAACAGATTTCTTTATACATAATTTATTCTATTCCATAAGATAGACTTATTTTAAGACGAAGGCAAATATAAACAACTTTATCTACTTTTAATCATCACACTCGATGGTCATCGGCGTCGTTCTGTAAGGTTTTCTTCCTTTTGATCCCAGCTGGCAGGTCCCCCGTGGGGTTATCCGGGAAGTAGTATGCTTGAAGCAACAAGCTCTGATTTTTAATTCTCCATTGACCAAATGCACTTACAGACTCAGGTATGGCTCTGTAGTGCTATTTGATCTCAGGTCAGTTGTTTCAAAACACTCCACTGTTTTCGGTGCAGCTTTAACTTTCTCAGCATTTTTATACAGCGTAGGTAAAATGTGGCTAAAATGTGTTCGTGAGATTGAACCCTAGCTTATTCATCATGCTTAACAAAGCAAACCCTTGGCTATAAAACCCGTTATAGCACGAGTTATTTCCATATGCCATTCTTTTATTTTCATAAGGAGCGATTCTTTCAAACAGCTCGGTCAGCGATCCCTGTCGGCAGGAAGTTTGTTTACTGGAACACTGGTGGCGTTCATTTTAGCCGTGCAACTCTCATATATGGTGGTGTGATGTTCTTAGTTGTTGATAAAGTTTCGTAGTGTATCTCGTGAGGCAGCAAGGCGGGTTCTGCGTTACCTGGCGTTGCGCAGCATCAACGTTTTCATAGCCGATATAATTTCTCACAACTGATGTACTGTTCCTCTTTGGTACCAACTGTTGTGCAGCGTTGGATTCTGTTAAGCTTTAGGCCCTTTTATAATGGGTTAAAGTGCAGCGTTTCATTCTCTCCCTGCATTGTTTGAGCTGTTGCAAGTCACGTGACATTACCAGATATGTTTACGTCAAGTCAAATCGCAGCCTTTGCGATTAGGAAATCGCATTTTATCAAATTGCAATTTAATTGCAAATGCAATAAATCGTTCAACCCTATTTCTACTTGTAAGTTGGGAAACCAGTGTTATATGTTAACCATTATGGTACCAACTACAGTTAACAATACAACATTATAACATATTTATCTCCAGTCTATGGAGTCAAAAGATAAGGGAACACATAAATGGAGATTGTACAGTGTAATGTGCCCCTTAATGTGATTCAAATGGTCAGAATCATAGAATAATCATCTTTTATGGTTCATAGAAGAATAATCTCGATCAGTAATCAGTTTAAAGGCCAAATTCTTGACCTTTCCATAACAGCATCTTGATAATAATTTTACTAATCATTGGGATTATTTATGCTACACTAAATGCAAAGAGAGAGAGAGACCAGTGATGAAGGAAATGTGTTTTTGGCAATTTTACATTCTAATGCCCAACTTCACTGTTAAGGAAGTTTTTCATTATTTTTATTTGAAAAGTGACAGTTTTAGATGGTAAAACTTGTACACACCTTACCTGTTAAAAAAAATATATATTTGTTGAAATTCTTTCCCTTTCTTTTCATGTTTCAGGCTGTGAGTGCAGCCTTGAGGCCAGAGTATGATGTGCTTGTCCCCCAGTGTCGGCCTCTTTCTCCAGGAGAAATTTTAGGCTGCACCTCTCCTCGCTTGGATCGCCCCGTCAATGCCATAATGTAAGAAATCTCTTCCCTCCTGTCTTCCTCCTACCACTTCCATGCACACTCATGTGATTAACGTCATAATCACTGTGACAATACGACAGTCACATAAGATATTGTTGGCAGAGTTGACTAGGTTTGTCTCTGCTCTGTAAGCAGCCAGAAAAAGCCAGATGCTGATCCACGGGAGACTAAAAATACCTTCTCACTATAACATTCTCAGAATTACCTGTAGCCTGACAGTTTTGGGTGTTTAAAACCGCAATATAGCCACATCCATGCCAAATTTTTCAACTTTTAAATAGCTTTTTCAAAGCGCAACACCTACAGAGAAGTGTGCACAGTGAAAATTGATAAAGTGTACAAGACATCACAGTTTGTTTACACATTTGTTGCAGCTCATGTGATTTCCTATTTTAAGTTATCTTACGTTCTGTGGAGAAAACATAAATTCCATAAAAGACTGGCTCTGGCGTGTTTGTGTGTTTTTTTTTACTTAGCTCTGTCTAGGTAAGACATTTCAAAGCATTGGAAAAAGGAAGAGATTTGCAAAAGTATCAAGGCCAAGCAGCAGAAAACATCCCTGCAGCTCCTTTCTTTCGTTACGTGTCGTGCCGGTCTGTGTTGGACAAATTCTGTGCTTTGTTGCACACAGTGAGATAATGTAATTCCCTTTATTTAATTATGCATAGGTGAAAATTCCTCTTATGTCTTATCTGCACAAATTTAGTTTCAGTCATTTTGTGTTATACCATGTGATCCAAACCTTCCAGTGCATAAAGATTAAAATGAAAACACATGTAAAAGCTTTGCTATATGCAGAAGTGGCGACAAAAGCTATGAAATAGTTTGTCTGTTTTACATAATAATATAATGTATGTTGCACCACTGTAGTGCAATTTAAGCCTCATTAATGAATCAAAATGTATTATTTGGAGATGACAAAGACTTGACAAGCCATGGAACCCTTATATAATGTTTTGGTGACACAGATGACCCGGAGACATGGGAGGGCTAAGACCATTCTATCAAAGTAAAAAGGCTGCTCAGAACCAGAACTCATTTAACTATGTAACTTTAATGCTACCACAATTTGATTCAAATTACATGTTTTGTCACAAGGAGGTCATTCTCCAGTATAGTTAAAGTATTTGCACATTGGGCAAAGTGTTAAGCTCTTTTAACCCCTTCCCTTGGGTGCCATTGTTAAGTCTTCAGGCCTCCATACTGGTTCACTCATCACATAACTCATCCCTTTATGAACTCAAATTCAAGGTGCACACCTCATATCCTCCATACACTCCCAAGCTCAGCATTCCAAGTACGGGGTCATAATTCCACTACAACCAGTGGCGGCTGGCCAATAGAGGGCCCAAGGGTGCCACCCCGCCACTTGCCATATTACCTTGAATAAAGCATGAAAACTTTTTTTATAATAACATTCAGATATTTTGAAATATGTGTTTTCTTTCTGATGTGAAAGAAAAATATTTTATAGTTTATAGTGAGTTGTTACACTCATCGGCATCAAGCAATCTATTGATCTCTCCTTTATTTCATTTTACAAGAGAGCAACCGTATCTGGATTTGTCCTGTATTTACACCAAAAATGTTTTTTTAGTCATATTAGGAATGTAATTAGTCATGATAAAGTCACAGCTACCATGTGATTAATTGATACAAATTGTTAATCGTTTGACAGCCCTAATATCTAGCTACCATAGTCATAGACCCCTGGGGATAATTCCAACAGCCGCCACTGGCTACAGCTGTTAACTTATCCATCTACATTTTACGGTGCCTAAAGATGGTTTGCTTTTTTTTCATACTTTTTCATCATATATTTATTGATTTTTTGTACATGGAAATGAATAACACTGTGGTGAGCCTAAATTTTATTTTAAAATCAGAAGTTATAAAACTGATAATACATGCCGTTTAATGAAAAATATTTTGATGTTATGATGAGGCTCCCCAAAAATGAGCTTCAATGCTCTCTCATGCAGTGCCAAATGGGAAAAAGTGTTTTGTTGTGTTGTTGCAGTAACATTAAAAGCTTAATTACAGAGTAATAGTTTCATTTAATAATTAGGTTCTCTTTTTTACTTTAATAAATTATTAAGTTAATGTCAGGACAGATGAGACTCAATCTCTAACAAAAGTAGCTGAGTTCAATTTTGGTAGCAATGATATATCTTTTAAACAGTGCATAATACCATAACCTTTTTAAATTGAAATAATTAAAACTTGGCTTTGGTTTAGTTTACTTTGATTAAAACTTAGCAAGTGTGACCAAAATGGTACATGCACAAAATATAAATGCACATACAAGTTATTAAAGCATTGGGGAAAAAAACAGCTGTAGCAGCCAGAATTGTATTGAAAATAGCTGTAAGAAATTATCAGTGGACCATTTCTATCTTCCGATTGTGCTTTTGCTCTTTTGTATAAAGTAACAGTATGTGGATGTGAATATGATGATAAGGGAAAAGCTCCAAGAGCACAACAAGAATTGGGCAACGAACCAAAGGGCTTGCAGGTTTGTTGTTGTAGATTCAATTATATGAGGGCCTTGAATGTTTCTAAGCAATGAATAGCAGTCTAGCAAAGGCTTGATGCCTTATTTCATTCAGTGCTATCATTCTACATTATTTTACAGGTATATACAAGGAAATAAGGCAAGGCAAGGCAATTTTATTTCTATAGCACACTTTCAACACAAGGTAATTCAAGGTGCTTTACATGATTCAGTGATAATGAAACCACATGATTACAAAGCATATAAGTTTAACAGTAATCAATCAGTAAGAAAAGATATTGTAAGGAACAAATCCACGTAATTAATACACAATCACTTAAAAATAAAGCTAAAAGATAGAATAAAATATAGAAATTAAAACGACAACAATAAAATAATATAAAGATCAAATGTTTAATAATAAGTGCATGTTTTCACATGAGCACACTCTACAAATAGTCTAGGCTTATCAAGTTTCAAAATACATTTTGTGGTTATGTGCTAAAATAAGAGCTGGTTTCCACCTGAACATCTTCCTCATAGAAACAGCAGGGTATATGTAATGGTGCTTGTTTTTTTCTGGTGTTTATGCTCCCATGTGTAAACATGCATTTACATTGGTTGAATCATGTGGCTATATATAAAGGCTGGGTGGTATAACAAAAATGTACCAATACAGAAATTATGACTGTTACTGACACTACACTGTTCCAAATTATTATGCAAATCATATTTTTATCAGATTTACCAAATTCCCCAAATGAATCCCAGTCATTGTAATTTCCCAGTCATCAACTATTAGAGTACAATTGAAAAGTTTTTGAACAAACTGCCCAATGATAACAGTATATTTATTAAAAATAAAACGCTCAAAATGCACTCAAATATATGTTCCAAATTATTATGCACAACAGACTTTTCATTTTTATCAAGAGCAAAAAATGGTCATTTGTGAAATTATAAGCATTAGCTGGTTATTACAAACTGAAAGGTAACCGAAATCAATCAGTATTCAAATCAAAACTTTATTATAGGTGATGTTACATTTGCACATACGACCCCTTGTTTGAAAGGAGCTTCTGAAGTCTCCCATCCATTAAATTTGTCAAGTTTTGGATGGTATCTGAATAGCCTCCCTGCTTAGATGTGAACTGCCTCCCGCCATCATAGACACTCCTTTTGATGATGCTCCAGAAGTTCTCAATAGGGTTGAGGTCAGGGGAGAATGGGGGCCACACACTATAAGTTTGTCCCCTTGAATTCCCATAGCAGCCAGAGATGCAGATGTGTTCTTTGCAGCATGAAACGGTGCATTATCATGCATGAAAATGATCTTGCTGCGGAATGCACGGTTCTTCTTTTTGAACCATGGCTGGAAGTACGCTTTGAGAAACTCCACATACTTTATGGATGTAATTTTTACCCCGTCAGCAATCCTAAAGGGGCCGACAATCTCACTCCCCATGATTCCAGCCCAAAACATTACTCCACCTCAACCTTGTTGGCGCCATAGCCTTGTTTGCATGGGGTGGCCATCAATCAGCCATCCACCACTCCATCCATTTGGACATTCAAGGGTTGCACGGCACTCATCGGTGAACAAAACAGTTTTGAAGTCAGTCTTCATGTATTGTTTGGCCCACTGGAGCCATTTTTGCGTGTTTGCAGTGGATAGGGGAGGTCGAAAGGATGGCTTACGCACAGCTGCAAAACTCAGGAGGACCCTGCATCTTGTTGTCCGGGGCACGTTGGAGGCACCAGCAGCTTCAAAAACTTGTCTGGTGCTAAGACAAGGCATTTTTGCTGCTGCTCTTTTAACCCAATGTAATTGCCTGTTGGAAAGAGTCCTCGGTTTTCCCTTATCAGCACGCACATGTGTGTGCTCTGAATCAGCTACATACTTCTTGATTGTGCGATGATCGCGATGAATTGTCTTGGCAATGTGTAGTACCCGAGAGGTACTTTTTCTTTCCCATTTTGGTGGAAAATGTAGGCTTCTTAATAATGTGGGACAGCCTTCTTAAGTAGTTTTGCCTTTGATTGGACCCACTGCCAAACTAATAAGCACAGGTGTCTGCAATTGCTTTCAGTGATATAAAGAGCCCAGACACACATCAAAATCCACAAGTTCAACTGAAATACCAAAGGAATCTTACCTTATCACTCCTGAACCCTTTTTGCATAATAATTTGGAACACAGTTTATTTTGCTCTTGTCAGTAAATTCGGTATTGTTAAAAAAAATATGAAAAGATGTGTTTTAGTTTAGCGGTGCTCATGCCCCCTAAAGACATACTCCGTAAATTTGCAGATATTTGCCCTCTGTCGCCCTCTCATGGCTTACGCCGTAATGTTAGTGTCATAAAACAAAATCACTATTGCGCGCATCTGAACTTCTGAGGCTTTTACAAGTTTGCCAGCCAAAAAAACCCCCCAAAACATTAAAATAACGGCATTTTAGTTGATAAACAATCAAACAACGGAGGAAAGCAGACACCGCTTTAGTGAGTGAGTGTGTCTCCACGTCAGAGGTTACAATTTCTCACGGGGATAACGATCTTGGCACAACAGGGCACTGCATCACATCATCATGACCAAATAATGTGAAGATCTATAGAGCTACTTCCGCAATGAGTTAACACTAGTTAGAAAACATCACTTTAACTGAAAAATGTGCATTTTAGCGCAGTGGTAATTAGGGCCCGACCGATATGGATTTTTGGGGTCCGATACCGATATAAACCGTAGCAAAGGCCGATAGCCGATATAATGGCCGATAAATTCGAATAAAAAAAAAGGGTACTTTCAGCTTAAACCCTGCCTTCTCTGCCTATCTACTCACCAAATAACAGTCTCAGTAACTCACTGGATTCCAGATAACGTAAATAAGATTTATTTAGCAATGATATTCAAGGAAAACACAGAACACATAATGTTTCTTGAATGTACCACAGAGTAGTGCAGTTCTAGAATTCTTGAATATATATGTGCTAACGATTAAATATGTTTTTCTTTAGTTATCTTGGAGATGGACGATTTCACTTGGAGTCTATCATGATTGCAAACCCAGACATCCCTGCCTACAGGTAATAAGAAACAACATGTTAGAAAAGATATTACATGCGTCATATTTTCATGCCTGGATCCTTGTATAACACAGTAAAGCAGTTGCTTTTTCGTTTTTAGGCTTTTTTTGTTTTTTTGTTTTTTGTTTTGTTTCGCAGAGTACAACCAGAAACCTTAATGTATTTCATTAGTATTTTATTAGATAGAAAGCATGGTTTAAGATATGCAACTGTGAAGTGGAAAGAAAATTCTACATATTTATCTATTTTTACACTAAAAATCTAAAAAGTGTGGCTTGCATTTATATCCATCAATCAAGCCAATTCTTTGTAGAGCCAACTTTTAAGTTATTCATTGTTCTTTTGAAAGGCGTACCTCCTCCACTCCCTCTGCAGCCCCTAGCATTTTATTTCTCAAGGGGGTCCCTAGAGATTGCTGGGGGTCTGCCGATTTTTTAAAAAAAATGCAACAATTTCTCCTTCATTTTTATAATTACAAGTTTGTAATTAATTACTTTTAATTAATGTATGTAGGTAGGAGTTGAGGTTGGGGGAGGGGACCAGACTTTTTTTGGACATGGGTAATGGGCTCCTGAAGGAGAAAAAAAAAAAATAATCCCCAAAATATGATATTGCCATCACTTTGTTTCACTGTGAGGATGGTCTGTTCACAGTGATATTCATGCATAAAAAACTATTTGGGGGTTTAAAGTCACGGTTCTGTACATTTTCAGTACACTGTAATCTAGAAATCCAGATACAATCCAAATCCAATATATTTACCCTTACAACCCTAGTACATACAGTATTCAAGTTTTTTCTGTCACACATGGCATATATGCCTTTTTTTATAGTTTTAATTTTTTTTCCTCAAACCAGAGCATTCTTCCACTGTTTCCAACAGCATTTTTGACTAAATTTGAACAAGATTTATTTTTATTTTCATTAAAAAATTACCTTCATCCCACCACCCTTTCATAAAGGCCATGTTTGTGGTGCGCTTGACTAACTGGTGTTTTATCCACAGATTTGTCCACCCTAACTTGTCTCTGCAATTCATCCAAAGTTACCTTCGACCTCTTGGCTGCTTCTCAGATTAATGCTCCTCTAGTCCAGCTTGTTGGTTCAGGTGGACATCTCTTAATACTTTTACAGTTTGTCATACTTTTTCAGATTTCAGATGAAGGCTTGAAGCGTTCTCTATTGAATCTCCAAAGCTTGGTATATTGTTTTCTAACTGCTTTAATCTGACCTGCTTTAAAAATGTCCACAACTTTTCCCTGTCATGCCTGTTATTCTTCTCTATCAAACTACTGATCCTGAACTGAATAGCTGTATTTATACTGAGATTTAATCACACACAGATGGTCTCGTTTGAATTATTAGGTGAATGAAAGCTATTGGCAGTTGAGTGGTGTTGCCCCAATTTACACCGGGCACTTCAGCAGTGGCATGGTCACTGCATCAAATAGAAACATTTAAAGTCTATGGAGTAGAATACATTGGGCGCAGTGGATTTCCGTCCCGTCCCAGAAGCTTCTTGCCACACTGCTTCAGATAGCATTAGGTTCTATTTTTGAAGCGACACGTTTCCAAAATGCTTTTAACTCCAACCGTTAACAGAGCTAAACAGGAAAACACCCATGGTAAGCATCCGGCAAATTTCAAATTACAGGCACATTTAGATTTACGATACTTTAACAATGTAAGAATTACAATCTATCAGATGACCAAAGTGCACATTTGCTCCCTGCATCTTTTGAGGCAATCATCTGTGATTTTTTTTTTTTTTTCGCATGGCAGTGGCAAATTACAACTAGGGATGTCCTGATAAGATTTTTTTCCCCCTCCAGAGTCCGACTCATTTGATTGTGAATAATTACCAATACAGAGTTTTGATCCGATACTTTTTAAAGCAGAGCAAAGAATCAGATCCTGGATGTTCCTTCTTTTTTATTTATTTCAACTTACTTTACTGTAAGGTGTGAGGTATGAAGTATGAAGTAGTAAATAACATAAAATCTTCACTTTTGGATTTTAGTGCAACAGGAAGTATTTAGAAAAGACTAATATAAAAACAAATAGCACCTTTAATGAAATAAACCTAATAATAAGAATATATATATACATTAGTGGTGTGTCGGTATATGCCAAACATTCTGATTCGGTATGTACCTTGGTTTGATGTCACAGTTCAGTTTATTTTAGGTACAGTAAATTATTGAAAAACGTTTTTTGTTTTTTTCTGTTGTTTAAACAGGCAATCCTAAAATGAAACTTTACTTGCATTAAATTCTTAAACAGCATATTCTCAGAAAACAAAAATGTATAAAATAAACCTTAAGATTTTCGCTTTGAAAATTATTTTCATAACTTGCTTCCCGTAAACAAGTAATTCTGTGCAGTTTCAATAAAACAATATTTTATTTTACTAATTTAGCCTAGGGGCAACAGATCGAACCATCAGGCAGTGCTTAACCTTTGATTAATAGGGTTCACAGTTCCCTTTTGCAGCGTGCGGCTTGAGCCGAAACAACTCTGGATGGGGGAACTCATATTGACATAATACTGGCACACTACACCATTTTCATACTTTATTGGAATGGACGATGATAAAGGACGGTATTCAAGCTCCTTCACTTTCTGATCATGAACAACTTAAAAATGTTATTTAAAAAAAATTTAGTTAAAGTAAATGTGTTTGCAAAATTCAGTTAAATTCAGATAGAACCCATTTCCCTAAAATACTCGAGCACCTGTGATCCTTGATGGATTTTCATGATTATCTATAAGGTCTTTTTGTGTATCCTAAACTTCTGTGTGCCATAGAACATTTTTCTCTGTTCTTGTTCCTACTGTAGATATGACCCCTACAATAAGGTGTTCTCCAGGGAATACTATAATCACAAGGCAATGCGTGCTACAAGGCTGGAGGCTATTGACAAGGCTCGACTGGCCCAGAGATGGGGTCTGATCTTGGGCACACTAGGCCGACAGGGCAGTCCCAAAATCCTTGAGGTGAGTTTGCATCCTCATTTCAGCAGTCTACTTGTCCTGAGGCCTCTTGTGCAATGACTTGTAATACTTCTGCAGAGTTCATTTTTCGTTTTTGTATTTTGTATAAGTATTTTGGTGCCATGTAATGCTATTTGGACAGAGAGTGTTCTTCCTGGCAGCTTGTTATTTCAAATAGTGGGTGATGCAGACAGATAGAATTTGAAAGTCATTTTCTTGATTTTGGGTATATGGAATTTGCAGAAGATTTTAGAACGAAATTTAGAAATAAATTACCAATCAGAGTAGATATATATTTAAAGTATAAAAAATATGTATCCAAAAAAGTATCAAGTATAGAAAGAATATGATGTATGCAGTCTAAAATCTTCTTGCACAAATTCCTCTGTGTTGCATTATACATTGGCTATAACTGGAATGCTAGTTCTGAAAGATTTAATAACAGATCCCCTATCTTTCCTAAGCATAAGACATATTCTGAAGCTTGTACTGGTTTACTTTTTAGGTTTGTTTGAATCCAGATTTTTAGATTTTATTAAGTTGTCATTGATGCAAAAATGTCAACAGGAGAACCGACAGATATTTTTTTAGAGGAGAAATAATTTAAAAGGCAGATTTGAATACAAACTCTCCAGCTTCCCAGCAGTGATCTGTTCGGATTAAGAAGTGTGGTGTCAGATAACCTCACAAGTAAAAGAACAGAACTAACTCTGATAAGACCCCAGTCATAGAAATGTCTCATAATCCTCACAGGGAGGGTGGATATCAGCATTGCTTTTACCTTTGTCTTACTGAAAGAGCATTTGTAGGATAGCTTCCTTCTGTCTGGTTTCCTTCTACTCTCATAACATCTTAATCAACTGCCCATATCTCCAAAGGCAGACTAAAGAGGAAAGTGTAGTTTTTAAACCTGAAGAACAGTTTAATTTGTTGATGCAAGCATCCTTTTGAAATGGTTATATAGAGGGGGCTTCATATAACTCCCCTATAGAGCCAACAAGGAACCCAGTTTTATCTGGCTCTACTTCTCTCTCAGGATGGGTGTTGGTCTGACCCAAAATAAAAGTAATGAAATGCTGGAGCTTTGGTTGAATCACTCCCAAAAAAATTCTAAATAATATAAGTTTGTTTGTATTTTAGTTTGTACTTGTTGGCAAGGGGGTGTAACACAACGTCTGGAAGAAGTAGTCGCTGTAACACAGGACATTACATTTTTTAAAACAGGGTCCAAATGATGGAGAGTTGACATTTTCAACTGTCTTCAGCATCTTCTGTAAATAATTACCACAATAATTTCCTGAACATCATTCATCCTTAACAGTACTTCAAATTTGTTATATGAAGGGCTTTGAAAACAGCTCTCTTTCACAATCTGTTAGATAAAAAAAAATGATACCTCAAAATTACATCTTTTCTTTTTATGTAATTCTGAAGGCTCAAACAAAAGGTAAACTTCAGCATGAGACTTAAGTGATTATGTAAGTCAACAGTTGAGTGCTACTCTCTGACAGCACTATGACCAGAGTTAACTAAAAGAAGATTAAAAAAACATTTGTTTGAGAAATTCATGTATAATTTGTGGGTTCTATAGCAATTTTGCAGAGAGGAATGTTTGTCTTTTTCTTCTTATCATGAATTCTCTAGTTTGCAGACATGGATAAGCGATACTTATGAATGAGATGCTTCAAAAACTGAAGTCTCAATTAAACAATTTTCTCACTGAGAGTGTTACTAGTGAAGCTAAACCTCTGAACAAGTTTACAGGGAGCTCAATGGGCTGTCAGTGAAAGTAGGTAGAGTGTGCTTTGATTTCTAATGCATCAATTTATATATTGAAGTTTCATAGCTAAGAAGAAAAATATAAAGTGTGGATTAAAGGTGTTGGAGTGGTAACTCAGAAGTTAGAGAACTGTGAAGGAACAGGCTTATTTATCACTGCTCTCTACATAAAGTGTCAGCCAAAATGCTACTCAGGGCCCAGATTTACTTCCTTTCTTACTGACACAGACAACTATAAGCAGTTAGAGGAAAAATCACCTAACAATGAGTTTGTAAAGTTGGTGTTTACTGTCAGTAACGACACTCAAACCAATAAGTAAATATTGGTCCATAATTGGATTGCTGTGCAGTATACATCAGGATTATTTTTAAGACATTTACATCAAAGACAACAAAACACAGCATTTGGACTTGATTAAACACCAGCCACGGTAACATTTAGATCATCTGAAGTAATTTAGGGTATTTCAACTTGAACATACATGCAAATAGAAAAACAAGCATATTTAGTCTGCAGTTAAAAAGAGGACAGTATATAGCATCCTCCCTGGTTGTTATATGAAAACAGAACATAGTTAGTTTTTTATGAGCTGCATTAAGTTATTTATCAATCTTGTAGGGCATATTCAGGAAGAAGATTTTACTGCATGAAAGGCTAGTAAAGCATGTAATAAAAAAGGACTTAATAATGACTTACAAACATAATTAGATAAGGCTTGTTAACGTGCAATCAAGCTGAATTTTAGCAGCAAAATACATGAACTACATAAGCAAAAAGTGTTTATATACTTTGATCCAACATGAAAGGGCATGAGCAACCAAAGTTGTTCATGCACTTTATCAAGGTTGTATTTGATCTAAACAGAGCAGTGTATACACCTGAAGAAGAGGGACAAATTATGCTTGGACTTCAAACTGATGATAAATCAGTAGCATGCGTTGTCCGTGGCCTCCTTTACTCTAATACCCCAACACAAAATTTAATGGAATAATCAGAAAACTGCAAAATACATTACACTCTTCTTTGTATGATTAAAAATTGTGTTAGAGAACATAGGACACAAACATTAGGTGTAAAAGCAATTGCCCAAACTTTGAACATCTCATGGAACACAGTTCAAGCTATCATCGGATAATTCAGTATAATTCCGGAACCATATTAAGCATCTTAAAGGGGCTGGATCATGCTAATTTACAGCAAATATATATGATAAAATGTTACCTTGGTGTTATACAGTATTAAAGTGATAGTCTGGATCTCTAAATGAATTACAAATTTTAAGAATTGTATTAAATTGACCTCCTGGCCTTAAATATTGATATAAAATAAGTCATTTAATGAATTGTAACATTACGGGTAAGTCCCGCCTTCCCGTATCTCAGCTATGGCTCAAAAGCCACGGTGACGTCCATCTGAACCAATCAAGTGATGCCAAGGGCTGTCAATCATCACGAACGCTATGTGCTCGTGCTCGTAACTGCGCGCATGCTCAGTTTTCTGTTTTCACAGAGCCTCGGAATCAAGCCTCTCCCATTAGTCCTGAGCGCAGCCATGGCTCAACACCAAAAAAGCATCCTCACCTCCAATAACACCATTGTTGACACTCTGGTTGTTTTCTGTCTCTCCTCCGCACATCTTGGCCCATTGACCTGGCGTGTGTCCCTCTCTCTCTTTTTTCTTATAAAGTCCAGACTATCTCTTTAATTTGTCCTGAAATTTAATTTAGTTAATGTCAGACCACAAAGCAAAACAGCTGGTTTTCTACTAACCTTTTTTTCAGTAAAAAACTAAGTCAATAAAGCCTATCTTAATTGCTAAATCTACAGGCTTTAGACAGAGCCCAAACCAACACAGCTGCCTCCAATAAGCAAATCTTTCCAGCCCAATATATAAAAAAGCTGTGGGTGTTGTTTGGACCCCATTTCCGGAACATTCTGAGATGCTACAGATCAAATAATTAACCACACAATGCTGTTAAAGAATCACATAAGCAGCTTGATAAATGACTAACCCACATTAATATTAGCATGTAGCCACTTACTTGTCTGTACATCAGGCGTCTTTGTTGTTTGATCCAGCTGATGTTCTTTAGGAATGTAGAATAAAATCCTGTAATACATGCAGGCTAATGGGCGTTTTCACAGAGAAAGTAACAAATTCAACAAAAAAGGTTTTAAGCTGGCAAAAAACAAAGCAGCCATGAACTGTGAGAAGGAGGAGGGTGTGTTTGAACTCTAGCAGAGGTAAGCCGCTCTGTCTGCAGGAGCGGTGCAGACACCACAACACCCCCTTGTTTTCAACTAGTGATGTCGCTAGTTGAACACTCAGTCGATTACTAGGAGAGGGAGGGGCAGCTGCTCAGAGAGCAGAATTCAGGAGGATTACTCAGGCATGCGTGCATTAAGCCAAAAACCACTCTGGTGCGTTTTTTATGAGAAAATTGCATTACCAGATGGTTGAAAACTCCAAAAAATAGATTTTGCATAATATAGCCCCTTTAACCAACTGGTGTTTCAAGCACCCAGAAGGTCCATGGTAACTCAGGAGGAACTGCAGATATCAACAACTCAGATCTGTTCATAAGTCACTCCACAAATCTGCCTTTATGGGGGAGCGGCAGGCAGAAAGTTCTTTGACTGACAGAAAGCTGCAAGAACTGCCATTTAAAATTGTTTACAAGCCAAGTTGGAGATACAGCAAATTTGTTTTTTTATTCATCTTCTGTGAAAATCGACTACTTAATTACAATATCCTAATGGTTAAACATGGTGGTGCCAGCTGTAGGTATCCTTTTCTGTAGCAGTGACAGAGAAGGTGGTTAGAGTTGATGGGTGTGTGGATGGAGGTAAATACAAGGAAATCTTGGGAGGAAAACTATTCGATACTACAAAAGACGTTGAGCAGAACTACAACACTTATAGGTAGAGATGCAATTGCATGAGAATATTCACAGGCTAATTGCATTGATTATATCAAACAATCTTATGTTGCAATGGCTCATTGAAAGTCCAGACCTAAATCGATGGGCAACAAATAGAAATGGTCAAAACTGGCATAGACATAGCACAATTATCTGCTACTTTATATTTAGTTTGTCATATAAATTACCGGTAAAAAATACATTGAAATTTGTTGTGATGTGATGGAATGTGAAAAGGCTCAAGAGGATGGGAATAATTTTTCTAGGCACTGTAATGCCACTATGACATCATACCTGTATTGCTTCAAAAAATTAAGGTAACCATCAAAAAAAGCCAGCATGTCTGCCAACATAGGCAGACAGATTTGTGAGAATTAAAAAGTAAACGTAACAGTCTTTTCAATCCTGGCTGACTTAAGAATAAATTCTTATTGGGTCATTTATTGAAAGGTTAGGTCACGCTTTCTTAAGCTCCAGAAAATCTTCCTAAACTGCAATGTGTGCTTGTTTCTTCGAGCATGGCAGTTGAATTACAGGATGGAAAATAACAATGTTCGTTATTTGATTAAAATACCAGTCTATTGTTAAGCCTATTGCTATAGTAAATTACCAAAAAGTTACCTATGTCCAACTCATCGTCTAATCAGCTTAAGCATTCTTTAACATCATTCCAGTGGGCTGACAGTGGCTTTCAGTACCTCAGCTTCTTCGTCACAACATCTATGTCTGACTTGTTCAGGGTTAATTTTCTCTGACTGAGAAGGTCGAGAAAGATGTTGGACGTTGGTCTGACTAACCATTATCGCTCGTAGGTCAGATAAGTCTGATAAAGACGACCGTCGCGCCCACATTTCTTTATCTTTTCCAGCACATCCCCGTATACATCACTAAGTCCTTCTTTGATAAATTAGATGCAATAATATCCAAATTCCTAAGGAGACCCAAGCTGGCCTGAATTTGAAAGACAGTGTTGCAATCTCCCGAGAAGGGTGGAGGCCTTACACTCCCTAATTTTAGGTGATACTACTGGGCAGCTAATGTGCAGAAAATGTTGTACTGGATGGCTGATACAAGAGACTCCTTGCCCGCCTGGGCACAGTTGGAAAGAGCATCCTCATCTTTGATTAGGCTCTGTCCCATGCTCCCATCTTCAGCCCCCTGTAACCTACTTGAGGGCAATTCTAATTGTATCTGCCTCACTGAAATTATGGAGTCAATTTAGAAAGAATCTTGGCCTTCAGGGCCCTTCCATCCTCTACTCTTTTTTCAAAAACCATGCCTTCAAACCCTCTAGCAACATTAAAAATTTGGCATAGCAATGGTATTATCAGCTTTCAAGATCTATATGCTGAGGACATATTTTCATCATATGGAGAACTTTCATCAAATTAAATTTGCCGAACTGCCACCTCTTTTGTTTTTTCCAAATCTTATATTTTGTCAAAAAGAATTTTCCCCATTTCCCTAATCACCCCCCTGAAACCTTAACAGACATTTTGTTAGCCGTGGACCCCTATAAAAATAAATGCATTTCACTTTTGTTTAGCCATATTTCGCCAACAGGCTCAGAACCTCTTAAGTTAACTAGGACTGCCTGGTAGAACGACCTATCTATTACACTGACGGATCAGGATTGGACCTCGGCTTTAAATGTAGTTCACACCTCCTCTATCTGCGCTTGCCACGGCCTGATTTAATCCAACGTTTCAGAATCAGAATCAGCTTTAATGGCCAAGTATGACACATACAAGGAATTTGACTCTGGCAACTTTTCTCTCCAGTACAGAACTTAAATAAGTGAAATTAAAACGGAAATAAAAATAAATACAAATAAAAATAAAGGATAATATATACACCAAACCAGGGTTATTGTACAGTAAGTATATACAGCAGTGCAGAGTTTTAGTTTATTGTTCATGTGAATGGACTCACACTTTGTGACTATTCAGAGTTCATCAGAGCGAAGAAACTGTTCTTGTGTCGGGTGGTTTTGGCGTACAGCGCTCTGTAACGCCGGCCTGAGGGGAGGAGCCTAAACAGATTGTGGCCAGGGTGTGAGGGGTCAGTGGTGATTTTTCTGGCCCGCTTCCTGACCCTGGCCCGGAATAGGTCCTCAATGGAGGGAAGATCAGTACATATGATCCTCTCTGAGGATCTGACTGTTCTCTGCAGTCTGTCCCTGTCTTGCCTGGTGGCGGATCCGAACCAGACAGAGATGGATGAGGTCAGGACTGGACTATTGCTGTGTAGAATATGGTCAGCAGTTCCTGAGGCAGGTTGAACTTTCTGAGCTGACGCAGAAAGTACAGCCTTTGCTGGGCCTTCTTCCTTATAGAGTCAATGTGGGAGGTCCACTTCAGGTGGGTTTATAATGAACCCACTATATAAATGCCAAACTGGCCAGAATATATCCCACTGTTAGTACCATAGGTAGCGCCTATGGTCAGGTGATCCCTCCCAACCCATTATCGGCTATTTTTGGCTTACCTCCTGAAACTGACCTCCCTATTGCGGTGAAGCGGACTCTGGCTTTCACAACCTTATTGGCCTGCCGGTTGATTTAGCTCGACTGGAGGCATCCCTGCCCCCCATCCTATAACCGATGGGTTAAAGAAGTACTCTACAATCTGAAACTCGAAAATCTCAGATTCTTTCTTAGTGGCTCCTCTAGAAGATTCCATGACACTTGGGACCCCTTCCCGGAACTTATTAAATCCCTGGTGCTATCTCTATATTCAGAAGATGATTAAGTCTAATTTTCCATGTCCACTCTTATCCCAAACTATCTCACTACCCCCTCTCACTTAGCTGTTTTTTTTTACGTATTTACTTATTAATTCAATTAATGAATTTATGTATTTTTTTACTTTTATTGGAATTTATAGGAATTTATTGTCATACAACTTCACGTGCCTAATTGACATATCTACATGTTGTTCTATCAGGAAATTTCAATGAAAAGAGTTGGAAAAAAAGGCTATTGCTTTTTCCACCAACATAATGGTTACATCTCTAAACAAAATTAAGCTTTTTTTTGCTGCAAACTGATACTCAAGGACAGGTTATTACACATAAAAGGTGGCACCAAATTGCACAATTCAACTGAATTATTTGAAGGTTTTCCATGTGGGTCTGCCCTCTGTTAGGGCTTAAAGATGCACCCTACAGCATTCCATTTTATGTCCAGCACCCTGAAAAAAAAGAAAGGTTAATTTGGAGTATTTTTTTCCCTTGTTTTGTTTTTTTCTGTAGCACCTGGAGTCGAGGCTTGAATCTCTGGGCAAGTCCTTCACTCGAGTGCTGCTCTCTGAGATCTTTCCCAGCAAGCTGGATCTAATTCCAGATGTAGATGCGTAAGTATTAAGATTGACAGTCAAACACTTTTGCAACTATATAAAAATGTTATTCAACTTCACAAACATACACTGATTACTATGTTTTTTAACTTAGCAACTTCAGTCTTAAAGTGGAATTTTAAGATCACATAATTAAAAAAACAAGGCAGCAAGCAACCATACTAACCCTCTTGATATAGTTTTTTGTCTCACTATGTGTTGTATATTTTGTGTTTTCTTTTTAGTTTCATTGGACTACAAGCAAATATTTTAGAGATATATTTGTGTTACATTCACCTAAATTTGAAATACATTTTAACTGATTAATGAATCAGTGGAACATACAGTAGAGTGTCCTGTTTCTGAATAGGAGTATTGAGCTGGGATTGCTCATTGGTTGGTAAAACAAAAAGCGGAATATGCCCTCCAAAAGCCAATATTTTATTCTCAGTTTTCACTGCGAGAATGCTGAAAAAAAATCAAGCACGTTATTTAGACTTAGCTAAATAGCTGTTACTTAGCTGTTACTGGTTTGAGTCTGCCATATAAAGTGATTTGGATATATTTTCCAAAAGCCCCTGATGCATGAGTCACTTGTATAAAAGCATTATTGTGTAAGGCTAAGGTTTTTTCTCCTGTGCAGTAAAAACGTTATCATTTTATTATTGTCACTGGACAGAGTTGGAAACTTCTCATGCTGTTTAAAAATGTATTCTTTATTCCAAGTTAAAGTGTAGTTGTCTGTGTATTTTTGTAGGAGAAGTGTTTGCAAGGTCCAGACCAAAGGACATTATTATCCTAGAGAGCATTAGCTTTGGATAAATTGTGCGAAATTCCTTGTTTGCCATCCAGCCTTCGAGTGCTTTATTGAAATCCTATCCAAATGACAAATTGCCATTTAATTGAGAGCCATTAGGCTGGCGTTTAAAATTTAGATCCTTAAGACTGAAAACTTTAATGTAGCTGAGCTAAAAAGATTATGAATACAATAGCAATAATTTCAGCAATGCCGCAGTGGCTTACAGGAAATATTTTTGCTCCCTTAGACTACTATTCCAATAGGTAGAAGTTATGATGCCTTTTCAAAATTCCGAAATTTTTTTAGTAGAAACAAGTTTCCCAATAAATAAATAGATTTTTTTTTTTCTAATCCCCACCTACTCCGAAAAAATATAATTTCACAATATCCGTGGCTCTAATCTTATTTACGGTAATCAATTAGTTTTTTTTTTACAAAGTATTCTTCAAAGGACCTTGTGGTGGAAAACAGTGGGTGTCTGAGAGGCCTCAGATGAGAGAAGAAAGGATCAGTTGTCTTCTTTACAAAAGTTTATTTTACATGTGCATGGAGAGTCCATAGGGAGCTCTGCCTTACTTAACAAATCACTGGTATATATATACTGATTTAACCACACCCTATTAGATTTGTTGCTGATTGTTTCATTCCTCAGCTCTGGGAGAACAAAACACATCATACAGGGTAGTAGCCGTTTTCAGCAGTTATGGGAAGATAACGAACACTCTGTTCTATGCATCAGAGGATAATCACAAGATCAGTCTCAGAACAACATGGGATATGTCAGCAAACACAAGATCTGTCATGAGGCAACACTGGACGTGCCATATGAGATAACTAGTTTCTTGCAGTACATGTATCAAATCAGAACAGCCAGGCAATATTTTATCTAGACACTGAGTAACAGAATCAAACGTATAAATGCATCAGCATAACTAATAATGACTCAGCACTAATTCAACATAAATAAGCAATGTTCAGTTAACTAATGTTCTATCTAGGTACTGTGAGTAATAAATGAAAAATCCTATAAAAAATAATTCCTACAACAGACCTCAAAATACTGTACTAAATAAATGCCAAACAAACAGATAACATAAAATTATATTGCTGGAAGGATTGTATGGTGAAATATGAAGGCAACACAGATATTTTAAGGAAAGAGTACGCTGTACGTGTTGGACACCCACCTGTTTGATGAGATATGGCTGGCATGATGGAGATCATTGAGTATTTTTGTGGAAATTCAATTAAATTAATTTCCCTATTATTTATATAGCGCCAATTCACGACAAATGTCATCTCAAGGCACTTTACAGCAATAGTTATTTCAATACAATTATACAAACATTCCAATCCGTTAAAATTTTCTATATAAGGAATCCCAGCAAAGACATCAAGAAGTGCTCTCTCTCCTACAACTTTTGTACTTGTCCCATCGCACAAATATTTCCAGCACTGGTACCCTACAAAATTGACTCTAGAAGATTTGGCAGCAATATTCCCAATGCTTTAGTACACAGAAACATCTGTGCAGAGTATGGGCTGGAAACCCCAAGATCATAGTCGAAGTGGGCAACACCTCCAAGGGTGGTGGAGAATGACAGAGCAAAGGTCCTGTGGGACTTCCAGATCCAGAAAGAAAGGATCGTAATGGTGAACCAACCAGACATTGTGGTGGTTGATAAAAAGCAGAGGAAAGTTGTGGTGCAATACTAAGTGATGGTAACATCAAGAAGAAGGAACATGAGAAACTTGTGAGATACCAAGGGCTCAGAGAAGAGCTAGAGAAAGCTCGGAAGGTGAGGGTGACTGTAGTTCCCCTGGTAATAGGACCACTCAGGGCAGTGACCTCCAAACTGGGGGAATGGTTTCAGCAGATCCCTGGACTAAACTCAGACATCTTAGTCCAGAAAAGTACAGTACTTTGAGATTAATGACTGCATTTGAAGCCACTTTGCTTGGGTTAAGATGCACACCAACAGGTTGAACAAAAAAAACTCCAGTCAGATATCCTCTGACTCATTGTAAGGACACAGTAAAAAAAACAAAAGCCTTTTTTCATGCTTTTTGATCAACCTCTTTTAGTTGCTGAGAAGATGTTTAAGCATGTTGCAACTCTTTAAAGTATTCATTTACATGACGCCAGGTCCTCTTACCGCTTCACCAGCATGAAGCCCCATTTCTAATCCTCTTGATGCCATATATTTCCTAAGTGTTTCCATAAAAGACCTGTAAAAAACATATTTCATTAAATGGACCAGTTCGGTAACAGTTGATTTCTCTTTATGATCTTTTATGAACTCATCATGAAAATTTGCTATTTTAAGATCACAGAGGATGGTCGTTTACTTCTAGTTTATTGTTTACTCCTTGTACACAGAGATGATCAAGCCTTTGAAGTTTTTCTCCCTCAATTGTAGAACCTACAGTCCCAAGATACTGATTGTGGTGTTTTCTTCGTGTCACATGCAGTACAGCACTTTGGTCACCAGCTGTGGTTTCTTTAAGTCTGATTAAAAAAAATAATTTTATTTAATTTAAAGTCATAAAAATTGGTGCTACAATGGGGAATTTATAGAATATCTGTAAAACTAGATTTTAGTTTTTTTTAAACGGCTCTCTATATTGGTTGTAAAGATAAAGGAGTGAACCTGTTATCTCAAAGTGCAGAGTTTTCTTTATTGCAAATTCCTAACAACGTTTGCCTGTTTGACATGAATAATTCATTCATCAACTAATTCTGCTACTGAGCAAGTATGAAGAACCCCAAGTAGTCAATCAGCAACATTTCTGATGTATTCTGTAAGCATCATTGTAAGCATAATTGAGGAGTCAGCATAGTTTGCCGATGCATACTACAACAAAGCTGATAAACAGTATTTTCAAGCTTATATGTTCATAAACAATATTGACATTAAGGTCTTGTTGAATTTCCATCAAAAATTATTCTGAATGTGTCACACATTGTCTTCAGCATTAAAACAGAGTGCACATACAGTGGATTTCTTACATGAATAATTCACTAAAGAGCTTACATTAAAACAAATCTAACTAGAAAAGCACTCAGAGAGCACAAACCTCCACCAGGACCACTCATTGCCCCCCATCAGTAACAGAAAGGGTTTATTGCCAAATGTTGGGCAGATTTACACCATTAGGGAATTGCTGCAATACTTTGTGCAAACATACGAAAAAGACAAACACTTAAATAAGACTAAAAATAAAATTTGATAAACAGATGATATATACACGAGTGCATGTAACGATCAGTGCAAATCAGACAGGTGCAGAGGAACACAATATGGCTCATGTGACTGATACAGAGCAGCTGGTGGGAATGGTCTTGGGGTTATTGTTCATGAGTCCGACAGCAGAGGGGAAGAAACTGTTCTTTTGACAAGAGCTTCTGGTCCGAATGGACCAGAGCCTCCTTCCTGATTGCAGCAGGTTAAACAGTCTATTTCCAGGGTGAGAAGGGTCAGCTGTGATCTGACCTGCACGCCCCACTGTCCTGGAGGTGTACAGGTCGTATAGAGATGGGATATCCTAGAGCGCACAACACCCTGCAGTCTTTGTTTGTCGTGATGATGGCTCCAGTGTACCACATGGTGATGGAGATGGTGAGGATGAACTTGATGATTGCAGTGTAGAAATGCATCGTGATCCATATTGGCAGGTTGAATTTCTTCAGCTACCTCAAGAACTACATCCTCTGATGGGCCTTCTTTATGACAGAGGTGATGGTGGGCTCCCACTTGAGGTCTTGGGTGATGGTTGTACCAAAGAAGCGGAATGAGTCCACAATGGTGATGAGGTTGTCAGTCAGGATGACTGAGAGCCTCGTGCTCTCACAAGAAGAGCACGAGGCAAAAGTGAAAAGATCCAAAATTGTGGGAAAGAGAAATGGATTCGTGGAATTTGACAAAAAAAATCAACTACACAATTAAACGCTGTTCCTGTAGTGATCTGGTGGCTACAACTCCTGTAAGGAGGGCTTTCAGTCCTCCTCTGTAGGCAGAATTACAACATGCCAGCAACAGCGAGAAAACTAAAACACAGCCCCCGAAAAAAAAAAAAAAAAAAAAAACTTGACGCTCAGCGTAAGTATCAGAGATGTTTATGAATCGGGAGAACAATCCTTCTGTAAAGAGTGATGACCAATTATAGTAAATGGACACATAAGAAACAAGGAGAAGAAACAAGCTCTGTCAGGCAAAAACAAAAAAGCAAACAGAACGCTGCTGGAACAGTGCTAAACATAAAACACTGACATGTCATGCATTAATTTCACTGGAGTCTGGGAAGGAGTAGAAAAACAAAAAACATTCCTGTTCCCTAGGGGAGGGATGGCATAAAATAACTGAGAAGCACTGGCTAATATAGTGTTTTTATTAAGTTATTCAAAGTTATTCTGCTTCCTGTCCATCAGGAAGTCAGTAATCCACCTGCCGATGGGATCAGGCACATTCATCTAGGAACGCTTGTCTTGGAGAAGGTTTGGGAGGATGGTGTTGAAAGCAGAGCTGGTGTTCCACAAACAGGATCCTGGGTTCCTGAGGAGTCCAGATGCTGCAGGATGGAGTGCAATGTTTGTTGATGCCGTTGTTTACAGACCCGTTGGCTCTGTAGATAAACTGCAGAAGGTCCAGGAGGGGGGCCGTGAGGGTCTTGAGATAGGAGAGAACCAGGTGCTCAACTGACTTCATGACTACAGATGTCAGAGCCACAGGTCTGTAGTCATTAAGCCCAGTGATCCTTGGCTTTTTGGATACAAGAACTATAGTGGAGGTCTTGAGGCAGGCAGGCATATGACATGCCTCCAGTGAGGAGTTGAAAATGCTGGAAAACAACGGGGCCAGCTCATTTGCACAGTGTCTGAGAGTTGCAGGAGTCTGCCACGGGAGCTTTTCTAGCTTGTACACTTTTAAATTGTTTTCTCACATCTCACATTAATGAATATGAAGGTTTTTTTAGTTCGAGGTGATGTGAGAACCCCATAGGTGTGGGCTGAGGTGGAGGGTGCTGTGGGTGAAGTCTCTGATGGTGTTAATGGCTTTGGGGTGGGGGGATGAGTGTCCAAAGTGATTCCAATGTTGGGACTGGTGGAGCTGTGAAGGCTGCTTGGTGGCTCATCAAAGCGGCAGTAAACGTTGTTGAGGGTGTTGGCCAACAGCAAGTCCTCAGTGGAGTAGGGGGTTTTAGGCTTGTAATTGGCGATCGTTCTAAATCTCATCCACACAGAGACTGAGGTTTTCTCTGAGGTTTGCCACTGAATGCCAATGTTTGGCAATTTCCACTTATTTTCTTAACCTGTACATGGCCTCTCTGTAGGAGTCCCCGTCTCCTCTTCTGAACACCTTTCTCTTTTCTAACCACAGCTGTTTGAGTTTAGGGGTAAACCAGGCTTTGTCATTATTGAAGCTCACTCTCGTGCTTCTGTTTGCACAATGCTGACCTCACAGAAGTGTACTGTATATAGGAGGTGACCGTAAACTCTTCCAAACTGTTTGAAGCAGCCCTCATTGTGTCCCAGTTTGTTGTTTCTAAACACCTGCGAAGCAGTTGGTGTGCAGTTTTTTTTTGTCCTCACGACAGGTTTAGAGAGCATCAGCCTCTGTCTGTACGCGGGGATCAGATGGATCATCATGTCACATCCCCATGTTATTACCTAATTCTAACCTTCGGTACTCTACAAATAAAATGTCTGTCATTGAGATGCATGGCTTTGTTCATGCTGTCACTACAGAGGGGAGATTTTTGCATGCGTGATTAATTTCCTGTGCATTTGCTCCATCCATAGTGTGGCCACTGCACGAGGGGACAGACACAAAAACATTATCTCGTGACTGAAATAAAAACAAACTTTGAATCCTCCTTACATAACGTGTTTGATAACGTATTAAAATAAAAATTCACCCAAGTTGTCAAAGTTTTTTATTTTCTCGAACATCACAATTGAACATGGTGAAATACTCTCCAAGACGTAGGTCAGCAACATTCATTCCTATCTTTAGAATAAAGAATTTATCCTCAAGTTAAAATAATAAATAAAAAAATTATCCTCAAGTTACCTCAATGAAATATCAGATACCGTCTGACTTTACGTCTCAGTTTGTCTGATTTATCGGACTTCCAGCTGCAAAGGCTGAGTCTAAGATGGACAAAGGGTCAGCGAGCCACTGATTTGCAACAGCTCCAATCACTGAGGTGCTGGCACTCACCCTCCTTCGGATTGGCCTCTCACTGTGGAGTAATGAGAGGTGTGATGTGTGAGGGAGGAGTGGGTGAGATGGGGACAGAAGGTCTGAGAGAGATTGAGCTGGATAGACGTGGATACAGTTGAGGGGGCTGTGTTTGGAAAGCCAGAGATTGTAGTTAAAGAGTGATTCTTTTCTTTTGTTTCATTTTTTTTTACATTGCTCCTCTTCAGACTGGCGTGCAAGTGCAACACTAAAATTATGTAATTCAGGCATGCTTTGCCAAACCAAAACAAACCCTCATTACAGACAAAAAGCTTTTCAACAAGATCTGCTCTGGTTGCAAATATAGCCTTGATGTAAAGGAAAAGTCTAGAATACAAAATGAAGGCTCAAACTACAATCCCATTTTTAAGGGGTCGGACTGCAGTGTGAAATGTAAATGAAAACCAGATGCTGTGTTTGCAATTCTGAACTATACATCTAACTAAAAGCTGTAAAAAACAATACATCAACCCATGACGTTTTCATATTTTCTCAATCTTTAGTTCCTTATGAATTCAAAACACATTATGAAAACTGTGATGAAGTCGAAAGTGGGTATCTACCTATTAGTGTACCTTTGAAAAGCTGGTATCTATTATGGCTATGGGGATACTTTAGGACGTGTGTGTAAACGCAAAAAAAAAATGATACATGGATGTTTTGTATCAAGGTAGGATGTCACTGGTAGCCAGAAGTTGCGTTAGACATTTTCTTTGTCCGTCATTTTGATCAGCAGAGTCAAAAAAATCCAATGACAATCTATTTTTATCTGTCAAATTTTAAATCCTAAGCAAGGGGGGTGGGGAGTGGGGCTGTCTCCAGCAGTCGCCTGATGAGCTAATTAACTATTCAATAGTATCTATGAAGTAATATTCATCAAAACAACCTGACCAGAGAACTACACATATAACCTGAGTAAATACACGCTTGCACTTATAAGAATACCTGATGTGGTTCTTGCACGGCATGAAAGGCAAATGCTCTCATTTTTTTGTGTGTTTTTTTTGTTTTGTTTTTTGGGTGATGTAATAGTTGGATTGTTGCAGAGGTTATTTTGAGGAGCTTTTGAATTTCTGCCTCGCACAGAATAGATTAACCCTGATAGGGGGTTTAACTGTTGATCTGCAGGCACAATCGATGCTTCACTGCAGGACTGGAGCCTGCAATTACATTAATCACTTCAGACAGACAGTTTTAACATAGGGAAACATCCCACTGAAGCGACCACAAGTCGAACACTCTCAGGACAAACTGTTTCCTGACCCATACACCACCGGAGGAAAATCTGCAATTAAAGCAGCAGGAGACGCTGCACAACAACAGTCTTCAGCGCACATCAGGCTCTATGCAGCGCGTCTAACAGGGCACACTGGGATGGATGGACTGTCAGTGGTGAGCTGTCCAAGGTGTACCCCGCCTCTCACCCGATAACTGGTGGAGATATGCACCAGACCCCACAACCCTTCAAGGAGAAGCATAATAAAAAATCAATGGGATTTATTTACCTGGACTCTGTGCATAGAGTTGAAAAGAATCTGTGCATTTACTTGAAACGGTCAGAGGGAGGGACAGCCTTCAGATTTTTCCGTCACTGCTCTAAGAAACTGGTCAGATACGGAAAAATATCCAGATAACGCAACCCCTGCTGGTAGCATAAGTCCAATCAAGGAAATTCCTCCCAACTAAACGTTCCACTAGGCCGTGTTGTGCTTGGCTAGATGGCTGCCGACCCAGTGCAAAGGATGATGATGTTAGGGATGATGATAGACCTTGGCATTAGTGGGCAAACCTTGTGCTAGGCCTTCAAAGAAATGTTTAGGGTGATAGACTACAAGCGTGAATTTAAGGTTCAAAAGAAAGGACTCTAACTGATCTCCTACATAGCAAGGTTAGACAAATAGGATGTGCCCAACTCCAGAGGCTTCATCCTAAGAAGGCTGCATTTGAAGGCTGATTACGTCAGATCGATACAATGAAGGGTCCTCTAAATCAGGCCCACAAAGACGTATTCCTTTTCCCAGGTCTGATGGATCCTTTGCAGCCCACAGGATCCCAAGATTTGTTGCAGTCCAAGTGAGAGACTTTTTTTTCTTGTTACAATGGGGGGTGAAGAAGGAGAGTAGTTCAGTTTTTGGTGTATATGTTTAAATCTTACTTTGATTTTATTGTTTGGCTTTTGCCATAACCATATTTTTTATCATAATTTGATTTATTTAATTATTTAATCAATTAAGTAAAAATGATCAAATAAATAACAAAAAGGTTTACCAAGATTTCAAGGTCCATTTTTACTAGCTTGTGTTTAACTTCATCACGGTTGCTAGGCGACACAGCATATATTGATGTATCCCGGGAATAAATTGAAAAGCTAGACCATGCAATTTCACAGCAGATCATATCCAGTCTTCACCTTTGACAAAGAACCCCAGCCTACGATAACCCAGTAGTACGTGTCCTTCATAGGATTTAGCTTGTGAATGTGGACACACCAAAGGGGGCCCTTTTCTTATGTTCTTCTAAATAGGACAGGTGAGAGGACATGTCCTCCAAGTTAGACGCATGGGTTTTGATATTTATACGTCTTGATATAGCCACAAGAAAATTACTACTCCTCTACAGCAAGATCAGTATGAAGTGTAAAACAGCAGGAGCTGGGCTGACCAATGTTGGCCTGAATTGTTATGAGGAGGGTTTGTTAGAAAACTGTGTTGGCGGTAGCACGTAGATGTAGATGTTAAATAGGATGGGCCCCAGGATGGAGACTTGGGGCACCCTACATGTGATTTCTGTCTGTTCTGATGAAAAATTGCCAATTGACACAAAGACGTTCCTGTTCATAAGGTAAGACTCAGACCAGCCAAGTACTATACCAGGGAGTCTGACCCAGCTCAACAGTTGTTTCAATAATATATCATGATCAACGGTGGCGAATGCTGCACTGAGGTCCAAAAGTACTGTACCAGCGCCATAGTTCTATCACAGTCTGTATTTATGCGAATTTCATTGAAGACTTTGGTGAGGGCAGTTTTAGTGCTGTGGTGAATCTAGAAACCTTACTGAAAAATATTAAAATGATTAGTTGTTGAAAGGAAGGTACTTAACAGCTGAAACAAAGCTTTTCTAAAATCTTGCTGATGAATGGAAGATTAGATTGCCCTGTAGTTCCCTATTAACATGTGCCCCATTTCCACTAGGGCCAGTACGCTACAGTGTCAAAAGGGTCAGTACAGGCTAGAACGAGTAGGTTGTGTTACCATTACCATCTCAAAAGAACTGTAGAGGGCGAGGACATGGGCGGGCTTAGTTTAACAAAAAATCCAGCAAAATGCAGTCACAACAAAAGCTCCAGCAAAAAGCACTTGTCTTCTGTTGTTGAAGATTAAAGTTTTAGAAAACAGTTTTTTTTAACCAATGTACTACTTAGACTGCCAGAACTCAGAGTGATGTCAATCTAGCCATCTTGTTTTACAAGGAAACTTTGCAGCTTGTTTTTGATTGCACATTAAATTTGCTTCAGCACCAGGACAAGGTGGTTGAATAAAAACAGTTAAAACAAAAAAAAATTATAACTTGCAAAAATAGAAATTTGGTATGAAAATAATCTTTAAGATTTCTTTAAGAAATCTTTAAGCTCTTTAAGATTTAATTTTAAAACCATATCGGCCAGCCCTACCTCCAAGTGTCTGTAAATATTCAACCTCTATTCTGAACCTTTAATCCTGTAAAAAAAAAGAGGTGTTTGGTCCTTTTTTCATAATGTTAGCAGGGCTAATCATATTTTGACACAAAAAATAAATAGAAGTACTGCATTGAAAAATCTCAAATTAAAAGTACTGCTCTGCCATTAAAATTATGTTTTTGGTTTCATGTATTGAAATAAAAAATCTAAAACATCCACCACAGCATGTTTTCCTTCCAGATTTTACATCTCACTACAAATATGATGATCTGAGATATATGATGAACAATGCATTGAAGATTGAGAAGACTGTGCATTTTGGGGGAGCAAATTAATCAACAGAATTATTATTCCTCCTATCGTCATTAATTTATTGACCGTCCACACTGTTCAGCACTAAACATACAGAACTGATCTGGCTACTGTCTTGATGTCAGAACTTGGTTTAAAAATAAAATACAAATTATTATTATTTTTTTTTTATCTAGAAAATGTCTTTTTCCTGAAACCAGGAAGATTGTCTGTAAGCCTGAACCTACTGTGAAAAAGACTTTAAACACCACAGTACTTGGACGTGAATCTGGACCTACCGAACAGGAGTCACTAACACTAACCACTCAGCCAACATGAAAACATGGTGGTTAGCATGGATTCAATGGTATATATACTGACAAGATCCCCATGTTGTTTAAAACTTATATAATTTGCGACTCACACTGATTCCTCTTTAGTATTGGTCTGGTATACACGTCAGCATTTTTAGGCCAACTTTTGTCTTAATTCTCCCTTTCTGAGATACTCCCATTATCGGGACGGCGCTTAAGACAATCTTAACAGATATTCCTGCCAAGTGTGGTGTCGGCAGAGCACTCTGCTCAGCTTGGGAGGATGTTGGGACCGCTCCGATGTGGATTAATCGGCATGTTGGATTGTTTTGGCCCGACATCGCAGCAAGTGTGGTATGTTGTAAAAACAAACAAGCTTGCAGCTTGTCAAATGTGACATCTAGTCAATCAAAGCATCTGTTATTATTTCCAACTGTCTGCTCACTTAACCGCAGTCCACAAGTGCATAGAATCGTTGATCAGTCAGAGTCAGAGCTAGTGTGTAACGAACGTTCCCAGTGAAAAACCAAAAGACAAAAAAATAAAAAATAATTCACCTCTATATCTGTGTATAGCAAGTAGAGCTCATGTTCCTGTTGTGTCCCCTCCTTTATCCAAAGCCCGGATTTCATGTTTTTTCTCCTGTTAAAGTTAGTCAACAAACTATTGCAAAGGCTTTATCCTTGGCATCAATATTTATTTACCCCTTTGACTTTAGTAAAGTTTTATATTGTAAGGTTTTCAGATTTTCTGTCTGAGCTTGGAATGTTTGTGATTAAAATAGGTTAATTTGTGGTTTATCTTCATTGCTGTGTGGACGCACACAGTTGTACTAAAACAAGAATATCCAATGTTTTTTTATCACAGTGTGTGTTATCTAAAACTCTTGCAACAATTTTTATATCCTGTGCTGTGAACCATGCCTCTGCTATTTGAATTAGATCAGGTCCAATGACAAGGATAGCTTTCTTAAGAAAAACTGAGGGTAAGATATCAAGGCAGCAAACGAGGAGCATAATTGGGAGCTTCCTCTCAGCTTATTTTTGCCAGGAAAACTGGAAAGTTCATTCGGACCTTAAATAGACCCTGGGGTCAGAATTTTAGCGGAATTTATTGTATAACATACTGTTTGCTCCAGCAATAACAAACCTAAAAATGAAAAACATCACATTCTACAAGTTGTTACATCGGTATAAAGTTGAGTCAGTACATTTGTGTTACACACTTGCATCCTAAAGCATTTTTTTCGTCTCATTTTCCTGAAACCTTTCCTTCTGACTGCTCATGGTAGCTTGCAAGAAGGCCTGCATCCTCCAACAATGACAAACAATAAGCAGTATAAGCCTGAGGTTGCATCCAAGCAGCAATAAAAGACAGAAAGACAGGATAGATTGGGAGGTAGATGTAGAGCACGGCTGCTCACCACCAATAGCCACAGTACAGTGCCCATCCCCAGGCTGTCTCTGTCATTAAACACTCACACACTTTTCCATGGAAGGAGAAAAGCACCATTAGCATATGCTCTTAAGTGTGTAATTACTATGTCCCCAAGCAGGTTTTAAACTAATGTACACATATCTGCACACCACAGACAGACTTATCTAAGACACCAAACATTCTACAGTGCATTTTTTATCTTCTGTTTAAAATCTAATTTTGGGCCAAATTTAAAGGAAATGTATTGTTTCAGTTAAGCCTAGCATTAAAGGTGATCACTTTTTCCTTGAAGTTCTGAAAGGTTAGTTTTTAATGCTTCCAGTGGTTTGAAACTGACAGTAAAAATGACGCAGGATCATACAGGTGTAGGATCCTCCTGCTACTGTTTGGAAGTAATGGTCCACAGCAGGTAATGTGGTATGGCCAGGCTCGAGCTCATATTGCATAGCTGCAGAAAATGTCACATGGTTTTAGCTTTTATACATAACAGCGTGGAGCTGGTTGGTCCTGAATTCCGGTCCTCTAATCCCAGCATGTGTCTTTGTATTGAAAGGTTCTACTTTCTGTTGAAGTTAAAACATTCTTAAAAGCCAATAAGACAGGTAAGTATGTCAGTCATAATCACTGATTCTTTGTCAACAGACTCTTTCTGGTGAAGTGGTAAAATTATGTCACCTCATTTGAAACTAAATCCTAAATCATTTTTTTTTATTTTTGTACCTCTTTTTGCTTCATTCAGTGCAGATCTCTCTTTATTTCATAGCTCTCAATTAAAGGTTTCCTACCATACCACTACAATGACTGTGTATCCCAATAAATTGGAATGACATTGAAAATTATATTATTTTTATTATTATTTAAATAGATTCATTACACACAGGGTTTTTCCTAGGTCAAACAAGGTCAGCGGTGGTACCTACTGGTTGATCTGAGAACACGTGTGATTTCTTTTTTTTTGTATTTATTTTTCTTAGTTGGCCCAAATTTATTTCCGTTTGTATTTGAGTTCAAAGTCCAAATTACTCGACAAAATATGCATTTTTCAATAACCAAATGTATTTACAGCACAGAACTATTGTGGTTAAGGCTATGGGGTTTTTTAGCTCTAGGGGATTCCATTCAGTTAACCTGGACAATTTATCTGTTTGGTGAGTGTTGCCAACTTGCTGCAACAGAAAGTAGCTGAATTTGACCCAACAAGTTACTAGAAGTTGCCAGAAGACGCCACATATTAATTAGGACATTGATGATTTCATCACGTCATACTGATTTGATGACATCATCAGTGATTTGGCAGTCTTGTTTTTCTCCTCCAACATTTAAAACAAATAAAACCAGTCTGCAATAAAAACAGTGTGTAAAACTAGTGTGCTAAGAAATCAAACTATAATAACCCATGGAACAGAAACAGGCAGCCTAAAAAGGTCAAGGAAAGATGGCAGAAAGTATGGGATAAAAGAACAGGTAGGTCGCTTTATAACATTCAAAGGAAATGTATTATAATGAGGAAAACAGAACGAAACAGTAAGGAGGAAATTATTATCACGATTAGGATTTATTGGAGTTAAATTATAAATTTAAACAGAGGAAACATGCTACAGGAAAATGTGACTTGGGTCTTTAAGAAAAGACTGTGGAACATGTTAAATTATTTTGCCGGAAGCATTCTTGAGAGAATGGAACTGGTATAAAATTTACAACTGGACATTCAAGATGTTTTAAACAAAAGTTTTGTTCTAAAAATGATAAGATATCTTTAGAAAATTAAATTAATAGAGTGAATATAGTTTTTATTTGTTTTTTAATACTTTGTCAAAAAAATAGGGCATTTAGTATGCATCAAACATTGCTTACAAACCGCATTAAACATAAGTTTATGGCTTATATTCTGTGTTTTTTATACTGTATGTTAAATGTCCTATGTTGCTGAACTCACCATAAATGTCCAACATTACTTGAATGTGCCATAGGTGTGCAAATCGGAGCAGATGCAGTGTAATTACTGCAAGTTTTTGCAAGTTTCTGCAAAGCGGAGAACGATGTCCATGTGTTGCTTATAAAACAAAGATTGATCGTATATATCTGGCCTGTTTCATGCATTTATTTTTTAAATATTTCCATTGAAGCATGGATGAAAAGCAATGTCTGACTTTCATTGGTCAACATTTATATAATTTGTATTTATTATTACTTTTGTCAGATTAAAGTTATTTCTGTGACCATTATGAGTTTTTCTTTGATTTAATGAAGGGTACCAACAATTTTGTCCACGTATGTACATGCTGTTTAACACATTTTCTCCTATACAAATGGATCACAGCAGCTTTGTTGAATTTGCATCATTCAAAGATTGGTAATTAGAGAAAAGTAGCTAATGGACTTAAAGGTCATGCTTTATATTTTACCTTTTTTTTTTTACTTAGAAAACCTAGGTCCTTTGAGAACGGTGTTTTGAGCAAAAGTCTTTGACTCAGTTGACTTTGGAATTAGAAAGATGAATAAGAAGTCACTGTTTTTAAGGAGCCACAAGAGAAGAATCTACATTATTTGAAAATCAGAAAATGTCACATTTTGCCCAGGACGGGTGAGAATGTTTCTGAGACCCAAAACAGAGCTAGCTGAGAGTCACTGGTGCAGTCTGTTTTGCAGCTGAAAAAAACTGTGTGAAAGTTAGAAACTAAGGAATGAACAAAACAAGTGATTTACTGCTGTAAGATTCACTTGAACAAATGTTAATTTCTTCTATTTTTTGCCTTGAATCCCTTTCTCACATCTCTTAGGCTGGTATGTTGTTGTCAACATTAACCTACGTGTAGTGTTCTTATTTTTATGCGAGGCAGGTAAATCCATTTTTTAGCCAATATCTCCTGGGGAGCTCTATGATAAGGATTAGGGACAAAGTAAGACATGCTGCCTCAGTAGAGATGGAGCTGTGGATAGCATTGATCTGTGAAACTTAACCCTTGTACCCCCAGCTGCTTTCTGTCTTCATTTTCTCATTGTTCACTCCTCCCTGCAGCTGTTTACATCCACACTCTCCGTATTCCTCTCTGTCATTTTCCAGAGTAAACACTTTTCTCACTGCCAATCTTTTCCTCCCTTTTTTGCTTCTGTTCTGTCCTCACTTCTCGTCTTTGTCTCTTCAACCACTCCTCCTGTCTTTCTACATATCACTGCGTATCTCTGTCCTCTTTCTCTCTTTGCTTTTTTCGCCCAATCCTTCCCTATCTCTCTAAAACACAGCCCCACCTCCCCACCACCCTGTCTGCAAGCTATGTAGGCTACATCCGTGGAGACCAGCTCTTGCAGCTTTTTATCGACACTCACCTAACCTCTCCCTCTTTTCTTTCACAGCAATTTTTATTCCTCTCTATTCACCCCTGGTATTCCCTTTTTGTTTTTATATTGATGCCTCCCACAGTT
Source organism: Apricaphanius iberus (assembly GCA_028564705.1). Lineage (NCBI taxonomy): Eukaryota > Metazoa > Chordata > Actinopteri > Cyprinodontiformes > Aphaniidae > Apricaphanius > Apricaphanius iberus. The sequence continues at coordinate 2,195,817 of JAPXFQ010002988.1, forward strand.
TGTCCACCCAACTGGACTACTGCAAGCTTTTCCTTACCTTCTCAGCCCTGCTTTCACACTGGCTCACTCCTTATTCAAATAGTGCAGTCTAACAGTCCTAGTATTCAGATAGTGCAGTCTTACTGTCCTAAGAAGTGTTACAAATCAGCACACATCTTGCCAACAGATGCTTTCCCCCTTCTCAACTGCTAGATCACAAATTCACGTGCAGTGAGCAGTTGCGCAGATGTGCCCTGCATTTCTAAAAGCAACTTTCTGTCTTAGGTTTAATCGTAGCTTCATGTTTCCCGTTACACTCATGAATGCGCACTTGAGACCAGATTTATGTGCCTTTTTTATTTCTACAGGTGGGTCCAGATCGCCTGCCCACGCCTCTCCATCGACTGGGGAACAGCCTTCTCCAAACCCATGCTGTCTCCATATGAGGTAAACTCCTTTCTTCTAGTCGCTGATTTCCGAAATAAACACACATACACATTCACATACACAACCCTTCCTAACAGTGCAAACAGCCTTTTACAGATGGCATCTTGAAGCTTTTATCAGAGTACAGGAGACAAGTTACAGTGCAATTTCTGAAAGGGCAGTAAATTTATGTGCCTCTCAACAAGGCCTGTTGATACTCTAGATGGACTGTCAAGCTTACTCCATCCTCACCACACCATAAAGCACACATGTAAAACATTATGAGCAGAGGACTAGCCCCCCCTACTGGCCCCAGGGCTACACAGTCCCACCCCTCATGCAGCTGTCTTGTTTTTTTTGAAGATGTGAGAACAATCGGACATCAGCAAGTGAATTCATTTGTGCCACCAGAGCTGACAAACAAATAAAATCAGTCTTACTTTTTTTTACAATGTTTAGCATATAACTATCACTTTGTACATTGATTTCTCTCATTGAGATGTTCACTGATTTGAATCCTTATGAAATTACTGCAGGGAAAATTGCTCTCTTGAATAGTGGATTGTGAGTAGAAATTGCTTCTCTTTAATTCCAACTGTGCACCTCATTGAAGCACTTACACTTGAGAGCAAAGCCATCTAGAATGAGTATAGCATTTACATAAAAAAAGATTTTTCCCTTTATAATTCTGCACAAGAAAATCAGAAATTCATCGCTGTTGTAATGAGCTAAGTACGAATCTCTTTCCTTAAATTCCTGTTTTGTTCTTGCGGCTGTCCCTCTTCCCTGGCAGCTATTTGGATGGGGTAAAATAGAAATTTTCTTTACATTAAAATAATTTGCAACTGAACTTGTATATGGTTGTAATGAGCTTTAATTCAGACTCATCTCATACCTGTGAGCCGCATTGTGTCTTTGTAAACTGCACTATATGCTGTGGCATTTAGGAGAAAGTTGAAGAGGAATAAGATGGGTAGGATCTACTGAGCACGATGAAGGGTGTGTGGTGGTGGTGGTGGGAGGAGGGGGGCTACACAGCATTTATTTTCAGTGCTTCTCATGTTATATTTATAGTCAATAAGACACACTTGGCCCTCCTGTCAGAGCAGGGATTAGTGAGGGAAGCTAGCTTCCACAGAGGAAGACCTTGGTGTGAAAAGGGGAAGAGGAGGAGAGCAGTGGCTAATAGGAGAGTAAATGAGAGACTGATGGTAAAGGGGCAGAGGAAAGGTAAAGAAGGAACAAATAGGAAATGCTCATATTTATTCCGCTAACAGTCCTTAGGTTTTTTAGGAGCAATCTTCCAAGACTCTCTTTTTTAACCATAAAAATATGCATTGGCCTATGTATTATAGATTTTTATAGGCTGTGTAAAACTGTTAAAATATGTCCCACTTTTAAAAAAATGAATTAATTTGATACATTCCTTAATTAAGTAAATTTTTTACTAGATTTGTCTGATACATTTGTCTTTATATTGTGTGTCCATACATAGATTATCCTTAAGACAGAATGTCAAACAACTGCTCATAGTTCAGCATATGTGATAGAGCAACACTCAGTAGTCCATACCTATATGTAAGGTGAAGAATATAATGATTTTAAGTATTTAGATGTAATAAATTCAGTTCACTTATATATTGCATCTTACAAGAAAAGTCATTTCAATAAAATTATACAAACATTCTAATCAGTTAAAGGGGGGGCATGTAAAATCCACTTTTTACACATACAGATAAAGAAAGCTTTATTAATCCCCAAGAGCAATTCAGTTTCTACAATCCACCATCTAAAAAATAACCAATCACACAGCAATAGTATATAGCAGGAGTAACGCAATAAGGTACAAGTAATAAAAACACAATACATAAATACTTAAATAAATACAAGATACATTGCATATATCCGTAGCTTCTAAGGTGCATTTTTAAAGCTTTTTATCACATTTTTATGTTATCCCTCCTTAAAAACATGCCTAAAGTGTTTCTTAGGTTAATTTATGTATGTTTGAGTAATCTTTTAAAACTCTTGCAGCCGCAATGTTGAGCAGTGAATGCCAGATTCCTCCTAGGTACACCCTCACCTCCCAGCAACGCCTCTACATTTTGATTCCTGCCCACGTCTCTCCACAGCCTTCCCTCCCCGAGCACAAGAGCAGAACGTTGTCAGCATCAATTAGCTATCACCTGTGGACATTAGTATATACCTAGTTATTTTTCCCAATTGTGCAATGCCTTCTTGAAAAATACAGTCCTGGGCACTGAAGATGCTACAGTACTGTAATGTCGGTGATGCTGTAACTGACACGGAGTCACAGCATCAGCACAACATGGAGGAAATACTGATTAACTATATATATATATATAAACATATATAGTAAAGAGAATCAGTCCAAGCTCAGAACCCTGTGGTACTCCATTAGTAACCGTTGAGTGTGAAGAAGATTTATTATTTACATGACCCAACTGGAATCTGTCGGACAGATAATTTAAACTAGTTAAGTGCTGTTCCCTACAACATGTTCGAGCCTTTCTAAGAGAATATTATGATGAACTGTGTCAAAAGGTTTAATTACATAAACTTTAACTTCCTGCGGTCCATATCCATTTATTAATGATAGATTAGTTATATCTAAAGATTAGTTATATCTGGCCAGTAACCAGAGAGAACACTTCCTTAAATAATTTGGTTGGGATTGGGTCTAACATACAAGTTGAAGGTTTAGATGAAGCTAGAATTTGTAAAAAAAAAGTTTAACTGAATCAAAACGGTACAGACATAAACAGGGTTCTCATGGCCTATGTTTCGTTCACATTCAAGGTAAGCTGATTGCTTACACACCATGCCACAAAGCGGTTCACCAGTTCTCTAAATTCAACTTCTTATCCAGTGAGTGAAAAGGAATGGTGAAAGTACAGTCCCTTGTGGTGCTCCTGTGCTGCTGAACAGCTGGTTTGACACACAATCCTTCAATCTCACAAACTGTCGTCTGTTTGTCAGGTAGTCATTGGAGTTTCTGACAAAGCAAATCAGGCTGAATTGTGTTAAATGCACTGGAGAAATCAAAGAACATAATTATCAAAATGCTACCTGCTTTTTTCCAAATGACAGTGAGTTGGTTGAAGCAGGCTGATGATGGCATCTTCAATGCCAGCTCCATGGCGATAAGCAAACTGCAGGGGGTCCTGATATGTTCCACTTTGCTTACTCAGGTGGGGCAACAGGAGTCTCTCCCGGACCTCCATGATCTGGGATGTCAGGGCAGCAGGTCTGTAGTCATTGATGACTGATGGTTGAGTTTCCTTTGGTACTGGAACAAGGCAGGATGTCTTCTACAACGCTGGAACCTTCTCCTGGGTTAGGGGAAGGTTGAAGAGGTGCTGCAGAATTCCACAGAGCTGCTCTGAATAGGTCTTCAGGAATGACACCATCTGGACCTGCAGACTTGTTCCGGTTCAGATTCACCCTATGCCCCTTCACCTGACTTTTAGAGATAGACAGGTGGGAGAGTGTGATAAAGGGAGTAGCAGCATCTCCTGACTTGGTTGAAGACAAAGTTGAGGAAGTAGAAGAGTTCATGACTGAGGTGGAAGAGAAAACGTCTGAGGTGTGACAGGACAGGTGTGGGGCAGAGGAGAGTGGGATGTCTCTTTGGCTGGAAACAGGAGAGAAGGATGCTGATCTTATTCCTGAACTGAACCTATTGAAGAATGTGTTCAAGTCGTTGGCTCTATCAAGACTTTAATCTATCCAGTCCTTCCTGTGCATGTGATCTTTTTCATTCCAGACCAGACATCTCTTATATTGTTCCTCTGTTGTTTGTTCTCCAGCTTCTTACTGTAAGCCTCTTTGCTGTCTCTGATCTTGACTTTTAGTTGCTTCTGTATACTCATTAATAACTTCCCATCTCCCTCATTGAAGGCTCTCACTGTTCTGGAGGATGATGTTGTCCACACAGAAGTTTATGTAGTCAGTCACACACTCAGCATGGCATTGATGTCTTCTACATGTGGCTGGCAAAGAGTCATCCAGTTTGTGAACTCGAAACAACCCTGCAAGGTTTCTTCAGCTTCATGTTACCATTTTCTAACAGTTCTTTTTGTTGGAGGTTGCCTCTTAACATATGGTTTATATTTAGAACAGAGAAAGACAAGATTATGATGTTATTGTCCCAGAGGAGGTCTTGGTTTTGACATGTAAGCATCCTTTACATTTGCATAAAACAAATCCAAGGTCTTGTTTTCTCTCGTGGAGCAGCTGACAAACATTGTCGCCATGGTCATGCATCATAACAAATGAGCAAAAATTAAAAGATCAACAGCAAATATCCATACAACTTCACAGGACAAAACCCCACAAAGTACACAGTTCCAAAAATGAAATTCTTCCTTAAGAAAAAGAGGGAAGCAAAGTCCTGAAAACAAATCTCAATATGTAGCTTACAGAGCCACTCCAACATGCAGCTACCCAGAGCAGCGCAGTTCTATAATCTGTCTAAAGTAAAAACTCCTATAGCTGATTCCCCTCCCTTTTTTATGGGGACTACACTGTCTAATGCTAGACTCAGAGAGGAAGTATTGCTTTACACCAGACCTTCAATTTCTGAAGGGCTAGTAATGGAATTGCTGCCATCCACTCTGTTATTCTGAGACGTATAGGGAAGCAAGAATGGAACAGATTCTTTAAAACTTGTTACATCATTGTCTGATATAGTTCTCCTGTAATAACATTTTCTTTCAGATTTTGGAAAGTCGGGCAAAGTAATTTCAAAAATTATCAAAAAAACTGAACTGAGTTATGTGGGAGGTCTGTTACTTTCTCACTACTTACTCTAAAGTGTGCTGACCCAAGTGTGTGGGTCCCTTCACTTTCTAAGTAAAGCCAGTTGAGTCATAAGATAACATGATGGCAGCCCCCGTCCCTTACCTCAGAAAAAGGAATGACACGAAGACCGAGATGGATATGGAGAAAATGCTGCTACTCATTTTGTTGACGAAGCGTTGTTGCATCAAATAAACAGGTATAGTGTGGCGAAATGTCTACAAGTATGCATTGGAAAGATGTGGGTGTAATATAGGCTCCCAATAGGGTTTATGCAGAGTGAGTTCCTGGTTACAAAAAAAAGACAGCCAAATCACTTCCAGCTCAAAACTGTCTCAAAACAGTCTAGATAAAATGACATGTTAGACCCACTGTCTTCAAGGCCTGACACGCATCACCAAGGACGGTGTCCACCTGTATTTCCTAAACACAGGGACATCTGTGACCAAGTGGTTGAAGTACTTTAAGCTGTATATAACCAGCTTTATTCATGACCAACGTCATCACAGGAGAAATGCATTGTATTTTTGTTTTGAATTCCACCATCACATTTAGGTGTGGCCCTTTTTATCTTTTAGCCAGTTGCTAGGGCGGACTAACTGGTTAGCATTTTCTCAATGGAAAGCTGACAGTTTTTTAATTAATTTTGGACAACTCTTAGCCCCTTTTTCATGAGAGTATCGTATATCAACAGTGTCTAAAGTCAAAAGCTTCTTGAGTTTTGCTGGAGCACAAACTGTTACAACCATCAGGATCTTCAATAACTCTGAAGAATTAAGTATTAGTAGCTACAGCAACACTGAATTTCTTACCGGGATCAATAAGGTGCTTATCAGTTCTTGACCACTTGTTAGCACTGCAATGCCTCTACAAATGGGTTGATAAAGAACATTTACAGAACTCCCCAATGTTAGTGTTTACGGTTATCTTGCAGCTGCAGTGTTGATTAGCTATGTCAGCGTGTTTATTAGCCAAGGCTTACCTGATGTAAAGTAACTGCTCCAAATCTTGGCATTTTAGTCATCTACTAGATCGAATAGCTTCTGCTGACCTCTTGTAGCCAAAGACATATTTTGTTTGCCTTGAAAGGGGCTAGTTAATGGAATAGAATTTGCATGTTTTGGTTTGATTAATTAGCTGATTTGAGTGTAACGCTTTTAGCCTAAGATATTGAGCCATTTTATAAAATTCTAACTTCCTGATTTAAAACAAATAAATAAAATGTAAGCCATAACCAAAACGACATAACAAATAAAGGAAAATCTCATTCAGCATGTAATGAGCATATATGGTTTCGCCTGTTAAGTTGAAGTACATAAATAAATTAACTTCTGCACAAAAAACTAGAAGCATTAATCACAGCAATTGGTGGTTATAGAAAGTATCGACTTGTGGAGCTGAATGCAAAGGGAAGCCATAGTTTTAAGATTTGTACTGGTAAAAAAAATATGTTTTTCCTTCAACTTCAAAATAAGGGATTTTGAAGAATCTAATCCAAAATATTTTTATTATAATAAAATGAATACTTTTCCATGGCTCTAAGTGAACATAACAGTTTCTGAAATCTGTTGTGCATGTTTATTCATATGTTCAGCCTTTCAGCTGCTCTTTCTTGCATTCATAATCAATTTTCACTGTCACTTCTCGTCCATATGGAGCAGTTTGCGCTTACAGTATGTCATGTTGCACTGTTGCTCGTGCGATTGTTCTTTTCGAACAGCTGTTATGTCACACCACGCAGATGCATAGAGATACCATTACAACTCTAGGTGTTATCCAAGCTTAATGTTATACCTGTCCTGTCTGGATGCTCAGTTTGTTGTCTCTTCTCATCACTGCATTTTTCTCAAATAGATTCTTGCAAAACTGTAAATAATGGTTGTAGATTAGAGAAAGGGAGTTCTCTCAAGTGCTTCTTCAAGGTTATTTTGTTCTGTAATCTTTCTTTTTCTCTTCAGGCAGCTGTTGCTCTGCAGGAAGTAGGTTGGAAGGAAGTGTATCCAATGGACTTCTATTCCAATCAGAGCTTGGGGCCGTGGGCGCCCAACCACCCTGAAAACCAACCTGCACGTCTCACTCACAGACAGACCCAGGTGAGCACAGCCTGGTGATAAGAGAATGACTGACAGAGAGGAAAAGAGAATCATATGGATGTTAAAGTTGGTGACTGGGTTCTGCTAGGGCTAAAATTGGGATAAAAATTAGCATATCGCTACACTGACATCCAGTGGGTGAGTGACAGCAGAATGCATGCTGGAGGAACATACCCTAAAGGTGTGGTTTTAACCGTCATGTTGTTGTGGTTTCTACATGTTCTAATTCAGGCCTTAGACAAGCAGTTAAATTTCAATTGAAATGCAGCTCTGTTAATCTACCCCACAGTAACCATAAAGCCTAATATTACCACTAATCTGTCTGAGGTAGGTACTGTCACTGTTCCAAGTGTTAATGCTATCCCACTGCCTGCCTGCAGAAACAAGGCATCGAGCCAGCCCTTCCCACCAAGACGTGTGAGCAGAGTCAGGGTGCCCTCTGTGGATGTCAAAAGGAATGACACTTCGTGACCACTGTTGTCTTTGAGTCATCTTAAGCCTGCTTTACAGCGAGGATAAGGTTGGGGAGGAGAGGTGGAGTGGAAGAAGAGAGCGAGGGTGTCTGTGTAGACCAACAGAAAGAGAGGTCAAAAGCCAGAGATTTTTATCCTCATTAGCAAGATTAGCAGATAGATCTAATTTCTAATCATAGCCCTGTAGATCAAAGAAACTCATATCTCATTTTTCACTTTTCGTTGTATGCCTTTTTCAAATAGATGCAAGTGTGTGGTCATGTGAGTTTTCCTCATAATGGAGTTTTTTTCTTTTGCTCTAAATCAACCTGCACAGAGGAAATACACAGGCTCTTTTTTTAACACAGACATTTGCTTTTGTGACAATTGAGAAAGAGCTTGAGCTGACCTTGAGCATGTTATATGGAATAAAGTCTGTTAACGTGGGCGTTTTTATTCAAACGCAGTCCATTTGTCAGAAAGCTCTGTAATTTGTCTGACATTTTTTCCTTGCAATACATTTCCGAGCCACTCAGACATTTTGTGGGAGGCACTTCTGTTGATGTACAGTGTAAATATCAAAGACAATGTTGTCTGGTTTTCTGCTTTGCCTAGTACAAATGTAAAGCAATAAATCAGAAACTGAACCTTGCTCAGTGTGCACGTGTTTGTTTTTAAATGCATGGAGCAGAGTGCCTGTTTGTGAAGCAGAGAGCTGCAAGTTCCTAGATGTGAGCAGAGTTAGTCACGACTGCTGTCCATCTTCATTATTTATTGATGTTGGACCCTGTCGATAAATAAATAAATAAAAAACACTATATTGCTGTTTTTTGCCGCAGCAATAACTGATTGACAGTAGTCGGCTGTAGACTCAGAGGAAATGAAAACCTTGCGAAGCCTCCCCACTTCACCAAATACTGTCTCAGGTGTTTGAGTTGTCTTTTGGGGTTTATTCGGCTACAACTACTAGCAGGATTTTCTTGTCATATGCATCATCATTTCTTCTTGGCAACAAAAGTCAGTATGATGCAGTCCTCCTGCCAGTCATCAATATTTCTCATGATGCGCATCCCACTAGTGGCGGATATTTTAAAGCACTCTGTACTCATCATCGTACACTCTGTGATCCTCAGTGGAGGGGTCAGGAATAAATTATTGACTAGAAGAGTGCTCTCTCTCTCTTAGCTGATGTTTTATTTATTTTTTGGCTTATTCTGACAGGAAAAGTGAGTGAGGGGTTTTATAAATCCTCCTTGCTCCCCTTCTAAAGTGTGCTGCTTTTAATCTGAAGTTGAAAATGATATTTATAAAATATAAATACATCCCTAAATATAGTTTTTTTTTTTAGACAAGTGTCTTTTAAAGGCTAAGATTTCTTTCTTAGTTTAACATTTGACATTTTTATGACTACCAACTAGTCTCTACAGACATTGAAAAAATTCATATACGTTACTTTGAGATATTGTTTATTCTGTGTCTACATCGTGAGCATATGAATTGAGACCGCTAGAGGTTTTCAGTCTCCCCCTCAAATATATTAAATACCAGATGTGAAGATTTGCCTCATATCTGCCAGAGTATAATCACTAGATATTAACTGTATGTGTGTTGATCTTATTGTGTTCAATAACTCTTGACACTTGAATATCAGATATGTTTCGTACTTATTTGATAGCTTGCAAACATAGTTATTGCCAATGATATTTTAGACACATTGTTTTATTACAATACATGTCAATCCAACACAAAATATTTCATATTTAAGAAGTGACTTGGTTTTCAAATGGTTTTATAAATAATAATCTGATAGGTAACATTCATTTGTATACAATGAATGAAATCTACTTCAAAGAATAGGATTCAGAGGTCAGGCTAGCTGTAAATAATTTCCATCTGTGTCAAATACACAGTCTGAAGTGTTTGAGAAAAAAAATCAGGTTTGCGTGATCTGAAAATTCCCAAGATCTGAGAGGGGGAGAACTTTAGAGAGAAACTTAAAATCACAATTGACTGTTAAATAGAAGTTATTTAAAGCACCTTTTAGATATGTGAAAGACATTAGTTTGATTCACCGGCGTCATGGCCACAAATCCGCCGGGGACATTTATCACTATTCCTAAAGCCGACCTTTCACACATAAAACGTTTACGGCTTTCAAAAGACTGGAGGTCTGAGATTATGTTGATTAAAGGGAAGTTGGGCCGATCTCTGCGAAACAGAAAGCCGTGTTTGTGCTAAAAGCTGAGGTCAGACAAGCATATACAGCGTGATTCATATCAGCTGTGAGGAAAAGGAGAATTGCATAATCCTCAACACGACAGCAAAGCTGGGTAAGTCCTCATTGATCAATGTCCTTATAGCCTTTTTTATGTATTTATGGAAATACGTTAAATTGTTCTGTGACAACTTTAGTAATTCAGTGGCTTCTGGTCTCTGGCTTTCTTATGAAGGCCTCAGTGTGTTTGTTAGAGAACTTTAGCAAAGAAAAATGATCATGAAGGACAAGGTATACACTTGCAGGTCCAGGATAGAGCTGTGGAGAAGTCTACGTAGGGTTAGGTTATAAAATAATGTTTCAGGCTTTGAGCTTCTCATAGAGGACTGAGACTTTTTAGAATTTAGGTTTTAGGATTATGCTTAATCTAGCATTCTAAAATTTTAAGAGTATGACCAAACTGTGAGTCTCACAAACACAGGACTGTCCACCTTAAGTGACTGACCAGACAAGAACCCAAGGGAGAGAACCAGCCAGAAAAAACATGGTAACTGGTGGAGCTGCAAAGACCCATCGCTCAGGTGGTAGAATCTGTAAACAGGAAAACGATTAGATCTGCACTTCGTAACTCTGGCCTTCATGGAAGATTAGCAGGAAGAAAGCCGGAGGAAATGCCAGTTAGCAGTTTTCCAGAAGCCAATGCAACAAACGTGAAAGGTGCACTGGTCAGATGAGACAATTTAAAGTTTCTGGGCTACATGCAAAAATCATTGTGGAATAAAACTGTAGCTGCACATCACCCTGAACACATCCTGGACAAAGGATGATAAAACAGTAGCAGCTGTTAACTGCAAGAAAAGGAAGTTATGCTATAACACATGTGGAGTGGGTAAAAAATCCAAACCACACTATACAGTAAAACCTTTTAAAATGATTTTTCACTTTTCAAGCTTTTCTTTTTGTTCACCTATCACATAAAATACATGATGAGGTGACTGTGTGACAAAGTCTGAAAAAGTTTGTTGGGTATGAATACTTATGTTAGTCACTTTGCTGCTGTATTTATTATGAAGTATATTTACCTCAATCATATAAAAGTCTAGTTTGTAATGTCAGAGTTTGTGTTAAATGAATAAAATCCCTGTTAGGTTGTACTCCTATCATGTACTCATGCTGACAAAAAGTGTGATGATTAACAGATCTGACATTAAGATGAATGCATTGCACAGTATATGGTTTTTAGGTCCTTTTATGTAAAAAACAATAATAAAATTAGCCTAACTGAACTGAAATTGAAACTGAACAAAACTAAATTAACTAAAATGAAATTAAAAATAAGTATTGTCACAATCTCTCCCAAATGTAAAAGTTTCATACTTGAGAAAACTGATTCACACTTCACCTGTTTTCTCTATTTCACTTTAGAATGTGTTATGCATTGTTTATAGAGGCAAATCTCATGTGAATAAACGTTTAATTTCTTCAAAAGATTTCAATAAAAGATAGAGCTTTTAAAAATGCTTAATGTTAGATTGCAGCTGTCAGAGTTTTAAGAATCTAAGGGATGTAGGAAGACTCATTGCCTCTGTAAAAATCTCACTGAGCAAAGGTAATGTTTGGAAAATTATTTCTGGGTAAAATTGACCTTTAAGAATTTGTCAGATCGCTTTAGTCAAAGTGGCTACAGGGGCTTAGGGGTACCTATCAAAACTATTGTTCCAGTGTAGAGTCTGCTGAGGCATGCACAAATGAAAGCTGTAATTATTTGCAAATAAGCTGAAAATGTTATTTCAGTTATGCACATGAATAGGTTCAGAGACACACAGCACCATCGTCTGTTGATGCAAGAGCTATGCAGCATTCCTGCAGAGGGTGGCAGAGACATGCTCAATTTTTAAAATGTCTTTCGAAAGTTGCGGAGAGTTCAAGCTTGCTGTTGGTAGACATGCCTCTTCCTTTAAATTAATCAACAGAACCACCATTTCGAATAGAGCAGAGTGCTGAAAATATCTTGCAACAGATATGGAGCAGATAGAAGAACGTCTTGAATAAAACTATTAGTGTAATGAACACTAATAGTTAGTGAACACTAATAAAAATATTAGTGTTCAGCGTCTGAAACACCAGCAAAAAGTGAGGAGCTTTTTCTCATTTATCCATGGAAAGCGCTCAGATTAAAAGAGGCATTTCAAGTTGTTCAAGTAAAGAGTTTGATTTTTTATCAAATATATAAACCTTATAGTTTAAAAATAAAAAAGTGACAACACTGTTGATCAGAGAAATGACAGCAACGGTGGCAGGACCTCCACAGAAAACCACTATGCTCCCTGTTGTCCCGGCAGTGAAATGCTTTGGAAAGCTCCCCAGACAAATTAGAAATAGAAAAATGTCTCTATCGACACATCTGCATGTGAGTGCAAATTTGCTGATGGAGAAGTAAAAACTAGGCTTTTGTTTTTTCTCACCCATTGTATTTTACATTTGAATCAAAGAGATGTTGCTATTTCACTAGAGCATCTTTTTAATGTGTTTACTGATGGCATGTGGTAGGTTAAAAACAGGACTGTCATGAAGGACAGATTCGTTGACTGCATGAATAATAGTTGTCTGTGTGACAGATTGTTTTACCTTACCTGAGCGGTGGATCTTTGCAACTCCTCCGGCCTTTTCATGGTCCTCTTGGCTGCTTCTGTGATTAATTCTCTCTTTTCCCAAAGTTAGTTTAGTTGTCTATGTCCGTATAGGTTTGCAGTGACGCCAAACTCTTTCCACTGTCCGATAATGAGTTGAACAATGCTCATTCAGATGTTTAAAGTGTGGGATATTGTTTTGTAATAGAACCCTGACTAAGATGGCATTGCAGTGACGGAAAGTTCTCCACGTCCTGCAACAAACTTCTGCATCAGTTCTGTTTCTCTTTCTGTGTCTCTGTTCTGTATCTCTGTTCTGTATTCTCCAAACCACAGACGGTCTCGGCAGATGACCGCTTGTGCTGAGCCTGGTTCTGCTGGAGGTTTCTTCCTGTGAAAAGGGAGTTTTTCCTTTCCACTGTCACTTCATGCTTGCTCAGTGAGGGATTGCTGAGAATTACATGATTGCAATCTTTGTGGTTGTCTAATTTCTACATTAAACATTGTATTGTAATAACTCTTCTTGTAAAGTGCCTGAGATGACATCTGTTGTGAAACGGCACTATATAAATAAACTGAATTGAACCCTGCTTCTCCACAACTTCATACCTGACATGCCGGACTGGTGTGTTACTTGGTCTTCATGAAACTGTTAGTTTGCAGATGTTGTCTTATAAAGTTCTTAGGCCTTCATGGAAAAAAATATAATTCACAAAGCATTGGAAAGTATTTACAGATTAGGTGATTCATGAAGGCAACTGGTTGCACTGGATTTTGTTTGGCGTTAGGCTATGCAGAACAATTATAATTTTTATTTCACTTCACAATTTTGAGCTTTTATGTGTTGGCTTCTGGAAAAAAAAGTAGATTGAAATTTGTGTTTGTAAAGTCACAAAATGTGGTTAATGGGGCAAAATAGCTCTGAACCAGAGGGTTGTGTTTGCATGTGGTAAATTGAGACGCTTCCTAGGTGGTCCCCCTCCAGAGCTTTATTAGTTACTGAATCCGAATTATGCCTGATCTCTGATCTTCATCAGTTAAACTGTTAAAGTCTGTCAGACACACTTTTTGCATGCTGTTTAAATAACTGTTTTTTAATATATTTATAAATGTAGGTTCTGAGACCAAAACAGCTCTAATCTTTGGAGAATTGAGAATAAGGATACGGAAAGTGTTCTTTAGTGTCTGCCCACATAAAATTATAGAGTATGTCAGACCCTCTAAAATATGGGTTGTTTTTTTTTCTTTACTGAACCTCCTTTCCACAATGCTGTTATCTATTTATCTAAACTTCCTGTCTTGCCAGTAAATGAGTGGCCACTGAGTGGCACTGTTTGCCTAGCTTCTTTCCAGCATAGCATGCTTCATTCCACACTTCTAGAAGAATTTCTTTTCTGACGTAGTCCGTTTGTTTATCTTATTGGTCTCTCTACTTCCAGACATTAGAGAATCTGTCTCAAAAATGTACAACTTTGCCTTTTTATTTTCTTTTGACTAGTGAGAGTTTGTGATTTTTGATTTTGAGTGAAAAGTCACAGGTGTTAAACACAACAAGCGTTAAGGTAATGTAACACTCATATTCACCTTCACTTTATGGTTCTGGCACTGACCCTATGCACTTGTTTCTGCACCCTTCAGTTCACAGCAATAAAATGAAACAAAACGTCTTTTCAATGCTTTTTTGAAAGCCATTCGTCATTTACAGAGCAAAGGAGTCGATGGAAATTATTCAAATGTTTTTTTTTTATGTATTTGAACTATATATGTTTTATATGGCTCTCTTTTGTATGACTGTTACCTGTAAGTGGGAAAAATATGCCGATGCTTCTGATGTGTTAAGTTGTTTGTCTCTCTGACTGAGAAAAGTGTGAGTCAGTGTCGTCTCTTGCTGTCCTACCTTCCCTTTAATTTTCACTGTGGTCAACACCCTTCTGCCCAAAAGGCAACTTGATCTTAACCCTTTTGAGAAGTAATTGCAGATGCCAAACTTTTGTCAAGATCATTTGGGTTTTTCATGGAATTGTGTGACATCGTTGAATCTCTGCAGAAAATCCTAACTGAATCAGTACCTAAAGCCCATGCATCTGGCTCAAGAGAAGTTCAAGTATGAAAAAAACGCTTAAACACATTCGTTCTACATTAAAATGAAATCGATATTGACGAAAACGTACACGCACAGAAAGAAAATTCACTTGAATATCACATTATATATATAAGTAAATCCACAATTTTCTTTTAACTTTGTGAACTTTGAGAAACAGTATTCCTGCCATGTCTTCCTCCATCTCATTTTCTGTCTCATTTTTTTGACTTTTGCCATTTTCTGGATTTCTTTAATTGATTTGTTTCAACCCGTCTGTACTTTTGTCTGTTAAAACACTCTGTGTGTGTCAGAGAAATTTAGGGGGAAAAAAGAAAAAGGGGGTGAAAAAAATGCACTTTTCATTCACAGCAGAGAAACACTTCTTTATATGTGCCATTCTGTTGTAATAATGAAAGTCTGACGTGGCACAGCAGGTGTAATTTCAATTTCAGATGAAGGGCTCAGAATGAGAAGTCCCTGTGTTTTTGTGTGATTTGAGACAAAACATTTCTTGGGAGGATAACACACATCCACTACAAGCCTTTTTTTTCAGAATAAACCAAAAAACCAAATGAATCTTGTTCAAAGGCAAGATGAGCTTCACCATGCATTGTTTATCTTTCATGTTGTGTATAGACTGCAAAAACACATCTGTCAAAAATGACACGTCCTGAGTCTGATCAGGGACTGCACGTTGTGTAGATTTTAGCACACAGTGTGTAATCCTCCAAACAAATGACTGACTCAGTGAAAGTGATATCTTTTGTGTCTGAATATCTGGCATAGGAAATTTTAAGATTTAAAAATCAAATATACAGAAAAACCAAATATACATTATGCAACAAAAAGAATGCATTTCATAATGTGCATAAAAAAATGTACAGTTTAATGGGAACAATTATTTAAAATGTCTCGACAATACAATGTGTTAAAATTAACTCAACACATAGTCCCAGATCACACTCAGGACATGTCATTTTTAACACATTTGTTTTTGCAGTGTGGTTGTGCCGAAACAGCCTGTTGCATTTATTTATAAACTGGTATAATTGTTTAATGTTCAGACAGCCACTAAGAGTCTTCAGTATCCCTGTGAAAATATGAACAATAAATAATTATGAGTAGAGGCTGCTGACTTTGTGTGTGGAAGAGAAGAAGCCTGGGCCGCCAAACAGCAGTGGGGTGGAAGGTTGCTAGAAGGTTGAAAAAGAGTCTTAAATGGAAAAAAAAACTGTTGTAAAGAGATGACTAATTCTGCGTAGGAGGTCAGCTTGTCCCATAATATCTGGCCAAGTTCCACACCACCACAAGCCAGTCACAAAGTCACTGTCTTTTTCAAAAGTGTCCTGCCACCAAATGTACTCTGGTATGATGGGGTAGAACTGGAAATATGACAAAGTATGTTTTACATTAAAAGCGTTCACCTTTTTACTCAATAGTGCAGCTATTTGCCATGTGAGAAATGTGGAAAGCTTGAAAATATTTGATACCTTCAGCCAAAACCATGTGCAGTTTATAAGGTTCATAAAAAGTAGGATAACTTTTTTATTGTTCAGTTTCTGACTTTAGATCAGACTAAACTTTTCCAAACTAGCTTAGTTAAGTATACTAAATTTAGTTTTGTTTAATAAGTACCAGAATAAAAGGTAGTTTAAAAAAAAAATCAGTCAGAAGTTTACATACACTATTAAAACCTTGATGTTGACTATTTTCTTGAAGTTCACGTGATATTTTTTATTTTTATGCAAATCTATGTTGTCAGCCAAAACATCAGGACAATAATGGTGGACCTTCAAAGAACTGGTACCTCCTTGGGTTTCATACATGAAATTGTTTTGATGTGAAAAGTGCATTGAAGCAACATCTGAGCACATCAGCCAGGAATTAAACCCTTGGACACAAATCTTTCAAATGAACAATGACACATAGCAGTTCAAAGATAAAGTTATTCTTGTGGGATGCCCATCACATAGCTGAGATCTCAGCCTTGTAGAAAATTTTTGAGCAGTGCGAAAATGGTGTGTGAGATATAGGCGTTTCAGAAGCCTGACTCAAATACACTGGCTTTGTAATATGTAAGTGCCGGATTAGGTGGCTAGCCCGCTATGCTTCATCTTAGTTTCCGCCAACCCTTGGTTTTAGGTACTATGGAAGTGGCTCGGCTTAAATCGGTGTTCGTTACCATGGTATCTTAAGCTGCACAGATAACCTGCTCCGGGGCAGGTTATGTTCTGGATTTGAGATAATAGACTGAAATTTGACCAATAAGCTGTGAGCAAAGAAACATATAGGGGACGTAACTAATTCCCAGTGTCTGTTTTCTGTTGCAATGGCTTCACCTTTTCTCCCAAATTCTTCGGACTTCTCTGCGCAAATTGTTAGACGAGCACTTCGTAGAGAAAGAGTTTTTAGGGACAGACGAAATCCATTTGACTTTCCTGATGCTTACTTGTATGAAAGATACAGATTTTCCGCAGAAGGAATGTCTTATCTTTGTGAACTTCTTGAGCCGCACATAACAAATGGGACTTGTCAAAGCCATGCCCTTACTCTACCGCATCCATAATTGGCCGCCCCTTATTGTTGCTCAGAGCCAACTCCTCCACCACAGTGTAATCTTGACGAGGTGGCCCTCCCCCAGTTTTCCTCATTTCACATTTATTTCTATTTTCTGCAAACAAGTGTTTGTGAATAAATGTGCAAAAAATAATAAAAGGTTATGGTAAATACTCACCACTTTGAATTATATTTTTATATTTTGTCTTGATCTGATCCTGAGAACGTTTGGAGTTGGGGTTGCATCTAAAAATCAATGAATATCAATCTTTCTTAGAATGTAATAGCCTATACATTCACATTTTACATACATCTACACACATATACTATATATATATATATATATATATATATATATATATATATCAACACGAATACATTTTCATGTTAGCATTTAATATATTTTTAATTTGATTAGCCTACATAAATGTATATTAGTTGTTTAACCTATGCATTAACTCAGCAATCTTCCTCCAAGATTGTTCTCTTGCTTTGGCAAGCAGATACAGTGTTACTGCGTGCTTGAAAAATACTTCTATATTCTTCATATTTCTGAAGAATTATCTCTTGCTCCTCCGCTAAAAAGTATATACCTCTCGCTCCATCCATATCAAACGCGATTGGTTGTTCAGTGTTGACGTCACTCTTTTATGTGCACGCTCGTGTGGATTAATCATAGCTTAAGGATCAAAGCCTGAGTTAACAGAGAAAGTTGATGAGCTGTGTCATGGTACCAATAAAGCCTGATTGCATTGGTTTGGTTTTGTCGACTCAAAGCCAATCCTGTGACCCCGAGTTTGCTCAGCTACCTTCATTGTACAGGCCCCTGGGGAAAGATAGCCAAAACATGTGATTCAAGTTCTAAAGTTTTAAAAGGCACTGCTCCCAAATACATGAATTGTGTAAGTGATAGAATTGTGTTTAAAGGGAATTATGAAACATCTAAAAAATATATCTATTTTGGGGGGATTTTAAAAAGCAGATATTTTGGTAATCCTTACTGACTTAAATCATAAAAACTTAACCTGGTTTAATTTTGGGGCAATGAGAAATTTATGTTTTTATACAAGTGTATCTAAATATCTGGATTTATCTGCACTCACAATTTTCTGAATAAAGGACATATAAAATATCAGGCACCCACCTTATTCCTCAGTCTGTAAAATTTAGCTAAATACTGAAGACATTTTCAAACTGTCATGACTTTAGGGCTTGCAGCTGCAACAAAATGATGCACCTCGAGTGCTTGAAGTATCTGTAAAAGAAAAGCCATGAAAGAGATTCAGAAGCCTTTGTGTTGCAGATCTTTCTGAAAAGCTACAGATTTATCCTGTTCAAATAAACAAGTAGGATTGAACAAAATGAATAGAAGCTTAATAAAATGTAAATATATTTCACAGAATTAAAAATAAAGTCTGGATGTGGTACTTGACAATAAGATATATGAATGAGACCTTTTGAACACATTTTAATTAATCTTGCCTGAATGGCTGAAATTCACACCAAACTTTCTTATTCATTTGTACCAGTTCTTTTGATGGCTCATCGTGGTTTAGAGCCTCAGATCAATAAAAATAGATAAACCCTTCTTACAGAAGATGTATAACCTTAGATATTTTATTTTCTGGATCAGGCAAAGTTAGTGTGTGTAAATGCTAACATCTAAGTTAATGATTCCACAAGCATTTATAATAAAAGAGCATGAAAACACTTCATTAGTTTATTAAGTTAGGTAACTTTCATGGAGTCCCCCCACCCTAAATCTTGTTAAGAAATACATAAAAAACAAATCCACTGCACTTAACCCACATTAGAATAATGGTAAAAAAATGGAAAAAAATAAAAACACAAGAAGTGGGTCACTATGTCTTTCCAAATTAATACATATAAAATCGACATTAGATTTTGATTAATATTGAATGGTCTTTGCAGAGCTGCAAAAGATAAAATACACCATACCTTATTTTAATGTTTACATAATCTCTGTACTTTCATGGTGTGGAAGGAAAGTTAAAAAAGCATTTAAAAAAAAAAGTTCCACCCTGTTCCATATGATCTTTTTCACTGTATAAAAACATGCCTCGTGTACGAATATGGCTTGTAAACGTAACCATGTACACATGTTCTGCAATTCCCAGATCAAAAATACAAGACTTCTTCCCCAAGAAAAATCCCTCAACCTACACACAAGCTTTTCAAGGTCATCTAGTGATTGTTCTAAGTTTACCACCAAAAAACTCTCATTGCTTTTTATTGCCTGTAAATCAAAATGTCATCACCGAATCAAACATTGTTTCATCATTATTTATGGGGTTTTTAACTTTCTGCTTTTACTTTAGTGTGAAATGTCTCCTTTTTTACACTGTCTCCACACGCTTAATAAAAAAATTCTAATCATCTTCAACAAATAGCAGCTGGAAAGACTTGTATCTTTTTTTTTGTGTGTCACCACGTCAATCACTGTTATTAAATTTCGGCTGATTATAATCAGCAGCTTTTGTTCAATTTTGCTTCAAGAGTTTTGAGGATGTTTGGTTCTAGAGTGCAGAAATGAAGTCCTTCATTGAGTAGGCTTAGACAAAGTTTCTAAATAATCAAAATGAATAGTTTTACCTCCACATTGTTTACGGCTGTGAACAAGGTTTTCTGCTTTCACTTGATTTTAACAAATATTTATAAAAGAAATTACTAAAACAAAACACCAGGTCAGTGATTAAAAGCTTTATTTAGAGAAAATAATTACATTGTGTTGAGAAAACACTCAAAGAAAAAAGGTTATTAATTGAATCAGCAGCATTTGTCATAGAAGGAAACAGACAAATTAATTACATGTTCAAAGATGTAAACATTGAAATGACCAGAATCTTGATACATTAGATCATAATTCAGACTGTTAATTTGTCACATAAGATAGATAAATATATTACATGAATCCCACTTTTATTACCTAAAAAAAGGAAAATGTGCTGTCTTATTTTTGTCAACTTTAATGTTGTTTAATAGATTTGCATCCTTGTATGATATTCTCATATTTGCACTGTTCTGGTAAAGTTGTCTATATTGCCCCCTAGCGACCATGGCTGTAGACTGTTACCAGTGGTGCTGTTGCTACAGTAACAATCTAATGCCACGGTTACCATGGAGACAGTGAGAGGAAAGGGGGTTGGCTGTGGTAACCAGTGACGTCAACGTGTGTGTGTGTTTATATGATGATGTTGGTGATGCATCCTCAGTGTTCTGTACTAGGCTCTGGTTGGCAACGCAGTATCTGTCAGACTCACTGTGCAGAGGATTGCCAGGCGTCAGTAGCCATGACTGTAGACTGTTACTGTACTTTAGGTTAGTTTTAGCAGTAAGCAGTCTAGAGCCAAGGTATTGATGCTCTGACTTAGAGCGGTGGACAAAAACAGGCTGTTGGGAACTGGTAACATGCAAACGGAAATGCAAAGGTGCACCCTTTGCTCAACAAACTAATAGCAGTGCTAAAGAAACAAATCAAGGTGTAAAGAGCAAAGAAAAATGGTTTGATAAAACTGTTGCCAAAGCTGAGTGAGACAATGATCTGAGCAGCACACACGCAGAGGCCTGAGGCTACGCATGGCCAGACAGAACAGTTACATAGCCCGCTTGTTGTTGTGTTTGTCATATCGATGTCCATGCCGATTATGGATGACTTAGCCACAAGATACGGATAGACAGGAACACAGGAAGACAGGGTGAGCACCAGCTTATGCAAGCCCAACTGAGTATCTGTGGAACTGACGTCAGGACATCTCAGTTCACTCGGGCACTCAATTTGATGGATCTGTTTGTGTCAAAAAATAAAAAAAGTGGCTCAACGTGGAAACTTTTTATGTCTTCATGCAACCACAGAAGGACCAGAAATAAAAGGAAGATTAAAGTGAAAGCGGTCATCAGAGGTTACCACTGAGTTGAATTCGTTTCTATGGCCCATTTAAGCCACTGACACAATAACTTATGAGTTTACAGTTCTAATCTATGTAAAAAACAATGCAAGACAAAAAGCTAATTCTCGTTTTTTTGTTTATTCATTCGAGGTATACGAGCTCTGTCCATGGTGCTGGAGGCTGCCTGGTCAAGACACTGCACTAATTCTGTACCTACATGTTCATTGTTTATCTATAAAACATTCAATATGAGTTTATTTCTCATATTAGGAAAACATTCTGTGATTTATTAAGATAAATATTACAACTTGTTTGTTTTTTTATTAACTTTACATTATTTCCTGAAAACAAAAACTACTTTCATTTATTTTGAATCTGATCCTCTTCAATGCCCTCTGTCACAATGGTGAACTTTTACTGGTTTTGGTTGTTTTGAACTGAATTTAGAGAGTATGGAATGGCACTGTGTGCCTCAGGGACACTAAGTCAGTTCACAACTTAACCATAGCCTGATTCCATTTCGTGTCTTGCTCTTTCAATTTTGGATTGCCAAGTGAGGGGGAGGTAAACATCTACAGACTGGAAAGCGAGTATGACATGGTCAGGTTGGCAGCTTTACTAAAAATCGGTTTCAAAGAGACCCATACAGCAAATGTTTGAAATAGTAATAGGCGCGAAACTACCAACACCTCCCTGCAGCTACGTACAGGTTAGATGTGCCCTTCTTTTTGCAAAGTAAGGTTCAGAGAGTTTACAGCATCTTTGCGACGTCGTCGAACTAAGCGGAAACTTAGGAAGAATAGTGTATGATAGCATGCTTAAAAATAATCGGACGTTTTGAATGACATGAAAAACGTAACTCTCAAGATGAATAATCTAATAACTTCCGACACTTGTAGGCGACCAACGGTGTTATAAATAGCCTATATATATATATATATATATATATATATATATATATATATATATTTTTTTTTTTAACGTGCTGTTTAAATTCAGGCTTAACACCCTTTCAGCACCACGGACAGTGACACGCTGACCATTTGTATGCTTCACACCGCCCCTCTATGCGTCCCGCATGAATACATTTAACCTGAAAAACTGTGGGAGACGCTATTGACCAGAGCTCATTGTGATTCCGGTCACAGCAACCCCCCCCCCCCCCCCCCCCCACCCCCCTTCCAGGAGTTACCTTCGGGAGCTTTTTTCATCAACTAGGCCTCCCCTGCCCCTCCTTCCTTTCCCTCTCCGCTCTCACTCGCCCTTGCACATAGAGACGCAACGCAATGCAGGTTATGCTCGTATAAAAGCAACTGTAGCTGTGTCTTTAACGCCTTCTGCTGGGTGATTGGAAGTTTCCCGCATGTACGCAGGAATGACGCAAAATTGACTTTACCTCAAGAGCACGTCACTATGTCATTTGGACATGTAAAAAAAGAGGGAATAAAACTTAGCTCGAATAATCGGTCACTTTATATGGCATATCGGTGGTGTCGGTCACTAACTGGGTTGTATAGCAATTACATTCACATTAATGCTTAATACAGCGGTTTTGGCTGAGGAGGGAATTTAACTAACTAGGACGTCCCGCGCAGACTTTTGCCCTTAATACTACATCAAATTCACCAGATGTCGTGATTTGCTCTCGATATCTGCTGATGTGCAGCCTGGTTAACATGCATTCAGCGTAGCCTACACCCCACAAGTCAGTCTTTTCTTCTTTTTTTTCCCCTCTTCACAGTTGTCACTGCCCATGTGCGCCAAAGTGACTCACACTGCAGCAACTTCCAGCCTCTGTAATCTACCGTACATTCACGGAGTGAGACGCAGAAGGAAATTCTGATTATTTCAATAGAGAGGGGTTACGAGTTTTTTAACGATTCTCCCCCATGTCTCACTTGGGTAAAGCATATATTTCAAGTCTAATTACTTTACAGAAAAAATAGACAAGTAGAAAGGAGTCTACTTACCATTTGAATCTTCACCGGTCCAACTGAGAGACTATTGGTTCACGACTTTATCAATCTCTATAAAAACGTTTTCTTCTTAAACCTAAATCTAGAAAAATATGTAAAAACATAGTAATCGCATTCTATCTAAGCCTATCCCTGAGGTGAAAGTTGTGTTATGTCATGATAAAAACGACATCTCTGATACATTTTTCTTTTCAAGTCCCGCATCCCTTTCCGACATCTCATAAAATTCCGCGGGCTGTCCCGGTGATCTGCTCTTATAGACGTCCCGTAGTACTAGTAAAGGAGAAGGGAGGGGGCACTCATTCATTCAGAAGCATCACCTACATGGATGATGTACGTGGACTTTTACGTCATCGGGGAGCTGTAGTCAACAGGAGGACGCTCAGGGTTCCGCGAGGAAGGATGGGAGGAATAGAGGAGAGTGGGGTGATGGCTTTTTGTTGGGTGCAGCAATGCTACCCACTTGTCCTTTTTGTGTTTGTAAATCACGTTTTAGACCAGTGGAAATTGCTTTGGAGGTGTAAAGTGCCAGAATGAAGAGTGAGCAATTAGTCTCGCAGGAGAGAACAGAAAAAGTTACCTCTAATTTCCCCTTCTTATTTTGCAAATGAACCCACTTTCCTCAGGCCATTAGTCAGTGAATCAGTTTGAGTATTCTCAAAGCTGTTAAATGAATAACTTCCGTTTTCCTTTGAAATAAACGCCATCGCTTTCTCATTACTAATTGTAAAGGGGACTTTTCTCACTTGTCTTTTCCTTTATTATCTTGCTGAGGGTTTTAGGAGCTGTGGGAACACCAAAACAAGTTGCAAATGAACAAAGGGGAGATGCATTGAAAACCAGTGATTTTACTAAATCCCCTATCAAAATTCTGATTGATACCATCAGTGAAAGGGAATCAGAATTGTATTCTTAACAAGACGGTAATGATAAATTGATATATCAGTATTTATTAATAGCAGATTTTGTGTTGGACACATAAATGGTGAACATAAAATATTCTCTAATTGTTATGTAATGATTAGTTAATATCATGGTCAACAACAGACACTGATGTGTGATTTCCCTTAAGCGGACTCAAAATATTTTCTAAGAATGAAGTAATGACAAATTTCACATCAGTTAATGCTATGGCATGTGATAGGTGACTACTTTAGTGGAGACAAAAATGTTTCATAGTTATAGATATTAATAAATGAATGGGTGATTGTTGATAGGTTTTTATGTTTGGCTTCATTTTATGGAAAATTAAACATTCCTAATGAGTTCATAATAATGCAGCACTAGTTAATTAATGGTAAAAAAGATAATTTGATGTGTGTGACAGTTAAGGTGGCATGAAAATATGCCATAATGATTAAATAACAATGAAGTAATTTTGAAGGGTGAATTCATGTTTGGGAACACACTTTCTATTCAGTGGAGTAAAAAAATGTGGTTAACAAATTTTTAATAACGGAGAACGGGTTTCTTCCTAGCAAGAATTTTCTGAGAATAAAGCATGATTTTTTTTAACCAATACTTAAGAAATGTTGCTAGTCATTATAAGCTCTTCTGCTCTCTAAGTTTCATTTCCCAACTTCAACTTTCATTCTTTAGCTTTTTCACAATCAACCCCCTGAACAATACAAGTAGATAGACACTTTTAAAAACAATTCCTATTCATAGCTGACTTTTTATTTCATCCATCCATCCAACCACCCATCCATCTTCTTCTGCTTCATCCGGGGTCGGGTTGTGGGGGCAGCATCTTAAGCAAAGAGACCCAGACTTCCCTCTCACCAACTACTTGGGGCAGCTCCTCTGAAATAGAGAAAATAATACTGCTTATGATGTAAAAGTATCAACTACTGATTTAAATTGCTCAGTTCAATAGCTTGTAAAAATTTGTTTTCATCCTTCTATTAAATTTGTGTTCTGAATTACTATCATTAGATCATTTACTATGATTTAATATTACAGCAGCTGTTAATAAACATATTTTCTAATGATACAAATACACATGCTCAAGACAGATGCTTTTTGAATGTTAAGTTAAAGAATTAAGGCTATATTTATGATGTAGATATTTGTCATTGCTTCAAATTACGTGAATGTATTACCTGCATATGGCTATTCTATGGTGGTTTCAGCCTTTCTTCTATCCTCACTTACGTCTCACCTTCTTATAGGTGGTATTCTTTCCTAGGCTGTTGACGGATGTTGTTTTTTTATGTGAGTGTACAGGCGAGAAAGCTGCAGTTAACAGAAGAGGGAGGGAGCATCAGTGATGATTCACTAGTTTCAGTGTAAGCAGGAAAGCGATGAGGGGGAGGTAAACATCTACAGACTGGAGAACGGGTTGCAGAGCTTCGCTTGATGTATTAATGCTATACAGAGCCATCTGAGAGATACTGTATGATACAAAGTACAACAGGTTCATGATTTGCACTTCAAGAGAAAATAAAGTTGTTTCTATAGCTGCTTTCTTTAATCTGATTTTTAATTTGTGTTTTGCTAATGAGTTTACAGATTTTTTTATCCTCTCAGGGAAAATGGCATTAAACAGCAGAATAAACAATAGAATAGTTCAGACAAAAACATATTGACGCAGATTTACGTCAAATATAATAACGTGTTTGGCATATTTTTGCTGACGGCTATCCCTTTAGTATAACTCATTGTTAAATAAAGATGACATTTCTGCTTTGCTTTTTTGTTTGTCTCAATATTTTTTATATAGTTTATTAAATGTGATGACATCTAATGAAGAGGTGTTTGCAACCAAAGTGCAGCATCTAAATAAAGCATTATCTGCAACAAAACTTAATTTCCCCACTGTTTTGTTATGAATCGCTAGCGCTATTCACCTGTGAGTTTAGAGCAGCTTGGAGGTACTTTGTTCTTTTCAGCTGGTAATCTTGTTCTTTCTCTGTGTTTCTAATAGAAGCTACACCTGGTCTGGTATCCGGCTCAGCTACAGTGCGATGTTGGGTGCGGAGCATTGACTCGGATGATGCTCCCAGTCACTGAACATCCTCCCTGTCCTTTTATGAACTTTTTCTTTTTTTAACATAGAAAGTACTCTTACATCCATTCCTTTGGAGGTTTTCTGTCTGCTCTTTCGTCTCAAACTCGCAAAAGGTCGTGGCAGATGGCCGTCTGTACTGGGCCAGGTTCTGCTAGATGTTTCTTCCTGTTAAAGGGGAGTTTTTCCTCTCCACTGTCGCTACATGCTTGCTCAGGATGAGGGATTGTTGAGAGGATTACTGTGGTTGGAAAATCGGCATCAGTGTGGCCCAACATCTTGTCAGTGACTTAAAGAAATCTGCCGGGATTTCTTAAATAGAAAACTTTTAACTGATTGGAATGTTTATATAACTTTATTAAAATTTATTTTAAAGTACCTTGAGAGTACATCTGTTGTGAATTGGCGTTATATTAATAAACTGACTTGAATTGATTTGCAGGGGTGTTTTACAGGCTTTTAATCCAACTACAGTAACAAACTATTTCAATTACATCACTGCCATGTGACAACCTAGTTTTGGTCTGTACAGTGCTTTAAATCTGTGCTTGACAGTGGTTGGTTAGACAGAACTTGCTACTCTACCTATCGCGTTTGGGTGTTTCTAAATTGCACAAACAAATTGACCAAGTGGACTAAGTTCTGCTTCAACACTCTCCCTTTCCGCAACCGTGTCAGACTACAGCTGCCATGGCGGATGGCCGTGATGTCATTGAAATCGCTGGTTAGTGTAAACTGGAATCATTTGGATTAAACGCCTGTAAAAAACCCTGATGACAACTACACAACACCT
Source organism: Apricaphanius iberus (assembly GCA_028564705.1). Lineage (NCBI taxonomy): Eukaryota > Metazoa > Chordata > Actinopteri > Cyprinodontiformes > Aphaniidae > Apricaphanius > Apricaphanius iberus. The sequence goes on from JAPXFQ010002988.1 coordinate 2,222,756, forward strand.
CTGAGACACTACGAACTTACAGGGGAATCACATTAGCGAATTATAACAAAACATTGTTCAAATGAAGGATTTTTCTGGCAGATAATACCTTATTTAGGGGCTGTCCAGTTAATTCCCATTATATGGATATACGCTGATCTCGAATGGATATAAACTTCTCCCGAAGGACTCCAAGTAGCTCCAAAGTAGCGTGAAGAACATAATGCATGCTAAAAAATAAGGTCCAGGTTGCAAAAGAAGGTGCTTCCTCTTTTAAGACTTGGAATGAACCTAAATTGCTTTTTTTGTTATCGTTCATGTCTTTAGAAAGTAGAAAATACATTTCTGAACCTTGCGTCTAACGGCTTATTTGAAAACTGTAATCTTTATTGTCTTCATAGGTCTCTGTGTTTCCTCGACCCTGTCTTAACTAATCCATACCTTTATTTACATGCCCTGTACTATTTACAGTTAGAAACAAACAAGCAAATGTATCAACGTAAAATTAAGAAAAGAAAAACATTTATTATAGGGATTTCCTAATCAGATGGTGAGTATTATATCCTAATTGAGGAACTTTTAGATTATTTTTTTATATCATTAGTGCCTGACCAGGATGTACACCAGTAACTGTTATGGGTGTACTTTCTGTGAAATATTAGAATTTCCACTCACTTTAAGTAAACCATGTGATCACATTTTTTTACTGATAGGCTTTGAAATCTAAGGTCTGTTGACACATAAACCCATATAATAGGGGAAACACATCTTGTTCATGTAAGAAACATATTTTTTTGTTAAATATGCTGTCACAGTTTCTTATCTTACCACACATTGTCATTTAAAACCACCTTTTTATGTAGGTAGAGCTGTGTATCAATTCCAATTTCAAGAATCAATTAGATTCCAATTATCAAGAGTCAGAATCGATTATCACGATCCATTTTGATATGTTCAGAGTCAATTTAAGATTTTCCACTTCATATTGATATGGGTGTGCTCTGTTTAAAAGAAAGTTTTTTGGAGGTGTTACCTTAATTATATGATTGTGGTTCAATGATATAATACTGGGTGAGTAACAGTCTACCAGTGGAAACTGTATTAACCCTTTCAGACACAAGCCTCAAAATCGTTGTCTGGACTTTTCCTTCCAATTTTAGCTTTAAAAAAGGCAAACAATGTTCAACAACTAAATAAATTTTTGGACTTGTGAATCGATGCAGAATCAAAGCAGGACCATATATAGGTATTAACGGGAACAATATGAGGGCTTTTAGTGAACCATCAAGTCCTGTTGTGTAAATGAAATGTGGTTTGCTTCGGATGCACCTGTTTTTTTTTTTTCAATAGTTAATGATCAATTAGGCATCTATGCATATCCCCAAGTAGTCAACAAAGTTTTATCTGACTAAATCAGAAAACAGATTAGAATATTTGACATTCTAAGGCGACTGAATCATCCTCAGTGCAGACAGAATGTTAACATTACATAGAATTAAAGAAAAAAATCATACATATCACATTTGAAGCATTCCTATGCAATTTAGATATTTAGAAGGATAATGCTAGGTTTAGTGGTGGGTATTTTTTTCAATTTTATAAACTAAATGAACCTTGTCAGAGTTGCGATGTATCTTGATCATGACAAAGTCTAAATGCAAACCCAAATACACAAAAAAAAAAAAAATTAATCTGTTACTTTTACTGTTTAAAGTGTTTTTTTTTCACTGTGGTTTCATGAAAACATAAATAAACATCAAAATATAATTTCTAAAAGAATATTTTGTCAATTTGTATTGTTATTGCTATAAATACCAAAAGATTAAAAAAAAATGTTTATGGACTATAGTATGGCAGATACAAAATACTGTGACAAAAGTACAGCATTCTGTTTTATACTCTTTGCAATTACACTCATAATGAATTAGTGACAGTACTTTGAACCCCACCAAAATATGTTGGCCAAAATTAACAAGTCATTTTGAAAATAAGTAAACATCCTTACATTAGCCTTACACTTTGACTAACTGATCTACATGAAAATAAATCAGCAGAATCAACAGGGGAGTAAATGAAGACCGTATCTGTTTGTTTCAAGTCAGGCATAACTTTAGAAACAAATGATATGGCTATGTACCTTCTGGATAAAGTACTTTCAGACCATTGTTGTAACTTTGGTAATCTAGTAAATGTCACTGCTGTCCTGCAAGAACATCTGGCAATGTCATTGTTGAATGGGACAAAATCACAATACTAATACAGACTATTTAATGTTGTTTAGATGTTGAGTGTTTTAATGTAGTTTGGAGCTTTCTATTTTTAAACTAAAGACATAGCAATGATTTCATTAACCTCAGCATTTGATTGGCACTCTGTTTTAAATCACAAAAATAAGTAGCAGGGTTTAAATTCCGATTGGGACTTTCCCAATGACATTAACAAGCCCACGTTTACCCCTAAAAGCAATCACTACCTGAATTTCAATCCGTTTGGTAGCCCAATATTTCCTTTGAAGGTACGTTTACATGCACATCTTAATTGAGCTTTTGGCAGTAAGACATTTCTGAACTTGATTTGATGACTTTTACAAATGAGTAAGCCAAGCATTAATAAGTCATAGCAAAAAGTTGCTTCGATCAGTGCTCTTGCTCACTCCAATGCCAGAACCAGCCATCAGTGTTCCCACCAGGGTGTCATGAATTAACAATGAAACAGTAACACGTCACTGGGAGTTCAATCCTCAGTGCACCTCATGTTCTTACGCTTGTTTTACCACATAAACCTCAGCCACCCTCCACCCCACCCATTTTCATCCCGAGGCTATGTTTCACAAGTCTTTGCTTCAGAATCCCTTTTTTAAATTTACAGTAGTATCATCTCCAGCCGCCAAACCTCAACCCAATGTATATTTCAGAAACTAGAAGCTATGCATTTACAAAATAGTATAGCAAAAAAATCAAAGGAAAAAGGAGAAACAAGGAAGAAAGATACTTTAGGGAGCAACTTTTTATCTCCAGGAATTCTTTATTCCAAAAATTATAATATTTAATCCTGGAATTCTCCTCAGAGTTAATAATTCTGCCCTGCTTCTCCTCTAATTTTTCATCTCTTCCCAAACCATTAGCGTCTTTTCATTTTTTTGCATGATGGTTACACAAGAACATGGGAAGGGTGGAAAGAAAGACCCCACAGGGTAAATTTTCACCTGTAGAGCTCCACTTCCCCCTCGTCCCTCTCGTCCCTCTCAAACATCTCTCATTAGTATTCAGCCATACCATTTTAATTTTCCTTCTCTTCTTCTTCATCTTTCTTTCTCAAGCCTCTATCTCTGATCCTCCTCTTTTTATTTCTACCATAGCTGCATAGCAATACTTAGACTCCAAAGTAACAGAGACCAGATTCAAAGTTTCTTGTATCCAGACTGTGGGTAATTACAAGTAAGATGTCTGTTCTCTATTCCTTAAATTGGGATTTCCCATTTGCATGCTGAAACAGTAAAAATAAGAAATCATTTTGGATTGTATTCTGTTCAAAGCAGCTTCTATATGCAGTAGATTAAAATACGAACTAATATTTATATTATTTCAGTAGATAAAGTGCTAAAGTACAACTTATACAGTAGTGTGTAAAGGTTTTGGACAGGTGTGAAAAAATGCTTTAAACAAAAATGGAAATTTTAATCCATTATTTTAATCAATCAAAAAAATGCAGTAAATGTAAAAAGATAAATCAAAAAACAATCAATACTTGTGACCACCATTTGCCTTGAAAACAGCATCAATTCTTCTAGGTATGAATGCAGACAGTTCTTGAAGGAACTCAGCTGGTAGGTTGCTCAAAACATCTTGGAGAACTAACCACAGATATTCTGTTAATGTAGGCTTCTGTCTCTTCATGTAATCCCAGGCACACTCCATGATGTTGAGGTCAGGGCTCTGTGGGGACCATAACCATAACTTCTAGGACTTCTTGTTCTTTACGCAGAAGATAGTTCTTCATGACTTTGTGTTTGAGGTTGTTGTTGTACTGCGGACAAAAATTTGGGTCAATCATACACCTCCCTGATGGTATTGCTCTGCATTGCATTGATAGATAAGTCCCTGCCTGCATTTCTCAGCATTGAGAACACCAAAAATCCTTACAAGATCTCCAACTCCATTTTGCAGAAATTCAGCCCCAAATATTCAAGGAACCTCCACCATGCTTCACTGTTGCCTGCAGACAGTCATTATGTACCACTCTCTTTTGGCTGCAACTCTTCAATGAAGACCACTTCTGGTCAGAATTCTCCAGACAGTAGATGGGTGTACCTTGGTCCTACTGGTTTCTGCCAAGTCTGAGCTAATGGCACTGCTGGATATCTTCCCATTTTAAAGAGTAATAAACTTGATGTGTCTTTCATCGACTGCACTAAGTTATTTATATTTCTGTAAGCATTCTTTGTTGACAGCATTTGTTCACACCTGTGTAACACTTTTGCACAGAACTGTAGATGGATATCATATGGATTCATCAGACACATATATTTCAAATTATAACTAACTGCTATCGGAAATCCAAAAGTCAGTTTATCAGGTAATTTTAAGTTAAAAACAGATTTTAATAAATCATGGAGATCACAGTGTTACCCTGTGTAGCACTGTTGCCTTGAAGTGAGAACGTCCTGGGTTTTAATCCTAGCCTGGGGTCTTTCTGCATGGACTTTGTATATTCTCCCTGTGCATCCATGGCGTCCCTCTGGGTATCCCGGCTTCCTCCCACAGTCCAAAAACGTAATTGGTCTTTCTAATTTTGAGCATGTGCGTGCACGGTTATTTGTCCTGTGTTTGTCTCTGTGGTGCCTGACTGGCAACGTGTTCAGGGTGCACCCTGCCTGCTGGAGACAGGTGCCAGCATCCCCCCCCCTAACCCTGCATACGATTGGTGGTATAGATAATGGATGCATAAGTAATTACATCTGTATGTCTACTTCACATACTTGTAAATGTTAGATGATAGCTTTGTGTTTGCCTTCTACGCACATGTATTGGATACAGCAATCTTTTCCTAGATTGATAAAAAAAACTATCTATTTTCGAACATCACCATCGCTCATGAATCTTTCATTACAATCCCCCTTCCTCCTCCACAGCTTTTTGCTTTTTTTCCTCAAAACATACGCACACACACTGTCGGTGGGAGAGAATTAATTAAACAGTATCACCCGAAGCTAGTTTGATTCCACCAGACGTGACTGTTCATTCACTGTTTTTACAGGTGTTGTTCTCTTTGAAAATGGAGAGAAAAATTCTCATATACATCTTAAATACATCTACAGACATAGCACAACGATGTTAGTGCTGGTTAAAACTGCGTTGTGTTCTTTTTACTGCATCCTGGCTTGTATGTGTAGGTTCATCACTGGTTGTTTTAAAGCAGTGTAACTGTTTGATCAAGGGAAAGACTTGGAGTCCCACCGCCTTGCTGAGAATGAACCAGATGAATTTGGACAAAGTCTGCAGTCTGACTCAGCTCATCACGACTCATCCAAGTGCAGAAAACCAAGCACAGCAGTTCAAATTTGGCAAACACAGTATGGTAGCCAGTTCTTTCTTTTGTTCTGAATATAAACATCGTCTAATTTCTGTAGACTGATTAGGGACCTTATAATTGAATATAATAACATGTTGGGGGACATAATTATAAGAGAGAGCGCGACTACAGCTAAAAGGAAAGTCAGTTTTCCATTATGTTACTTTACTCTATGTGTGAGAAAAACTAAGTGAAAAAAGAAAAGAAAATGTTAGCTTTAAAAAAATATTACATGATTCCTTTATAGTTGCCAACATTCAAACATTTAAACAGCATCCTATGTCATTTCCCATGTTGTAAAACTTTCCCACACCTTTCTGGATCTCCTGATTGCATTTAAAATACCACAGTATTTCTTCCTTTGATTGTTTCCTTCAATCTATATATTTAGAGGCCCTCTGCTGGTTGTGATGAAATACCACAAGCCGGAACCTTGAAAGTATGTTTTTATTTTTGTCTGATAGTAACACAGCACTCAGAGAGAGCATATATTATATCCAGATTTCACCCATAGAGCATCCCTGTTAAACATGATTAAATGGTTGTCGAATTGTAAAACATCCATCCATCCATCCATCCATCGCTGAGCTGTCCACAAACATTGGACATGACTCATCTAGATGACTCACCCCCTCCCCTCCCTCTCCAGCCCTACTCCTTCCCTCCCCCCCCCCCCCCCCCCCCCCCACATGCCTCATGCATCTTTGTATTATCTCTCTCGTCTAACCTTGATAGAGGAACGAATAAAGTTTCCCATTATTTTGAGATGTAGTTTGAGATCTGCTTCTTTTACACAATATTTATCTATTATGTAAGTGTCTAATGGACCTCAGTGTTCAGATATTTGTATCACTCATTTTTAAATATAGTTTTTGTGGTCAAACATGGTGTGTGGCCTAGTCCCAGGGCAACACGGTGTCAATCATTTTATTCAATCTAAGATATTTACACATGTAATCGTGGTTAAATATAGATGTAATTACCGTAATGGAAATATTTACTATGTAGGATTTAGAACTTGGAATAGAATTTCTTTTAAACCAGTAATTGCTTAAGAGAAAGTCTCCACAAACTATTGGGTAATAATAGTTCTCTTCTTAGAAGGTAAACCAGAGTGGAGTATATCTGTGATTCTGTAAAAAATATGTTTGATTTGAAAAAATAATCCAAATAATCTAGTAACTGGATTAGAGTGTATTTATAAGAGTGATTTGAGTTTTAGTTATTGATTACATTCCTGCACATCTATCTATCTATCTATCTATCTATCTATCTATCTATCTATCTATCTATCTATCTATCTATCTATCTATCTATCTCAATAAACAAAATTTACAAATCCTGACAGATAATATTAATTAAATAATTGAAATACGTATATATTTTTTTAAAAACGATAAAATGAAAATCATATTTTATGTATATTATCTATTGTAACATTTAGAATATGGCCAATAATGCCAAGCGAGTTTATATAATGATGACGCTTGCGTATGTCATATATATACACACACATATATATATATATATATATATATATATATATATATATATATATAATACATGCATGACATTGAGTCACCACTAGATGTCAGTGTTCAGCTGATAAACAACTTCTGCACAGCGTGTGGGTTTAAATTAGTGTCCATGGATTTAGGAGTATTGTTAACAACCATTATCCCATCGGTTGTAAACAGTATGGTCTTTGATGGCCGAGTTTAGAGTTTACAATCAAAAATCTCTGTATTTTCACAACCTGCAGTGTAAATCATATCTCATTTGTTTAAATAAATACATGTTAAAAAACAAACAGAAAACTTGAGTGTGGAATTTTGTGCAGCTTTTTTTATCTTCTCATTTTAGATTTTTGTGGTTGTAAACCCTGATATTTTTATTTATTTGTTTTCTTTCTCTTGGGATTTCTCAAAGGTTTAACTTGTGAAAACCAAGTTTAGATTATCGGACATTCCAGTAGTGACTGTGTGGGTTAAGATTGCAGCTTCTAACTACCATGGGAAGAACAGATATGGCTACGATATGAAATGATTTAGTGTTGCAATCTAAACCTCTGCTGGTTGGCTGCAGCACAGGTCACCGCACACTCCTGGTGTGTAATCTTTCTCTGGTCAACCTCAGTCAGGATATGCCAACACACACTCAAAAACCACCGACTGCCTTCCTCTTCAAAATCTGGCTTTTACTTTGGAAGGAGAATCACATCAATGCTGGCCATTTATCGTTTTGTGTAAGTTATGCAGCAAAAAGGAATTCTAAATGTCCTCTCCTCATAAATTTCCAGAGGTTTATGCAAGTCGAAGACATGATCTGGCAAGGGTCAGAGTACACAAAATTGTCAAAATAATGAAAAGGGCCCAACAATTTCTTAATAGCAAGGCTACTTCTAAGCCAAGACATTTTATATAGCTAAAAGGTTTAGACTTTGGGACAGCAAAACAATCTTAAAGGCATATAAAAAATGCTTTATGCTTTTATGTAAGTATTTATCCATTATTAAAGGATAACTGAAATCTGTAGCTCAGTGGAAGAGTTCTCGACCTTCAATGCGGAAATCATGGGGTCAATTCTTGCTACTTGTCATGGCCAGTGTGGCTGATGACATGAAACGATACTCTCCCTTCTGTCAACCTGCCCCAGGACCGCTGTGGCTACAATGGAGCTTGTTTCCACCCGTGTGTGAATGCAAGAGTAAATTAATAATGGAACTGTAAAGCGCTGTGAGGCTCTTGAAAAGTTCTACATACTGTAAATACAATCCATTATTATATTTTAGGGGCTAAGATCCTTATTCTTTATTATGGAGGATATGTAAATTGTTTCAGCTTTTTACTCATTAGGCTTATGTGTCTCTGTCTCTGCTGGTATATATCTATCATAAACAATCAAACAGTACAGAATAAAATGACAACAAAAAACTATGAGAAAATAATTTAGCCAAAAAGGAATTGGATTTATTTCCAGGTTTATATGTTTTGGGACACAATAACACTGATCAAGTTCTTATCAAGTTCTAAAAAGTTTTAATTTAGCCTGGAGAGCACCAAAATATACAGTAGATTCCTCATTGATTATTAAACAAAGGCCAAAATGAAAAATGTGTAAATGAAAAATAATGTATTTTTCTTAATTCAACAGAAAGAAAAACTATTTTTATCCAGAGTATCTCTCAGCAGATACATTTATATCCTTAGTGATTCAGATAGTTGTAAATGAATGTTGACCCATCCTATTTACAGCCTTACTTCAGTTCACTTTGAAGTTTTCATTATTATTTTTTTCTAAGGCTGTTTCAAAAGACCATGCCAGCATCAGCAAGCCTTTTGATAATCCATAAGTGATCAGCCTGTAACGGAAATGTAGTGTGATCAGGTGTTTTTTACAGAAGATTAAGCAATGACGGGATAAAGTGGATAAAATGGAGTGGATAAAGTGGATGTGTTTGGACTGTCAATGTTGAGGGTTATATGTAAACCATGAGACAGAAGAGTCTGTTGTATACAGAAAAAATAGATGTAATGTAACTTGCTTTTTATCCAGAATGATGCCCCGCTCCTCAAGTCTTGTGAGCTAGGTCCTTCAGTCTCTGTGAACTGATGATGATCTAGTCTTCAGCTCTAAACACCAGAACCTCCCAGACATCTTCATCACTTCAGTTTGCCATTTTAGCTGATGCAGGTCACAAATGCTAAATTAACTCCAGATGAATGCTGCAATATTCACGCCTCACCATGCCAGAACAGCACTTTCAACAAACACACCGTGGTGGTAACATTTCCCTAATATGCCGCCATGGTATGTTTTTTGAAAACGCCTTTTAAGTCTATTTAAGCTCTCAACACAACATTTCACTCAAGTGTAGTTCTGGACTTGATTTTCTTTTTCTTCTTTTTAGCTATTCTGTTGTTGATTAGCTTCTGTTCTTTGAGGTCATTGTTCTTTTGCATGACCCATTTAGGGACACATCTCAGCTGACAGATGACCTCATATTTGACTACAGAATAGTTTGATATATGCGCAAGTCCAAAAATCCAGCTAGTACTAAATGTTATTGCTGATATGATGTGCTTAAGTTTCTCCAAAGGTGATGGGTTGCACCAAAGAAAAATCTCTGCTGTGCTTTTAATTGTCCAACATTTATGTTTCCAGAAGACTTTAAGGCTGTTTCAAAAGACAATGCCACCATCAGTGCAAGCATCAATACCAACATCAGTGAGCCTTCTGGTCATCCTAATGGTGCATTCAGACCGCAAGCTTTGTCAGCGTCAAGCAAAGCTCATAAAGCGACTAGTTTGATGCATATACGCAGAAGATAAATTTTTAGGCTGACTCTTATGCGGGCCTTTCTCTGCTGGCTGTTTTAAGCACTCGCGAATTGTGGTTGGGTAGGCAGCGTCGACGTCGGGCAACATCACTACAGTGAGAGGCTCTGATCGGTTGCTGTGCTGCATCAAGAACATTAAGACCGTCAAAAGTTCAACTAACTAAACTTCTGCGTAACTCGTTTTTTATCTCTAATGAAGCCCTGTTCCTCAAGTCTTTTGTAAGCCCCGTCAAAAGTTGACTGTCCTTCACAGTCCCCAATAATTTTATGGTGATCTGGTCTTAAAATCTAAAGGCCAGAAGTTCCTGGACCTCTGGCATCACTCCAGTTTGCATTCTCAGGTAATACGGTTTACAAATACAAAATTAACTCTCCTTGTTTACTTGAATTTTAAATTATGTTGCAGGTTTTACACCATTTTTCACGACCATCAAAATCTGTGGCTCTCAGGGGTGCTGTTTAGCTGATTCCTCCTGAACAAACGTAGTGCCAATTTTCCTTTCTTTCTCTTTCTGACATAATTGGTTTTTTGGGGACCCAAGGTTCAACTCCACACCAGAGACGGAGACAGGTTTGAGTTGAAAATGTACAGTATATAACCTTTGTTACAGTGATGGGGAGCAACATTTCTCAATTTCTTTTCTGCTTTGCACTGTTAACACACACCTGTATGTACAAGACCGGCAATATGCCAAAATACGTACTTTATTAAAAGCAGTCACATTAATAGTGATTGGTTAAACAAGTGTAATTAATCTGCAGCATATGTCTTCTTCTAACTCTGTCAAACCAAATTGAGGCATCAACAGTAGACTTTCTTCGTCACACGCAGTTTTTTTCCATTTTGACCTTTTGTTTTAAACTAATTACATCATGACACTATGGACGTTTTTTTTTGTTTTTTAGATTTACATAGCTTTAAATCTGGTAAAGAACAGATACTCTGTTATTTTTTACCAATTTTCACAAGAAAAAAAGGTGCATTTGCTTTTTTCAATAACTGTATGAACTTATGAACAGTCTTAGACAATAAATTACACAGAATGTACACAAAACTGTTAGTATCATAAATAGACTACTGCATGGTTCTACTGATGAGTGCCTCTACAGGGGAAATTCAGAAGGGATTATCTGCCATTTCAGAACTTTCTTGTGGATTTTTTACGTGGTCTAGCAGCATTGTCACTTCCTCTTTTTCATGGAGTCAGGTTTTATTTTTTTTATTTTTTTATTGTATTTAGTGTGCTTTGAGATGTTTCTTTATCGTCCTCTGTCTCACCAACAGTGTAAATGTCTAGATTTCAGTAAATAGTATATAGTAAAAATATTACGTACAGTCAATCACACATTCACACACTGGTGATGCTATATTGTAGCCACAGATCCCCTGGGGCACACTGACAGAAGCGAGACATCCAGGATCTGGTGCCACCAGGCCCTTTGACCAAGCAGGACTAAAATGGGAGTTTTAATCATCGGTCATGAAGATAAGGGAGAGATTATTTTACCAGAGCTGCAACATTTTAAACCCTCTTATTGTGTAAGAAAAGAGCTCAATTTTATTCCTCATATAAAAAATACAACTAAAATAGAATTTTGTCATCTTAATAGCATAGCCAGAGTCTGTCTCTCACCAGCATGGACGTGATGCATACTTTTATTATCAGTCGATTAGATTAATGTAATGTGCTGCGCTCTGATCTTCCGATTATATTATATCATAATTCCGAGTATATCAAGCTTACAACTACTCCAGAAATCAGCAGCATGTGTGCTGACGAGAACCAGAGGGTGGGGACACATTAGACCAGTTTTAAAGTCGCTGCATTTTTCCCCTGTGCAATTTAGGATTTTAATGCTAAAAAAAAATTAGCCAGTTCCAGAGCTCCTCTGGTACTGGCTTTCTAGTGGTCCCAAAAGTAAGAACTACAGCAAAGCCTTGATCAACTACTATGGCTCTTGGCTGTTGAACAGCCTGCCTGAGAACCTCAAGGCTGCGTAAGCTGCTAATGTTATTTAAAAGAGTGACCTGCATCAGTTTGTATTGTTTGTTTGTTTGTTATGATCTTGGACAGGTTGTACTGTAAATTTAACAGATTTCCCCACGTGGGGTAAATAAAGGATTATTCTATTAAATATATTTTTTCTGTGTTATCTAATTGTTTTACATGGAGTAACTCCATGGGGCTCTTTCGTGCTAGGAGTCCTGCCAGTTTAGCCTTGGAAGTCGCTGTCATTGGGATCACTTTTGTCATGGTGGGCTGGGCTCTGCTCTGCAGGCTTATGGATGTGTTTTAGATACCAGCCGGCACTGATCATGGTGGTCCTTGTGGTTACTCATCTGTGGCTGTGGGGTGACTATGAGTGTGGATGGATCTCCCAAATTTCTTTTTCTCACAGTACTGTAATTTTAGATGCTTATTTTTATTGCATGTACAATTAAAGCTATAGGAACAGATTGAGCAGTGTTTTGAAGTGAAGGGTTTGGGGGGTGAGGAGTGCATGTGTCTGCTGAGAGTAACTGGTTATGTATAACTGATTTTACTTTAAATGTGTTTTGTGTTTTGCTTAGCTTTAAATCTGTTTATATATTAGTTTTTATCATGTAAAGCACTTAGTGTTGATTTTATCATGAAAAGTTCTCTACAAGTAAAATTTGATTTGATGTAACATTACCAAATTAACAATAGATAATAATGTACTGCATAAAGTGTTTGATCATAACTTGTATCTCAGCATGACTTCATGACTCTTTACCAAGTGAAGTGCAGTGGATTATAAACCTTTTTCAAGTCAGTGTTTCCTGTCTTAACACTTACAGACGTGGACAAAATTGTTGGTACCCTTCATTAAATAAAAGAAAAACTCATAATGGTCACAGAAATAACTTTAATCTGACAAAACTAATAAATAAAAATTATATAAATGTTGACCAATGAAAGTCAGACATTGCTTTTCATCCATGCTTCAACAGAATTATTTAAAAAATAAATGCATGAAACAGGCCTGGACAAAAATGATGGTAGCCCTAGAAAAGAATGAAAATAATGTGACCAAAGGGACATGTTAATCCAAGGTATGTCCACTAATCAGCATCCTAGGTGTCTACAATCCTGTAATCACTCAGTGGGCCTATATATAGGACTCCAGGTAGTCACTGTGTTGTTTGGTGACGTGGTGTGTACCACACTCAATATAAACCAGAGGAAGCAAAGGAAAGAGTTGTCTCAGGAGATGAGAAAGAAAATCATAGACAAGCATGTTAACTGTAAAGGCTATAAGACCATCTCCAAGCAGCTAGATGTTTCTGTGACTACAGCTGCACATGTCATTCAGTAATGTACGATCCATGGGACTGCAGCCAACCTCCCTGGACGTGGCTGCAGGAGGAAAATTGATGACAGATCAAAGAGACGGATAATCCAAATGGTAACAAAAGAGCCTAGAAAGACTTCAAAATAGATCCAAGCTGAACTTTATGCTCAAGGAACATCAGTGTCAGATCGGAACATCCTTCGCTGTTTGAGCCAAAGAGGGCTACATGGGAGACGAACAAGGAGAGGACAAATCATTAAAAAAACAGACAAGGCACATCAGCTGTATGTTCACAGACGGAAAAATGAAGCATATGTAGAAAAGAACACGGTCCCTACTGTGAAACATGGGGGAGGCTCGGTTATGTTCTGGGGCTGATTTGCTGCATCTGACACAGGGTGTCTTGAATCTGTGCAGGGTACAATGAAATCTCAAGACTATCAGGGGATTCTAGAGAGAAATGTGCTGGCCAGTGTCAGAAAGCATGGTCTCAGTCGCAGGTCACGGGTCTTACAACAGGAAAATGACCCAAAACACACAGCTAAAAACACCCAAGAAGGGCTAAGAGGAAAACACTGGCCTTCTATGAGCCCTGATCTCAATCCTATTGAGCATCTTTGGAAGGAGCTGAAACGTGCTGTCTGGAAAAGGCGCCCTTCAAACCGGAAACAACTAGAACAGTTTGCTCATGAGGAGTGGGCCAAAATACCTGCTGAGAGGTGCAGAAGTCTCATTGACAGTTATAGGGATCATTTGATTGCAGTGATTGCCTCAAAAGGTTGTGCAACCAAATATTAAGTTGTGGGTACGATCATTTTTGTCCAGGCCTGTTTCATGCATTTATTTTTTAAATAATTCCGTTGAAGCATGGATGAAAAGCAATGTCTGACTTTCATTGGTCAACATTTATATAATTTGTATTTATTTTTACTTTTGTCAGATTAAAGTTATTTCTGTGACCATTATGAGTTTTTCTTTGATTTAATGAAGGGTACCAACAATTTTGTCCACGTCTGTACTTCTCAACATTATTTTCAACGTTGTAAGCAAAATGTTGTAATGAATAGAAAAAAAAGAGAAAAGGTAACCAAGAGTCAAAAGAGAACTATTATATTGCTTTATTTACTCACTGAAAAGCATACCCTTATTTTTATTGCAGAAGTCAATTAACTCACCTGTGACCACACATTGCCTGACATTTGTTTTTTTCTCATATTTTTCTGGATTCTCCTGTGTTAATATTGCCATTGTCTTGTGCTCTTGCCCCACTCCTGGTCCTTGTGTTTGGTGAATATTGTGTTGTGTACCACTTGTGCTGCTCTGTTGTCTGTGTTTTTTCATTGATTTAAGATTTTGGACTTTGGTTTCGAAATGAGATGCAAAATTTGCTCTCATCAGAAAAGAGGACTTTGGATCACTGAGTTGAGTTGTTCAGGAGCGGCTTTACAAGTGGGATAGAATTGAAGCCCATGTCTAGGATCAGTCTGTGTGTTGCCTTTTAATGCACTAACTCCAGCCTTAGTTCACTCCTTGTGAAGTTTTCCAACACTTTTGTATGGCCTTTTCCTGAAAATCTGCTCCAAGCTATGGTCGTCCCTGCTGCTAGTTCACCTTTTTCTTCCACACTTTTCCCTTCCAGATAACTGCCTATTAATTTGCCTTGATGCAGCACTTTGGGAACATCGAACGTCTTTTCCAATAACCTTATGAGGCTTTCCCTCCTTATTGAGGGTGTCAATGATGGTTTTTTTTGCACAACTGTCAGGTCAGTAGCCTACCCCACAACTGTGATTCCTACTGAAACAGATTTAGAGACTATTCAAAGGCTCAGAAACCCTTTACAGGTTAGGGTAGCTGATTAGAGTGCGACACTTTGAGCCTAAGGCCCTATCTACACAGAGATGAAACCATATGTAGCAGCAAAGATACTTAATCAAATAGGTGTTTTACCTACAAGTAGTCAGCATTTCAGGAAATCGTCAACGATCATTATTGAATCAGAGCCCAAAGAGGAGAAATCTCACAATGTTGGCTCAGACACCAAAGATTTTTGAAAAAAGCTCTCATTTGAAGCTAGATTTGTCATGTTTGCAGCTGGGTTGACTGCTCATTATTTTCTGTTTCTCTGGCAGTGTCGAAGTGCCACCAGTGGAACAGCATAGTTACTACAGGCGGGTTTCAACAGTTTGTATGGAACCATGTTGACAATCTCTTTATTGTGGTGCCATTTTAACAGACTCTGTTGCTGAAACTATACACATTTGTCTCTGTGTAAACAAGGCCTAAAATATTGAACCTTTTCACAATATTCTAATTCTCAGATTTTGACTTTGGGATCTCCATAAATTGTAAGCCTTAATTGTCTAAATGATAACAAATAAAGGCTTGAAATACATGTAATGGATCTATATCACATACTAGTTTTACCTTTTAAGTTGGATTTCCTGAAATAAATTAAAGTTTGTTTGATATTCTAATTTTGTGAGTTTACCCTTTATTTTATTTAACTTATACATTTCACAAAATACTGCCTTGTTACCTCCATGCGTTTTAATCCTAAAGCACTTTAACGTTTGAAAGCAAATAATTGGTTAATTGGTTGATATTTGATTTATATCAGAATTTGATGAAAACATGATATTCACAATATGTTGTAATACTTTAAGAATAAAGCTTATGATTGGTTTAAAAAATATATATGGTTAAAGGAACAACAGCAAAAATTGCTTCCTTTATAATAAGCCAGTTCACAAGACTTGACAAATAAGTTCAAGATAGGCAGTGACATACATTAAACCGACCAAGTAGATCATTTAACAGATCTATTGACTTTTCTTTTCTTTTAGCTGCTTTTGCTATGTCCAGAGGGTTAACCTTTCTGGAATTATAAACTGTGAAAACATATGCTTGTATAATTCAGTAAGTGTGTCTGTATGTGTACTGTATGTGCTGCAAATGCTTCATGCACGTTCCTTGCGGTTTGGCAGCAGGAGAAGCATGGCCAGAGTCACGCCCCCCAGAGCAATGCTTGTGGGAATGTGGTGAGTTTGGTTGAGACCAGCTCATAAAACATTCTACCCTGGCACTGTCCTGCTTCCCTTACAGACAGGGAAGCAGCGACCAATGGGGAAGCCACACAGGCGGCGGATGCTGAGAGAATTTTTTTCTACTGCTGCTTTTTTTTTGTCCCACACATGCTGCAGCTCAGCTGACCCAGGGGTCGGGACCTTTAGCTTGCGGCTGTGGAAATATTCTGTCTCTGTGACCAGTTTCATTTCAACTAAATAGAGAAAAATTCACTTACAGTATCATAAAAGATGTTGTTGTTTTCACATGACCTAATAATTTACATGCGTTGCCAATCTGTTGAATTTGTTAAATCACTGAAACTACTGACTGCGAGAACTATAGAGCCATGCAAAATTATTCAGACCTAGAATTTCTTCTTCAAACCAAACCTTGAACTTTGGTATATTTTATTTTGGTTTTTTTTATATGACAGACCAGCAGAACGTAAATTGATAATGGAACAAACTTATATTGCTTTTGTAGACATATCCCTACAGATATTTCAAAGCGCATTTACATTGAAAGTCCCGTTCATCTAGCCACGTTCAGAACAATCATACACTCATACACTGACACCATAATCGGTAATATATCTAAGTATAAGTGCCTTGCCAAGGGCACATAGGTATTTGGTGGAGGGGGCATGTATTTAGCCCTATCTACTCTTATTTTACACAGGGTGATTTATTTAGGATAACGAGTTTACTCTCTATTTTTGGTTATAAATTGATAGCTATTGCCGATGTGATGTTACTTCCATGACATTAAAAAAAAAAAAAAATTCACCATATTTTGAAATAGCTAATAATCTATAAGCAGGACATTCTTACAATAATCAATCAAAAACACCTTGTTCAAGAAAGAGTTCTAGTGTAGGGAAACTAGGGCTGACTGAAATTAGTTTCGAGTTTATAGTTGACCTTTTGTTTCAGAAGAGGTAGCAGAAGTGAGTCTGTGGTTTGCTGATGGGTTGCAAGGCAAGTGAGGGTGGAAGTACCTCTGCCCTGTCAGTGCACTCTGCGGGCCAAGGTCAGACACTTTCACAAACACACACGTACGAATACACATAAACATTGGTATACCAGAAAGGCAATAATTAAAAGCAAAAGTAAATCAGTGGTTGCTGGATTCAGAACCTCACTGAAAGTGTAGATCATCCCTGACAGGTTGCATTTTCTATCTCAAACAAGACATTTTACAGTAATTTGTTTAACGTGTGATACAGTGTTGATTTCTGATGCCAGAATAGGGATCTCTTTTTGTTATGTTATGTGTGCAGTATTTGTGAATGTTTCGGGGGGGGGGGGGGACCTTAGCCACCACCGGCTCCAAAGGGCTTCACCAATTCCCAGAGGTCCCAAACCCAGTAAGCTCCAGCGTTGTCCTAGCCACAGATACAGTCTCTACTCTGGGCTCCTGCCATGCCCTCAAGCCCTTGGAAGGTCTTCTTCCTGCAATAAATGTCACAGCATTCATTCACAAGATAGATGAAGTTGAAGCCCTTAGCCAAATTAGATCATCTAAAATCAGCAGCAGCTTCTTCATGCACCTTTTGTTTCCCTGTGATCCTTTTTCCCCCTCTCCACAGGATATAGTCGGCAGCTCTGATTATATGTGGACGTGTCTGAATAATGCCTTTTCTGTTGCATGTGCAATTTGTAAACAAGGGCCACAAATAATGATTGTCAATAAAGAACAAACCTGGTCTTTAAACAGAAAAGTATAACACGCATCAAAGGGTACGATCATTAAAAGAAGAGTATTCAAATAAAGTACTTTAAAAGAAAAATCTCATTTCAGCTGCATTCAGAATCAGACTTGGTGTCACAGTAGCTTTAAAAACCATAATTACCTAACCAAGTCATACACTGTTTTCACTGAACGGAATGGTGCTGCACAGACCGATCTGGTTAGGTCCGGGATATTCAGGAGAGCATTTCCACCACCAGCTGGACTCTCACTGGGTGGGCAGGAAGCGAGAATGGTGACGAAATAAAACATAACAAATAAGTTAAGACAGCTACTGGTGCTTGGTTTTTGGTTCTTGTTTGACACAAATCTTACTGCAGTGTTTATGAGTGGGCTCCATGCGGTAAATAGAAAAGTATTTGATGTACAATGCAGTGAGATGAAACAACAGCACTGGTGTTTTATGTCTTATGCTTGTCACAAGCAGTGATGTTTTTTCATTCCCCCGATCAAATGACTGTGTTGTGTGATGCCAGTAGCTCCACCCTAACCGTACCCAACTGTTGTCTTTTGGACCTACCGAAGAAGGAGGGCTATTAATGGACCAGTGCAGACCTGCTGTAAGGGCTGCTTTAATAATGGAAGCAGACAAAATGGTATACCCCACCACACCACACCGTTCCACCCAGTGGAAAAGAGGCTGTTGTTGTGCTGGAACCTTGGCCCACTCTTGTTTGCAGAATTGTGTCAGTTCAGCCCTGTTAGAGCATTTTCAAGCATAAATGGCGTTTCCAAAGTCATGCAATAGCATCTCAACTGGATTAAACTCAGGTTTTTAACTGGTGTATTCAAACATCTTGATTAACTTGCCAGTGGGATTTGGATAGTTGTCCTTGCATAATCCGAGTGCACTTGAGCGTACAGTTAAAATAATGGTGAGACATTCTTCTTTAAGATTTTCTTGTGTAGTTTAGGAGATCAGAATAGTTTGTAATTCAAGGTTCTATCAATTTTTACACAGCTCCAGATCATAACAATTTCAACACCATGTTTTATTGTAGGATTGGTGTTCTTTTTTTTGGATTGCTGTTAAGTTAAATCCCAGATTTAAAGGGACATGCACCTTTTACAAAATACGGGATGTGTCCCACCTGTCCACAGAATATTTTATCTTTTTGATCATCAATGTTCCTGTGAATTAAATCTTTGCCCAGGCTTTTTCTTTATATTGTCATTTATGTTGTTTTTGTGCTTTTTTGACCTCCTCTGAGGACTGTTAATGTGCTTTTGAAAAATTATTTCGAAACCAGACACTCCTAGGAAGGTTTACCAATGTTCCAAGAAAAGGGAAGCAGTGAATCATTTCACATTTATATCTGAGTCTGTCTTCTTTTTAAGACATTTCTTTTTAGCGAAGCTTTTGGCTCCCTTTAAATATTTTCTTTTTAAACATTTTATTCTTTTTTTTTCATTTATGCCTTTTCATTGAATCTGCTTATCATTTCTTTTTACCTGTAGCACTTTCAGATCTTAGTTGTAAAGTGCATTATAGATCATATTTATTTTTTTATTGTTATTATTATTGTCATTATTATTATTATTATTATTATTATTATTATTATTATTGTTGTTCACAGTTGGTGACCCATTTTTGCTTTTACTCTGTACCTGTGCTCAATGGCAGTAAGCCACACATGTGCACACAAACTACAAGTTCAGACCCATGATCTACACTTCCACTTACTTTATATCGCTGTACCTCTCCAATAAAAATAAACTGTTCTTGAAGAAGTGGTTAAGCATCAATAGAAACACATGTGCTTTGGCCAGGACGTGCACTTCCCATTCAGTCTCCTCACAGTTTCACAAACAGTGATTGAATCTTGAATGGATGTGATTATGATCTGCTGTCAGAGTCTGGGGCCAGATCACACAGATGAAGGTGCACATATGCCAAGCCAGCTGCTGTTGGCCACAAATAGGCCTTGGCTTAAGTTGCTGGACTTTCAAACAGACGATATCTTTTCCGCATATCAAAAACTCAAAGCTGCTGGATCGCAGTGTTGGCTCTTGACAATGTAACAATTTTCCACCTGTACGCATATATTACAGACCCACATGGGCTTCTGTGAGGAAAAATCTGACAGAATGTTGCGTAAAAGTTTTCAGGTGCTTTTAACACTTGCAAAGTGTCTTCAGAATTTGTCAAATTTCAACCAAAAACTTTAATGTTTTTTAATTTTTACATTTTTTATACTGCTTAAGAAAAGCATTTCAAATGTATGTGCTTTGTTAAGAAATTCAGGTCTTCAGGGGGATGTATTTTAAACAGTATTGTACAGATGTTGAAAGCTTGGGATATCGTTTTATACCCCAACCCTGCTTTGAACTTCTCCATAACTTTATCCCTGAACTGTCTGTTATGTCCGTCGGTCTTTATGAGGCTTTTTTTGTTTACAAATATTTTCTTAATAATATCTGAGATGTTCAAAAAACAGCAAGACTAATACAGAAAATAAATTAAAAACAGACAGGATTTTTTTAACCTGTTCAATGACTTCTGTAGGCAACTCTTTGCTCTGAATTTTACTGAGGTGTATCAGACAAACAAGGGCAAGTATATGCAGTATAAAGACTATGCTCTTCAAATGTACATTTGTGAAAATCTTTAAAACATAATTATGATTTTATCTTCTAAATAGTTACATGATGCTTAGTGTTGGATTATGGCATAACATAGCATCAAAATAAAATAAGGTTTGTGGTTGGTATTGAAAACACTATTTTTTCCCATCACACATAATATTTTACACAGTTATTACATATGCACATGATCACATATTGATTTATTGTTTGTAAAGATTTACCTGTAAATCATCAGGTTGTCCATCTTAATTCACCTTCTGATGGAACAATTAAAGTGTAAAATTATATTTTTTTCAAAACGTCAGTTGGCTTGTGTGGGAGCAGAAACCGATTGACCCGCTCATCTTCTAGAGAAGGAATTGTTAATGACAGTGAACACCACTTGTCAGAAATACTATAATAAACTCTCTATACCTGCTTTTAGAAGGGATTACTGCAACCAAACATTTCCAGGCACAAAACCTGCTCTATTTCTGAGATGCCAATACTAATAAAACACAGACTATTTGTAGTTTAAATATTTGCAAAAATGTGTCCGTCAATTTTTAAAAATTACAGATGCACAACAGAAAGTCTGCCCTTGGTAGTTTTTTTGGGGGGGGTCCAATGTGAGTTTTTGCACAGGAAGCTGATGATCACCATCATGACTCACCACAGCTGGAGTGAAAGGGTGGAAAGAGTGTATCAGTGGGCAGGGAGACGAGTAGCAGCACCTTCGGAGCTGTTTCCAGGGTTACCTTCTGTCGTCAGCAAGCATACAGGAGGGTTGCTCTTAACAAGACAAGGGCAACAGGTTCCTCAAAATAAGTGGGATTGACATTGGAAACCTTTTAGTCCTGTTTTTCTTTAGCCGTTGGTCTGGTGCTCTTTAATTTATCTATCAATTTTATATACAATTATTTCTACTCATCCTAACAAGGGGGCTGACATATACAGGCTGTTAGCAAGAAAGAGACAAAAAATAGGTCTATTATGCACTATGTTGGTGTCCTTGTACAGGCTTTTAGATTAATGCTGAAAATACAGAATTTTATGTACATAGATAGTAAAGTTTTTCAACCGAGAAAGCACTATACAAATGCAGGCCGTTTACCATTTACCAATCAACACATTGCATTTGTTTCAGTTGAAAAGCCTCAGTATTCGAAAAGTCTGACATAACATTGACTTAATATGAAAATATTTGTTAAAATTTTTTTCTTCAAGGTCAGTTTTTCAAAACTTTTTCAGTTAAAAAGTCTCAAAAGTTTTAAAAAGTAAGATATTATCATGCAATGTTGGATTATCATAGCAGGGTTGACGATAGGCCAGACTTTAGCAAATGTTTATCAAGACAGTAGCCCATAGCCCCAATAATCTGGTTCCTTAAAGTTGATATTTTATTTCTTAAAGAACAGATGTCATACATACACGTGATTTTATTGGCTTACAAAGAAGTTAAAGTCTGAGTCCATATCAAGTGAGGTGTTTTTAATTTGGATTTTCCATGTAGGGAACCAATGTCTTGGTCTGAGACCATGGTCTTTAAGCCAGAAAAGGGAAGGGTGCCTCCTTCGGGTCGGGGATGGGGTCCTTCCTCAAGAGGAGGAGTTCAAGTATCTGGGGGTCTTGTTCATGAGTGAGGGAAAAATGGAGTGGGAGATCGATACACGGATTGATAAGGCGTCTGCTGTACTGGTCGACTCCCTCTGCAGGTGGATCACTGACTTCCTGTCGGACCGGAGACAGCACGTGCGGTTGGGGAAGATTGTCTCGGACAATCGGACTACAAACACTGGGACTCCTCAGGGCTGTGTACTCTCCCCCTGGCTCTTCTCGCTGTACACAAACTGCTGCACCTCCAGTCACCAGTCCGTAAAGCTGATCAAGTTTGCGGACGACACCACCCTCATCGGACTTATCTCAGACGGTGATGAGTCCGCCTACAGGAGAGAGGTGGACCGGCTGGCTTCTTGGTGCAGTCACAACAACCTGGAGCTGAACGCCCAGAAGACAGTGGAGATGATCATGGACTCAGGAAAGTCACAGCCCCACCGTATCCCCTCACCCTGATGGACTCTCCCACCCCCATCTCCATCATGTACTCCTTCCGTTTCCTGGGCACCACCATCACCCAGGACCTCAAGTGGGAGCCAACCATCAGCTCCCTCATCAAGAAGGCCCAGCAGAGGATGTACTTCCTGCGGCAGCTGAGGAAACTCAAAGTGCCGACCGAGATGCTGGTGCAGTTCTACACGGCCATCATCGAGTCCATCCTCACCTCCTCCATCACCGTGTGGTTCCCCGGCGCCGCAGACCTGGACAAACACCGACTGCAGCGCATCGTGCGTGCTGCTGAGAAGGTGATTGGCTGCAGGCTCCCATCCCTCCGGGACCTGTTCTCCTCCAGGACCCGGAGGCGTGTGGGTCGGATCACAGCTGACTCTTCTCACCCTGGACACCGACTATTCTCCCTCCTCCCCTCAGGCAGGAGGCTACGGTCCATCCAGACCCACACCTCCCGCCACCTGAACAGTTTCTTCCCCTCCGCCATCAGACTCATGAACAATAACACGACCCGATAGTTCAGTTAAAGACCCATGTAGGATAGAACCATCTGCACTATGTAACTTTATTTTACTGCACTGTGTGGTCTGATCACACTTAGATCTGCTGCTGTCATTCACCTGCACATCTGTGAATGGAACCCTGCTGCTGTTCTCATGTTAAAAAGGATGTATATCTTTTCATAGTTCTTTTATATACATACAGATTATAATATTTATAAAGACTTTAGCCTTATGGCTCATTCTTTTTATTTTATTTTTTATTTTATTTTTTTTATTTTTTTTTATTTTTACTTATGTTAAATGTTTTATGTGCACAACTGTACCGGAAAAAATTCCTAGTTTGTGAACTTGTTCTCAAACAATGGCAATAAAACCGATTCTGATTCTGATTCTGGTCTGTCGTGGTGAAGAGAGAGCGGAGCTGAAAGGCAAAGCTTTCGATTTATGCCTTGATCTACAGTCCTACTCTCATATATGGTCACGAATACTGGGTGGTGACCGAAAGAATGAGATCATGGATACAGGCGGCTGAAATGAGTTTCCTCCACAGAGTGGCTGGGTTCTCCCCTAGGGTTAGGAGCTCAGTCATCCGGAGGGGGCTCAGAGTAGAGCCGCTGCTCCTCCACATCGAGAGGAGCCACTTGTGGTTGCTCTGGCATCTGGTCAGAATGCTTCCTGGACTCCTCCCTGGTGAGGTGTTCTGGGCACATCCCACCGGGAGGAGAACCAGGGCGAAGATCGAGGACTCTTCCCGAGGAGCTGGCCTAAGTGGCTGGGGAGAGGGAAGCTACTGCCTCCGCGACCCGACCACGGATAAGTGGACGAAGATGGATGGATGGATGGATGGATGGAACCAATGTGCAACCATTTGACATTAGCCAACTAGGATCCTGGAAAATAAGCCCATCAATTTCACATCACTGTCACTTCCTCAGGAAATAAAAAGGACACACTTTGAAAATGTATGGGGACCAACAAGAGTACAGTTCCCACCATTTAATATTTTAATAGTTGATTGTTTTGCGTTACATTATTTTTTATGTAGCCTTAGATTTGTTCCCTTAAGTCAGAGCTGAAAACATTTGTGCATGTCACCCATACACATTTAAGATTTCTTAATCCTATTGTTTCTATCACAGCTTAAACGTTAATGCGATGATTGATGTTTATCATGTGTATTTATTTTTTTGATGTGTTATAAATTTTAATTTGTTTTTTATCTTTGTCCCTTAGTTTTTACTGTAAAACACCCTGTATTTTCTAAAGCCCAGCTGGGGAAAGGCAAGGTAGTTTTATTTGTATAACACATTTTCAACGACATGGTAATTCAAGGTGCTTTACATGATTCATGGTAAAGAAACCAAACACATGATAAAAGCATGGAAAGTAAAAACAGCAATTATGAATAAAACACAAAAAGGATAAAACATGAAAAGCATAAAAAACATTAGAGAAAGTAAACAGCATTTAATTGTTCACTGAAAGGCAGGTCTAAACGGATGAGTTTTAAGTTTTTTATTAAAAGCAGCTCAGTGTTTCAGTAGCTTTGCAGTCATTAGGAGGTTTGTTTCAGATAAGGGGAGCATAGAAACTGAAAGCTGCTTCTCCATGTTTGTTTCCAATTCCAGGGATGATTAGTAGTAGACCGGAGTTTGAGGACGTGAGCGGTTTGGGTGGTCTGTATGATGACAACATGTCTTCAACATATTTTGGAGCCAAGCCATTTACTGATTCATAAACTATTAGGAGTATTTTGAAGTCTATTTACTGAGCTACATGGAACCAGAGTAAAGAAGGTGCCTGAAATTACAATATACTGTAAATACTTGAGTATACAGTATTTCTTAATCTCTAACACAAAAAATAAACTAATCAACTAAACACAGGACAGAAAAACATGCATTCTTTAAAAAAATTTAAATTAAATGAAACATATATCATAATTGACAATGGCACTATAAATAAAAATATTATAAATTAATATTGAATTACATTTTAATCATTACCGTTTAATCTCCTTTTGTGAACTTAACTGGATGATCAGGCAGATAAAACACAATAGCATTGATATACATGTCCTGTGGGGGGTGCTCTGGGAGAAAGGGGTACCAGGCCCTTTGATAAGTGCTGTTAGGTCCCTGTATGACCGGTGTCAGAGTTTGGTTCGCATTGCTGGCAGTAAGTCGGACTCGTTTCCAGTGAGAGTTGGACTCCGCCAAGGTTGCCCTTTGTCACCAATCCTGTTCATAACATTTATGGACAGGATTTCTAGGCGCAGCCAAGGTGTTGAGGGGGTCTGTTGTGGTGACCTCAGGATCGGATCGCTGCTTTTCGCAGATGATGTGGTCCTGTTGGCTTCATCTGAACATGATCTACAGTTCGCAGCCGAGTGTGAAGCGGCCGGGATGAGGATGATCACCTCCAAATCCGAGACCGTGGTCTTGAGCCGGAAAAGGGTATGGGTGCCTTCTTCAGGTCAGGGATGGGGTCCTTCCTCAAGAGGAGGAGTTCAAGCATCTCGGGGTCTTGTTCACGAATGAGGGAAAAATGGAGTGGGAGATAGAAAGGGGGAATGGTAAGGCATCTGCAGTTATGCAGGCGCTGTACCGGTCTGTCCTGGTAAACAGAGAGCTGAGCCAAAAGGCAAAGTTCTCGATTTACCGGTCGATCTACGTTCCTACCCTCATATATGGTCACGAACTTTGGGTGGTGACTGAAAGAACAAGATCGCGGATACAGGCGGCTGAAATGAGTTTCCTCCGCAGAGTGGCTGGGCTCTCCCTTAGTGATAGGGTGAGAAGCTCAGTCATCCGGAGGGGGCTAAGAGTAGAGTTGCTGCTCCTCCACATCGAGAGGAGCCAGTTGAGGTGGCTCGGGCATCTGGTCAGGATGCCTCATGGACGCCTCCCTGGTGAGGTGTTCTGGGCATGTCCCACGGGGAGGAGACCCAGGGGAAGAACCAGGACTCGCTGGAAGGACTATATCTCCCGGCTGGCCTGGGAGCACCTCGGGATTCCTCCCGAGGAGCTGGCCCAAGTGGCTGGGGAGAAGGAAGTCTGGGTCTCTGTGCTTAGGCTACTGCCCCCGTGACCCGACCTCAGATAAAGAGGAAGAAGATGAATGGATGGCGAATGGATATAGGTATCAGTAGGAGTGGTTGCACTAAAGCATGAGGGCCTCTTGGATAAAAGAGAAAGTTAAAAAAGTGCAGAGATTTAGTGTCTTTATGTATCATTGTTAGGTTTACAGTTCATCTTAAATCAACTGGTTTTAGTTGAATGGAAATATATAACTTCTTATTGAATTTTAAACATGTTACCTTTTGTGTGTGTGTGTGTGTCTCATGTTGTGTGTCCACATATGCTGCTTGTGAACCTCATTCTTCTGAGGGCAGTACTTAACAGAGGGATTACCAGCTGTCTGCGGGATAAACATTTCACCGCTTGCACTAACATTAAAGTGCCAGACCTGTTCGTGGGTGTCTGTATACAGGTACCAAAGTGAGTGTATATAATCTATAGAAACACTCTTATGTTGTGTTGATACTGAATATGATTTATGGGCAACTCTACAGAGGCTACTGTATATTATTTTAATCCTTCCTGGTTTGGGTCAGTGCCTTGTTAACATCTATCTGTATAACTCTGCCTATTAAAGACACCCATTAGCTTGTGACTAATGGCCCACTCTCAGTGCCTGAGGCTACCTTCAAACAGGGTGCTGCTCTCTGAAGAAGCTTTTGTTTGCCTGTGCTGGACACATAAATGCACAGGTCTAGCCCCATGTGCTGCTCTGCTTCAAGTATGGCCTTTAGATTTCATAGGATGAGAGTTTCTGTTGTTGTTAAGGTTTTTCATTACCTCAGACATACGTAGTTGTTCCCAAGCATCACAATAACTTTTGAAGATAGGCCTTGCATGGCCCAAGTGTAGTCTTGGAAGCTTTGATAATGTTCTTATAAAAAAGCTCTAACAAGTGTGTAGATATTGTAGCATGTACATTGTAGCATGTGTTTTCAAAAAGTTAGGCCTCTGTTATCTTTATCATTTATTGCCCAAGCAAATATAATGGCTTTTATTATTTTTATTCTCTTTTACCCAGCAACTATTCTATTTTTTTGTTTGGTAGTTTTTTTTCCTTTCTTCCTGAAAAATATTCTGTTTTCCAAAGGTTCTCTGGTTCCTTCATGCACGTTGTACAACATTTTATAACTATTTTTACATTTACTGAACAATACTATCAACAGATGTTAACTCCTAACTGAAAAAGCTTTCAGAAAAAATCTCTATCTGTTTCAGTTTACCCCCAATATACCTATGCTATATTTTGTAGAACTTGAACATGTTGAGAGTATGGTAAATATAGGGTACATTCTCTCCACTGCTGTTCTATGATCTAGAACAAAATCCTGTGTTTGTTTTCCTCTTTTTCTTTAGCTTTACAAACCAACTTTTAAATAGTGAATGAGCAATTTCTCAATTGGTGTTGTTTTTATTTACATTTTAAATCTGGTATAAATTTTTGATTTAGGCAAAACAGCCTGAAATTGACTTAATTATGTCTTTGTATGTATAAAAGGCCTGTCATGCTTGACATAGTTTTGATGAACCAGACAAACTGATCAAAATCTATTTTAAAATTGTTCTTTGTTGAAAGAGCTTTGCTGTGTTTTTTTGCCTTTAGAGCTGTTTTTATATACGTAAGTTGTGATTAAATTGATATTAGGATTTTATTGTGAAAAAAGTGACTACATAGTAATTTGATGCTGAAGGAGTCATTAAAAAACATATTTCAAGTTTCACTGTCTATAGCTAGGTGTGTTTAAATGATCTGACCGACATGCAGAAACCACTTAGCAGAACAGAGGTTAGAGAGCTAAAATGTTAATGAAAACAGTGATGGATATTGTGCTTCTTCTAGGCTGGGAGGGATTCATTAACACGAGGGGAATAGGGAAAACTGAGGGAAAGCAGGAGGCGGAGAATGATAAGTGGAACTTGAAGACTGCCGGTCCAAAGGTGATGATCCAGAAGTTATTTCATGGTGGTTAGTAGAAACAAGATCAGTAACTGAACATGAATAAACGGGTACAGGAAATTGGTCTGAGGGGAACCTTGGAATGAAAACAAAGTGAAATATTCATCTTTGAATGAGAAGCATGGACAAGGAAAATCAAGGAACTCAGAGGGCCCAGAGTTAGCACAAGGGGTAAGATTCAGGGGTTGAGTGATTGGCATCCAGCTCCTCTTATCCAGCAGGTAACGAGCCTCCAGCAGGAGCTGCAGATCCAGTCTGCACCGCACCCTCTGGTGGAAATTGTGTGAAGATATAACCAAACAGAAACAAATAGCCCACTATCCTGACAGTCGTATCAATCAGGACCTCATAAAAACTTTTCTGACAGCTCAAATTAATTCTGGAACAATAGTTTGCAGTAGTATTTAAACTATTGAATAGATAATAACACCTATGAATATACTTTTGTAATGCTTCATTGACAGTGTTAAACTCATATATAGACTAGTATATCCTCTTCTCAGGTGGATTATTCGTAATGACAGTAATTCTTACTAGAGGAAAAAAAAATTCTGGCTTCACATTTATGCTTATTTTGGCATATTTTAATTTTGTCTACCAAATGCATAGATGTGTGTGGCGAATATGCTTGGTTCACTTTCCACAGGTGTAATTCTTTCTTTAATTTTAGGCAGTGTTAGGCAAGTTACAAAAAAGGGTAATTTATTTTATATTAGTACTTACAGCCTCAAAAATGTAATGTATTTGCATTATATATCTCAAAAGATATTACTGAATTTAAGTACTTGAAGTTACTTTTGGCAAAATAGCATAACTTTTTAAGACTATTACTTATCAATTTACATTTTACACAAATGTGACACCACAAATACTGTACTTTTTAGCACCATTTTTATAATCTTCAAGTCTCAAGTGCCTTTGCATCCCTTCTATCTCATAGCAATGTTTGTTAAATTGCATTAAAACAAGGAACTGAAAGTACAAAGATGGTTGAAATTTTATAAGTAATGCGTTACGTTACTGTTACTAAAAATGTAATATATTCCTGTAACTTGTTACTTCTGTAATGCTTGACTCCCCACACTACACTTAAGTAATAAAAAAATAATAATAATTTCAGTGAAAAAACACATTTTCAATATTTTGATTCTTTATTTAGTTTTTAAATATTTGCATCAGCTATTTTTGTTCTGTTATAAATTAAAAACATTTCTATATTATATCCTCCAAGATCAACAAAAATGGTAACTTTCTGGATTCAAACCACATATTCAAAAATGTAAAGTCTACATCAAGTTTAACGTCATATTGCCAAATTCACTCATTCATCCTGCTCTTCTTGCTACTTCAAATCAAGGTGAAAAAGTTGGGCCTAAATTTATAAATAAATATTGCACTTCAACAGGCAATCAGCAGAGGGCAGACTCTTCCTTTATCAGGGGGCATAAACACTGTGACACTGAGTGGCACATTTAAACGAAGACATTTAGTTAATTTCCTCCCATTTTTACTTGACATGCTCCTTTCCCAACTGCTGCTCAAACTCTGTTTTCTTTATCATTTGTTTGTCTTCTTACTTTTCAAGATATGAAAGTGTGTGTAAGTGTGTTTGTCTGGTCTCACTGACAGTGTCTGTAATCCAACCAATCACAATGAGAGTCAAGTCCAGAGAGAGACCTTAGAGGCCATGAGAAAGACTTGTCCAGCGCTCCAACGCCTGCTGTCTTCCTCTTGACCTGAGCTACTCTCACTCTGTTAACCCTCCGATACGCACAAACACACTCAAATGCACCTTCCCTTTGTCACATGTGCTGAACACAAATACAAGTACACAAGTTTAGATCCGTCAGACTGGTGTTACAGTGGGTAATTTTGAGACAAAAGCAGATCCTCTATTAACTATTTCTGCAGTATAGGTCTTAAAGATAAAAATAAGCTCTATGGGTTGATTAAGCAAGAGTCTGACAGTTTGTCGATGCAAATGAGTCACAGTCCCGACCCTGCTGATTTCCCAGGGTCAAGTTCCCCATATCTGTATAGCTCCAAAGCATCACCACAAACACATTTTCTCATGTGCTCATTTCTCCAGTGGCACCTGGTTTAGTTAAAGCTTTTTTGACAGTTTGTCTTCTTTAATTTTGAATCTAATCTAATGGAGTTCTCAGTGCATCTTGCAAAAATTGTCTGTGTGATGCATCCTTTTATTGGTCTCTATGTGTGTGCAACTTTGGTGCCCTGCTGGCACTCTCACTTTCCAGTGCTGATTTATTTTAGTCAGTATGAATTTCCAAACATCATAGCTTTTTTATGGTCCCTATGCCACTTTCAATTTGTAATGTTATTTGATAAGTTTGCAACTCTTTGCACCTTAATTGCATTAAAAATGGGGAAAAAAAACATTTTTTTTTTAAATTTTGCTCTTCCTATGTGGTGTTTATGTGTGCCTTGACCTGTATGTGAACCTAACCTTGGTGCAGTGGTGTTTCAAGAGTGCTGCCACATAAGGCAGAAGTGAAACTTGTGGGTGTGTGGCTTTGAGTCGACCTGATGTGTGTGTGTGTATTTTCAACCATGTGCCTATAGACGTGTGTCTTTTCATACCCACATTTGAACAGACTCTGTTACGCTGCACCTCTGACGCCTGTCTCTCT
Organism: Apricaphanius iberus; assembly: GCA_028564705.1. Classification (NCBI taxonomy): domain Eukaryota; kingdom Metazoa; phylum Chordata; class Actinopteri; order Cyprinodontiformes; family Aphaniidae; genus Apricaphanius; species Apricaphanius iberus. The sequence goes on from JAPXFQ010002988.1 coordinate 2,253,601, forward strand.
TTTTGTTCTCCAAATTTCTCTCATTTAGTCTCTTTGTGGCGGGCATGTTCTCGTTCACTGTGGTCACACATACGCGGCACTTTTGCAGTCATACTGGGGCTAAAAGTCATAAGCACACACTTTCATACACACACGGGCAGGTCGGCACGTAGTCAATCTTATTTGTGCACGTACTATACTTTGCCCCCTTTCTGGTAGCAGCCACTCTTTGCATGGGAAAGCTCATGTGTCCAATTTCACATGGTAAGATATTTTCTCTCAGTGGAAGTGATTATGAAACTTAGCTCACTTTTAAGTTTTATAATGCTGCATGGTTTGTCTTTAATGTCTCTAGAATGATAACTACTTGTCCATGTGGTTTGGAGGGACAAACATGTCCACTGACCATTGTAAATCTGATAAGGTTAACAGTATGCAATGACAAAATGTTGACTGTGAACACAGCTGTTTGGAAGTTTTTCTCAAATCATGTAGAGCAAAGAAGAAGATTATCTCGTTGCGAAACCAAAACAATGTAACGTGTAGATGGGACAAAAGTTGACTGAAACCCTTTGAATGACTGTCTGTTACCTGCATTTCCACTGATAAACATATTGAAATACAAGATCATGTTGGTTGACAGTTGCTTATTGAAGTGTCAACTAAAGTTCAGTTGATTTGATTATGCATGCACACATTTTTTTCTCAAAGAAAACATTAATCTTAAAAAATATTTTTTTCTCAAAGAAAACCCTTATCTTAAAAAATAAATGTATTCCCAAAGCAAATATTTATCTAAAAAAACACAGGGTGACACAAGAAAATTATTATTTTAACTAATTTGGTATACTCTGTTGTCTCTGGTTTGAAATTATGTGGTGGGATTTCAATTAAGTTGTGTTTCAAATGATAAATTCCTGCTTTAAGCAATTATCCCTGGTAGATTGAAGAACTGTTGTTAACTTTCATGTGAATGATAGAAAGAAGGGACAATTTAGAAGCAAGAGATTGTTTGAAAATATAAACAGAACCCCTCATTTTATACAGTCTTTCATGCCAGCTTTTAAAGTCAACAGTCTCTCTATGATTGCAAAGGTATGGTTTGGAAATTGTTCCTGAAGTTAAATAGAAGTACTTCTAGTTTATAAAAGTGATTTTAGAGTTACATTCAGCATATTTCAGGGCATTGTACCGGATACTTGGACCTTCCACTTTTTCATATTTTTAAATACTTGGTCACAACTTAAAATGCCATTTATAAGAAACCAAAATTACAATTTTGGGCATATTTCTGATTATTTTATAGCAACAAAGCAGGAGTATTGCTCAGCAGCACTCTAACATGTCAAGCAGACATTAATACTAAATAATTGTTTTTATTCACATTAACTCCTGTTCTTCATCAGCATAAATGGCTGCTAGTTAAATGTCCTAATGATTACAAAAATCTTCCTGCCGTTATAGCCTTCAATAACAGTGCTCTTCAGTATCGTTCTGATCATTGCACATCTACGGTATGCACATCCCAATAATCTTTTTCCCCTATTAATCACAGAGGGCCAGTTTACTACAAGGTACGCTTTCAACAATTCTTCCCACTCATCATCGATTCACCAGACTTTCTTTCCACTTTTTAATCTTTCCTTAAAAAATATATACTTTTGAAAAAATTGTCATTGCTTTAATGCTATTTAATGCTGGATTTTTTAAAAACTTATTTACTTTTTGTTGTAGATAGTTTTACGTCTTTAATGTCAACAAAAGTTTTTTGAAAGGTGCCAACAAATAAAATGCATTATCAATGTTTTGCAAAGATGGTAGTCTCTCATTGAAGCTTTTTCTGGTGAGTCCATAAATAATAATAAACCTTGAGAAAAAGAAAGATCACAGCAAATCAAGACCCACATTGTTACTCAGAAAAGTCTTATCATGGTTATACCATGTGATCCAAAGAAGAGCTATTCTTCATCTCCCACCTAGTCATTTTGATCCAAAAAGAAAGACATGAGAATTCCATAGAAATATACCAACTCAGAATCTGGAAGTGAATGGCCAGCCTTTTATTCTCTGTAAGAATCCAGCTGAGAGTGATTCAGTTTCTGATTGACTTTCCAGTGAAGACCCTGCTCAGTTTTCTGCTGCCCTGCCAAGAAGCACCAACCTCTCTGTTTTTCCTAGCTTTAGCCCTTACCCAGGGGCAACACGAATTTAGCCCAGGGGGCCATGAAGGGGTAAAAGGAATCAAGGGGAATTAGTAGGAAGAGATGGGAAGAGGAAGGTGGGAGAAGCCTTCAGAGAGGAAGGATTTCCAGCAAACTGAGTGAAACACTGTGTGATTCAGGCCCCATTCAATGGTGGGTGGGTAGGGGTGTGGAAAGGAGGGCATAAGGATGGGGGAGGAAAGGATGAGTTAAGGGGAGTTGTCAGTACAGAGGGTGTAGGGGAGAGGTTGAGGGGGAGGATGACAGATGCCACAGTCCAGGCCCACAGCACAGGAAGTCATTCATTTCAGTAACTGGCTGCTGCCAGCTCTTACAGCCCATCCTAGAGAAGAGTTAGAGCTTTTAGTTGTAGTTATTGGCACCTAAAGCAGTGCCATGAACAGATCTACTGTATACACTTTTGATGTTTTGATCGAACTATGTTGTCTTTTTTTAAACAGTAACCATAGTAGTGTATATTCAGAGAGATTTGTTGAGTTTACAGTTTGTAAATGCCACTTGCATATAAGATCTTTTTCCATTTTAAATTCAAAATTCAAACAATGTAAACTTTGTTCAAATACTATCCTTCATAAGTCAAAAATTCCAAAGCATACAATCTATAGAAAAACAAAAACATCAAGTACACCAAAGTGGATAATCGTTTACTCTCTAGCCTAATGTACTTTGTAAAACTATTTATACAGCGGCATTTCATATCTTCAATTGGCCTAAAAGAGTATACATCATCCCTCTGGTTAGTTTTTGCCAACCACATAAAATTCATTACACTTTCTACTGAAATGTGCTATCAAAATAAACTTGTGTTGCCTTGTTAGACTCCTTAGGAAATATCTCCGATCTATTTGCATTTTTACCCTTAGAGCATATGAAAATCTTGAATACCATACCATACCAATTTATTTATAAAGCACTATACATTTGAAATGGCAGTCAACCAAAGTGAAGACTTAGCTTTTCACACACCATCACTTACTCTAGTACCTGCTCTTTACTATCTGCAGTTCCCGCCTGAACTCTATTTTTGCACTGTCAACTCTGAGAGAGTCTATCTATTGGCGTTCCTCATTGTATTGTTAGCTTAGATATTAACTGCATTGTGTTCAGCCTTATTTTAAGTCGCTTTGGATAAAAGCCTTTTCCAAATGCATGAATATAAACATATATCCCTGTAACGTTTTAATATTTTATCACATGATGGCTGCAAACTTTTAGGATCTTATGTAACTGATCAACACAAAATAGTGCATATTTGTGAAGCTCAAGGAAAATTTTACATTATTGAAATTTTATGTAATAAATTCAAATAATAATGATTGAAATTCATACTCAGTATGAGGCATTGCTGCAAAATCAATGGTACAATACAAGCAACAGTCCACTGTTGCTACATGCTCATTCAAGAGGAGTAAATACAGCAAGTCAGTGACTAGATGCAATCTACTGGGTTACCTTCAATAGAAAACTTTTTAACCAATTTGAATGGTAAATTGAGCAGTACTGAAATGTTTGATAACTAAGATCACTTTGACATGTATGTCACTGAATTTGAGTCTGTCCGTATGATTGGATTGAAATGACCTTGTAAATTGCCTTGGGACAGTATTTGTTGTGAATTGACGCAAGATTTTAACAGTGAATAAATCAAATTGAACGCCTTCCTGAGACCCTGCTAGAAGAGGATATTCTGCCGCAGTCCCATATCTTTGAAGGCCTCTAAAAGTTGTTTTCCTTTTTTTTTCTTGGATTGCTCTACATCCATCTTCTCATCCACTTTGAACAGAGTCCCTGTTACTGCTGAAGAACAGCCCCTTTGGAGCATGACACTGCCACTATCTAGGTTTTGGTCTTATCTGACCAGACCAATTTCTTTTACGTTTGCCATGTCTTTCACACTCCACATAGCGAACCTTTACCAGCATTTGTATGTCGTTTTGACAATTTTGTATAAAAATCTGATTTGTAGAGTACACAACTAAAACTTTTCCTGTCTACAAATTCTTCCTGCTGTGAATAGCTGCATCAATATTGTCGGCAAACTTCTGAAACCCTTACAGAACAGATTATCTGAGACTGAATTTAACATTGACAAAATGTAGAATGCAATCTGAGAGAACTGGATTTGATTTAGGAGTATCAGAGTAGAGGGAGCTGTGCTGCACTTTTACAGATTTTTATTTTTAGAAATGCTTTAAAACCATGTATCGTTTTCCTTTCACTTTTTAGCTATGCACTTATGTGTGTTAGTCTATTACATTAGATCCAAATAAAACTCGCCACAGCTTCTGGCTGTAACATGACAAAAATGTGAAAATGTTCAATGGCTGTAAATACCTTTGTGAAATAAATATTTATATAACTCAATACCGGTACATGACTTGGAGAGCTGTACCTGCTGGTATTTGCTTTGAGTGTAAAACAGTTAGTTGTTGGGGTCATGAGTGTTTTTTTGAACGAGTGTGTGTCAAAGTGTTGAAAATTGATGGGGATGAACAGAGAAGCAGTAATGAATGTGTGTGTGTGTGCGTGTGTTTAGGTGTGTGTGCGTGTGCACGTGTGTGTCAGGGGGTAAATCATACTATGGAAAGGAAATACTTTCTTGTGCCAGAGAGGTCTGCTCATCTCATTGCCCTCTCACTCACTCACATACAAACACACACATGAACACACATAAAATCACTATAACCCCTTTATTAAGCCCACTTCCTTTGCATAGGGCATGGGAACTCCCCCGATCCCTCTCCTCCCACTCTTCCCTCTTCCTCAACATCATCTCTGTCCTTTTGCTCACCCTTTCTCGTCTTGTCCTCTCCTTTTCCCCTCTTCTTTGCCTTTCTTCATAACGCCCTCACCTTGTTCTGCCCTCGTCCTGTCACTCTCTCTGGTACCCCTTTTCAACCCCTCACAGTCCTCCTCTTGGGCTTGTCTTTTCGAGTGTCTTCACCTCCGCTCTTTTTATTTCCTGCCTCCATCTGTGCCCAATTTATCTTGAGTGCGGCCTGTGTTTTTTCCCGATAATTTGTTTTAGATTCCCCAGAATTAGAAAAGCAATGTGCACACTCTCGCCAGTGCACACACACACACATGCGCTATCACACACGTACGCACACATTTTTATTGTATTATTCTATAAAAGTTCCTATAAATCACTGGTTATTAATCGGCCCCAGACGGCCGTCCCCCTTTTAGCCGCCCCCACCCTCCTCTCCCTCCCAGCACAAACACAGACCAGATGCATAGGAAATGGGATGGCAAAAAGGGCACCCAAGAGACAGGCTGCACTTTTTCTTTTTTCTCTCTTCCCCTCCTTCTATTTCTCCCCCCATTTCTGATTTCTCAGAATGTTCATTTATGCAGCATTGCCCAGACCTCGGCTACACAGTGGAAATAAAGTTTAGATGAAAAGTTTAAAATAAACTAATTAAATTATAAATGCAACAGTGATTCATGGCCAAACAGCCTGGTGTGTGGGATGAAGGTTAAACGTCCATCCTCCACAGTCAAATGGGTTCCATTCCAACTGTTTCGATTAAGCCCTCGAATGTGTTCATATGTGCAAACATGGATTCCCCTGGCCTCTGTTTGATTGTAATCCAGCTCTTGTAAACCTACCCTCCACTTTCAGGATTTTACTTCCTCTATTTGAGTTGAATCTTGCACCTGAGTCATGGGGCAAATCTCAAAGTCTATCTTTTCTAATTTGGTGACACATCATCTTTTTGCCCCCAAATTGACACTATGCCTACCAGACAGCTGGTTTGCTCCAGAAACTTTCTCATTAACAGCTTTTTCTCATCACTTTAGACACATAAGCTCTCATACACCTGGCTTTCTCAGACTGAGTAAAGAGGATAAAAACATATCTGCAAAGACAGATTGAGTGTCTGTGAATTACAAAGAACTTAAGAAAGCGACGATAGAGAATGTGGATGTAGTGTAAGCAAGAGTACCTACCTCTCCCCACCCTTCACTGGAGTGCCTGGGAGCCTGGATGCTGTGGGGAGGCTGGAGTGAAAGAGAGCAGGCAGAAAATGTGAGAAATGTGCACACTGGCTGCAAAGGATGAGGGGGGGAACGCTGGTTTTTCAGGCACGCAGGGACAGCCTGCAGAGTTCTGCCAAGAGAAATATGGTGCTGTGTTCCTCGCAAAGAGCTATGAGGGTGAGAGAGCAGGACAGGGGTGAGAGCAATGGGGGTGTGGAGGGTGGAGAGGAAGATTAGGGGTTCCCTTGGGTACTTGCGTGAAAAAAACAGAAATTTATGAGATATTGCAAAGTACCCCATGATGATGATAATGATGTTTAAAAATTCCTACATTATGGCAACTCCTCTGTATAGCTTTACAGTGCATTATGGATGAAGGCCATATATTACATCTTGTTCTACATGTGTAAGTTCATTCTAAGTTTTTCACTAAAGATAACATCTTAAGCTGTCCAGAGACCTTCAAGACTGTCAAATGTGTATTGTTTTGTCTGCCGGAGATAGGTTGATAAGGACACAGCCGAGGCCCAGCTGTCCTGGCTGACCACCACTAGGCCTGCCAACACTCAGCTGAATATCCCCATGCCGCTGCAAATATGTAAATATGTTGACTTGGAAGGATGTCTTCTTCTCTTCCGACCTTGCAGCACTTTTGGAGAGAAGCGAGTCGGCGAAGAGGGAGAGAAAACAGCTCCAGGAGTCCTTATAAGGGCCTGCTTTGGTTCCAAACACCAGCTTCTCATCACTTTCTACTCCATTGGGCCATTACTCCACCAGCAGATCACATACGAACCTTAACCTTCAGCACCCAGGGCACGCACACATACACACCCACACCCATACACACACACATTATGTGGTGAGATGTAGAGTTTTTGGTTTTAAATTTACATGAACACCATGACTCTTGCACACAGTGTTCTACGCTCAAGTGATAGGAAAGCTTAACTGCAGGCAGAGCACATTCTGCTCAGCTGATTATAAACACATTATACACAAGGCAGACATGGAAAATGACAAAAAATATTTACTCATCTGCTCTTAGTACAATTTCAAGTGATCTGGTTCCATCGAGTCAAACATGACCTTTTGTGTTTGTCTTTGCCAGCCTGAGCAATTTACTAACAATTAAAACATTTGGGAAGATGAATTAAATGAGCATACAATATTTTCTAATGGATTTTTTACCTTTGAACTTTACCACATTTTTAAAATGAAAACCACAAGCTATTGTGTATTTTCTTTTGATTTAATAAAATAACCAACACAATTTTGCATGATTGTAAATTGGAAGAAAACATGCAGTAATACATATATGATGCAATATATGATTTGCTTTAAAAAAATAAAGATCTGAAAAGTGTATTCAGCCCATATCAGTCAATTTTTTTGCAAAACCATCTTTCCCTGTAATTGAAGCTGCACGATTTCACCAGCTTCCCACATCTAGAGACCATAATTTCTGCTTATCCTTCTTTACAAAATACAGTACTCTCAGTTAGAATTGATGAAGGGGACCAGTGAACAATCGTTTTCATAAGTATGGTTGCATATTCTCCAGTAGATTTAGGTCTGGACTTTGATTGTAACATTCTTAAATATTAAAGGTTGAAAATGGAACATGGGTACCAAAGTGACATCTAGTGTATTGAGGTTTTAGTTGCAATAACAAAACTTAATTTTGAACCATCTGGATGCCAGTTCTGTCGCCATACCAGGCCAGCATCATGTCCAGCGATGAATCTTACAGGGTAAGGACTATTTTGTACTAAGTTTAAAATACTAAACGAAAAATAATTATAACAAAATATGGGTCAAAGTCAACAGTAAGTTTTTGTACCTGTCCTCACTGTATCTTATTTTGGTAGCTGAGTGGTATCCTTCACTCCTTTTGGTGATGTCCTCTCTAAAAGTCATAATTTATACTTTATAACTTACATAAACATCCAACAGATTTCTCAGCGTCTGTATTTGACTGAGTAGTATGGTCGGAGACCTATGTCAATACAGAAAGTTAGCAAGAAAAGTATTTATAATAGCCACTAACCACAGCAGTGAAAGCGAGCCTCCTATACTGGGGAGTGCAGAAGGAAACTGCTTCCTTTTCTTTTGTTTACTCTGTGTGGAGGTTTGTGCTCTCATATCTAAGAACGTCATAAACACAAGTATTGAAAGCTGTTTTACTGACAGCTAATTTTAGCTGTTAGCAAGCTTTCTTACCTTTCTCCATGAAAAACATCGCAATTTCTGCGTAGCCTACGTTCTGATGCCATGAAAGGGTTTTAATTTGTGTCCATCTGCTATAGGCTTCACCTAAACTAAATCTGGTTTTAGATATTAGAAGGTCGCTCCTCTTCTGAGAAAAATTATTAAATGTATGGGGCTCAGACACAGAAGCTAAACTTACTGAGTGCTTCATTATGTACAGTACCCCTCATTGCTCCAGGTAGTTGTTTACAATAGTATCTGGCAACCTACAATGCTGCGCCGCTGTTGGCTGGAAGACGTAAATATAAACACAGTGCTGTGGTCAGAAAATCTTTTTTAATGATTGTAGATGAAATATAATGTTTAAAGGAAAGGGTGCACTTTCATTATGTACACCTCTAAACTCCCCGTTAATTACGTTTTTAAAGAGATAGCTTTTAAGCAAAATGTTCCATAATCAACATTTAATATGCTATGAACGTAATCATTTCTTATAGCTGTGCAGCATGTTTAGGGTTGTTTACCTGCTTGAAAATGGATCTCTGCCCCAGTATCAAGAGCTATGCAGTTTCTTACAGCGTTCTGTCCATGACTGCCTTGTGCTTGTCTCCATTCAAATGCTCGTCAATAGGCCCATTTCCACACTCAAAACTTCCGCATAATTTTCTGGACCTTCAACATATGTGCATGTCTCCATTTTACCCAGCAGGTCTGACAGGTAAGGAACCAACCAAGTACCTGCCTTGGGGTACGTACTCTAAAATGTTTCAGTAGAGAACTGAGCAGGACTTGGGGTAAACTCATTGTAATTGGTTATAACTCGGGGGGACATTTGGAAAATTGGATGAGTGTATAACTTGTATAACAACATTGCAAACAGAAATATGGTATCTAACTTCCCCCGCTTCTTCCATTGTCGATGTCTTGTTATTCTCTGCTGCTGTAGGTAGGGTAGGGGCGTAACAATCATCTTAAAAGTAAGGGGGGGACATTTTTCAGAGGTCAGTTGAGTAATCAATCATACTCTCACATTCAGTTGCACTCTTCCTCAATGGCTGAAGAAACATTTATAATCACTGTTACACAATGAGTGTGCTGGCTAAGTTATCACCAATGTTAAGGATAGTTCATCATTGTTATTATTAATAAAGTGAATAGTTACAAGCTGCCACCTGCTCTGTCGAAACAAATAGCTTAGTTTAATATCTGCCTGAATTGACTGTTGGTGTCAATCTGGAACAGTTTAACAACAACAGGTTCAAGAATGAGGGTTCGAGTTCATGCAATGACTTCAGTAAATCACGATAAGTAACACATAATGATGACAGATCACCTCATCAGAATGTCATTTTTTTTATAACTTATCAAACTGACTGATATCAGTTGGATTACCAGAACAAATACTACAATCTACTAGATCTACTAACTAATCTACTAACCCTAACTTGATAGATTTACTGTCGAAAGAATATCTAGGTTAGGGTTAAGGTTCTCAAGAATGATAAAAAAAAGAAGGCTCAGGATGGCTGATCCTGTTGGGTTGCCTATTAATATATAGAGAAAACATATATTACACTGGGAAATATCAGTGGAAACTGATCTGATAAATGCCCGATTTCTCCCAGCAATGGATCTCTTTTTTTCAGCAAATTCTAATGTCTCCTTACCTGTGAAGACCCTGGATCATCATCCCTACTGCTGGCCTCTGGTCTTATTAAAGATAAATCAAAATGTAGAACACAAAATTTGAGTTAGAATTGTGATGAGTGATGTTACTGAAGATATTGAACCCGAAGTCCTTTTTATGTCATAGATATTTTATCTCAGCCCATTAGATTCTCTTTCCAATTGTGTAAACCATCACTGACCCTGCTTTGTTTATTGTGGACATAACATTTTCTGTCATATAAGTGGAATGGAGTAAAGCTCTGCACATAATTGAAAGAGATTTGAATGAACTACTTAGCAAGGGATTTGGCATTACCACATAGGTCCGTTACCGCATATTAATGGCCTAAAGGCCTGTAATGGCTAAAAAAAAACAAACAAAAAAAATAAATTGCATGGGACACTGACACAGGAAATGATTCCAATTGTACCCCATGTCTGTTACGCCCTTGGCACATTTTGCCACTGATCAGTGATGTCACTCACTGCCAAAATGGTTACGATATGCATATAGTATGTCTTAGCTAAGTCCTTAAAGGGCTCATTTTTTTATGGAGACACAACAGCTGAGAGGACCGGATCACCTAATTAACCTTGTCAGCATCCTCTGTCTCAGAAATGTGTCAGAACTCATCCAGTGGAAACAGGGCTAATTTTGAACAGCTTCCCTGGCCCTGGTGAAGAAAGGCCCCAACAGCAGGATACTTTCACCACCATATGTAATGTGAAATACGGGTTAAATTTAAAGTTAAAGTTTTTCTCTTCTAATCAAGGTACTTTCTTCCACTTTGTTGTTGAAAATGGGACAACATATGTCTTTCTCTTCAAAAGTAACTTTCTTCTTGCCAGTCTTGGAATAAAGTTTTGTAACTCCTTTAATCTTATGTTTACACTAAGAACAAATTCCAACCTGGTGAACACAAGAATTAGAAAGGCAGTCTGTTGCATTCGCTTTTATTTCAAGATGTAAGACTGTAGGGGGCTAAATAAATATTAACTTCTGTTCGGTTTGTAGAAATTTTTCTTCCAATTTACTATTATGTGCTAATTTGTGCTGGTCTATTAATTTAAATCCCAATAGAAAACATTTAAGTTTGGGGTAGTGAGATGACAAAATGTCAAAATGTTCAAGAATGAAATACTTCTGCAAGGTACTGTATGCAAAGGGCCTTAATTAAGCCTTGATGTTGAGTTTAAACACTATATCTTATAAACTGCCATGTAATAACTCTGAGGAAGTAATTCATTTTGTAATAGTGCATTAATAAAACACGAACGCATACTGCTGTTTGCACATCTTACAAATAAAGGTACAAATTATGCAAATACAATACATAAATAGCATGTAAAAGTAAGAATTCACCTACTAATGAATGTAATAACTTAACATAATATGTATACATTTTGGAAAAAGGGGCTTTGGAACTGTATAAAGAATATTTAAATATATATTTTTTTCATCTAAAATGTTATAGATAAGTAATTTATTTGCAGTTTTGTAACATATCTTTTTACTTTAGGTTTTTTTTTCCTTAATTCCATAAAACCAACAAATTTCTGCCCCCTTGTGGCTGTACCAGAAAAGACTGAGATGATTTTTGAGACCCTCCTTTGACCTCTCATCATTTCTCGTTGGATATCTTGTCAGAGAAAACTAACTTCAAATTTTAAAACATGTTTTTGCTTTATCTCACTTACAGAGCCAGGGCTGTAACTTGGGGATTTACATTCTGAGTTGAATGGTTAACTAATATACATACACACACTTTTATGTCACATATGCCCCGTGATAGACGTGTTTCAGCACAGGCACCACCTCGACTCCCCATGCTAGGCAGTGTAGCATTTAGTTAGGATGTTGCTAATCTCTGTAGCAGCAGCAGCAGCACCCCGCCCACAAGCATCCTCGTCCCCGTTGAACTCTGTGTGCCCTTTCAGGCCTGGATGATTAAAAAGGGGAGGAAAAAAAACAGAGAAGAAGAGAAACTTCACTCATTCTCATTTTCCAGAACTCTACCTCTTTACTTGGTATGTGTGGTTGGTTGACTGTGTGTGAGGTGTGTGCTCACATGTGTGTGTTTTTGTGTGGTGGGTATATTCATCCTGGGCTCTCTGGCTTGTGGGTACAGGCTTGTGGTTTGGGTCTTGGTGGAGAGCAAGGGTGAGGGTGGCGGAACACCATGGCTGCCACACTGCCACAGACATACTGGCACCAGTGGGTCAGTACAAGTTCCTCTTTCCAAAATACAGAACCACCACACTGTTTGCGTGTGTGTGAGTGAGCGGGTGAAAATGTGAGTATGTAACCACTGAAAGATTTAGTGATTGTGTGGCATTTGCTATCTCTGTCCTAAACTGATGAGCTTTCTCACAGATATAATTAGTGTGCATGTGCACTGCAGAATTTCAGTATAATCCAGACGTGTTCAGCAATAAAACATTTCTGCTGTCTTGCACCAAGCCTTTTTCTTGTTAATGATGCTGCATTTAAAAGTAAATTCATTCAGAATTAAAACTGAATGGATGCATTTCTTTAAGTAATGAAGTAGTGAACTATTGTTTAAAAAGTAAATAATAGTTGTTGAAGGAGTTAACCAGAATGAGGTAGGTTTCAAGGCATTGCCCTAAAGGCATCTGATTTCACAGATGGTAGCACTCTTGGCAGGCCCTTACTCCTGCCAATCCTTTCTTTTTTTCCTACTTTATCCATCATTCTGTGTGTGAACACACACACAAACATGCACACACACACACATATATTTGTGTGCATCTATTCTCCATCCCTCCCTGGGGCTGGCAGCAATGTGTGGGCACTCATTTCACTGCTGGCTCTGAACCCAGCAGGATGTGGAGATCAGTGTTGAAGTGTGTGTGTGTGTGTGTGCACTTTTGTTCTATTTTTTTTCTCCCTTTTCTGATTTTGCGTCTTGGCTGACTTTTTTACCTCCTGAAGAATTTGGAAAGGCTGTGAGATTTTTTTCTCCTACATCATTTTCAGCAGTGCTCCCCCTCTCTCTTTTTCTCTCCATGTCTCTCTCATTCCCTGTTCCTTTGCTGCTCGCTCACTCCCTCTCACCCCATGTTTGCTGTGGCTCTGCACTAATAGATTTCATATGTTACTGCAGTTGACATCAGTCTCAAACTATTTTACATGTGATCTGCAATATTTCCTCAGGAAATCTGTCAAATATTTATTAAAGACTAATAGAAATAAACCTCCCTGGTTGTTCTTTGCCTGTCTTTATTTCCCTTCTTCTTTTTCACCGTCTTGTCCTGGTATTGTCCAGGGTGGATTGTTGCACCGCTCTCAGAAGCCAGCGCAATCCTATTATTGTTGCTCTTGCTTTTAAAATAGCTTTTTTTCAGGAGGCAATTTCCTTCCATTCACAAGAAGCAATGTGGGTCAGACAGCAAACGAGATGGGCTGCGTGGGCTGCTGGGGGTCTTCCACTTCCTCCGTCTCCTTGTCTGAATGACTTTTCATCCAAAACTCTCTTCTTATCTGTTCCTCTAAATCTATACTTCTTTCATTTACGATTAGAATTTTTTACATTTGTTTTTAGAAATTGTATAATGTTTTCCACTCAGTAAAAAAATGGGAAATCAATGTTTCAGCCATCCTTTTTAACCTGTTATAGAATATTTACAACGATATAGTAACATTATTGTTAAAAGTTAGCGTACATTTTTCAGAAAGGATTTCCAGCATATTGATTCGCCTGCCAGCCACATGACACACAATTAAAACCATTTCAAGTGGGTTCACATGTTGTTGTTTTTTACAGATATTAAAAGATGCAAAGTGTTGTTGCCCATTTCATGTGATCTTGTGACCCAGGAATGGGATTGATCTGTTTCACTGTTTGCATCAGACCTGATGCAAATATTCCTGACGTATCGCTCTGTTGACTCTCTTTTTTTTTTTTTTTTTTTTTTTGGCAGAAGTAGACCAGAAGTAGAAGGACGTGACTTAGGCCCCGCGATTGATGCTACCCTATTTAACAGTCTTAACCAGTCTGGTCAGCTTTTGTTAATATTAAATTCAAAATGCAATATACTCCGACTAGTCAAACCTGAAATGGAAAATTCTCACAAGATAACTATTGACTCTTGTACCAGCAATATTTTCTTTTAAACGCACAGTAGTGACAAGAATATGTGATCTTTTAAGTGCAGATTCAGTCATGCTTGATTCTTTTGGTTTGAGGTCGTGGAGAAAATTGAGGTATTTACTGGAATCTGGTTTAGATAAGAGTTCCAGTTTTTGTTCATAGCAGGGTTATGTTGCCCAATAAAAAAAATTGACTTTAATTTTAAAAGTACTAGATAGATGCTGCGTTGACAGACTTGACACACTTGACGCAGTGTTTCAACACATCAGTGTCTCACTGTAGTGATGTCACTACAACTATCTTGAATGAAGTGGGAGGAGTAAAAACATTTTCAATGAACGCAGATTTCAAAAATCAGAAATAACACTTACCGAAGACAGATGGAAAGGCGCTCCTCAGGAGGAATAGAGCACCTGTAGTTTGTGTCCTAGTAGGAGATATGAGCTATGATGCGGCCCAGGAGGTCATAAAATTTGGTGCGGGACAGACGAAAGTAGTGCTGAAAGTGAAGCTCATCCATACGCAGCTCCTGGAGCAAATTGTTAAACTCCACAAACTCAAAATGCATCTGAAGAATGGGGTGTATCCACAAACGCAATCTATGCGCCCAATTTTGACATTGTCTAGCTTTATCTAGCAAGTAAAGCTTCAACATACATCCGTCAAACTACATCCGTTAGGAGTGTTGCTTGACGCAGACAAAATGTAAGGTGTGAATGCAGCAAGATAGGTAGAAAATGGGTCTTGAACAACACCTGGGCGTCTGAACACCAAGCACCTGCACTAATCACTTTGCTGCACAATGTCTCAAAAACCTAGAATTAAATAAGAAATATGATTTCATTTCCAGAGTTAACTAAAAAACTTGGAATTTGATTCCAACATCTTAGCTTAACATGGATAAATTAAGTTTGTGTTGAGGTATGAAGTTTTACATAAAATGAAAGCAATTTATTTATGTTTATCTATCAAACATAGAAACTACATATTAGGGTTAACTAATTAGTAGTTAATTTTTGTAGATAGATAGATTTCTTTACTGATTAGATATTCTTCAACACAAAGTTTTTAATTCGTAAAACAATTTAAAAAAAGAAACTCATTTTCACAAAAAATATTCATAAAAATACTTGTCTTATATTAGGAATCCAACAATCTGTGTTGTCATATTTTGTGAAATTATTCCCTCCCTTAAAGTTTGCATATTAAATCAAATCACAACAGTGTCAGATAATGTTTATTTAAAAAAAGCATTGCTTTTAAGTCCAAGCCAAGCCAAGCCAAATTTATTCATATAGCACTGAAAAATCAGCCGAAACTGAACGAAGTGCTGTACATTAAATACAACAATATAAAATTCAGAAATCAAAAACAGTAAAATAAGATGGATGAAATATAAGGCTGTTAATGACACATAAAACTATTTAAGCAATGTTCAAACAACAAAAAGCCAAGGTTAACAGCAACTGCTTCTACCTACTTAAATGTCAGTAGTTCAGATTTAGCCGCTCCTTAACTTTTAAATAAATAATTTTAAAATGTTCATTTTAAAGTGTGATAAGTAATTATCAAGTTATGTGCATCAAAATACAGCAACAATGTGAATGTGTGGTTTATTTATATATAACTTTACAAAATCAATTACACTAAATGTTTTAGTAAAAAGAAAAGTGTTGTGGGTTTGAAAATATCAGTATCCTGTATTTGAATTAAGACATTGGGGTTGGATTGGAGCCGGGAAGAAATTTGGTGCTGCATTTTATGGTTAGTTTCAGTTTTTACTGAAACATTGGACATAAATAATTATTTAAAATATACTTTCAAAATATTCCCTAATCATTAAGCTATAATACTTTCAATTTCTCATTCTAATAAAAAAGTTCAGCTTAGCTGCTCAAAGTTTTACTCAGAAATTATGTTTATCTACGTATGTCTTGATACTGATTTACATACACACAGCAGATGGGCTGATGCTGCTTCGCGAATCCCTCCCCCTCCAACCTGTCCCATACGTTACCTTTCCAGTGTGAAGCCCGACAACCCTGCATGCCTGGAGCTGTCTCCGCACGAAGCAAGAGCAACACACTACCTTATAAAGACAGGTATTCAAACTTTGCATAAAACACCTCTGCTCTGTGTAAAAGTTGTCAGACAAAGCTGAAAAGATACAGTAAAAGTCATGGGTTTGAACGGGGGCCACGCTGTTAAATACGTTCATTCTCTGGTCATGTCACAGCTATGGTTAATGTAACTGCCACCTTTTCTTTCATATTTATGTCATCAACTTCATATTCAGATGTATAGATTAAATATTTGCTTTGATTATCAATAATAAGTTCTTTATTAATTTGACAATGAGATAAGATAATTGAAGACTGAAGTCACTTTGAAAGTTCCACTGGAGGGGACACTAGAGATGTTTTGTGATAAGACACTTTCACTACATAATTACTGTTTTGAGAGTTGATTTTACAGTCTGTTTATAATATATCAATGTTGCCATTTGTTTTCTCTTTCTGTCATTGCCCAGAACAGCAGTGATGGAAAACAAACACATCAGCACTTGGCATTCTGAACCTTTAAATTGCCCTCCCTCTTTTCTTTTTCTCTTTTATCCTTCGCCCAACAGTGCACTCATTCGACTCTCTCTGAGGTCCCCTGGCTGCAGTACCCATAACTCATCCCAAGACACCAACACCCACACCATGTTCTCGCTAACCTTTAAAGAGCCGCCAAGACACTGCCAAAAAGGAGGAGAGGAGGAGGATGGAGTGAAGAAGACGGACCTGGTATACTTAGGGAACTTCACAAACTGAGTCTCAGAGGGGGAAAAAGCAGTCTCAAAGAAGTAAAGGCTAAAGGTTGTAAGATGGAGTGATAGAGGCATAGAGAAAGGGAGATATAATGTAAGGAGACAGCAAAGACTGAGGGTGCCTGTCTGTCTCCACAATCGTCTATGTGTCTGTTTGTGGATTTATGTGTTTGTTTGTGTCTTCATTCTCAAGTCTTTCACTTCCGTAATACATTCCATATTTTTGCTGTCGTCAGCATATCAAAAATCTGTTTTGACTTTCTCGTTAATAGCCTTGTTAATACACAAACTTCTCTAAGTCTTAATGCTATCGACTTTTATACTAACAATACTTTCCTTTAAACGCACAGTAGTTACTATCTCCCATTTAAACAGATCCCCACTGGTCCATTTATTTAATTATTTTTTTGGGTTTATAATTGTTTAGTAAATAATGTTGGTTTTGTATGGTTGTGAACACTTGAGTTTTTGTTTAAATCACTTTGGTAAAGACCAGATCATTTAAATGTTCACACCCCTGAAAGTACACAGGGTGTATATTTTGCTAGGTTTGCATGTACTAAAGCATCAGCAGGCTCCATTTTTGCTGGTACACTCCCATCATGCTATGCACAATAAAAGTACACTTCATGTTTAACAGTTTAGTTTTTCATGCTTTCCATCATTTTCTGAGGAAAATACCGTACTGTAAAAAATGTTCAAAGTTTCCATGTGTGGGGATCCAGTTGGGCCTCTAACAATTTAGTCTGGTCCTTACTCCGCATGAAAAACACAAATTCCAGACTGTCACCAAACTTTAAACTTCAAATCAAGTTTTGCTCTGACTAATGAACGAGAAAAAGAATTGATGAGTAGCTAATGTGTGAGTCTTTGCATTTTTCTTGTGTCCCTCCCAAACCATATCCGTAACCATTCCATGCAGGGAGGATGACTATGATTGGAGGGCACATACTCCCGATTCTACCTGACTAACTGAAAATGTATAGGGCATGGTTTTATCAGAATAGTTGAGTGCGGTCATCCAAAGGGAGTGTTTGGAGAATGGGTATGTTTGTGTTGCTGTAAATGAGTGTGACTGAGAGGTTAGATACCATATGGCAATGAAGTCATCTGGCCTAACCCCTCTCTGGAAGTCACACCCAAGCTCCAGCGAGAGTCATGGGGTACTGAGACAAAAGCAAGAACAGCTTTAAATTGATTATGATAATCACCATCTAAATCAAGTCCTCTCAACTTTCTTTTACTCTTCTTTGCACTCCTGCTCCTCTTCCACTTTCATTTTTCTACCCTACCCCAGGGGTTTGTGCTTTCTTGGCAGAACACCGGAGTGAGCCACCTGCAACCCCCCGACACCCCACCACCACGCCTCCAGTTCTAATCTCACACATTGAAACACACATCAATGGACAACACACAAACACAACTCTTGTAGCAAGGCACACCAGAATCGCTCTATTGCAACATGCATTATGTGTGAATGTGCAGAGTGCACCGTTTCCTCTGGAGAGCCTCATAGTTCTGCTCCAACATGTGGATTTGTACACGTGTATATTTTCAGTGCATCAGAGCCAGACTTTGTAGGGTTTTTTCCCCGCTTTAAGTAATTTCCTAGATTGAAGCAGATAACCTGTCTAACATGTTTTCAGACGTTCAGAAACAAGCATTGCAGCTTCCTTTGGCTGTGACATGAGAAGCACATCTGACTCTGAGAGCTAAACTGCAAGATAAACAGGGATTTTCCATCATAAATCACCTTTACTTTCTCTCTGTGGCCATTCCCTGTCCTATTTACCATTTCGCTTCTCTGTCCCAGAAACACTGCAAATCTGATTTTTAAGTTTTTGTTTTCACTACTTAGAATTACATACAAGGTCCAAAACAATTTTATTAGTTCAGTCTTCATTTCTGCAATGTGTAAAAAATGAAGCTCAGTCAGTGCCTGCAGGTGTATCCGATTTGGATGACTTATATTTTTCATATATCTGGGCTGTCCTGTGGACTGGCAGGATGGTTGAATTTAGAACAGACAAACTGAGGTCCCCCAGAAAAAAATGTGTTATGGTCAGATGAAACCGAGATGAAACTTTAACTTAAATCCAAAAGGTATTATTTCGAGTGAAATCAGTACTGCTCATCAGTAAAAAATGCAATGTGAAGCATAGTGATAGCTGCTTAATGATTTGGGGCTTTTTATTTTCTGTAACTGAAACTCGACCTTTAATTAATATAAAGGGAAATTTGAATGGTTCCAAAAATTGACCAATGATGGTGAGAAGGCGAAAACCTTCTGGGTCAATATAGTGTGCCATGGTACTCTAAAAGGCTGTTGTAAAAACAAAACAAAAAGAGAGGTAAAAAAAACTAAATTCTACAGTTGCTTTATTTATTTGTCCTTTACACAAAACTCTGCATAGTATAGTCCAAACTGTACATTTTCTGTTTTTAAGTTTTAAATGCACTATCACCCTATGAGTATCTGCATCTCTCTTTAATGAAGCAGAGGAACTGTTCTGACTGGAACAGTTTGGGTCACATTAATTTAACGTGGGTTATGAAAATTAACTGATTCTGTTCAGTCATGAGCAAGTCGGAACTTTAGAGCTCTGTTGGCTTTCTCTGACTTACCAGTGTGCACAGGACCAGTGTCACAGGATTCAGGACTGATATGCCTGTGTTTTGACTGATTATAAACCAGCAGTCACTGGGTAGTTTCACTGCTCTCTTTACCGCTCCATGCAGACACATGGGCTGGCGGATGGCCTTGCTCTGTGGACATATTGCTCATCCAGTCTGTCTGCCCAGTCTGAAGAAATATCCAGGTTAGGGAAATTGTTTACAATGGACAGAGGTGCACCTTTGTTTTGTTTTCTCATGGCTCATCTAATATGTATTTTAATACACACATAGCTATGTACAAGAGGTCATAAAATGTTCACTTTACGAATTTAGCAGTAAATGTGTTTTCATGTGTCAGAGCATGTACTTACCATTACCATTTTTACCATACCCATATTAACAGGTGTATATACACTTTTAAAGCCCTCTAATGCTCCCCGGCATTCATTTGCTTATGTCTGTTTCTTAAGTATGTCACCTATTTTGGATGTAACATGATGAATTAAACTTTGTTTCCATAGATGCTCTCCCAGACTAGATTAATTCACTTCCAACTGGACTTGCTTTGATACTCTGAGATTGTATTTGCTTTTCCTGGGCTCCAAAGACTACAGTTTTGTTTATGGACAAGCTTGCAGCTTGAATGAAATCAGATCAGCACTAAAATCCTGTATGCAGCACTGATTTCACCTGTTGGGATAAATGCATCCTACAATGTTTTAGACCTACTAAATCAAAGCAATATGTGATTTCCAACAGTACGTTACATAAGTAAGCTATTACACAGCATCATTGTGTGGACTGCAAACTTGTGTTGATAACTTCAGAACCCCTCTTAATGGCTATGTTTGTCGGCTTTCAAATCAGGTTTTCATGTCATTTTGGTAAAATATACATGCTTTTTCAAGAAACACACAGTAGGATTCATTGAAGTGAAAACTAGCATGAATTTTCAGATTTCATTCATATGTTAGACATTTATATCAAATGTTTTATTAGATTATAATCTTTTCCGCCCTTGCCTTCAACTTCAAGGCAATAATGTGAACATGAAAACTATTGTCTATATGCATGGCAAGTTAAAATAGCTTTTATATTTGTGGTTTTTTGGTACCAAGTTAAACTGTAAAATGGTAAAATTAACAAACCTGAGGAGATTTTTTTTTTCTTAGAAATAAAAGATTAGGGATTCCTGTTACTTTGATGCATTATGAGCGTAAATTACAGCACAATCTAGTTACCATCTGTTGTGACTTTGGTAGTACGCAAACCACCAGATGATAGCAATATCTGTCCAAAATAACCCTTAGTTTTTTTTCTTTCTTTTTTTTCGCAATACAATCTGGCAAATACCCTCTGCCTAATAAACAAAACAGCATGAGAAATTATAAGCATAACATATTTATTTTTCTTTAACATTGAAATTTTAATGAATCAATAGTAAAAAGAATTGCAAGCATTTACTTGTCAGATTAGAATAAATCAATAGGTGGATTGTTTTCAGTGTTGTTGAGAGTACACACTAACCTTATTCCGTTTCCCTAAATTCTAGTCTTTCTAGTCTATCTTCAATTATTTTAAACCTAGATTTAAAATAAATAAAACTACATTGTGTACTGCATAAAGTGTTCTCTCTATTGTCTTTAAACCAAAAATTGACAGAACTATTAAATCCTGCTCTATCACAATCACATTAAAGCATAACATCAATAACATTCAATACCACTCTCAGTTATTAAAATCATTAAATATGTGTCGACAAAGGCCTGCAAACTAAAAATATTAAATACATATTTATTTATATATTACATGAATATTATATATTTATTTATCTATTTATTTATTTACATGCCATGGATTTCTTACATTTTTAAACATAAAGTTCCAACCTGGTCTGCTGTGTTCCCTGGTCTTTATGATTCTGTTTATTCAATGATGTTGAATGAACAAGCCTCTGACATCTTTAGAAAACAGCTTTTTATGGTGAAATTAATTTACACACAGGTGCAATCTAACTAATTAGGTGATTTCTTAAAATAGCACCAGATGTATTTTAGAAAAATTAGAGTAATGGGTGGGGTAAAATAAATGCTTGACATGGTTGATAGTTTTGTTTGCCAAAAAATACAGAAATCTTCTTTTACTTCATGTTTACAGTATATTCCACTTTTTGTTTGTCTATGACAGGACATTTCAATTAAAAACATTGAAGTATGTGATCAAATTGTTACAAAATGGAACAAATTATATATATGTAAATTATTTTGTGACGCAATGTAAGTACAAGAAGGTGAGTTTGTAAAGTTGTTTTTTGAGCAAAGTGAATTTCATGCAATGAAAGTAGGTTTACATTATATTTTTCATGGAATAATGTCATGGCGTTGCTACACACAAGGCATTTAAACCACTTTTTGTTTAATAGTTAAACCAAATACCCCTCTTAAAGCTTTGCCTTAATTTCTAAGTTTTCCTCCATTTGTTACTGGTAAATATATTTTTCAAAGAATAGAATGAAAAAAAGAAAATATAACACTTCTATTTAGCCATATCCCAGGTTTCTCCTCTTACTATACATCCTGCTGGGCAAAAAAGAATGCAATGAAACTTCTGCATCTTAAATAGCAAAGAGGTAGGTTGGATCTCAAGACAGAATCACTGTAACTTCACAATTCCAAATGAAACATCTGTTAAGGTCATTAGGACTGGATCATATTTGAACCCGAGCCTTCTGAGTGGCTCTGGGCTTCATTCAATGAAATCCAGGGAGATTTCCCCAAACTGGAAAACCGGATTTGGAATTATCGCTTTCAGGTGTTCCTATTCTGTCTTTTCAAGAGCTGATTTTTTAATGTGCTACAGCCAGTGAGTATGCGAGGATGGATATGTTATCATTAGAAATGTTTCACAAACTCAGTGCTCACTCTGTGAACTGGAGCAGTTGCAACCACAGAAAAACCACATGAGACCAAGAGAAGTGACGCAAGACGCTTGCTGGAGCAGAGCCTGGGAAAGCGTGTCACTGAAAGTGCAGCGGTGCATCTTACATCCTCCTTAAGTCTGTTTTATTCTTGTAATGAAACATTTGGAAATTTATGTACAATAGTGTCAGCAGCTTATGGGCTTTTTGTGGTGAAAATGTGACCCTGCTTTACAAAATGAGTTAGCTTGACAAAGCAGAATAATGTTTGTTCAGAAAAAATGCATTGAATTTAGGGTTTGTTAAAAAAAATCAAAAGTTTATATATAACAAAGAAATAAAAAACATGTTTAGTGCTAGTAAAAATGATCAAAGCAAATACAATAACTTAGCTCCATCGCTAAAGTTAAGATGATTTGGACATAAAAAATAAAATAAAAATTAGATTTAATTGCAAAAGCAAGAGAAAATGAGTGTGGCTTTTATTTACAATCCTTCCACATAGAGTTTTTATTGTGTGAACCACTGATATTTAGTGATCTGGCTAGAGCAAATTTCTGGAAACGATCTGCAAACAAAACTCCACCCGGTCTGAATGGCAATACATCCAACAGCCGTACGGGAATCCAACCTCACGCATACCACACCCTTTGGGAATGAAGCGTTACAATCTCAGTTTTAGGGCTATAAAACATTCACCCTTTGTCTCAAAAAAATCTCCAATATTTTCCAACAATTTGTTCAAATTTGGATTTTCAGTTAGAAGAAGGAAGCTATAAAAACTGTCTACTTTAAAGCTGAACATTATTTTCTAATTAGGTGTCTTAAGTATTAATTAATTATTTAAAAAAAAATACATTTAAAGACGTACTCTGTATCTGTGTTGATATTTGCCCTCTATTGCCTCATTCACACCGGGTGCGGTATGTGTGCGGTCTTGATTCCGTGAGGCATGCCACTCGGACTGCCATTCACACCGCCTCCGTTTTGTGTATGGAACATCTCCAGAAAGTTGTTTCAGCCAGAGCACTAAATCTTGGTGGTTCACACAAGTTCACACTATAACAACTACACATATACAGAGTAGATGGTAAACAAAAGCCACACTTGCCTTCCCGTTACTTCTGTTGAACAGTATTTATTATTTTAGGTTGTTGTACAATTGGGTAAGTACAATCCATTTTTATGTAGTTTAATACTATTATGTTTGATTAACTCATGTTATTTTTTTGTCTTTTAGATATCCAAATCATGCTAAATTTAGCAAAGGAGCTAAGTTTTGAGCTTTTATCATTTTCTGTTACCACTAAATATGTTACTTTCTTTAGTTAACACCCCAGAGCATTTACACAAGCTGCAGTGCAGCGGCATAAATTCTGTGTGAATACTCTGAGTGGACACACTCTTTTTTCGTCCGTACAGCAGCTGTACGGAAACTGGACCAAACACATATTGCACCAAGTGAAGGAGGCATAAGAATTCTGTAGCAATCAACTCAGGCCAAGGACCAGGAGAGAAAAGTTGTATAGTGCAGTTTTCAGTAGCAGGACGCTCCCAAGCAGTTTTTAAGGTATAAAAGTGGCGTAGTAGGCATTTAAAAATTTTTGTGCAAAAAAATTACGAATTTGATTTGCCAAAGAGGGTGTTATTTGGATTTTTTTAAAATATGTGGAGTTAACAACAGTCTCTTTCCGAGATCAGTTCTCCATGGATAGAAAAGCTTGTGGCTTCGGAAAGTGTCCAAATGTATCCCCCCCAAACCAACTCCAATCCAGTAACACATTTTTTTCTCCCAGATTATTTGCGACACAGAATACTTTCCCACATTACAGTACAATATAGGTAAAAATTGCTAAAGACCAAATCAATCTTTGTTGTAAGATATCTATAAAACTCCATCCAGTCCTCCAAATCCAAACAGGTCTGAATCTGTATTTCTCACTTATAAAAGGATTCTAGGATGTCACAGGTACAATTTTTCCCTGAGCACACTTATGGGCCAAAGAGTTTGGGGTTTAAGCCATCCCACTTACCTCTTGCGAACACTAACTTTATTGTGGCTGTGTTTAGCTCCTTTTATTTTGTAGTTGAAGACTTTGTACTAACCATACATCAATTTGCATCAGCCAGAAAACACTGCCACCATTATCAAATTAGGGTAATATGATATGACCTACTCATAGTCTACTAAAAGGAAATATGATTGAATGATCCATTGATATCTACCAGTTGAGTTATTTTAGTTTTATCTGACTTTAAATTTTATAAGTAATTTGGTTCGAGCGAGGATCAGAACCAAAATCAATTTAATATAATATGAAACAAAGTATTTTAAATAATAATATGCAATTTAATTTGATTATACTTTAAATGTAAATGCCTTTAAATATTTTTTTATAAGTTATTATGAAAATACTTAACTACAAAAACAAAAATAAACCCATGTACTACGTTTGTAGTAGAAGTGCAATGGAATGGTTTCTATAGAGGTCAAAAATAGAGATAGTCAGCGAAAAAATGTTTTGCATTAGCAACCCAACACAGAAGTAAAAGCAGTGAACAGGAGTATAAAATACAGAATAGGTTGATTCATAATAGAATAACTTGGGACTAATAAACAGGACTAATTACTGTATAACTCGACTTTATGGTGAGAACATATTATGGTTCTTCTAGCTAATCTCATTCACACACCTAAAAATATTGCAGTTGGTGCAAAATACTGACTACTCCAAACCTTTCTACAGAATCCCTCTTGAAACAATCTTAACTATCCCTTGAACAGGTTTGTTGGTTTATTCACAACTAGGGGTTTGTATTCTTCATAAATTGAATTAAGCACATTAGCACAAGCTTTGTGAAAAATCAACAACCGAAAAGACACAGCAACAGTACACAGAGCACTTTTATGAAGTGTTTTCTCTGGAACACTCAAATGATTGTGATTCAACATTGATACTGGCAGGATTTGTAAATACCACAAAATCTGGAGAATCGTGTATTATTCCGAATTGCCAAGTATGTGCCAGAGGCAAACAACAACTTCTAGGTGTTTTTACTATTTAGTGGGCACACTTTTATAACAAAAACTATTTTTTAGGTAGTGTCTTTCAAAATTATTCATACCTCTTGAATTTTGCAATATTCTATCATGTTGCCACCATAGACTTCAATGTGTTTCAACTTCTTTTTCAGGTACTAATAACTCGATATTGCAGTGAAGTGTATTTATCTACTTATCATCTTATTGTGTATGTCTCGTCTCTGCTCGTTATCTTAAATCTTCTGGCGCTGATTTGTAACTGGCAACATGAAATTCACTAAGGAAAGGGGGTGAGTGTCTGAGAACTGACTTTTTAGTTTTTCTACATGGACTGCAGTACTCCAATTTGACCACAAGATGTAATTCTTACTTATTGCACCTATAAAGAAGCAGCCGTGAGACCTGTTGTGACTCTTGAGGAGAGGCCGTTGTCAAGTAGGCAAATCTGTTTACAGAATAACTATTAGTTGTTATCTTCATATACTTTTTATATGGCACATAGTACCATTCTATAGCACACTCAAATAAAATTTTTACCCTAAGTCATTTTTAAAAATCTCATATATAGCAAAATCCAAATTTTAGTATTTTGGAAAAGAAAAATCACATTTGTGAACAATGGCAACACTGGAGATTGTAAGACGACACGCAAATGATCTGACATCCGACCCTGAAAGTGGGATTTTTGAAGAACAAGAGAGAATTCAGAGGCTTTTACTAGACATGTCGGCTTTGTAATATTTAACCTCCTTGGTACTCTTCATAGATATTAATCACTATGAAGCTACATTTTGCATTGAAACCATAAAAACACAGAAATATAAAGCTATGTTTTGAAGTCGGAGTTAGTAATGCTAATTCACTGTCCTTACCTTTGCAGGTTCTGATGGGGTAGCCTTGCCTTTAGGTCAATTCTGCATATTAATCCACTATCAAAAAGGCTTTTGTCGAGAAAACAGGCTCCTGTGAAGTGATTTGCAAAAAGATAACAGATCTTTTTAAGCCCAGGATTCTTTCCGAACAGACCCAAGCTGACCCCTTTTTTCGTACTACCTTTTCCCTGGTTCCAAGCGTACCGAAGCAACCTGAAGTGCCCACCTATGGATTGATTGGCTCTGTAAAGTGATGTCAGTCACACGCCTACCTACGTAGTGAATGCCACTGATTGGTCAGACATTGTGCATGTGATAGAACGTAAGCTGAGAAGTCGGGAGCTGGTGCAAGAATATGACTTTAACCAGTCATTTCTTGCAGTTTTCGGGACCTTGTTCGGGCGGTATCAAACAAGAAGACCTAATTGCTCCGTCATAAGTATATAAGTATATATATATATATATATATATATATATATATATATGTACGTTTTTGATCCTGTTTTCAGAACCTGTAGCGAGTTTCCACAAGGCAACAGGCACTCTCTTCCGCAGGGGAACTGACTCATGGAACAATGTGTCTGTCCACTGCATAGCCGGGCACAGTTTATTGCACAGGTGTGTGAATGTTGCTTCAGAAATCCGGCAGTTCTCCAACCACAGGTTTTCAGTGAAGCCAGGAAAAATGGAATCCCACCACTGAGATGTTCTGTCAAGGATCCAGACTGCACGTCTATGGTGGGAACACTGTTCCAGGAGAGCCAAAAAAAAGATAATTATTTTAACATCCAACAGTGATAACTTGCTGTTTTTAATATGTTTCAGTTGAACAGCAGGCAATGGTCTCAATTCTAAACTTTTTCTAAACCCCACAAGTAGATGTCTGCAAATAATAAAAATTTTTTATCAATATAAAACCACTCTAAGCTTTGTCTTTGGGTTAGGACAAAATGACTACTTCAAGGTCAAGTTGATTTTCTGAGTTGGTAACATGTAAAGATGATTTCTCTGTGTGACGCTGAGATCAGTAAAAACAAAAGCAAATGATTGCTAATGTGCATTATCAGACTGAACTGTAGCGTACAATGAAAAAAGTGAACAGTGGTTTCTTGTCAGCTAGTTAATTTCCAAAACGGGGAGGATACATCACCTTTACCATTTCAATTTTCAACCCTACAGCCCTAAGAAATCCAATTTTTTTAGAAGTTCTCGATTTCACAAATTCAGTGTTTTCCATTAAAGCTTTGCTTACTCACCATTCTGCTTATTTTAAACCATAACATGTTATTGAATGTAAATGTTTGACCAAATAAATCACCAAAGAGATCCACAGCCACATTTGCTCCCAACTATTTCACACTTTGTTCAGGAATTCCATCAACATTTGTTAAAGAACTACAACTACTTGTTTTTCATGTAAAAAGAAATCACGGTCAAATCAAGATAGAGATGGTTGGAAGTTGTAAATCATCGTACTGTATTCCACGAAGATCAGGACCTTTGTTCAATTTTTACTACTTTTACCAGACTATAGTAACAACATACATGCCATGTTAGTTGTTTACCCCATTCATAAACTTATCTGATCCTCGTGCCAAACTGCGACTTGTTGTTTTTTAGAAGCCTCTTGATATAAGGCAATGTAATAACAAGCTCTTACCATCATGCGTTGTCTGCTTCTCTGCCTCTGTAATGTCTCTTCATGCTGCCAAAGAGCTTCCTGGAGGAGTAGAGTCCTTGTCTGTGCCAAAAGCCTTGCTTGGTGACATCGTCTCACATGTCGGGCACTGAGTTTTTTCTTCAAGAATAGCCGAAGACTGAGTACAAAGTACAAAAGCACCTCAATCTCCTCCAATTTTGTTTTCCCACTTTCAATGCGCACATCCATGTCTGTTTACTGATTATGTGGTGATTACGAATGGCGTCATGGACCTTGTGCGCCACTTCCTAAGCTGAGCACACCCAAGTCCTCACCCACTACTGTCCTTCTGAGACAATAATGGAAACACAACCTACCCGTTCGAGCCCATACTGCGCCGTACCGCTCCGGTCTAAAGCAACACTAGTGGAAATGGGGCATAAGCCCAGTGACCCTTGGTTTTTTGGGTACAGGAATTATGGTGGAGGTCTTGAAGTAGGCAGGCACCTGACATGACCGTGAGGAGTTGAAAATGATAGAAAACACAGGGGCCAGCTCATTTGCACAGTGTCTGAGAGTGGCAGGAGACTCACCATGTGGCCCGGCAGCTTTTCTAGCACGTACGCTTTTAAACTAATTCCTCACATCCTCTTCATGAATATGAAGGGTTTTAGTTGGAGATGATGTGAGAACCTCATAGGTGTGGGCTGAGTTGAAGGGTGCTTTGGGTGAAGTATGTGATGGTGTAATGGGTCTGTGGTGGGGCATCAGTGTCCAAAGTGTCTCTATCGTTGAGACTGCTGGAGGTGTGAAGGCTGCTTAGTGGTTCATCAAAGCGGCAGTAAAAGTTGTTGAGGGTGTTGGCCAACAGCAGGTCGTCAGTGAAGTGGGAGAGGGTTTTAGGCTTGTAGTTGGTGATCTTTTTAAAACTCCTCCACACAGCGGATGAGGTCTTCACTGAGGCTACGTCCACACTAAGCCGATAAGGTTATACGGTGAGTTAGACGCCTAATGTTATCCACTCAACACGAGCATTTACGCCCCGTTTAAGGTCCGTTTAAGTTCCCATGATTGCGCAATCCCATACCGACCTGTGCAAATACTGGGCATGCGCGAAAAGACGAACTGAACGCGCGTATAATCTACGTGACGCCAGCGGCTACATAATATATACAAGAAGCTGTACAGCACAGTACATATCTGCTTGTCCCGTTAACCGAAGAGAACAATAGCTGCTCAGAAGAAGAGAGAGTTTTTGGTGTGGACAGACGACGAGATCGATTTATTACTCTTTGCTGTTGTCTTTGTCTGTAGTGTCGTATTGTTTTTGATGCAGCATTCATTGACGCCACTTCCTTTCATTAACCGGGGAAGCTGTCCACACTAGCTCATTTAGCCCTTGAATTAAGATTTAGACGGCTCTCTTATATAATAGTTATCCGGCCACAGACCTTAAACAACGCCGGGTTAGTGTGGACGATAAGGGGGTGTAGACTAAATAATTATACGTTTAAGGCATTACCCGGCTTAGTGTGGACGTGGCCTTAGATTTGCTGCTGCAAATTCTCTGAGTGCTGGTGTTTGGCAATGTCCACATCTTTTCTGAACCTGTGCTTGGCCTCTCTGTCGCAGTTCAAGTCTCCGCTTCTGAACATCTTTCTCTTTTCTAGCCACAGCTGTTTGAGTTTAGGGATAAACCAGGCTTTGTTATTATTGAAGTTCACTCTGGTGCATGTTCGCATTATACATCATACAGTTGCGAAAGAAGATTGGTTTTGTGTCTTCATGACAAATTTGTTTTGAGGCCAAATGTTCATATCAACCTTAGAACAAAAACAAGGGACCGTGTGAAGATGCTGAATTTCAACTGGCAGGAGACTGACATTATACACAGTGAAACATGGATGGCAACGTGGAAGATTAATCTCAAATTCACTGTGGTTGGTCATAATGAGCATTGTTAAACTTGAAGATAAAAGAAGGAAGCCTGTTAGGCCAAGAACACCATCCAAAACACTCCCAGAGCCTCATGTTTTGTGGGTATTTTGCTCTCATCAGTGCACAAAATAGATGTACTTATGAGAAAATACCATTATGTGGAAATATTAAAGCAACATTTCAAGACATCCACCAGGAAGTTCATGCTTGAGCATAGTTAGCTTTTGAAATGTATAATGACACCAATATTTCCTCACAATTACTTACAAAGACTGTTACAAACAAGAAAGTCAATATTTTGGAGAGGTCATCACAATTCTAATTTTAGTCCTATCAAATATGTATGTGCAGAGAATAAAAGGTGTGTGTGAGCAAGGCAGTTTACTAACCTGACTCAGCTGTACCAATTCTAGCAGGATGAATTAATACATTTCCAGCAAACAACTGTCAAAGCTTAAGGAAGGATAATCATAAACATTTTAACAAGTCACACAGTTTGAGGGCAATTCTACCAAATTCTAAAATGCACTTTATGTTGATAGAACAGTTGAAGATAGATATATATAAAACATTATGTAGAAACCCTCTCATTAATATTGCATTTAGAAGTTATGAATCATTTTGGTAACTGAACTAAAACAGAACAAACTTGAGTTTGAATTAAAGTTACTCTGATGGAAAAAACAGATGTGTATGTTTTACAGTGTATGCAAATATCTGTTTGTCTACTTTCAAGCAGTCCATGACCATTCAAGAACTACTCTGAAATTTAGTAAATGTTTGAATTGTTTTATATTATTGTCTTATCATTTTGTCTTTTTGTATTATTTTTTTCGACATCATAATCATAATGTCAATCTGACCATAACACTGTATTAAAACCAGTCAGTAATAGTTCTCTGAACAGGAAAATGCATTATGCAACAATACCACAATCAGTTGAAATATGTTAGCAAAAACAGAAGTGCCGTTTGAATGTACAAACACGTGAGGAGAGGTTTACACATGACTGTACAAGATAAAATTCCAGAAGTCTTCTTCATGAGAAAAATGCAACACACTCTAAAGGACACATTGGTAACTTTAACAAAGGCATTATTTGCCTTTAAAAATGTTAAAGTTTGAGTTCACAGATGAAGACAGCCCTGTTTGATGGCTGACAAGCAAAAAGCTGAGAAATTCCAAAAATCGTTTTTGTTAGATTATGTGTTTTGCATTTCCATTAAAAGCATCAAAAACGTACAAATTAAATTATTTCTTTGTTCATATACAGAAGAATATTCTGATTTGTAATAAATCTCACGAGCAATAGTTTCTTTTACAGGAAACTGTGAGGCCTGTGAAGGCTCTTTCTTCAGTTTGTATTGTTTATTTATATTATTTGAATGACATTTTAACTTTTATATGAAATAGCCATATATCCCAATATGTTCAAAAAACAATTGGGCAGAGTTAGGCTTTACTTATGCTTTTTAATGACATCCAGACCAAAAGAAAATAAATGAACAAGAGAAAATACATAGAATATAAACAGTGAGAAAATAACAGTGTCTGGACCCTAGGTAAACAAACAAATCTGTAGTCAAATGGTTATCTGATCCAGTGAAATGCTACATGAATTTCTTTCTAGGTGAGATCTTTTGGTAAACGAAAATGTGTCAAAAGAATATGTTTATTTGTCATCCTTCCAGGGTTGGCAACCATTTGGACAAGCAGAAGCAAATACAAAAGTTACCCCTTATTTACCAGAGAATATCCGAATCATATTGCTGCATCCCTCAACACTATGTCACTGCAAAAAAATAGAGTCCAAAAGCCACTTAATAGGCCAAACCAAAACACGTGTGCCAGCAACCTATCAGCTGAATTACATTTGTCAGAGACTGAAGAAGTTGTGTGGTATATGCAGCTGAAAATAAACTTTTGAAGGAGTCCATTGATAACTTTGTTGCATCAGTCTCTACTGAGTGTTAATAAAGCAGGAATAGATAAATAGCATTATTCCTCCCCAGGGCTTCTCTGAGACATATGAGCGTAGTGCTCTGGCAAAGAGGTCTCTTGTTGATATTAAGGAGGTTGTTAAAATGTTTTCCAAAAGTTTGAATAAAATTTTAGGAATATACAGGTATGTTGTGATGAAAAGAGTGAGGACATAATTTGAATCGAAATATTGAAAAATGTTCACCCACAAAATGTCTAATTTAGCAATACCTAAAGAAATTGCAAATTTAAGATTAAACTTGTCACAGAGCTGAGAAAATTATGCAAACATAGACAAACACGCAAACATGTACATTTTCAAGGTAAAACAAATTAGTTTCAACAGCTTAAACGTCTGTAAATGTGTCCCATTTAATTTGTCTAATTCTTAGGGAGCCTGTCGTAGCTTTCAACTGGTTTGCTACATGAAAAAAATGGAGAAAGATATACAGCATCAAGCTCTGAGTGTACTGGTGTGTCATCTGATTGAATCACATCTTTCTAGTAAGTTGACGCCTTTGTGTAAGCTGACAAATTAATAACGTTTTAAAACTGGGAAGTCAATGTCACTTTGCTTTTAAAAAATATTAAGATAAAAAAAAATTCATTGGAAAGGTACATGATCCCAAAATGAATAACTATTTGTAGTTGGATACATTGGGTCCATTTTTTTTTCTCCCTCTCTCTCTTTGGCCTACTGGAAAAAAAATATGTTTATTTAAAGCGACAGATAAACAATCTTAAAACAATTTGTAAAGTATAATATAGACCATCTCAGAAGGGTTTGAAGTTCATCAAAAAGAAATTTCATGTGGTAAGGGATCATGCAAAATACTTTCTTAGGTGTCTCAGCAAAGTTTTCAGAGGGGTTATTGTGTTGTAAATCAGCTTTATATGAGACAAAATTGAACTGACATTAGAAATGCATGTTTAATTACAATGATCCAGTTTTTTTTTTATTTGCTGTACATTTTCAATGTAAAACAAATTAGTATCAATAATTAATTTTTCACTAGTGTACTCTATAAATACATATCAGACCATATCAGTTTGTGTAATGTTTTGTGTGTGGTATGTATTACAGTGTTTCAGGGCATGAGTGTATGTTTTCTTGTTAGAGGCCCAGTGAGTGGGAGCGTAGGGTTCTGCTGGGACTCACAGCTGTTTCATGGGGCTGTTCCAGGAAGAACTGCTGGACTTGTTAGTGTTTACTGGCATCCACTTTGTGAGTGTGTGTATTTTTGCATAAACGTCCTGGGCTGGATGTGGGTCTGCTTTTGTTTCGCCATGCATTACCCTATTTCTCAACTGCCTTCCTACTTATCTGGTCTCTCTCGGATTTTTGATTTTTTGATGCACTTGCCATTGGTCTGATGGAGTCACGTCAGTTTCAAAAGTCATAGGCTACAAGGAAAGTATCGGAAAACTTTCATCTGCAAGTAAATATGCAACAGAAAAACTTTAAGTTTAAAATTTAGGACTGGCAAATGTACGAGGGGCTCTTACCAGAACTATTCTTATAATATATAGTTGTGATATTCACTGCTTAAAATCGTTCATCTTTATGCTATCATTTGTCAGGAGGCTCATCATCTGTTTACTCAGCATTTATTTTCTTCTCTTTTGAGGTCTGAGTTGCTCAAATATAGGTCACTGACACATTGCAATAATTTTACAATAGAGTGTGGAAACTAGGTATTTGATCTCATGCTGATTTGTACGTTTGTTCACTTACATAGAAATGAAAAGTCTTTATTCAAGGCAACTGTAGCTCCATAGAAAAAGAGGCTACCTTAAAGTCAGAAAGTAGTGGATTCGATTCGATTCATCTAAATATCAGTGTGAGTGTGTGCGCAACTGGGTGAATGCCATTGCTTTGAGTAGCCGTTATAACGAAGAAAGTGCAACATGAATCGGTAGTTAAATTACAAAGCAAGGAAACAAAAGCTGCAGTTACAAAAAAAAAACACACATAAAAGAGTTAAATAAATATTTAATCCATGGCAGTGCTGTTTATGAAGATCAATTGTGTGGCCATG
The DNA here is from genome assembly GCA_028564705.1 of Apricaphanius iberus. NCBI lineage: Eukaryota > Metazoa > Chordata > Actinopteri > Cyprinodontiformes > Aphaniidae > Apricaphanius > Apricaphanius iberus. The sequence continues at coordinate 2,287,630 of JAPXFQ010002988.1, forward strand.
TTGCACACAAATTACAATCTACCAATAAATTAGTCAAATGCTAACAACCTTTATTTGTTAGGTGCAAAAAGCATTCCAATCACTTTGGACAAGATTAAATGATGCATAAAAGTACATTGATGAACAATGGCAAGGGGCCTTCACTACACTGGGCCAGTGGATGGGGTAATCTGCTATCAAATCTTGGATGAGAATCTTCTTCCCTCAGTCAGAACATTAAAAGTAGATAATGGAACCATCTTTAGAGTTGGAAATTACCCAGAATATGTTGCTAAAACATCAATAGAGTGGCTGAAGAAACAGCACAGTAATTTTTATTTGTGACCCAGCCAGTCTCCATACCTTTAGTAATCCATGGGTTAAACAGAAACATTGAAAGACTTTAAGATCCATTTGGATAGATTTTTAAATTTAAAAACAAGAAAAGTTGAAAAATAATACTTGGAATAATAAACATGATCGTATGATAATTACATTTACAAAATAACTATTGGTGTTGATTGGATCACTTGAATAAATGATGACACTTAAGCCTATGTTTTACTACTCTGTTTTGACAGAGACGGATTGACGCAGTGCCATTATCTGTCGATGGAAGGGCTCTCCGTCACCGACGTAACGACAGACGGAGTTGAGCCCCATTTTCTAACTAACCACTATACTCGCTGTAGTCCGTAGCAGCGTTAGGACACTTAATGTGTTATATTGAAAGGATAATTTATCTAATCTGATCTTTTGGCGATTTTGAGCAATAAGGAGGTGTAGAGAAAGAACAAAACATGCTGCTGTATTTGTTTATATGCATTTTTAGAGTGTTTGATGAGCTGCACTTTTATTAAAAAGCTTTACAGCTTATTCCAAACTTACTTTCTGTCATCCATTGCTCCTTGAGAGGGGAATACATTTACAAGCTGAGGAAAAAAACGTAAATTATCCTGAATCGACGCTGCAACGTTAGGCAGACCTGCCGCGGAAAGTTAGAACCCCCTGCTGTCCTGTTTGCTTTGTAACACAGAAAAATCAACGGAGCACAGTGACGGAAAAGGAGTACTATAAAAGAAAAATGTCTCCGTCAATACGTCTGCGTCAGGGTGTAGAGTTGCTGTTGGAGAAATATAAACTAGGCTTTACCAAAAGTGTTATTCAGCCGTTATTATATATTTTTTTCTGTTATGACTTTTATTGCCCAAAGCTATGGAAAGCATCTTGAAGGTCACTACATGACACTACCAATTTTCCTCAATATTTTTTGTGCGGCATTTTCTCACTTATCTTTGATCCAAGTTATTTAAAAGGTAAAAACAACCATGCCAGCATGGAAACTATCATTGGACTCTTTTCCAATTTGATGCAAATGACCTCTGAGATTGTTTAGAGACCACATATCAAATCTTACAATAGCCATGAGCTATGCTATCCAGCTTCAAGACAACCAAATATGTGCTTACCAGATTTTCAAAGAATAACTACGTTAATTATAATTACTGTCATAACAAGTGCATGATATCATCACAACCTGTTCATTTTAAATACATATGCATCATTTCTGTTTGTGGAAAGTAAAACTGTCGATTACCAACACCTTTCCCCCAAAATGCATAAAGGGATGGTGTGGAATTAAACACACTATCTTTTAACTTCAGACCATCTTTTTTACCAAGCTTTTTGTACATAAAATAATTTAACTCTGAAAGAGGCCAGGTAAATAGTGTGCTGGATATATGTCTACAAGAGAAGAGCTGTGTAACTATCATGTCACTGTAAGTCTCCTCAGTTACTCCACGGCCTCACATGGGTCTTATCATAATTTGAAGGGACAGAAGAACAGACTAAACATGGTGAGACTGGCCTTTCTCCACATTAAGCTCCAAGGTGTCTGGGCCAGGTACAGATGGGTTCCCTTGAAGGCAGTAATCTTTATGTCGCATGTGTGCATGTGCGTGCATGTGTGTACAAGATGTGAGGAAGAGAGCTTCTTCTCCAGGTAATCCAGAAGAAAACAGTCTCTTAGGCAGGACAGGTTGTCACCTTTAAATAGTTGTGTGTGATGGAGCGGTTTGCTGTTGAGTCTGCTTTTATGGAATGCTGAAATTTTCTCTTCACTTACTGTGCTGATTTGTGCTGGGTCTCATATTTAAAAAAAAATCCCCTAAAAACCCTGTGACTAACATAAAAACCACCAGAGATGTGTGTGTCTTATAGTGTGAGGTGAGTGGACTTGCACATGTTCATAAGACTGTATAATCCCAGCATCCAATTAGTTCAATAAAAAAAGAATAATAAACAGACAATATTATGGATTTGTTAATTACTTCCTCACACAAGGCCAGTTTAGTTTGGATGGCCTTTATCTCCAAAACAACAGTTAAAAAATATGCATTTCATATATAATTAGGTATTCTTTGTGTATTTTATGTAAATGTATTTTTAAAATGAAACATTTGTGTTATACAAAAACAAAAAATATGTAAGAGGGCTTATCACTGACTATATATGGATTGTTTAACTTTTAAAACCACTTAAAAATGTTAGTTTGTTCAACACTCAGAAAAAATACATATATTTTTTCATTTTTAACAGTGTCTTATTTCTAGTAAAAGTAAATTACATATCATTTATATTCAAAATGATTTTTATATCTTAAATAAAAAACATATAAAATAATCTTACATTTAAATAATCTTACAAGTGCAGATAATATAAATAAAACTTTTCTGTTTAAAAGGCAGAGGAAGACCAGATTTAACAACCTGTTCATTTTAAATACATATCCATAAACAAGTGTAACATATAACAGATGTAACATAATTTTTTCTTACTTTCGTATAATTGACATGTTGAGCTAATTATTTTATTTATTTTTGCAATTTTTGTGGTTTCCTTCACACTCAGAAAGCATATTTTAAATAATTATCAAAACACAATGAATAGCAGATACAGATACAGTAGATCTTTGGATTTCTACATTTTTTTAAGTCTACAGATTGGCCACTGATCCAAAAAGCTTTAAAGCACTAACAAATGGAAGTGTAAGTACAAAATGAGCGGATGTGGAGGAATATTATTTTATCATTCATTTGGAAAATGTTTCTGTAATGACTCTCAATTCAGTTTGGATGAAGATAATGTTTTCTTGGCAACAGAGTCTGTCGACTGAACCAGATACCTCTCAGTTCCAAACTTCTGTTGCTTGTGTGTTATTAGGAAATTACAGTAAGAATGTCTTAAAGCATAAGTTGATTCAGTTTGTCATTGGGCAAAACATTGATTACAATGTTGGACTACATCATTGTTTTAGTTTTACAGATATTTTGACAGAACAATTTGTTTAGGTGGCATACGGTACTGTGCAAAAGAAAAGCCATGTAATTCCTGCCTCTTCAAATTTTGTCACATTTTATCTGCCCAATTGTGGGGAACGCATGTCATCCCAAAAACATAGGTGAATGAATTTGTGCCCAGTTTAAATGTTGCGACCCATACCTCTAAATAAACAGCAGCACGTGCTACAATGCCATATAAAACATTCTTTACAAAATCTAGCAACTAAAACAACTAAATTGAATTAAATTATATACGACATATATGTATTAATTCCCCCAACCCTGTGTGATGAATTTGTGTCTCTAAAATGACAGAATATATACACATTTTACTGATTCTGAAAAGGGTTCCCTTCATTATTTGACAAAAAGTAATGAAATGGACCTTGTGGTTACAGAAATATATTAATTTAAATTCAAGTCGTTTTCAATCAGATCTCTGAAGAAGAGCCATAGGGCTCTGTGTTTTGTGTTTTATATGACAGACATTGAAAATATTACTGTGGGGGATTTAGAGTAGCTATCATTGTCTGGTTAATAATCATTTGGATATAATTATTCCAATAACCTAAAACTGGGATAATTATTGTTGAACTTCGAATTCTCAGTGGCAAAATGAGCAGAATGTGGCACCAGCTTCTTAATCTATATAAGAAACAGTATTATTTATACCAGACATTCAGTCTTTATCTGAAGGATGAATTATTTGCCAATGTATTAAACCAAGCAACAATAAAAGAAGCACACAGATTTTTGTAATTGTATCAATGCATGTGCAATTGACCCAGGGAAGACCAAGAAGAAATGTGGTCTAAGGCCGGGCGTACACTGTGCGATTTTGGACCGTTTTTGAGCCGATTTGTCAGTCGTGCGACTTTTGTCTGGATCATGCACCCTTTTGGCTTAATCGTACGTTTTGCATTGTGTAGTGTACATTGGGTAACGACAGGCAATTTACACTTCACGACCAGCTCCCGATCGGTTGCAAGAAAATCAAACCTGTTTGAAATCCTAGTCGCCCATCGTGAATGACTCTTTTCAGAGCAATCGCGCCACAAAACCTAGCTCATGGGAATCAGACAGTCAAAACACCACACTACTATGTCTTATAAATAAAAGAAAAACAAGTAACTAACATTAAATACAAGCAACCAGTTTCAGCAGAAAACACATGCACAGATCCATCTGCTAAACCTTGCTCCACCCAAGAATTAAGAAGTTGGTTCCTACTTTTGATTTCTTCAGTCCATGATTAGACAATGAGGTAGTTAAAGAAAATGCTGTCCTGGATCAAAGATGTAGCTTAATTCGTCCACCTCAATTTGCACTGAAAGAGGGGACGGGTTTGGAAACGCGTTCCCAGCGGCAGCTGATGGAAAGGTCTCATTAGGAGAAACACCAGCTCACAGACTGCTTCCTGGCTTGAACTGGACGGTGCACAGAAAAACAGAACCCCGGGACAGAGTTCAGAGTGTTTCCTTTGGCCAGGTGGTAGAATCCAAGAGGGAAGGGGGATGCGCTTGCTAGCCGATATTTGAAGTTTTCCTCTGTGTCAGCCCTGTTGAGATAACTGCAAGAGAAAGAAACTTCGTCTTCATCTTTTTCTTGTTTTACGCGGTTGGCAACCAGCTTAAAGGAGCATTACCGCCTCCTACTGTTATGGAGTATTGTCCAGCCAGTAAGCTTACAATCTATTTCAGTTTTTTTTTTTAAGAAATAAAAAAATACACATATCATAAACCCTTCACCACTGTCCCTGTCATTTCTTATTGCATTATATCCATACAACACGACATCCAAAGAAGGTTTAAGCCATGTTTCCTGTATAAAAATGATATCTGGTTTAACATTAAGTTCTTTGATAAAATGTTTAAACTCCTGAACATTAGGTAACAAACTCCTTGCATTCCTTGAAGGATAAGTACCATGATTACATAAAATATCATGTTTCCTGACTTGACTGATGATTGAGGTTGTCCCTCACTTCTTTCCATGCCAGTCCTGCAAATCCCTATGATTAACTGCTGCTTTAACAATAAGCTGAATTTTCTCTTGATTAGATTTTGCATCACCTATGGTGTTTATCACTCCTGCAATGCATGAAACTAAAGCCATGTTGTCAATAACCATACCATTTCTATTTATCTGAGGAACTCCTTGACTCCGAGGTTGTAACCTGACCGGGGTTGACGTTAACCTGTTCACTCACTCTCCACTTACTCACTCTCACTGCTTCAGCGTATGATATATTATTCTCCACTCTCATTTTTTTATATTGTTTTCTTGTTTTATTCTCTCACATCCAGCATATGCAACACTTTGATTTATATCAAAGGTACTCTTCAAGTGTGAGGGACAAATCTGAAACAAAAGTGCAGAAAAAAGGTGGTGAATCCAATAGAAAATCTTTGGAGAGCTGAAAGTCTTTGTTACCCAGCGACACCCCTGAAACCTGAACTCTGGAGAAAATCTGTACGGAGGAGTGGGCCAAAATCCTTGCTGCAGTGTGTGTAAACCTGGTGAAGAACTACGGAAAACGCCTGATCTCTGTAATTGTAACGAGGGATTCCGCACCTAATATTGGGTTCCGTTTGTCTTATGTATGAAATATAAACGTTTTGCAATAAAATGGAAATTAATTATTTAAAAATCACCCAGAGTGATTTTCTGCTTTCTTGTCTTAGATTTGGGCCCTAGTTGCAGAGTACCTTTGATACAAATTACAGACCTCCACATGCTTTGTAAGTGGGGAAACATTAGAAATCAGCAGTGTATCAAATATTTGTTCTCTCCCCTGTATCTATAAAACTCCATCCAGTCCTCCAAATCCAAACTGGTCTGAATGTGTATTTCACACTTGTGAAATTATTCCAGGATGTCACAGGGACAATCTTTATCCCCACTTTAGCTCTGAAGAATGCACACTGTTCATTCTTTGGAACTTGCAATGGTTTGTTTTCACATGGTCCAGGAATGGCAACGTCCTTTTGCGGAGGTAGGGGATCAACAGTTCAGTCCATTTGAACAGCGGTGAAACAATGAGGATTCAACTACAAGTTTATCAGTTCAGTCTACCTGAAGAATGGCAAAACAAACATTTCCGTCCATCTGAAGAGTGGCAGAAAGGACAGTTTGGCAAATGGAAACAAAGCCCCCCAAAAAGCAATATGAGTCCAACAATATGTATCCCCGCATCTCAAATAACTGTAAAATAGGAAGACAACAGTAATATGAAGGTTTCAACATAGAAATAATTCTAACAAAAGAATAACCAATTATCACTGCAATGATAAGACCAGGGCTCATTCTACAGACCAGGGCATTGCTGAGGCATTTATGAGGAAGACATTTTAAATTTGTAGATTATTATTTGTGGCTAAACTTATGTATAGTCCCTTTAAACAGTCTTCAAATATAAATCTGAATCTGTATTTAACACTCAAACAGTACGTTTACATGCCTATCTAAATCAAGCTTTTTGGAGTAATCGGACTAAGGGCTTTCTCCCTGTTAAGCTGAGTCCCAGTTTACATGTCACTAAGAAAATTGAATTATTGAATGAAGTATGTTCAACTCCACAATGATAGATGGCGACATGCGCGCCTACATGTTAGCTTCCAGCTGCATTCAGGCAGTAAACTGTGGCTGGTGGGAGTGAAGAAGTAGTACACCACTTGATATATATATATGTGAGATATCTTTAATAATGATTACTGTGGGTTTAATTTCTTGAAGTTATGGACACAAAAACGAGAAAACAAAAGAGAAGAAAGAAAGAAGATGAAGAAGAGAAATAGGACAGGTAGGAATGTGAACCGACGATACAAGATAAGGAGATAAACAATGAACACAAGAAAACATCCTTGTCCACCTCTGTTGGATGGCAGAGAAGTGGGAAAAACAAAACAAACAAAAACAACCAATAGAAAAGAACAAAATTAACAAAACGGATCTAGTAATATTAACTAAGAACTACACATTCACTACACACACAAAATGGATTAATGAACACAACACTAATGTTGCTGGAAAGCTCCTGGCACCAACTATCTGATGATGATAACCTCAGCCCCAGAATAAGTCCGTATACACACGCAAGGCAGGAAGGACCTGCAGCCAGGTGACAGACAACACACGCCGCTGCCACTCCAGGCCAATCCACACTGCCAACCTTTGTGTTGCTGCTTATACTGAGTGTTAGCACTGTTACATTGCAGAGAGAAAGAACCAGGATCAAATCCCTGTCATCTTTGGTGGTAGATGGAGGAACCGAATGCAGAACAATGTTAATGATTGAGTAAATTTTAATGAAAATGACAGAACTTACAAGAAATTACAGGAAAATGAAAATAAATGGTAAGATGATGATGTCAACAAATGAAGGGTGCAAGGAAGACAACAGCGAAAGATGGACAAATTAGCAAAGTTAGCAGTGACCTGGGAATTAAATATACTGGAGAGAAGCAGAAGTTACAGGGAGAAGACTAATTAGAGTGAAGTGGTTACAGGTGACAGGGAAAACACAGGTGGAGACAACCAGGAACTGTACAGTATGACAGGAAGACAGAAGAAAACAAGGAAATTAAAGAAGAGAAACAAGAAAGAGGTACAATCCTAAATAAGAAAAAACAAGGACTAACTTAGAAGTAAGTAATAAAATGAAGTAATGAATTTAAAAAAAAGAAATTATAATATATTATAATTCCCTATATTCTAATATCTATAAATAACATAAAATGCAATCAACTCCCTTCAGAAGTCAGATAATTCATAAGTAATTTCCCTGTGTGTAATTGAATCTCATAAGTAATGATGTGTGTGGAGACTTCAAGGGCTTGTTAAAAAACAAGTGACCAAAAAGCATAGTCAAGGCCAAAGAATACATCTGACAGGTCAGGTTTGTAGTTGTGAAGTTTAAAGCAGGGTTAGATTTGAAAGCCTTCCCCCAAATTTGGATAATCTTGCACTGTTTAAGCCATCAGCTGAGAATTGAAAAAAGTATGGCCACTTACTAATCCACTAAGACATGGCTGGCTACCTTTGAGAGGCAGTGCACTACAAGTTTTAGATTTGTCCCTGATACAACACTCTTGAATTAAATAACTGATTGCCTTCTCAGCATTCGGGTGGGGTTAATTGTTTTCTAATAATAAGCCATTCATCTGATCTGTAGGAGTGTTGAAGCAGAGACACATTTAAAAGTAGCAGGACACCTGCCCTTGTGAAGTAAAGTTCAATGCCCATGACAGACTGGGCAAGGAGCTCATTAATCAAAGAAGCAAGAGGCCCCTGGAGGAGCTGCAGACTCCCACAGCATAGGTTTGTCCCATTTACAGTTTGCCACAAGCTGGGTGGAAGTAGATCAGAATAGATCCAAAACCAGCATTGCCCCGTGGACATACTGTCCCCACAGTGATACATATTGTTGGCAGCATCCCTTTGTAGAAAAACTTTGCCTCATTAGAGACAGGAAACCTGATTGAGGCTGTTAGGACGATTGGTGGAGTTAGATGCAGATTCAGATTTGTATTTTAAAACTGTTAAAAAGGACTATACATAGACGTTACCTACATCATAAAAACTGAAGCCACACAGAAAGACGTAAATGTTGAAGGATGGATTCAGCGGAGCATAAGAAGATAACAGCTTCTAGCACCACTGAAACTTCAGTCCACCAGACCCCAACTAAACGTACACCACAGTAAAATTTCTTAACGCAGTTGAAGTTATCGCTCCAAATCTGTAAATTGTCCAGGATGGGACTGACTCAGCTGATGTTTTTGATTGTTCGAGCCTTATATATAAGCTTAACATTGATACTGTAGTTATGCGTTTGGCCTGTAAGGGAAATTGCGAGTAAAAACATTCAAACTTCATATCCCTTCACCTCCCTTTAAACAACTTATTTTTTAAATTATTTTTTACAACAATATGTCTGTTTCAAACTATGAAACAATCAGTACAATATCTTTTTGGTTATAAAATCTAAAATGTGAAAGATTTCAATGGTTGTGAGTGCATTTGTTTGGCGCTATACTTTCATATAGTTGATTCAGACTTGGTTCTGTGTTCCAAGTGTGAGTTTATGTGTCTGTACATTTTTGGAGTATGTGAGGTACAGATTACACTGAGATAAGAGCAGCTGTAATGGTCTCAAGAGTCCCACATAGACTGCAGAGAGGGAAGCAAGAGGAAATGGGTCCCGCGGCCAGATTCAGCTGTGTATATATTCTGCAGGGATCTCAAAGTGGTCGTGTACCCATCCTCCCCTGCCTCCCCCACCACCCACTCCCTCATTCCCTTCCATCCTCCTTCAGTTTGTTGGCTAGCACCGCACTATGCGTCTCAGGGCAGATTTCTCCCACAGTTGGGAGTGCTGGGTTGTGTGGCGGCCTGTTTATACTGGAGCGTGGACTTCCTAGTGGCAGCCTGCACCTATCTAAACATCCCCCCGGCCGCTGCTCTTGTGTTCCCGGCCTCGCACAGCCTCCACCCCCACCTCCTCCTCCATCACTCGCTTCATCCTTACTCGGCTCTCTCTGCTCTCTCTGACACCCTCTTCTGTTTTATCACTCCTTAACTACTGGGTTTTGTCATTATTCATACTCACTGTCCATCTTTACTGCTTTCTGCAAAATCCTTTCGTCGGCCGCGAGTTTTTTTTCTTTCGTTTTTTATGTTTGGAGGCAGTGTCCAAAGTAGTCTATATGTCAGACTGTGTCTTTGATAGCTCCTTCTCATCAGTAAACTTCTCTTTCATTTTAGCTTTGTTCTTATGCAGAAGTTTGCAAAAAGTGTTTTATATAAACAAAGAAAATAAAAATTAGCTCACCAGTCTTACATGTGTTTCATTTTGTTTCCAAAGAGCAAGAATCCATTGTTTTCAAGTTCTCAATGCAATGCTGCAAACAGATTCAAAATCAACTTTATACATTCCAATTTAATTGTAGCTGTTAAGTACCACAAGTTCCACTTCATTTGTCCTACTGTTCCACAAAGCCCAACTTCAGTTATGAAACCTCCCATTTGGACATGATCAGCCTGTCAGCATTTTCATCTGTTGTATTGCTGCAGTACTTGGCATCAAAACAGGTAGAATGGACTCATCTTAGGTGTGACATCTTTCAGAGCTCTTACTTTGAATATTAATCAAAAGCAGAATGAAGAAAAGTCAGTGGCAGCTTGAAGAGGGACTGTTCTTTGTGGCTATATGGTAGAACTGTTGTACAAGAGGCTTATTCTTTTTTGTGTTTTTAATAGATTTAGCTAAATAAATGATAATTCATTGTGTTTCTGTAACAGGCTTTACCTGCTAGGTAAATAAAGTAAAAACAAATACCTAAAGATCCCATTTGAATTTTATTCTAACATTGACTGATATTGACTAACAATGGTACATCCTTTAAGTGTATGAGTTTTTTTTCTACTTAAATGATTTACTGGTAAAATGTAATTTTCCTAAAAATAAAAAAATGCTAAATAAGCAAAAAAAAAAAAAAAACTCCTAAAGTTAATATAAAATGTTCAACAGGTCTGCAGAAAATCCTCTAGAAATATTGATTCTTTTTCTTAGCTGTCTTTCCATCTTTCCCAGACATTTCGTTCCCCAGAGATCCCCTGGGAAAATAAAATAATTTCTGGGAGCTCTGGGTGTACCCCCGGTGTCCTCTCCTGGAGGACACCCCCCGTCAACACAACTTTATTGTTGTAGATAACAAGAAAAAGCGACGATTTGTAAGATAAAAGGGATCTACAGAGATATTTTTTCCTGATGTTGTGTTTCTAATCAACAAATCATGCAAATAATAGTTTGTTGCAATAACTGTTTCAAACACCCATGCATGTGTATGCACTTGTTAGACATATAGCACACCTCCCTTTGTTTATTTCTCTGATTATCAACTCCTGTCCAAAAGAGCTGCAGCAGGATATCTGGTTTAACACAATAGCAGGGTTTTCTCCTTGGGGAGCTCTCCAATTAGCAGGACATTGGAACATATATAGAGCGTTATACGTTTTTGACCACAGAACACTTCAGCCTTTTCAAGACTCACTTTGAGGAGAATGTTTTATTACGCCATTTTCAGGTTCTCAGACAACTGGTTTCACTCCCACCGTCTCATCCTTTGTACTGGCCAGTACTTATCTCAGTCATTGTTTTACACTTTCAAAGAGGACTGGTCTCAGTGGATGCCCTCAGATAATTTTGGGCCACTTGGCTGATGTTTGTGGTGGTGACTTTTTTTCTTATTTCTATTTTTTTGCACCCATAAAATAATTATGCTGGTCACACAAAAGCTTTAAGAGTGAAGAATGAGCATGAGTGAAGAATGAGCATGAAAAAGCCTGGTTAACACTAGAAGACCCAGGATTTTTTGCTATACCTGTAAAACCCAGAGGTCAGCCGATCGGCTGTAAGGCCACCTGTGAACCCTCCTTTTGTTATGTGAACGAGGCAATCACTGGGGCACCACAGGACGTGACGTGAGCCACTTCACTCAAAACACCTTGACATAAAATGGGGAGGAGGAGAATCAGATTACAGCAAGATTGCTCTGTCAGAGCTGCTAACTGACTGGGCAGAACACATGAACTGAATCAAAATGTAATATATGTAATATATGTAGAAGGATGTAGAAGTTATCAGGACCCTACAACACTGGGCTTCCAACATCCCCACCAGACAAATAGGAAAAGTAAAAGAATAGAACCCCATCAAAAAAAGCACTCAAAATCTGTGGTAGCCCCACCAGTCATTTACAGAATTGCTCATCAAGTTGATATCTGTACAAGATAATGATTTATTTTATGTAACATTTTTTTCTAACTGAGATACACCAGAAATGTATTTGATATGTTTTATTTTAGAATTTGTATATTGTTTTTGTCTGTTTTGCTCTGTCCCTCTATTTTCTTTTTCCCTGTCTCTCCCTGTCTCAACTTATAGAAAACCAGACTGACTGTTGCTTTTTGCCCACACTGTAATGTGATGTTATGTCAAAGATATGATATTATATGTCTGATTTCAAAATACCAGTTATGGATTTGAGCTGTGCCAGGTTCTGCTCAACTCCTCAGGTCGCCTTTATGCTGCAATTTCTGGTGTATGGGGATCGTTTGTCACCAACTGCATCACATCCTACAACCCTGGTCGACACATCACCATTGATGAACAGCTTTTCCCGTCAAAGACTCGCTGCTTTTCACTGCAATACATTGCAACGAAACCTGACAAGTTTGGGATCAAGTTTTGGGTGGCTGGTGACTTGAAATCCAAATACATCTGCAAGTCCCATATCTTGGCAAGGACCCAAGTCGTCCCAGTGGGGAGAGGCTATCTGAGAATGTAGTTATGAGGCTGATGGAACCATTCCTGGACAATGGCAGAAATGTTACCATGGACAATTTCTTTACATCGCTGTCACTTGCACAAAGACTGCTTAGCCGGAAAACCACCATCCTTGGCACAGTCAACAGGATTCGGCAAGAAATTCCACAATCAACAAGACAGGGACCACAATGAATTCCCCACTCAGGTATTTTCAACCACGGGTGCCACGCTGACGGTGTATGCTCCCAAACGGAAGAAGACAGTCTACATTCTCAGCAGCATGCACAGTGTGGTTCAGACTGAAAATACCACCAAAAGGAAGCCAAACACTGTCACCCTTTACAACACCATAAAGTGTGGCGTTGATGTGATGGACCAGATGGTGCGGGAGTACACTGTCCGCACATGAACACGGCGCTGGCCAGTCGCGGTGTTCTATAACATGATTTATATGGCAGCACTGAATGCATATGTGCTCTATCAAGCATGCACCGGGAGGCAGGAGAGACGGGTGGACTTCCTGGTGGAGCTTGCAAGAGAGTTGGCTCACTCTCATGTGGGTGCAAAGCAGGCACAAAATGGAACAATTGCTTCGGCAACAACCTTCAACACCTAGCCCTGGGAAAAGACCAATATGTCAGGTTAAAATTCCGTGTACAAGCAATCATGCCACTGTGCGATGTATTGACCGCTACAAATACACATGTGGCAAACGCAGAAAGGAGATGGCATAGCAGTGCCAGGATTGTGAGTGATTATTGACATGTACTCACCTCACTTACTGTTACTTACTGTTTAGTTTTCTCTGTGTGCTTGAAAACTCAAATTTCCCTGAGGGAGTCACCCCAAAGGGATCAATAAAGTTTTAAGTATAAGTTCTAAGTCTCACTCACTTCCACTCTCTAACACTGTATCCTGATTATACATTTTTTTTAATTATTATTTGTAAATATCATGAAGGCCCAGTTGGGATAACCACAGATTTTGAGTGATTTTGTTGATGTGGTTCTGTTCTTTTCCTTTTCCTATGTGTCTGGTGGGGATGTTGGAAGCCCAGTGATGTAGGGTCCTGATAACTACATCCTTTTATATATATATTACATATATTGCATTTTGATTCAGTTCATGTGTTCTGCCCAGTCAGTTAGCAGCTCTGACAGAGCAATCCTGCTGTAATCTGATTCTCCTCCTCCCCCATTTTATGTCAAGGTGTTTTGAGTGAAGTGGCTCATGTCACGTCCTGTGGTGCCCCAGTGATTGCCTCGTTCACATAACAAAAGGAGGGTTCACAGGTGGCCTTCCAGCCGATCGGCTGACCTGTGGGTTTTATAGGTAGAAAAGCCAAATGGCTGCTCTCTGGGAGTTCTAGTGTTAAAGTTGGGAGTGTGAAGTACTGAGATCTATCAAGCATTAGGCCAGAGAAAACTCCAGTGAAAGCATGCCCTTGCTGACAGATGAATTGCCCTAATTAGAAATCCATAACATCCTGCCACATGGCTGCCTTATCCCCAGCACACTTCCTGCTCTGGACCAGGCTGACGACAGCCAGCCGTGCTCCTTCCGTCACTCCAAGCAAGGAACAAATTTGAAAATGGGCTGTGGGTGTCTCCTCCAGCACAAGCCTTAAGCATTATCTGTCAGCGGCCTTTTTTCTAGGACAATTAGAGACCAAGTATTGGAGACCATGCATGCTTGAGTGCATACATTTGTGTGTTTCATTCCAACCCTTTGTGTCTAGAGCTTTGCTCAGCTGGCAGGTTCTCTGTCTATATCACTTCCTCTGTTTTTGTCATTTTCAATCACACTGCTGCATTATTCGTTTGGCTTCCTCAAGACTCCCATCCCTCCTCCCTTCCATTTACCAGGTGTCTAAATATAAGTATAAGCTAAAAGAAATGGGCACTTGGAATACAACTGGTAATGGTGATTACAAGGCCTAGTTAATCTATAAAAAGGGTTCATGCTCTGTCAAAAGACACCAGTGCCAACTCGTTGGATATACAGTACAACAGGAGACAATCTGTTGTGCACATTAAACAAGACATAATGGAGATCCATGACCCTTCATAAACATTATGCAGAGCTTAATGGCTCTGTTGGATGCTCTGCTCTATCTCTAGCCCATTATAAGATGAATGGGTCTGATGTAACTCTAATAGGCCCACTGCTCCCTTCTCTAGCTGAGAGGTTTCAAGGCGAGTGTTTTCTCATAAGATGATGTTAAATATATAGACTTCCACAGGTAAGCGTTGATGCTAATAAAATAAGAAATTTAAGTGTCTTAATTAGGGTTCTAGCTCCTGCAGAATGTTACAACACACTATGTTAAACAGTGTGGAAAACTTTACAGATCTCTGCTGATGAGTATAAGAAATAAGTTTCTTTCTGCTCAAATGTAAAATTTTCAACTGATATTCCCTTACTGAATTTCCCACATAATTGAAAGATTATAGAAATTCCTCAAAATGTGTCTAACGAAATGAAATCAAAATACAAAGAAAAAAAATCCTGACAGTTCTCCCAGAACATTTATCATTTTACATTAACAGTTAACCATTTGAGCAAAAACATTATGTGTACTGTTACTACTATTAAGAAATGTAAAAAACTGTGTTTTTTTTTGAATGATGCCCAAATCATTGTTGGATGCATGATGGTTTTACCATCGACTATCTCCTTAGTAGAACACCAAATAAATTTATTTTATTAACGCAATCTAGCACAAATTTTGTTTTTTCTTGCATTTTTTGTCTTTTTGCTCTTAAATCAAATCAAAGCAAACAAGCAGTTTGTTTGACAAAAATGTGTGTTTAGCACATTATAATCTCCCTGGACATGCTTTTTACATATAACTAGCACAGTTGGGGGAGATCCATCCAGTTAGAATGGTTTACTAAAGTATTCATAACCTCAGAACATTTTCATATTTTGCCACATGACAACCACAAATACCAATGTGTTTTAATGGACTTTTATATGATAGACCAACACAAAGTACTACATCATTGTGGGCTTCAAAGGGAATATTAACTGGTTAACAAAATTGTCAAGTGGAGAATTTATTGGTATTCAGCTCCACAGTTCCTCTCAAAATATGTCCAGCACAAACAGAATGGATGAAGAGCATCTGTGAACATCAACGCTGAAGTGTGGGCACACATCTTCAGTTAGATTTAGCTGTCCTCCAGACTTTGGGAAGTTCCACCTTAATTTGCTTTATGTCTGAGCCAGAGTTGTCCAGCTCCAGCCCTCAGCCCAGTGTCCTGCCATTTTAGTTGTGTCTCTGCTCCAACACAGCCGATTCAAATGTTCCAACTTCCTCGCAAGCATAGCAAGGTTTGGCAGACGCCTGCTAATGAGTCATCATTTGATTCAGGTGCGATAAACCAGGGAAGGAAATAAGACATGCTGGATAGCGGCCCTTGAGGACTGAGTTTTGGCACCCCTGGTCTAAACCATCCTAATTTAGCTTTGGCTGCATGTTGACGGTCAGTAGCTCGCTGGAAGGTTTGCAAGTATTTGGCTCCACCCATTATCCCATTTTCTGGCAATACTTAAAGAGTAAGTCAATACCCTACCAGAGTACAACCCTGCCCACATTTCCTTTTGAAAAAATACTCAAAAGGAGGCGTTGCCTGGTGGACCACGGAACAGGCAGGGGGATGAAAGGTTGGGCATGTCTGTCCTGTGACTGACATGTTGACGCATCGCTAAGTCAAAGACGACCAGAAATATGGAGAGAGTCATAGTAACGCAAGCTCCATGGCCTCAGAGGGAAATAATCTGGAGGTTGAAGATTTTTCTCCGCACCAAAGGGAACAGAGTACAGGGATCCATTGTCTCGTGCAGCAGATGCCGAGCCTGTAGCGGCATCACGGCATAAAATGGGCACTGTCTCTGAGTGGTACTTTGTTGTTGGCAAAATCTAATGCCAAATCTAAATTAGCTCTAGTAATTTTGTGCGACTATGCCTCGACAGGTGCACCTGCGGGCAATGTGCGTCATTGTCCGCAACAGAAAATGTGTTGCAGAGAGATGCCCAATGTATAAAGTTCGCAACCATGATGAGAAAATCATTCAGGAATGTGCAAAAAAAAACTTTTCACACCATCACAATTATTGCATTAAAAATAAACTCTTAGCCCTTATTTTATTTTCCATTCATTGATATCAGTTATTCCCTTTCTCATAGTTAATGCTCAAATGTCAGCAATGTAGGGGTAACCACCTGCACCCAGGTGCATGGAGCACCCAGGGTTTGAGCCAATTGCTCTAAATCGTTTTGTGCTGTAAGCAGTTCATGGCACATCGCCACGGAGGTGTGGCCGAGACCGCACGTGTTATATAACCCACCACGGCCAGACGGCTGTTGTCAATAATCAAAGCCTACTTCAGAAAACTGAACTGAGCCGTTAGCAATGCAGGATTCAAAACCAATTGAATTCCAGTGTAGTGTCATTGACCTTTCGCCGAGCCCAGCCCCCATTGTTACTACGTCCGACAAAAAAATAGTCAAAGATGACTAGCGTTACAACGCCGTTACGGGGGATGTAAAGTGGCGTTATAACAATGTTGTTGAATAAAGCGCAGCCATGTCAGGCTTTCTGACAATCACACTGCAGCTGCAGCGAGAGAGCGCAGGTGTTGGTGTTGATGACGCCGCTGCAAATATGATGATGATTTGTTGATTGGGCAGATACTCTGAGTGCTTTTACTGTCCTCATGCTTTAAGAAACTTAGCTGTGAACTTAGTTTCAAGTTGAATATTAGGCGGACATTCGTTTCATTAAAGCGGACACTCCCTCCGATGTCTCACCCAGAAAGGTGTTAATAAAACGGCTGCATCACCGATCACTCCTGAAGGTGGTGGGTTTGGTTTTCAATAAATCTTTATACATCCCAGAAAATACCTGTGAGCTCTACCAACAAATTAACCCGAAAATACCAATAGTTGCTCGACACCCGAGGAACTTGACACACCAAGGTTTCTTATTAATATGCTACTGTAAAGTAAGAGAGGGAGTGGGGCCGACCACACTTTTTTATCCATTGTAGGAATCGCTCACATTGTTTTTTTGGCTTTGGGAATGGAGAAACACAGAAAAAACACAACTCCTCCTATCTCTCGGGGGTATCTAGTGTCCGATTTACAAACGCCGTGGATGCAGCGCTTCACCATCTGGCTTGGAGTCAATGTTTGTTGGACATGCTCACATAGTAACGATTGCTATTGTGTGATTTGACAGTGGCAGTTTAGGGGGCAGTGCTGTTGAAAGGTCAATTGTTTAACCAGCTAGGGGCACTAAACGGTTTTTGGTACAAAATTAATATTTTAATTAAAATGTACTAAATACACAAAATAATGACCAGACATCTAGACAGTGCTATCATAGACTCATTTATACAGTTTATCAACAAAAAAGTTGATTTTGGCGTGAGTAGCACTTTAAGAGATATATCCTACAGTGCATCATGCTGTCATTACCAATTTTAACCATGACTCACAATTATATCCTACTTCTGTTGATCTATCTGTCACATAAAATTAATACAACAAACAAAGTTTCTGCTTATTACCCGACGAAGTAAGAAATTCAACAGGTGAAGATAGGTTTGCAGGGCTATTTACAATTAAGAGCTCAGCCCTGCTTGACACCTAAGTGGTGTTAATCTTTTAAACGTTGGTGCAGGATTAAAAGTAAAATTAGTGTGAAAGCTCATTACACTGGTTCACCAACCACTGTTCTGCAGATACAGCTGTCATTTTAGTGGGAAAGGACCAACATAGGATGGAATAAATAACTGTGTATTGTTTTGTTATGTTTTTTCCACTTATTGTCCCCTTAGAGAAACATCTTTGACTGAAACCAGTTGAGAAAAACTCAACCCTTAAGGAATGTTTTCTGAATTCCTTCTAAGCTGGCACTTAGAATTGCATTGTGTTAAGTGAAGTACTGTGATCCAAAACACCTGTGATTAGTATATTTTGAATCCCAATAAATTGTGGGGGACTAGACTGGGTAAAATGCACATAATCACACACACACTGACATATTGGCAGACATGAGGATTCACTAAGATGCTTTGTGTTGAAACACTTTTAAAGTCTTTGGGTACACAACTGGTTATTATCTAAGCAGACTGGACATCAGTTGTTGTTTTATCCCTTTTGTCTTTTCAGTGACCCCACTTAAAAACTGACAAATGCACACAAGCATGCAGATGTAAACACACAAATGCTGCGTGCGCCCAGACAGACACCAGCAGAAGTGTACTTTTGGCTTCATCTATAAGGTATGTAGTTTTTTCGTGTGTGCGAGCCTGTCAAAAAAAGTACGGGGGGGGGGAGACAGGCAACGGAGGAGGGAGTGTAGAATTGGGACAAGAGAGAGCCAGAGACAGAAAGCGAGAAAGAGTCGGGCCATAGAACAACGCTGCTGCGAGCAGCTGTGGCACTCCCAGATTTCCCCCTGATTGCTTTCAGCTGGTACTTGAACCCTGGGCCTTTTAGGTTTTGGAGGCCAGCCCAGACCCCACAATCCCCCCAGCGCCCCATCCAGCTGCCTGACCCCTCCCTGACCCCAAGCTGAGGATAGGAAAATACAAGCCATGCCAAGCCAGAGAGACTCTTTTATTTTGGCTGCTGGCATGTTGCCGGTGACCAGGGCTTACATAATGGGAAACATAGTAGGGCCCAGGAGAAACGGCCCCCTGCCCCCTGTTTTTTTTTTCTTTTTTCTCATTAATCGATTCACCTCTCTGTTTCTCCCGTCTGCTTTATACTTCTCTTCATGTCTTTTCCCACTGTGCTCCCCTCTCACCCCCATTTGTTCCATCCTCTTCTCTCCCTTGTGCACTCTTCCTCCCCTCCCGTTTGTGATATATCTCTTTGGGCCCACTCAACTGGGCACATTTATTACAAACAGCCTCGACACAATCCTGAAGTCAAGCCACCAGAAACACAACGGCATTGACACACATGAAATGCTCGCATATGTGGGCGTGTTTAGCTCTTCTGAGCATTTTACAGCTTTTCTTATCATTCACTCTGGAGAAAACTTTAACAGAATAAACTGTTGATGACATCAGTGACATATCAGAGCAAGAGTTGTGGGTGAATGGCAACTTCACAGTTTTGCTTATTTTAAAGTTTAATTTTAAGACCTAAGACTTTACTCCAAATATTCAATACTTATTCTTTGTGTATGTGTGTGTGCGCGCGTGTTAGTTTCATTTCAGCCTCTAACTTGAAACAAAACTACATTGAGCTACTATGACAGTGATCATAAACCAATTTGCTACGCTGTGTTTGTATAGGATGACATCAGCCAACCATACTAGTCCAGTCAAGTGAATTCTGGAACAACTGTGGCTCAGTGGTAGAGTAGTTGGCTTGCAATCGGAGGGTAGTAGGTTCAATTCCAGCTTCCTCAAGTCACATACCGATATGCCCCTGGGCAAGGCACTTAACTGCCCCCCCAAAAAAACATTGTCTTACCGAGCATGTTGGCTATTGGTGTATGTGAGTGTGAATGGGTGAATGTGGCTTCAGTGGTCAGTATGACTAGAAAAACACTATATAAGTTCAGTCCATTAACCATTCACTTACAAGTTCTGAAACACCAATAGGTAGTCTGTGTCTGGTTTATAAAAAGCCACAAACAAGAGCCCGGAGAAAATTCTTTCAAATTTAGTCTTCATCATGCTTGATTTCAAAAGCATTACAGCACAGATGTCAAAAACTATGTAATGACAAATGTAAGTTTGAGACAGAAACATATTTTTCACTGATATAAACGTCGGTTTAATCTAACTATGGTTAGATTCATTAACATGAAGGGTTTTCTTAACTGGGAGGCCAAAAAGCCTAATCACTGATGCATCCCACCCAAACCAAAGTCTTATTACCTCCTGCCTTCCAGCAAATGTTGAAGGAGTATATACACCTACGTCATGAGGCCAATTTTATTTTCCTTTATTAATCCAAGGTTGTAATACTGCTGAACTTGATTTTATTGTGATAAAACTTTATTGTGTCCTTTTTTTAGTCAAGTGTTTTTCTATGTTTTGCAGTTAAGTTCTCATGTTATGAAAACAACATGTGTTATATCCTCATGTGCATCTCAGTGGCGATGCAGTGCCTGGTGATTTGGTTTACTGCAGATACAAGCATACATAATAAGGAATTGACCAGCATGTACATACTATTTCTGTCCCCTAGCATATTGAGTACAGGAGGATAGCCTATTATTTGTTGTCTAAAAAGGCATGCAAAGGATGTTTAACAAATAATTATCACCAGAGTGCCGATAGCTGTTGCATTTCTTATTAATTAAAGACAGTTTTAAACAAATTGAGTTTTAGCCTTGATTTTTTTTTTATCTTTCTGGTAGCTTGTTCCAGATTAGAGGTAAATAGAAAATGAATTCAGTTTCTCCATGTTTAGTTCAGATTCTGGAGTAGACAGGCCAGAAGACCTGAGTGGTCAGATGGGTCAGTGCAACAACAACAAATCTTTCATGTATATTGGTGCTAACATATTGAGTGATTTCTAAATTAACTTTAATTTCATAGTTTTAGAGAAGATACAAGCAGCAGTCCTTTGGATCAACTGCAGCTGTCTGATTGCCGTTTTGAAGAAACTGTTGCAGTAATCAATTTGAGTGAGGTACTTGCATGGATGAGTTTCTAAAGGTCTTGTTGGGAAAGCAGTGCTTAATTTTTGAAATGTTCTTTAGGTGATAGAAGGATGACTTTGTCACTGTCTTTATATTTCTTTGGATTTCGGGCCTGTTTAGTCATTTATTGCTGTAGAAGATGAAGATGTGCGCTGACTGTTCAATCGTTCCTTTTTACATAAAAAGTAATTACTTTAATTTTGTTTCTATTCATCTGAAGAGAGCACACCCATGCATTCACTGTAAAAAAAACAACAACTCTGAGTTTACTTAAAAAAACAAGTCAACACATTTCACTAACATTTTTTGAGGGGTGAAGGATAGAGTCAAGTCAAAATTACTTAAAAAAAGCTAGTGAAATTGTTGACTTGTTTTTTTAAGGAAACTCAAAGTTTTTTTTAAAGTATTGATTTGTTATATGTATCTGCTTAGCACTTGAATGGGTTCATAGTCACCTGATGAAACTGTTATGTAAAGCTGTGTATCATCTGTATAGTTATTGTGACTTATCTTATTACTTGTAATAATCAGAGCAAGCAGGAGCATATTAAATAAGAGGTCCCCAAGATGGAACCTTGGGGTACTGTGCATGTAATTTTTCTCAACTCTGATGAAAAGATACCCATTGAGAAGTCCCTGTTCTTTATGTAAGACTTGAACCAGTTAAGTTATGTACCAGAGTCCAACAGAGCAAAATTATGTTGGTTTTCTGGCAAACAAAGAATTGTACATTAGAAAAAAACTTGAAAAAACTTATGATGAATTCCTTCAAACAATAGCTTGATTTTTGTCACTCTTCCACAAAGGCCGGATTTCTGGAGTGCATAGCCACTAATTGTTCTGATACCAGATTATCCCACCTGAGATTTGAGTCTCTGCAGCTGTTCCAAAGTTACCATTGGCTCAGTTGCTGCTTCTCTGATTAATGCACTCTTAACCCAGCATGTCAGTTTTGTTTTTTTATTTTTTTTAGGTTTTCAACTGTGCCATATTATGTATATTGTAATGTATTTACTAATTAGATAACCTCTGAAGGAAATTTGCTACACAGGATATTTTTTAATGATCTAAGAGAAAAGGGTGTAGGGATGGTTTGTGACACACTTTAACTTCGGATGAAATTGAAGCAGAAAGGTTCATAGTCACTTCAAGGATGAAATGTGATTAAAAACTCTGAATGCAGTATAACACAATCATCCTTAAAGATGAGGGTCACACCTAAAACACCTCCCCATACAGCTTACTCTAATTCCCTCTTTAGCTTTGTTTCACCTTCACCACTTCATCACCCACTTCACTATATCATCTAACTCTCACATTTCAACCTATTCTCTCCTTGTGTGTCTCAGAGCATGCTACAAATCCTCATTCCTCCAATGGTCTCAATAGAGAGGAAAAAGATTAAGTCATGCACAAGTGTTGAGGGAAAATACTGACCTCCTCTCCTCCCTTTTTGCTCCATCTTTCATTTTTTAGACTCTGTTTCTTGGCTGTTTTCTTCCATCATTGCAGCTTTCTTCTCTCCCATGTACATGAACATGCCAGGATTCAAGACTGTAATAATAGTAATAATGATAATAATGGTGATGGGGCTGGTGATGTAAAGAAACACAATATAGGAATAACAAACATGCTCTCTAACCAGTGGCCATTTTTTGACCCCAGAGTGTGTACCTATGTGTGCGCACAATCTCTCTGGAGATTCTCAAAGTGTACAAGTCTGATGTGTGTATCTTCATGTGTGAGAAAGAGCAAGATTGAGAGCTAAGGGAGAAAGAGGAGATACAGAAAGACAGTAAGAGAGAGAGTTTGCTGGCATGCTGTATATACGGTCACTTCCTCTCCAGTTTAAACAGAGCAGGCTGTGCTGGCAACCTCCGCTCTCTGCTCCAAATGGTTTGCATCATGTTTAAACCCCCCGCCACCACCCCTCCCTTTTTCCTCCTTTCTTTTTCTCCGTCTTCCTTTCTCTATCAATCATCAAAATCACCAAGTTTATGCATTTGGGGAAAAATATACCCCTTTGCTTTCTTTCTGCAGAGAGGCAAAAAAGGACAATAACAAATTTCAAGAATTTTACCTAAA
Source organism: Apricaphanius iberus (assembly GCA_028564705.1). Lineage (NCBI taxonomy): Eukaryota > Metazoa > Chordata > Actinopteri > Cyprinodontiformes > Aphaniidae > Apricaphanius > Apricaphanius iberus. Next base: position 2,311,047 of record JAPXFQ010002988.1, read on the forward strand.
ACCTCCTCCTTTCTCCATGTACATATACCCATCCTTTCAGCCCTCAGACAGCCTCTTGTCAACCCCATGAGCTTGTCATATATCTCCCATATCTCCCTATGAGTTGACAAGGCTCTAGAGGAACACCACATAGAGGCCTCTGCAGGCAGATTTACACATTTCTACAGTATACCCCCCACCCCATGCCTTCTTTGTTAATCATGTTAATCCCATGTGGTAACTCACTAAACGCCTGGGTGGAACCCAAATGAACCAATGTTAAAATGATAACGAATCTCATGTGGGTGAGATCACAGGCTGGGGAACTGTGTGAACTGAAAACTAGAAATGAGAGAGGAAGAGGAACAAAAAGAAAGAGAGGGAGATAGAGCAATTGAAATAAGAAAGCAAATTAAGTCCATGCTACGTTATGCAGACATTTCACTCACCTCGGGATACTTGACGCTTGACCGACTTTCTGATTATTCTGATTATTATTCTGATTATTATTTCTGATTACTGTTAATTATTTGTAGGACTATTTGGGCCTTCACTGGTACTTCATGCCAAAACCATATGTTGTTCCGTACATACATGAAACAAGGTGTGACATCATAGCAAAAGTAAAATATCCCATGCTAAAGTGCAGTTAATCCCCCCACAGCCACATTCCACATCCTTGTTCCCAAAGCGCATGCACTATTCAAGACGGATTTGTTTGTGTTTTTCTTTTACTTTCCCTCCTATCCTTCCCACTAATTATGGCAGCAGGGGAATCCTTCACTCCTTCACTTACGCCTAAGGGCAATTTACACTGATCATGATTGTTTCTGGAGGGAAAACATGCAAACTTCACACAAAATAAAGCTTTAGATAAAGCGCTCAAAATAAAGTTTTAACCTTTTCCACGCAAGGCAACTGTGCTGACAACATCTGATATGTACACCCTTGTTAGAGGTGATCGTTTCAAAATGTGAGATTTGTACCTTTTGCTGAATAATTGCACCCAGTTTAAAAGTAGTTGTTTCTATATTCTTCCAAACAAGATAATGCTACTGCAATAAAAGGCAATAATTTTGGAGGCTTCTGTAAAAATGTATACATATGTTACTTTCACCACACTATAAAGAGTTTAGGGCATGTAGCCAACTAAAAATGTATACAAAAACTCACCCTTGCTAAATCACAACTGGTTAGTGTTAGTCCTAACCAGTAACATATTTAAAAAAAACTCTAAACAAGGCTAATCTTGGGGCCATTTAGTTTAGGGACCAAGAATCATAAAAAAAATACAATAAGGAACTTAGTTTAAATTGTAGGTTGTTTTACTTATTTATGACTGTTGGTGTGTAGCAAAAAAAGTTACTTGGTTGTGTCTCTGACAGGTTGGTCTGCAGTACGAGGGCCCCACAGGGAACTATACTGGCACTGTTCCTCTTCAACTTTTACACCGCAGACTTCTCCATCAACTCCCTATGCTGCCATATTTTCTGATGTGTGCCATTGTCAGTGTCATCACGTGAGGATGACTCACTAGACAGTGGACTCAGAACTTTGTTGACTGATGTCACCAGAACCACCTCCGGATCAACGCGGAGATAACTAGAAAGTTGATAGTTAACTTCCACAGGCTCAGACCCACCTCAATGACATCAGTGAACATCCATGGAGTGGGAATCACTATATGCTTGCTCAGTATGAGGGATTGCAGAGTGATTGCTGTGGTTGGAGTCTGCATGATCAGGGCGAAACCTCACATCAGTGAGTCAATGCAATCTGCTGGAATTCCTTAAATAGAAAACTTTTACCTGATTGGAATGTTTGTACAATTGTACTGAAATGACTTCTTGTAAAGTGCCTTGACATGACATATGTTGTGAATTGGCATTATATACAAAAAAAAATATTCAATTGAACTGAATTGACATTGAGATGGATGACATTTATAAGTACCTGGGTGTTCACCTAAACATAAACTTGACTAGTAAGAGCAGACTACACCTGCTGAGGAGAATGATGTATTTTGGTGTGCAGAGAGCATTCCTAAAGATCTTCTTTGACTCTGTGGTGGCATCAGCAATCTTTATTGATGTAGTATGTTGGAGCAGCAGCTCATCTACAGCATAGAGGAAGAAGTTGGATAAGCTCATCAGGAAGGCCAGCTCTGTTCTGGGATGCCCCCTGGATCGAATGCGGGTGGTGGGAGACAGAAAGACTCTAGCCAAAATAAAATAACTGTTGGACAGTCTCCCACCCCCTGCATACTCTCCTTCAGTGACAGACTGCTACATGTTAGGTTTATGAAGGAGCATTTTCACAGGGCCTTCCTCCCTGCAGCTGTTAGACTCTATAACCAAAACTGCTCCCAACAAACTGAATACTTTTTATATCTCTGCTGTAATTTGCATTGTTTGACTCATTTAATTTAATTAACATTTTGCTGCTGTTATTTGCTCCTTTTTCAGTTTATATTTAGCAATCTTCTTGGAAATAATAGTTTACTTTTTAATGTCCAACTACACATCGACATTCTGAAAAAAAATTTTTTTATATATATAAAATCTTGGAGTGCGAGTCAGAGTAATTCCAAAATATCGGTAATAACGCTATCTAGATTTCTACCCTGTTTCTTGCACCAGTGGATCTCTTTCTCTCAGCTAGTTCTTATCTCTCCTTACCTGTGTAGAACTTGTGTCATCTTTCCTGCTGATGTTCATCTAGTTTTATTTATCCACTCTGATGCTGATCATTTACATGTGGCAATACAAGTAAGAAAATGTGAAAGCAAAATTTGAAAATAGAATTAGGACAAGTAGCAGAAGAATTATGGTAAAAATTAGACGGAAATCCCTATTGTGCCATTGATTTTTTTTCTTTCTCTGCCACTTATATTCTCTTTTCCTCTGTGTAGACCCTCCCTGACCCGGAGTTGTCTTTAGTGACAAATATGTCATTCAAATATGAGGAAAGTTGTAAAGTTCTAAACATAAATGAAGGAGGATTGGGTTTCTTCATAGCATGAAATGACTAGTAAGAGATCTAAAATAGTAAGAATTAGAATTGTTAACTAGCTTAACATGATAAATTGACATGAATTATCTAATCAACATTTAGCTACAGTATCTGCATGCAACAGCATAACTCAACTTAGAGTTTGTTTAGAAACAATAATTGTCAAAGGTTTATTTCGCTTTTTGCTGGATCCGGATCAATTGCTAAACATGGTGCTCTAATGAGCAGTAGCATCTGTTTGTGATTCAATGCTGCCCTAGCAGATTGTGTACGCTTAAGATGCATTTTGTGTATGCTTAAGATGCATTTAAAGTCAGCCTGAAAAACTAGTCTACTGTATATTAATGGATTAAATGGCTGAAAAAGTGCAGGAGAGAGAGCACACCAACACAGAAAGTGGTAGCCCATATCTTTTACACCAATATTCAGCTGTGCAGAGGCTCTCCTGTGCACATGTGCCAGAAAACATTTGTTGCCTGTTGCAGTGGCTCCGGTAACTTTCTTGTTAATTACTTCTTATTGTTATTTACATCTGAAGTTTGTGTTCGCTTTAAGAGTGCTTCCTAAAACAGATTTTAATAAAACTATTACCGTGATCGTACTTTGTTTTTTCCACTAATATATGTGACCACAATCTGTGATGCTGCCCGGATTCAGTTGCTACTCCATGATCAGCTAGACCACTTCAAACTTAATTGGGACTTCCCCCTCCTTTCCACTGGATGTGTGAGCAACATGTTACAGGAGCAGCACGTCATACAGCTGATACCCACCATTTTCCACTGAAGGCGTAAGGAGCACGAGTCTGTCCTGTCTCAGGACCGTCATGTCGCTGCACTTTTCTAACCTGGGCTTTCCAAAGGACGCGTAAGTCACATCGTTAAAAGAGGTGGAAATGTATAACTAGTGCAGTGTAGTTGGATACTAGTTGGCATAAAAAACAGCTGGTATCAAGGATTTTTAAGGAATGCACCGATTTGGGTATTGGGGCTGACACCATTCTTATGTGCTGTATCGGTGAAAGTTAACCATGAGCTGATACTTAAAATGTGTAAACTCTGCAATAATTTAACAGAAAAAAATTCACTTGAAATTTTTGTTTTGTGGTAATTTTTATCAGTATTTTATTTTTTATCTAATTCACCATCATTTGTTGTAACTAGCAGAGAAGAAAATGAAACCTGTCTCCTAATTCATTTAATTTCTTTTGTGTGGTAGTATTGGTATTGGTAAATGGTATTGGCAAGTACTCTAATCCAAGTATTGGTATCGTATCAATTTGAAAAAACTGGTATCGTTGCATCCCTAGTTTTTACTGAAACGCCTTGCCATACAGAGCCGCATGCAAGCGGACAGTGTTGAGCAAGCAGAGACAGAATCATATGAGAGCAAACATAGTTAAAATCTAGCCTAGAAATTTCTTTGCTATGAAAGTAGGGATTTTTGAACGGACACTGAACCCGAGGTGGTAATTGTTGGTTATTCATGGATTTTAAGTTTGAAAGGATGTTTATTTTGGCCTGAGCCTGTGAGTCTGAGTTTTGTACTCTGTAACCCCCCCTAGTGGAACTCTGCAGTACATACATGTACATACTTGTTGCTTCATAGTTACTGGTGTCCAACGTGAGATTAAAAAGCAAGGATATGTCTGCCTCCTGTTAAAATGTATTTCCAATGAAGTGAATATTGGCAAAACTGGTTATTGTTTTTATGTTAAGGCAGTGGGACGTGCCACTGGCAGCAGCTTAAAGTAACTAATAAAGTAACTTGTAATCTATTCTAGTTACTTTTGACATAAAGTAATCAGTATAGTAACTAAGTTACTTTTGGAAGGAGTAATCAGTAGTCAGTAATCATTACTTTTTCAAATTAACTGTGGCAACACTGATCATTCTTCACTACCTGGGTTTCAGATGCATTTTACAGTGTATTTTAAGATTTTTATTCCGACTTAAGCTCAGTTCATACTAAGCAATTTTTTACTGTTGTAGACAAATCTTTTTTTTGTGAATAGATAGATAGATAGATAGATAGATAGATAGATAGTGTTGAATTAAATAATTATCATAAGTAATTCAATGCATGTTCAAGCAGAGACAAAAATGGAGCCAATTTCCAGTTTAACATTTATTTTGAACAGATTAACAAATTGCAGTTTACAGAGAAAGTTGCCCTAGTTTCTCTGTGGTCCAGACTTAAAGAAATCTGAACAACTAACTGATCTTTATTTCACAGTTTTATAGACAAGTGGGGTGTCTCTGTTCTGGGTCAAAGGTTCATTATAAAAATTTATGGTTAAATGGCTATCTGCTTCTCTAAAACTTTTCTCCCAGTTTCTTATCTAAACATCCTGCTTTTACAGCTTTGCAATTTAAACTCACCCCAGAGTTTTATGACTTAAAAGCTTTCCTGCATAAACAATGCTTGACAAAACATTTCTTTACTATCATGCAAGCTAATTAAAACAGACTTTTACTTTCTGAATGATAAAAGTTTACAGAATTACCACAGTTCCCTCTTTTCAATCCATTTTTAAAAATGGATTGATTAAAGATCAAAACCTGTAAAGCTTTTTGAGAATGCAAAAAATCAAATCCAAGAAATTTCATCAGTTTAAAAACATGAAGTATTCCAGACTAAAATTCAAAAGACAAACTATTAAAGTACCTTTTTTAACCTTAACTCCCATTAAAAATGTAAATCTGTTAATCATAGATTCACCCTCTTTTGGCATTAACCAAAAAATTTATTTTAACAATTCCCACAAACTAATTCAAAACCCACAATGTATAGGAATGTCTTACATGTGAAGAAATAATTAAATCTGACTTGATACATGTTAATTAGTGTGGAAGAAGCTCAGAAAATCCATGAACATAGACATTACTACTATATTATATTCTGAAAGAAATCAAACTTAAAGTGTTTAGAAACCTGTGAAATAGAAGGTATTAAGAACCCTTTTAGGCAGTGTTATCACTCTTCACTTGTGAATAAAATAGTTAAACAACCTGTAAAATGCAAAAAATTATTAATAAATGTTCAGTCTTTATTTGTATTCTGATCCTCTTTCTTCACTCTCATTTTATCCCCCTCAATGGCTCCTGGCAGCTGGAGAGCGATATACAGAGCTGATCAGTGTGGAGGGCTCCTATTTTTTTAGTGTTCCAGTTTTCACTCCCAAATTTGCAAATAACCACTCTCTGAAATGCCAATTACTTCATTAATTGAGCATTTCCCCCAATATACACAAATGCACAGGCAGGCCCCGCTTCCTATAGCTTAGGCCACCGATGTGGGCTGGTCAAAACCTGCTGTGCAGCTGATTGCTGAGTTGTGATCTTCTTCTGTAGATCCCTCTTTTGAGATGGCAATTTCAAATTGCCCATCTCATTCATTGGCACATAGATCACACTGGATGAGTAATATCACCACCCAAACAACCTTCTGGGTGAGCTAGGCCCCGCCGCCTGTGGCCCCAGCTTCCGATTCAGCTTGGTCAAACCCTTCACGACCCTCCTTAGGCAGAATCCGACCAGGTTCGCGACCAGGTTCGTCGTTGGCGTGGAGCTGCATTCAGTCAATGTCTATAAAAGAATTTTCTTTTCCAAATGAAATCACAATCAGCTGATTACAATAATAATCCCTCTTTAATGGTAAATTACTCCCGTAATTGACCATTTCCCAAACACAGCCAAGTCATCCAGGTGCAGGAAGATGCGATCTGATGCCATTAAGAAAACCTGGTATGGAATCAAATGATTAATTTTACATTTACACATTGTTTCTGAATTCATCCTTACAGCTTAAAAAACCCATAACATATGTCACATAGCCAGAAATATATCCCATAAAGTACGCAAAAAACCAACTTAGTTAGCCTGAGTTTTTCCCACTTTAGCTGTCAGACCCTGTAAATTTCCAAGTATAAATTAACAAAACTAAACCTATAAATTTAAAATGTCCAATTATCTTCTCTATTTCACCAACCCTGAGCCTTGGAACAGAGCCATGTTTTCCCATCCAGCAGTCGACAGGCCTGTCATGAGGCAGCAGCTTCGTGCTTATCCCCATTTTCCTCAGATGCTTGCTGTGGATAAAGCCAAGAACATTTGTTAATCTCAGCAAATTGTCTCCTGCATTGTTGTGAAAGGCAGTTATGACAAGACATTTCCACAGATAAGCAGACCAGACGTCCATCCAGTCCAACACAAGCCTTTGGAGTGCGTCAACAGTGGAGAAACAGCCATTCACGTCCCATGCCCTAATTTGGCAAATCAATATAATCATATTTACCGTTACTTAACATGTCCAAACAAGTAGATCTATGGTCTGACCACCAAAAGTATAGAAAAACGCAGGTTAACCTCTATCAGTCAGTCTTACCCACTCTGCAAATTCTTCCATCACCCCCATAACTTCCTTCCTGTGCAAGAAATGACAGCAAACACAATTAATGACAGAATTTGTATTCCTAGAGATGAACTGTACCAATGTTATATATTGATTTCTTTCTTCTCGGAGTGGATGAAAATAAAAAATAGCTGTATATTGTTGCATATTAGATATTCCTATTCTAAAACCTCACACAAAGACCACAAAAAATAACTGTCTACTAAGGTTATATTTTCTTTTCTGTCCCTAAAAACAATAAAAATAGTCTCTATGGAAAAGTGGATCTCCTGGTTTCGCTTCACTGAGTTTGAGACGAATAGCTCATATTGAACTAAACCCCTTTGAAGTCAGACTTAACACCACTTTTCCCAGACTCTCTCCCTTTACTCAATAATAATGTCTGTTACCATAATTATTCTACAAAATATGTCCAACCAAGATGTTCCATTCTTTAACACTGTTACCCGTGATGCTCCTCCATACAGTGATAAGTTGAGACTGAGCATCCAAAACTCCCCTCTTATCACACTGAGTCTCTCAGTGGGATGCATCACTTATCACTTCTGTAATGGACCTCTATCCAGCCGGCTCAGACAAAAAACAAAAATAAAACAAAAAATTAGTACAACCAATTCAGAAAATGGAAAAAGAAGAGAGAATCAACCAAAAAAAAAAAAAAAAGATATAATTAAATGATAGAACAGCTTCCTTTAAATATTTCTGTGGGACTTCCCGGACATTTTTAAGACAACCCATGTCTCACTCCCTGATGGAATTGATGTAATAGTAAAAAATTAATCACTCATTGTTAGAAACTACCAAACCCAAATTACTAATTAATTCTCAAGGTCTAATCTAAATTTGAAAGTAACTTTTGCTTATATGATTCCTCTTTAAATTAACTCAAAAAGCCAACTGGGCAAGATATCCTGGTTGTAAATAAAATAGTTCACGCTTCAAGAACCTCTTGTCAGATTCTATGAAGTAAATCAAACAGTCAAACTGATTTGTGCAACTAAAACTCCTCTTAGATGTTTGTAAGAGACATAGTAGTCTAATTCCCCTTAGCAGTAAAACAAAACAAAAAAAATTCAATAAATGAGGTTCAGGAGATAAGATTTCTCTAAACAAAAGTTTAAAAATTAAAACAAAACTACAAAAAGCATCATTTTACAGTCAATCCCAATTATCCTCTTAAGCTTCTTTTTGTTTCTCCAATGATAAACACCAAATTGAATTGAAGCTTCTAGAAATGTTAAAGAAATTACCACTGAATCATGTTTTCTTCAATCCAGCTTCTCAATTTAACATTTTCCAAAGTTCTCATTAATAAACAGACTGCAGGTTAGCAATCTAAGTCAGAATCCAATTCAAAACAAATATAAAAGTTGAGAGAGAAAAAAAAATAAGAAAAATAAAGAAAAGAAAAATCGAAATAAATTGTCAGGCATGGGGTCTCCACTAATCAAGTGGTATATTATGCCATTATTCTATGATCAGAACTTTTCTAAAATGTTTTAGGAAATGTAAATTTACTCTCAGCAACAAGTAGACTAGCTAACAATTAATGAATAACATCTGAAAGATTAATCTTAAACTTTAAAACTAAAACCAATTCTTATTTGTCAAAACAAAATGTGCATTCAAAGATATGATAAAAATTATTTCAATGTAGCTTGTCCAATCACATTTTGCCTCTACACCATCAGAATAAATGAATTTAGAATTTACTTCTGACTTCTAATTAAACCATCATTTCGGTCACATTCATTATTTGTTCTTAAATAAATCTACCTAAGACTTTAATTGTTACTTTCAATCCTTAGACCAATTCCAAATTTATCCCCAGTCTGTTAAAAAACAACTGATTACTTAAAGATGACTCTGTGTTTTAATGTTTTCTGTTTTCTTCAAACTCAAACATTCAAATCCCACTAGTTAGAAAATATCACTATGATAAGTATTGTTTTGCATGGTATAAACATTCAATTTATAACGGAATTAAAATATGCTGGGTTACTCTTTGAGCCCCAGTTGAAATTTGATAACTCCAATAAGCTTTTTGTGTCCAGAAAATCCTTAAGAATGTTCAATTGTGTAAATAATTTAACACCAGTCTCCTTTAGGTCATTCATTCAGAGACTAAGCTATATTTCTAAAGTCTATAGAGCCATCAGAAATAAGCCAAACATAATTTTAGCATAAATGATACTTATTTAAATCACAGACTCATTCTCTGTACCATTCAACACGGTGCTTATTAAAATAATTTAAACCAGTTTGTTGCTTTCCAATTAATACCGTTTGCTTTTCGTTAAATGCTTATAATTACTACTTATAGCTTTATCTTTATTTAGGACAACTTAACAACTCCTGCTTAGATCAATCAAAAAAGCAAAAAATCCACCTATTTAAAGATTCAAAAATGCATCTTTTATTTTGACTATAAACTCCCTCTTTTTAATTTTAAAGATGAAATCAAAAATTAAAACTACACCAAGTCAGAATCGACTCATGAGTAACTGTTCTTAATCATTTTCGTTTAATTGTTACATGCATAATTATCCCAAATAAATTTACATGCTCTCCTCGTAAAACCAGTTAACCAAATTCAGCATGTACTTGTTAATCTGTAATCTCCGTACCGTAACAGTTCAGTTAAACATGAAACACCTTAAAAAATTGCCCTTCGTAGAAATGTGCTAAACCATTGCCGAAAGGGAGTAGCAACCAAAAGTTATCTGAGCAGTTTTCCCGAGGCCTTTTTACATCCTAATTAACCAGAAAAATTTAACAAAATCCAAATTCGTTTAAGTCTTAACAAGACAATCGTCTGCAGGAGTCTGTAATCACTTTCTATCCAAAATCAACTTTCAGCTTGCAACACCTAGAACATGCAGTTAGCCACCACCGCTAACTCAGCACAACAGCCTATAGCAACGTGCTACCGTTAGCTTTCTCTGTGAAACGAAAGGCAAAACAGTACAAAAACGTACGGCGAAAAACTCCAAAAAATCACAACAAACACTTTAGAAGATGACTTACCGCAATACCAGGACTTAATCCGCACAATTTATACCACTGTACCAAACTTTAATTCGGCACGAACAAAACATCTTCCTGTTCGTCCACGCGGACTGAAACATATTTTTCCAATTTCAGCCATCCCGCACAGCAAACACCGATTCAACTACGTCCGTTACAGCCCAAAACCATTAACAAAAAAACACAGCATTATAAGCGGTGGCTGTTAGACCTAATTAATTATTTTATCGCGGAGGTTTCAGACCAGTCTGTTACAAGTTTCGTAGTCCGCTTTGAGAAATTTCCTGGCGCCGGCTTCCAGAAAGCCCCTCAAAAGACTCGAACAGATGGCAGAAAACCGCCTATAACCACTAATTTATTTATCAAAACATATAGGCACAGCTATCGTATGTTAGCCGTGCTATCAAGCAAACCACTCCGACAGAATTAGCTCCTAGCTTAGGGCGGCCGCTCTGATGGCCTGTCGTAAATGTTCACAACTAATTCTTATAGATATTTAATTTCAGTTATCCATCATATGCAGTTATATATTTATTTATCTATGTTAATTTATTTATTATACTCGAGTTCATTATTTATACTATAACATTTTAACACAAAACGCAACATCACCAGCACTTCTCGCCAAGCGCCTGCGTAAAAAACATCTCACACACACACATACAGACACACACTTGTACAAGCAGAATTTAAAACACTAACCTCATCGGACCTCACCAAAAATGCCGGATCATTTTCCCATTTCAATTTGCGGTGCTGACGCGCACGTTTGAAAGAAACGCAAGCAGTTCAAAGTAATCCGTTCAGATTAACAGAGGGCAACCCAGGCGCTCCGTAATCTATTTTCCGTTTGCCAGCCTCGAACAACCTTACGAAAGCGTCCTTCCGTAATTGAGATCGCCACTTCTCCAGCCCCGATCCGCACTTTGGTTCCGATTTTGAGTCGTTGAAGGTATCGGTCCGTCTGCTCCATTGTCCTCTCCGTCCTCCCCGGAGAAAGGAGTACGAAACTCCATCTCCCAGCAGGCACCGGTGTCTCTCTGCGGAGTGCAAAGCAGGTCGCAATCCTGCTCAGAAGAGAGACACATACAATGGAGCCGCTTCAACCACGGGCTTGCAACAGTCAATCTGCCCAAAACAAAAACATATTTAACTTGCATGACAACATTACCCAATGTTAGATTAACCAATCAATAGAATTAAAAAAAAAAAAACTACGCAACTCTGCGCAGATTGTCAATAGAGCAAATACATGTCCGTTAATTAACTTAAAAAATAACTGGAGTTCGGTCCAAAAAACCCTGCACACGTCGAGGTCACCAAATTGTTGAATTAAATAATTATCATAAGTAGAATTAAATAATTATCATAAGTAATTCAATGCATGTTCAAGCAGAGACAAAATGGAGCCAATTTCCAGTTTAACATTTATTTTGAACAGATTAACAAATTGCAGTTTACAGAGAAAGTTGCCCTAGTTTCTCTGTGGTCCAGACTTAAAGAAATCTGAACAACTAACTGATCTTTATTTCACAGTTTTATAGACAAGTGGGGTGTCTCTGTTCTGGGTCAAAGGTTCATTATAAAAATTTATGGTTAAATGGCTATCTGCTTCTCTAAAACTTTTCTCCCAGTTTCTTATCTAAACATCCTGCTTTTACAGCTTTGCAATTTAAACTCACCCCAGAGTTTTATGACCCAAAAGCCCTCCTGCACAAACAATGCTTGACAAAACATTTCTTTACTATCATGCAAGCTAATTAAAACAGACTTTTACTTTCTGAATGATAAAAGTTTACAGAATTACCACAATAGATAGATAGATAGATAGATAGATAGATAGATAGATAGATAGATAGATAGATAGATAGATACTTTATTCATCTCCAAGAGAAATTCACAGTTCTAGCAGCTTACGGGAACACAGGGGCATGCAGGGAAAATACAATATAAAAATTTAAAAGAAGAACTAAGGTAAAATATAATGGTATAAAAAAGTATAATGTCTGCCAGTCCAGTTCAGTGCAGTTGTGCAGATCTCAGTATGCAAAAACAGTTGAGTAATGGTCAGTTTGTACATACTTAGAGTCCAACTTGTAGATGTATGTGTATGATAAAGTGCATGTGTGACTGAAGGTGCATGGTGTGATTAGCATTAAGTCCAGTGTTCTATGGTTGATTTTATCGCCCTCCCCCTAGAGTTGTTGAAGAGCCGCATGGCGTGGGGGAGGAACGATTTCTTCAGTCTGTCAGTGGAGCAGGACAATGACAGCAGTCTGTCACTGAAGCTGCTCCTCTGCCTGGAGATGGCGTTGTGCAGTGGATGGTGTGGACTGTCTATGATGGACAGTAGCCTGTTCAGAGTCCGTTTATCTGCCATAGATGTAAGGCTGTCCAGCTCTGTGCCAACAACAGTACCTGCCTTCCTCACCAGTTTGTTCAGGCGTCCAGCGTCTTTCTTCTTGAGGCTGCCCCCCCAACACACCACTGCGTACATGAGGGCGCTCGCAACTACAGACTGGTAGAAGATCTGTAGCAACTTCTTGCAGATGTTGAAGGACGCCAGCCTTCTGAGGAAGTACAGACGGCTCTGTCCTTTCCTGCACAGGGCGTCTGTGTTGGCAGTCCAGTCCAGTTTGTCATCCAGCTGCACTCCCAGGTATTTGTAGGTGTGAACCACCTCCACACAGTCACCTTTGATGTTGACAGGCTCAAGGTGCGGCCTGATTCTCCTAAAGTCCACCACCTAAAGTCCACCACCATCTAAAGTCCACCACCATCTCTAAAGTCCACCACCATCAGAGTTGTGATGTATAGTATGATGAACAGTAAGTCTGATTTCCAGGTCTGGGGCAGTCCAGTGTTATTGAGCACTCCCACGACCAACTGCCGCCTGGAGGCTACACACAAGAACATGTGGAGCAACAAAGAAGTTAAATGTATTGAACTTTGGCAGCACTAAAAGTGTATATGACATTTTACTGTTACCATTTAAATAACTCTCTTGTTTGCTTGCGGTTTTTTCCAGTGGTATACCAAACATCATTGCTCACGTGACTCTGCTCAGACTAATCGAACATCAACAGTGCTCCTGAAGCACTGTTTGGTTTTTTTGACAAAGCTTGAACTTCAGATTGTCACTACCTTGAACTGTTTCTTTGACACTGAGATCAGTGGACTCTGTGTTTCTTTTTAAAGGAGTTTGTGATTTGATTTGACTCTTGTTGTAATCTTGAAAAGGTGCTATATGAATTAAGTTTACCAACTTACTTTCTACAGAATTGGCCAGTTCATTTAAAATGTTTTCTCTCTACTTTTACATAGTTTGAAGTGGCATTCGGTGTTTTTAAGGTATAATCTAAAATTATTGCTTTATTAGTCTGATTTTAAAGTTTTTGAAATAAATACTGAAAGGAAAAATGTTCCAAGACTGCTGTAGAGCTTGGGCTTGAAGAGGCCCTGCTCTAAGTCAGGTGAAGTGATCTTTATAAACAACCCAGCTTTCACACCCCACAATAAAAGTGCACATACAAAATGTCCTTGCTACATCTAAGGTTCTGAAAAGTTAGGTTATGGAGAAAAAACATGGAGGAACCCAGAGTGGAAATGTGCCTTTGCTATTACACCTAAGGTTTAGCTTCGTGCTACTTTAGTTAGAGGTTCATCTGCTGTGTGAAACTGTAAAAGTCATACAGCAGCAAGATAAACAAATCTTGATACCACTTTACCTTTTGTTTCAGAAAATTAACTGTTCTCTCATGTCCAGAAAGATTATTGGTGCCACAGCATGGCCTGTGCAGCTCATATCTTTGAAGAGCTTAAAATGTGTGCTGCTTCTATCAGCCAGTTAAGCAAATATTTCCTCTTTATCAGAACTCTCTTCATTTTTATCTCTCAAACAAATGAATACAGGATTTTTTCTATACATTGACATTATAATAGCAATATAATCCCTGAAAAGGGGATGATATTTAAACTGGATTAAAGGAAGCCTATCTTAAATTTTGTCATAAAATGCCTTAGGCCATGTCCACACGTAGCCGGGGTTTTTTTTTTAAACAAAGACTTTCCTCGGCTCCTTAAGGAAAAAAAATCTCCATCCACACATAACCGGATAAATGCTTTTTTCAGCACATTCATGGATGTGGCAAACTTGCATGGGGCAGTAGTTCTCCCAAATCCTATCCGCCCAGAGTAATTTTCCATCTTCTATCTTCAGCACACTGCAGTAACGGAACTTAAAACTCAGTTTTTGTCCATCCACACACAGATACTAAAATCGGAGAAAGCACATATCTCCACTTTGGCCGGAGTTTAAAAAAAAAAGATGTTTTTGGTGCCAAACATTTCCGTTTACGTGTGGATGACAGGCTAAACTGTAGAAACATATCTCAGTTTTGTTAGATACATGGCTACATGTGGACAGGGCCTCAATAATTTTTGCATGATTTTGTTTTTTTCCGGCCATTTTAATGTCGCATTCCAGTTCTTATTAGACTACTTTTATGCCCTTTTCCACAATGTCTGAATAATCCCTTAAACATAGAATTATTTAGTCTACACCCCCCTATCATCCACACTAACCCAGCGTTGTTTAAGCTCTGTGGCCGGATAATTATTAGCTGGGTAAGAGGGCCGTCTAATTCTTAATTCAACAGCTAAATGAGCAGGTCCGGACAGCTTCCCTGGATAAAGAAAGGAAGTGACGTCAATGAAATGCTGGGTCCCAGGTTGATGACAACAACGCGACACTAAAGACAAATACCTATTTATAATCTTGTGTTACATTGCGTAACAAGTCGACCTTGTCGTCGGTCCACACCAAAAACATTCTCTTCTTCTGAGCAGCCATTGTTCTCTTCGGTGGGACAAAGAGATATGTACTGTGCTGTAGAGCTTCTTGTTTATATTTTTTAGGCGCCAGTAGTGACTTAGATTATATGTGTCAGTCTGCGTTTCGCCCATGCCAAGTATATGCACAGGTCGGTATGGGATTGCGCAATCATGGGACCTTAAACGGGGCGTAAATGCTCGTGTTGAGTGGAAACATTAGGCGTCTAACTCCCCGTATAACCTTACCTTACCTAATTATTCTTATTTTTGTTTTTCCTAGGAAGCCATGAAAAAACAATGACACAATGATTAGGTAATCCAATTTGGATTATTTTGAAATGAAATGTTAGAAAATAATGATGTTGGTAGAGTAGTTGTCCGGCAATCAGACGGTCATAGGTTCAATTCCAGCTTCAGGAGTAAATCAGCTTCCTGATTTACTCCTGAGCAAGGCAGTCCCAAGATGCCTACCGAGCTCTGTATTGGTGTATGAATGTGCGTGCGTCTGTGTGTGCGAATGGGTGAATGCGGCCCCAACATAAAGTGTTTTGAGAGGTCAGCAGGACTAGAAAAGCACTATATAAGTCCAGTCCATTTACCATTTATGATTTCAAAACATCTTTTACATGCAAATTACTCAATTATATGTTATTTTAGCTAACAACTATAACCTCCCCTTTGAGATAGCTCTTAAGCAAAAAAGCTAAGAAAACTGACTTTGAGTCAATTCTTGTTGGCTTTGTTTCATTTGTGTTAAAATCAACTACTGTTTTCAAATAAACAACTGTTTTCAAGTTAATAAAAAAAACAACTAAATATGATTTCATTTATATATTTGTGACTGTTTCAAGCTTTAAAGCTGACAATTACCTTTGATTTAAATCATTTCTTATTAAGCTTACATTAATTGCTTGGGATGTGAGTAATATATTTTGTGTTTGGTTTTCTGAACTGTTCTTACTTGTTCTGGAGTTGGCACCAGTTCACTCATTAAGCTTGGTTGTCCCTGCACAGACCCTGCTCTGTCTTTAGTCATCAGGCCTATTCTTCTAAAGCCTGAAGAGACTCTGTAAATCAGCCAAAATATTTTGAATATTGCTCAAGCCAGCTGGCTGGCACATACCGTCATAAATGCACTGCCACACATTCTCATTTGGTTTGTGTCTGCATAAGATGTATTTCCCTGTCTTAAGTTGAAAGAGTTGTCTACATGGGTGGGCACACATTACTGCCAGCTGCAGTGGTGGAGCTGATAAAACAGGCCCTTAGTCCTGCAAATGAAGGGAAAGTGAGGCACACAAATACACTCATATGCCTTAGGCTTTTTTCTCTGTTTGAGCAGATAAAATTTCAACATCTCACATTTAGATAATGTTTATAAAAGACTTAAGAATTTTCTATCGAGGCCAGTTTCTGCAGCTTCACATAATAGTTTTAAAGGATTTACAACTGGCACCAATCCACATGTGAAGATTTTCAGCTAATTTATTCATTTGGAACTTACTCATGGCAATATATTAACTGGGGATTTCCATTGTGACTCTTGGTGGTGGCAGAGGATGAACCAGCACAAATTTACATTTCAAAAGAGTTTACAATCCCCGGAAGCCAGATCCTGGATAATTGAACACGTTCCTCATGCAATATGATGGACATTGAGCAGAACACGTCTTTTATGATCACCATCCAAGAACTCAGTAAATGATACCCAGGGAAACCACAGACCAATTCTTGAGACCAGGTGTGAAGGGGGGAAAAGGTTAGTAGGATAAATGTTAAATGTGCAAGTACAATCTTGAAGCTGGGAAATTGAAGCAAGATTGAAAACCATTTTGTGAAAGCAAGTAAATATTTTTTTTAACAGTAACACTAATAAGGCAAAACATGGATGTGTTTAGACTAAAATAAAATTTTTAAAGATATGTGAATACATTTATTTTCAGGTTCAATGTATTTCTGTTTATTTTATCTCTCCAAATATCTAGAGATATCATCCGAGCACACTTAGTAAGTCAAATAGGTCCAATTTATATGAAATTTTATACAACTCAGTTGAGAAATTAATTTCATATCAATCCCATTCACTAAAGTGGAAAAAACTAGACCAAATCACATACAGTTCTGTTCAGTCCAATTACAATAAAATCCTGTCAAATTTAGACTATCATAAATTATACACAGAATAAAGACAGAAAATTACAAAAAGCTCTGGGCCAGGGAACCTTTCTTTGGGAGTGAAAACCACTTTGTACATATGCAAAAGTACAGGAGGTCAGATGCTATAGTTGCTGTCAGTGTTTTCATATTAGAAACAGATTAAACTTAATATAAAAGCACTAAACCAGGTGCACCTACTATGGAGAGAAAACCTGAAGGTATCAAGGGTGTTCAAACAAGAGAGGACCCTGATAACTAAAATATCTATCTCCCAGTCTGCTTTATGAACCTTCTTTAACTACAAGTAAGCCTACTGTCTGAGAAAGAAGTGTTCAGTTGGTACAATAAGCAATCAAGTCTTCAACATAAGATAAAGTTTGAGTATTCAAAGTTTTATTTGTCAGAATATTATTTTCAATTTCTAATATTATTTTTATAGGGATAATACATTAGTTTAACCACAACTAAATATATAAAAATTAAAATTTCTTCATCATACATGCTCCAGCAATGCCCTACTCAAGGTGATGAACCCCGGCCTTTTCACCGCTATTTCCTCTATATGCCTGTAAATTCACTTGAATAGCGAGTGTTCGAGTTGAACAAGCAGATTTCAGGAGGGCTTTCCAGGGGCAGCTTAATGCATAATGATGTCATATGCGTTCACAGTCAGGTGTAACATTAGCTATCTCCATCATAAACACTGAAGCCACAGAGCGAGAGGTAACTTTTGAAGGATGGATTAAGCTGAGCATAAGAGTGGCTTCAAGCACCTTCGAAACTCCAGACCAGACCCAAACTAAACTTAGACAACAGTAACATTTCTTACCCCAGTTGACGTCATGCCTGCAAATCTATAAATTTTCCAGGATGGAGCTGACCGACTCAACTGTTGTTTCTGATGTGTCTCATGCACGAGCTTACCATTGAGGCTGCAGTTATGTGTTTGGCCTGAAGGGGGGAATTGTGAGTACAAAACTTTCACATAGTCCCTTTAATACCTAAACTCAGGCTCTAAAAGAGTATTTCTTGCTACATCATTTCATGGCTGCATTTTTTTTTAAACCACTGAAATGACTACACAATATTGTTTAATGAGCTACAGCAGGAGCATGTGTTTTTTTGAAGTTGGGAAAACTAAACTATGGCGCAGCAAACGCGGAGCATCAACCAATCAGCATTTTTGTTTTACAAAACAGGAAGAGACCTTATTTGGAGGAAGATATCGGAGGACATTGGAGAGCCAGGTAATGAGTTAATTATTTTTCTTTTAACTTTCTTGTTGTACACTACTGGTTTCCTGTTGGAATATGTAGTAAATAACAAGCAACAGAGAAACCCCTGCCCGCATGATGAGGTACTGACGTGAAACACTGACGCGACACGCTGACGTCGACAACAAAGTGTGCAAGCGGTTGGGTTTTCATTTTAAAACATCAACTTTTGTCCGTTTGAGCGATTTGATGCCTGGACGAGTTGACTGGTGTGAACGCGGCATAAGAGTGATTCTAATAGAGCGTTTACACCGCATGCTTTGTCGGCATCCGAAAATACTCACAAAGCGATTAGTTTGCCTGCTATACATTTTTTGGTTGAAGCATGCAAAGCGCGTTGGCGGCCCTCCCACTGTGCTATGAGACGTAGGAGTGACGTCTTTTCTATGTAATTTTTGGACGTCCAATTTTGGTCCACTGAAGGGGTTGTTTTGTAATTCCAGGTGACGTCTTTATTGGATGTCTACAGCACGTCTAATGTTCATGTCTGTGGGACTTCTGGACAAAAGCTATTTATAGTCCAAATGTGGTTATTTTAGATGTCTTTTCAACATCAAATTTAGATTAATTTTAGACGTTGTTTTGTACCACTTCTATAACTTTCAAAGGATGGAAGAAATTTTACTAATTGCACCAATAGCTTCATTTTAGCTGTACATGTTAACGTTGAACATGTTGAATTCTGCTATTCTTCACTCTGTACCTCCACTAGGGGGCAGAGTGTCAAGTGATTTCTTTATATGTGGTCAGGGATTAACTATTCACTTGATGCAGACACCTAACTCCCGTAAACTACCATCTCTAAGACAGTGCAGGGACAAATACATCCAAACACTGACAACAACATAACTCAAAAGATAATTAAAGAACAGGACTACATTTGGAACATAACTTATCATGTAAAATGGAGAAATTCTACAATTAACACAAACACATTACCTATTAGTCTTTGTGATCTACAACAACTAATCTAAACTTAAACAAATAACAAAATAGCATGTACTCAAATAATAAGTCAAAAAAACGAAATTATCATTGAATAATGTTAACAATGATAATATATTGATATGTGAATTAATATATCTTGATGTATAAATAAAAATACGTGTCAACACCATTTTCCTGCACCTGTGTGAAGACGTCCCCATGACGTTGAAAAAATGCACATAGTTCGCGGTTCAAATGTTAAACTGCATTTTAAATTCCAAATAGGGTTATGACTAGACGTCATAATAGTGGACCTAATTTGCACGTCATTTAGTAGTCCAGAATTGGTCTTGACTGACCGACGCAATGTAGACATGATCTGCATGTTTATAGGACGTCTAATGTCTCTGCTGGATATTTTAAACACTGGCGGATCGTGGCTGGCTAGACAATGTTGACGTCACGTCGTCATCAGTTCCAGGACTCACTGCAACCACCTACCTGTTTCTCTCCAGCCCGCTCTCACTATCTGGACTCCTCCATCCAGTCGTCCTTCATTTCTCTCTGAAAACCTTCTTGCATTAAACTACACAAAAACCTTTTACTTGTCTGGATTTGTTTCCCAATTTAAAGTCTAACAAGACCAATTATGACATACAGTTGAAATTATACTTGCTCAAAGACCTGCAACAGCCACACCTCCTATAATTGACATTAAAGCTTTAAAAGATTTAATAACAAGTCCATTTTTTCCGTATACAAGCAGGAAGATCCTATGAGCCCACATTGTCACGATGTGAGCTGGGGATTTTTTCTCTGTTTTTTTTTAACCCCCTGTCAGTTCTTGTGCCTATGTCTCCAGGTGTACTGTATTTTCCCTTTTTTTTTTTCCTAATTGCCTCCGCGTGTATTTAAGCATGTGTCCTCGTCATGGTAGTGCTCGATTTGTAGTCGTAGATGGTCATAGTCATCAGAGCCAGCGTCTATGCTGTGTCCATCCTGTTCCTCTGTTCTAATGATGTCCTCCGTGTAATTCGGGTGACATTTTGAATTTGTAACTTGACTGTACTCTTAAAGACTCAACACTGCATCACTACCCATCAGTGCTTGTGTCCCTCACCCAAAACATGACACACATTTGATATGTAACTCATATCAAACCTGTTAGAGAAGAACGTAGCTGTTTAAACATTCTGTTCTCTTCTAGATAACATTCTTGCTTAATATATTGACTTAAGTCACAGATTTCTGTCTTATGTTACTTTATCTTATTATTTCTGGCTAAATGTTACTTTATGTGTTTACACAATTCTTATGGGCTCTACCTTTCATTACCTTTTTTGTACAGTTCTCAATATTTGTGGCTAACATGCTTTTGCTGTAAGACATATTTAACTGGCTGATTTTTACACACACAGAAGGAAGAAGTATGACTTAAATATGAAAGTATAGTGGTGACTGATTAAAAAAATGACACCCGAAACTTGCAAGAACAGTCCTGTATCTAAGTGCCTTCTGCAGTATAGACAAAACAGGAGCTGTGCTTGAGTGCCTGTTTGCTCCATCATTTGTGGTGCAAGTGTGGTGGGACAAGTCGTAAGACAATTAAACCCCTCACCACAGTTAAGTCAAATGACAGTGTGCCAATTAGCTAAATTCAATAGCAGTTTGTGTTCACTATACTACTGACTTGTAACTGATTATTAAAGGAGTAGTGTCAAGAACCCACATACATAATCCTAAAAAAAATTGGTAACACAAAAAAGACAGACAATATTACCACAGTAACCAGATCAAGGGTTTAGATATTGAGAAACACATACACAAAAATTCATCACCTCTCATCTGAGGTATTTCATGGGTGACTCAGATCAACAAGCCATCAATAGCATCAGTGTTTGTAACCAAAGTTAGACAGGCAGTCGGGTTACAAGCTTACAGTCCACTACAAGTCACCACCAGAGGTAATGGAAAGCAGCTGACCTGAAACATCACAGGTTGCAGTTTTTCAGTCCGACTAATAACCTCTTGTTTTTAGGGCAAGCCAAGCGTTACATAGGGCCTCAATAGCCCACAGAGTCAGATGAAAGGAATCTCACCTATGTTTAATAGCAACTTTTATATACTTTGGAAGAAATCAAATGTGAACTTTTGTTTTTTTTTACATGAAACATACACTCATCTCTGTCAGGTGCAATATCCTGTACGTTGGTCAGATATCAGGCTTGAGGGAGATAAAGATAAACTTCCTAACAAGCCCTTTTCAGCATTTTATTCATTGCTCAGTTATGCATTAGCCACATTAGAGGAACTTTAAACATTTCATCATTTCTTGTTTCCCTCCCCCATGTGGATTGTCAGTTGCAAACATGTTCAGTCATGCTCAATAAATTAAAATATATTTGAAAAGTTTATTTATTTCAGTAATTTATTTCATTAAGCAAAACAAATGCATAAATTATTCACACAGACGTTTTTGAGGCATTTATTTCTGTCTTTTGTGGTGATCTTCCAGTTACAGTTTACGGAAGCATGACATTTAAGATTATAACATTAGATCAGACCAATAAAACACCCATTTATTTCATAAATGTAGGCTTAGTGAAAAATATGTCGTCTGAGAGGGAAGTGCTCTTTTGGGAACATATGGAAAAATCAGATCTCTGATGGAACTATTCAGGGCTTTATGTGTAAGTAGGAGGATCTTAAAGTATATTCTGGATTAACAGAGAGCCAATGAAGAGAAGATTAAGCAGGAGACATGGGATCTCTTTTTTGATATTCATCAGAACTTTTGCTCCAGCATTTTGGATCAGCTGAAGGCTTTTAATTGCATTTTGTACACTTCCTGGTAGTAAAGAATTACAAATTATCGGAGCCTATATAGTTAAATGTAAAAGCAAAAGGAGGCTAAACTATAGAATTCTACCAAAGTGGAGATATAATTGGGCCAAAAAAGCCCCAAAACATTTACATTGCTTAGCAAATGTATGCATAAACCTTTTACCTTTTATATGTGGTTATACTTCAGCTTGTAAACTACAGTGAGATGCATTCTGTTTTTGAGGCATAGGATTAAAGGTCTTGTCCTTGAATGTTGTTTTTTTGTTTTTGGAAACTGCTAAGATTGAACTTTATGTTCAGCATTCAAAATGCTTAATATGTCAGAAAGCTGACTTTGGACATTCCACTGATCATACGGTTCTCCCTGAGCACATTATGATGGTATTCTTCTATGGGGATGCTTTTCTTTAGCAGGGATAGGAAAGCTGCACAATGTTCATTGGAAGATTGACTGAGCTAAATACAGGTAATTTCTGTAGGAAAGTCTTTAAAGGGGTGCAAATGACCTTAGCTGATGTAATTTCCAGCAAGACAAGGAGCCTAAACATAAAGCCAGAGCTACAATGACTTAGTAATATCGTCATGTGTTTGAATGGCCCAGTCAAAGTCTAGACCTAAATCTACCTGATCATCTGGGAAAAGAATGACATGTCTATTAACAGTTGCTATTCATATGTCAGAATTTGTGTTCATTTTGCAAAGGATAATACTCTAAATTTGAAAACCTGGTTAAGACATACCACACCTGTCACTGCAGCAAAATTGCATTTGCAGAGTATTGACTTGGGTGGGGGAGTCCTTCATACATCTTGTTGTTTTTAGGGCACTTTGTGATCCCGAAAGACATCAAAAAATATATCAAGCCTGTACTTATTGAGAGATTGACCAAAGTATAAATCAATGGGATTTGTCAATCATGTAGCCAGGTTTTATGCAAAACGTTTAAAAAGTGTCTCCTGCCTAGCTGAAGCTTGGTCACAGACACAATACCAAGCCCTCATCTGGCCCCTCTAGCGGCTACAGCTGCTTAACATTATGCCTCATACACTGTGGTAAGAAGGAAAAATTACAGCCACAGTTTGTTAGTGTGGGAGGGGCAAAAACAAAGAGGGCAACCTGCATCATTGCTGTGCCTGGACACAATTCTGGCATAATATGTCTGCTGAACACTTTAGCATTAATCTTATTTGCCAGGAAGAACCATATTGTTTTTCACTTGAACTCAAGTGTTGTTTTCTGAGGAATGATTAAGTAAGTTTTTGTGCTTGTCAAACGCCAACTGGCATGCTGTTCAGCTGATGGGGTGTATGCCATACAAACCCGGAAGAAGGCTGCTGGGTCGCGGGGCCATGAGGTCGCTGTGAGTGCACTACAGAAAGAGGAAACAGGCCTAATCTCAGAAAGGCTGGCAGTTTCCTGCTCTGTGCAGAGAGTTCACAGAAGACACTGGCTGCATCCGAAACCACTAAATTGGTAAGAGGTCTTACGCCAAACCGGATGTGCGTCAGCGTCCGCCATGATAAGATGCATCCGAATTGGGCTTCCAGTTAGGAAGGAGTTAGGGAAAGTGGCCTGTATGCTAACTATCATAGCCACTTTAGCATAGGGACCTCTGATGCTAACTAACTGGCATATAGGAGCTATGTGCCATCCCACAATCCCTTGCGCCACAAGACGCCATCAATACAAGTCACCTGGCCCACCTTACGTAAAATAACGAAAATGGCAGAAAGGAAAAAGGCGCGCGCATATGAGTACAACAACCTCTTCTTTGGTTTATTTTGGACGGTTTATTTTGATATGCGTCATTCATGTGTGTTACGTTGCTAATGACGTCGGATAGAAAGGCTGTTCAAAATGGGCACATTCACTAACGGCTCACTAGACTACTAGCCATAGTGTTCTCACTGTTGACCCCATGAAAGGTTAAGGATGAGTTGCTAGTGTTTATGCTTAGAGGCTAAAATTCAGTGGTTTCGGATGCAGGGAAAGTCTTTGCTCTTGATACCTGACAAGTGTGTTTACCATGTCTTTCAGACAGGATTAGTATACTGAGTGTTGCCACAACTACTTGAAACAGTAATGTGATTACTGACTACAGATGATTCCTTCCAAAAGTACCTTAGTTATTTTACTGATTACATAATTGTAAAAGTAACTACAACAAGTTATTTTTCAGCAGCTGCCAGTAACACTCTAGTGCCTCAGCATGAAAAAAATAGCCGGTTTTGCCAATACAAAGTGCATTTTTACATTAAGGCCGGAAATGTACTTGCTTTTTAACTTCACTTTGACACCAGCAACAAGCTGTGTCTTGGGCACGTAGAGTACTTGCTTGCTCACTGCAGGCGCTACTGGAAATTTCCACTAACAGAACTCAGACTCAAGTTGGACATGTAGGGTAGAAACAAAACAAACATGGCCACTGTGGAGGAGATAATCAGCTGTTTAATTTTCAGATTATGATAAGGCAACAAAAAAATCAGTAAGGAATATGACACAGCAACCTCTGACGAAACTAACCTAAAATACTAAAAAGAACACCCATGAATTGACAATGAACGTAAACATAGTAAGAAACTAAACTTTGCTGCTAAATAATAGCAATAAAAACTAGTAATTAAAAGAAATAAGTGTTCTAAAAAAAAACATGAAAACAGAAAATAGTTATGGTGTTGACTCAGCATACGATGCAGGAAAGGCACAACTGTTTGTCTGCTGAGGCACATTTAATAACCTCATATATTTAGTATTTTCTTAAGTAGTCTCTTTATTTCAATAAAACAGATGCAGAAGTTTATGCTGAAAGACAGATCTTATCCTGATCTCATGGGTTACCATATCTCCTGATGTAACCCAGCCCACTGATCATACTGACATTTGGGCATGCTTGGTATCACATTTTCTGAAGCGGAAGCATGCAAAGTGCTGATCTTTTCTATCAGCATGGCCATGTCATGCGATTAGTGGTATGTTATCGGGCTAACCGTAACAACTGTTTATC
The DNA here is from genome assembly GCA_028564705.1 of Apricaphanius iberus. NCBI lineage: Eukaryota > Metazoa > Chordata > Actinopteri > Cyprinodontiformes > Aphaniidae > Apricaphanius > Apricaphanius iberus. Next base: position 2,336,517 of record JAPXFQ010002988.1, read on the forward strand.
AGATCATAAAATCCACAATCATAACAAAGATAACTGCTAATGCAAGGTTTAGTTTCTTCAGATGATTTATTTTACCAGCAAAATAGAATTTAAAGTTTTGGGTTTTTTTAACATTTTCTTAAGGACTCATCTTTTACAAATTTGTTTGGAAAAATCCCATCAATCTGCATTTCCTCTGAGGGAACTTCATACAAAAAACAAAAAAAAAAACAGGTGAACCAGCACTCCCATTTTGTAAGAATGTCCTGTACTCAAGCAGCTCATCAATTGCAGAGGTTCTAATGTCTAACAACACATCCCTGGTTGTTTTTTATTGGTTTCTACAGCTGGCTTTGACTTTAAGTGGCTCAATGTGGAGTTCAGGTTCTGTGCAAATGTTTACTAAGCCTACATAAAAGCTTGCTGAATGGGGATATGGGTAGCAAATTACCATTATGCGATCCAGGTGGATTACTGTTGCTCCCATTTCGTATAAAGCAGAACTCATCTAAACTTTTCTATCAGTGCTTCATGTTCTATATTCGGATTTATCTTCACTTCTGGCAGAAAAGCATTGCCCAGAGATCAGAAAAAGAGCAAACTGCAATGTGAAAAAGCCAAAAGGAAATACATGGGAAGAGAAATGTACCTCTTTACAAATATGTAACCAGCTTCAGTGACTAGTGTGTGGATTAGTTGTTAATTAAATAAATTCGGTTTATTTATATAGCGCCAATTTACAAGTCATGTCAAGGCACTTACCAGAAAAGTAATTTAAATTAAATCGTACATACATTCCAATTATTTATTAATTCCATTAGTCCAATCAGGATCAACATTTTTCTATTTAAGGAAACCCAGCCGATGGCATTGAATCATTGAATTGCAGCATTCACTCCTCCTGGAAAAATGTGTAACAATGGTAGAAAGTCGTCTGTCTGAGCAAGCATGTAGCGACAGTGGAAAGGAAAAACTTCACTTTTGTTATGTGCTGTCACTTATAGAAGTTGAATTGCAATAGAGCAAAGGATCACGTTGGCTCATATAAATACAGTATTACAACATAAAGAGTGCCTCTTGTATTATTCATGACAGTTGTGTCGGCTTAGGATGCACTTCTGTAACTGCAGAAAGTTCCTCTCCAAACTTTATTTAAGATTAAAACTGTCTTGACTAGAAAGACGTCTCCGTGGAGAAACAATCCAATGGTATGCAGTGAAAAAAGGGAATGTCAACAAGCCTAGAGAAAATGGCAGAAGACTCGACTCCAGGTTCACTGAGATATTCAAAGAGAAACTGAACAAATATCAATTAACCTTGAAAGGCGCAAGGGAATCATTCTTCTCTGAAATTATTCACAGAAACAACAATAATGCAAGGACATTATTTGCTACAGTGGAAAGATTGACTGGACCACCAGTGACCGTTGCCCCTGAACTAAGCTCCATCAGGGCCTGCAATTAATTTGTCAGATTCTTTACTGAAAAAACAAGACGGCATGTTAATGCAAAACTATAATCTCTAATCTCCCATTTATCAGTCAAATGTTTAAACAGTTAACAGCTTCCTAACAAAGATAACTATTTGACATTCATCAGTCTGGTTTCCGTAAGCACCAAAGCACAGAGACAGTCCTCGTCAAAGTCTTCAATGACATCCATATAAATACTGACTCTGGTAAAACCACATTACTGGTACTATTATGCCCCATTTGTGCCAGTACAGAACGGGACGCTTTGGCGTGTTTTCATTACCTGGGTCCGTTCTGAGCTGACCACTTTTCTTTGACTACCTCCGCCTTGGTTCTAAGCGTGCTGAAGCAACCCAACATGCCTATCTATGGACTTATTGGTCCGGTAATATGATATCCCTCTCAGTCCTACACAGCAGCGGTAGCCACTGAGTTGTTTGTTTGTCTCAGAGTAAGCTATAGTTTGAAGATTCAAATAAGCAGCACGCCGCAGATAACTGCAACCAGCCTGAAATTAAAATTAAATGAGTGTGAGTTGCGATTAATATAAGTTATAAACAACATGGGGATCTTGGAACTATATATATTATTGAATTCATGCATTTTATCATGTTGGCTGAATAGTTAGTGATGGTGATTCCTGTTCAGTAGGCCCAGGTTCATGTCCTGCTACTGCAGTGCTTAACCTCTTTCACAGTTGGTTCAGGTCACAGACAATCTTCCTAGTTTCAGAAAAAATGCTTTTTCTAGATTAAAAAAAAATTCTCGTTAATATTCTATTTCAAAATTGTTTTAGGTTTTGTATTTAAATAAATTAAACCAAATACACAATTCTTAATGGTAGAGCAGTACTTTAATTTGAGATTTTTCAATGCAGTATTTCTTCTATTTATTTTTCTGTTAAAATATGATTCCCCTGACTAAGATTATTAAACAAGGGCCAAACCCCTCCTAAATTACAGGATTAAATGTCAGAATAGAGGGTGAATATTTACAGAAACACTTGGAGGTAGGGCAGGGCGATATGGCTTAAAGATTCAATCTCTGATTTTTATTTTTATATATATATATATATATACACTACCGTTCAAAAGTTTGGGGTCACATTGAAATGTCCTTATTTTTGAAGGAAAAACACTGTACTTTTCAATAAAGATAACTTTAAACTAGTCTTAACTTTAAAGAAACACACGCTATACATTGCTAATGTGGTAAATGACTATTCTAGCTGCAAATGTCTGGTTTTTGGTGCAATATCTACATAGGTGTATAGAGGCCCATTTCCAGCAACTATCACTCCAGTGTTCTAATGGTACAATGTGTTTGCTCATTGGCTCAGAAGGCTAATTGATGATTAGAAAACCCTTGTGCAATCATGTTCACACATCTGAAAACAGTTTAGCTCGGTACAGAAGCTACAAAACTGACCTTCCTTTGAGCAGATTGAGTTTCTGGAGCATCACATTTGTGGGGTCAATTAAACGCTCAAAATGGCCAGAAAAAGAGAACTTTCATCTGAAACTCGACAGTCTATTCTTGTTCTTAGAAATGAAGGCTATTCCATGCGAGAAATTGCTAAGAAATTGAAGATTTCCTACAACGGTGTGTACTACTCCCTTCAGAGGACAGCACAAACAGGCTCTAACCAGAGTAGAAAAAGAAGTGGGAGGCCGCGTTGCACAACTGAGCAAGAAGATAAGTACATTAGAGTCTCTAGTTTGAGAAACAGACGCCTCACAGGTCCCCAACTGGCATCTTCATTAAATAGTACCCGCAAAACACCAGTGTCAACATCTACAGTGAAGAGGCGGCTGCGGGATTCTGGGCTTCAGGGCAGAGTGGCAAAGAAAAAGCCATATCTGAGACTGGCCAATAAAAGAAAAAGATTAAGATGGGCAAAAGAACACAGACATTGGACAGAGGAAGACTGGAAAAAAGTGCTGTGGACGGATGAATCCAAGTTTGAGGTGTTTGGATCACAAAGAAGAACGTTTGTGAGACGCAGAACAACTGAAAAGATGCTGGAAGAATGCCTGACGCCATCTGTTAAGCATGGTGGAGGTAATGTGATGGTCTGGGGTTGCTTTGGTGCTGGTAAGGTGGGAGATTTGTACAGGGTAAAAGGGATTCTGAATAAGGAAGGCTATCACTCCATTTTGCAACGCCATGCCATACCCAGTGGACAGCGCTTGATTGGAGCCAATTTCATCCTACAACAGGACAATGACCCAAAACACACCTCGAAATTGTGCAAGAACTATTTAGAGAAGAAGCAGGCAGCTGGTATTCTATCGGTAATGGAGTGGCCAGCGCAGTCACCAGATTTGAACCCCGTTGAGCTGTTGTGGGAGCAGCTTGACCGTATGGTACGCAAGAAGTGCCCATCCAACCAATCCAAATTGTGGGAGCTGCTTCTAGAAGCGTGGGGTGCAATTTCTCCAGATTACCTCAACAAATTAACAGCTAGAATGCCAAAGGTCTGCAATGCTGTAATTGCTGCAAATGGAGGATTCTTTGATGAAAGCAAAGTTTGATGTAAAAACAATCTTATTTCAAATAAAAATCATTATTTCTAACCTTGTCAATGTCTTGACTCTATTTTTTATTCATTTCACAACGTATGGTGGTGAATAAGTGTGACTTTTCATGGAAAACACAAAATTGTTTAGGTGACCCCAAACTTTTGAACGGTAGTGTATATATACCAATTCTGATTTCAGATTTTAATACATTTTTTCCAGACTGATTTTTTTCTTTTTGACATTGTTGATATTGATATATTATTACTGGAATATCTGGAGAGCTGGATCGGACTCTCTGGTACGGCACTCGACTGGTTCAAATCCTACCTCAAGAACAAAAACTTATTTGTTTCAATAAGCAAATTATCATCACAAGAAACAGAAATCCCATTCAGGGTCCCCTGGGGCTCCATCCTGGGGTACCTCCTATTTAGCATTTACATATTCCCACTAAGCCAGATAATAACAACAAATGACATTACCTACCACAATTATGCTGATGACACTCAACTTTATATCTCTATATCACCAGGAGATGTTGAACCCATCCAAATCCTCAATAAATGCATTGAGCAAATCAACAGCTGGATGTCCCATAATTTTCTCCAACTGAACAAAAACAAAACTGAAGTACTTATTTTTCTAACCCAAAAAAGAACGATTAAATATCATTGCACAGCTTCAGTTGGTCCAACTAGAAACTACTGACCAGGCCAGAAATCTAGGTGTACTAATGGACACAAACCTGAACCTCCAAGGTCAAATAAAGGCAATAACAAGATCAGCTTTCTATCACCTGAGGAACATTTCTAGGATCAAAGGACTGATGATGCAAAGAGATCTAGAAAAACTCATCCATGCATTTCTCTCTAGCCACATTGATTACTGTAACAGTGTCTTCACAGGTCTACTTAAAAATACATCAGACAGCTGCAGCTGATAAAGAATGCTGCAACTCATTTTCTCACCAGAACTAGGAAAATATAACAGATCACCCCAGTTCTAAAATCCTTACACCGGCTCCCTGTAGCTCAGCGAATAGTTTTCAAATTGCTTTTATTAGTCTATAAATCATTGAATGGGTTAGCACCTGAGTATATTAGACAGCTGTTATTGCGGCACTCAGGTCCTCCAGCTCTAGTCTACTGACTGTCCCTAGAACCAGAACCAAATATGGAGAAGCAGCTTTCAGTTTCAATGCTCTCCATATCTGGAACAAACTCCTAGATGAATGCAAAGCTGTAGAGAAACTGAACTCTTTTAAATCAAAACGTATCTATTTAGACATGCTTATGAGAAACTGATACGACTTTTGTGTTCATTGTCTTAATTACTGTTCTTGCTTTTGTCAATCACTAAATGTTTTTAATTTTTTTATAATTTTACATACATTTTCTATTATGCTCCAATCACTAAATGTTTTCTTTTATTTTAGTCACTGTTATTACTGAATGTTTAAATTGATTCTTGTATTTCATCAGTTTTTGAATTTTTATAATTTACATAAATGTTATTTTTATAAATGTTTGTTTATGCTTTCTTTTAGTGGTTCTATGTTTTAGTTTTCACATTTTTGTAACCATGTAAAGCACCTTGATTTGTCTTATGTTGAAAGTGTGCTATATAAAAAAAATGGTCTTGCCTTGCCTTATGTCAAGCAGCTGTTATTTTAAGCATTGGGAATAATTTGGTATAGGTCTGATATTATTGAACAAAAACACCTGGATTTTTAACTATTTTTATTAATTGGATGTCAGATGTGCTGGATGCACATAGCCTCCTTTCAGTAGGAGCAGGATTGATCTGGTTGTGACCCATATTAGAGAAAGAAATGTTTGATCTGAAGAAAAGTGATATAATTATACAATGATAGTAGAAGATAGTGAATCCTTCTACCACCATACTTTATATTCAGTTTGTTGTTCTTTGAGGGGATGCAATGTTGTGTTTGTCCCCAACACTTTGTTAGAATATTAGATAGGGTTTTTTGGTTTTGTTTTTTATTTGTTATATTTACTTCTTTAGTTTATCTTATCATTTTAGTGTATTGTGTAATTTTTTTAAATGTTTTACTTTAGGATTATAGTTTGGTCATTTTAAGTTGTATTTTCCTTCTATGTTTTTTTTTTTTTTGCCTTACCCTTAGATATTTTTGTCTTATTGTTTTTAGGTTATTTTGATCTTTTATTAGTTTTCTCCTTATCTCATAATTTTCCTCAGTTGGTTATGTTTCTTATGTTTTATTAGATTGTTTCTATTCACTTTCCTGTTCTGCTTATGCCTTTGTTTATCTTTTGTTTTCTCCCTGCCATACTGCCCCCCTTCCCAACTGCCAATTACTTTCACCTGCTCTATCCCTCTCACCTGTCTCTGCTCTCCACTAATCAGCCCTCTGGTTTGCTGTCACCTCCACTCAGTGTATTTAAGCTATGCTGGTTTTCTTTGTTCTCTGCTGGTTTCTTGTCTATACTTGCTGTTTTTGTTAATCAATTTTCATGAAAAATATTAATTATTTTGCTGCATTTCAGTTATCCATCAACCAAAACATGACAACATTTTGTGTTTCAAATTTTAGGTTTAATTTGATTAAGGCAATAACAGTCTTATATGAATTTTTGGAGACTTCAGTCAAGTATTTATGTTTTCTTTAGAAGAAAAGACTTGTTTTCTATCCCTACTTCCTTTTGCCATATATTTGGAAAATATAGGAGATTGTCACTTATAGAACGCATCCAGTTTTAGTGATTTTGCTGCTGTTCTATATTTTTCAAATATTTCGGAATATCTTTACTGTGTATTGACAAAATATACTGTTGAGACCAATAGTTTACATACAAAAAATAAAGACACATACACCGTTTATTTATGTAGGGTAAGCCTACCCATTGAGCCCATGTACCATCTTAAGCCCATTTGGAGCTTTGAAGTGAAATTGAAAAAAATCAGGGTGTTGTGATAAGCTACTCACTATTTTCACAAATTAAGTAACTTCTCACAGGTATGTGATTTTTGGGTGAACACCAATCGCATTTTCCATTTTTGAATTAACCCCGCCCAACATCCAGCACTCTCAAGCAGCTCAGATGAAGTCACCTCAAAACTTCAATGTTTTGGGACACCTTATGAAAAAGTATTTTTGAAACAATTTCAGCAACGAACGAGGTAAGTACAACAATACTATGAAAATTGAGAGATTAGTGAATTGATTTTTGTGTATTATATAGTAGGTTTTAGGAAATTTGTACAGTTTGTCACAATCACAAAATACGTGTTTTGCTAGTTAGCATTGCAAGCTTATCATGAATTCAAATCAGTAGCCATTGTATTTAAAATAAAACCTGGGGATAAGAAATGATTTGTGTTTGTTTTTTTAAATATGTTTTTTTCAAGATGGGCTTAATTGGTGCACTGGCCCTAATTGGAGATAGTTCATGCTAACTTTTTTTATTGATATAGCATCAATAATGCTAATATAAGGGAGAGAAAAAAATTGTTAACCCATTAAGGTTACCATATGGTAAGGCTACATGCATAGCAACATACATTTTAAGCTTCTTAGAGTGACCAAATCCTATTTTTCTCCTCAGTGGTCACTATTGAACATTTTAAGCCCAGCATGTTTCATTTAAGGCCATCTTGTGTTTTACAATAGAAATTCCATCAGTAATGAGATCTGATACATCCCCTCCCCTATAATGTTTGGATCACATACTGGCAAAAGCATCCTGACATTAAACTAAGTGTTTTATTCCATATACTCAAGTATTATGTAATCTAATTTGTGTGTTTGATTGCATGTCAAATTTAATTGTAGTGAGAAATGCCGAAAAGAAAGAACTACAGCGACTGTCCAAAAATGATGAGGCATGTCGTCTCTACCATGAGGGCACAATTAAAAACTTGCCAACTGTCAAGCCAGTTTGGAATTGACAGGAAGTCTTTGAGGGAGCAACTGAAGGATAGGATTAAAGTTCAGGCTCATCAGGGGCGTACCACCTACCTGAGTTCAGAAGTAGAGAAAGATATTTCAGAGCGTCTTCAGGTAGATCTAAGGATAGAATGTTGTATTATTAGACATATCTAAAAGTTGACCCTGATCAATGCATGTATCACTTTCAAAAGAATATATCTTCATTTGCCACAATGAAATACTTAGCAAATTCAAGTTATCAAAATGATAAATTATTTTAAGGCCTTCTTCAGAATCAGAATCAGAATCAGAATCGGTTTTATTGCCATTGTTTGAGAACAAGTTCACAAACTAGGAATTTTTTCCGGTACAGTTGTGCACATAAAACATTTAACATAAGTAAAAATAAAATAAAATAAAAAGAAATAAAATAAAAAGAATGAGCCATAAGGCTAAAGTCTTTATAAATATTATAATCTGTTCTGTTCTTCTGGGTTATTCTGTATTTTTGGAAGCCAAATTACAGGTTGGTTTTATTGAATGTGTGTGTAATAGGCTTATATGCCTGAACATTAAATAAATCTTATTGAAATACTTGAAGCATGAATACATTTTTATATTTCTGTCATTGAATGTTGTTGTGGGGTTATTTGGAACACACATGGGCTTAAATGGTACTGAGCTACTATTTAAGCCCATGCCAGACTTTAGACTTTATTTAGAAAATGTCTTGTATTAAGAGACATGAAATTCAAGAGGGGAAAACAAATGTTTTTAAATGAGAGATTGATCTTTAATTTTAACAAAGGATCATGTCCATAAAACATCTTAATTTGTTAGAAAAATAGGCTAACTTTAATTTTGGTGGGTTTAATGGGTACCTTTGCCCTAATTATTTTTGCTTGTCTTCCATGAAGTGAGCTCACAAAATCGAGTCACTTTTCAAACATCTTTGCTTGAATTAATGTTCATTACAGGCTTATTCAAACAAGGCTTAACAAGCCAGGCTCATGTCCTGTAATACTACAGTAATGGCAACTCCTGTCAATCGATGCTGGATACGTGACAATATAAAGAAAAGAGGAAGCTGTTTTCTTCTCCAATGCTGAGAGAATTAAGAAAGGATGTAAAAATATTGAACTGAACTACTAGGCCTTCAAAATATAAAGTCAGATTAAAACACTTTTATTTTACATGTGCATTATGTTAAGAGCTGCAAGGTACTTTAAGGATATTTTAACACATTTAGACAGGAAAGCATGTTGATTTCATGGGTCCATCTTAGACAAAAAAGTGATTTATTTGTAATTATTAATTATGCTTGGTGTCAGGAGCGACATGGGTGTAACCAAACGTTTCTGCCAGCAAGGAAAGATTGAATACACTAATGTATTTAAAATGGTAAAAGTAGAATCTAATTAGAATTACATTTTAAAAGTTAAAACCTACACTACATTGTAATGTAACCACCAAAAAAGAAAACTGCAGCTGTTGCAACCTCTGTAATAACTTTATATCGGAGGGTGGGTGTGGTGAGGGAGAGAACAGCAAGTGGAAGCCCAGCCCCGCAGCATAGGGCTGCACAATTAATCGGATTTTGATCCTGATCACGATTTTGGTGGCCACAATTAAATGAACCTGATCGTCAAGGATATTTACATTAAAAATGCGAGCTCTTCTGCTTACTTCTTTATCACATACCGACTCAATCAATAGTTTATGAGCCACCAGGGGGTGAACACATGGTTAAAGCTTCATAAAGCTGCCCAAATAAAAAACGCGCTCGTGTACGCCACTCTGCACTCATAATGACTGTACAACGCTTGCTATGTAGCAGGTGAAAATGAGTACTTGAGCATTGTAGTAGATCCAAATCTCCATTATTGATTTGACTAATAAGCAGAAAGTTCCTGAAAGTATACTACCGCCACAGTAAGCAGCCGGTGGATGCTACGCTATCCCACAATGCAGCGGATGCCCCGAAATCATAGAAGGACCTAGCTAAAAATGGCTACATGCGAACTGTCAACCATTGACACCGCCGCAGTTTCAGTGGATAAATGTACAAGAAGCAATATTACTGATTACTGTAATTGTTTTTTGACTGATTAAACATTTAAGTTAAGTCATACCAGACAAAATAACGGCTAGAGGATGGCGGCACCACAGGTAAATGTAACGTAAACATCTGGGTCAACAGAACAGTCAATATAGGTCAAAAGACATGCAAAATGCAGTACGTCTGACTCGATTGTTTGCTATGCAGTATTTACTACATTAACGGGCGAGTAATAGTTGCTTTGTAGCATATAGTAAATACTAAGGATTTGGATGCAGGGAATGTCAAAGGCCTTTTCTGTACACAGGAGGCCTTTTCTGTATAAGCTGTAATTGTTTCCGTTAAATTGCACTTTGAGATTGCATTCTGCAATAACATATTTAGCTTTTACTTTTAAATATATATAACGTATTGGAGTTTGTTTTTGTATGTATTTTTTATTTTTCACAAAAAGTTTTGCAACATTGTGTGTTTATAATTGGTGCAATAAAAATTGATATTTTAAAGGACTGGATGAATGATCGTGATTAATAATTGTGATTACAATATTGATCAAAATAATCGTGATTATTATTTTGGTCATAATGGTGCAGCCCTACCGCAGTGTGATATCACATGGATCGCCCAGTCTTATCCATTAATCAGAATCAGAATCAGAATCAGTTTTATTGCCATTGTTTGAGAACAAGTTCACAAACTAGGAATTTTTTCCGGTACAGTTGTGCACATTAAGCTAAATTAAGTCTCAAAGCTAGCCTGCCATGGAGCAGGCTTGTCCAAGAGTATATGTTGCCAAGGTGACTGACCAGGGCTTCATACAGCCTCATTTGTAGAACCGAATCTAGGGAAATTGAGCCAGGATTGTCAAAGTAAGCCTGGCTTTTGATATTATCTCACTTCGTAGAGAAACCCTCTGGTTTCTTTAACGCTTAAACATTATTCTAAAATAAGATTTACAGCCAAAACAAATATTATGTGCATGAAAAATACAGCTTAACACAACATTGAATCAGTGGTAGCCTTTGTATGAGTTCATACCTTTGTTGGTTTATTCTTTCTAACAACATGATCCCATCTGAGTTAGTTTTAAAGTTTTCATTGTCTCAATAGAAAGCCGATTTCCACATATTAAGCGTAGCAGACCAGGGGCTTGGTGCATGGAAATCAATTGTCATGTATTTTAAGTGACAAGCATGTCATTACATGACCAAGGCAAACATCTTGACATGTGTCAGGAGTGAGTTATAGCCAGATGTAACATAGAGAAGCCGCTCATTTAAAAAAATATATATATCAAACATTATTTAGATAATAAATAAGACAGAAACACTAAGTCATTTATTTATTGTGTTCGTCCAACAGCCCAGTACTGGTGCAAGGTTTTGGACATCACGTTTAAAAAACACATTTGAATTAACACAGATTAATAGAATACACACTGGAGGCAAACCTGTGGATATATTTTAAGGCAACACCTTGAAAACGCTGCTGTTTTTTTAAATACAATGAGAAAGTCAAAAGAAATCATCCAAGATATCAGGAACTGGGGAATTGCATACGTCTGGTTCATATTTGGTAACAATTTGCAGATGCTTGATGGTGCCATTTTTATCTGTTCAAACAATTTGTAGCAAGTATAGACATTATGGGAATGTCCAAATATAACACTCAGGAAAGAGACAGATCTGTGTCCCAGAGTTGAATGTGTTTTGTTCCAAAATGTGCAAATGGACCCAAGAACAAAAGCCTAAGCACTGGTGAAGATGATGGGTCAAGCTCGTAATATGGTGTCGTCATCAATAAAACGTGTCCTGTACTGACATGGGCTGAAAGGCCACTTAGTAATGAGGAAGCCATTACTCCAAAAGAAAAGGAAAAAAAGTCAAATTACAATTTATAAATGCACACAAGCAAAAAAAAAAACGACCTTAATTTCCTGTGGTCTGATGAAACTAAAGTAGAAATGTTTGGTCATAGTGACCATTTGACCACTTTTTGAAGAAAAAAAAAATGTGTCTGTGGACTAACATTAATACTAACACTTTCCTGGTACCATGTGTTATGATACTGTTGGTATTGATATGTTTGATTACTGAACACATGGAAGTCCCTCCAGGATTTTGCTGCAATTTTGTGTGATTGTTGCAACCTTCTCTTTTCTTTTTCCTTGTGTTAAACCTCACAGTCTGAATGTCCATGTACAAAATGAAAAAATGCAGGAACAAATAAAGGACTAAAAAAATTAATATACTTTTAGCTAATTAAGGTTGTGGGGGTTTTTTTTGCCGTCCATCATTCTGACAAAAAACACCTATTTTTAGCCATTAAGTTTTGAAATTGTGATATGTTCCAAAGTATATTTATTTTTTATTGATATTAATATTCAATCCAAACAAACTAATAGAGAATCCACATCGTAACATCCCATATCAAGCAGATGAATACATGTAACTTTTTATACATTGTGACAAGAACCTTTGATTGGGGCTCCATCTTGTTCTGGAGGCCGAATACATGCTCGACTGCCCAATTGGAGACTGACAAGCAGCTTTGCCACCAAAGTTTTATAATTGAAGAGATCAGAAGTCGGAGAGAGTCTATTTAAGCCATTTCCTAACCTGCAAGTGTTGGAACTTATACTTGTGAGATTGAGATTTGCACAGTGTGAGCGATTTTTGTCTAGTTTACATCAACAGCAATAGTCATCAATAATGACTATTGATAAGATTCAATAAATTAATTGATTAATTAAATCCAACTGAGCCTCACTCCTATATTTAGGCAAATAAAAATAAAAAAAGACAAATTCAGCCTTTTTCTGGAAGGATATGAGTTAAAATGCTTTTACAGTAATTTCAGGCACACACTGAATAAAAAAATAAGAAATGACACTGACAGAATTAGCGAAAACAGTTAGAGCATCACCTTGAAGATGTTACTATCACTCTTGTTAGTGTATGTGAGGAAAGGGTCATATAGTCCGCAGGGGGTGACATGAAGATAGGACAAAGGACTAATAGTATTTGCTCATAGCAGAACATGAAACCACATAGCCTGGCCTTGCCACGGTGTTAACAGATTGAAGAGATATAACACTGCTTTTTAGAACAAGCATACACAGCTCAAACTAGCATGCAGCAATGCTAATGGACGATGAGTAAAGAGTGGTTCAACAATTTCCAAATAACATCACTTAAATTAACCTGCAAAAGTCTATACTCATGTTTTACAACTTCCGAAGAAGCCCTACCCAGACAGTTTAAGCAAGTTTTCCTATTGTGACGATAAATTTGCCCACATCTCCTTTCGGATAAGTGGATGAGCAGGGACTGACGATGATCTCGTCTGCTCCAGTCTTCTCATCAGCTCTGTTTGTCATCACTGGTCAAATACCAAAGAGAATGTTTTCCTGGTTCTAGTGAAGACATGAGTGGCAGCGTTCTGATCAGCTGCAGCTGTCTCACTGACTTTTTAGGCAGACCTGTGAGGACACTATTGCAGTAATCAATCTGACTAAAGATAAATGCATGCATTAGTTGTTTGAGGTCCCATTGCAACAATCACTTCATGCTTCCTTCTGCAGACGACCTTTATGGCGAGGCTGACGAGAATACTGTTTTTGAAGAGTTTGCAGTCACTGTAAAATAACTCAGTACAGGTTTTATTAGTTCTTACATTCCATAAAAAAGACATGTAAAACTTATTTAATGACTTTAGCCTTGTTAACCTCTAACGGTTAGTCCACTGTAATCCGTAAATACAGTAAAGAAATGTTCATGACTTCAGTCCAACAAGAAGTCTTAAAAAGTCAAATTCTACTGTCAATACTACAGTGCGGCTCAAAAGCAACTCATTTTTATACTTAAACTATTAATATGTTCAGACCTTTTTGTAGTCTAATAGCAGCGATACGATTACTACCGGCAGATAAACTTTTTATTGCGAAGCGATCGTCGCTAAATTCCTGTACATCATGTGTACCCCACGGCAAAAAAAGCCCAATCATTTTATTCAAAGTATGCAGTACAGTTATATCCTCAGCTAAAAGCTAGCACACATCGCTAACAGTAGCAGAATGTACAATGCTACAACTATCAAAACAATTGCCCGTCCGACATATTAACACACAACATCCATGTCTAAAATAAAGTTTACTGTCATTTTAGTGTTATTTGAAGCTTACCGCTTTCCTTTGTCCGTCGTTTCCATGGAGAGAAGGAACTGACCCCTCAATCAGACGGAGTCTTTTTGGCAAATCCCTCCTAATACAGACCGAGGTTGCTGAAGCACTTGTCCTCGAAGTGCTTCGTGCAACCGAGGAGAACTTCCCCCACGGATGTCGGCATATTTCCACTAAAAATAAAATTTAACCAGGCACTTCTCAGAGGCTCTGATGCTGGGGGTCGATGTAGGGATTTGTATGGGTTAATACACCCAATAACTGAACATTTTGACTTGCTTTCTTGTAACTTCGACATGACTGACCTTGGACTACAAAATGGCTGTGGGGGAGAAAAAATGGCGGCTTCACTAAATTGGTTACCCGGAAGTTCATTACCTTATTTGGCAGTTCAACAACAAATTCTGTTACGTAATAGACCAGAAAACGTAATAGCGAACAGAGAAAACTAAACAGACTGAAAAATATGACCAAAAAATTATGTAAAGATATAAACACAGCACCAGAAGAGAATAAATGTAAGTTTTCTGCACTCCTAAACACCCAAAATAGACATTTACATGCATTTAAGGGCTAAAAAAGTGGATTTTCCTCGATATGTCTTCTTTAAGAGCATGAGTCGGGCAGCAGGGGACTAAGGACTGAGGTGCTTTCTGTAGGGCCAATTGACAGAAGGAACCACCGCTGGTCCTCGGCCTTAAGGGATGGAAAGTATGTGTCGCAGGCTGTGCTCCCACCTCCCACCTCCCAGCCTGGGAACGGAAGCTGGGAACCACCAGGGAAAACAAGCAGACAATCAGGTAGGGCTGAAACTGGAAGAGAGAAAGAGAGGATAGGATGGAAGGCGGAGCTGCTTCATGCATCAGGTCGCTGAAGACATGAACGAAGCTCTTGGAAAAGCATGCACATGTAGTTGGGTTTGGGATGGAGGTTGTGTTTATTTGTTAGTATGAGCATTTCCTCATCCTTCAAAGAAATTGAAAGGATGTAAGTGTTTTTAGAAGGACCAGTGCACGAAGAATATGTGTATTCAGTTCCATGTCACACCCACACAAATGCATCATTGAAACTGAATCCCATATTAAAGTTGAGGGAGTGTTTTTGCAGTGTGTGTGAGTTGTTCTGTTTGTGTTATAACGCAAGTAAAGTCTGTGTGTGCATGATTATTTTGTGTATTTGGATAAGGACAGTGGCCAGCAGGGGACAGGGTGCGTTCAGGGCAGTCCAGAGGAAGATTATGGTTTTCAGTTTCTGCAGTGGGGGGGTCCTGTGTCAGCCTGCACGTAACAGTGTGTATGCATATGTGTGGGTGAGGGTCATGTACTATATCCCTTCTGTCACTTAAAACCGCTGGAAAACACACACACACACACATATACATACATACATACATAGAGATTATATATATATATATATATATATATATATATATATATATATATAGAACACAAAAGACCATAACCGTTACTTAACTCATCAAAACATCAATTCAACTTTAGTTTTCCTCCAAAAAATAAAAACAAATTATGACTTACACAATGAGGTTTTCTGTGTTGTCCCCAAACAGAAGGTGGCTCCCCTCACTGGCTCATCAAAAGGATTTTTGTTCCTGCAAAATTTGTAAATGATACCCACCATTCAGCAAGTAAATTAAAGTACCTTGACGTATCTTATTGTCAGTATGCTGGAGAATAAACTAGTAATAAAAGTCATAGACATCAAAAAGAAATCACCATATATTCACCTTTGCTTTTCAGAAACTAGACAAATTTTGGGGGGAAAAATTAACAGCAAGGAATGACACATTATATTTTGCAAGTCAAAATTTTCCCTATCCTCTCACTTTCACCTCGTTTTCTGTATCCGTTTGTAACTTGAGCTGTACTTGTCCCTACAGTCAAATAGCATGGCACACCTTGGGTGGGTTTCCTGTTGCAGAAACAACATAGATAAAGATAAAAAAAACATATATACAATAGTAATTTCAAAAATGTAACCTTCACTCAGTCTGTCTTCTACATTTGAATCGCATCATTACCTCTTAGTTTATTTTCCTTCAGTAAAAGGTGAATCATGCAATAAAAAGGTGATCAGTCCATCACAGAACTGTGGATCCAATCAAATTCAATTACTGTGTGCACTCACTGGTTGGATTTAGAATCATCAATTGATTGAACATGCATGTTTTCAAGACGTGTAAAGAAACGACCTAGGTAAAGGTTATTTAAAGCCCAGGGAAACATGTAAACTTCACACAGAAAAAAGTCATGATGATTCAGACCAGAGAGTTCCTCTCTGGAAGGTGAAAATTAGTACATGCTAAACCAGCTTGACATGTGCCTTCACTTCATCTAATTCATCCATCCATATATTATCCATACCATCTATCATACACATTCTTGTTGTGGTGGGTGGGGTGTGTGGGGAGGGCTGATGCCTATCTGCAGTGAGAGGCGGGATACACCCTGGACAGGTCAGCAGTCTATTACAGGGCAACACAGAGACATACAATGAAACTCGCTTTCCTGTTTTGTTGCAGTACTCATCTAAAAAATCAATATTTCTGTGATCATATAATATTATGAAATAAAATTTAGTTTTGCAGAAATTTTATTTTCTATGTTGTTAGATTCTTGGGAATATTGTTTTAGAACGTGAACAGCATGCAGACAACTATGGGTCAAACACCAGCCCAGAGAAAACGTCAGTATGTACTGCTTACAACCACCCAGCAGTAATGAGTTTAAGAAATGTCAACTCCAATAACTCTCTGTTCTGACTGCAGAAATCGGGTCGGAAACATAACATGGGAATTACACATAATATCCATTTCAAGTTACAGCGAACACTTTAATGTATTAAAAAACGACAGACATTTTCTTCTAAGTCAGTCACAAGCATTTCCTCAGTCTGGGGTGGCTCAAAGAAGCTGAGTATATTTTATGGTCATGTTAAAATATGAATCTGTCACTTACTTCCTCTGTGTAGATCTGTTGCTTTTTCAGACGGCACCGAATGCTGCTTATAATATAATTCTTTAGCACTAATTCTTTTTTTATGAATGGTTCATGAGGAAGGAATATTTATTAGATTTACACACCAACTTTAGTTCAGTTGTTCCCCACCTGTTGTAATTAGACATTCATTAATTGTGTTGTAATATCTATGCCTTTTGAGAAGCTGAGTATTTACAGAAAAGGCTGTACATGACAGGGTTCCTACAAATTTACCATAACTCATTATAAAAAAGGGAACTATCTTTTTCTTTTGGTTTCAAAATCCTGTCATGGCAAGTTACCTTGATATCACATTCACAAAACCGTCTCTTTAAACATGTCTCAATAAAAGCCTATTTCAAGCAAGAAAGTAAAAAAAGAATTAAAATATTGATGTCTGCATCAAGAAACACAAAACATTTCCATCCTCTGTGGAAATTACCTAAAAAAGTTGGGAGGCTATGCTTCAGTAGATGTTAAAACCATTAAACGCTGTGTGTAATTACATTCTTTTGTCATAAAATAATGTACAGTATTAAGCAGATGATGCAGCTTTTTCAGAGGTTAAGCTTTTAACAGAAGAGTTGGCAAGGAACTAAAACGTGGTAAAACTTCCTTTTACCTATAAGCCTGGATTAAGCAAGAAAAATGATTTATCTGTCAATCATTTATTTGATTCTGTTTTGTTACTTTTTTGTTTCATATATGATATTTTTATGCACTCTGATGTTACACTTTGGTAACAGCATAAAACATTAATCTAGTACTGATCTGATGAATCTGTGTTTTATGTGACACTCTCGTCATTTTTCCCCTTACACAATAATGGCGAGAAAAAGATTGTATTGGCTGCTGCTGCTGCTCCTTTTCTGTCACCTGCTTTTCACTGTTACTACACAAATGTCAGGTTAGGGTATGTGCAGCTGAAACACTCCTTTTGTTTTGCGTCATGTTCTATGAGAGCTACATCAAAGTGCTGTAGCTGTATAAAAGAATGATGAGGAACAGAAAATAACATCTGAAAACAAAAAAACCCACCTAATGTAAAATAGATCAAATACAAAAAAGGTAATGGATTACTTTATAAAAACACAATAAAACACAGTGGTGAGTGTTTATAACATTCTACATCAGCAGTTCTCAGCTCTGGTCCCAAGGTCACATTGTGCTTCATGTTTTAAAAATGCATTTGCTCCAGCACACTTTGATTTTTTTGAACTTCTTTAGTTATGATTACCTCATTGAATGTATATTATTTAGACTTGTCAAATCGAGACAAAGTCGTGGATTTTGATCACTGATACAATATTGCAAAACTGAAAACATAGAGATGTTTAAGTGCTTTTTTTGTTTGGCATCTAAATGAGATCTAGTTTAATAACCACTGACCTGGTGAAAAAACCCTATAGAGGGAAACATTTGCATTTAAATGAGTGTTTATTTGTGGGTTCTCTGTTAGTAATTCAAAAGCTGGCATAAAACATAAAAATCTCTTTTTTCAATTTTTATCAGTATCAGAAAAAACTTCTATGGCCATGATTGTGTCCTCAAACAAGAAATTTGCCATTGCCTTTAAGCACTCAAAGCCTATGGCTGTAAAGCATACATTTATAAATGTCAAGTAAAAATAAATCAACCATAAAGGAACAATAAGTACATAGATTTGCAGTTATTCTTAATTAAAATAAAAAAGATTGCTATGATAAACTCCATTTTCTTTTCACGTCTTTAAGCTCAAGTTTGAAAAAATATGCTATCAAATTGTATATTTTTCCTCACTCTTTAGGAATGTATTAGAACCCTCACATGATTGCATTTGTTTGTACGTGCTTCAAAGACTGTCCGAGGCTCAGTGGGCTGCCAGTGATTAAAGCTGTGCTGCAACATGGAACAAGGGGGACAGACGAAAGGGCAGAGGGGGGTGTGGATGTGACATCCTCAGCTGGCTTATGACATCATTCTTATGAAGACAGGAAATTTGGAAACTGAGAGGGTAGGGTACAGTGGGTGACTTCAGGGGCTTGTCTTGATCTTGTTGTTTTCCAGCTGGGTAAACTAGACAGAGAGGGAGAGAGACCCCCACCATCGTTCCCACCCATTAATCTGCTGACCACTTCCTTTACGCTTTTTTTCTCCTTCCTGCACCCTTTTCTTCGATCTCCTGTCTGGGACTTCATTTATTTTCTCAAACACTTCTTACCCCATGTTAGTCGATTACTTTAATGCCCCGTGTTTCCTCACGCTGGCTCACCTTTATCTCACTCTCTCCTTTAAGTATCTGTGTTTATGTTTGCATGTCTGTCTGCTCCTCATCCGTTCACTCTGACCTTGCATCTCCATTGGACATGTTCAAAAAGCAGGCGGCCTCCTGCTGACATGTAGACACACGTGCAAGACAAAAGAGATTGCTACTGCCTGAGGTGAGATTTTTTTAATTGATAATTACAGTTACTTTAAGTATGATATATAGTTAGAATTCTCAAATCTATAAAGATTGGTTATAGAAACTACAGAGAGATGATTTTGTGGTACATTACAAAGTTTTGAAGTAGAGACCTTGCTGTCCCCAAGATTTGAATCACATTATACCTGTGTAAATACACAAAAAGCTCATCAGTGGTTAAAGGAAACATTTTATTATTGCATTGCCAATTACTGAAAAACGTATTAATAATTTCATACATGCCGTTTTTATTGCAAAAGTTAAATACTTTTTTTTCCAAAATCTTTCAAAATTTCTCAGGAATAATTAGAAAAACAGTCTCGTTGGGAAAGTACTCTGAAAGCTAAAGGAGGTTCATTGAGTTAAGCTGCTACTTTTCTGTGCAACTTCTTCACACTCAGCTCAAAAAGTTGGGAGTGAGCTAGAGGTCAGATCTCAGTAAAGCCAATGCGATGACGATGAAATCCTGATCCCACCACTTTGGACGCCCTCCACCTCTTGCTTGTGGCCAGTACTTCTGTAAAAAAATAGTAGCAAATCCTGCCTTCTGTCTTTAGGCAATATGAACCAAAAGCTTGAAACAGTTACACACACACTAAATAGACACTAGCTGAGACACAGAGTCCCACAATCCCAAAGCCTATTTTGTGCCTTTAGCAAATCAAATTACATTAAAACAAATTGTTCAAGCCTTCACGCACACATACACCTTAGTGTGTCATTCATAGAGTAAAATAGAAAACAGATTATCTGTGTTATCTAAAGTTGTAACAAAGAGTCAGTTTCTCAGAGCGATACATACAATGATAAAGATTTGGATTTGGCTATACGACACACTTGAGAAAAATGTCATGGGTCGGTGAATCTACAGCCATCCATTGGCAATACCTGCTTTCTTTCCCCAAGGTTTTGGTGGGGTTGGGAGTTTTACTGGGGCAGAGGCAGGGTAAACCCTGGACAAGTCTCCAGTCTATCCCAGGGCAACACCTACCCTCAGGGAGACCAATTAAGCTACAGTCATGTTTTGGGTTGTGGGAGGGTACCTAGAGAGAACCCAAGTAGAAAAGCGAATAAAATGCAAGTTCATTTATGAATACCGCAGGACAGGATTTGAGTCCCAGATCTATTTTTTATGCAAGGCAACAGTGCTGTCAAACTGCTTAATTTTCAGACCCCATGGTAATTAGAAAAAAAGAAAAAGGTCGTTTCATTCTCAAAACCAGCTTTAGTAACTGAAAGGCACAATCTGAGGTGTCTGTGTGCACTACAATAGCAATGGGAACAATTTGATTCAACATAGGTATTGAACCTAATGCTGATGTCATCCTTGGATCAGATATTTGGCTTTTTTCTTTTATAGCAAGTTTCAGGAGAACCTGAAGCTTCACTAGCTGATACAAAGTTTCCACTGACTCCAGAGAACTAATTGGCTTTTACAGAGCTGTTTTATTTGGTCATATTTGGTCACAAATATCTGTTTCTTTCAGGTTCTTTGTCTGGGGGGGTGGGGTCCAGAGCGGGATCTAGAAGAACTAGACAGACTTCTGAAGACTGCTCCCCCACACATAATCTATAAGCCTGCATTGGTGCCTCCTTTCAGACACAGCATCCCTTGAACCTTTTCGTCAATAAACGCTCTAATTTAAACAAACCTAATCTCTGTAAGTGTGGTCCATGCTAATGTAATCTGAATCTAAACTTCTTTTTTTAGGTTAAGACACTGCACATTAGAAAATACAACAACAAATACAACAAATATTGAATGTCAGATATTGGAATTTGAAAGAAACCTAATTGGACTCTGTGGGGAGCTAATTGCTGCTTTGGGGGGAGGGGGGGGTCCAGCTGTAAATCAAAGAGTCTGCATTGTTTATGGTAGGACTGAGATAGGAAATTGCACTTATCTTTTTTCTGACAGGAATTTCTTTAGTTCCATAAATCCAGTTCTTTGTCTTAAACCCACAGGAATTCCTCTCAAATTAAGACTACACTTCTTACCAGTTCTAGACCCGTCATTCCTCTCACTGTTTGCAAGTAACTGTAACACTGACTCCAGCTACTACGGCAGATGTGTGTCATAGAAAGTATTGCCAGGTCTCTACATTTGACTTAATCTTGCACAATTCAAGGTTGTTTTAGTTCCAAATTTCTCATTTACACGTATATTTTTCAATATAAATTAAGGAGCAAGATGATTTTTGCGAGCCAATGAATTACCTTTGTTATCTACTGAAGTATCAGACCTACATTGGCCTGTTTGTTTTACGAATATGCAGGCCAACTCTCATAGCTTGTTTCTGACCTGTCATTCTAAACAATAAGATAGGTAAGCACTCTTTTGGTCATCATGAGTGACTGTTTTTGACTTGCAGACAAATTTATAAACCGTCATTTCAAAACCCAAAAATATATTTTTTAAAGGGAAAATAGAGGTTTCAACACTGAGCCACCATACATGGGTGAGTGACAGATCGGGGATGAATTGTCAGTGGTATCATTGGGAAGGACTGATAAAAACTTGTTTAAGTAGGACAAATATAAGGAAAGTTACAAAACATAGAAACTATTGTAGACTTGTAATGAATATTTATAGGATATTGTGAGGATCTGTTCTTGTGTTCCATGTGTTTGCACATCTCTGTGTTGTGATTGTTTCCAGGTGTGTCTAAATGGCTCCTTGTGCCCTTACGTCTCTGCTTGTTTGTTGTCTATGGTTGTCGTATGCTTTCGTACCCTGTCATATGCAGTCTAGTGTTGGCGTATTTTGTCGTATGTTGTCTATTTCCTTTGTCTTAGCCCTGGTCAGCGCACCAAGATATCCTCATGTTCCTGTGCCTGTTCCTTGATGTTGAGTGCCTGAGCCAGTTTCACTGCGTTATCAAGTGCCAGAGCTGCTTCCACAACGTTCTGAAGTTCCTGTGCCTGTTCCCCGACATTCTCCACTTTAAGTGCCTGCTCCGCGGCGTTCTCTAGTTCCAGACTTCGTTCCACAACGTTCTCAAGTTCCTGAGTTGGTTCCACAATGTTCTCAAGTTCCTGTCTTAGTTCCCCGCTGTTTGGAAGTTTCAGCCGGTCTGCCTGCGTCGCATGAAGGGATCTGACCTGCCCCTCCTGGTTTCAATGTATCGGCTGCTGCAGCCTTAGGCCCTCTTGGTTCGCCGAGGTGATCGAGGTTGATCCTCCCCGGTTTATGCACTCTTCGTCCATTAAGGTGACTGAGTCTGTTCCATTCCGGGTTCTGATCTTTTCATCCCCTGAGATGGTTGAGACTCCTTCATCCTCGCTCCAGTGCAATCCCTCTGGGCTGCTAACACAACAGCTGCTGTCTCCTTTTGGTCTCTGCCTACTGCACCAGAGTTTCCAGTACCTCAGTCTCAGTCTGTGCTCACGAGTCTTCAGTCTGCGCTCCCGAGTCTCCAGCCTGTGCTCCCAAGCTAAAGACCCCTGCCATGATCCAGTCCAACACTCTCGGTTCCACTTTGTCTAAGCGGTTCTCTGGCTTGCTGCTCAGCCACAACCTGCTCCCATTCCACGGCCATCCACCAGAGTTTCCAGTCTGGTTTCCAAACCCCCATGGTCGTCCTCTTTCTCCCTGGTTCCCAGGCCCCTACGGCCGTACACCAAAACTCTCCACCTGGTTCTTAGGGCCCCTAGGTCAGTCCCCCCGTGCTCCTTTCATAAAGGTTTTTTTTCTGTGTTTTGCAGTTATTTTTGGACCCTCTGTATTTTTGGATTCTGTAAAAAAATCATTTTTCTATTAATTCATACTTTTTCAAATTAATCTTTCATGTTCCCCTAAGATGAAAGACCACCACTCAAAAAGCAATAATAGAGTAAGACTGGTTTGAAACAAATTCTTGGGCTCAGATAATACACTCAACAAAAATATAAATTAAGACCCAGGATTTGACCTCATTTGAGTACCAAATGGTCATGGTGGGATCTTCAAATCCAATCCACGCGGTTGTTTGTGTGCGGCGTAGAACCACGTATGCCTGTTAGTTGGGCATACCAACTAACAGGTTAGCTTTAGGGTTAGCTGCCCCTCGTGTATGGCCAGTTATGCCGCCGAAAAAAGAGATGGATGACATAAAAAGGTCGCTGGATTCCTTAACAGAGGAACTAAACGCTTTGAAAGAGCTGCAAAAACATCCAAGAGAGACATCGAGGACTGAGGATGTCGGAGAAATTTTGAAGTCACTCGACTTCTTAACAGGTGAAACAAGCGCTATTAAAGCGCAGCAAAAACAACTTCTACATCTGATGGAGGAAGTGAAAGAACTACGGAAGCAAAACACCGAAAAGGACGAAAGAATCTCTAACCTGGAAAAGCGGGTCGACGAAATGGAGCAGTATTCCAGAGTGAATGATGTGATCGTGACTGGGCTGAAAGTGAAGCCCCGGACCTACGCCAAAGCGGTGGCCGGCACCGGTGCAGAGCCAGACGAGCAGGACACGACGGCCGTGGAACATCAGGTGGCGACCTTCCTACGGTCCAAAAGAATAACGCTGGACGTGGAAGACATCGAGGCCTGCCACCCGCTCCCGCGGAGGAGAGAGAGCGATCCACCAGCGGTGATAATGCGGTTCGCGAACAGGAAGAAAAAGATCGAAATACTGAAACAAGGTCGGAAACTAAAGGGGACTAACGTCTATATGAACGACCACTTAACACGGAAGAATGGGGAAATAGCACGCAAAGCCAGGTTCCTGAGAAAGCAAGACAAAATCCAGAGCACTTGGGTGAGAAACTGCAAAATCTTCATCAAGCTAAACGGACCACCGGAGGACGCAAAGGTGTTGGTTGTCAGAAGTATGGAGGAGCTAGCCAAATATGACTGAAACGGGAGAGACATCTCAGAGGTAACAATAAATCACTTTATATGTACACAATGACATCCAATCACAACAATCCTCAAGAGGACACTGAACACTGTGATTATGACCCAGAGAATAACCTAGATCCTGATGCTATGTTTCTGTCAGATACTAACATTGACTGCCGTTATTATTCTGATAATGATTTCAATGCTGTTAACACAAAAGGAAAACTATCAATTATTCATTTTAATAGCAGAAGCATGTACACTAACTTCAGTAGTATTAAAGAATATTTGCAACAGTTCACTTCTCCTTTTAATCTAGTTGCAATTTCAGAAACATGGTTTAACGAAAGAAAAGGCGTTGACAATTTTGAATTGGAAGGATACGACTTAAATTATGTGATCAGGAAAAACAAAGCAGGTGGTGGGGTAGCTATATATGTAAGCAATAAAATAAATTTTGAAATGATTGACAAAATGTCATTATCAGTTGATAACTTACTTGAATGTGTAACAATTGAAATAAACTGTGAAAGGAAAAAAAATATTATAATTAGCTGTATTTATCGATCACCTGGGTCAAACATTGAACTATTCACGGAATGGATGGAGAGAACATTCTCTACTGTAAATAAAACATTATTTATTTGTGGTGATTACAATATTGATCTGATGAATCCAAACAACCATTGTGCTACTGATGAATTTGTGAACGCTATGTATAGTATGAGCCTCTTCCCATCTATCTCCAGACCTAGTAGGATTACCTCGCATAGTGCAACACTCATTGACAATATCTTTACAAATGCTATGGAACAAACCAATATTAGTGGCCTACTGATATCTGACATAACTGATCATCTTCCTATATTTGCATTGCTCAACGACAACTATGGAAAAAACGATGAATCTCCAAAAAATACATATAAAAGGGTACTAACCGAGAAGTCTATTGATGCTCTAAACTGTGAGCTAGCTAACCAGGACTGGACCAATGTGCTTTTGGAGAATGATGTGAACAGGGCCTACAATACATTCCTGGAAATATTTTGTTCATTATATAACAAACACTGCCCTGCGCGTCAATATACAAGAGAGAAAAAAATACTTAAGTGTCCATGGCTTACACAAGGTCTACTTAATGCATGTAAAAAGAAAAATAACTTATATAAAAAATTTATGAATCAAAGAACAAAAGAATCTGAAGAACGGTATAAAATATACAAGAACAATCTGACAACCATTGTACGAAACAGCAAGAAATTATACTACGAAAACAAATTAAGTGAAAACAAAAGTAATATTAAAGGTATCTGGAGTATACTGAATAAATTGTTAAGAGACAATTGTACAATAAACTCATATCCCGACTATTTTATAGATAACGACACTGAAAACTATAATATGAAGAATATTGTCAATAAGTTCAATGATTTCTTTGTAAATGTAGGACCCGAATTAGCGGCCCAAATCCCAGCAAGTAATAATAATAGTATAGTGGTGGATTCAGCTATAGAAAGGAATCCGCAAACCATCATCCTCTCAGATGTGAGTGAGACTGAAATTAAATCTATTGTGAATAAATGTAAAAATAAATCGTCTATGGACTGCTTGGACATAAATATGAGATTAATAAAAAGAATAATTGACAATATTCTGAAACCCATAACTCATATATGTAATGTATCATTCCAAACTGGAACTTTTCCAGATAACATGAAAATGGCCAAAGTGTTACCGCTATTTAAAAACGGAAATAAACACATATTTACAAATTACAGACCAGTCTCTCTTCTGCCGCAGTTCTCAAAAATATTGGAGAAAATGTTCAACAGCAGGTTGGAAAAATTTATTACGAAACATGAACTAATCTACGAAGGGCAATATGGATTCAGACCCAAAAGATCGACCACTATAGCTATTATTGATGCTGTGGAAGAAATCACCAATGCTTTAGACAACAAAAAACATGTTGTCGGAATCTTTTTAGATCTAAAGAAAGCATTCGATACCATCAATCATTCTATCTTGGTACAAAAACTAGAAAAATATGGTATTCGGGGAGTTGCTGGGAATTGGATTACAAGTTACTTAGATAAGAGACAACAATTTGTTAAAATGGGGGACACTGAATCCAAATGTATGAGCATTGTTTGTGGACTGCCTCAAGGATCTATACTGGCACCATTACTATTCAATTTATACATCAATGATATATTTAAAGTATCAGATTTATTAAAAATGGTGTTATTTGCCGATGATACCAACATATTTTATTCTAACGATAATTATGATAGACTTATACAGGATGTAAATCAGGAACTAACTAAACTTAAAACATGGCTGGATCTAAATAAATTATCACTGAACCTGAACAAAACAAAAATGATCATGTTTGGCAATTACAAGGAAAGTCCTGAACTAGGGATAAGTCTAAATGGCACTAAAATAGAAAAAGTAACAGAAATAACATTTTTGGGAATAACAATAGACAACAAACTGAGCTGGAAACCACACATTGGACACATACAGAGAAAGATATCAAAAAATATTGCGATCATAAACAAAGCTAAGTACGTTTTAAATCATAAGGCTCTGTATATATTGTATTCCAGTCTTATACTGTCATACTTAACTTATGGAATTGAGGTTTGGGGTGATAATTATAAAAGTTCACTCCATCCCCTTGTAATACTCCAAAAACGCGCAATCAGAACTATTCATAAAGTTGGTTACCTCGAACACACAAATAAATTGTTCTTACAAAGTAACATGCTCAAACTCATGGATTTAGTAAATTTTTTTACAGCACAATTAGTGTATAAGGCTAACCAGGACGTATTACCAACAAATATTAAAAAATTGTTCATAAAAAGAGATGACTATTACAATCTGAGGGGAGGTGGTCAGCTTAAAGTACCAGCTATTAGTTCCACAAGGAAACAAATGTGTGTGTCTGTGTGTGGTGTCAGGCTCTGGAATAAACTTGGAGCCCAACTCAAGCAGTGCTCATCCATTTATCAATTCAAATCAAAGTATAAACAACTCATACTGGCTGAGTACAGGACGGAGGAAGGTCCTTGAGTATGGAAATGGCAATAACTGCAGAGTAATCTATTTATGTTGTATTACTGCAACTGACAAACTAAAGATGAAGTATCACTGTTTATATATTTGAACTATATTTAATATTACTCTATTTTTTGTTTTATTCATTATATCTCTGTTTTGTATTAACTGTGAATTTGAAGTTTAAGGCTCTAGATGACTATATGTATATATATGTGCATGTATGTGTGTGTATGTGTATATATGTATATATATATATATATATGTGTATGTATGTGTATGTATGTGTGTATGTATATATATATGTGTGTATATGTGTATGTATATGTGTATATATATATGACAATATTTCGCTTTAAGTACAAATGCAGATCGCTGTCAGATCGACTTAGATCATTTATTATCACCAATACTTTTTCTGATGTCTCAGAACTAAACCAAGAGAAACAAAGACAAACCTTAAGTAACTCAATATTGTGGCTGCTTGTTGTCACCATCACTGCTCCTTAACTATACAAAGGATCAGGGCAGGTGAGACATGGACCTGTTGGAGAGAAGGGCCCCCCCTCCTCCAAATGGGGTCATTAAACTCATCATGTACCGCATCACACAGCACAGGTTACCAACATTCACTTGTAAAGGCACTACGCAGGGCAGCAGGGTTGGGCCGGTTGATTGGGGGTCACTGCCCCCTCCCTACTGACCCATACTCTGCTTTTTAACGCACCTCGCAGAATAGGGCTCTCACTATCACATAGTCTGCTGTAGATGGTGACAATGAAATGACTGATTACGAATTAATAAGAACAATAATAATAAAACAATAGTATAATAGTATAAGTTAATCAAGAAAGAAGAAAAAAAACAAAAAACAAAAACATGGAATAAACTATATTATTAATAAATCATATAATGTGGTTGTAAATAACATGAACAATAATATTGCGTCCACTAAAAGCACTTAATTAACAACAACAAGGAACAAATGATCAACTTAAAAGATTGGTGACTAGTTGTTAATGGCAGTGATGGGCATTTCTAATTATTGTTTTGTCTTGGGATCAGCAGAAAGCTGTTACGTTAATATTGCTGACTGTATAACCACTGGATTAGGACAAAATAACTATGTGTCAAATTTTCTTTATGCATAGTAAATGGTTGTATCTATTTCTTATGTACAAAAGGGGGTAGGCGCTAACAAGCTTAAGCTTCTACCTACTCCTTTTGAGCATCATATCCACGTTATTTATTTATTATTTTAATTATCGATTCACCTACACATGTATCGTCTCTTTGGTATTGATTATTGTGCTGAACTCTGTTGAACTGTATGAAGAACTTGTGGAAGAATGTGTGGAACTCAGATGCTCAAATAAAAAAAGATGATGATGATGATGATGATGATAAATGCAACACCTCTGTTTCTGCTCCCATTTTTCATGAGATGGACTTAAAGATATAAAATTCATTCCAGATACACAATATTACCATTTCTCTCAAACATTGTTCACAAATAAGTCTAAATGTGTGATAGTGAGCACTTCTGCTTTGATGAGATAATCCATCCCACCTCACAGGTGTGCCACATCAAGATGCTGATCTGACATCATGATTAGTGCACAGCTCTACCTTATACTGCCCACAATAAAAGGCCACCCTGGAATGTGCAGTTTTGTCTCACAGCAAAATGCCACAGATGCCACAAACATTGAGGGAGCGTGCAATTGGCATGCTGACAGCAGGAATGTCAACCAGATCTGTTGCTCGTGCATTGAATGTTCATTTCTCCACCATAAGCCGTCTCCAAAGGCGTTTCAGAGAATATGGCAGTAAATCCAACTGGCCTCACAACCGCAGACCACGTATAATCACACCAGCCAAGGACCTCCACATCCAGCAGGTTCACCTCCAAGATCGTCTGAGACCAGCCACTCAGCTGAAACAATTGCTTTGCAAAACCAAACAATTTCTGCACAAACTGTCAGAAACCATCTCAGGGAAGCTCAACTGCATGCTCGTCTTCCTCATCGGGGTCTTGACCTGACTCCAGCTCGTCGCCGTAACAAACTTGAGTGGGCAAATGCTCACATTCGATGGCGTCTGGCACGTTGGAGAGGTGTTCTCTTCACAGGTGAATCTCGGTTATACATTGTTCAGGGCAGATGGCAGACAGCGTGTGTGGCGTCGTGTGGGTGACCGCTTTGCTGATGTTGTGGATCGAGTGGCCCATGGTGGTGGCAGGGTTATGGTATGGGCAGGCATCTGTTATGGACGAAGAACATAGGTGCATTTTATTTATGCCATTTTTAATGCACAGAGATACAGTGATGAGATCCTGAGGCCCATTGTTGTACCATACTGTACATCCATGAACATCACCTCATGTTTCAGCAAGATAATGCACGGCCCCATGTTGCAAGGATCTGTACACAACTCTTGGAAGCTGAAAATGTCCCAGTTCTTGCATGGCCAGCATACTCACCCGACATGTCACCCATTGAGCATGTTTGGGATGTGCTTGACCGGCGTATACGACAGCGTGTACCAGTTCCCACTAATATCCAACAACTTTGCACAGCCATTGAAGAGCAGTGGACCAACATTCCACAGGCCACAATTGACAATCTGATAAACTCCATGCGAAGACGATGTGTTGCACTGCATTAGTCAAATGGTGGTCACACCAGATGCTGACCGGTTTTGAGTCTCCAGACCCCCAGTGAAGCAAACAACTGCACATTCCAGGGTGGCTTTTTATTGTGGGCAGTATAAGGTACACCTGTGCACTAATCATGATGTCAGATCAGCATCTTGATGTGGCCCACCTGTGAGGTGGGATGGATTATCTCAGCAAAGCAGAAGTGCTCACTATCACACATATATTTAGACTGAATTGTGAACAATGTTTGAGAGAAATTGTAATATTGTGTATCTGGAATGAATTTTAGATATTTAAGTCCATCTCATGAAAAATTGGAGCAGAAACAAAGGTGTTGTGTTTATATTTTTGTTGAGTGTACATATATACGGTTGTCAAAAATGACGATGGGTATTGCAAATCCTTCCATTTTCTTAACCGCTTAATCCTTAATGGGTCACGGGGGGCTGGTGCCTATCTCCAGCTGTCAACGGGCGAGAGGCGGGGTACACCCTGGACAGGTCGCCAGTCCATCACAGGGCAGGACAAACAGGACAAAACCCACACATGCACGGGGAGAACATGCAAACTCCATGCAGAAAGACCCTGGGCCGGGATACGAACCCACAACCTTATTGCTGCAAGGCAACAGTGCTAACCACTGCGCCACCGTGCAGCCCGTTATAGCAAATCGCATTACTTTATTTGGTTTGTAGTATATATACCACTGTATTTCTTTGAGATTTTTTAGAACTGTGTATTTGTCATGCAACTTATTTGTCTTTGAGAATTATGCAGCATTTATGGAAGTTTAAAATAATTGAATTGATGTCAAAACACTTTGGTTTTCTGTTTTTAGGTTTCTTTATAAATGCTTCACACGTATTTAACAAAAGGCTCACACAAACAGAGGCATAATTCTGTTTTTATGTTCAACTTTATGACTAGCGAGCACAAGCTACCAGTCCCAATGAGAGGTTAGCCATTGGTTTGCACATCTCTGGTTTGAATGTGAAACACATGTTAGTGTGTGGGTGGGAGTCAGGAGAATTGAGTAGAGGAGGGTATCCGTGTCTCAATATGAAAACGTCCTGTCTGTCCATCTGCAGGAACATTTAATAAGACCAGCACACTAGCAGACCTTTATTCCATGGCCTATTTTCTCCCTCAATCTCCATTCTTGCTAACGTTATCTTTGATCTTTGAGCTCAAATTCTTTCTATGCAAATTAGATTTTAATAGGAAATAGAAAAAAGTTTTCTTCTTTTGAAAGGTTGTGACTGTTCACACCTGCATTGTGTTTCAATTTTCACAGTTGTCTTAGTGTTCAGTGTTTGTTTAGGTGTGTAAATGTTTTTAGTGAGAAATTTTCTTTCATATGGTTTGAGATTCCCCCATTGTGTGTACTTGTGTATGCTCCACCACATGTGTTTGCTTCAGAGATTAAATAGTAGAGCTGCATGTGCAAGAGGGGAGTGAGTGCATGGCAGCCCCCTGCCTGCCTAGCCCCCCCCCCCCCCCCCCCAGAGCTCTGGTGTGTCTCAGGGCTCTGCAGTGGGTTTATGATGTCTGGCAGGGGATGTAGAAAGTACAGATGGCAAGATCAGCACAGTAAAGGGGGAGGCATAGAGGGAGAGGTGTGTGGTTGCATTAATATGGTCTGCAGTTCTCGTTACTGCTAATCAGGGGCTTCCTGTACAGAGAGGAGCCTAAGATCACCTTAACCATACTGTAACCCCACACACTCATACACAAAGAGACACATGCATGCACACTTTTTGAAATCCTGATAGATACCTGTAGGATGTCCACATGCATCCATACCTGCAAACATCTGTAACTGTTCCTTCCACCAATCACTTCCCACTTAGTTTTGTTAAAACGTACTGTAGGTCCTTATCTGACTTGGTGATTGTGGCCTCATACTTTGAGATTTTTTAGAACTGTGTATTTGTCATGCAACTGATTTGTCTTTGAGAATTATGCAGCACTGCCTTTCAAAACTATTCATGCAGCTTGAACTTTTCAATTTTTTTCACCTAACAACTACAAACTTAGTTATGCTCTATTAAGATATTTAATGTAATAGACCAATCCAGAAGTTTCTTTTAATGTTTCACAAAGAAAAATCTGAAAACTATCATGTGCATTTGTAGTCAGCCCCCCTGAATCAATGTTTTGCAAAACTTTGCAACAGCTGCAAGTCTTTTGGGTCAGGTCTCTACCAGGTGTATACAGCTCTAGAAAAAAGGTTTTGCTCATTCCTCTTGGCCAAAAAAAGTCAAGGCCAGTCAGATCCAATTTGGATCCCTTGTGAACAGCATTTCCAATTCATACTACAGATTCTCAATTTGATTTATGTCTTGACTTTGACTGGGCCATTTACAAAAATGTATATGCTTTGATCTATATCACTCCATTGTAGTTCTTGTTATTAAGGTTGTTTATTCTTCTGGAAGGTAAATCTATGACCATGACCCAAATCTTGCACAATCTAACATATTCTTTCTCAGAATATCCCATTTATTGGCTAAATTTCTCTCTCCAGAGATCAGAACTTTAGTCCAAGAAGAAGAAAGACTTCCCAAAAGCAAAATGACGATACCACCATGTTTAACGCTGTGCAATGTTAGTTTTCCACCACATAAAGGAATTTGCATGTAGTTCAGAAATGCTGCACAAATCTGAGTAGAGCACTTTATTTTACATGTTTCTTCCAGAGGTATACTGAGAGGTAGTATGTTTTTTTGTTTGTTTGTTTTTTTTTCATCAGTGGTTGTTTCCTGACACCTGTACATAAAGGTCAGAATTGAGGGCTGCACAACTTCTCTAAGTGCATGCTCTCTTTACCCAGCCTGCCAGTTTAGGTTCTTGTTTAAACTATATGTTCGATTTGCTGTTGTGTCACACATTTTTATTTCTGGATGATGGATTACAGTGCTCTGTAACAATTGAGGCTTATTTACTTCTAATAAGGATTATTTATCCGTAATTGTTGCCAGTCACACCCAGACTGTGTGTGAATGGTACATTACTAAATTTAATTTTCAAAAAAAAATTTATAACTTTCCTCTAAGTACCACAAGGGTGAGCTTGCATACCACTGGTGGTACGGGTACCACAGTTTGAGAATCATGGCTCCAATGCCTTCACAGAGCAGCTGGATTTACACTGAGATGAAATGAGTTTTAAGATGTTTAATACAAATAAATGAAAATATAAATTCTGAAGAAAAAAAATTTCTTCTCAAATTCTACAACTCAAAACTACGTTTTTGGTATACCTAATAACATCCTAGTTAAAAACATTACATTTTCTGTTTAAACAAGACGTAATAAGTATGAGGTGTCATAAACGACATAATGTATGTTCCCCTCTCACTCACACCAATTTGGCATCTCTGCTATAATCTGATATATTTACTGTGCACTTGTACAGTGCAGCTGTTCATTAATGTGATCTTAATCTGTCAAATAAATAAATAAATAAATAATAAAATAGATTATCTCACATACAAAAAATCAATATAATCACACATATACTGTTTACCTCTAAAATTTCACTCACACATACCAAAATTGATGCACCCACAAGCTTCTGGTACGTTCACAGCAGAAGCATTAAAATGTGCCGCACGCCCCTAGTTGGACGCTTCGACATTTGCACCTCGAAGCAGGTCCAAAGTGAACTGGTTGCGCTTCAAAATATGCCATTTTGCCATATGCCAAAGTTGGAAATATACTAATACACGTACCAGTCTACTGGCCTCCTCCATCCCTCCTCCTCTTGACTCTCCGGCAGCTCCCAGGGGACTCTGGTCTCCGACCTGACCATGTTACATGTTGAGCCTGGCCTCAGGTGGAGCTGGGACCACTCCAGCAGGGGATCAGACGGCTAAAGACCCAGTCAAGCGGCGGCGGAATGATCCACAACCTGGGAGCGGGGCACCATCTCCATTGAGCCCAGCATCTGTGAGTGCAGCTGCCGGTGGTCTCTAGTCTCCGAGCTGATCACATTACGTGTTCGGCCTACCAACTACCATGTTGAGCAGCTTTCTATCTTTCAAAGTAAAAGTTTACAATATGTGAGCAACACGGGATGTCGCAGCCAATGTTTCCAAAGAGGCTGTTTGGGTGAGGAAGCTGTTCATGGCTCTCGCGGCTGGAGAGAGCTGTGCCTTTGCAGCCACAACGGCTATTTTAAGAGCCACCCACAAACCTCTTAAGAGCATTCCTGTCTAAATAGTTTAACCTCTTATGATGTTTTTTTTAATTCCTGCACCACATAAAATAAGACACGTATTTTCGGACGCGCATCATTTGCACTAATCTGTCGGGTGAATCAGGCAGAAAAGTGTTTTCGTAACGCAACTCAGCTTCTGACGTGACGCACTTCAGCGCTTCTCCATTAACTTTACATGTAAACCTGATGCCCACAATGCACGTTCGGTGTGAACGCACTGTACTGGTTTTAAATGTTAAAATTCATAGATGGATCACATTAGGGTTGGGCCCTTTTCCTGAAATATTCGGATTAAAAAAATGACTCAGGTTAGGGTTAGGTAATGGTCCTCGAATGTTAGGATTAGAAATTGAGTCAGGTTAAGGTTATTCACAGGTGAAAAAGCGCGGACCTTGCCCCAAACCATGGACATCCCCAGTATTATCATGCAGTGCTGAGTGCGTATAACTTAAGCAAAGACGAAAAAATTAAATTGAGTCCAATCAGAGCATTCACACTGGCTACGGAGCTCCGTTAACTTCCCACATTTTCTGGAAAGTAAATAAATTACACACTTACTCAGCGAAATAAAAAATGATCAAAGCACATGAGCACATTACTAAAGTTAGCACAATTTGGATATTTTAAATGCAAAAAAGAGAAGACTATTTACCTTTCACCAGCTCTGCCCCCTAAAGTGCCATTTTCTAATCACAGCAACCGTTACTTTGTGAGCAGGTCCAACAGAAACTGACTCCAAGCCAGAAAGTGAAGCGCTGCGCCCACTGCATTTATAAATCGGACACTAGATGCCCCCAAGAGATTGTCTGGAGGAGTTGTGTTTTTTCCGTGTGTTTTTCCATTCCCAAAGCCGAAAAAACAAACAAAACAACGTGAGCGATGCCTACAATGGATAAAAAGTGTGGACTGCCCCACTCCCTCTCTTACTTTACAGTAGCATATTAATAAGAAACCTCAGTGTGTCAAGTTCCTCGGGTGTCGAGCAACTGTTAATATGTCCGGGTAAATTTGTTGGTAGATCTCACAGGTATTTTCTAGGATGTATGGAGATTTATTGAAAACCAAACCGTCCGACTTTAGGAGCGAGTGGCGATGCAGACTTTTTATTAACACATTTCTGTGTGAGACATCGGAGGGAGTGTCCATTTTAATTAAACGAATGTCCGCCTAATAACCAACTTAAAATTAAGTTCACAACTAAGTTTCTTACAGCATGCAGACAGCAAGTGAACTCAGAGCATGTGCCCACTCACCAAATCATCATATTTGCAGCGCCATCGTCCTCACCTGCGCTCTCTCCATTCAGTAACATTTTATTAACCCCACTTTACATCCTTAGTAACGGAACGGCAATGTAACGCTAGTCGTGTTTCACCATTTGATGTGGACTGCAGTCTGTACAGAAGCCATACGGAAACTGGACCAAATCCACTGTGAATTAGGTGTTGGGGTTCATACATTTACAAGTACGTACATAATTATCTGCGCTTCATCAAGTCCAAAGGACCTCAAAGTGCTTCACGCAACATTTAGTTATTCACCCATTCACATGCTGGTAATGGCAAGCTAAATTGTAGCCAAAGCAGTTCTGGGGCACACTGACAGAAGTGAGGCTGCTGAACACTGGGGCTTTGTAGGCGAGATGATTGAAGTGAAGGCTTGCCCAAGGACACAACGGCATGTAGCAGGCTGAAGCTGGAATCAAACCTACGAGTTCCAGTTAGCAGGCTGGCTACTCTACCACTGATCTACAGCCGCATGTTTGGATACTAATGTTTGTTCATGTGTGAGACTAAGCTAGTATTAATAAGAGGCTCATACTAGTGTGTGTGTGTGTGTGTGAGATAATTTTATCCCAGAGGAGGTGGGGCTAAAACTTGAAGAATGTCACGAAAATGCATACATCCTTCAGTCTAATGGTAAAATGTCGGAAATTCAGAGCATATTAAATTGCTAAAACGTTCCAAGCAGTCTGTGATAAACAATTATTTGATATCTATTTAATAGAACAGTGAATCCTCTTGCATGTAAATGTTGACTCCTTCGGCTGCATCCTAGATGCATGGAGCGTTTCCGGAGGTCCTTCCTCCCTGCAGTTGTCAGACTGTACAATCTAAACTGCTCCCAACAGACATAGATATTTACACCATTACTGTTAAATTGCACTAAATCACCAACATATATAACTCGCACATTACTTTTTAACAGACTATATATAATAACTTATTGAAAATTGCATGTCTACTCTTTAATTGCACATATCAACGCACGATCTGTACTATTAAAAATTTCTAAATATTTTTAATAACTACACAGTGGCCTGTTTTTTAACTATAGTACATGATGTAAATATTTTTCTTCTGTTAAAGTTGAATGTGTTTCTGTTCTGTGTCCTGTTCTGTTTGTACATCTTTTTTTCTTTTTTCTTTTTTTTTCTTTTTGCTGCTGTTACAAACAAATTTCCCAGACATCAAACTAGTTGCTTTGTGAGCATTTTTTTTACGCTAACAAAGCGTGCTGTGTGAACATACCATAACTTTTCACTAAATGGAGAAGCTTTTATCTGCTCTACTTTTAAAATCTAAAGTACTTGGATTTTTCAAACCTGGACTAGATTATTCTACACTAGCAGAGTATTTAAAACCCAGTTTGAGAATTGTGAAACTTTTACGTAAGTGATCAGAGTTTGATAAAGAATGATTTCAGCCTTTTTTGTTGCAGTTGGACAACAGTAGAAGTGGTCCAACTGAGGAACACCCAGTGTTAGGGTTATTGTTATATTTTATATATTATAGATATTTATATGATTTATATCATCATATTGACACAAAGGCCAAGATTCTGAGTTATATGCCTCTGACAAAGAAGAAAAACTTTTTTTTTATAATGTTGATATTTAATATGTGATTACTCAATACTCTTGATGTTTAAAGTCAAGTACAGATTTCTCAAACCACTTTACTTGAGAAAACTTTATTTGACTTTAAACGTTTTATTCATTTTGTGTATGTGAGAGAATGCTAATCGTCGTCTATGCATCCTTTAATTGGTGTGAGCGAGAGGTGTGACCGTCTATCCCTCTGTATTTGTTTTGCCTCCTTATGATCTGTAGTTGGCCATAAAATTAGTTGGAAAGAATTGCGAACAAACGAAAGCGGAGCTTTTTCCACTCTTGGGGTGACTTACCATATGTCAGAGTCACGTGAGGCTGCGGCAAAGAGTTCACTCTTCTTCACACAGACCCTTGTCCTGAAATGAACTTCAGGAGGTTGTGAACTTTTACTTTTAGTGTGGAGGAGGTGGCACCCAGGGTGGACATCAGCATATATTCAATGACAGCATCCTGGAATGTGAAAAACAGTGTCAAATTACTTGCTAAGACTTGCATATTGCAGAAACCAAAACATGTTTCATACATGAATAACGTTATCTCCATGTGCCTGCAGTGTGTAATGCCATCTGCGAGTGTTTAGCAGCTCCAAGCTAGTGTGACCATAACGGCATCTGGACTTTTCGGGCAATGTGTTGACCACAAAAACAATAGAAACAGGATTCCACAATGAAAATGTCATAAGTACCCTCATTCTTTTTCTTAACTCTCTCCCTCCTCCCATCTCATCCTCTATTTCACTCTTAACTTTAAAAGAGCCTCAGGGTGAAATAAATTAATGTATTTAAGATGTGGAAATCTAATATTGAAATCTTTGCCCTCACTTTCCTCCCTTGCTTCCCCTCCTAAAAAACCTTAGCCTTTCTTACCCCTTCTCCCTGCACTGCTGTTCTTTTTAATAGTTTAGTGGCTCACAGGGAGAGTGTGATAGATCGGCTGAGAGAAATGGGAGAGATTTGGTTCAATCTTTTTCTTTCTCTGTGCACATTTTGTGTCAAATCTATTTTTTTTTCTTTTACTATGCCCTGGGCTTTGCAATTGATAGCCTCCTCAAAACTCCCAGCTCTCCTCCTCCTCTTCTTTCTACACCTTCCCACCCGAATGAACCTTGGCCAACCACAGCTGCCTGACCAGATGTGGGAAGAAAGAAATGGGAGCAGAAAGAGAAATGGAAGAGAGGGATAGGCTACCTCCTGCAGGGAATAAAGACTGCAGCAAAGTTGAGAAGGAAGAGATGGTGAAGGTGTGTGTGTGTGTGGCGGGGTTGTATGGCTATACTTATAAGATGCCGTAACAAAGCTGGGAATCTAGTTTGTGAGAACAAGCATAAATTATCGCCTATTAGTCTGCACCTGACCTTTTCATTGGAGACCACCTACGAGGGCAAAACTGTGTCTGTGTGGTCAGTTGTCAAATACAGGCAAATTCAATATTTATGGTGCTTCCTGCCTTTTGCCACAGCTTTAATCAAAACCTGAAACTGAATTTTTAATGATACTTTTGTCTTTCCAGAGCAATAACATCAACTAAAGAGGAAAAATAGTAAATCTATAATTGAAGTGACCAGAACAGACTTGATTCGTAGCTCAGTCAGAAGGTCGGTGAAGTCCTTGTATGTCCAGGTTTCTTCAGGGCAGAGCTGATTTATGTAGCAGCTCAGGGCTCTCAGCCCTGAGCCCATACTCGCAGAGTTCTCTTGGGGACTGTCTGATTAGAGATGGGGGAGAAAAACCATGCACTCACACACCTCACCATTTGGTTCTTATTACGCTTGTACATGCATTTCTAGGACACACTCACACATCTAATGCACATGCACACGTCTACAGATGCAGATGGCATGTTGCGCAACAGTCTGGAGTGCCATTTTCAATTTACCTGCTTATTGTGAAATTAGGCATTGGCGGGTGTAGAACAAAATAAATGTTGCAACAAAAAAATTTGAAGTGGAAAGAAGGAGGCAGAATAAAACACTAGCAACCTGGTAAGAAGTAGGAAAGAATGAGATACGATGTTTTTCCATGTTAGCCAATGTGATCATCTCACTGTTCTCAGTGTAAAGTTGAAACGCTTTCTGTTAGTATGCATGGGTTTTCTCTAGTTACAATCAAAAAACCGATTGGATTGACCGGTTATTCTAAAGTTCCTTCAAAGTGTAAAAGTGTGCATGCATGATTTTATGTTCTCCTGTCTATTGGTCTTCCATTGTACCGGTGAACCATTCAGTCATTGTTGGTTGAGGGGAATGTTCAATATTTAAGATTAGCAGGTGACTCTTGACTAAGTTAGAGGACAACTGTCTACTCCAAGTGCAGGTTTATGCTTTTTCAAATGAATTTCAGGATGTTACCCCATGCTATTTAACACACGTGTTAATATAAGTGGATTGTAAACACTTGCCGGTAATCACAGACCGCAACATGTGGTTTCTTTGACTGCAACAGCATGAGGAGAGGAGCGTGTGTTGGAGCTAGAAATCAGAGATGTTGGGGGGAACAAGGCTAATTTAAAAAACCAAAGTCTGACCAGTATGTAACTAACCAGGACCCGTGAGTAGTTTTTTTCTTATTTTGTCTCTGAAGTGTTCAGGGTCTTAACCATTTCCAGTGAGTTCTTAAAACCTCATTCAAATTTACTGCTAAAGCCATTACCAGCTCATATCGAAAAGACAAACACCTAAAGTGTCATACAGTAAAACCAGGCATTTAAATCAACACAAAATAAGCCACAAGATTAAAGGTGAACAAAGATAGAAATCTTTGTAAATATCGGACTGAGAATACACTAAAAATATGTTCAGTCATCAGCTCATAAATGGGTCGAAGGCCATTAGTAAAACCTTTCACTTAAACTTAAACACTAGTGAAGTTGACTGCCTAACAGAAAATCACAAAGTCTGCTACAGTTTTGCAAAAGCAAAGGTTTTATCACCTCTCAGTTTACATTGTATCTGAGGACATTTAATGGGCATCTGTTCTACTGACAAGGGCAAGTAAGAGAGGATATATTTTTGCTGTTATTAAGATTATTAAGAGGCAAGGCAGATAAACCAAACGTACAAGTATTTTGAAAATGAATTTGCTTTTTCAGGTGGCTGCACAGTGGTACATTTGGTCGGTCTATTGCCTTGCAGCAAGAAGGTCCTGGGTTCAGATCCTGGCCTGGGGTCTTTCTAAGTGTAGTTTGCATGAGTTTCATGTGCATGCCTGGGTTCCGTCCGGGTTCTCCGGTTTCCTCCCACAGTCCATGAAAGTCAGGTTAATTTGTCTATCTACATTGCCCTTAGATATGAGTGTGTGTTTGTGTGTGTATGATTGTTTGTCCTGTCTGTCTCTGTTTTGCCCTGCAATTGACTGACGACTGGCCACCCCTTTTTAAATGGATGGATATTGGTGAAATGGTCTCCCATTTAGTGGTACTAGTTAAAAATTGTGATCTGTAAGGAAGAAATGCGGCAGCATTACAACCTTCAAAAAGAATAATTCCATTTCAATACAGTTTATTCATAACAACAAATGTCATCTCAAGGCACTTTACAAGAAAAGTCATTTAAATAAAGTTATGCAGACAGTCCAATATGTTAAAAAGTTTTCTATTTAAGGAATCCCAGCAAATTGTGTCAAGTCACTGATGTGAGGTTGTGCCCTGTAAATGCAGACTCCAACGACAGCAATGCTTCATACTAAGCAATCATGTAGCGAC
The DNA here is from genome assembly GCA_028564705.1 of Apricaphanius iberus. NCBI lineage: Eukaryota > Metazoa > Chordata > Actinopteri > Cyprinodontiformes > Aphaniidae > Apricaphanius > Apricaphanius iberus. Next base: position 2,377,441 of record JAPXFQ010002988.1, read on the forward strand.
AATGGAGAGGAAAAACTCTCCTTTAGCAGGAATAAACCTCCAACAGAACCTGTCATCTGCAAAGACCATCTCGGGGTGTAAGAAGACAGAGCAGAGAAACAGAAATAAGAAAAGGAACTGATGTAAGAGTAATTTCTATATTAAAAAGGAAAAACTAATAACAGGACATAGAAGACGTTCAGTTGCTGGGAGCATCATCTGAGTAGATGCCCCTCGTCTTACAGGGCATTGCAGTTAAGCAAGTGACAGACCAGGTGTAGCTTCTATGGAGAGAAAAATATGGAGGAAAAACAAGATTAACTGTCGAAATACCAGCATAAAATAAATAAAAACTCTGGAGAGCCGTAGAAGACAAAAGCTGGAGAATGAAGAAAAGTGGTCAGTCTGTCCTTCAACAGTCTAGGCCTAGATATCAGAATAACTATAGAGATAGCTCAGGATAAACTAAGTCATTCTAACCATAAACTTGATGAAAAAAGAAGGTTTTAAGCCTAGTCTCAAAAGTAGATAGTCACTGACTAAAACCGGGAGCTGTTTCCACAGGAGAGGAGTTTGATCATTAAAAGATCTGCCTCCCATTCTACTTTCAGAAATCCTAGGAACCACTACTAATAGCATAGCTTTACGAAAATCAAAAGACAGTATTAGTAAAAAAATGTGGATAGCTGTCTCTAGATTGTGTTTTGAAAGTTTAAGTGTAAAAAAGCAGGAATCTACCACTGAATTTTCCAGACAAAGAAGTTAGGCAGTGGGATCAACATTTTTTTCTTCTTTCGGTAAGTTAGGAAAGATCAATTGGTCTGAACAACATAATTTCAAAATAAAATTTCTGAACCTGAGCCTTCCATCTCCTACTATTAACTAGGCTAGTAGAAAAAATAATCTGTTGGTTGTGTACATAAAATGAAAGAAAATCAAATGTTTCCAAAGACTATCTGCAGCAGGTAATGTAGAAAGAGGGGGGCAAAGAATGGAACCTTGTGAAACACCACAAGGAGTAGGCATATGAATGATTGAAATCATTCGTCCAGAGACAAAAAAACGTATCTTAAAGTTAGACTCTAAACCACATGTATTAAACTCAAGGCCCGAGGGCCAAATCCAACCAGCCATAGCCATTTATCTGGTCCTCTAAACTCTAGAGAACCCTACAGATAGAAACTTTAAGTTCTCTTTAGGTGCACCTCAGTGCAATTTCTGTTGTCTGTTGCTTATCTGTACTACACTTCAACTCGCTTTCCCTGCATCCAAACCCAACTATGCCTACTACGTAGCAGGCGAAAAGCAGTAAGCGAGCGATGTAGTAGATCCGAATCTCTAGAATAGATTGGGGTAGCAGGCATAAAGTTCCCGGATCTGTACTACCGCCAAAGTGAAATCCGATGCACGCTACACTATCCCATACTGCAGCAGAAGCCCCAAAATCGTAGAGGAAGAGTGACGTCGGCTACCAAGGACGGGAAACACCCGGCAAAATGGTGGTGCAGTATGTCCGATTTCATTCCTACTACTCGCTCGTTTGTTATGCAGTATGCACTGCATCAACGGGCAAGTAGTAGTTACTATGTAGCATGTAGTAAATACCAAGGATTTGGATGCAAGGTATTACTCTGCTGTGCCACATTGCATTGCACACCTGTGGTGCATTCAAGGAACGTTTGAAATTGTTGGGTCACACATACAGCCATCGGGTGTCGCTACTCTGCACTCTAGCTCCACAGAAAGAGAAGAAGACTGAAAAGGCATAAATAGCCCCCGCGGCCACCCATTCGGTCTTCTGCTTGCTGCCACGGCTGGGGCGGGGAACAGAAGAACATTATCATAACTAAAGATTAGATGTTCAAAAAAGCTGTAGTTTTGCAAATCTGAATGAACTCTTCCTCCTCGCCCAGTACCAGAACTCTTCCTCCTCGCCCAGTACCTCTAGAAATGTGGAAATTTTGAAAACTGGAAGGAGCTGACTCATTTATAATCACAAAATCCTCCTGCTGCAACCAGGTTTCTGATAGGCAAAATATATCAATTTAGTATCACATACCAAGTCATTTACTAATACAGTCTTTGAGGAGAGGGATCTTATGTGTAGTAAACCACATCTAATTGCCCTATTTCCTTGTTTGATCCAACTTGTATTTATTTTAGTGATTTTCATAGTTTGATTTTGTCAGGTTAACTTTCAGTCTATTTGATGTTGACTGTGGGCAAGACACTGTCTCAATGGGGTATTGGGTGGGTAACAGTACAGAAGCTGCAGAGAGGTGGGTTAAACTAAGACTCTGCTTCCTGGTGTGGACCCTCACTTATCAGTGTTTTGAAGGACTAATAAATATGTCCAGATTCCTAGAAAGAAGAGCATCATGATGTAAAAATGTTCAGCATTATGTAATTTTAAGAAGTACTTGTCGAAATCGGAGACAGATTTTTTTTTTTACTCATATTTTAACAGTTTATCGTTTTATCAATACTTTCTGCCACAATTAGCACTTTAAGAATAGTCATAAGCTTGATGTGAGCCAAAATGGAAATGAGGTTGACACCCCTGCAAATGTACGACATTGGTTTCAATAAGATCAGATTGCGTACCCTGTTGTGTAAACGCAGTATTGTTTTCATCCGCAAATTCAAACAAAAAAGGCAACATTGTCGTGTTAACTGCCCTTCAACCATTGCAGTCTGACCTTTGACAGCTCCCCATTGCTCCAGCCTAGAGGTGAGGATCTCATGATCAATAATGTCAAAGGGAGCTATCAGGTCTCATAGCACAAGTAATCAACAGTCAGCATAGTCTATTGCAAAAAGAATCTACTTAAAAACCCAGTAATAAGGCAGAATTGGTGCTATGGTAATTTGTAAACCTCTGATTGGAACACTTCCAAGATTGCAATCTCTCCCAGAAAGGATTACAATTTAATTTTTAGTTTAGAAGCCTTTTAAACTATACTGTTTCTGTGCAATCAGCCATGCTTCAGGCTATGATATCTATGATCTCTGAAGCTGCTTCTCATTTCCTCCGATATCTGCTCGGACCCCAACACCCAACCGGTTGACATCATAACTCAGCAATGGACGGAAATGGATAATACACATAGCTACACTGTGCCCCCCACCATGTTATGACGCTGAAGCTGTGATAGGTAAACCAGATGCATGCTTTGGACAAACACAATCTGATCTACAAGGAAAGCTATAGATAGAAGTTAATCCCTACTGAATGAAATTTAAATAAATTTCTTATTTTAAAATTTATTTTATGGTAGGAATAATGCGATTTGTGGTATGGTAATGTGAATAATGTGTAAATGTATCTTAGGTAGCATTTTTCATTATGTTTGGCATTTCAATGTACATCTGCATAACAAATTTTAGGGAAAAAAATCCAAATGGAAAAAAACAACACAAACCTATTTGTAATTTTTTTTTAAACATACTGGAGCACACCTGTTGAAGAGGCCAACCCCCCCACCCCACCACCCCCACCCCCACCCCCTCCGTCAGCAGTGATTGGTCCCTTGTGATCCATGTCCAAGTGTGAAAAGAACAATGAGGCAAACAAATCTGTTTGAGAGGATTCTGCAGGGGACGCAGTGGAGACAGACCACGCTCCCTCTCCGTGGGGTGACCCTGTCTGACAGGAAGTCTTGGTCTACACTCTGTGTGTTTGTGTGGGTGTGTGTGTGTGTGTGTGGTCTTGTCTACACAAGCAGGTCAAGGTTGTACAGCCAAAGAGGAAATTACCACAAACATGCACATTAAGACTTAACCCTTTATGTGCCACAATGTTCCTAACATTATGATAATGTTCTGTGTCAAAAACAACAATGAAAATGTCTATTTGAGTCAAAAATAGATAAGGTATGCTTTTCTTTAGAGTGAAAATAGGCCATGTGTAACTTTCTCAATAGGAAAGTCTTTTTGAATCAGTGACACTAAATGGTCTACCTACTGACGTAATTCTTGGAAAAAGATTAATTAACAAACTGTATACGTGAGCATCCAATTACACATAAGAATATTTGGAATATTTCTGTGGAGGTGCTCTAAATTTAGCTTACCCTTGACTTTCCCCTCCCAATACTTCTCTTCGAGTTTGAAACAATGGATCCCCCTCCTCTCTGTGACCCCTCCTCCATCCTCCCCACACGCAGACACTCCCTGTGCCATTATTGGATGCATTGCCTTGTTTAGGTGTGTGTATGTGTGCAGCTCGGAGTCCATCTGGCCTCTGGAGTCCCATAAGGAAGAGCTGAATGCTTAGCATCTCCTGCACTCACTTTGCAGTGTGGTTTTTTTGGCGATACAGACACTGTGCCTCAGTGGAAAGGAAGTGGCTCATGAAGGCATTCTCAGACAGTGGGCTCAAACGGATAAAATACGCCGTAAGACCTATGCACATAATGTTTTTGGACAGGATATCGTTGCCTGTCAGCAGACACGTTTACATCAAGCCCTCCCATCTCTGAATGACCCATTAACTCATCAGGTTATGTAAGCAACACACCAAATATCCACAAAACCTGTGTCAGTCTAGTGCAGCTATTTGCGTGCGTTCATCCTGCTGCCAATCTGAAAGGGTCTGCAGTAGCACACAAACAGAAGTTGATGCTCTGATCTGAAGTTCATCCTGTTTTGGTGTGCGTCTGCAACCTTGAAACATGTCATTTTCCTGGTAAAAACAGACATTTGTTATCGTTGGTTGTTTATGAGGAAGACTTCCTGGCAGTTCATTTGTTCACCCCATTTTTTCCTCTTTCCATATTTCTTTTCCTCTCCAATTCTCTCCATAGAATTCGGTTTTGTTTTCACCCTTTCAGTGTAAAGTTTTGTCTAAGTAACTATTGTACATCTAGCAATTATACATTATTTCAAGCCACAATCATTATAATCAAAAAACACCCACCCATTTGATGGATTCCAGATAGGGATTGGCGACCTGATCTCTTTAAAAGCTTAATTTGTGAGATAGTGAGAGAAAAACTTCTGCATTTATTTTTAAGGTTTTTTTGTATTTGTATAAAATATTTCAAGAAGCACTGTTCAACACAAAAGGTGAGGAATATCCATTTGAGAATGTTGTGGCAAGACTTAAAAATGAACAGGTAGAAATCCTGCAGCTGTACAATTCTGTTAAAATGTTGTTCTAAAAAACTTGAAATTGTAATTGCAGTGAAAGCTGATTTAACAGAGAACTAACCGAGGGAATTTCTTACATCTGATCTCCATAAGATGAAGAAAAATGCACACCACTCTTCACATTTCTATTTGTAAAACAATCAAAAACTTTATTTGACTTCACAAATATGTTCTGCCCTGTGATGATCTATCATCTGAAATTCCAATAAAATATATTTAAGTTGTGGTTGTAAAGTAACAAAACTGGAAAAAGTTCAAAGGATGCAAATAGCTTTACAAGGCACTTTACTTCTTTTAACAGGACAAAGAGTTGTGCATTGTGGGCGACTGCTGCTTGGGTTCGATTCCAGCTTCTGCCTGTTATATGATAATGTGCCCCTTGGCAAGGCACTTAGCTTTATGATGCCTATACTGTTCTGCATATTAGTGTATAAATGTGTGCATGTTTGTGAATGAGTGAATGTTGCTCTAGCGTGAAGTGCTTTGAGTGGTCAGTATGACTAGAAAAGCGTGACATAAGTTGAATCTGTTTACTATTTACATAATGCATATTTATATATATAAAATGCATTTCTCACAACGCTACAGTGCAATAAAGGTTCTTATTACCAAAATCAACGTGTGATGTCCGAGAGTAGCTGAACCCTTTACCCTTTGAGTGGTTAAAAAATTGTTGTTGATAGTTTACGATCTCTGGAGATTTTGGTAATTTGGAATTTAGCAATAAATGTTTTTAACTGTGACCACCACCCCTCTTTTGCCTGTCTTTCCACTGTTTTGAGTATGCTTCATCTTTCTTTTTCCCCAATCTTTTATTTGCCACTTATCACCCAATTTTCATGTCCCACACTGACTGGACAAATGTTTGGAAGAGTGTATGCGTGTCTGAGTCATGTGTGTCGGTGTCCATCTCTCCATGGCAGCATTCCAGTTCAGCCGAGCCAGTTAGGGGTCTCTGTCTCACATCCCTCTTCAATCAAACACAAACACACACGTCCGGCCAGCATGGCCCACGTTATCTTTTCCCTGCCTCCCAGTGCCAGATGCACACACCCTGTACTCTCCCTTCTTTTTCCTTCTCCTAATCCTCTTCCAGCATTCCTCCTTGGCCTCCTCCTCCTCTCCTCTGGTTCAGCACCCCTGTGCATCACATTGTCTCCTAGCTCTTCATCTTTCTCCACTTCCTGTGTCTTGCTCCTTATGCCCCTACACCCCCCTCCTCCTTCCTACCCTGCTTCTCTGGGCTCCTCTCTCTCCTCGCGACGTGACTTTTAGCACAGAGAATGGGGCCGCTGCCAGTAAACTGGGGTAGAACTGGCTGAAGATGTGCACTGCTTGCTGTGGTGACCATGAGCAAATCTGACAGTGATATTACATACAAGAACAGAAAACTTATCACAGACAGACAATTGCTCAATTCTTAACCTTAATTGTCAATTATACCACAACAACTACTCTCTTTTATACATTTAAGTGAAAGTTGGTGAATTTGGATGTTGTTGTCCGTAAGAAACAGAAATGTTTTAAACATTCATGTGTAGAAACAGTGGAAGAGATGTCTAGAAATGCACAAATTCTGATGCTTTTAAAAATCTTGTGAAAGCCTTAATCCTCAAATTCAATAATTTTATCAAACTAGAATCAATTAGAAAATTAGTAGTTGAAACTAAATGTTTTTATACTAACTGAAATGGCATGCTCTTTTTCTTTTACAATCGCACTATCAATGAAATGTTTCTGACCAATTTTAGTCAAAGACCTTCTATCTGCAAGGTGACAATGCCACTGTCCTGCCCAATACCCTACCGACCCAATAAAAAGGAAACGTCAATTGTTGCAACATTAGTATGGAACTGGAAGCACTATAGTATCTAGTACCCAAAAGAAATAGTCAGGCACCTAAACTTAAGCATCACAAGCAAGGGTTCTCATTATACCCCAACATCATTTAATACAATGATTTCATAAAACCAACTAAGTTTGATATAACTGAGCTTGATAATAACTGTGGTGCAAATTAAAGGTTGTGGTTTATGGAGATCAGATGTAAGATAATCAGTTCCCAGATCTAAAGTAAGTAAAGGTTTAATGTAAAGAGACTTCAACAGATTATTAGTGAAACTAGATTTATTTAAAAACTAACATGTAACTTACAAAACCACTATGAATGTTTATAACTGTGGGATGTATTGTGCTTGTGTTAGCTGAAATATTGGCTAAAAAACACTTTGACAGTCATCATGGGAATGAAAGAAGAGCCAAATTTGCCTGAAGAGAAAAACAGAGGAGAAGGAGGGGGAGAGACAAGCTGCAGCTGGTACAGGAAGTTAGGATGATGCCAATGGAAGGCATGAGAGCAATCCACAGACAAGTCTCTCAGAAAATCTCCCTGTTCACACACATAAAATACGTGGCATAGTAAAGCATGGTTGTCCAGACATGTTTCAGTGTGCGTGTATGTGTGTGTGTTTGTGAGTGTTATCAGGATGTTGAGGATGGAGAGACAAGACGTTGTGTCATCCCTCTTTCTGTGTTTATACTCAGTCTAAACAGCAGACCAGCCACTGAGGCTAATGGGGTTCTAATCTACAGCTGGATGACACACACATCTAATGTTCCTAGTTTCTCAAACAGGCAAGAGACCTCTCTGTGCCACATGTGCTTTCACAACACGCTGTCTCGTACTGTCACATACTTTATGTAATGACCTTGGAGTGCATGGAAGTTAGATTATTTACATTACATTTTTCTGGCAGATGGTTTTCCAAAGAAACGTGGCCTTTGTTCACCCACACAGGAAACTATTCAGGGTTCAACTAGCGTCTTCCTCAAGGATATTAGTAACATATGAACAGAATGATAAATGTGATTAGAAGACTAATTTTAAAACAATCAATTCCTTCAACTGAGTCACGTTTTTTTCCATTTGCTAATTGTTTGGGGCATTAAGATAAACATAAACACTTTCTGACATAAATGTTTTCATATAAACCTGCTGATGCAGATTTACAGGCAGGGGAAAATCAAGAGAGATGCATGTGCACGTAAAAATATAATATAACACCATTGGAGTTCTCAGCTGTACCTTCATTTACTTCTACAAAGTGAAAGTGATGAATGTCTGAGTAATTTATTACCCCCTGCCAAACTTAACAGAATACTAATGGGTTTTTTGAGTGTTACTGAGCATTGAGAAGGTAATGTACACCCTGCTCTTAACAGGCCAGTGATTTTCTCTGTTGTGTGAGAAAAGGATACACACAATTCACACACATTTGGGGTGCAAGCTTGCTCTTTGTCTTGGAGTGTGTCACTATACACAAACCAGCATCAAGGTATCAGCAATAAATATGGAAGTTTTACCTTTGCACTTTGTAACTGGCAGCGAACACATCCCCCTGCCAATATGTTCACATCAAGTTTTTCATAGAATAAAAGGTCACAGGCCCAGCTCAGAAAGCTTCTAAATAGTTATTCTTTGCATGCCAGTTCATTAAATTGTTCAATTCTTCCCTTTGGAGCCTAGTATTATAAAACTTTTCTCCACCTTACCTTTTATCTCAGTGCTGCCTAGACATTTATGTTTTTGCTTGTCATCCAGCTAGCCAGGCCATCAGATCATCTCCCCCCAGACCAACTACCTTTGTCCCAGTATGTGTAGTAGCCATGCTGCTCTCTAATAAGTTTCTTATTAGTTTAAAGTGAGCATTTCTTAAACGGCACCTATGGTATCTGAGAATTTTCCAGAGATACTGTGTGAGTATGTGCAACACACCTAATTCATGTACAATTTAGATTAGCTAACAGTTGATGCATTATCAAGATTCAAGGGTTTTTGTTTTGCTGAGTTTTCTCTGCTGCTTATCCAAGAGTTTGTGGGATAGGCTACAGCTTCGAACTCCAAAAAGGTCAATCAAACGCAAAATAATGAATTTTGCTCTGATTGTTTTCACTAGAGGTTTAACTATAATGGTCTGCATGATATTACAAAAAGCATACAACTGCAGACATATTGACGGACATGTTTTTCCTTTTTACTTCTGTTGGTGTGACAGAGTTGCAACGCAATTCCCCAGCCGGACAGCAGGGGGTGCTAACTTTTTCTGGCAGATCTGCCTAACATTTCCGTATCAACTGAAGTTTATTTTCTTCAGCTTGGGAATGCGTTCCCCCTCAAGGAGTGATAATAGGCAGAAAGCATGTTTTGATTGAGCTGGAACGCTTTCTACTAAAAGTGCAGCTCACAGAGTACGCTAAAAAGGCATTTTAACACAGTGGTCTGTTTTGTTGTTCTCTACAACTTCTTGTGTTCAAAATCACTAAAAGACAACATTAGATAAACTGGCATTGCAATATGTAACCCCTGTAAATAATCTGGACAGGGCTCACTATCCATCTGTCAGAACTGGGAGTTCTTGGCACTAATTTACTTTTAAGATTTTTCTTTTTATTCAATCTGGTTAAAAGGAACTGTCTGTTTGACTTTTGTTCAGCACTAAATACAGCAAGTGAAGTAAGTGAGATTTGTGCAGGAAACACCTTGGGAAAACTGAGTTTTATTGAATGTATTGTTAGTGTTAGTGTTGAATATGTCCGATGTTACTGGAATGCACCACCTGCAGGCTGCGTGTGAGTAAAGCCTAGTTTATACTACTCCGTTTTGACAGACAGATTGGCGCATCGCCATTACCCGTTGACCCAAGGGCTCTCCGTCACCTATGCAAGAACGCACGGAGTAGAGCCCCATTTTTTAAATATCCATCTCTGTCAATGGAGAGCGTATGCTTCTGATTGGTCAGCTTAACAACAGCCAGAGATCGCTTCACCAAAACGGGGCTGTATAGTCTCTGTAAACAGTCATTGCAGTGTTTGGGCACTACATGCTTTATATTGAAAGGATAATTGATCAATTCTGGGGGTTTTTGGCGACTTTGATCGCAAGAAGGTGTAGGAAACAAACACAAAAGGCTGCTGTGTTTGTTTACGTGAGTTTTTAGAGTATTCTGTGAGCTGCAGTTCTAGTAAAAAGCTTACAGCTTAATTAAAACTTACTTTCTGTCGTCTATTGCTCCTTGAGGGGGAAATACATTCATAGGCTGAAGAAAAAAACAGGAACTACGCTGCAATGGTAGGCAGAAGCCACAGTGAAAAGTTAGCATTCCCTGTTGTCCTGGTCGAGAATTGCTTTACAACACTGAAAAATAAATGCAGAATGGAGAAAAACGGAGAACCAAAAACAAAAATCGTCTCAGTGAATACATCTGCATGCAAATTTGCCATCGGAGTAGTATAAACTAGGCTTGAGAGGACGAAAAAGTAAAAAAGGGAAGAGACGCCACATTGCTACGAAGCACGCTGTTTGGAACTATTGGAAGCTTAGACCCTTTTTGGAGCAGATATAGAGCTGCTGTCACAGTGAACTACAAACGAGTATCCACCTTGAATGATGAGTTTCAGGAGGAGCTCTGCCTAATTTTCTTTTCAAAACTTTTGAGTAATTCTACCTGTTTTTTTGGAGGGATGACAGATGGGTGCCATCTGAAGAGCTGCTGGACAGGGCGCCAGGACTTCATTGCTGCCGGAAACGCTTGCTGCGAGCCAGGACTCGAACAGTTGGGTTGGTTGCTCTTCCAGTAGGGCAGTAGGGAAAGAAAAACTGAAGGAAACCCACTGTGGAACCGTGTTTTTAGTATGTATTTATTTATTTTTTTGCTACCTTTTTTGTGCCTCTGGCGTAGTTTTTGTTCTTGGGCCCAAAAAAGTACATAATCAAACTGAACAGTACTGATATTCAAAGAACTGGAAGTTGAGGTGGTACCACAATTAAAAATATTAATACATAATTCCCCTGCTGCAGAAAAGTATTTTTGTTCACTCTTTCCCTCTTTTTATTAAATAAAAAGACAGTGCCAAAAATGCCAAAATTTAAGAGATTGGAGGTAGAGATTTTGAGATTTGTGTATTTGTTTGCTTAAACTTGCAAAGAAATCCTGTGGCTTCTGCATTTCTACGTGCCGTTTGGCGCCTACACGATGACATCAAACTGTCATCACTTGTAGCGTAATAGACTTGTAAGTGGACTTGCCACCTTTGATTTTAAATTATTTCCAAGTGTCTCTGAATATCTTATGAAAGGGGACGTAGCATATATTCGTATGGTATAGGTTGACATTGGTAATGGAAAATAAGAGTTGGACTACATCGGGATCTGATATTAGTAGAAAAAAGCCATTATCAAACATTATATATATATTTATTATAGCTGTATTAGGAATATACTGATACTTCTATCGGGGCCGATACCGTTCTAGTGTACTGTATTATATTGGGTCAAGTTAACATAACCAGGAACCGGTTTCACAGAAAATGTTTCTTTTTCAATTGAAATTTTAGTTTTGTGGCAATTTTTATTTAACATTTCTTTTATCAAATTCACCATCATTTAACAGAAACTTTATTCCAATTCATTGAATTGTTTTTATGTGGTAGAAGTATCGGTATTGGTACTCTGTATCGGTAAATACTCAAAACCAAATCCTATCAAATTGGTTTGAAAAAATTGTATCGTTGCATCCCTAATAAATATATACATATATATATATATATATATATATATATATATATATATATATATATATATACTCACTCGCCACTTTATTTGGTACATCTTCCTAGTATTGGGTTGGACGCCATGTTTGCCTTCAGAACTGCCTTATTCCTTGGTAGTATTGATTCAAAAAGGTACTGGAAACATTCCTCAGAGATTTTGGTCCATATTGACATCAAAGCATCACACAGTTACTGCAGATTTGTCAGCTGCATATTCATGATGCAAATCTCCCGTTCCACCACATCACAAAGGTGCTCTATTAGATTGAGATATGGTGACTGTGGAGGCCATTTGAGTGGAGTGAAGTCATAGTCATGTTCAAGAAAACAGTCTTAGACGATTTGAGCTTTAAGGCATGACACAAAATCCTGCTGGAAGTAGCCATCAGAAGATAGACTGTGGTCATAAATGGATCGACATGTTTAGCAACAATACTCAGTTAGGCTGTGGCATTGCAACAATGATCAATTGGTAATAAGGGGCCAAAAGTGTTCCGAGATAATGTCCCCCACACCATTATACCACCACCACAAGCCTGAACCGTGGATACAAGGCAGGATGGATCCATGCTTTCATGTTGTTGATAAGAAATTCTGACCCTACCATCTGAATGTCGCAGCAGAAATCGAGACTCAACAGACCAGACAACATTTTCCCACTCTTCTATTGTCCGATTTTGGTGAGCCTGTGCGAATTTTGGCCTCAGTTTCCTGTTCTTAGCTGACAGGAGTGGCACCCGGTGTGGTCTTCTGCTGCTGTAGCACATCTGCCTCAAGGTTTAACGTGTTGTGCATTCAGAGATGCCCTTCTGCATACCTTGGTTGTAACAAGTGGTTGTTTCAGTTACTGTTGCTTTTCTATTAGCTCAAACCAGTCTGACCATTCTCCTCTAACCTCTGGCATCAACAAGGCATTTTTACCCACAGAACTGCTGCTCAGTGGATATTTTCCCTTTTTCTGACCATTCTCTATAAACCCTAGAGATGGCTGTGTATGAAAATCCCAGTAGATCAGAAGTTTCTGAAATACTTAGACGAGCCCGTCTGGCACCAACAACCGTGCCACGTTCAATGTAACTTAAATCACCATTCTTCCCTATTTTGATGCTCGGCTTGAACAGCAGTAGATTGTCTGTCTCTGTCTGTCTGTCTGTCTGTCTGTCTGTCTTTTTGTGAGTATCCGGGTGTATATTGCTGGAGGTGGCATAAAACAATTTCAAAATATTAATAACTTGGATTAATAGAGATAAAGACATCCATCCATCCATCCATCTTCTTAACCGCTTATCCAATTCAGGGTCACGGGGCAGCTGGAGCCTATCCCAGCAATTATCAGGCGTTAGGCAGGGTACACTCTGAACAGACGCAGTCTGTTGCAGGGCCAACCAGAGAGACAGACAACCATTCACACTCACATTCATTCTGGACAATTTAGAGTGATCATTATATCATGCTGTTTTTGGTGTGGAGGAAGCCGGAGTCCGGAGGACCAGCATACCGGGGAGAACATGCAAACTCCATGCAGAAAGACCCTGGGCCGGGATACGAACCCACGACCTTCTTGCTGCAAGGCAACAGCGCTAACCACTGCGCCACCGTGCAGCCCAGATAAAGACATATGTCCCACTAAATCTAAAAATTTAAAAAGAAATGAGTTATTGAGGGAATAATTTCACAAACATCATGTTTAAAAAGAGAATGTGATGTAGGCATTGTTTTAGAAATATAGGGAATTTTGCACAAACATATGAGAAGGGGTTGTAGCATGTCTACTTTATTGATTTCTGTTCTCAGTTCTTTATTTGCATGACTTTGCTTGACGAAGTTAGACATCACTACAGAGAAACACTGTGTATTAGCTGAAAGAACAGGATGGGTGGATTTGTCAGAGCAAGTGCCCACAAGTTAGTCAATGTGCAGGCAGGAAGTTACACTGGCATATACACTAAAACACATGCTCTACCCACAACATACACCCAAATTTGTCACCCTTGCCTCCACAGCAGCTGAAGCAATACTTACTCCTCGTATTTGTCCTGACCATTTTCTTATGCTGCTTTCACCTTTCCCCAAATACAAATCAATATTTTCAAATGGCTAAACTGTACAAAATTGAAACTCTGTTAGTCACTTGAGATCCACTTCCTTTTAAACAACCTGTTAACTACCTCATTTATTTGCTAGTACAGGTAGGTGGACTTCATTCTGGCTGTGGGGTTAAGGGTATTATATTTATGACACCTTTGAGATGTCCATAAGTTAATTTTAAAAGCAAACATTGTTTCTCTCTTAATTGCACAAAGAAAGGTACGAACACTGGCCACTATGACTGTTGAGAACAAGATGTAGTAAAATGTTTTGTAAATTTCCCAGGATCTTTTCTGACTCATCTACCTAAAAAGTAATTTTTACAGTAATGCTTGCTCAGCAAGATTTGTCTCCCACAGAACAGTGAGACATTTAAATAGTATATTAAATTACAACCTATGTGTCAAAGGGATATCATGTTCAGAGCTCATTTGGAGAGTCCCAGCTTTTTACATTAGTTTCATTTAGAGGTTTGTTGCGAGTTGGCATTTTAACAGGAAGTAGCACAAAAGTGTTTTGTACAGTATGGTTTGTTTATGACCCACAGCAGTGGCAAATAGTGGCTTGCTGATCACCTTACATCTTGAAGCAGTTATAAAAAGGATGAACTGTGTTTTTAAATCAGAGTGGGGGCAATATGTAAAGTCTGTCAAAATAAAAATACCAATTTCCCTCTTGTGGTAAATTGCTTTACCACAAGTGATCAACCACTTTCAACCAACAGCATCAGAACCACCTGAAATGCAGTAAGATATTAATTACAAACTATTTGTTGATGTAAAATCAAGTGAAGAAAACATTGTATATTTTCTGTTATTTTTAAACTAGTTAACCACAAGTGGTAAAACAGTGGTTGTTTGGTTTTAATTGGTTTAACACTTATCTAAATAGACAAAACTATATTGTAGATGTATCGCAGAAAACTCCTAGCTCATCCTATACCCTCAGGTTTAGTTTCATTGTCTATCCTTGTAAGAATAAAAATGTCTACTTCCTTAACTGGTGTAAGCAAATCCTACAGTGTTTTAAATGTTCTTCTGTGCTCCTCTGTGTTTCACTGATACACAAAAGAATGTTGCAGACTGCAGGTTGTGTCAAACGTGTTTTGTCAGTGCAAGAAAAGCACTCAGCCATCAAAGATTACCTTAGGTGGTATGTAATAGACAAGAACCACAGGCCAATCAAAAGGTAATAGTATTTCTTATTGTAGAATATTGTTCTGGTGAAAACATGTCATCACTGTCATTAAAATTTAAAACCCACTGTAGTATTTTAGGTTACAAGGATTAACTTTCCAGTATGTAGTTTCTGACAGCCTTGTAGCAACATTCTGCAGGCCTTGCCACTGTTCTTTGTCTATCAAATGCTGAGTCATCTGCTGCAGACATCAGACACCTATTTCAGACTTAATCCAGTTGGAAGCAACAGAAGGGCCGAAGAGCACAAAACAAGACGTTTCAGGGTACACTACTTCCTTGATTGTGAAGGTGTGAAGATACAGTAAGTTAGTCAGTTTGTCTACATGTGCATCTAAATCAAGCTATACCTTAACCCGAACGGGAGCCTTTATCAGAGTTTACATGTTCACATTGGCGTTGTTCCAGTTGGCCTATAGAAGTGGTCAATGTTGGTCAACAATGCTGCAACAGAGTACATTTTGTAAGTACTGTACTGTTTGATTGTGTCATACTTGTTGCTGCCACTGTGTTGTTGTCGTACGAGTGTTGTTATTCCCACCTTATTTCGTGGTCTCATCACTTCCGGAAGTCATAGCTTGACTTACCTGGATGTCGTTTAGATGCGGTGAAATTCAGCTTTATAACCATATTATCTTGGTTTGTAAGCTCAATTAGGAGTAGGCCAGTTCAGTTCAACTTCACCCAGACTAAGGTTTATACATGCATTTCAAAAGTCTGAATTTAATCGGCCCAAATTAATAATTACTGCATGTAAACCGAATGAGCATAGTGTATATTAGTATAAATTATCACTGTATTTCTTCTTTGGTTGTCACTTTGTTGAATATAAATCTTTTCTTTATTAATTTGAAAAAAAAATCAGTCCAGTTACCTTTGAAGAGATCTTCATGTTTGCTGCAGGCCATGCATACCTTCTGCTGGTACGAATCCTCAGCTGTGTCTTCAGTTCCACACGAGTTCAAAATTCTCTATGGTAAAAAAATGTGTGCTAACACTCTCAAGCTGTCCCTCTTGAACGACTGCAACACTTAAAGGGAACATGAACTTCAGAATAAAGAATTCACCTGGATATTTAGATGTAGAACTTCAATTTTAACATAAATGTAGTTGTGAGTTTTGTTTTTGTTTTGTCGCTTTTGTCATTGTGCTGTATTGTTTGTGTTGTATTTTGATGACACTTCTGGGCCACCATAGTATTCAATATTTTGATGGTCTGACTATCTATCTAACTATTTAATGGTGCTGCACATCTTAATGCTGTTTAACAACACAAACATGAATCTTTAATTGGAACACCTTGTTTTTCACAGTCATCACTGTATAGTTGACTGATAAACCACAACAATTGTAAACAGTCCTTGAGTTAAACACATGAATCTGTATTTTTTTTTTTAAACTATGCAATCATTTTTTTCACAACCTTGCCAAACCAAATAGCCCATGCAAAAAACGTTGCCTTTGGATTTCTTCCTTAATGGTATGTAAGTAAAATAAATTATTTCTTACTTCATAATAAAAACCATAAATTTACATTTACATGCATTTTAACATTTGATGACTCAACGCACTCTGTTGGGATTCCTTACATAGAAAACTTAACTGATTGGATTGTTTCTATAATTGTATTGAAATGACTTTTGTTGTAAAGTGCATTGAGATGACTGATTTGTGGTGAATTGGCGCTATATAAATAAATGAATTGAATTAACAAATATTTTTTTCAGATAAAACATGATCCAATATGTTCTAAATAATATTCAACTATATTCAAAAGCTTTTCTCACCAAATCCAAAGCCTTTTATATCCCTTTTTTTTTTTTAAAGACCACTTTGACCAAAGCAGGTGAACTAGGTTGGCTATTGGGACAAAGAAATAATTTAGACTCATTACTCGGTGCATTCTTGGCTATGCCTCTAAGCTGCAGTATATCTCAGCATTTTTCACCCTGTCAAAAGTGGAACCAGCCATAACAGCAGAACATCACCAGGGAGTAGGGTTGGGAAATGAATTCACAGAAACAAGTAGAGGAAGAGAGTACCATATGTGGGTGAGAAACATGTTCTCATGCGGGCTGTTTTTCTTTTGTTTCAGCTGCACAGCCCCACCTTAAATGAGAAGCAGGGGATCTCACTGGATAGAGGAGGAGAGGGGAGAGGTAGATGGGAATTCATTGAAGGAATGGGCATGATGTGCTCTGGGCAGTCCCCGATCCAGCTGTTTTCCATTCAGTGGGAGTCAAGGCAGTGAAATGTAGCAGGGGTGGGTCAGACATACAGTAAGAAAAGAGGAGGATGAGGAGTGCGACAGCAAAACATGGTGTGAGACAGTCGGCGAAAAAGGCCACAATGATGGGGAGATTGCTCTGTATGTCTGACTCCCTTTCTGTATCTCAGTGTTTTGGTCTTGGTGTGAGACTGATTTTGAGGTCTTTATTGACAGAGATTGACTAGATTTAAAATGATATGTTGTTGTTTTTTTTGAAGAGTCATAAGACAAAAGGGAGTGGTTTGTTTCAAAACCTTGGAACTAACCGTTTGTAGAGATTGTGAGCTCTGGGTCAGTTTATACAGTTGAAGTAGCCCTATTTACCATTTCCTTAGGTATAAACTATCTCAAATTGATGCATTATAAATAGGAAATGTTGCATAATATACAGGTCATTTTGATACTACAATTCTGGAATGGCAAAAGCGGCAAAATAGCAGCACTTTGTTTTGCAGAATCTGCTTTGCCATAACTTGAGTTTCTGTCTTTATAAACTTCTCAGTTTCCCCACCATCTGCTTAGAAGGGAAACAATTCACTTGTCTTATTCTTTTCTGTTTGCACATCTGTCAGTTGATGTATAGAACCTTGAGTGCATCTCGATTAAAGAAACAGTAAATTCTACTGAACAGATATATCACAGAAACTTGTGAAATATGTAGACCAGCGGTGGAATTTGCCGGAACAGATATGTTCTGGGCTGTTTTTCTACATGTGATTGTTGTCAGGATTTAACAGGGTTTTTTTAACAAGTACATGAAAACATATGTTGTGTGTTCTGTTGGATACTATTTAGATATACTATAAGTATAGATCAATCTATTAAGAATACAATTTAATTTGGTTGGGCTATAGATATTATTACCTGTGAACTTAAGTTTTATTTTAGTAATGACCTCTGTCTTTTGTTTTAGCTTAGAATTTATTTATTTATAAAAGACTCATAGTTTTGTCTAACCATTGCTGGTCTCATCATTTGAGGCTCAAACCAACAACATTTTTTTTGTGCCATCTGTTGCTCTGATATTTGTAAGTTTGAAAAAAAAATGTAGCGATAACCAAAAGCAGCAGTTTAAACTTTAGACTCAAATAAAATCAGAAGAACAACAAATAATATTTTTTATAATTCCCGCTATCCACCCATTTTAAATACACCTAGGAAAGAACCTATAAAAGTCACTAGTCTATCACAGGGCAACATAGAAAGACACAAAGGTTATAGAGAGATCAATTAATGTAACAGTGCATTGGGAGAACTTTATGAAAAAAGGGCCAGGACTCTGAATTGACCTCGGGACCTTCTTGCTGCAACACAATCGATCTACTATGCCACCTTGCAGCCACCAAATAATTGTGCAGAATGATGTGTACAGAAAAAGAGTTATTAAAAAATGCACACACCAACAGAGCTAACAGCCTTGAGAAAATTGTGAAGCATGGTCCATTTCTGCAACATCTGAATTTGATTTGGAAATCAATGCACCAAAGACTGGGGTGTGAATAAGGACAATAGATTTCAAGGTGCTTGAAGTCCAGTGTGAAGGTTCCCCAGTTATGTGATGATTTGGGGAACCATGACATATTTTAGTGCTGGCCCACTGTCCAAGGTCAACACATCCATTTACCAGGGCAATCTATGGTGCTTCATTCTTTTTTCCTCTAAAACAAAACCTTACCAAGATACTTTGAAAAAAATCCCATAGACAGAACTAAGTTACCAATAACCATGGTGTTGCTATGCTGGACTGGTCAGCAATCTGGCCTGATTGAAACTCAGAGAATCTATGGAGTCCTGTGAAGAGGAAGACCGGAGACGCTATATGCAACATGGTAAATGTAAATGATAAATGGCCTGTACTTGTAAAGCACTTTATCTAGTCCTGAATAGCCCAACGCCAGTCATTCACCAACTGGTGATTGTAAGCTATGTTGAAACCACAGCTGCCCTGGGCCACACAGACAGAGGCGAGGCTGGCAATACCGGTTCCACCAGCCCCTCTGACTATTTGCCTTGCCACCAGCAGGTGAGGCAGGTTAGGTGTCTTGCCTATGGTCTTCCCCAAGTGGGGATTTCAATAGGCACCCCTTCTGTTAAAAGATGAGCTCCTACCTCCTGAGCCATGGTCACCCAAAACAATGCAAAGGTCTGTGAGGGCTAACATGTTTATATATATATATATATATATATATATATATATATATATATATATATATATATATATATATCCAGTATTCTAATCTTCTGAAAACTAATGAAAAAAAGTTTTAGTTTTGTTTATTCAATCTTAAATTTGTTATCCACAAGTTGTATGACTGAAGCAACAAGAATTTATAGAAAAGGTAATTTAATCAGAGATGAGGATGATTCAGGAACCTTTTTATATTTAACATTTTGAAACAGTAGTCAATTTATTTGCTCTGGGGGGATTACTGTGATATTCTTTATTTTTAAATTAGTGATGTTTCCACTAGGTGTCTGTAGGTTGTGCATAATCTGCAGCGCATTTTTAACTGCTACAAGTCTGATTACATAATCTCCATTTAAACTTCATTCCACTGTCTACCTATACAATTTAGGATATTTTTTAAAGTTCTTTATTTGCTTTTAAAATCTCTTAGTGGTTCATACTCTCCTTGAGGTCTGCCAACCAGCAGCTACTTAATGTGCCTAAAACGAAGTATAAACTTGAGATGACTGTGCTCTCACTGCGGCTGCTTCAAAGTTGTGGAATGACCTGGCCTTAATGATTTGGTGCATCTGTGGCCGGTGCCTTACAAGTTTAGGAATCTTCCTCAAACATTTAATTTGTTATAACCCTTGCTCAGCTAAGAAAAAGGGAAGTAACATAATTCCCTGTAGTCTGATGGTACGATGGAGGACCAAAAGTTTAATTAAGAAAGCAACAATATTAACATACAGAACAGAAATTATTATTTAAAACAAACCATGAGCCCGAAGCGCAAGGCTTGAGATACAAAGAACAAACGTATCTGGCCAAACATAAGTGTCTGCAATGCAATATAATCAGGATACCTTTACAAACAGTAAGAATTTGCTGAAACCTTTGGTACATATTACATTCTTGTCATGGACGTCAAGCGGTTTTGGAGGTGGAACCCAAACAGTAGCACAAAAAACAAGCTGAGAAGGACATTAGTGGAAGCTTGTTATTTTATTTTCCAACTGTGATACAAACCAAACCAAACCAACAATCCTTCATGGGTTAAAACTGACGCACTCTGAAATGGAAGCAGAAACAAATTTTGTTTAAAGGGAAAACAATGCATTTACCAACTATACCAATTAATTTTACCAAACTGAAGATATGTTAAACAATAATTACGGCAAGTGAAAACAGAAAACATAATGCCAAAATACCCCTCCCCTAAATCCATTTCCCAACATAGAGCAATTCCAGAACTACTAAAGGTGTGCACAAATCCCCAGGAAACATTTTCTCTGTGCACATCTGCATGGAAACTAAAAAAATGTCAGAGGTAAGTGTTTGAAAAGAATTTACCAGTTAAAAGTATGTTTTTACCATGTTTAACCAATTATGTTGAATAGTACTGAAAGTTAACACGCCTAATTGCCTCTACAGGAATGATAAAGATGGGATCTGTAAACCAGGACAAACATCAAATACAAACATCCAAATAAACTTAACTACAAGCCTGTTTCTTAACCGTTTATTTCTTAACTGTTCAGTCGCTATGTACAACCAATGTCGCTAAATGTAAATGTAACAGTTCCTCATTGCTACAGTACATTTAAAAAGGTTGACACTACTTTTTTATGTTTTGAAAAAAATTCTTAATCCTCACATGTTTTGTGTGGTTTATTGTAAAGTGTTTTATTATAAAAAAAACATTGTATGCTATCCAACGTCTGCTCATTTGTGGAGTCTTTTTCCTTATTCATCCACTTAGAATCACTTGCTGTGAAAATCACAATGCAAGCCTTTAAAAATCTTCATGAAACAGCAGAATATTTGCATATGTAAAACCCACTATAGAAATAATTTAGAATATGTCTGCACAGCTGTCTTGGCTGAAAGACTTTCTGTGACTTGCTTCCCCTTTCTAAAATTATTTGTGTTCATTTATTTATTTTTTTTGCATTATTTGACACTGACTCATTGAATCATCCTCTGATATTTAATGTATTTTACAGGGGATTAATAAGATAAGAAATGTGTATGTTTGTTTTTACAAAGATAAACTCAGCACTGAAAACTTGAAACATGAAACATGAAAGAAGAAGAATGCAAATATGAGTGGAGCAGGAAATCAATATAACTCATCTTGTCTCATTTTGATTCTTTGATCTTTGCTAAACGAGATGAAGTGAAAACTCACATGACAAAGAAACAAAAAATCCAAAGGTCAACTGTTGTCTACTTTTGACATGCCAAGAATAATTTTGAGAACTGAAAGTGATAAAGACTTTACACTGTGAATTGTAAAAGAGGCTTTGGGAAAATTTTTGCTCCCAGACATTCAAAATAAAATGGCCCAAAAAATATGAATTAATAAATTGATCTTGAAGAATGGGTGAACATATACTGAGCTTACACCTGTAAACACATAGTTGAAAATAATTTTAAAGGAATGCAAACATCAACTGATAGACCAACACAAAAAAAGCTTATTATTTTGAAGTGGACAAAATATGATAAATGCTTATCAAATGGTTTCACAAATCAAACTCTGAAATTTGAATTTGCATTCAATCATCTACCCCACCAAAACCGTCCTTTGCTGTTATAAGATTTTTTCTTTTATGTCTTAACCAGCTTTACAAATTGATTTTGCACATTCCTTTTTGTGAAAAAACAAAATGCTCTGTCAGATTTGATGGACAAAATCTGTGTACATATTTTTTTTTCAATTTTTTCCATGGATTCTTTAACTGGGACACTTTAACTACACAATTTATAGCTTTGGAGAATGTTCAGAGTTAGGGCTTAGATCCTGCAAGAAAGTAAACACCAGACTCAAGTTTGGGTTTTTTTCAAGGACTGGACAGTATTTGGCTCTATTCATCTTTCTATCATCTCCGATTACCATCCCAGTTCATGGTGCAGAAAAGCATCTGCACAGCATAAAGCTACCACTAGTATCACATGACTGGGCTGCGATGGAGTGACGACCTGTTCAGGGTATACCCTGCCTCTCGCCTGTTGAATGCTGGAGACAGACACCAGTCTCCCATCCCGCTTCGAGTGTAAGCGGGATGGATGGATAGTATCATGTGATGTTGAGTGTTAGTTTTTCTCCACGCAGCGCATGGCTTGATCGATTTTGGTCTCATCTGACCAGAGCACATTCCTCCACATTGTTGCAGTGGTCACAAGCTGCTTCTTTGATTAATCCTCTTCTTACCTGGCTTTTCATCTTAGATGCATGTCCACAATTTTATCCATGACCTTTCTGGTTTGAGCGTTAGTCCTTATGTTGCTGATTGTTTACCAATGTTCTCTGACAAAACTCACAAAGGCCTTCACAGCACTGTTATAACAATACCAAGAATAAATAACTTGCTGATATTTACTAATTAGCTGACATTTCAGTGAAATTGGTTGCACTGAACTTTAATCAGGGGGGTCAAAGCAATCCGAAATGTATCCAAATATACACTTTTCACATTGTAATTGTAAAAAAAATAAAAATAAAACGTGAACCATTGTCCTTCCACTTCACAAGTGGAAGGACAATGTATGTATATCTCCAAAGTTGCATTAGTTCCACTTAAGACATCATAAATACTGTATGTAGATTAAATAAACACAGACTGACATTATCATTCATACTTGATATTTTATTCTTATTTGCATTTCTTCTATAGGTCCACCTGGATGAGCTTGTCCTGAGTATTTTATTGATAGGAAAGGGAATAACATGTAACAAAGAGGACAGTAGAGGCCCAAGGGGTTGGTAGAGTTCACTAAAACGTGGCACTAATTCTTTGTGTCCCACTGTGAGAAACCCAACCCCACAGACCTTTGACATTTAATATGTGTTGCAGCCAAGTGGCAGAGAGACAGGGGAGCAGGGTGGTGGTAGGCTAACTGCCAGAAGCCTCCTAATTTCTCAGTATAAGCAGCGGGCACCAAGGTTTCTGACAGGCAACAGACTCTGAATTGAAAATAATTGTACATGCTTTTTCTTCCCAATGAACACACGGCTTTCTTATTCAGAGACGTTTTATCAACAACATTTTAATGTTTTGGTTTTGTACCACATTCAAATGGACTCTAGGCTGTAAAATGCATACGTTTTCAAATCTTTAGATGAAGTGGTGTGGTCCGGTCCGCCTTTTTGTATCCATTGTAAAAGCATCCCATATATTAGGCCTGTACCAGTTCATTAATGGCCCACCTTCAGTTGTAGTTCCATAGGACAATGGTCCGGTATGGTAGAGCGGAGAAATTGGCATCACACAACACAGTCCTTTGATTGTGGGACTGAAAAACATTACTGTTGTCAACAAGAACTAGACATGAACACCTGTACTATTGTTTCATCTCACCTCATTGTACATGGAATATTTTTCTTTAATTATCTTGGTTATGTCCATTCTCTGTTCCTTTCTATCATCTAATACAATTCCTATCCATCACACCCTCTCAAGCCCATCTGGCAAACAGTCACTACAAGGAAGAACGGGATAGGAGTCTAAGTGGAGCCACTAGTCCCATTCCAGGGACATATGGGAGAGCTTTTGTATCAGAAAAAATGGACTCTGCTGACCAGGCAGGTTCTCTCACTCCTCCATCTTTTCCCCACCTAAAGCAGCCTTTAGCCCCCCACCTGCCTCATCTACATCGCTCAGGTTCTCAAGGGACAGACCGCTACACATGCACCACCAGCCCTGAAACCCTGACAGAAGGTGGAGAGGCAGGGAGAGAAATGGGGAACATCTACCGCTGGGTGAAACATGAGCCACTGCCATACGCCGGTGAAGAGGAAGATGAGGATGAGGATGAAGAGGAAGCAGGTGAAAATGGAGACCAGCATCACAACCATCACAAGCCAGGGGAGGAGAGTGAAGGCGTAGATGACAAGAGTGGCTCTGGCACAGAAGGGACTGGCAGCAGTGAGGGCTGTCAGTCCCCTACTGGACCAATTGGGAGATTCCACATGCCATACGAGCCGGAAAGCTTTGGGGACAATTTGTACGTCTGTATTCCTTGTGATAAAGGCTTCCCAAGTTCAGAACATCTCAATGCACATTTGGAGACACACACAGAAGAGGAGCTTTATGGCAACTCTGGTGGAGAGATGGGAAACAGTAATAACAGTGGCATTAAAGGCATGAGCAGTAACACAAATGGTTACGAAAACCTCAACAGCAGCAACACTCAAAACAGTATGTCACATTTGGAGACCAAATCTGACCAGGGGCTAAATTCAGGAACCATTGGGGAGATGATTAGACCTTACCGCTGTTCCAACTGTGTCTTACAAAGATCCTGCCACCTTGCGCCAACACGAGAACACCCACTGGCTAACACGGCCTTACCCCTGCAGCATCTGTGGCAAGAAGTTCACACAGCGTGGCACCATGACGCGCCACATGGGAAGCCACCTTGGCCTCAAGCCTTTTGCCTGCGATTCCTGTGGGATGCGCTTCACTCGCCAGTACCGCCTCACTGAGCACATGCGTATCCACTCAGGATATCTAATGTATCTTTTAAGTCCTCCTTCATAAAGGAGCTTCACTTTCTGTGAGCAAGGGGCTCTCATTTGAAGAACTTCTATAATTATGTACACTCTATGCAAGGAAACATGTGTTTTAATTCCAGCCATTGAGCCATAGTGGCTAGGACAAAACCCGAAGGAATTATTTTATTTATTTTTGTATATGTTGAAATCCCAAGAAACAGTTCTGCAGAGCTACTTTGCAATCGGACCCTAAACCTGTGTACTGCCTATGTATAAAAAAAGAAATAGCACATAAGGAATAATGTTTAGGATTGTTTAGACCACAACAGAATTTTTCAGTTCTAAACAATCTCACGAAAAAGCAACTCACCTGGGATTTTTGTACAATAATGGGGTTCAGGATGCTTTGTGTGTCTTCATTCTTCCTTGTTTCCCATTTATGTGAAATAGCTCAAATATTAAGCCTTTTTTTTTACTTTTTCCCCCCACTCCCCTGGGTGTTTGTGTGGATAAATGCTCATCCTTTATGTGACCGCAGTGGTGGCTTAATCGGCTTTACACCCGCCTTTCAACCACTCTCGAGCTAAAACATCCTCTGCCGTGTGACAAATGTTCCTTAGCTTTCAGCTATTTTGGGGATGCAGTGAGCAAAGCGCTGTGATCTGACCACTATAGTGCCAACACCAACCTCTGGAGCTGAATTTGAAGACTTTGAATAAATACACTTTGACAGAAGTAGATATTCTGAAAGCCTTAAAGAAAAAAAGTGCCTCACTTGTGAATATACTTTTTTTTTCCAGATGTATCAATCATTTAAGGGCTTCTCTTCCAGTAGCATATGATCATATCAAACATGTTTTATCGTGTGACTTTCTGTTCTTGTCTTCTTCTTGATTTGTGGCGCACGTAAAAAAATAAAAATAAATAAAACGAAATCAAAACTGGGGCTGCATGGTGGTGCAGTGGTTATCACTGTTCCCTTGCAGCAAGAAGGTTGTGGGTTCATATCCCAGCCCAGGGTCTTTCTGCATGGAGTTTGCATGTTCTCCCTGTGCGTGTGTGGGTTCCGTCTGGGTACTCTGGATTTTTCCCACAGTCCAAAAACATGACTGTCAGCTTAATTGATCTCTCCAAATTGTCCTTAGGTTTGAGTGTGTGATGGTTGTTTGTCCTGTCTGTTTTAAACCTTTGGTTTTTGGTTGTTAAAAATGTACTTTTTCATAGCTTTATGGTGAACAGATTAAATGTGATGTTATTGTTTGCTTTTCATATATAGTTACTATTCTTAAATCCTCAAAGAGGCTTTTGTTTGACATGGGGTTTTTTTCTACACCATCAAAGGCTGTAAATGTTTATGATTTTTAATAACTGGGTATACACGGTTGCATTGTTATTTTTTAGCAACATGTACAGCAATATCTAGGTGACAAGTGCTGTGTTTTGAAATATCTTCCCCACCCACAAGACGTGATGCCTCATCAGCACTTCCTTAAGCAGTATCTCGGAAACTAACTTTACACTGCTCTGCCCTTTTTCTCCTGAAGATGTTGAACTTGTGACACGAGCCAGACAGAGGTCGCACTTGCTCAGAGGCACGCAGGAAGTCGGCTTGTTTTTGGTTGGTTGGTGTCTTAAGTTTAGTTTTGTGATCAAAAAGTATTAAAAAAATGCTCAAAGGGCACTTACTGTTTGAAAAAAACATGCTCCATAAACAAGGGCATGTGTCATAAAGTGTAGGAACAAGCGGATGTGAGTCGTTGGAATTTGAGGCTCCTTGCTCTCCCTCATTCACTAGCTCAAGGGAAAATTTAACGTCTAAAGACGTTTTGAGAAACTGTTTTCCAATTAAGTTTAATAGCTAAAAGAATTACAGCTGTAAGTCTTAATGGGTCATGTCCCTTCCAACTGTGCACATCTAGCGATTTAAATGGAGAGCATCAGTAAACCTTTGTTTGTGTTGCCACAGTCTGGGCTTTGACTTGATCATTTTAACTCCTGATTATGCTGTGACCAAAACTTTTCCACAGTGGCTATGGCTGTATGTTTAGGGTTATTGTCCAGCTGGAAGGTAAACCTCTACCCCAGTCTCCAGTTCTTTGAAGCTTCAAAAAGGTTTTCTTACAGGATGTTCTGCTCCATCTGTCTTACCATAAGCTCTGTGTCTCTAGAAGAAAACATTCCCAAAGAATGATGCTTTCACCATCATGTTGCACTGTGGGGATAGTGTTTTCAGTGTGATGTGCAGAATTAGTTTTCCTCCTCATAAACAGCATTTTGAATGTGGGTCCTTTTGATCTCTCCCAACCAGGGCTTTTTCCATATTTTTGTTAAATCCTCAACAAGGCTTTTGGCAGTTTTTAACAGGACATCGTATGGATCTATATCATCTCAAGTTTTCTTTTGCCTTGATTCTGAGTTAAATTTCCAAAATTGTAGGTTGGGTACTGCTTTTGTTGGACTATCACATGAAATACCTATGAATAACATTGAAGTTTGTAGATGTAACAAAAATCTAAAAAAAATCAACACGTGTGAGTATTTTTGTAAAGCTCCACAAGCTTAAAAACTTCAAATCTCACATTTCAACTTTCTGGGTCCACTGCTGAAGCTATAATATTGCCCTCAGTCTAAGAACCCACTTGGCCTCATACAAGCTCCTTTAAACATTGCATATGTCCATAACACATCAGATTCTCTCCATGTGCAAGAATTTCACTTTTAATTTCAATTTAAGCAATTAATTTGGACAGCAAAAGGAGAAAATCAGTAGCAATATTCCTGCTGGCATTTAAAGTCAGAGGGAAAAAAATTTGTCTGCACTCAAGTTACACTGAGTTTGAGAAACAACATTAAGCGAGACACGTGATGAATGTCAAACGTTTCGTTGTGTTTTCACCCACCGGCGGAGCAGCATACAGTGGGGGATGTCTATCATTACACCCAGCAAATATGATCTCTAAGGGAAGCACCTTCAGTTCATGAACATTTTTGATTTACAGCACCTGAGAGAAGAAATGCAAATTTGTTTAACGTCGAGACTTGATTTGTGGCTTGTTGCCTGATTCATATCAAACATCTGGAAGGCACCGTGATTTCTTACGTGCTGCTGATAATAGGGTTAATTTTACACAATGTGTGTGTGTATGCCTGCCTGGCGGGTTTTGTTCCTGCTGACAGAGTAATGGATCTGCTCATTGTTGCATGTGGACTTGGTGTGATGTATGAGATTCATTTGAAATTCTTTGTCCTAAATGAGGCACTCATATGTCTCCGTATGGGAGATTATGAACTCAAAGGGCAGTGTACTCCAGGAAAAAGAACTGAAGTAGCTCATACTTGTGGTCATCGCCACACTCAAATGGGATTTATTGTGGTATTTTTTTGCCTCATATTTTTCTATTAATGAAAAAACTCATTTCATGGTCAATCAATATGTCTACAAATACAAATATTTAAAATAGATGTAAATCAAAGCAGATTAAATTGAAAAAACTGTAGGAAAATATGTTTAAACTGTGCACATTAGAAATGTGTCCAAATGTGCTCTATTATTATACGTGTTCAAAACACACACACAATAATTAATTCAAAATCCATTACGCAATTTGTTTTATTGCCAAGCTGATTTGGAGTATACATACAAAGAAAAAAAAGAAATTTTCACATTGGCTTTTAAAAAATAAGAGCCTTATCAACAAAAAATTATCAATACATCATTACAAAATGAATTGCTTAAAAAAAACACAATTAAATTTACAAGAAAACAGCTATTAAAACATTTTGACATGCAATAAATACATTCATTTCATGAAAGCAAGGTAAGATCAAAATTGACACAAAAAGACAGAATAACTTTAAAAAAAATACTGTTTGGTTTAAAGTATTGCTTTTAATTATTTGCATGGTTTATGCTGTTTCAAAACCCAATAAAAAGAAGAAAACATTGGAGTCTGCTAATGTTTAATGAATTTCTAGATCCGTTATAAGATCCTGAAAAATCCCCTTTCTATTTAAAAGTTTTGATGCATGTATTAAGTTTTTGTGCTTTTCCAACTACTTACAGCAACTACCGTCTTCATGGCATTCTGTGACTGTTGAATTCAATGTGAGCTCCATTTGACTGCAATCTACCATATCAACACGCAAAATATTTTTTCCAAACCAAAATATATGCTTTTTTCATGAGGACCCCTGAAGCTTTGTTGGGTTTTTTTGGCACGGGTTGGAATGGAATCTGTCACTGGCATGGGTTTTCTTTAAAAATGGCTTTCTCAACGAGGAGCGACACTCCAAAAGGCAACCTAATTAAATCTGACCTAATCTGGTGCAGCCTTCTGCCAACCAGCTGTGTGTGTGTCTGCATCTTTGAGAGATAAAATCCTACAAATTCTTGCTTGTTTTTGTACTTTGTCTTTGAGTTTAAACTCCTTCAAAGTCACATGCTATTAATCAACATAGTCAAGCAAATGTCCATGTTTTTTATACATTTGATACAGCTGAACAGCTGCAAGGTGACATGCAAACAGAAACCCACCAGCTACAAAGGCACACAATACGGGCTTTGAGTTCATTGTTAATCCTAAATAGAAGATCATTTTGGAAGAAACATGTGTGACATGAATGATCATTTCAGAACCCTGATAAGTATTGACGCAATCAACAATGTAATGGCAAAAAGAAATAACTTTAGCTCTAAACAGTTATGACCATCAAGCACAAACAATTTTTTCTTCTCTGCTTCTGTTTCTTTTTTATTTTCAACCCTTCTTCTTTTACTAGTTCTCTCTATCTCAAGACATGACTTGGCTGGTGAGACTCAATTGTGCAACTTCGAACATGTTTACTTTACTGTCCACCTGAACATTTCCCCTCACATTATTCTACATTTACTCTACAACACGCTGTCTTTAATCTTCCCCTTACTACACCATTTCTTGGCCTAAATTCCGAATATAACAACAGTGTCGGATACTTTTCTGGCTCATCAGTTTGTACTTTATTTAAACATGCTTCGAAGTTCATTTTGGAAATCGATCAGGGCCAAGAGAAAAGAAAGTAGCTCTTCACGTAAACATTTAGACAACCGTCATCTTCTGCATGAAAAACAGCTGGAAGTTAAGCGGATAACGGGCGAGGAGGAGGACAGAGAGACGTGAAGAGGGAAGCTGTTCTCTGTAAGGGTAAAAGGGCAGCACAGTCAAGCTGTGCACCGGTGGGAGGAGAGCAATGGAAGTATAGTGCTAGAGGGAGGGTGGTCATTGGACTTCTTAGGAAAGTTAGAACAGTAACGAAGGTTTTGAAAAAATACTGAAATACAGTAATTTCTTTTTTCCCAAGAAAAGTCCACTTTGGAAGAAATAAACCAAAAGCAGCTGCTTGTAATAAAGACTCTTGAAGGTGTCAAATATTGAACCTGTTCCTCCTGCTTTTGAGCAGTTGGACAGACCTGACATGTAGTTGGACAGGTGCATTAAGTGAATACCTTAAGAGGAAATCCACATAATTTACTAATAATCAAGGCACATCTATATCTGTTATATATGTTCTCTTATGCTCTAATCACTAAATGTTCTCTTTTCTTTTAATCATATAATCTGTCTTTTATAAATGTTTGTTTAAGATTTATTTTAGTGATTCTATGTTTTAATATTTCACATTTTTCTAACCATGTAAAGCACCTTGAATTGCCTTGTGTTGAAAGTGTGCTATATAAATAAAATTGTCTTGCCTTGCTTTAAAACTGTAAATACGAAAGGACTGTGGATAAATCATAACCATAGAATAAAGTATAACACAGATTTTTGGAAGGTGTTAAATGCAACCTTGAAACATTATTTTAAAAATTGTAAATGTAATTTTTTTTATATAAGTTTCACTTTATTTACTTTTTTAATTCATATCATTTATCTAGAAACATTTTTAAAATTAATAAAATTCCTGTTTTTTGCTGTTAAAACTATAGCATTTTTGCTCAGCACTACTAATTAAAATATATCCAAATAAAATGGATGCATATTGTTGAACCAATTTTAATCATTTAAATTCCAACAGTTAGTTTAAACACCATACATTTAAGCATTAATTAAATTTGAGAAAAACATCATTGTCACATGCGAGATAGATGACCTTCACTACAATGCAAAATCAGCCAGAGGCTTAGCTTGGTTATGTTTTAGAGTTGTGAAAATGACGTCACGTCTGCAAAGTGCTTTAGTCTTTTTTGGCAAACGGGGAAAAGTCTAATAAAAGTTCAACAGCACTAGGAGCACAGGACAACTCGCTTGTCTGAGTCACACTTTTTCCTGTTCTGCTGAAAGAGAAACACTTTCTTTTACAATAAACTGGCAGAAAACCCTCTAATATGGTTGTATTATTTTTAAGTTAATGGGCTGACACAATAAAACTTTCCCCTTTTTATTTTATATGACTACAAATCAGTTATTTAGGAACCTATTAAATTAATTTTACAATATCTTAATCTAAACCTTTATTGTGGCTCTGAGAGGATTTCTCCTTTGGTGTCATCTAAATAACATCAACAAAATCATATGGTATAAAACCCCTTGGGGGTTACATAAGTAGATGAAAGACTGATTTAATTTGAATGTGACTAAATTAGACTGCCACAGAGAAAAAGAAGCATGTCTACATTGTTATCACTGATTTACATTTTACTTTCAGAGGAACATGACATTTTTTAAGGTGCCATGCAAAACTATTCACATCACTTGACCGTTTTTTAGATTTTGTCAAGTTACAGCGACAACATTGTATGCATTTATTTGAGATTTTATCTGATAGATTAACCTAAAGTAGTCAATAATTGTGAAGTCAAAGGAAAAATTATTCTTAGTCTATAAAAAAAAATTACACATAAGAATCCAGAAAGTGTGGTGTGCATTATTTTTAACCCCTAAATTTATCATAGCTCAACTATGCCATGATAATATTTTCATTAATTTCTTCTATCTTCCAATTCATTTTTCTCTACTTTCTGATGGAAAGCTAACACCTGGGCAAGAGAACAACCCTAATCATACACTGTAAGCTACAATAAAGTGGCTTAGATCCATAGAACCATATAAGTGTTAAACTGACCCAGTCTAACCAAAAATCCTAGTTAAGGATATGTGGCAATACCTGAACAGTTTCCAATTTGACTTAGCATAGGCAAGTTTGCAAAGAAGATAAAAATGGAAAACTAAATCAGCCACTCAGGGGAACAGAATACAAATTCATGCCACACCTTTCAGTTTCTATTTGTAAAATTTTTTGCAAATCATGTACTATATTCATCCCATTTTATACTTATGCACTACTCTGTGAGGGTCTACCACTTACAATTCCAATAAAATGGACTGAGGTTTCTGGCTGCAACACGACAAAACTGAAAAAAAACTGTAAAGATAAATAAGGTAACATTATAGATATTAACAGCATCCCTAGAAAAAAAATCTCATCCTCAATTCAGAGTTACCCACATTAAGTGTGACACTGAAAATAGTTTTTTTTCCCAAAGAGCAATGAGAGAAAGAAACAGAGAAGATACAGTCCACTTTTCTTCTGAATTCAGAGTTTTGGAAGTACGAACAGGCTTTCATTATGAGACAATGGCTCGTGTCCACCCTGCTGCGCTCTCTCTGCTTCTCTCCCTCCCCATATCTGCTTGTGAGCAGAAAAACACGGCATATCCTGCGTAGCACGGCTCACCAGCCAAAAGTTCACTTCCTGCTCCTCAGCTCTTCTCCTTCACAGCAACCCTATTCCCAGGACATGCATTAAACAGCTCATCTTACACTTAGATAGCACTGTGACAGACAAACAGACAAGTAAATGTGTCCCCTTCCTATAGATGCTCAGCCTTGACCACTATTGCACACAACAATGCAATACAGCCAATTTAAAGGGTGCATACTCTAAAAAAAAACCTCAAATGATTTAAGCATTATCTTTCTTTTTCCCCTCAGCACAGATTTGAAGTGGAAACCTATCATGTTATGTTGGTGGTGCTGGCAAGGAATTACATTTTCACTTGAGCTAGTGAATGAGGGAGAGCAAGGAGCCTCAAATTCCCACGACTCACATCCGCTTGTTCCTACACTTTATGACACATGCCCTTGTTTATGGAGCATGTTCTTTCAACCAGTAAGTGCCCTTTGAGCATTTTTTTAATACTTTTTGATCACAAAACTAAACTTAAGACACCAACCAACCAAAAACAAGCCGACTTCCTGTGTGCCTCTGAGCAAGTGCGACCTCTGTCTGGCTCGTGTCACAAGTTCAACATCTTCAGGAGAAAAAGGGCAGAGCAGTGTAAAGTTAGTTTCCGAGATACTGCTTAAGGAAGTGCTGATGAGGCATCACGTCTTGTGGGTGGGGAAGATATTTCAAAACACAGCACTTGTCACCTAGATATTGCTGTACATGTTGCTAAAAAATAACAATGCAACCGTGTATACCCAGTTATTAAAAATCATAAACATTTACAGCCTTTGATGGTGTAGAAAAAAAAACATGTCAAACAAAAGCCTCTTTGAGGATGTAAGAATAGTAACTATATATGTAAAGCAAAAAATAACATTACATTTAATCTGTTCACCATAAAGCTATGAAAAAGTACATTTTTAACACACAAAAACCACAGGTTTAAAACAGGGACTGCTCCCCAATTGGTAAAGAAAAAGTTGTATTTATCATGGGGGTTTATATTTTGAGCTAAAGTTTACAAAGGCTTAGCTGGGTGCAGTCCTGAGGTAAGCACCAATTTTTGTTTCGTTTGACTTTTTTTTTTTTTTACGTGCGGCAAAAATCAAGAAGAAGACAAGAACAGAAAGTCACACGATAAAACATGTTTGATATGATCATATGCTACTGGAAGAGAAGCCCTTAAATTATTGATACATCTGAAAAAAAAAAACATATTCACAAGTGAGGCACTTTTTTTCTTTAAGGCTTTCAGAATATTAACTTCTGTCACAGTGTATTTATGGCTTTAGTCTTCACATTCAGCTCCAGAGGTTGGTGTTGGCACTATAGTGGTCAGATTTCTCTAATATAAATCAAGGACTAGTAACTATGAAAAAAGAAAGAAAAGGCCAACACGTTCTTTGGTAGAAAAAAAAAATTGCTGACAAAACTGTGCCTTCAAACCACAACCTTTTAAGTGCTCTTTGTGTTTTCAAGTTGGAGAACTCTTGGTCAGAAAAAAAATAAATGACAGTAATCTGTAACTTTGGTTTGAGCAGGGCAGAGGGGCAAGGCTGGGAGACACTTGCTGGGCTTGTATTTAACCTTTTATAGTGGATCAGAGGAGTGAGATGGCAGGCGTGAAATCGGACATCATGCCGACAAGCAAGTGCGAATTGTCCAGGAGAAAGTAGGATTTCACAGGGATTTACTGGAGAACAGCAGCTGGGAAAAGCTGTTCACCCACCAGCTTTCAAGGAAGAGTCACAACAGATTGCTTTTTTTTTCTGATCGTGTTGCGGAAAGATTAGCAGACTGCTATGTGCAAAGCGGCCATCCCTCTAAGTTAGTAGAGTGCTTTTAAGGCAAGGGGCCACAGTAATACTAACAGACTTTCAAAAAATAAGAGGGATGATGATGAAGTAAAGCAGTCAATATGATATTTCTCGTTAAATTAACACACTGACTAAATAATCCATTGCTTCCCATCATAAAGTGTTGAAATATTTGAGCCCATTGTCTGGCAAAGCGAAGTAACAGGAGTGGGAGGAGAGGTTCCGCATTACTCAGTGTTCCATATAGCTCCAAAAATCTAAAGAGGTGTCCACAACAAGGCCTCTGACCACTGCCTCCTCCACTCTTAGTCATCACCCTATTTTTACAAAGAAACAATATCTGTCAGTAAATGACAGACTTCTTCATATTTAACTGAGCCCCGATCTCTGCCTTTCTGTTTCTTCAAAAGCACAAACCAACATCCATGAGTTAGTGCTGTGCACGTGATGAACAGGGATTAGTATGTCATCAGCTGGGTATGTGAAATCATGTTCCACTTATGCGATCACAGCGCTTTGCTCACTGCATCCCCAAAACAGCTGAAAGCTAAGGAACATTTGTCACACGGCAGAGGAAGTTTTAGCTCAAGAGTGGTTGAAAGGCGGGTGTAAAGCCGATTAAGCCACCGCTGCTGTCACATAAAGGATGAGCATTTATCCACACAAACATCCGGGGGGAGGATGGGGGGGGGGGTAGGCTTAATATTTGAGCTATTTCACATAAAGGGGAAAACAAGCAAGAATGAAGACAAACAAAGCATCCTGTACCCCATTATTGTACAAAAATCCCAGGTGAGTTGCTTTTTCTTGAGATTGTTTAGACCTGAAAAATTCTGTTGTGGTCTAAACAATTCTAAACATTATTCCTTATGTGCTATTTCTTTTTTTATATATAGGCAGTACACAGGTTTAGGGTCCGATTGCAAAGTATCTCTACAGAACTATTTCTTTGGATTTCATCATATACAAAAATAAATAAAACAAAGAATTCCTTTTGGTTTTGTCCTAGTCACTATGGCTCAATGGCTGGAATTAAAACACATGTTTCCTTGCATAGAGTGTACATAATTATAGAAGTTCTTCAAATGAGTGCCCCTTGCTCACAGAAAGTGAAGCTCCTTTATGAAGGAGGACTTAAAAGATACATTAGATGCATAGAAAGGCACTTACAGTCTACACACTTTGGCGTGCATGACCCGACCAGTTTCGCTTGGCCTGAGTCTGAGGTGCAGAAAATATGGAGTTGAGGTGAATGGCTTTTGAATACTGTGTGTGCACGCAGACCTGTCCGTGATTGTCAACTGCGCATATCAAATGTCTTAGCTGGGTGAGTAGCGATCAATGGTCCGGCTGTCGGAGATTGACTGTGGAGGAGGGGGCAGTGGTTGGCCCAAGATGTCCATTTTGTCATGGGTAAGGCCCAGATGCTCCGACGCCAGTTTGGTGAGTGGGTAGAGGCTTTCTATGGCCTTGGCATCTGCCACCAGTTGCTGCTGCGCTTGAATAAGAAGCTCATTGGCCTTCTCCTGCTTTAGCCCCAGGTGCTCTGCTGCATACTTAGTAAGGGGATATATGCCCTCTGCAAAGTCCAGCTTCAGTTTCCCTTCTGCTGTCAGACCTCCTGCTGTTCCCCCACCGCTGTGCATCTTCATATGGCTGATGAGATTGCGCTGCTGGGCAAATTTCCCCCCACACACCTGACATTCATAGGGCTTTTCTCCTGAGTGGATACGCATGTGCTCAGTGAGGCGGTACTGGCGAGTGAAGCGCATCCCACAGGAATCGCAGGCAAAAGGCTTGAGGCCCAGGTGGCTTCGCATGTGGCGCGTCATGGTGCCACGCTGTGTGAACTTCTTGCCACAGATGCTGCAGGGGTAAGGCCGTGTTAGCCAGTGGGTTTTCTCGTGTTGGCGCAAGGTGGCAGGATCTTTGTAAGACTTATCACAGTTGGAACAGCGGTAAGGTCTAATCATCTCCCCAATGGTTCCTGAATTTAGCCCCTGGTCAGATTTGGTCTCCAAATGTGACATACTGTTTTGAGTGTTGCTGCTGTTGAGGTTTCCGTAACCATTTGTGTTACTGCCCATGCCTTTAATGCCACTGTTATTACTGTTTCCCATCTCTCCACCAGAGTTGCCATAAAGCTCCTCTTCTGTGTGTGTCTCCACATGTGCATTGAGCTGTTCTGAACTTGGGAAGCCTTTATCACAAGGAATACAGACGTACAAATTGTCCCCAAAGCTTTCCGGCTCATATGGCATGTGGAATCTCCCAATTGGTCCAGTAGGGGACTGACGGCCCTCGCTGCTGCCAGTCTCCTCTGTGCCAGAGCCACTCTTGTCATCTACGCCTTCACTCTCCTCCCCTGGCTTGTGATGGTTGTGATGCTGGTCTCCATTTTCACCCCCTTCCTCTTCATCCTCATCCTCATCTTCCTCTTCACCGGCGTATGGCAGTGGCTCGTGTTTCACCCAGCGATAGATGTTCCCCATTTCTCTCCCTGCCTCTCCACCTTCTGTCGGGGTTTCAGGGCTGGTGGTGCATGTGTAGCGGTCTGTCCCTTGAGAACCTGAGCGATGTAGATGAGGCAGGTGGGGGGCTAAAGGCTGATTTAGGTGGGGAAAAGATGGAGGAGTGAGAGAACCTGCCTGGTCAGCAGAGTCCATTTTTTCTGATACAAAAGCTCTCCCATTTGTCCCTGGAATGGGACTAGTGGCTCCACTTAGACTCCCATCCCGTTCTTCCTTGTTGTGACTGTTTGCCAGATGGGCTTGAGAGGGTGTGATCTGAGACTGAGAGGTGGGGCTTTTTTTAGAAAGATCAAGGCCAAAGTTGGGGGAACAGTTCCTCTCAGAATGGTCTGGGTGTCCCAGCTGAGCAGGCAGAGATGGGAACACCTGAGAGGTCTGGTTGGACGTGGGTGCATACAACTCACCACTATGAATGGTTATTCGATGGGGGACCAGCTCCTCCAGTGATGGTGCCCTTGGTGTATTATGAATACCCCCTGGAGGACAGGACTGAATCACAGGGGTAGAAACTCTATATCTACCTACAACTCCTAAACCAGGCCCCATCTTTGGGTAAGGTAGAAATGCAGGACCTGGACGGGGAGGGTACTTCCCAATTCTTCTCAGCTTCTTTTTGCATAAAGCCACCAAGTCGAGCAGCTGGAGATAGCTGGCTGCTGCCAAAACAGCACCTAGATTGGGCTCAGTAGGAGATGTAGGGTCTCCTTCACTGAGGCGCCCTGTGTAGATATAGTCCAGGATCACCCTGAAGACAGCTGGACTCACCATCTCATGGTCAAGGTTGATGAGATTGTCATGGACCACCAAGGACTTCAAGTAGTGGCTGCTGGCAGCCAGAATGTTCTTGTGAGCTCTGAAGAGGGCATTCTGCACCACAATAATGACATCACAGAGAAAGCCTTTGGTGCGCTGGCTGTTAAGCTGCAGGAGGAGATCCCTAGCATGACTTGGAACTTCCATGGCATCCAGCATTGTCTTCAGTCCACCACCTGCAAGAGCAAATATTGGTCACATTTCACGCATAAGCTTTAATTTTGAAGTCTTTACAACCCTCTAAAAATCATTATTTTCTGCACCACTGCACCTAAAACATGCCAGGATATACATAGGACTATATGTAAGTCAAAATAAAAATAAAAATTATTTTGAATATTGGATTGTTTAGAACTTGATTTATAACACATAAATCCACTTTTAATTAACTTAGCATTACAACTAAGAGAAATATGTGCACAAAACATGCTGCTTTTCAGCTTGATCATCTCTGACCGGTGATAGCACTTGCAGATCAGATCGCTGTTTCAACAACTCTTTGAAATGAAAGGTGTTACTGTTAGCTTTTTCCAATATCAGTGAGTACATACAGATATATGAAGCTATTTAAAAGACAACATTTAGTTGTTTTTTTTGTAGCTCGTTCAGGTTTCGAAAGAGCAAGGTTAGCAGTAGCTTACAGGAAGGCTGTACTAATTAGACCATTTTTTAAACTTTTGATTTTTCAAAATCTACCTTTCAGGGAACATATTGAATTTAGAAATGCTGGCAGCTTTTTTCAAATCTCAGAGTTAAGTTCAGTGATGCTAACCCTACTAATGGCTAAAATAATATAGTACGCTTAAAATCCAAACTCTAAAATTACCTTTGTTTAAAAAAAAAATCCTATTTTACAAGGACTGCTTTTTCAATTGCTGGTGTTCGATGCCCTCTTCTCCTTATTTAAAAAAAGTGTCCTCTCTAACAAACAATTAAAAAATGTCTTTGACATCCTGATTTTAGATTTTTATTATATAACTTTTCTTGAAGATGAATCTGAATTGGCCAAAATTTGTATCAGCAGCTTTTAAATAACTATCATTTATACTATTGAATGCTTTAGGTTAAAACTTCAATTGACTCCATCTGATGGAACAAAGGAAAGTGTATGGGAAGTGTTCATGAAGGCCAGTCAGTAATAGTGAACTTCTACTGAAGGTGCATATTTTGAATGGTTTCCTCATCAGCAGAAATTCAAGTCTTTGCGTTGACCTACTCAGTGAACACAAGGAGAGAAAGCTTAGATTTTCAAGCCCAAGATATACATCTATTCAACAATTACCAACTTCCTGCTAATGTATTTTAGAAGTAGGCCTACAGTGCGAAGCATTAAACAAAGCAACAGATGAACGTTTCACAAGTGTGATGAACAGCAGGTATAAAGTGGTGGGAGGAAGGATGCATCCAAAAAAAGGTAGGGCTTCAGCTGTGAGTCATATAAGGAACATGGAGCGCACACTGTGTAAATCAGTGTTAGACGATTAGATACGCTGCACTAAAACAGACTGCAGGAATCAAATGTACACGCACACACATTTAAACATCAACACTAATTGTTCCATCAAGCCTAAAGTAAACTACATCGTCTGAATGCATGAAAACCCTTGTATTGTTCAAGCAGTGGCATTTGAGGACAGTTTACTTCTGAGATTAAATGTCTCAAACCATACACAGGGGGCTTAGTATCACTGATGGGAAACAAGCAACTAAATAAATATCATGTCATCCGTCTGATCGCAGTCTTCCTGACACCAGCTCATTCACTTCTTGTTTATTTCACCCACAGTGTGAGCTTTCAGAATAAGAACAAGGAAGTATGAACTAAAAAAAAACCTTGACAAGCTCTCAAAGAGGAGGAACTCATGAAGAGTTGTGAGCAAAAATCTCATGCTGATTTTTATCCTCTAAGAAGTGCAGATTCTTGAAATCCATGGGGTAATTTTGAGCAATGTTTCTGACAACTTTTATTTATTTATTTATTTTTGGTGAACACACCGTGAACAGTAATCAATGTATTGGAAAAGCTATATGATTTTTACCGGAATTAAAAAAACAAAAATTTCATTAAAAATATGTATAGATTTTTTGTTTATAATGATCTTATTAGGAAAATAAATAAGTAAAAATAAAAAAATGTATGAATAGGAGCAGAATCCATCATGACTCGAGCTGTCATTCGTTATGTCACGCCTCTGATTTCTCATTTTCTATCTGGCTTTTATTACCAATTTATTTTATTTTAAGTTCGAATATCTCTCGGATCTGTTGAATCTAAAAACAAATGTGATAAAAATGTGGTTTAACTTTCCACACTTGCCGAAATTTTTGTCTCCACTCAGCTCATTTTGTAAGCTTGTTGCGTGCTGTTGAATTCAGATAGTATCAGAGTGCATTTTTCTGCAGAAGACGCATCAAGCAATGGTTATATCTGAGGCAAAAAACAGCCTCCTAATGTACAGACTTACATTTATGAGGATAGATATTTAAAATTACAAACCTCAACAACATTCTGCGCATCTAAGTTGTGTTGTTTTTACAACACATTTTTTTGGGGTTAATGTGTTGCGGTGACACCGAGCTTAATAGCTGTGGTCTAACCAATAAGATATCAAGGTTTTTTTTTTATACTTAGCTATTTTCAAAGGCTACATCTTAACTCTTTAAAAATACCTTAATGAGACCTTGAGAAGGTAAAAAGCATAGACAGCTTTAGAAACAACATGCAAGTAAAATCTTGATTTTTGTTATTTATTTTCTATTTTACTAATTACTGAAACAAATTATTTTCTAAGTTTGATCTTTAGACAGGCTTCCTTTTAATTTAAATTTACCCATACTCATTTAAACCTGTGAAGTTTAAAAAAACTGTGTTCTTAGCTTTCAGATCAGCTACAGCAGTCTGAATGTAAGTTAAGCGCTGACAAAAGTTCTTGTTAGATTTTAAGTCTTGTCAGCAGATATCAAAATCAGTTTCCTGCTTCAATGTCAGCGCATCTAAAAACTCATCCCACATGTTTAAGATGCTACTAAAGGGACAGGTTCATTTCTACAGAAATAAGACTAAATAGATCCTACGGCTATCACATTGACATTATAACCTGCCATTTCCTTCAAGTCAAAAGAGGAGCAGAAAATATTTCTATTTTGGATTTAAAAAAAATAATTGTAAATTGTAAAAGTTGTTCTTTTTTTTTCCTTTCTTCTCTTCTCTTACGATTCGTTCTTTAAAAGAAAAAAAATCAAAATATGTTTCGTCAAATCTGTTTGTAAAATAATAATTTAAATTAATCATGAGAGTTTACTCTGCTTCGCTTATTGTGCAGTAAACGTAATCACGAGTGGACGCAGCTCTCTGATCTGACCCCATCTCTAGCTCTCCCTATCTCTAACTGAGCCCAAAAACAATGTTAGAAAATTTAGAATCAACAGCAATAACGTGCCAGCTTAAGTGTGCACTGAAACGGAGTTCTTGAAAGCAGTTTTCTCTGTTCCCTAAGGAACTCACTTTAAATCTCGCATTGGCCAATATAAACCCAACTGTCTAATGTTAAGTATCATAATTAAAGAATAAAAATATAGGATGGGATTTACAATAAAAATTAAAGATAGATAGATAGATAGATAGATAGATAGATAGATAGATAGATAGATAGATAGATAGAGAAAGAGACACTTACACACTTAATAAATATATATTATTTCTACTTCATGTCAGAGGATGGTGTCAAATCTTACGTATGTAAAGTATCCGCATTTTGAACATTATACGCAAATCATGACTTTCTTAAACTTATTTCTTGTTCTCCAATAATTACAACTGCTTTTTTTTTATTCAAATCGACTAAGACTAAAATGCATGATAAAGATTGAGCACAACATCGTTGCTGTTAGGAAAGCATCAGAAAGTAAATTGAACCCTTATAATTAGAGAAATGAAAATAAATTTTGTCTAAATAAGATGAACGCATTTTTTCCTGCCGGTGTTTCTGAATCGAACTATATAAGTGTCATCTTTCCTCCTTGTCGATTACTGTCTGAGCGGCTCGGCTCTTACCTGCATGCCCGATGTCTTCTGCCATCCGATCTAAGTCTCCCTTAATGATCATCTCAGCAGTATCTGGGAGTCATATCTGACGTTTCAGAGTTAAACTGCCAGCCTCCAAAAACCCATGCCAGTTTTCCGAGCGCGATTGCCAGCTTTCTCTCTCTTTCTTTCTCTCTCTCTTTCTCTCTCTCTTTTATGATTATTAATTGATATGAATTTCTTCTCGCTCCTTGGGTCCTCCTACCAACCTACTTTTCCTCCCACTGTCTCTCACTGCCCCGCCTCTCATCCTTATTCTTTAAAGGAAAAAAACACATCCTATACGCATATATAGCTACGTGCTTACACCAGCATCATTTTCATTTTTTTTCTGTCTTACTTAACTTCCTTAGCTATTTTTGAGTCTGCTCAATAACGAGGACCGAGATGATAATGGAGGCTCTGTGCGCCTTAAGTGTTTTAGCGCCCCGTGTGATGTCAGTCTATAATAAAACTAAAAGGTAAAGTCGAGGGCAGGAACTTCTAGTGACCCCGACGTGAACTGTTCAACACATCGTCTTAAAGGGGCAGGCAGCTGTTGTGTAGATCTGATGGTAAACTTTTGAGATGTTGAAAAATAATTTGTGAAGAGCGAGAAAAAAAAAGTTTAATGTCAAATACCATTAAGGATTACTTACTCTTTCTTTCAATTTATCAATTTAAATTACAATTAGAAAAAATAAAATGACTGATTTTATTCTGAGAAATTGATTTATTTGTATTCTGGTTTGTTCTAAAAGTTAAAATGAAAACGTCGTCCACCCCTTTTTATTTGTAATTATTTTACCTCAATATAAACTGAAAAGATCAATTTCAGACAATAGAACTAATAGGATAATTGACTGAACACCTGCTGCGCAGCATAAAGTCATCCAAATATCAGACTCAAGCGCTGCGTTCTTTACGCAAAAGGCCGTAGGTGAATATTTGTTAAAACATTTATTTAACAAATATAGAAAAAATCCTGATCATCAATAGATACCTAATTGCACTCTCATTTAGCCTACAACACATTTCCACAATCTTTGATATTCATTTAACTTGTTCAGTAGCAAATTTTGTATTAAAACATTGTCTCACGTCACTTAATGTTCTCGGTATCTACAGCAAATGTGAAAGTTCATTGTTTGTTTTTTTTGTTTTTGTTTTTTTAAGATGAACGAATAAGTCAAATCTGGCCAGGCTGTCAACTTAATTAGGAGATATAACAGGAATCCATAAAGGGATCTTATGTGAACTCATCCCTGCGGTCTGG
The DNA here is from genome assembly GCA_028564705.1 of Apricaphanius iberus. Classification (NCBI taxonomy): domain Eukaryota; kingdom Metazoa; phylum Chordata; class Actinopteri; order Cyprinodontiformes; family Aphaniidae; genus Apricaphanius; species Apricaphanius iberus. The sequence continues at coordinate 2,420,604 of JAPXFQ010002988.1, forward strand.
ATGTCATTCCTGCCCTTCTCTTACCTCGGACTCATGTCTGGTGCTCCCGCCGCGCGTCTTCGCTCCTTTTCGGCATCCCCCCTGCTGTAATCTCAGTCAACCTTCTGAGTCCTGCTAAAACTCAAAAGGAAATAAATAGATATCTCCTCTCCGCAATTTTCTAGGACTCTCCCTCTCCCTGTCTCAGTTCCCTCTCTTTCAGCGTCTTCCACAGTCAGATTTTCTCACGTGTTAACAAGACTATCTGACACTTTGGGCTGTATTTTGGGTTCCGATCGGACCAAACATGCGGCACCAACTAAGACTCTTCGCGCACAGCGACACCCAACGGCGATGCGTCTCATGGCCCTGATTAAAGGTCAAGCCAGAGCAGAGAGGTAAGAAAACCTGGAGAATAGTTTGTTTCCAAGGAGTGAACAAAAGAAACACAGTAGGTTGAGTGGCACTTTACTAATCAGGGAAAAAAATAAGGCTTTGGTCTGCCTATTAACATGATTCACAATAGAAAGTGATGGACAGTGTCGTTACAAAGAAATTGTAATATATTTCACATTACGAGTTACAATGTCAAAAATGTAATATGTTTGCATTACATATTGCTGTCTTAAAAATGTAACTGAGTTACACTACTTTAAGTTACTTTTGGCAAAATATCTTAAATATCTAACACGACTTCTAACCACCGTAACTTATCAATTTACATTTTACACAAGTGTCACACCACAAATACTGTATTTTTAATACTATTTTATTAAAATTAAGTCCCAAGTTCCTTTTCATGCCTTCTACGTAATGGTAATGTTTGTTAAATTTAATCAAAAGAAGGTGCTGAAAGTGCTCATCACAAAGATGGATTGACAAAGATGAGACTCCGATGTTTGAAGTCTTACAACAGATGGTTAGGAAAACAGTGTGAATTATGCCGCTGTTTAACTGTACAGTCGATCTTTTCCTCAGCCATCCTGATTCTCTGATATCTCTTTTGAGCAACAGGAACTGGATGGTGGATCTTGTTCTACCGTATCCAACTTGATTTGGTCTGTTGCATTAGTTGGCCAGAAACACAATTTAAAATGCATTTGTAACTTGAGTTACTGAAATTGTAACTAGTAATATATTGCTGTATATTTAGTAAGTAATGCATTACATTACTCAGTTACTGAAAAAAGTAATAGCCCTGTGATGGACTGGCGACCTGCCCAGGGTGTACCTCGCCTCTCGCCCATTGACAGTCGGAGATAGGCACTTTCTTTTTTTTAAATGAACAAGCCAGTTAAAATTTGGTTTCTGATCCTACCCTCAACCGTGTTAAAAATTTATAGACTGTTTAAAAGCTTAGTACCTGGCAGGAAGCCTACTAAAATGAGTTTCATTACTGATAGGACTGGTCAAAAATCCACAAGCTTGTTGATAGCTACAAAAAGTGACCAGTGGCTGTGCATACATTTATCTGAGCCTGTAGGTATAATTCACTTTGAATGTAAATGTTTGTGTCAAGTTCTTATAAAAGTCATTGATGTTGTTTGTCGTATGATCATTCCCGTTAGGGTGTTAGGTGGTGTTGTGTTTATCTTATGATGTTAGGGTATTTCTTGTTTTTTTTTATGTTTTACTTTAGGATTATAGTTTAGTAATCAGAGGTTCTATGTTCCTTTTATATTTTCACACGCTGTCTTTTCCTTAGATATTTAGTTGTATTTGTTTTTGGATTACTTTGATCTTGTATTTATTTTCTCCTAATATCATAATTTTCCTCTGTTAGTTCTGTTTTACTTCATTTCTCTTATTTGGATTGTCTTCTCTTCTGTTTTCTCCCTGTCATACTCTTTCCCTGTCCAGCTGCTAATTATCCACCTGCTCTCTCCCTCATCTACTCTCCCTCCAAACATGTACTTTCTACTAATCACTCCTCTTATTTGCTCTTTGTAGCTTCCACTCATTTTCAGTGTATTTAAGCTCTTGATGCCCTTCTGCTATCCATTGTAAGTTTTCGTTTATTAATTTTCTTCATTAAAATCACTTAACCACTCATTTTCCTGCATTTGAGTCCTCAGTCAACCAAAACATGACAATTCCACACTCTTTGGAAAAGGAACAGTTCAAAAGCGTCATTTAAAGAACACAGTTGATATAATAATTTGATTTATATGACATTCATGCACATATTTATAAGTTAATAGTTGCCATCGATTGTTGTGTAAGTGATTGTTTCTTAAATTTATTTTATGAATCATTATAAACTCACTTTAATGGTTTGATTTTTCTACTATTTAGGTGAGAAAACTCTACTAGAGGAAAATACTAATACATTTTAAGCTATTTAATTACATCTTTATCAGGGGTACCAATGAAAGTACGAAGCCCAGAAAAGAATCTTTAATATATACAAGCTATATTTGACTTGCACAGTTAACTCCACACCTCTGTAAGGTGATGTACTTTATGTTTGCTATGATTAATGAAAGTTGCTCTGTAGTCCAATGAACTGCTGTTAATGAGAATAATCTTTAGAATGAGATTTCAGACTATTATTATTATATCTAAAAATATTTTTTAGTAAATGTTACTGATAAAATATTCCGTAGATTTCACATTTTTAATCTGCCTGTAAACGGAAATTAACACGAGCCATGAGCTTTTTTGTAAACATAAATTTATATATGATTGCGCCACTGGATTGAATGATGTTTTTCAGACTTTAAGTCTTTCCTTACAAAGCCAGAGCTGTTTGAAGGACAACAGGTTGAAACCAATGAAGGTAATTATTTTACCATTACAGTGGAAGACACACACAGCTGATGTGATCCAGAGAAGCACTCGCCACGCCAGGGTCTATTCATGTCTGTTTTGATCACAACAGCATCTGACAATCTCATAAAGGACGCAGGGTCTCTTCCTCTCAATTTATGCAGAGTTCAAGGTGCTGCTGTTTCATTGAAATGATGCAATCCACACCAAGAGCCTGGTGAAGTTGAGGAAAGTTATTGTCTCTCGCTTCCATGTTCCCTCGATGAACTGATGATAACCTCAGGAGAAGGGCTTGTGCTGATGAATAGGTATCTTCTATCAAGGATGTGGCTATTTCAATTCAGGGTCCAAAAATAATGTCTGCCAGCGGAAGAACGTAATGATGCATTATGCTGATGCTCAGGTCGTCAGGACACTTTTTGTTTTGTAATAATTTAAACAGTCTTAAAACGATATAACTAACTTTTTTATGCTTTTGGGCTTTTATAAAACTGAATAATTATTCTTCAATGCTCATTTTCAGATAAGATCTACAGAGCTTGCAAAATATTCATACGCAAAATCTTTCACATGTTGATTTACTACAATGCATTTTCTTGAGATTTTATGTAATTGGCCAAGACAAACAGGTGCGGATTTGTGAAGTGAAAAAAAAGAACTAAAACGATATATTTGACAAACAATAATCCAAAAAGTGCATTACTTAGCCCCCTTGAGTCAAGCTTGTGTAGAACTGTCTTAACCTGACTCCATGCTTCTGATTTGATTAAGTTACTTCTGGAGGTAATTAATTATACAGAATTTTGTTTAGGGAGGTTAGAGAAAAGTTTATTTCAAACAGTTTGAAAACCATGTATCCTATCCTTTTATTTTAGTTTTATACACCTTTTTGTGTTGGTTGATAGAATCTAATTAAAGTTCAAAGGCATGATATTTGTTGCAAGGCACTGGAGATTTAACTGTACTTCAGCATTTTCTTCCTGCATATTTAGTCTCTTTCTGTCACACTGCTTTCACCTTGAAATAAAGTACCATTGTGGTGGCTGCTAAAGGTCTCTTTATTGTCAAGATAAAGGTTGATATTGGCAACATAATGTAGACCATTTTAAAGTCAAAAATAGACACACATTTTTTACCTATATTGCTTATTTTATGAAAATATTACATACAGGCAAACAGGTCTATAGAGAAGGTACTTAATGGACAGCACGCAGTCATGAACAAATACAATTAAGACTAATCAAATAGTTATGATACGATTAACAGTGCATGCAGACTGTATTTTAGATAATTAAAGAGTCGCCACAGATCCGAGTTCACATTTTCAGCTGGAGGGCTGTTATACATACCATACCCGCCCACACCGCCCCCTTCATCACCCCATGTTTTCTCCCTGCCAGTTTTCCATTAAAGGCAAAAATTCCGCGATAAAATAATAGTCTTATAAAAATATACACTATTATAGACATACTTCCAAATTTGTGTAGGTTTGCACGTATCTGGTTGAAGCCATTGTCTTTCCAGACGTGCTTTATCTCTCGTCAATCAGTCCCCAAGGCTTGTGCTGGACATTAAATTTTCTGCCTGTCAAAACACAATTTAACAAACTGCAATCTGGAGCAAAGCAAACCTGAAGTGCTGAACTTTTGATGAACCAAAAAAAAAAAGCATCAAATGGCTTATTGTAAGCATTTATTTGATTAAAAAGCAGTCTGGAGTGCCCATCGTATGCCTGTTCATATGAGTGGACTTTCCAACGGGAACCAGAGCTGGAGATAAGGCAGACTGAGCATAGCTAAATCCTTTAACAGCTAGCTCTCACACTCTAAATCAAACACCTTTTTTTCCACTATTTCTCCAAGTGTGAGGATTGCAGCTTTTATATGTGGGATATATCTTGCAGAATCTCAGTGAGTACAGAAACACAATGAAGGGTATGCTGCTCTGAATGACTGTAGCAGAATCTGTGGTCGCACATGTTGCAGGGTCACTGTGTCTCTAAGGCCTGGGCCACCTCATTTAAACATTTATAGCGATGGATAACACAGTCACCTTATTATTGTTCCATTTGTGCTTGCCAGAACACAGACTTAGCGTTGCTGAACAATAGACAGGACTCTAAAAGTAATTTTATCACCTTAAAACAGATGTTCCGCACTTTTCACAACCTCTATCACACTAGGCCTTTGGCTCTCCTGTCATTCTCTCATTCCAATCAATCATCGGCCTTTGAGTTTCTTTCTTTTCGAAGGGATAAGGCCACACATATGTCTAGATGATTGCTGTGACCACTCCGCCATACCAGACGCACACCCCTCAAGCTTCAGATTCCCTTCACCACCAGAAATTGAACGGTAGACTCAACATTTACGCACAGACCTCTCCTAATTCATCGTAATGAGTAGCTTTGCGACAGCTTTAGTGCAAGGGCGTGCAAGCCATGTCATTTTAAATGAGCAGAGCTTTTGTGCACATTCGGTCCCTATTCTAGTTTGCCCATCTGGTGGTAACGGGCAATTACCATGCCACGATTGGTGCCAGATAAGAAATATTTCACTTTTTTTGTTCGTAAAGGGAAATATGCTTGCAAAATTGTTTCTGGTTTGTGGACACTTGAACCAAATCCTGTGTTCAACTTTACTTAATCAGAGTAAGATTTAATGTTGCTGTCAGGTTTCAGTGCACAATCCAAGAAGTTGTCCCTCAAATTTATATCATAAATACAAAATTACAAATGATAAAACTAATAATGAAAAATTCTATGATTTTTGGGGTTTTATCACATTGGAAGATGTCGTGTTACTTTCTTGCGAAAACTAAGTTGGAGATCAACTCGATGTCCATACAGCCAACAGAACAACTTAATAGCTTGCTGAAGTATTCATAACACATTTTGTCTCATGAATACAACAATAAACTTCCATGTAATTTCCATCTAAATCCCATGTAATTTGTAATTTAATAAATTTCCACGTAATTCAAATTTGTTTCTTGTCCATTTACATTCAGAGATTTACAATGCAATCATATTAACAAATTGTCATCATATATCTAGACTAGTAGGGTGACATTAAAATATTAATCTAGAGAAGTACTCAAGAAGTCAATTATACTCTAGAGGAGCAGTAGATGACGAGTCTGTCATCAGAAAACCAATACTCATGTACTCTAGAATTTAGGACTTTACGGAAAAAAGCCATAGTTGATAAAATGTCATAAGAACCACAGCAACTAGGAGGTGTTCTGATAAAAATGACATTTATTTTATCTGGACAATTTTCTTCTTAAAGACTTAAGTTTTTAAGGTGGAAAAAAGTTTTATTTTTTTCCCTTTACTTTGACCTTCTGATCTGCATAGACAAATCTAACTTTGCACATCACCCTGAATACATGCGAGTTCCATTTGTAGTTAGAACTCATAAATTCTGACTTCCAGGTTGGAAAAATCTACTGGAATGCCCCCTCGAAGTTTTACTTTGAAATCAAAAAGTCAGATATGTTCTTGTGCCGACTTTGAGTCTAAATATGGCCATTCATCATGTGATCAATAGTGGTAAGATGTTTTGTAAGAGTTTGTCTAAAATCGAAACTGAACAAAATAAAAGTGGTATTTTTATTTGAATAGTACAGCTTAAAACAATTCTTATCAGTGTTTCTACGAATAATAGCTACCTGGCCATCATCGCATTGTAATGTCAAAGCCAGGTCTCTGTTCTGACTTCAGAAGGTAAATTCAGGTACGTACCATACATCATCTGAATGGTGAAACATGTTGGTGGCAGGAAGGGATTAGGGAGGGGATGAAGGGATGAGGGAGGGGATGAAGGGATGAGGGGATGAGGGAGGGGATGAAGGGATGAGGGAGGGGATGAAGGGATGATGGGATGAGGGAGGAAACGAAGGGATGATGGGGATGAGGAAGGGGATGAGGGGATGAAGGGATGTAAGGAATGAGGAAATGAAGGGATGAGGGATGAAAGAATGGGAAAATGGGGATGTAATACCGAGACAAAGTAAAGGATCAGGGGGAGGGAGGGTGGGGTTTACAAGATCAGAGTCTGAGCGACCCTGATGGCTAGGTGCTCAGGGTTTAAATAGATCATGGAGTAATTAGGGATGAAATTCAGGTGTGAGATGCCAGGTGAGTCAAATCCGAGTTGATTACTGAGAGGATACTGAATATGGGGCGTGGTCAAGCTCACGAACCTAAGTTAACATATTAACTTAAATTTCATTAGCATGGACAATGCTTACAGAGATTAGATTTGTTTTAATTAGTTCATTTATTGACAAAGGTTAGATAGATGGTGTGTCTGTAAGGATGCCCTGATGGAGGCTTGTTGACTCTGTGTGGGGGTGCAGTCTTCAGAGGTCGGTCTTCTTCTCGAGCCTGCTCAGGACCCCCAAAGTTGGTCATTATTTAACAAAGCAAGGAATGAGCATGGTGGAGATCGTCGAGATTATTATGAATATAAGTACGGTATGCTGAAGATGACGAACGACCTAGGATTTGAATAGTCTTGTCGGAAATGCCTGACTGAGAGGCTGAAGTGGCTGCGCCTATACAGATGGAGTGGATTGAATAATTCTCAGGGTTGATTCCAGATCTAAATAGGATTTGACGGAAGTGATGAGAAAACCAGAATCTAGTGGCGATGTTACCGAGTTCAGTGATGAAGAGAGGATCATGAGGTGTGCCGTTGTTGGCCAGACAGAAGCGAATGTAGTTTGAGATGGGTTCGTAGGGGCTGAGGGGTGAGTGAAGACGAAAAAGATAGATAGGGAAGGAAGTGCCCAGTTGATCTGTTTTGCTTTTACGAAGCGTAAAGATCAAGGGTATCCTGATTAAGGATTGAGATATCAAAAAGACATGGATGGATGGAGGGATCAAATCTGGAAGTAGTAGGGGCAAACTCAGAGCAGCGTAGAAAACCGAAGTAGGCTAACAGGAACATGGATTCTTATGTAAGATTGACTAGAGGAGAAGAGTAACCGGAACGGATTGTGCGGATGCAGCGAATAAGGAGGTCAGAGGTTATAGGGAATCGTTGATTAGGTGAAGGTGCTTCTTGCTTCTTAAGACCTTTAAGTAGCATGGATATATGGCTATGGGAGAGAGCTGGACAGGGGTTACCGGTAGCCAGTTTGAAAAAGAAATTAATGCCAGAAAGGTATGATTGGATAGTAGAAATGCGGATTTTGTAGGATTGTATGTGAATAGGTGATGAGGTGACAGTCTACGAATGAACTGCATGATGAAAGTCGAACGTGATCGGCCTTTGTTTATGATCTCAACAAGAGTTGTCTGACTAATACGGATACAGTGTTTTGACCATTCATGCCCCCAAAGTAGGGATGCAATTACAACGGGATAGATTTCATAATGAGCGGATGAGAGAGAGGCCGACTGGAGCTGCAAACGTTCGAACTCAGAGGGCCATTTTGAAGCAAACCACCTTCGATTGTAGAAACCGCAAAAGCCTGTAGAGGGTGCTGCGTCGGTAAATAGCTGGATGTCATCTGGATAAGAAATGAAGTCATTATAGAAGAATGAAATACCTTTCCAAGATGAAATAAATTCTTGCCAAAGGCGCATTTCCATCCGACATGGTTCTTCATTGGCAAGACGACCATGAAGCGAAGGGATGTTGGCGGCAGTTGAAAGAAGGTGGGAAATGAAAGATCTCCCCTGCGGAATAATTCGCATTGCATAGTTGAGATGACCTAAAAGAGACAGAATCTGTTGTTTGGAGCAATAGTCGGCTAAGATGAAGTTAGAAAGAATCAAAGAGATTCAGTGAACCTTCTCGAGTGGCAGATATGCTTGAAAATTGGAAGAATTGAGAGTAATACCCAGGAATTCCAGAGAAATATGAGGACCTATAGTCTTCTCTTCAGACAGGGGAACTCCGATGTTGAAGAATGCTTCGGTTAGGTTACGGAGCCCGAGAAAAGGAGGAGAAGAGGCGGGGGTGATGACAAGAAAATCATCGAGGAGATGAAGGACGTAAGGGAGGCGGTAAGTGTTAAGCAGAATCCAACCCAAAGCCTCGGAAAGGGAGTCGAAGATCCGGGGGCTACTTCTGCAACCAAAGGTGAGTCTGACTGCGAAGTAATAAGCTCCTTTCCAAAAAACCCCAAAGAAACGCCAAAAGTCTGGATGAAGGGGAAGGACCTTGAAGGCACTAATAATGTCTGCTTTAGAAAGCCATGCATTGCGACCTGCTAAACGGATGAGTCGAATAGCATGATCTATAGTGACGTAGTGCATTGAGAAATCAGGAAATGGTATGAGGCTATTGATACTGGGAACAGACGAATTGTGAGGTGCCGACAGGTTGATAATCAGTCTTTTCTTTCCCGAGTATTGCAGGTTGCTACCCCAAGGGGGCTGATTCGAAAAACTGCAAAAAGGGGGCGAGCGAAAGGACTGATCATAAAACCCTCGTTAACCTCTTTAAGGAGTAAAGAATCGACTGTATCGGGATCAGAAAGGGCAGATAATAGGTTAGAAAAGTAAGTTGAGGAGTCAGGAAAAACTTCAATGCCTGGGTGGAACCCATGTGTGAAACCCTTAACCAAGAAATCGACAAATTCTTAGACTGTTGTGGCAGAGACTTAGGAATCACTTGAGGGGGAGGGGCTGCTGAGGACAAACGGTTGGGGACTGATGAGCTGCGTGCCGATGACAGTCGAGGTCGGAGAGGAGTGACAAGTGTACATGCAGTAGTAGGGTGGAAGGGAGCACCGCAGAGGCTGCAAGATAGGGATGCCCGAGCTGCAAAGATGCGGCAATATAACTCTGAGTCTAGACAACCCCAGTATGTACCTTGGTTGAATTGGGCAAGACGACCCGCTGCCTGGGATGAGAAAAGGACATGATATCGGTAAAACCCTGTTCCTCCAAATCTAAGGGCCATGTCAAAGAGAATAGATAAATAATCATCTAATTCGGTCTGCCGGTCAGGAAATACTGATCAAATGATGTCCCTATAAAGGGAGAATGCGAAAGCGAACTCTGTGGGGGTCAGATCTTTGGAACTGGAGCTAAGAGCTGAACCTAGCTGCATCAGCCCCTAGAGAGGGTTGGAGAAGGAGAGCTAAATCGATGTAATTACCATTCAAAATTTGTTGACGGAGATCGGGTTAAACTGGGGAAGAGCGATTGATGGAAGACGTGGCCGAATGGGGGGTACTGCTGTGGAAAGAGTGTAGTGGTTAAAGGCTGGAGTGTGAATAGATGAAGATGGCAACTGAGACGGCGGACCAGTAGAATTTTGAGGTAATGCAGCAATAGGTTGTTGGATATTTGAGCCTGTTGGTAATATTGAAGGGGGAATGTGGGGGAAAGGAGTTGATTGATTAAATGAAGATTCGGCCTGAGATGCTAAGGAAGAGAAAAAATTTGTTATGAATGAGGCAAAATTTGAGGGAAATGAGACGGAAGAAGCTTCCCCGCCAGCAGGGGGAGCTGTGGGTGTTGGCCCGGCCGCTGAGGGCTGGGATCTGCCCTGAGAGGAAGTGGCAACTGAAGCTGAAGTAGGAAGTAGGTTATGGGAGAAGGAAGTTTTGGTTAACGATGAAGTACAGGGAAAAAGGAGCTTGAAGAGGGTCGATTTATAAGCGGAACGGCTGAAGGAGATGCCTCTTTCCCCGAGTGCTGTTTGCAAGCGGGCTACTGTCCAAGCAGACATGTCCAGACGGTTGGAGACGGAAGAACGACGAACTCTGGGTGAGTTCCTCGGCGGGAATGAAGCCGGACGGGAACGAGGCGGAGAAGCCCTCCGAGCTGGATTGCCAGAGAGAACGGGCGGAGAGTGCTGAGCTCGTGACGAACAGGGAGCCTGAAAAGATCGGGAAGAAGAGAGGCTTGGAGCCGATCGGTCTGCAGCGCCTACTCAGCACCGCTGAACTCCGGAAGAATTCCCGGGGCACGACAAAGACGCTCTGCGGGAATGGGAGGAAACTTGGACAGAGTGGCCTGAGGCCAGGGAAGGAAAAAGGGGAGGCGAAGCCTCGAGACGAGAACGAAGGGAGTTAGATATGCGGAGAGGAGATGGAGAAGGGCACCGATCTAGGCGGACAAGTGTACGGCCCCGTGTCGCGAAAGTCGCTGAAGATGGATCCGACCGAGCAGAGCGAGATGGAAGAGCTCTGGCTGACTGTGTAGACTGGCTGGAATCCCGATGAGCCGTTTGAAGCCTGACACGGCGAGAGACTTGACGGACCACAGATGTAGGTGATGGGCCGATGATGGAAGTCTCACTGGAGAAGAGCTCCTCATCAGATTCGGAAGGATCATGGGCAAGCACATCCATTATAGTAGAGATTGTCTTGCGAAACAGCGCCGGTTTACGAGATCAGAGTCTGAGCGACGCTGATGGCTAGGTGCTCAGGGTTTAAATAGATAATGGAGTAATTAGGGATGAAATTCAGGTGTGTGATGCCAAGTGAGTCGAATCCGAGTTGATTACTGAGAGGATACTGAATATAGGGTGTGGTCCAGCTCACGAACCTAAGTTAACATATTAACATACATTTCTGGAAATAAAACTTGTTAGACCTGAAAAGACTTTGAATTGGGGTGGAGGTGCACCTCACAGCAGGATGATAATTCTGTACATAAAGGCAGATCTTAAATAGGGCCATTTTCATGGGTAAGAATGCCCAAGTCAAATTAAAGCCCTAAATCTAATAGAAAATCTGTGGTAAGAATTGATATTCATAAACACTAAATTGTTGCTGTAATTGTGACAAAAAGTGAAGCTACAAAGCATTGACTTAGGAGGGCGGCATACAGCTGCATTCCACCCTTTTTAAACTATTTGTAAGCATTTCTGAAAAATAAATGCTTACAGATGCACAATTTTGTGTTTGTCTATCATATAAAATCTCAATAAAATCAGTTGAGATATGTGGCTGTAATGTCACATACGTAGGCTAGTATGCAAAAATACAAACAGATTTGAATACATTTACAAAGCATTATTAATTATTGAACAATTTTTGCCAATTTAATCCTATTAAATCTAATAACAGCTATCTTTTGGGATTCTCTGGAAATCCAGTATGAAATATGATTTTTAGGAAACAAGACAAAATGTTATGAGGTATGCGCTTGTTATTTGTTTTTTTCTCATAACAATGCCAAATTAAATACAGATGTGAGATGCAAAACTTCAACTTTTTGATGATACAAAGAACTTATATTTCAACTCCTGTGCATTTTAGACTGGAATATTCAATCAGAATTTTCTCTTAAATTTGAGAGCCAACTATTGAGGTTTAGGCAAAGAGATGGAGTTGGTCCAGTTGTAGTACATGGTAGTCATGGTTCATTTTTTTGTCTTTCTCTCCTTTCAGCCTATCAGGGGTAATTTCATGGGATCAAAAGATCAGTAAGAATTACAGCAAGTGGTTTATACTTGTAATAACTGATCTCCTAATCTCTTTAGGGATTTTTCTTGAAGACAAGTAAAATATTAAACCCATCATGCTAAGTAAAAACAGTTGGGTTATTCCATCATGCTAAGTAAAAACAGTTGGGTTATTCCATTATAATACTCAACACAGCCGCAATGAAACTCAGTTATCTCCAGTAACATGGACGAGGATGTGCAACCTTGTTTTGCAGCTTTTCCTTGCGATGTTGGTACCAGCGAGTATGTTCAATTGTGTGTTTCACTCTGTGTGTGTCTGTTCAGCACATGGCTGTCCGATACTTGGACTCTGCTCTCTGGTCTCTCCTCATTAGCCTCATACACCGCAAGCATTCCCCCCCCCCGCCCCTTCCTTACTTTCACCCCCTCTGTAGCCTCCACTTATAGTGCACACAAGGGTTTAAGAGGGAAACTTTTGTGTTTTTGGTTTTCTTAGGTCCAGCCCTCCTCCTTTACTTTGCTTCTCCTCTTCACAGACTAAATCATTTCTCCGGCTTCATCCTGCTGAAAACCATATGGATTGTGACATCATCAGGACAGGAAGCAGGGAGAAGCGAATGATACAGCAGTGGAGGGAGAGATTGGCTTGCCAGGTCTCTGTGTAGTGATGTCACCAGAAAAACACTCTTGGAGGCCCAACGGGAGTGTGTGTATGTGTGTGGGAAGGGGGGAAGCAGGTTGGATTTTTTTTTATTTTATTCAAAGTTAATTCCCACCTGGATAATCAGGGAAGAGAGAGAGGCATATACACTTTAAAGGGAATCTTGATGTGATTTGTTAACGTGTCAGGTCATGGACTGTTGGCCAAGTGAACCTATTACAATTTTTTTGTGCAGGTGCAGCTACGAAGATTTTGTCCAAAAAATGTCAAGAGTATCTCAGTATTGGGGGAATTCTGAGAGTTACAAAACTGTTTCAAGACATTTTTTCCTCATCCTGTGGGTCTAAAAAACTCCTGCACATCATCTCGCTCCTTGTCGCTGGCAGCTTCAATCTGCTCACCAGGTTTTTCTTCTGTCATCTTCCGTCCCACCCCCTTTTGTTCTCTGTGTGAACTCTCTCTGGCTTTTGTTGTTCAGATCCTGCTCTCCATACCTTCAGTACCGATCCAACCAACTCAGTGTCAGTACACACAGACACACAGTCACTGAAATACACTTTCCTTAGTGCCAGCTAGGCGAAAGCCGCAAAGAGAGGAGAAAGGAGAAGAGGGGCTGAAGCAGCTGTGGTTTTGGAGTCGGTCTCCGCGCGCCCCCCTTGCTGCCCCCTTCTCCATCTCCTCCCTGGCTCCTCCAGGGACACAGGCCCTGGCCAGGCCCCAGGAAGCAGGGAGTCAAGACCAGGCTGAGAGGGAGAAAAAAGGGGAACAGTGGAGGGAAGGAAGGATATTACAAAAGAAAGGGAGAAAAGAGAGCAGAGCTAATAGCCAAGCATTGTAAGGCTACAAATTCTAGAGATAAAAAAACAAATTCCCGAGGGTTTACAAAAATAGCATAAAAAGTTTGATCTCACAGGTTTATTTCCAGTTAGTGCATATACTGCCATTTGGTTAAGTGTTGCATTAAAATTTTAAAAATATTTTATCATTAGTTGGAGTTGAAGACATCTGTACATATGGTGAAGGTTACAGTGAAGACTTTTTAGAATAATTGCAATTGCTCACCAGAGTCAAAATACTTTAGTTTGAGTACCTTCCAAAAGAATTCATACCACTTGAATTCTTTCAAATTTACACGTTAGGATCACAAATTTCTAATTATTTCATTGTAATGAAAGACCAACACAAATTAGCGGATGATTTGAACTTGAAGAAAAATTATAATTTTTTTAAAACATATTTACAAATACAAATCAATGGAAACGTGTGCCAGGCATTTATATTCGGTCTTCTCATACAGTGTTCTACATAAATGAGTACACCCCCTTTAAAAAGTATGAATTTAATCAGTAGCTCAATGAACAAAAGAACAATTTCCAAACTTTCCACAAGGCTGAGTTTTATTGAACACTTATTTAACTCCATAACATGAAATTAAGGTTAATAATCTAATTTAGATCACAAACTTGTCCATTCAATCACCTTCAGAAATGCAACAGTGGCTTCAGATGTGTGTTTTTGGATCATTTTTGTGTTGGAAAAGTGCACGACAACAAGTGCACAGAGTGATGGCAGCATCTTCTCCTTCAGTAAAGAGCATTACATTGCTGAGTTCATGACACCATCAATGAAATGCAGCTCCCCAACACCAGCAGCACTCATGCAGCCCCACATAAGGGCACTGCAACCACCATGTTTGACTTTAGGCACCATGCATTTTTTTTTACATCCTCACCTTTACAACACCATACAGTTTTTAAACCATTAGTTCCAGAACAGTGATCTTGGTCTCATCACTCCAGAGTATAGAGTCTCAGTAGTCTTAATTTTTTCAGCATGGGCCCTAGCAAATTCTAGGCATGCTTTTTTGTGCATGGGCTTTAGGAGAGGCTTCCTTCATTGACAATACCCATGCGTGTCATTCCTCCGCAGTGTGCGCCGTATGGTGTCCTGGAAAATGGTCACTCCATTTTGGATTTCTACAGCTTCAGCTAATTGCAGTGAACTTGCATGGTGATATTCTTCAACCCTTCTCATCAGAAGACGCTCCTGTTGAGATGTTAACTTCGGTGGACGGCCTTGATGGCCTTGTAAGGTGGTTGCACTTCCATCTTTCTCAAATTTTTTGATCACTTTTGCTACAGTATTTTGACTGATATGTAAAGCTTTGCTGATCTTCTTGTAGCCATAACCTTTTTTGTGTAAATAAATTATTTCCTTTCTCAGATTTCTCATCCATGGGGAGCCATTACTGACAGCATAAAATGGGAAGGGCTTTTCTTTGTAAAGTAATACCCTTTTATAGTCACCTGTCTGCTGGACACCTATTAAATGAATCATTAGACTCACCTGTGGTTGAATGCCTGTTTATTAGAAGTTCATAGTCTTAAGTGGGGCTTTTCTCCTAGGACTATAATTGGGGTGTACTCATTTTTGCAACATGGGCTTGAATAAATTTGTTAGGCAAATCACTTTTTATGTGTGCAAATTAACAAATCTTGTTTGCAATCAATGGCCAACATTTGTAGGAGTATGTTGAAGTATAGTATATCATACAAAATGTTAATTCTGAGAGGAGGCTAAAGGTTTTCTGACAAACGTAGTGGGGTGTACTCATTTATGCAGAGCACTGTATATTCCTAATTGGATAGGGCCATTGTAACTCATAGACTTGATCATGTGTTAGATCAAACCATTACATTATATTACAGAAACAAGTTTTCTTTTAGGATTTGCTCTTTATGCTTGCCATCATCAGTGTGTGAATGTGTGCGTGAATGGGTGGATGACTGAATGTAGTGTAAAGTGCTTTGGGGTCTGTAGGAACTGAGTAAAGCGCTATACAAATGCAGGCCATTTACCATTTTACCATTTGAGCTGAAAACTATCCTTACCACTGCCAGCTTTATATTCAATGTAATCTTATAATTTCAAGAGTAGATTTTCTTGCAAAAGAAATTCATATTGTGATTTTGAATTGGTCACTCAGGGTCCAGACTTACATCTGATAAAGAATCTGCAGAGAGAGGTAAAGATTAGGATGATGACAAGGACACCTTCCAACTTCAAAGACTTTCGAGCTTGTTACCCAATATAAATGGTTAAAACACAAATAGGAACAAGCAGAACATTGGCTGTACTGCCAATAAGAAATTTTCCATTGATTATTGAGAAAGGCAGAAACAATGTTGAACATGCTTTTCTTGCAATAAAAGATGAAGGAAAAATAAAACAAATATTATACTGATGCTGATTCTTAGTCTGTTTTTAGACATGTTTGTCTCATTAATCCCATGGTTATGAATACTTACCTATATTTTAAATAGTTATTAATTGATGATACAAAGTTTTAGAAGGGAGGGGGGTGTTATCCTGCAAGAAGCCTTCTATAGATTGAATATTTCCCTCCCTCCCTCTTCTCATCAACTCTGATCAGCCTTCGGCACAATTTGTGGCAAAGTGTTCCCCCACCATGATGTTGCCATCACCAGGAGTGACTCTTGTGGTTCAGGGTGCGGTTATTGTGTCAGTATAGAATAAAGGTGATCCCGCAGGAATTTCTAGGGTAATTTCCCTTAGAAGAATCATTGTCCCAGCATTGCGGCTGCTTGGTGTTCCCCTGGGGCTTCCATCTGTTCCTCTCTTGGTGGGTGATCGGCCCTGCGCTGGTCCGCCTGCGGCTCCTGCGCTCTGTGGGACTCTGGATGCATGCGTCTCCTGCCTCCTTCATGTCTGTGTCGATTCCTGTAGGACGGATTGACGGTTCCTTACACCAGCTATCAATCACTTGCATGGGGAAACCTTATTCAGACCTGCATGCTCTCACACACACATAGGTGTGGGGACATTGGTGTGGACGAACATATCTTGAGTTGAGGTTATTGTCATTAGTTAGCTTTTACCAGGAGTTTAACAGAAACATTAGTATTGTGTTTATTAATCCATGCTTGTGTGTAGTGAATGTTTAATTCTTTATTTTTATTACTGGATCTGAACTATTAGTGTGGTTCTGTTCAGTTCGTTGTTTTTGTTTGTTTTGTTTTACCACTTCTCTGCCATCCGGCAGAGGTGGAGGACTGGGGTGTTTTCTTGTGTTCTTTGTTTGCCTCCCTGTCTTGTGTCGTCAGTTCGCGCCTCTGCTGGTGCGGTTTCTTTTCTTCACCTTCTTCCTTTCTTCCTTCTTTTCTCAGTTTCGTGTCAATGACTTCAGGAAATTGAACCCTCAGTAATTACTAATAAAGATTATTTAATACATTTACATCAAGTGGAGTGTTACAGCAGAGATGTAATACTCTGCTTGGGAAAGTAAATCTGTTGGGCTTTTACTTGGTACTCAGACACCAATTCTGAGTGGCAAACTGCTAGACAGGACACGTAAACAAAAAAAAGAAGAATCATTGTCATTTTGATTCAATTTTCCTATCTGCATAAGTTTGAAAATGTGCTGAAACCTATTTTATCTTTCATTATCATAAGGACTATTTGCCCTCTATGGCATAGCATTGCCCCGAGGGCAAGTCACATTTTCATGCCTCACACTGGCCCTCAGAAAAAAAGAAGAAAAAAAAGACTTTTTTTTCAAATAATGATACTAGGGAAATTTTTGTCCAATAAAATGATGAGTTGAAAACCATGTGACTTTTTTGGGGGGGGACCCCTTTCTGCAAGCTGCACCACATCAGAGACAGCTCCATGCGAAGGTAAGCTAAAGATGACTATTTTACATGGTTCTAATTGAAATATATTCATATAAAAATTGTTGCATGTGTGGTATGTTTTTAAACAATTTTTTTATTCATTTATATAATAAAACTATTCTTTTTCATTTGTTGCCTCAACGCAACGCTGCACAGTTAGCCAAATGTTTTTTCAGGCAATATAATGTATTGACATATGTGTATGTAGAGATGTGTTTATGTGGATCATAGTCAATGTTTTTTGGTTTACCATATACTGATAGTTACTGGACATTTATGTAGAATTGTTATATTTATGGAAGGAATCCTAGGGAATGTGTAGTTAGAATGTTTGTATAATTGTATTTCAATTACTTTTGTTGTAAAGTGCCTTGAGATGACATTTGTTCTGAATTGGCGCTATAAAAATAAAAGTGAATTGAATTTAATTGAATTCCGAGCCATCAGTGAATGACGGTGAGGAAGAGGAGGAGGAGAGGATCCCCGAATCAGATTTGAGGGACACTTAGGAGCTCCGAGGTCAGTTGGTAAAATTAGTGTTTGTGTGTGTGTGTGTTTGTGCACATACATATGCAATTTGTCTTGTTACTTTCTTCCAATTGTTTTTCCTCATTTCAGAAGAAAAAACATATCCACAAAAAGAGGATATAAGGAAAAGATAGATTCAGATGATGGGGAGGGTGAAGTGTCTCAACTCTCAAGTTGGAGAACAGTACACAACTACATCAATGCCTAAAGCTGATTAAAAACCTACAACACTTCGGAAAGTTCTTCTCTGAAGAAATTGTTGAAGTAACTTTAGAGGAATTCATTTTGAATGCAATTCAGTATGAGACCAACAAGCCCTAAACCTTACAATGATGAATTAGAGCAATTCCTCAGTGGTGTGATCTACATGTCTCTTTGGCCAGCCAGCAACTCAAATGTTGTGGAACAAATTCTGAATGCAATGTATTTCGTAGTTTTCTGTTCTGTTCTGTTAAATGTTTACATTGTTTATTTGTTTATAGTTGTGTTAATTATGTTCAATGTAGAATAAGTTGGTGTTTTATTACTAAACAGACCAAAATCTGTTTGAGAGGGGTCAAATTGATATTTTAATTTAAGATAATTTATTAGGGACCCCAATGCTCTCCAAACATTGGGTAATTTTTTTTTATGATTAAAGTCATGCTATAGAGGGTTAGAAATTCCACAGGTAATCTTTTATCTCAGAAGATTTAAAATGTATGAGTTCTGGCAAATAAAGTACTTAAAAGGAAATTTTTCCTCTGATCATTTGTAGTTACATTTTACTATCCAGTGAGGGTAGAACGATAAATGACATATTAACATATAAACAGATCTGCTCTATGCTTGGCTGACTTGTTTCATCTCAGATTGTCAGAAGCACTTGTAATAAATTCAGCGTTAATGAGAACAGAAATTGAAATATTTCCTGCAACAGCAAAACAACGTGATTTTTCATGTTTGGGACATGCTTTGACAATCCTTCCAAATTTAAGATCTTGTCAGCTTCAGTCTTGTGTTTTGCAGGAACCTGTGGCTTTGGTAGTAGTGCAGGTCTTCTTGTGCATAACTGAACACAAAGTATAATCGGCTCGTTGAGTCCTGAAACAGTGAGGGTTTGAGATCCTTCTCACTCTTTTATAGGCTGTGTGCTGTGGTGCAGTGACCTCCTTCTCACCCTGGTGCCACCCAACCGGGGCAGGATTCAGGCGCACTCAGGGCCCCTGCCAAAACCCCAGCACACCACATCTGCAATCCATAAACGCCAGCCACTCTCACTCCTCTGCTCCCTCGCCCACATCGCCTCAGACTCTCACACTCATCTGTTTCGCCTCCTTTTGTCACCCACTAATGTTTTATTTTAATTTCCCAATTCTGCACCTCCTCAATCTTTTCTAAAACATTATCTTCCCCTTCTTTTTACACTCTACATCCCTTATCGCTCACTCCTTCCCTGCACCCTCCTTCCCTGCACCCTCCTTTTTTTCTCTCTCTCCTTCCGTTTCTTTATCCACATCCAAAGGAAAAACCTCTCACCCATTATATCTCTGGTGAGAGCCAACTTGAGTGTGGTGGCAGTGAACTGCGAACCGCAGGACATTCCTGATCCCAGCAGCACTAAGTCACCAGCATTTGTGTCCTCTGACGAGAGCGTGTGCCAAACACACACTTCACTTATGGCCTGGAGTCAGCCTTACCACGTAGCTGTTGGTCCCCAAGGCAGCTAAATGTTTATCTTTTTTCTAAATTGATAATCTCAGGAAAAAAAAAACATGTTCAACCCAGAACCATTTTGTTACTTGAACTCCCCTTACTGCCACCCAATATAGATTACCCTTTTCTCAGCCTTTAAAAGATGTGTCCAAAACAAAAGAAAAAAATCCAACTCCTTTTAAAAAAATGAAAAGATTAAACTGAGTGTTGCTGAAAGCTGTCCAGAGCTTCCAGCTTGCCCCCAAGAGGCCATGGAACCATTTCTTTCCCCTTCTATTATCCTTTTTCCCCCTTCTTCCACTTTTTCCAACTATATTCAAATAATGAACAAAGTGAACTTTTAACTCCCCTCGCTTGGTTTCTTTCTCCCAAAGTCCTAACCTTTTGATTTCCCAGACATATTGGCATGCCTCTGCGGTTCAGTCCCGAATCAGTGCGGGGCTGAATCATGTAGCTACAGGCATTCTAGGGTTCAGCCTTTTTTATGATAAATACTGCATGTTATATAAATCAGTGTTTTCCTGCGCAAGAAAGCATGGGCCAGGGAAGGACACAAAACTGGAAAGCGCTTCAGCTTGAGTTTCAAAACAACAGAGAGGTTGTGATCCGAGTGTGAGTGTTTGTGTTTACTGGATCTGAGAATCTGGGTATGGGTCAGGGCAAGACCACCGTGGAGAGAGAAAGAGTCAAGACAAAGTTTTTTCAGAGCGCTTTAAGATGTCAACACTTCATTTCTGAGGATGTTGTGGTGTAAAAAAAAGTATTTATGCCTCTTGAACTTTTTTCACATTAAAACCACAAAGATTATGCCATTTATTCAGATATGTGACAGATCAGCAAACAGAGGACAATGACACATACATTTAAATTGTTTCCAAATAAAAATCTGAAAGGTGTGTAATTCATTAGTGTCCAGTCCCCTTTATTCTGATACCTTTAAAAGAAAAAATCAAATGCAGCCAACTGCAATAAAATAAAATAAAAATTATTAATTCCAGCTGCTATGTGAAGGCCTCATATAAAGAACATTATTGAATAAACAGCATCATGAACCAAAAAAACAAAGTAGCTAGGTTGTCTAGCCTTGCCTGCACCCACAAGGTAAGGTTACCTAGTTGTGGAGATGTTTAAAGCATAATTAGATTATAAAACAATATTTCAGGCTTTGAAAATCTCATGGAGCACTGTTCAGTCCAACATCTGAAAATGAAAAAAGTATGGGTGTAACTGACAGGTCCGGCAAGGACAGCAGTGATTAGAAAATTAGCCAAAAACCATGTAGGAGACAGAAAATCCATATGCAAAGAGGTGTTCAATCAAAACCAAAATGTTTTTTAAATCTTAGATTGAAAGGTAATATTTCACATTATCTTGAGCACACCATCCCAAAAGTAAAACACGGTGGTAGCAGCATCAACATGTGGGGATGATTTTGTCCAGAAGGACAAGAAAGCTGACCAGAGGTGAAGATGGATGGAACAAAATATTAAGAAACTGTTAGATGCACAAGACTTAACTAAAAATATATATATTGTCCAAAAGTTTATTTATTTCATTTAGTCAGTCAGTCGTCTGAAAGAGTAAAGCTAATAGGATACAGACTTATTCCACAAAAATATATAATTCAAGCCTTTTAATTAAGCCTTTTTTACAATTTTGGCTTCCAGCTTATTAAAACACTGAATTCAAAATCTCAGTAAACTAGAATGCTACATGAAATCAACAAAATAAGGATTTTAAATAGAGAAATGTCACATCTCTGAAAAGTTTAATCATTCATGTGTTCTCTTTACCCAGATTGTTTAATGTAACAGCGTCCTCACAGGTCTGCCTAAAACTTCAGACGGCAGCAGCTGATCAAGAACGCTGCTGCTCACGTCCTCACTAGAACCAGGAAAGTAGAACACATCACCACAGTTCTAATGTCCTTACACTGGCTACCTGTAGCTCAGAAAATAGACTTCAAAATAGTCCTACTAGTTTATAAATCATTGAATGGTTTAGCACCAAAGTATGTTGAAGATCTGTTGTCAATATACAAAACTTCCCAGCCCACTCTGTTCCTCCAATTCTAGTCTACTATCATCTCTAGAATTGGAGCCAAACATAGAGAAGCAGCTTTCGGTTTCCATGCTCCCCTTATCAGAAACAAACTTCCAAACGACTGCAAAGCTATCGAAACACAGTTCCTTTAAATCAAAGCAAAAATCCCATCTGGATTGTCAGATATTTAATTGTATCATATGTGTATTATGTTTTTTACTTTATTACCAAATCATGTAAAGCACCTTGAATTGCATGGTTGTTGAAGTGTGCCATCCAAATAAAGTTGCCTTGCCAGGACTTGGTTTGGGCATCTATTGTATCAATTACTGGCTCAGTGTGGTGTGCATGGATCCTAGCAGCCCATGGCACTGCTCAAAGTCCTGGATGACCGGGATGCTTTAATAGCAGCTTTCAGCTCGTCAACATTGTTAGGTCTCATGTCTCTTATCTTTCACTTGGCAATGCCCCATCATGGTCATTGAAGCAGGTTTTGGTACTTTTGAAAATGGGGATGAATTACTTTGGGAACAGCCAACTTCTTTTGCAATTTCCCTAATGAGGCTTTTCCTCCTTATGGAGGGTGTCAATGTTTTTTCACCTTTAAAGTTGAAACACTGAAATGAATTAGCTTTTGATCAATATTCTAATTTTTCGAGTTCCACCTGTATTTCTATTCCAATTCATGTGTTTAAATGTCCCGATCCAAGTCAGTCCATCTGACATTGTATCCCAAATTATTTTTTCAATTGGGAATGTTTTGCAAATTCTTTGACAAGAACTATGCATAGCTAGACGAGACCAAGTCTAGAAGATGTGCAACTTCTGCAAATGATGGTCAAAGTATTTGTAAAAAAACAAGATTCAGTGCAGTGTCATTTTTCTTCCATTTTACAAATACGCAGTAACTTTTCTTAGTTCTTCAAATAAAATCCCAAGATGCAATGAATATGACAAAACATGAAACAGGTCAGTAGGTAAGAATGCTTTTGAAAAGCTCTGTATAAGAACAATGTGCTTGGAAAACAGCTAGATTTCCAATTTTTTCCCTCTGGTTTCATACTGATGTAATGTTGGCAAAGTTGTGCATTTGAAACCAGCTTAATTGGCTAATCTTGAACTTTCCACAATTGTAGTTTTCTACAAGACTCACTCTGAAAGAGATTGATATCACCCTGAGTATATAGTAATATCCCATTGTTTTTTTTTTTAATCAAAATCCACTGAAGCATGACTGGGATAAAAGATAAATAAATAAAACCTGACGGCTGCTATTTGTCCAATTTCTGAAACATAATTCATTGATTGCAGACAAGAACTTTTGCTTTAAGTACAACTTGGGAGTTCTTATTCCATGATTGCACTTCCTCAAATATCACATCATCTATATAATTATTGTGTCCTTGTTGCATTTTAACGCAGCTGCAGGCATTTGGCCACAGATGCATGACTTCAAAGACTGAAATTAGCTTGTTGGATGACTAAATGTTCAAAATATTACAAGGTGTTGTAGCAACTGGTGGTGCATTTTTTTTAATCATTAAGTAGTACATAAATAGCACACCACTCTTTGTTACAAGATGTCACTCAAACTGATGTGACCTTGAAAAGTTGATTTTGAAAGTACAAATGAGATAACTTATTCGTGACTGCCATCTAGTGGCTTAAATAAATATACCAAGTTAAAGGAATCAAAGCAAATCAGAACTAAACAAATACTTTGCAAGATACTCAGTTTATTGAACACGTTTTTCACTTTAAACTTTTTGAAATGTATCTGTCTTTTGTAAGCAAATTTATCCTTCTTTTACTCCATGTCCAAGTCATCCATTTCAACAGCGACCTCTTTCTTGAACCAAGGTAATTGCGGGGGCACGTATGGGTCATAGGTCCAGCGAGGATACACTCTCTTGTACAAATTCATTAGGACAGTGTCTTGGGAGCGAAGCTGATTATCAAATACGCACTTCATGTGACCATGAGTTCCTGAAAGAATGAAAGCAAAACATTTAGAAGTCACATTGACAAGAAGGCTTCAGAAAACAAGCGGCATCAGGCAGTTTTCTCACCTAAAGCCTCCTTAATGTGGCCTCTTCTGCCCCATTTTGTCCGTAGCTCCACTGGTTTGAACCACATGATGTCCTCTGTTGCAAGATAAATAAAATTTTAAAAAAAACAATCTTGAGTAAATATTTCTTCAGACAGTGTAAGGAATACCATTGTAGGCCGCCTTCTCACCTCTGTTAAAGAACATGTACCGGACAACAGCCGAACGCCTGTTGATTTTGAAAGGGTGTCCACTCAGCACGATCCTCTTCAGGACGATGCGCCGAGGGTCGCAACTGAGCAGACTCCCTGTAGCCACCAGGTCCTGGGCGCCTGCAAAAGACCCAAAAAAGGGCACAAGAACTCATAAAAATGACGGGATAGAAGTTCTCATGTAGACTGTAATACCATCAACATACATGTTTTACTATAATAAACACTCAGCGATCATCTCACCATCGTTTCTCTGTTTAAAGAGTAGCACTCCTGTAGGCGGGAAGGTGATGGGAGCATACACTGACACCACAGTGGGGGCATCCGGCCTGAGGAAGCGCTCCATCTTATGCTTGTCAGCTGAAGTAGAGCACATTACTTTTATTATATATTCTCCATTATATATGCACACAACATAATGTACCAGATGTAAAGAGCCTTGAAAAAGTTTTAATAACTTTAAAAAGTTTCAAAACCAACAAAAGCAGTGTATAAAAGGAAAATGATACAAGATGTGAAAGCTTTTACAAATAAAATAAAAAAAGTTTGGGTTGTAGTTGAATTCAGATTCCTTTATTCTAAGATCTGTGAATAAAATCCAATCTAACCAATGACCTTCATGAGTTCCTGCATGTAATTTACAGCTGTTCTGTGGAGGCTCAGAAGTTCCTTAGACAAATTTAGAGCATTAAGAGCAGCTTTAGGCTACAAAGCACTATTTCAAGTCTTGAACAGCTCATGGGTGCATTGTCCAACTAAGCTTATTAAAAATGGAAAGATCATTGCACCACTGAAAACCAGCCACCACCTAACCATCCACCTAAACTGACAGACTGGGTAGGGGCAGGATTAAGTAGAGAAGCAGCCTCTGGCAACTCTAGTGGAGGTGCGGACATACACGGCTTAGGTGTGATAAAACTATAGGTTGACTGCCATATGTGGAAAGAACAGGAAAAATGTTTTGAATATTGCTGATTAATTGCTCAATTAAATTGCATGCATGTCAAAACGTGACAGTGTGGTCCCTGAAGCCGCAGGTCGCTGAGCTGGCTTTATTGAACAATATTAGTGCAAAAGTTGTCTTTTCTTTGTAATGTTTAGATGATTCATTTTGTCCTGCAATCTGGAGAGGGATAATCAGCTTATTTTTAAAAAGAAAAACGCTTAGTACATGTTTATAAATTCTTTTTGATTAAGTCTACACAATTTTTAATTTGTAGCAGAGGGTGTGAAAGTGGCTTTTTGAACTGAAAAGGTTGCTGGCCCCTAGACCAAACATTCATATTTAATATGGCCCAGTCAAAGTCCAGATCTAAATCTAATTAAGAATTGGCAGCAGGATTTAAAAGACTGACGTTTTAAGATGTTCTTTGTTTAATCCGACAGAGTTTAAAACCTTTTTACTGTTGAATTACACACCAAAATAACTGTCTCTCCAAGTACATTGAGAGGATTTAACAAATTACGGAGTTTTCTTCTTTTAATTCATAAACATGTTCAGCTTTGCTGGTCTATAACATCTATTCCCAGTGAAACACATTAAGGGTGCAATTCACACCAGCCCTGCTTAGTCTGCTTTGAACAAACTAGAACATTTGCCCGGAAATCTGGTTTGTTTGGCCAAGTGTGAATGGGCAATCGAAATCTGATTCGGACCAAACAAACAAACTCTAGTCCGCCTAAAAACGGTGGTCTCGGTTCGACTGAAACAAGCCCTGCTTCGGTTCGATTGCATGTGTGAATGGTAAGCGGATTGGGGCTGCACCAAAAGCAGGAAGCGGACTATTGTACAAGGTATCCTGGGTAAATATAATCTAAACAACCACCAATGCTGGATAGATAAATGCTGGATCCTGTACATACATTGCTCAGTGTCTGTATAAGGAGGCCATCTGTGCTGGAAGTTGTATGCAGACGGATCTACTCATAACAAAGTGCTCATATAGAACCGTCTCAGCCATCTTGTATAAAAAAAAACATTCTCCATAGTCCTCCGCCTCATTCTATGTTCATCCTGAGTTACCGCACCAGTATTTATTTGGCACATTTGCCAAACACGACAGATCAATCCAAAATCCGCTGCAATCTGCTGCTCTTGTGTGTTTGTATATATTCAGCTGTATTGGAAGTTGCCCTGCAGCAGGAGGAAGCACAGCTCGACAACAGCGCCACCACAGGCGGAGAAGTGAAATTGTTGCTCAAAGCTCTGGACTTTCTGATAATAAAAAGGCAGTGGGAATGAACTGCACCAGCTAAAAACAGTAACAATGTTGCAATTTTGGTCCCAAATCGAACCAAGTCTACTAGACTGTCAGGTGTGAATACAGCCTAAGAATTGATGTAATAATATGATAATATGGATTTACCTTTTGAAAGGCTTCTTAATTACAAAATATTTTACCTGTAGTGTGCTGAGAGAAAATAGGGGAGGCCCGAAATCTTCTAAATCCACAGTGAAACACGAGTTCCTCCTTGGACTTGATTGGCTCCGTGTTGCTGGGGTGTCTTTGCACCAAGAGGTGCATCACTGACATCTGTTCAAAGTGGGCAAAATAATGAGTCTGGAAACGAGCGTCCTTGTACAGCCTGCAAGGCTGTGACTCAAACATAGATGTTGGGATGCCAATACCTTCTGCTCGTGTGGTAACAGAGACACCAGCACAAGGGGCTTGCCAGACTGGACGCTCTCCATCACAGAAAAAGGAACATCAATGATGTGCAGTGTGACGTACCAGCCGTCCTGAAAATGAGGATATACAGTCAGAAAGGATAGTTCTATTAAATATTTGTTCTCAGTTAAAGCTTGTGTTTTTTACTTTTCATACCATTGCTCCATCCTCATCAGCTGCAGCCTCTGCCAGGATTCTACGGCGAGTACGTTCAAAACTCTGAAACTGGAATATGCGGGAATAATCGAGAGGCAAGTTCTCCATGGGGTCCCAAGGTGAAGAACGGAAACTTTTCAAGCCCCTGTAGCGCTGAAATCTGTGGGATGATTCAAACAGAAATAAGATAAAGGAACTTTTAACTTTTAAAGTGCATCTCCTACATAAAAGGTCCCTGACCTGATCCTAGCTGGAGTGTCTAGAGGCGTGTCGACCTCATCAGGAAAGATCTCATGGGATCGAGCCTCCCGGTAGCGTTTCAGGCCTTCCTCTTCTGCTGCTTCATCCATGTTGTCATCGTATCGCTGATCTGCTCCAGCTCTCTCTGTGGAGCACACCTCCTCTTCTTCCTCTTCTTCATCCTCTGAAGCATCATGGGAACCAGTCTGAACATTAAGGACACAGAACACATCAAAGTACAGCAATCTGCCATAGTGCAGAAGAAGAGTTGAATCAACAATGCTTCCCGCCTAATCAGTGTTGATTTGTTGGAGGTCCTCCATTGGAGTAGGCATGAATGTGACTGTCAAAATGCCTTTTATTTCATAGCATGGCTCAAAAAACATTAATGGCCTTATGGGTTTCAGCATTTCCTCAGGAGGTTTCTTTATTTTCATGGAGTGTTGCATCCGTATTTCTGAATATGATGGAGTGAGGAATGTCTCCGTTTTAAACCTGTTGGAATTATTGGTTTGCATATATTTAAATGGAGGACTTTGCCAGGGATGCAAAGTGTGGACAGGACGGGACATTCTCCCTTATCGTCACATCTACAGATCCAACTTCCAGTTGTATAATGTGTGTGGGAGATATTAATGATCAAATACGCCATGCTACACAGCGGTCGCTAGGATGGCAAATTACAGGAGAAGTCGGAAACATGAGCAGAAAAAACACAGCATGGGGTTGATGCACAACCTCTCCAACATCCTTGCTGCAATAATAATAATCACTATCATTTGAAGTGCCCCTTCGTCTATTGTTACCCACTACGACGTACGTATTCCTGCTTGCTAGCGTTGACATCAAATGGACGCTATTAACAATTACGGATCGGAATGAACCCGTTTCATAAGGCCAGTTTCCCCAACTTCTTTTCAAGCAGCAATGGAAACAAATAAATGGTCGACCCCTCCCTCTGTCCAGACAGGAAGTTCTGTTCACAAGACAGGAAGACAGGAGGCTTCTCTCGGGACTCTGGCTCCAAACACTATTGTTGTGGTGTGGTGAGTAGCCTGGCACTGCAGGCTAGAGACAGACACAGAAAACAAACAGTGCCTCTTAGTAAAGAGGTGCACTATCGGTGGGTCACGTATGCACCGCTCAGAGCCTGGAAGGGTGCCTGCTTTGAGGCTTCGGCACAGGTTACCATCCTGTGCTCTAAATAAATAAATAAAAAGCTTGCTTATGCAAAAAATGAGATCTGAAAACTGTGACTGTCATGGTCTACGTGGTTTGTGAAAAATAGGAAAAAAACGTGACGTAAAAATGGTCACAATCTGATCCTAAGGACATTACACACATTTTGGCGACGGAGGAGACTGACAACGAGTGAGATGGTAAAATTATGAATTTAAGCCACTAACTGAGCCATTAACTAAGTAGTGACTAGGGCTGGACGACATAGAAAAAGGGCATATCGATAAAAAAAATAGTCATATTGATCGATATCGATAAAAATCACATAATGTAAAAAATATATACTTCAAGTGCCTCCCCAGTCATTTTGTTATTCTTCAATGAACTAATTTTAACTAAGAACTAAATAAACTTTTAAAACACTTCTATTTATCATAAGTAAGTTTGTAAGACACAGAAACAAACCAAGAGACCTCAGTAACATTCAGTAAATACTAAGAAAAGTAACATTATTAACCATTATATTATATTATGTATATTTTTTATTCATGTTAGTAATTTAAATTAAAGGCATATTTTTATGATTTTTAATCTTTTCAACATTTTTATGCCACTTTATAATATTAATGGCTGAAACCGTTGGATTAGTTTGTCAATAAAGTTTATTCAACTTCACTACAGCTGTAGGCTAAAGCTGAAGCTAACTAGCTACTCCCCAGTGTTGATGGGCTCCAATACTGCAGCTCAGTCACTGAGAGCCGAAGCCAGCAGGTCTATCCAACCCCTGTTGTGTTTTTTTAAGCGTTTTTTTCGCTTCTGAGGACCGGGAGCAGAACCAAGGGGACATCTTAACAGCCACAGATGTTAGCAACGTGATGCGACCTGGGGTAAGTTTCCTGTGTCTCTCTGTAAGAGATTCGTAGCGAGCTGGGAGAAGGGAGTCCTGCTTAAAACAGGTGATCGTAGTTTGATATTTCGTTCATTATTGCTACGTTTAGTGTTTTAGTGAGTGGAGGATCGGTTCAAGCCGGGACCACTGCCTTTACATGAACCACTGAAACATTTATCCAAAACAGCATCCTCCACTGCTCCCTTGTTGTGACGTCTGAATGCGGCGAAGTTACGGTGATGGTTCGGTTAGGGACTATTAAAAAATTCTGTTTCAGCTCAAATTATTTCATCCTTTTTGTGGTTTCAAAGGAGAGAGGGTGGCTGACAGAGCTGCATGGGTCATTGTTAATGATTCGTTTGAAGTAAGTAATGATTGTTGTATTAAGCTGCCTGATAGGGTATAATGAAAAAAAAAATGAGGGGAACCTTTTTTTCTGTCAAACTTTTTTATCGAGCCCTTTTGTTTCTATCGCACCACAGGTCTATCGGTCTATATATACTGCTATCGAATTATCGCCCAGCCCTAGTAATGAATATTGCTAAGTAGGAAAATGATACATGGATTTGGTTTTGAAATATTTAATAATAAAACCCAAAAGCTTTGGTATACACAATAAATAGGTGTCCTGTCGACAGGTTCTCCCACCCGAGCTGTGAACATCTGCAACTCCCCCAGATATACTGTGGGCTGCTTGATTAATGCTACAAGTACACAGTCTGAAAATTAAGGCGAACAACAATGTCTTCATATTTATATCAGTAATGTTCTTTTTCAAGCGATGGATTACTGTGTGGCTGTCAAATCTTGAGACATTGCTTTATAACCAAAGGTGGCTTTAATCTTCTTCACAACGTTCTCCCTGACTGGTCTGCTGTGTACCTTGGTCATCATGATATGGGTTTTCACTCAACTTGTCTAACAAACCTCTGAGGCCTTCAGAGAACAACTGTATATATACTGAGATTAGAAGTCATACAAGTAGATGCTTCTCATAAACCAGATGATTTCTAATGTCGGTTGCATTGCATTTCATTTTAAAGTATTAGAATAAAGGAGGATGAATACAAATGAACACCCCACTTAATGAAAATCTCTAAAAAAAAACAGATACGTTTTTCTTTCAACTTCAGAATTATATTTGACTTTGTCACCATTAGGGATGTCACGGTTACCGGTGTAGCAGTAAACCCTGTTAAAAATGTTGACAATAATAATTACAGTCTTGTTTTAATAAAAAAAATATTATCTAAGTGGATTACTGCGTCCGTGTGGTAGGCACGGTGAGCCTTACCAGCCAGTCTTATCTGCTGAAGATGCTTTGTACTCTGTAGTTTACAACCAAAACTCTCTCTAAGCTGAAATGATGGCAGAAGGACAGCAGCGCTCAGGACATCTCAGCCCTCAGTCCTGAGTAAAGCACTATACAAATGCAGGCCATTTACCTAAATCACAGACATAGTACACATTAATGTATGGGATGCAACTAGGTTTGGGTCATCAACACCTAGCACGATCATTCATCCAGTAGCATATGAGTCCTGTGTGATCTGTACACCTTCCAGGTAAGCATACATGAACAAGTCACTTATTGCCCCGCTTACCCTTGGCTCGGCTCAACCACGCTGGCACAACCTGTCAATTCAAGTGCGG
Source organism: Apricaphanius iberus (assembly GCA_028564705.1). NCBI lineage: Eukaryota > Metazoa > Chordata > Actinopteri > Cyprinodontiformes > Aphaniidae > Apricaphanius > Apricaphanius iberus. The sequence goes on from JAPXFQ010002988.1 coordinate 2,451,398, forward strand.
CTATCTAATTACATCTGTTACTAGCTAATTGATGAGGGGCATTTAGACAGCATTTGGGACACTAAACTTAGCCATAATATTATCAATAGTCAAGAACTACAGTGTAAGTAAACTAAATCAATACCACGTTGAGTTCCACAACAGTGAAGTCACCAGTGTGCCCTGGTTTCATAGTGACGTTCACTCTATTAAACAAAACCATCTTTAACAAGTTAAATTGATTTCTGACAGAAATAGTGGCCATCTTGAAAGTGATCACACAAGTGGCACAAACCATTTTCCATGAGAATGTTCCTTGAAGAATATTTTTACCAAATTTGATGTTAGCATCAACATTTAAAAAATTAATAAAAGGATTCAAGAGAAATGGTGGCTACCTTGAAAAATGGTTGCCATCTAGAATTTTTGAGGAACAAGGTATACCGCAAAGGCCTACTGTAAACTATGTTTCAGCAACAGAAAGCGGCATATACTCAAAATCAAATGAATTGGAAACCTGATTGGGACATCCCTAATTTAAACCCGAATGAGCGTTTTCTAAGACAATTTAAACGGACAAACTAAAATCTCAGGGCCAAAAACTGACTGTCATCTTTCATCGCCCAGGCTTTACCTGAGAGTTATTCTCCTCATCCTCTCCATCCATAGCTTCCTCCATCATGTCATCATCATCATCACTGCTTTCTTCATCTGTCTCAACATTCTCATCCTCATCTTCATCGATGATCCATGAGGCTTGGTAGTCAGATGTTCCCTTAGGAACTTTCATCAAACGCTTGTTCTTTCTGGCCTCTAAAGAAAGAAAAGAACATACAGGAGAGTAAAACACTTAGCTACAGATAATAATGTTTTATGCATGCGTAGGCATATTAATAGATGTTTTTGCTGAATAAAGACATTTGTTTTCAATAGCATATCTTAATGTTTTCGTCTACAGAAACCGCTATAATTGATTCTTGAAACTTTACACCCGTAGGATAGAGTATAAATTAAATTCCATGTGAGATAAGTGTCTCCTCTTAATTTCTCATCCAAGTTAGTCACAGTGTATTGATCCCGTTTCCTCACCTTCGGCGTCGAGCAGCTCCTGTTCTGTCGGCCAAGTCTGCTCTCCATCCATGGGGTCCACCTCAGCCTCCGCCTGCAGACTTTCCCGGCTGGACGGGTCCGCTTTCATCAACACCCGAACTGAGGCCTCATTTTCATCTCCATCCTGCAGCCAACAAAATGTTATGCTACCTCCACAATTAAAGATGTTCAACTTTTACTGCATTTTGCGGGCTGATGCTGAACTGTGTGTGACTTTCATCTTTAAATAGTAACCCCGTTACTTTAGCTATAGTTTGTAATCCGATCTGACAAAGTCAAACCTTTTGCCGACTTTATAAAAGGCAGTCATATTATCACTTTAGACACGCTGGAGTTTTCAGTTAATCTAAACTCTCGACAGCTGTTCAGAGAAATGTAAGATTATAGTTTTGAATTAACTTTCCTTTTATATGTTTTAGCTAAGGTCGGGCGCAGACTTGATTATCAAGGTAAACAAAACCTTTAAATCGAATACACTTTTAAAACCATCACACTGTTCCAACGGTTTAAACTTTTAAACAAGAATTTTATTTCCAGCTGTATTAGAGAATAAAACAGAACCCCCCCCACATCAGCTGCTGCACACTGCCAGTCAGCTGACAGACAAAAAGCTTATTACACAGACAAATTCAGACATTAACAAAATAATACACTCAACAAAAATATAAACGCAACACCTTTGTTTCTGCTCCCATTTTTCATGAGACGGAGTTAAAGATCTAAAATTAATTCCAGATACACAAGATTACCATTTCTCTCAAACATTGTTCACAAATCAGTCTAAATGTGTGATAATGAGCACTTCTGATTTGCTGAGATAATCCATCCCACCTCACAGGTGTGCCACATCAAGATGCTGATCTGACATCATGATTAGTGCACAGGTGTACCTTATACTGCCCACCATAAAATGAGTGTAATATGGACATTATTGCTGTAGAAACTAAGGCAGTGCTTTTCGAATGGTTTATTAAGCTAAACTACAAGTCAGAAATAGATCTTTAAAAAATGCAGAAAGTGACGATATATTGTTCCTTATTCCCAAAATCCCACACACCCCAAAAATGGTTACGGAGCCGAGTTGTTATACATAGTTAAAATGTAAAAATTAATCAAGTTATATTATTATTGGAATAACCGTTGCTTTTCTTTTCTAAATAGAAATTAAATTACAAACGCAAATTCTTGAAAGTGAAGTCTGGTTTAGAGCCTTAACTCCCTTGTAGGTTCAGGCCGACAAAACACACACCTGCATCTCTACATCTCTTCCCTTTCCAGGTTTGGTTGGTCTGACAAGTGTCAGGTTGAGAGGCAGAGGGTCTGGTGGAGCATCGATTTGGCTCAGCTGAAAGTCTCCATGCCCGCTGATGTGCACCAGCCGGTCAGCATGGAGGGGACGACCTCGGACATACCCTGACACGCAGAGGGTCCCCAAGCCAGTTGGCCCGCTACCAGTCCCCTCCACAGGGCTGTTTGGAGTAAAAGTGACGTGCTGGGCCAAAAGATGGGAACGTCTGGAACGGAAACCTAGCTTTCTTTGCCTCTGACTTCCTAGATGTCTAAGAAGAAGAGTGGCCTCTTGATCGGAGTCCAGCGAGAAGACACGGGCATCTGGGAAGCGGACTTCCGTGATCTTTGACAGCGCTTTTCTGAACTCAACCCTTTTCTTCACAGAGATGTCAGAGAAACCCTGACACACCAGAGCTACATGGGGGGAGATTTAGGATAAATGAAAACGCAGAAAACAAAAAAACAGTAGAAGAGATGTATAAAATATACCAGTAAAATATTGTCAACACTTTCACATAAATCAAAACGGTGAACGAACCATGACTGGGGAGGCCCTGAGCAAAGAGGCAGGAGAGACAATGATCTCCGTAACTGTCCCAACCTTCAGTTGAGTCCAGGACAAACACGAGGCTGTCTGCAACCTTCGCAACATCTAACAGGGAATGCATGTCAGCTGTCCAAATAAAACAAGAATACCAGCTTGAGAATGAGGGAAGATGAACACAAAGACAACATAGAAAATCTTATGCTGTTATCATAGTGTAAAAGCAAAATTTAAACAAATAAATTAAGTTAAAAAAATTAACAAGTAAAAATTATCAAAAAGCACAATTACACATTTAAAAAAACCTCACCTGTGCTCTGGTTTAGAAATGTGAACCTCTGTTTGAAGCGAGGCAAAATCAGTCCAAAACTATCACTGACACCGCTGATGCATTGCTCTCGGTGCACCACGCCTCCAGCGCCTTCTCCACGTAGCAGTTTGGTAACCGTTCCAGGATCTGTGTTAGCATGCAGGGACACCACAGCCACCAGATGAGGAGGACCGTCCCTGCTCCCAAGTCGCCGCTTTTCTGTCAGAACCTACAAGGGGAAAAAAACAACAACAGGAAAAAAAAATTACCTTTGCAACGCCAGTCAGGAATTTTAAATCTCCTGTTCTTCAGGGGCATGGAAATGACCTGGTCTTTCTTAGTTCTCCGTAGCTGATTGGCTTTATGTCTTCTGTCCATCTTCTTCAGCTCTTTCCTCTGTTTTTTTGTAAGGGTTGTCACCGACACCCTGCCTGTGGGGAATGTAAGATGTTGAAGCAACAGAAACACTTGTCATCTTATCCATATCAGTTCTTTAAGCAGGGAAAATAAAGTACAAGTTAAAATTAAAAATTAAACTTGGAACACCACATCATTGTTTATTGGACAAATGAAAAAAAAAAGGCAGGAATATTGTGGAAGTTCAACTATTCTCTAATAGATTTGCTCCTGTACAAGGAAGTATGAATGTGGACCAAGCTTCAGCTCTCAGAAAGATTAATAGAATACCTAGATATAGTGGGGGAATACATCCACCAGCCAGCCTTTGCTCCCAGCAGGCATCCACAAGCTTTGCTGATGGGTTATCACTATTGATAGAGACTGATCACTGCAGGACAGATGCTCTAGCCCAGCTGCATACACCTCACAACTTAGCCTTCATCAAACTCACTCAAATACTTACACTTTCCCATGTTTAGCGCTTCTACCATATAAACGTTTGAGAAAAAGTTTCTTAATTTACCCCACCCAACCACTAACAGGAGCCACAGAGAAGATATTACCAAGATTAATTTGTTGTCATAACATTATGCCTGATCATATATGTATCCAACCAGAATATGCACTGTAATTACTGCTTTCCTAATAATTCCTCATCTGTTGTTAACAATTACTTAAAGAGCTACAGTGAATCAGGAGCCCAGATTACAATTGTATTGTGAAAATTAATATATTAATGTGAGTTCATTTCAAATTGCACGCAAAGGTCAAACATAAAAAGCGTAACATTTAACTCGTTTTTATGCTATATTAATTATTTTTTTATTGATATTACATTTTAGCAAATTTTATGACAAAATTAAATACAAGTTGTAATTACAATGTGAAAAAGTGAGAGGTAACATCTTTATAACAATGCACACATTAATCATGTATTGTTCACTAGCTCCAAGTCAGCAGAGTTAGAGGGCTGATTGTATATCTGATCGTAATTCTTCCGCCCCAGCTGCCTGTGGATCAAATGGATACCTTTAAACTTCCAGAGGTCACACTAAAAACTGAAAATGTGTTATCCTGTCCCCTAAAGCCCTTCAGACCAAAGACACGTGTTAATCAAAGCAACAACCACAAAGAGACTCGGCGACAACTTTGATAATTCGCCACTTCGGCTTACCTTTGTTTTCTCTTTCGATTTCACCTTTCGTCCTGTGTTTGCCATGTTTGTGTCCTTTATTTTTTTGTTTGTAGGCGCCGGGTCTGTGGCCTTGTTGTTTTTCCCCATTCGCTACCATTTTCACCATGTGCCAATGTAATCTGATCTACTTCCTGACATCTCTGACGTAACAGTAGAGGCGTGTCTTCAAACATATGGCGATTTTTCAGAATAAAAGCCTGATATGTAAATATATGAAAACACATGATCACTGCAAAGGCTGTATGTTGAAGAAAAGAAATGCAAGACTTAAACTTATTTTGTTTGCTATATTGGTTAGAGGCTTTTCATGGAAAATTATTCAGAGGACTTTTGTCTTTTTTTTTTCTTTTTGCCAGTTTTGCTTTTCACACACGTGATAGAGAGAAAAAGTGGCCTGATGGTTTCAGGTCAAAGCAATTATGTTTTTGTGAAATCTAAGCTTTGTATTATCCTTGGTTCTATTTATACATATATATATATATATATATATATATATATTAAAATAATTATATATATTTATATTATTATTTTTATTTATTTTTAATCTATGCGCTTCGGCTTGCCTGCCACTATGCTGTTGGTACAACTAAATTTTCCCACTCTATAGAATATACCTCTAAAGTGACTATAGAAGTAATTTCTATTCTAATCTATTCTATTCTATTCTAGTTGTTTGGGGAAACGTACATATGCGCCAGTTTCACATTTTAAAGAAAGCAGATTTACATTTTCTTTTTTTTTGCGCCTCTCTGCAGCTGTTCAAAATCTGTTCCTGTCAACTGTTTCAGGATGTTTTTGGTAAAACTAGATAACAACCACTTCTGTGGACTCTAGTGTGTTACTGCTACACTGGCACCTGCTGGCCAGTCAGTGTAAATTTTGAAAAACAAGCGCATTCGGTGCATCTTGGCAGTCTTTCTCTAATTCACAGTTATCAGTAAAAAATATAAGTAATCAATTTAAAATGTAGTTTAATTAAAATGAAATAAAGGTAACTTGTGTATAATTTACAGCACATCTATGTGTCTTAGTCATTCCTTCTCTCAAAGAGGTGAGGCTACTGAAGTACCTATAGATGTGGAAATGGTGCATAGTTTGCAATCTAAAAGAATTTTATAACAAAAGTCAGGAAAAAATGTTTGAAATATGGAAGCTCAAAAATACATAACCTGTTTAAGTGCAGGACCCTTTTTTTGTACTGTACTTGTGCTGAAAGATTCCCGTAATCGGATTCATGTGTCATTGGCTAATGGTGATTTTTTATTGTTGTTGCTATTTTTGACAAAACTTTTTTACACAAAGTTTTCAAGAACATTACACTGAAAAGTTTTAGACAACCAAAATATGTGGTCACAATATTTAAACAATTGGAATGTATTTTATTTTTGACACCTCATTCAATATATTAAATTACATTTTATTTATAAAGCAATTTACACACGAAATAGTCCACCAAAAAGCTCTAGAAAATAAAAATGTATAAAATTTCGTTTTTCGTTGAAAAACGAAATAGTCATGAAGTGAATATGTATGTATGTATGTATGTATGTATGTATGTATGTATGTATGTATGTATGTATGTATGTATGTATGTATAAGAGTCAAAACGTTTTAAAAGCTTTGGCAAATAAATGTAATATTATTAATAAGCTTGGCAAATGAAACCAATGTTAAAAGACACTAGTCTTTTTTCTCCTTCAATTAGAATGACAAAAAATGTCCAGAAACTGTCCAAAATTCCTGTATAATGATAAAGATATAAATATTTAATTGAAATTCAGAAGTTAACAGAAATTTTGTATTGATTTGACAGACTTGCCTTTAAATTGTATTATTTGCATCAAATGTTTTGGGTATCCTTTTATAACTTCTCACAAGAGTTTCATTCATTTTTGACCCAATCCTCTTTGCAAAATAGATGTAACTAAGTCAGAGTCAGATTTAGCCATATCTATATATCCACCATGGTGCAGGATTTATTTTACTGTGCTTACTTTGCCCTTATAACAGCTCTGATCACCAGCGTCTTATGCAGGGTTTTGCTTTGGCAGTGGGGTTAATATGCACCTTTTAAAACAAAATATGAATATTTTTAGAAGACACAACCGTTCCACCAGTGTGATGATGGTTTGAAATTCCTGTGTTGTTTATAACTATGTATAATTGTTAGATTGAAAACAGATTGTAGCTTCTTCGTGCATCTGGAAATTGTACACAATGATGGACCAGATTTGTGGAAGTCCACCATCCTCTTCTTGATAACTTGAATGATATACATTTGAGCTTCTACTGCCTGCATTTCTATATAGTAATTATATTATCTTTATATTCATTTTGTTTTTTAAAATACCAGAATGTTTTATTTTTGTATGTCTGATAACTTCTTTTTAAAATATAAAATCAGTGTTATGAGCAGTAACTCAGTAGGCTACTTGAGTTACGTATGGATTTCTTTTTTACTTTCTTGGATGGTTACTTTTTATTTTTACTTGATTAAAATTTTGTTGAAGCACCGTTACTTTTACTTGAATACAATTTCTGGGTACTCTACCCACCTCTGGCTGCAGTAAAACATGGTTTCAGTATTGCATATTTTAAAATCTAAACAAATGTTAGACACCTACATAGAAGAACTCCATTTAATTATTTTTGCTTACATGACTAAAGATGAATGGAAACATTGGAAAAACAACCCCAATATGTATATAATCTAAAAGGCAAACCTTTAAGGGTCGGCGTTTTTTTGTGTGTGTTTTTTTTCTTTATTAGTTTCCAGAGTTTCCGCCTCTGGATGTTCCTGGGTCAGGGAGAGTTTAATGCAACAGGCAGGGCGGAACTGCAATTTGTAACAAGTTGAATAGAAGACCTTTACATTAGTTAATCAGGTTTCGTGTGGGCTAGGTTAGATATCGAGTTATTTGAACGACTTCACTGACCCTACAGCGGCTTTTTTACGGGTGTTTTTGGTGTTGCTTGAACTTTTCTCGCATTCTTCCCCAGCGTATTTTTCACGAAGAGAGGCGGCGGCGGAGCGCTCGGCAGCCATCTTTGGAGATTGCCTGGGAGTGGGAGCTGACTGCTGTGGCACCCCAGTTCACTTCAAGGGTGGGCATTTTAATCTTTAGTAATTTCACTGACGTACTCTGTGAAATCGGCTGACAGCGTGAAGAACCGCGGGGATTTAGCTCACGAACCTTTCTTGCTGGGAATGAAACTGGAAAAGTATTTTGTACTCCCGAACTGTTTTGAAGTGTACGCCACTCTCCTCATCGCCCAGAACTGGCCTGTCAGAGCAGGGTGAGTTCCAGCTAACCGGCTAAGCTACGTTAGCAAACATTAGCTCGTTGTTTTAAAAAAAATGTTTATGTTGATGAAAGCCAAATTGTTGTTAAACTCAGTGTCTTATGAATAGGTACACAACCGCTCAAAATGATAACTCAATATGAACACTGCTCGAGCTGTTTCATCCTATGACACGTAACTTGGCTAACTTGAAGTTTTGTGCTAACATTATATAGTCAACATTGGGAATCACTGATTTATAATACGCACAATAGACCTTCCTGTTAGATCTTTGTTTCTTAGAGTGTCAAAGTTCCCATTTGACAAACGAAGAGGAGTGTATATGTGATTGCTTTTAGGAAACTTAACAATCTGACGACTGATAGCTGACTTGTAAACGAAGGGAGTTATCATCAATGACATGAGCTGAACGCCCAGGTAATATGTGATGCTTGTAGATGCTCAGAACTGCTCATCTTGGCTTCATCTCAAACTTAAAATATTCAAACCGTTTTCAGAGATGTAATGGTGTTGTGTTTACCAATGCCCAAATGTGTCCAGTTCATCCAGGAAAAATCTAAGACCCAGTTACTGGAACAAATTATTTTTTTTTTTTTGCTTGTCTATTTTGTGCTGTGGCGTATTGTGACAATTACTTGATCTTTGTAATTTCAAGTATTCAGGAGACTCTGTTTAGGATTAAATAAAAAAGTTTAAGACTGTTTTTTGCCTTTTAAAACTTCACAATTCCTAACATTAACCCCTTTTATTGTAATTAAATTGTATTAGAAGAATTTCCAAATGACGGCAACAGTATCAGCGTAGGTTAAAAATTAAGACACCTACAGTAAAAGCTGGAATTACCTATATAAAAATTGATGTTGCCAAAAAAATTTCAACAAACTTATTAACACCATGTGTTCATCTTTTAGTGAAGAATAAAAATCGTTATACAGCCTAAAGTTACATTCATTACTGTACGATATATTTTTGGTAAATGGCCTGTATTTGAATAGTGCTTTACTGAGTCCCTACAAACCCCAAAATGCTTTACACCACGTTCAGTCATTCACCCATTCACACACATATTCCCACACTTGTGATGGCAAGCTGACATTCTGCACTGAAAACATATATATTTTGCTCACATTATTTTCCAGATTAACACTTCATAACTAACTCATGAGCCATTTCCATGTTTTGGTGGATACTGGTTGAAGCAGGGGTTACTTAAACTTGTGCTTGAGTACAGAATCAGTTTTTCTTTTGTTAATAGTTACTTGAAAAAAATGATTTTACAAACATGAACTTTAGCCGTAAGCCCCTGCTATGTCATTACCAGAATCTGTCTGTGTGTGTCTATGTGTGTGTTGGCAGGAGTGAAGATGAAATTGGATCTGATTTGGATAATTCGATCTTAAAACTTAAAGCAGGCAGAAGATTTGCCTGATGTTTTGATTTTAGAGTTTTCCTTTTGCCGTCAAATATTTCAGTGCATGTTTGCTCTTGCTTTTGTGCCAGAGATGCTAGATGTAACTTGTCAAGATTCTCACTAGGGCCCATTCCTACATAGCCAGAGCTGTGCGAACAGGAAGTGTTGAGAAACGCAGTGTAGTGAGGGCATACATTGGGAATTCCAGCCCTCCAGCTTTTTTGTCCCGTCCTGCTGCATTCTTAAGTGTTTTGTGAGCGCCAGTTGGAAGGCCTGTCCTAGGCTCATGAAACCATCGGTTGTCGACATGTCTTTCCTCGTGCCGGTGGTCAAAAATGGCATCATGACATGATAACAAAGCTCATTGAGTAGCGACCATGTTAAAAAAGCACAATGGCAATAAAGAGGCTTTATTTCATGGCTGTGGTTGCATCAGTGTAGAATAGTGGGTTGTTCAGTGTTGTTGTGAGACAAAAGATGTCTGCTTGGACTGGGGGCTGTTTCTCTCAGGCTGGGAAAGAAGTCTTGTGACTCCAGCCTCAGCTCTGCATCTGTTTGCAACTGATCATCTGACACAGTAAATTTTCCTCTGTGATCAGTCTACATTAGTAGCGCTGTTATAACAACAGTTTAGTAATGGGATTTTTGACTTAACACTCGAGTTGTGCCTCCTGTATTGCTTTAGGTTTATGTTACTAATTAAAATAATATTTCAGGCGCATTTTCTTTTAAACAGAATTCATGAGCGCAATAGAACAAAATAGTCATCGTTTTCTAGCCTGTTTCGTGGCATAGATGTGGAAGTTCTTAATAAGCGTCATATCGCTTAGTTGTGTTGAACATTTTTGACACTGTTTGTCTCACCTTCACCTGCCCCCTTCACGGTTTCTCTCGAGCCACTTTTGGATGGGGATTAGGACCCTTTGTGCATTAGTTCAGTATTCTGTCTACAGTCCTCCCTAACACAGTGAAGAAACACCCCGTTGTTTCAGTGCGACTCCAATTAAGCAGCTCAGGGGATGTCTTGTGTGTCTCCTGGTTCAAAGGAACACACTTACTTTTGAGGTGTTTGTCTGGCAAGTGGGTTGGTGTACTCAAAGTGATCCAGACCGAATTGCCTCTCTAAAGTATCTTGTCTAAATTCAGGATTAATTTCCTCTTTAACGTGATTTCAGTCTAAGACAGAAATCTAACAGTTTTCCCGTAATCATTTCTGAATTTTGAGGGGTAGATCAAATATCAGAAATGTTGTTGTTTTGCTGTTTGTTAAGTCCCTCAGCCTGCATCATACGCTTCGATGCACTTCTTCAGGGCTTTGGCCCGCGATCAAATGCATAAACCAATAATCTAAACTACTACTAAGATTGTCATAGTCTTGAAAGAAAAATTATAACATGCAGTTTTGTTTCTCCTTCTGTTGTAGCTCTGAACACATGAAATCGCTGTCCTGCAGATGAGCCGTCACAGGGGGTTTCCCCGTCGCTGTCGCAGACCCAGATAGTTCCTGGCGACAGCGGCACTGCCCCTGACCCCCCCAGTATGCCCAACAACAGCCGGGCGGGGAACCTGAAGGACCCCGAAATTGCAGAACTCTTCTTCCGGGAGGATCCAGAAAAGCTCTACACAGACCTTCGTGAAATTGGACATGGCAGCTTTGGAGCTGTATATTTTGTGAGTATTTTACTGTATACATAGGGATGATCCTCTTATTTTCACTCATTTCACTTATAACTCATTTGTACAATTGTCTCCAAAAGAAAGCCTCTCTTTCTCTTCTTGATCATTAAGTGCATCAAAAGAGAAAACTAATTTTTATCACTGTCCAAAAACGCATCAATAAGCAGCATGTTGTATAATTCTTTTTGGTTTTAGTATAAATCAAATTAATAGAATAGAGTTATCCTTTAATTGTCTCACAAGGGAAAAATTGGTTGTAACTTGGGCTGCAGCCATCCATTTTTTTGTTGTAATTGATTAATCTAGCACTTTATCGATTCGGTTACTCGATTAATCTGATTATTTTTTACGTTTTTAAATAACCAAAACAAATAATGCATAACGAAAAATTTTGTGGCTGTAAAATGATCAAGCATGTTCCTTTTATTTCTCAAAAAAATAGAGAGCTCCAACTCCAGTATTTGGCTCCAAAACTAAGACCATTTACAGTATATATTTATTTATTTACTTGACAAAATAATAGTCAACAGAAATAATTAAGAAGAAATAACAGAAATAAGTTAATAAACTAAATGGTCCATCCACTTTTTTTGTGAAAAAGCTTTTGTGAAAAGTTGCAATGTTTTTGTGATTTTCTTCTTAGCCAGTCACTTATATTGTTTGAAAAGCAAGCAGAGTTTGAGACGATATTGTCACATAAACCTTTGCAAAACAAAATGACAAAATGTCCTTTTAACAGTTGAAAACTCTAAAATGTGACCAGCTCAGACCGGGTCCCCACTAGAAGAGCATCTCCTTTTACTTTGATGTTAGAGTCCCAGACCCACCCTGGGCCCCTTTAGCCCCTCTTTATTCAGCTCCTGGATACGCCCCTGCTCAGCCGCGCTGAACGTTTAGAAATCATCAATTATTAATAATTCTAAACACTCACAGGAGTCTTTGTGTCAGGAGAGAGGGAGATTTTTTTTTTCTTACTTTGGTTGCAGCCTAGCAGGAAGTTTAGTGATTTTTGATGCTGTAACTTTGATGTTGGAGCATTTTTTGTCGCAGATAGAGACGTTAAGGCACTTAAAACTCTGTTTTCATCTGTCGGCAAGCAGATACTGAAAACAGAGAAAACGCAGTTCTTCACTTTGGCCAGAGTTTTTTTTTTTTTCTTTTGAAAGATTCATTTTTTGTGCCGAAAATCTGCGTTTACGCGTGGATGACAGGCCAAACCGTAGAAAATATCTCTGTTTTGTGTACGCATGGACAAGACTCTCTTGCGATGGAGCATGAATAAGTTTACTACTTAAAAACATAAAAGCTAAACATCATATTTCGTCAAACAGCATCTTGACATCGCTACAAATACGGTATTAAAATTAGTGAACATCAACGTATAAGGGTTTAGGTTACGTTACCTTGTTTCGGTGACGCTTTGTGGAAAATCACGTGGATGTTTTCTGATGCTGGATAATTGAGCTCGTACTGCTGTGGTACGCTAGCTCTACTTTGCAGTAAATACACTGTACTTTGTTCTCTTCTTTTTTTCAGAATATAGCGATCCCAAACTTTACACATTTTCTGCCGGTTATGGGCATCTTTACTCCCATCGCGACAACTAAATTCAAACTGTATCACGCGCTGCTGTTCTGCTTCGCACAGGTGCGAACAGAATAACGGTCCATGTGGAACGATCAGATCTCTGCGCGTATAGTGCGCGTCATAGGATTTTAACGACGCTTCGAGGCAGAGTTTTTGCCTCAAGCAATTTTTGGAATCGAGTAACTCGAGTTACTCGACGAATCGCTGCAGCCCTAGTTGTAACAGCAGCAAAAAAACATTTACAACACATTTACAAACAGAACAGGACACAGAACAGAAACGCACACAATTTTTTACAGAAGAAAAAATATTTACATCATGTACAATAGTTACAAAAACAAAATTCTTCACAGTTATTAAGGTTAAGTACAGATAAAGTGGCAAACACAGCAGCATACTGAAAGATGTATAAATAATTAGAATATTTAGAAAAGTTAGAAAACTACAAATTGTGCATTGCACTGTGCATTAAAAAGTAAACTTGTAACTTCTAATAAGTTTATGTAGTAGTGGTATTGTTCAGTTGATTAGTGCAGTTTACAGCGCTGATGTAAACATCTATGTTTGTTGGGAGCAATCTGACAGCTGCAGGGAGGAAGGACCTGCAGAAACGATTCATGCGTAGGATGCAGCAGTCTGTCACTGAAGGAGCTCTGCAGTTCAGCAACATTTTCATGCATGGGGTGGGAGACTCTGTCCAGCAGAGATGTTATATTGGCCAGAGTCGTTCTGTCTCCCACCACCTGCACTGGATCCAGGGTGCATCCTTGAACAGAGCTGGCCTTCCTGATGAGTTTATCCAAACTCTTCCTCTCAGCTGTTGATAAACTGCTGCTCCAACATAAAACAATGTAAAAAATGACGGAAGCCCCCACAGAGTCAAAGAAGGTCTTCATCTCCCTAACCTTCATAGAGGGTTAGGGAAATATGCTGTGATATATAAACGAAAGCAATTTTTTGTGATTGTGTTTTTCTGTTAGATTGATATTCTATTAAAAATCCTGCTTTTATGCTTAATATTTAAATAATGAATTACAACAGTTTTTACATATGAGCTCATCGATGTTCATAGTCCTTGAAATAAAATTGAAATCAGCAGGTTAGATTTAAAAGAAAACTGAAATTTGTATTAAACTATTAATCTTAAGGGATGTATCCTTATAGATATATTGATAGTCTTTTTTTCTTTTTGGTCAGTCTTTTTCAATTTCGACCATTGAAGTTTTGCTTTACAAAAAAATCCATCTTTTTATCCACTTCAATTATACCACCAATCGTTATTCATCTTACTAAAAAAAGCAAATCTAATGTTTATGTTTTGAGTCAGAGGCTTTTAAAGATTATTTTTCAGGATGCCAACCATGTGTTATATTTACTGAGAGTGTTGATAGTACTTTCAAGTCTTTTCAGTGAAAGCATTTGAGGCTGTATAATGAAGGCTTTAGTGGCTTATAAACTTTTGAATATTCCCAACACTACGTTTGCTGTTGATTAAGCAGTCTAAATGGTTAAAGAATAATTTTGTTTCTTTGAATATCTAATGTTCAGCCCCCCCCCCAAACAATACATTTTATGTTTGAGTTCATATGCTTGATATCCCTAAGCAGAATTAGAGTATTTTAAATTGAAAGCTGTTTATATTTGATTCATATATACCAAATATTCATATTTGGGTAGGCAATTATTTTAGCAATTTATGGATCTGTTTGTGCATAAAAATAAAACGGAGACTTTTACAAACTATACAAAAAGTCTAAAATCTGAAAACACAGCTGTTCTGGTTCTGCTTGTTGGCTCTGATACAACAGAATAAATCTTTTAAGTCATTTTTAAATTGCAATTGTTCAACTCACAATCAGTTCTTCTTTTCTTATAGGCACGGGATGTGCGGTCCAATGATGTGGTGGCCATCAAGAAGATGTCCTATAATGGGAAACAGTCTAATGAGGTACATTGATTTTTCTGACTTTCTTACCTCAGGGTTTTTACTGGATGGAAATGGATCAGAAATCTAAACATGTGGTGACAGAGCAGAAATGTTAGAGCTTTGAGTTGAATTGTAACAGTTTTTAATTAATTAATTAAATTATGAATTGCTGTTTTTATCAAACACCTTTTATTGTGACTTTTCTTGTAGTGCCTTGAGATGGCATATGTTGTGAATTAGAGCTATTTTAATAATGTAAATTTTATATAAATTTTATGTATATCATCACACAGCTGCTGCATCTTTTTATTGTATTTTTTTTCTGTAGCGACAGCAGTACACCCTCTAACGGCATTGTGTTAATAATAGTATGTTTGTTGAAAAACTACAATCTCCTTAGAAAATTGTTGAAGAAAAACCACAGGGGCAACGGATTTGACACCATTCTGTTGCTATCAGAATAATGAAACACAGAGCACGTTTGGGTGTTCTACTTGCTACAGAATCCAAACGTAAAGGTCTATGCTTCAGATTTTGTATGGTTTTGCCATTGGGTGAATTTATACTCTGTCAAAATAGCATTCAAAAGTAATTTATTTCAAACTGTCAGTTTTCTTTAATACAATGTAATGTAGGACTTTTTTTAAACTTGGTTGTATTTAAACAAATTTTCAAATTAGTTTCCAAGCTTTTATGGCTATGACTGTGTCCTTTTATCATTATATTAAAACAAATGGAGGATCTTAAAAATTATGTTAGCTCTTAGATTTTGTTTTTATTTACTTTGTCTACTGATTTTACAGAAATGGCAAGATATAATCAAGGAGGTGAAGTTCCTGCGGAGAATACAGCACCCAAACAGCATAGAGTACAAAGGATGTTACCTGCGAGAGCATACTGCTTGGGTAAGGTTTTCTTTTTAAAATCAGGGATATTAGAGTTAAAGTTACTAGGGATGCTTGATTGTTGGAAAATTGTAATCACAATAATTTTTTTTCTATTATTAAAAAAAACTGTATTTAAGATGAATAGAGAAACACAGTTTTGAGAAGCAATCTGCTTGAGTCTGCTTTTTTAAAATGTAGAATAACCTCAGGAAAAAAGAACAACAAAAAAACAGTGACATTTTTTTACATCAACAGTCTTTAGAAAATTGATAAACTGTAAAGATATTACAAAATGTATTTAAATCTTAAAAAAACAACATAAATTAGATAAAAACAATGTTTAATTGATGAATGAAATAGGAAAATCTACAACAAACATGATTAATAACTAAAAAGTCTAATTTAATACAACCACCCTTTGCTCACATTTTAATTCAGCCACCAAAGGTATTCCCTACAGTTGTTTACAATCTGGCCAAACATATGAAATAATTTCCAGCCACTCTCTGTAATTAGTGAAAATGGGTCACGCCTTGTTCAAAGTTCAGGTGGTTGCACCGATTTGTTGCATTGTTGAGTGGTGCAGACCCACTGAGAAGTATATCTTGCATAGAATGTGTTCTTGATCCGCATCTGTTTCTTGGAACTCACGCTTCTCACAAAATTTAATGAGCCTACCTTTTATGTTTGCATAACCCTTCTGCTGGTTATTTTGGCCACATTGCTAATCCGTACCTATTGCAGTTTTGGTCATTTCATGCTTGACTTGAGTAGACCGTACCAATTAGAGGCATGTTTGCCTCCTCTCCTCTTTTTGCCATGTTTACTTCCACTGACTTTTGAAAACGGGAACACAGCACATGTAGAGTCTGTCATTTAAATGGTTGAGGGTGTTCATGAGTCTTCAGACAATACACAATAAGGTTATACTTGTAAGTAATATGTCCAGAAAAATTATCTTAAATAATACATTTTTTACTGTTAGGTATTTGTGATAATTAGGAAGCAAAATCTAATGTAAAATCTGATTTATAAGTAGCAAATTCAATATTTTGAACATAAACTGAGCAACAAAGGGAAAAAACTAATGTTTAAACAGGATTTTCTTTCTCAACAGCTGGTAATGGAGTACTGTCTAGGCTCGGCTTCAGATTTGTTAGAAGGTGAGTTAACTCAATTGCTAAATGGAGATATTGTTCCCCTCTGCAAGTTTGCCATTATTACATTACTGATTATGATTAATGCTTTCCAGTTCACAAGAAACCCTTGCAAGAAGTTGAAATAGCTGCAATTACTCATGGTGCTCTTCAGGGGTTGGCTTATCTTCACTCCCACAACATGATTCACCGGTGTGTGTTTTAAGTATATTTCAAGCAAATCTTTGTGTTATATACTCAGGGTTCTGCAATTATAGCAAAACCTTGATCGTTTCATTCTATATGTTTTACAGTGACATCAAGGCAGGAAACATCTTGTTGACAGAACCTGGTCAGGTGAAACTAGCAGACTTTGGCTCGGCCTCCATTGCCTGTCCAGCAAATTCTTTTGTTGGGACCCCATATTGGTATGTACGCAGCCATGTACAGGTGCATCTCGGTACATTAGAGTATAAGCAAAATGGTAATTATGTAATAATTCAACAGAAATAAAATCTATCCCTCCATTGCCTATACCTGCAGATAGATAGATAGATAGATAGCTTTAAAAAATAAACGGGGGACTAAAAATGTATCCATAAATGCATACCAATGCAAATAAATAACAAAAAAAGTTTTCTTGTTGAGTTCTTGGGAAGCTGTGCTTTCCACTAGCCTTTGAGCAAGCGGCAAGAATGCCTCACAAGACCCAAAATCCAGTTTCTTGGATTAAATAAACTCATTATTTGTTTGCTTGCATATAGCAGCTATAGAGATTTATTCTTTTTTTTTAACAAGCAATCTTAAAACACAAACACAGTCACAGAACGCTCACCCCTCCCGTCAGCTATCACCCCTAGGCCACGCCCCTCTGATTTGGGAACACTCATTGCCAAAGCAGACAAGGACACAAACCCCAGTTACAGTTGACTAGCTCATGTTTTGCTTGACTGCTTGCTTGACTAGCTCATGTTTTCCGTGACTTCAAATGCCTTTTTTCCTTTTGAGACTCTGGTAGTTTGTCCTAAAGTTGAAGTCGTTGCAGCCAGCTGTTTCTACTTACCTGATATTATTGAGTCGAGAACCTCTTTGCTCTTAAACCCACACTCCAGTTTAGGGGATGCTTCAATTCGTTGATTCGCATGACAACGTGGACAAGTAAAATTCCCATTTAAAAAAATTTTTAATCGATGTTATCGTTTTTTTATTTTTAAAAAAACAACACGTTTCTCTTAAAAAAGTCGCTGTCCCTATATCTGCTCTCAGTCTTTCTGACCCTCACACATATGCATAGTTGTGGCACTCGAGGTCAGCTGCACCGTCACCAGAAGCAGTAACAGCAGTGAGCCAACAAAAGTATGTGTAATGCAAAATTCATTGGGTAGAAGCTGCTTTCCACAGCAGTACAACGGTGTTGTTTGATCTTCTTAAAGGGAAGCCCGCTGTGGCTAATGTCAAATATGGACAGTAGCCTCTGTGAGCTAGTTAGCTTGTGAGCTGCTAACATAAGCATCAACAATAGAGCGATATTTCTCTTTTCCCCCAACATGTCGGCTATTTACCTTCTCTCCTGGGTATCTAGGGATATTCATGGATTGATGAAAATGTCTAGATTCTCTCATATGACTGTCCTCTACGGCCCGAGCTGTTGCTTAGAGGCTGGTTCTGATCTTTTCATACCGAACAGAGCACAGCCGCTGCTGCTTACAGGACATCAAGGTGCAGGTGTCTCAACCAAAAACTGCTGCATATTATTCTTATTATTGCATTAAAATACTTATTTTGTCAGAATGTAATGTTTACTCTCACTTCAGATGGTAAATGGCTGTCGGCAGGATGGATCTTTCTGTAAGGACCATTCAGTAGTTTTGATGAAGCTCCTGACTAAAGAGGCTGTTTTATTACTTGATAGCTGCAACATTAACTGTGGTGATGGTAACTTCACTACGCTTAGCACACATCATGTGTCTGCTGTAACACAGTTGTAGTTCTTTAAATAGTTCATAAATGTTAAATGAGCTATCATCTTAAAATTCACTATTTTAGAAACTACATAACACTTTAAGGTAACACGCAAATATTAGAGCAGCTGCTTGCTCCTGCAATAACATGCATTTTAAACGTGATCTGATTAGTCGACTGATCTACAGCTGCAGTCCAGGCTTTTTTGAATATCCCCAAAATCTTAAATGGCTTTTCTTCATGGCCCTCTCACGGCTGTAATTATCCCTGCTGGCTGTGCACCCTTTTCTACAACAATGTTTCCTTCCACTTAGCTTTTAGTTAATACTTTTGTCTGAAACCCATCGTCAACAGCCAGACTATTAAGTCCTGATGTTTTAAGCCCTAATAATAAGTATTAACAACAATAAACCCTTGAAATACTGCTGGGTACAACAGAAACAAGTTTTGCTTTTTAAATTGAGTATCTTAGAGAAAAAAACATTTGATGATTTATCTAATGGACTGAGGGCCTATTTACCCAGAGACAAAACGGGTATAGTTTCAAAAACGGTCTGTAAAGTAGGGATGTAATAGAATATCAATACATAGATATATGACAATGTCTTATGTCAAGATATTGTATTGATATTCAAACGCAATTTATTGACTTATAAATATATATATATATACATATATATATATATATATATATATATATATATATATATATATATATTATTTTTATTATTTTATTTTTTTAGAATTTGAATGGAACCATTAATGGTGACAGTCATTATCGTAGTAAAATTTAAAGTATGACTGCTAATTGGTGGCTATTTTCACCTTCTTTGTTCTAGTGGATCAAGTAGATCTTGTAATAAAACTGGATGTGTTATGATGTTTGGATGTATGAGACAGTTTTGAGTGTTAAATATAGGAATGGGTCGGCGACATCATCCACTCATAAAAAAATGCTGGAGAGCTCATAATGATGGAGACAACTGAGCCGGCATTGTGACATTTCTCCACTCTGGGAAGCGATTCAAACAGGATTGTTTACAGCGTCCTGAAACGCCGGATGCGACCTATTTGATGAAATGTCCTTTCTGTTAAACCTGGTTTCATCTCCTTGTCGACGGGACCTGAGATGACCTCGTATATCTGTGTTAATCTGTTTTAGGATAAATGTTGAAATTGTTTTACTTGTCCATCTTTTAGTCTGTTTATATTACTACATATGCTTTATTCTCAGGATGGCCCCAGAGGTCATATTAGCTATGGATGAGGGTCAGTACGATGGAAAGGTGGACATCTGGTCTTTGGGAATAACCTGCATCGAATTAGGTATGTCAATATTCCTACTAAACAAGCCTTGCTGCCACCAATGTGACTTTGCTCATACACAATTGAAGCTTTCAATGCATAGGCATGTAATTTGTCTGCATTCCGATTACCTGTTAAAAGAAGGCTTCTAGAGGTGTGGAAACCACCAAGCATTTATGTTTTTCTTTGTGTGAGTTTTTTATTTTTTATTGAGTGCATGCATGCTCCAAATACTTCCATCTGCCCCTATATGCATGTTTAGACTGTACATGTCAAGAGAAAGGAACCTTTAGAGCAGTAGTGTCCATTTGTCAAGTAGAAAAATGCTTGAGGGCTAAAGAAAAAAATCTTTAAAAAATAAGTGTAATCACAATAAATTATATGGGGACTTTTTTACCTATTCAACTATAAGGTAAATATGCTAATTTGAATTGAACACATGAAGTTTTCCAAATTTATGTGGGAAATGGATATGTAAAAATTTAAAATTTAGAAGTTTTTTTACACATTTTTTGCACATTAAAAGAAATTCAGAATGTTTGATCATTTTTGAGGGCTTTATTAGGAGGAATAAAATAGGTAAATAATTTTAATATATTTTCAGTAATAGGAACTGAATTTAGGTCAAATTTTCTTTGAAAAGGCTTTCTATATTTAACCAAATTTAGCAAATTAATTAAAAGGAGATTTGATTTGCTTTTGAGTAACTGGATAGATTTGGGTCTGTTTATTATGAAATTAAAGAGAATAAAAAAAAACTAGTTTTGAAAAAGGAACACTTTTTGTTGTACCTGATATTTTGCATTTTAAGAAAATGTTCTATTGACAGGAATTATTATGTCCTTATTAAAAAGAAACTGTCTCCATCTGCATCAACCACCCATGCTGGTGAGCCAAATTTCTATAACTCTTGAATTGTAGTTGGGAGCCGCACAAAATCCCTCCAGGGATTGCAAATAAGCCCTGGGCTGGATTTGAGGTATCCCTGCTTTAGACCCCAAGTTGGTTGCAGTCTTTTCAATGGGGCTGTTGAGTCGAGACTGAAACCATATATTTAATGTTTTCACTCTGGACATATTCACACCAGTAAGGTCCGTTAGTTGACTTGCTTTGGTCAGGACCAAAATTTCCCTTTTTTGCAAATGCAGCAGGACCAGAGTTTCTCAATAAGAAGATGCTAAGTTCTGTCAGCCGTTCGACAGTTAAACGTGTAAGCAGGGTAAAACCAGGAAGCCATGTGAAAATAGGTCAACATAAACAATGAAGAGTGCTATTTATATCGTCTTTCTGGTATTGTGGTTAAAACACAGGGGTAGCATTAACAATATTTTTGCATTTGACCGGTTTTAAAAAGGTAACGGAGAAATCTTAGGGCGATAACACACTGAAGAGTTACTAAGTCTTTGGAGCATAGGAGAGTTACTGAGGTGGCATAACACAGACTAGCGGTGACCGATCACTGCAGTTTAACTACCGATACAAAAAGAACGCCTCCAGGGGAATTTCCTCCCACTGAAGAAAACAGAAAATCCCTTTATTCAGAATTTTGCTGTATTCTGATCACTTCAATTGGATAAATGTTCCCTGATTTCAAAACTATGGCTAGCGTCGCACTTGAACCTCCATAGGCACAGAGCCATTTCACAGAAATGTTCATAATATATTTTATTAATCTGCACACTGTGGATTCTCTGTTTAATTTGTTTGGATTTAATATAAACTAGTATGAATAAAAATGAACTACTGAATGTGTGTCATTTAAAAAAGATTGTATCTTAGCAGAAATGTTTGAATGTCAAGACAGTTTGATGCAACATGAGGTGTACAATAGAATGCTGATTCACATGTTAAGGCAGCATACACACAATGCAAAAAAAAGTAAAAAAAAAATCAGTTCTCATAATGCACCACAAAGACTGCTGTCCGCTGAGACTAAAAAGGTAGCCTCTACGGCTGAGTCTTGTTTCGCTTGTTTGGTGCGCTGAGTTGTATTCACACCAGCGCAAAAGGTCCGGCCCAAGGGGGAAAACAAATCAGTTTGTTTTAAACAAGCTAAATGAGGCTGGTGTGAATACGCTCTCTGTCTTCTTGCCTGCATTGATTATTTGTAAATTGTTTTCCTTCTTTGTATATAGCTGAGAGGAAGCCACCACTGTTCAACATGAATGCAATGAGTGCCTTATATCATATAGCACAGAATGACAGCCCGGCTCTGCAGTCTAGTGAATGGTGAGTGAAACCTGATCAAATTCAGTGTGTTGTTATATCATGGTTTGAAAGATGTTCCATGGGTCTACCTTAAGCTAAAGTCTTTGTGCTTCTTTCACTCAACTGTAGGACGGATTATTTTAGAAAATTTATAGATTCGTGTCTTCAAAAACTTCCTCAGGAAAGGCCAACCTCTGAGGAGCTTGTAAAGGTAAAATTGCATTGACAGATATCCTGACATCCCTTTTTTTTAACCTCAACAAAAGATTCAGCTTCGTTCCTTTCTTTCTTTCCTGGTCCCCAGCATGCGTTTATCCAGCGTGAACGACCAGAGTCAGTCCTAATAGATCTGATCAATCGGACCAAGGATGCTGTGAGGGAACTAGACAATCTGCAGTATCGCAAGATGAAGAAGATCTTGTTTCAGGAAGCCCACAATGGCTCCACAAACGAGGCGCAAGATGAAGATGAGGTCTGACCGTTTCAACTGGCTCCTAGCTTATCCGTGTATGTCTTTGATATTAGCTTTCATTGCCGTAACCCTGTATTGTTTGCTATGCCGTGTGTGTAGGAGCCAGAGCACAGTGTGAACAGGACGGGCACGGTGAACAGCGTTGGGAGCAACCAGTCCATACCCAGTATGTCTATCAGTGCCAGTTCCCAAAGCAGCTCTGTCAACAGTCTACCTGATGCAGGCGATGACAAGAGCGAGCCGGACATGGAGGGTGACGGGACAGTGATGTCCAACAGCTCAGTCATAAATCTCAAACCTGTAAGAGTCTAAAGTCCCAGTATGCTGTGTTTTCTTTTCTCAACACAGCTATTGCATATGTATTTTGCTTCTGATCGCCATGCAGTATTTTCATTTTGACTTTACAAGCTTCATTCTGCTGCTTTTTGTTTTTCTGTTCAGGAACAAGAAATGCATAAGGAAGAGTCAGAACCTCACAGCAGAGCCACAACAGAGCCACAACCACCACCTCCACAAACCCAAAGGACAAGACGAAATCGTGAAGACTTTGCAACTATACGCACAGCTTCAGCGGTAAAAATGCTTACTGTCCTTACTAGAGATTTGGGAATGAACCTATTTGAATTTATGAAGATGGTGCTCCTTTAGAACAACTGTAATTAGTTGCATTTTTTATAGGAAATTTGAATGCCTCAGAAGACAGTACAATATTAGCATTGAACCTTTCCAAGTTGTCCAATATTATTTACACCTGAAGCAAAGGTGGTGACCGCTCTCTGCGGGAGGACTTAAAGTCAAATAGGATTTACAGTTATATCTTTATATTAGTAATTTCACTATCTAGTCATCCTTCCTGTTATCTACTTTAAGTCCTGTTCTCTCTCCTATGTTCTTTCAGCTTGATTGATACTCATAGCCATTTATTGATGCTGTGGTTTCTTTGTAGAACAATCAGGAAAATATTATTATCACAGTCACTGTTTTGTGCCTATTGCATAACCTGTAAATAGTGGGCAGTTGAGCTGCTGTCAAAGTGTAATTGTTTAGCAACCAGTAGACCAGATAAAAATGGCTAAAAGTATTAACATGCTTCATGGAGGACTGTACCTACCTTTTAAAAGGAAAACTGCAGCCGATGTGCCATAAGAAATACTTTGAATTCTAAATGTCCCATATACACAGTTTGTTTTAATTAGAACACTAATTAATTACAGTGCTTACTGTTGCTATTGTATTTGCACTTTTCTGAATGGCCTGTGCATTGTCTTTCTTACTATCCATACGAATGTCTCAATGTTTACATCCTTTCTTTTTTAACCAATTTTAAAACCCTTATATTGACTTTTTTTATTAGAATTAGGCATAACGTAAAGAAAATGTACCTTTTTCAGCTCAGTAATGAGTTTTCTATAAGAGTAATGGCATACCTGTTGCATGGTAGGTTTTGGGTACTGCACAATAGCACTTTCACTCATTATTTTTGAGCCACATACCAAAGTACAATGAGACGAGGCTCGTTTGTGTTATCAGCAGCATATCTGCTAGTTAGGTTCCATAAAATGTAAAGGAAAATTGGCCCCCATTTGTTGTCCTTCCTTTATGGTCAGTTGAGGTCAAAAGAACAGGAATTTAATAATCCAAGAAAGGTAAACCAGTGAGCTTAGCATCACAAATCAAGATAAGATTTCCTGCTTAGATTCTGTAGCTCAAAAACATGTTTCCATCAAGTTAATTAGAATATATAAATATTTTGTGTTTTTCAGCTCACACGCCAGATTAAGGAGCACGAGCAGCAATCGGAGTTAAGAGAGCAGATCCTGGGCTACAAGCGAATGAGACGGCAGCATCAGAAACAGCTGCTGGCTCTGGAAAACAAGCTGAAGACTGAAATGGACGAGCACAGACTGCGTCTGGACAAAGAGCTGGAGACCCAGAGGAATAACTTTGCCCAAGAGTTGGAGAAGCTGGTCAAAAAACACCAAGCATCCATGGAGAAAGACGTAAGCGCTCAACACACACATATTCATGTCTATTTAAGGGTTACCTTAGAACTTTGCATTCCTGAACTTTGCATATTACCTTTAAATGTATCCAGCTATTTTACTCAACAACAAAAAAACGCAACACTTTTGTGTTTGCTACAATTTTTTCTGAAAACTGAAACTAGAGTCATGTTGAGCAAACGGATTGTTTCAGCAGCTGTCAGATTGGCTGGTCTGCAATGATCTTTGAGGTGAACATGCTGGATGTGGAGGTCCTGGGCTGGTGTGGTTACACATAGTCTGCGGTTGTGAGGCTGGTTGAGTGTACTGCCAAATTGTCCGAATCGCCTTTGGAGACTGCTTATGGTAGAGAAATGAACATTAAATTCACAAGAAACATCTTTGGTGGACCTTTCTGGTGTCAGGATGCCAACTGTACGCTCCCGGAAAACATGCAACATCTGTGGCATTGTGATGTGTGATTCAAATAAACAATTCATAGGGCTGAACAATTTTGGAAATTAATCTATTTGCAATTTTCTTTCTTTGGTATTGCAGTTTGATTAATTTTATTTTATTTGCGATTATTTTATATATTTTTATATTCTTTTCTCATGTATTTAACTAATGCAAGCAAGAAAATCGGTGTGTATTAATATAATCGATGTCAGATTTTTTTAATAAATAATTTATTCTATTCCATAGGCTAGACTTATTTTAAGATAAAGGCAAATGAAGCATGACTGAATATGAACAAAATTATTTATCTACTTAAATGACCACATTCTATGTGATGTTCGTCGTTATGCAAACAAGGTTATTTTCCTGTAGATCCCCGCTGGCAAACCCCTCTCCAGGCCGACTGCAATGTTTTCCCTCTTGGGGTCATCTGATGGCTGACATTTTAGCCATGCAACTCTCATATATGGTGGTGTCATGCTTTTTACGTGTTAATAAAGGTTCATAGTGTACCTCTTGAGGTAGTTACATAATAATCTGTATAATACCAAGTGTTGGGCAGCAACATTGTTTTTATAGCCAATATAATTTCCCATGTACTATTCCTCTTTGGAACCAGTTTTGTGCAGCATTTGCTTCTGTCAAGCTTTAGACCATTTTATAACAGGTAAAGTACAGCCTTTCCTTCTCTCCCTGCATTGTTTGAGCTGCTCACAGCTCATATGACTTTCCCAGATCTCATGAACAGTCAAATTGCACCCTTTGACATTAGAAAATCTGATTTTGTCATATTGCGATATTATTGCATATGCAATTAATTGTTCAGCCCTAACATTTCAGAGTGGCCTTTCATTGTGGCCAGTCTAAGGCACACCTGTGCAATAATCATGCCGTCTATCAGCATCTTGATATGGCACACCTGTGACGTGGGATGGATTATCTCAGCAAAGGAGAAGTTCTCACTATCACAGATTTGGACAGATTTGTGTGTGTAGAAAATGTTTCAGATCTTGGAGTTAATCTCATAAAAAATGGGAGCCAAAGCAAAAGTGTTGCATTTATATTTTTCTTTAGTGTACATTAAGGCTACACTATATATTGAAAATTGGTTAAAAAATTTCACTTCTTATTAGTGAAGCACCATGCGCTAAGGCTGTCATGCCTCTAAAATATAAGGTAATGCTTGTTGTTGTGTGAAGCAGGACATGCTTTAGAAGGCGAAGGTGGTAAAGTCAGTATGAAACGATGCAGAATGTTGCCCAGAAGCAACAGCTTGAAGGGTTAATTACTTTTGTTGATATCTTTTAAATAAGATCCTGTGACGTACAGTTCCTTTTTACCCATAACAGAGAATCTTTTGTATGAGCTTTTTGGAAAGGTTAAATCTCGGTTCTCTTGCTTAATTAGTGCATCAGCTAATTTTCGAACCACTGCAAGAGCTGGAACGTGCAGGAACATATAATCTTCAAAAATAATTTTTATCAGTTAGACAAAAAGACTCCAAAGTAGTAAGTAACTGTCTGCTATGAAATAGTAGATAGTAATATTTTTAAATTGCTGAAGTCAGCTAAAACTGTACTGGTAAGGGAACTCCAAATGTTTGTTCTGAAGGACCAAAGAACTTGGGTTGGGCAATATTAGCTAAAATCAATATCACAGTATATTGAACAGTTCACCTCGATAACTGTAAGTGGATGATGACAACAAGAACGATTCCTGCGGCTTCCTGTATTTTTTAGAGTCCAGTTTAGACTCAGAGAAGTGACCAAACAGACCAGATGAGTGACTAAGGCTGTGAGTGAAAGCGGTGATCTTAGTGTTCAGTTGTTTATTTTAGACAGAAAATATTTTGCATTTACATTGGAGCACAGGTAGGATCAGTCAGCAGCGGCTTCAAGCGTATGAGGTGTATCAACATTCTGGACTCAATTCAGTTGATTTATATAGTGCCAATTAACAATTTGAGATTAATCTCAATACAATTATACAGACATTCTAATCAGATAAAAGTTTTCTATGTAAGGAATTCCAGCAGATTGCGTTGATTGATTGCATCTGATGGAACCACTGCTTGTCTGCTTGAGACTGGTCATCTACGGTAACATTGTAACGCTTGGAAAGGCTGAACTCCGTTCTGTAATTAACACAATCAGCAAAGACACATTCTGCCTCGTAGGGAGACCTGAGTTGGAGCAAAGAGATTGGCTACTGAAAGATTAAGACTTTGATAGTGTTTGTATGTATTTAAGGTGTAACTTAGGGTGGGTGAGTTAGGGAATGTACGGGGTATGCCTATTCCCTCTGTTATTGGCTAGAACACTTTTTTGTTGTAATAAATACACTAAAAGGATTCTGTCATCCCTTATTTTTAGAACCGTGAGTTTATTTTCCCCGTAATACCCATCCTGTTTGGTCAAAAATTACACCGAGGTTCTTTACACTGTTACCATAGGCCAATTTAATGCCATCCACATGAAGGAATTTACTTAGCAGTTTCCTTTTTAATGCTTTTGGTCCACAGACAACAACTTCTGTCTTGTCTGAATTTCAAAGCAGAACGTTTAGTCATCCAGTTTTTTTTTTTTTATGTGTTGAAGACATGCCTGTGGTCTGCCTAGCTGATTGGATTTAATCTGGATTTATGGATAAATATAGTTATGTATCATCAGCATAACTGTTGAAATTCATAAAATCCTGTCTAAATAATTTAACTATTGGAAGCATATATTCCACATATATACTCCACAAGTAACCCTTGAGTGTGTTGAGTTTTTTTGAGTAATTGAACTAAGGGCTTGTCCCCATTTGAGAGCCAAGTCGCAGTGTACATGTCACTGAGAAAATCGACTTATTAAATTAAGTACGTTCAACTTCCTTACAATTAGGGATGGGTACCGAAACCCAGTAATAAATTAGCCCCGGGGTTGATTCTGACAGTCCACCCGGATTATTTTGTTTTTCCCCTTTTGTTTTAGTCTTTAAAAAAAAACAAAAAACAAAGCACCGATAAGGATACTGAAGTACCGGATCAATAAGGAGTATTGTTAAGAGGAGTAGTATCGATAAATCCTTAACGATGCAACCCTACTGACAATAGATGGCAGCATTTGCCTACATGTGTTAACCTTATAGCGGTTAGCTTCGAGCTGCACTCGGGCAGTAAACGGAGGCTGGTGGGAGTGAAGTAGATAGAGTTAGGTAGATAGAGCAGGATATTCACAGTGACAATGAAGTATCTCTTTGTCAGTCAAAACATACACTGATCGGCCGCTTAAGTTTCTCCTAGCCGCCATATTGTTCTTATACTGCTATTATGTTGTTGCTGAGTTGTAATTCTGCCCAGATAATGCGATCGCATTATCTGGGTAGCTTAGTCAAGCTTCTGAAACTCCAGTTCGGTTCGATTCTAGCTGGACTAAGGTGTATACCCGCATATCAAAAATCTGTTTTCAGTCAGACTAAGGTAATGATTCAACTTTTTCTTGTTGCATGTAAACAAAATGCAATATGATTTATACCAGCCTGGTGCTGTTCCCTTGATCCCTGCAACATGTTCAAACCGGTTGTTACTGTTTAGATGCTCACATACTTAATTAGCAACTATTTTCTCAAGAAGTTGGATAAGAACGGAAGGTTATATATTGGGTCTGTAATTAGCTAAGTCATCTTGATTGAGGGAGGGTTTCTTTAGTAAAGGTTTAATTACAGCAACCTTAAATTCCTGTGGCACGTATCTATTTATTATGGATAGAGTCATCATATCTAAAGTAGGGCCAGTAACCAGAGGGAACACTTCCTTAAATAATTTGGTTGGGATTGGGTCTAACATACAAGTTGAAGGTTTAGATGAAACTAATATTTTTGATAATTCGGAAAGTTCAATGGATTCTAAACAGCACAGACACAAACATAGTTCTACAGTTTTCTCCAATACTGCCTCATTTATTGAGGGAGAAGTAATCATGTTTGGGAGAATGCCAATGATTTCATTTTTAATCAAATTTATTTTACTAATCGACAATCTCATAAAGACATCACTACTCTGAAAAGAAGGAATAATTGGCTCAAATGAGCTATGACTCTGTGAAAGTTTGACCACTGTACCAAAAAGAAACCTAAGATTGTTTTTATTTACATCTAATAATGACAAAAATATGCTGTTTGTCAAAGGGTCTTTTTATACAACTCTGAACTATTTTTCGAGGTTAAATAAGAATCCTGTAAGTGTGTAGAGTGCAATTTTCTTCCCAGTTTCCTAGTTTCTGCTTTAAAGTATGCAACTCTACATTAAACCAGAGAGCAAACCTATGGCTGATTACCTTTTTTAAAGGGGGCTACACTGTCTTAATGCTAGATGCATTGAGGAAGAAGTGCTTTGAACCAGACCATACATTTCTGAAGGATTAGTGATGGAATTGCTGCTTTTCGCTGTTATTCTGTGAACATCAAAGAGAAGCAAGAGACCTGCATGAGATCTGGTCCAAGAATAAGCCGTATCGGTATTGCGAGTGAGCATGCTCACAAATGTAGCATGGACTCCCAGTCATCGCTTTTGGACCCCAAACAAACCCCTGGCTTGACTGTAAACAGCTTATGCATGTGTGTGTTTTCATTAATACGGAGCCTATTAAAGCCTCTCAAAAGCCTGATTTTTCAAATATGCCCGGTGGCTGTGGAAACGGCAGTTACCACATTGAACGGTGCAGAATGCAAAACGCACCAGTGTATGAATGATACCGACCCTTGTAATGAACCACCATTTATTTTATATACATTACAAACAGAAAACAAGGATCAAAAATACAAATTGTAAGAGTTTAAAAGCACAACGGAAGCTAACAAGCTACGTGCTAACTGCTAGCCGAGTGCGTATATTTAAGAAGCAAGAAATACCTGCAATAGGATTATACAGCATATCTTGACTCCATGAGCTCTGGGATGAAAAGTAGCTGAAACTACTTCTGCATGACAACATTCCCTTCTTCCCAGCGATTGATGGTCTGGGATTGTCACTCCATGGAATATCAACAAGCCCGGTATAATCAGCCTGGAATACGGCACTTTCCTCTTCTTTTGTCAAAACAATCAGTAGTTCCTGCACTGTAGCTGCATTAGCTGGTGAACATAGTTCTTTATGTTTTGCGGACACATACACCCCTCTAAGGCAAATAGGTTTTTAGTTTGTCGATTTTTCACCGTTCAAAATAATACATTTTTTCACCTTTCCCTATATATATGTATGTTCGCTTCTGCCAGTTTGGGGTCCAAAACCCAAGAATGCATCACGCAAAACGTAATACTGAAATGGCTTATTGGGAGTAAGGTTCTGGTGGACGATAAAAAAAACACAAACAAAAGTGTTTTTAAAGTTTTTCAGCTTGGATGACAAAAACTAATGATTAGATGCTCAAAAGAACAGTAGGTATTAATTGGTCTAGGATTAATTTGTAAATCCGATTGTAAGATGGTTGCAACTCCTCCTCCTCGCCCAGTACTTCTAGGAATGTGAAAATTTCAATAATTGGAAGGAGCTGACTCATTTATAATTACATAATCTTCTTGATGCAGCCAGGTCTCTGTAAGGCAAAACAAATCATTTTTATTGTTATGTATCAAGTCATTTAAATAAAATCTTTGAGGAGAGGGATCTTATTTTCAATAAAACACTTCTAATTGCCTTATTTTTTTGTTTAGTCAAACTCATATTTATTTTGAGATTTTCATAATTTGCTTTTGTTAGGTGAACTATTAGTCTGTCTGACATTGTCTAAATGTGGTATTGCGTGGGTAATGGTTTAGAAGCTGTAGTGAGATGGATTAAACTACGACTCTGCGTTTTGGTCTGGACCCTGGTTTGTCAGTGTTTTGAAGGACTAATAAATCTGACCAGATTCCTAGAAGGAATAGCGGTTCCTTACAAAGTGGGATGGATGCCGTCTCTCCGGATCAGACCAGGTTTTCCCCAACAGATCATCCAGTTATCAATGTAGCCCATATTTTTTCCTAGACACCACTTAAACAACCATTGATGAAATGACAGAATGCAGTTAAATATGTCGTCACTTGTCCAGTCGGGCAGGGGACCAGAAAAGATTACAGTCCAACATCGTTTTAGCAAACCTACACAAAGGACTCGAGCCAGTGCTCATTTTTAAAGGCGCATGAGTACAGCTAAACTAAAGCACATCTTTATACTTTTTTAAAATACTGAATTTACCAACAAGGGCAAAATTGCGTCGCTAATAGTCATAAGTTTCTGTATCTGTGCTTTTTTATGCATCTTAGAAACAACCTTTCCAATTGCCTTGCCAATCAGATTCAGTTTACTACACTGTAATTTCTTCTTAGAAAGGATCCTTTCTGCTCTTTGTTTTTATCCGTGTCATATATTTTTTATTTGCTTTACAATCACCGCTGCCTATCACTAAATATTTGTGTTGATTCTGTGCAACATTTACAAATCAGCAGATTATTATTTTTAGCCCCACAGTTAAGATGACCATGTTTTCTGCATTGTGCCCACTTACTACAATGGACCCAGCACTTTAATATGTATCCATAGGAATAGATGGTGTGGTTCAATAGTTTTTGGGGGGTTTTCTTGCCAATCTACCTTTTACTTCAGTGCCAGTGACAAAAACAACATCAGTATCTCGATTCCATCTTTTCATGGAATATCAGATTTAGAAACGTGCATAGAAATGTAGCCCAGCTGATATTCCTACATTGGCTGTTATTTGCATTGATCAGGCTGGTATGTTGTTTACTTTTTCCACTAGGCAAAAACATTTACTAACGATGAAAAGAAGTTTCAACATCATATCCAGAGTCAGCAGAAAAAAGAGTTGAACAGCTTCCTGGAATCCCAAAAACGGGAATACAAGCTTCGCAAGGAGAAACTGAAAGAGGTTAGAGTCGTCTTTTGATTATTTTCATACATATCGCTTTCCATGTATTTACAGTTGATAATAATGTTAAAAATAATTACAATTACACATTCAGCTTTAGTAGTAAGGTAATATTTCTCTGGTTTTCTGTAGGAGCTGAATGAAAATCAGTCGACACCCAAGAAAGAAAAGCAAGAGTGGTTGGCGAAGCAGAAGGAGAACTTCCAAAACCTCCAAGCAGCAGAAGAGGCCAACCTACAGCGGCAGCAGAGGCAGTACCTGGAGCTGGAGTGTCGCAGGTTCAAAAGAAGAATCTTGATGGCTCGTCACAAAATCGAACAGCAGCATTTGCGAGAGGTCAGCTCTACTTTACTATGACTGGCTTTGACAAAGAAAAATCATTTTTTTTGTTGTTTTATTTTATTTCCTTTGTTGGCTTTAGCTTTTCCGTGGTTTTTTTGTGTGTAATTTCCTCTGTGTACTTGGTGTTAGGAGTTAAACAAGCGTCAGACCCAGAAAGACTTGGAGCACGCCATGCTTCTCAGGCACCATGAGTCCATGCAAGAGCTTCAATTTCGCCAGCTCAACACCATCCAAAAGACAAGAGCCGAGCTGATCCGCCTACAACATCAGACGGAGCTCACCAATCAGCAGGAGTACAACAAGAGGAGGGAGAGGGAGCTTAGACGCAAACATGGGATGGAGGTTCGTCAGCAACCCAAGAGCCTGAAGGTTAGTTTCTGATCAATATTGAAACTCATTTCATATTTATATAGTTAACATTGCCTGAACCATTTTTTTTTTGTCTCTTGTTTTAGATTAGGTTCTTTTAAACACTAATTCTACCTTCTCAATTGGAGTCTATTAAACATGTTTGTCTCATAATGTGATTTAGAGCTACAATTATTATGAATTTAATCCCTGGTTGTTGTTTTTTTCAAGTCCAAAGAGCTCCAGATCAAAAAGCAGTTTCAAGACACATGTAAGATCCAGACCCGGCAGTACAAAGCATTGAGAAACCACCTATTGGAGACAACACCAAAGTCGGAGCATAAGGCTGTCCTTAAACGGCTAAAGCAGGAGCAACATCGCAAACTTGCCATTTTAGCAGAGCAGTACGACCATTCCATCAATGAAATGCTCTCAACTCAGGCGGTGAGTCTGGTAGCGCCAGAAGTGTAAAAACAAGACTAGTGATGCTTAATGTTGCATTTTTACCTGCCTAATGTTTCAAGAAGAGTAATGTCTGTGTTTTTATTTTATTTTGCACCTTGGATGTTCTTTCCTTGTCTTTAGTTACGCCTGGATGTGACTCAGGAATCTCAGTGCCAAGCATTACAGGTCCAGCTCCAGCAGGAGTTGGAGCTTCTCAATGCCTACCAGAGTAAAATTAAGAAGCAGACGGATGCCCAGCATGACCGTGAGAAGAACGATTTGGAACAAAGAGTGTCGCTGCGAAGAGCGCTGCTGGAGCAAAAGGTTCGTCTGTTTACATTCAAGAGCATGTTTCCCTATTTTGTTTAGCAACTTTTCATTCTAAATTTGGCTCATATTGAAAGTTCATATCGGTTGTTCTTTTTTCCATGTCCAGAGTTGAGAATTGGGTCTTTAAAAAAACCTAGCATAAAGGTGAAAAAAATTAAATACAAAACAGCTGAAAACAGCTTATATTTAATGTAGGGTGATTTTGTTGAGCACTGAACTTGGGCATGAGTGTATTAAGCAATTCCCGTCTAACAGGAAAGTGATGGTAAAGTGTCCAGCTCGAAATTTAAGTTCATACGGTGAAGGAGAGGAGATCTGGTGAAATGTTATCTTAAAGCTGTAGTTTGGAGAATCAGTAGACTGTTAGCAGTTGGTTTGTACAAGAGAATGTCTTTTTGCCCAGAGGAAAAACAAAACAATAATATCATTATGGCAGGTTGGATTCAAAGCAGAAAATACTGACTTACTACTGACTTATTACTGACTATATAAGTTGATGTTAATTTTGGCTCAGACACCAGGAAAAAAACAAAGTTCTGCTACAGCTAATAATAGATATTTGATAAATATTTGAAATGAGCAGCTATTGAGTGGGATGCAATCTCTGGGACATCATCCAAAGTTTTGTACTGGTAGGACTAATAGAGTAGTAGTAGTAGCAGCCCTTATCCTTATCCCCAATTTGTTTTGTTTCCTGTAGATCGAGGAAGAAATGCAGTCCTTACAAAACGAACGCACAGAGCGAATCCAGAACCTGCTGGAACGCCAAGCCAGAGAAGTTGAGGCTTTCGACTCTGAGAGTATGCGCCTGGGCTTCAGCAACATGGTGCTGGCAGACATCTCCCCCGAAGGTCTCAGCAACAGTTTCCCCGGGGCTCCAGGAGGTTACAGTCAGCATCCGCGCCACTCCTCGGGTTCCCAAGGCCCACTCCGGAGCAGCCGCGGTTCGAGTTTAAGCTCTAATCACCGAGGCAGCCATCACCAGTATCACTCCAGTCTAGGAGGGTCACCTATGCAGCAAGGCTGGATGCAAGGCTCGCCAAGAGGAGGGGCTCAAATGTCCTGGGGCCGCCCGGAAGCAGGCGCCCTGCTCTCTCGTAGCCCACAGGCGATGGGAGGGCGCAGTGAGCAGGGGATGAGCCGGAGTTCCAGTGTCACCTCTCAGATATCCAATGGGTCGCACCTTTCCTACTCTTAGATGGCCTGTCTGCCATGAAGTCACTTTATGTATAAAGTCCAACAACAGGGAGGAGTACTGGCTTTGCTCTTGTCCTGTGTCTGTGCCTGTGACACTTCCCCTGAATTTCTCCCTTGTACAGATGTGGATGTGTGGCGAAATAAATGTTGCTCAGGTCAAAAGGGGCAGGGAAAGGCCCAGCCCATCCTCACAGCAGTTTATCAGCACACATACAGATTCTGAAATGCATGTTACACAAGCAAACGAGTCTCGACAAGTAAGTCTCATTTGTTTGTTTTTGTTTAATTTACAGTTCTCTGCTACGGAGGATATTTACTAAACACAAACGTTTGTGCTATTCACAGCCATTGCTCTCGTTTTGCACATAAAACACCACTCGAAAGCCTTTGACGTGTTTAAAATGTAGGTTCAAACAATCACATTACATCGATAAAAGTCTAGGACCATCATCACTTTTATTTTCCCATTTTTGTTTAGTAATGCACTGGCCAAATTCTCTGTGGTACAGTGGAGAACCGGTCAGAAATGACCTGGGGATGCTCTGCTGTCGTCTACCAGCCTGCTGTAGCGGTCGTTGATGGTCTTTGTGATGAATTAGACTCCTACTTTTTTCTTTTTTTTCTGCCTTAATTGTTTACGATCAACCAAAAAATTAAAAAAGAAAAATAGAACTTCACAAACACAAAGCCAAACAAATTAATTGCTTTAGACCTTTGCTTATACTAACACTGTGCCTTTTTTTTTAGCTTTGATAACTCAGTTCTTTTTCAGATAAATTGGTTTAAATAGTTTAAGTTTCTTCATTGATTCATAGAGTAGGTTGTAATTTAGGCTGAGAAGTCATTTCCACCACTCCCAGAGCGTTTTACAGAAATTTTTATTGACTAAAAATGCAGAAGAGAAAAAAAATTCAAAGCTACTCTGGCATGTTTTTGTTTTTTTATGCCTGAGTTTGGTACTTCAGGGGTAGACTACTTCTGTGCAGAATGTCACTGTAACTCGGAAACTTTTCAGCCTACAAAAACAATCTTAGTGCTAGTCTTTATTTTTTTTATTAGTGCCTTTTTAATACTGCTGCCTTTTTTGAAGCACTTTATACAGCGCGATGAGTCTAAGACTAATATTTGACTTCTTTTCTTAAAGCTCCTGGTGAATGAATGTTTCATTGGTACGCATGTAGAAAAGTCAGACCTTCTTGTGCTGTGATTTTTTTATTATCTTTTCTTCTCCCCAGTAGCATCAGAAAGAACCCTTTGCATGTTGGACAGTGCGTGACAGTGCGTGAAAGCATTTTTCCAAGTTTTAAAGCCTTTTTTAGAGTTTGTAGCTGTTACCGCTTCCGTTTGTGTCTCTGCCCAACGTTGACTGAACAGAATTTGCAAGGATGCTACAGGGTTTTTAGGTATGTGTAGAGGACAGTTTTCTTTAAACCAACTGAACAAAGTTAACTAAAATCTTTTGTGGGCAGACAGTGAGTTATGACTGAGACAAAAGGCTTTGTGCTGCTGAACTTGCGCTACTCTTGAAAATAAAGTTTTGAGCTCTACATGATAAAGAAACACTAAAAGTCAGTTGAGGTGTAACTGTTCGCTCAGTCAGCACACTCTGGCAAGGGGCTGTTGGTCTGTAGTCCAGTAACTGTCAAAAGAATTTATATTTCTTGAACTTTTTCACATTTTTGTCCCAACCACAAAGTTATTTAATACAATACATAGAGTTTATAAAGTTTTTTTGCGTGGATTCATCCTCAGCCCCGATTAATCTGTAGTTTTATGGACCATTATCCGCAACTGTTTTGGGGGACGACTTTGCAAATCTAGAGACTGAAATTTCTGACCAAATTTTCTAGCTCAAAAATAGCTCAAATTCATGCAGATTGCTTGGAGGGGCTCTGTGAACATCAGTTATTTAAATTAAACTTTTGGGTGCTGGTGTTTGACAGGTTTTACTGTATTATTTACTGGGGTTTTTTTATCCATGCATTTTTCCATTCCCTGTTCCTATAAAAGACGGCGTATTAAGGGTGATGTGCAGTGGTAGTTTTCCAGCACAAAGCTTATGCACTGAGGTCAAAACTTCAGTTGTGACCTCATCTCAATTTCCACTTTTTTGCTCTGTCCTCTAAAAGACCTGCGGCAAAAGTTAGACTGAGCTTTTTAAGTTTTTCTTTCAACAATTTTCTTGTCACTTTTCCACAAATCCTAGATTTGTTGAGGCCATGATCAGTAAATGTCCTGTTGGCATGTTGTCCTGCCTTCAGGATAACATGCCTTTATACCCAATACTAATGTACCTATACCTTGGGTATTTATACCTGATAACTAATTTCTGAGGGCACTGGATATTTTTTTTATATCACATTATGTCTTTAGTCTAATAAAGTAATTTGTAGTTTATGGTTGTCAAATGACTAAATATGAAAAAGTTCAAAGGGGTGTGAATGCATTTGAATGATATTCAAGTCAACCTTTATTCTGTTTCCCCAATTATCAGTTTTTCCACTTTTTTCCTGACAAAGTACCTCCTTTTAACTGTAAAAAAATATAATTTTCAATAAAGTTTATGGTTGAAGTGCCTTCAATAATAATTTGCCAGATAATTTGGTTGTATGCTTCTGAGAACTCATGTAATAGTCAGTACTAACCCTCGTCTTCCTTTAAGTCTCAGCTTGTTTGTAAGACATTCTTGGTACCAGACATGATTAGTCAGTCTTGGGTTCAGCCTCAGCTCCTTTAAATGCCACCTATGTTCTCAGTTTAGCACTCCTGCTGCGGATGTTTGTTCCCCACTGCTGCCTGTACACCTCCAAGCATTTTATCCTGATTCCAGCATGATTCAGAGCTGTTATTAAACTTGGAATTTGACTGTTCCTGCATGCCCTTTTTTTTTTTTTTACATCTTCCGG
The DNA here is from genome assembly GCA_028564705.1 of Apricaphanius iberus. Classification (NCBI taxonomy): domain Eukaryota; kingdom Metazoa; phylum Chordata; class Actinopteri; order Cyprinodontiformes; family Aphaniidae; genus Apricaphanius; species Apricaphanius iberus. The sequence goes on from JAPXFQ010002988.1 coordinate 2,489,016, forward strand.
TCACATTTGAGGGCACAAAAAGTGCAGGTCTTTTTCTTTTTTTTTCTTTTTTTGAGGTTGGAGTTTAATTGCTGTATATATTTCAAGTAATATCAAGTAACAAAATATGGCCCCCATAATTGTTCCTGCTTACTGCTACTGTACCCAAGAAAATATGTATTCAGTTCTGATTTTTTTTATTTTTATGCTTGGTTTAAAAGAAAAAAATAAATCAGACTGTACTAACAATGTTTTAATGCAAGTCTAAAGCCAAGACCAAGTCTTCGAATGTTAAGCCAATCAAACCTCACATACATGCCAAGTTTTACATTCATATGGACAATTTGACTCACTTTGAATGTCACACTTGTGGCTAAATCTAGATGTTACTGTCAGTCAAATTGCCTCATAAGCCCATACTTTATTTTATACTTTTATTATTTCATATACATTTTTTTACATCCTACTGACTGAGAGCAAGTGGCATACAGGATTGTGAATCGGCAACTGAAAAGGATTCATTCTACAGTCAAACACTGTGCCATACCGGAGTCGCCGAGCCCGAACATCAGTGCATCTGTTCATCTCCTGTTGTGACTGTTAGAATTGAATCATAATGATCAGTTGGCTGTGGCTTTGGTGTTGAGATAAAAAGTGCTTTGTTAAACAATAGTGGAGTTACAGGCGAATGATGAAAAGATTGCATTTCTTTGAAGATGTCAGTATTCTTTGGCACATTACCACTACAACTTATAACCTGTATTAAAATGTATAGATGGTGGAGCTTCTTATTGAATGTCAGCTGTTATGAAGATACTACATGTGAGATGGTAAATACTAAAAGTGGATTTAAGTTGTGTAAAAAAATGAAACAAAAATAGGATCCATTACTACGGTATATTGTTTGTATTATATTTACCTTTTTTCTTGTGTTGGCAGAGGGATATTGAACAGAAATCATCTGTAATAAAGTAATTTTAGTATAATTGCTTGGTGTTTTTTTTTTCCTTAACTGTAGAGAGTCATATATTACAATGCAGGTTCAGTATATTTTTAATCAAAAATAAGCTTGAGCTTGTATACAAAGCTGCTAATCAGTGAATAAGTCAGCTTAGATTTTCAAGCCACACATTTGTTCAAATTCAAGTAAAATTTTTGCAAGATAACTGGTACAAATGTTAGGCAAAGAAATGAAACTGCAATGAGTAAAAGATGGTACGTTCATTTGAGGGTAAGACACTTCACCCGTTGCCTACTGGTGGGGGCCAGAGGGCCCGGTGGCGCCAGTGTCTGTTAGCCTGGCCTCTGTCAGCGTGCCCCAGGGCAGCTAAAGCTTGCCATCACCAGTGGGTGGATGAATAAATGTAGTGTAAAACTCTTTGGGGTCCTTAGGGACTAAATAAAACGCTATTCAAGTATCTAGGCCATTTATTTTACATTTTTTAAATGTTTTTGAGAAATTATGAAAAGCATTAACTAGCTGCAGAGTTCATGTTACCCTTGATTTTGAAAGTTCCCTAAAAATGTGAGGGAATCTCTATATAAACGTATTTTAAATGCATGAAAATAACAAGTAATTATTTGATGTTTTAAAAAAAAATGTCAACGAAACATAATTTTATTGAACATTGCAAGGATGTCAGATTATCCTCACCATCTTTCGTCATTACTATTAGCTATGAGCAAAAAGCGTAGAAAAATCAATGCAACTGCCAAGACATATTGACTACCAGTGTTTAATGCATGCATGGCATCAAATGTATAATTTTTCTAATACTGCATACAATCATTCTTGCAACTGCAGAACTTAATGCAAAGACAGCTGTGGTTAAATGTAATTTGCATCTTTAATAGTTATATGCCACTCGAAAAAAAATACATGGTTGTAATATAATTTTCAATTCACAATTTTAATTTTCAAAGTCATTGATGAAATGGCAATATAGCCTACATGGTTTTAATTTTGAGATGTAAATTTATTATTTTATATTTTCAAGTCATAATTTTGACTTTCAGATGACATCAAGTCTTATATTTTAATTAAATTTGTGAATTTTAAATTACAAATTGTGATTTTTGTTAACAATTACATTTAAAGATAAAAAAACTGAGTTTAAAGTCAACATAATTCATAATTGTTATATTAACAGTCAAACATTTTCCAATCATTCAGAGATTCATTCGAGGACATAATGGTACGAAGTCATAACTTTTACTTTTAAACAGAAACACATTTTACTTTTAAAATCAACTTTGAAATCTTAAATCTTATTTCCATCCATCCATCAACCAGCTTCCGCTTATCCGGTGTTGGGTCGCGGGGTCAGTAGCCTAAGCAAAGAGACCCAGACTTCCCTCTCTCCGGCCACTTGGGCCAGCTCCTCGGGAGGAATCTCGAGGCGTTCCCAGGCCATCTGGGAGACATAGTCCCTCCAGCGAGTCGTGGGTCTTCCCCTGGGTCTCCTCCCGGTGGGACGTGCCCAGAACACCTCACCAGGGAGGCGTCCAGGAGGCATCCTGACCAGATGCCCGAGCCACCTCAACTGGCTCCTCTCGATGTGGAGGAGCAGTGGCTCTACTCTGAGCCCCCTCCGGATGACCGAGCTTCTCACCCTATCTCTAAGTTTTTCTTATTTAAATCTTAAATAAATCTTATTTGTGAGTTTCAAAATCAAGAAACTAAAAAGAAATTAATGAAAGTTTGAAATAAATATCTCAAAGATGTCTCATATATTCTGATTTTCAAAGAGAATGAATTTTGAGGGGTTTTAATTTGTTGTGAGTCAGAATAATTAAAATTAACAAGTACACACTTAAAATATATCAAACCGACAAAATAAATGTTAAAAAATAATTGAGCGTGTTATGATGTGCCATTTCAGACATCGTGCTTTGTACATGCCCCTTTAAACTCGCCTGACAGAATCACACACAACTTATGGTCAGCTTCAGCATCAACCAATCACCTTGAGCCATACGCGGAAGTGCGTAAAATGTGACGACCACTGTAAACAAACGTGAACGGGTTAGCCTGTAAAAGTTATGCGGTCCCAACAGTGTTTTACCTGAGTAAGTATTTGGATTTGTATAATAAAGTGGGTTTGCTGATCCCTGTTTTCTACTTTACTTCGCTACCATTAGACACATACTAGCACTAAATAGAAAAACGAATTTGTTTGTTTGTTGTGCTAACCGTATAGGTGGTTTGTGTATAAATTCCGTGTAACGCTATCGAAAGTGCACAGACAGGGAAACCGAAATGCTGCTAAAAGAAAGCCCGTTTGAAGTGTTGCTGGTTTTGTTGTACAGCTACTTACTGTTTTGCTCAGGTGACATGCTAGCCGTTGTTGTTATGCCGCACGGTAATTATCCTCTGTGAGTGTTCAAGTAGGGGTAACTACACACAAACTTAAGCTAAACGGTTGCAAACACGCTTACTTGTTTCTCTTGCTTATGCCATGTATAAAATCTTAGGAGTTTTTTGTATAAACATGATGATCACAATAATTTAGGCCGTTTTAGGCTATCTAAATTGAATTACTTATTAACCAGGTTTTATTACACGAATAATAAAAAAGATGGCTGCAGAGGCCATTCATCCATTGTCTTAACCCTCTTATCTTTGCAGGTCAAGGGAAAAACATTCAAAACCTGTTAGTACTAATGATAAGCATCTTTTCAAGGATCTTACATGTATTGTTAAATTGATGGGTGGCAACAAGACCGGGATACAATAAAAGTGTCCATTAGTTTATTCGTCTTTTTAAAAATCATGTTCCTTCTCTTTGATGGGAGTAGTTAAGAGTGTGGGTGTCCAGACTACTGGATGTTGAGGCACCTGGAGCTATGCAGCTTCTCCAGCTTGGGGAGAAGGCAGAGCTCATCTTGGTCTGCGCTTTTGATGACCCTCTGCTGTACCACAGCCACATCCAGGATGTCGGGATGCTCTCTACGCACCAGTGACAAAAGAAATTGTTGTCTCTAGAATATGTCGTTTTTTCCATACTGACCAGAGTACTTCCTTCTACATAACTCCTGTGGCTTGAGGCAAACTATGTCTTTCTTCTCTTTATTCTTCCATTAGGGGCCTATTTGTGGAGTGCACCTGAGCCAATGATCTCTGCAGCTCCTCCAGAGTTACCATGACACTTTTATTATCTTTTCAGATTGAGGCACATGTTTTCATCTGTGCCATTTTCTTCCATTTTAGGTTTACATTATCTTCAAAGCTTTGGATATTGCTTCATAATCTAATCCTACTATAAACCTCTCTACAGTTGTATCCTTGACCAGTATGCTGTTTTCCTTGACCTTGATGAGGCTGTTTATTCTCTAATGTTCTCAAAAAGTCCTCTAAAACGTTCACAGAGCAGCTGCATTTATTTTCAAATTAAATTACACCCAGGTGGATTTGGCTACTTTGGTAATTGCTTTTACACTCACTAGGTGTGTTGGAAGGGGAACTATTTACATCACATATTTTACATTTCAGAAGCCCATGCATCATTTTCCTATCAAAAGCAAAATATGCACAACTTTGTGTTTGTTTACCACATAAAATCCATATTGAAAAGCCGCTCTAGAAAGATGATATTCTGGTGTCCAATGACAGTTTACACTTGCATATGAATACATAACTGCATTGCAGAACGGAGCCTGCAATGTGCAAATAAGATGATAACTTAAACAAAAACCAATCTGCTCTATGTAGATCAACATTAGTTCATTTTAACAAGGAATTTTTAGTAAAATTTTTCTAATGTTTCTACAGATATTTTTTTTTTGTACTGTGACTATGCTGTTACCTGTATGGACCTGAAACCAAAGCTTGGTTTCCGTGAAACCCGATTGTTTGGCCCCAATAATCAGCTTATGGACTGTTATTATTCATCCTTTAAAATAAAACAAAAACTTGCTCAGTGTTTATTTAAGAATTTCTGAGAATCATATGATGCTGCTTCCATCAGGTTTTATGGTTTGAATGAGGATGTATTGTCTCTCTTTTTATTAAGGGTTGCATTTTTTGTTGTGTCTCATAGGAAGGCTTTTAAGAAGCTGAATAAACTTAAAGTGGTGTTTGTATCCTTCATTTAAGTAGAGTTTTAACCAAATGTCCCACATTTTTATGTTTGTATTTGTAACTGTTTGTCTTACAGGACTCAATGATGTTGTGTGAAATCCTTCTCTCATCACTATGGTTCCTATTTGTGATCTTCTGGGCTGAGACAATAAGTGTGTGGCTGTTTTTGTCAATGTTTTACCAGGATCCGGCATTTTACCACCGGGGAGATGGGTAATATTTTCCTTTCTTTGATTTTTATACATAAAATATTACAGAACAATAGAAGGTCTCAAGCTCTGATCTGAATCAGTGAATTCGAAATAAACTGGCTTGTATTACATTTTCTCTGATTTTAGGGTATTTGCAGATGATCCAGGGCAGATGATTTACATGTTGAGCAGGTAGAACGGTTTAGTTCTCAATAATTCAATTTATGGTGTTTTATGTGAAAAAAAAAAAACTAATTTGCAAGCTTTATATTCTTTTGCTTTTACAGAGTTGACAACACAGGAGAGACTGAGGCACAGACCTGAGATGGAAATATGTCTAGAGCTTTGAAGAAGATTTTTAATCCTGCACTGTTGCTGCCATGTGACCGAGGAGCCAACAAAAAAAAAGCCAATTTCTCTTTTTTGCAACAATTCATCTTCATAATGATGTCCCCACTTTTAATAGTGAGAACTGGAAAAGCGCTCTGAGTGCGCTGACCCCCGACGAGGCAGCTCAGTCCTTCTGAAATTTCCTAAAATTTTGATCAAACTCTGTCTTTAACTTTTTGTGCTTCTTTGCTAACAAATATAGTAAATATGCAGTCCTGGTTCTCATATAAGCTCAATTTATAGTACATTTTTCCTCCACTATTTTGCATTTGCACTAAGATCATTTCTGTCCATTAGCTATTCTATGCAATCACTGTTTGCTAGTTGAAGCCAAATTTGTGTTTTCAGGGAACAGATTGCAGTCTAATGTTTAAGTTCATCAATGTTTGTCCTACAAGTCGTAACATATAATTTTTAAACGCTGGACTAACCCCTAAACATTTGCAAAGTAACGAGAGTTTCTATTTGGAATTAGTATTTGCAGTGTTTTCTCTGTCTCAACGGAACAGTACAAAAATGAAAGTATTCTTGAAACATCTTATTTCTCTTTTGTCTGTTTACACATATGTACTTTATTGCATTTAATTTTTTCTTTTTTATCTTTAAGTTAATTAATTTAAATTTCATGCTGACATATGTGATATCAGTTGGGCTATATCTGGTGAAAAAAGTATTTGTGTAATGAAAGAATGCATAAGTAGACTTGTTTTTTTTTATCAAAATGTGCATCACATTTTTTATTTACTGATAAATTCCAGCATCCTTTAGTGTCTTTTTGTAACTGTGACAAATAATGTTTATGTTCTGTATATTGATTTATTAAACAAAGCTACTTTCGAGTTTTTGTTTATTTAACGTTACGGTTTCTACCACTCCGATACAGCAGGGGCCGCTCTTCACAAAGATAATCCTCTTTGGATTCGGAGGTTTAACGACCGGGTCATCCGCCTTGTCCTGTTCCATGGCGAGGAACTAAAAATGTGGAGTTTGTTGCTTTGTTTGTAGCAATATTTACGTGTTGTTGATAAGTCGCGTGAAGCTAAGGATTGCCGGTGGTCGTATTCGGATCTCTGTCGATCATCTCCATAAAGGAGCGGCTTTGTTTTGAGCTGCGAGTTTCGTCGTAAATATGGCTCCAACGATTCAGACTCAAGCTCAACGGGAAGACGGCCACAGGTATAACCCCACAGCTATACTTTTATATTATTTAGCAAAACGTATCTGCTTGTTTTAAATGCTGAACTGCGTGCTATTAACATTTCCTGTGTAAAATAAACCAACAGTATGGTCAATATGACGTCAAACAATTTGACAGAATGTCGGTTAGCTGAGGCAATATAGTTCATATTTGGTCTTTTAAGATTTACATAGTTTTTAATGGATTGCAATAAATAGGATATTCAGTGTCAAGTTGTGCGGGGGTTTTTTTGTAAGCCGTTACGATATTGATTTAATAATGGTTTTCTTAATATAAATGTTAAAGGTTTTAAAGTGCTGCATAATATCGTTTGTCAGCTAGTGATTAGTCTGGTATATTCCATCTAGATATGTTATTGGATGACTAAGAGTTTAAAGACTTCAATAAATAAAATCTAATTATAGCGCTTTCCGTTAGATGCAATACATAGGTTTAATACAAGAAAAAGTAATAAAGGCATTGTCGTGAAGGAAGATGTGAAAGTAAGAAAGAAGGGCTTTTGACTGATTAAATAAGCTTTTCTTTCATGTGAAACAACTGTAGGGGTGTGCGAATATAACGATATCGTATCGATATTTTATTTGTTAGAATTTAAATGGAACTATTAAGGATGGCAGTAATTTATGTAGTAAAATTAAATTTATGACTGATTGTCGGTGGCTGTTTTCACATCTGTTCCAGTGGATCGACTAGATCTAGTAATAAAACTGGATGTGTTATGTAGCTCTGAGGAATGGTCCAGTCATATTTCTCTGTAGCACAGGTTCTGATATTGTTTCTGGCATTTGTGTCTGGTTCAGAGGCTTAGAACAGCTGTAGCCCATATCCTGGCTACATCTGTGCGACCAATAAAACAAAAATAGTTTTTAATGCATAATCGTTCTGTTTATGGCCCGTGGGATTTTCCTCCTAAATATTGAATGGGCTTTTCTTCTGATTCTCCCTGAGGCCTCTTATCCCTTTTGCTTTTTGTATCAAATTATTCCTTCTATTTAACTTTCAGATTTTAGTAATGTGTTTTACCATTTAATTAACATATTATGGTGTGAAGTCTTTCTTATAGTTCATACATTTTATGAGAATACTAGAAAAATCAGTAGAGACAGTGGTACTGACTGTTGATTTGGCAGTAATTCATAAGGCATGACACATCTTAATGTTTAACCATTCTTTTCCTCTCTAGCAGGCCGTCTTCTCACAGAACCGTGCCAGAGAGGTAAGTAGATAAAAAATTGTTTAACTAATTTTATGTCTATCCAGTTGAGATCCATTGTTAACAAATTATCTCTGTCTGGAGCAGGTCAGGAATTGTTTGCCGAGTGAAGTACTGCAACAGCTTACCCGATATCCCATTTGATCCCAAATTCATCACCTATCCATTTGATCAGCACAGGTGAGTTAATTTACCCACTTATCTGCCTCTCTGTTGAATCAGACTTTTGTTCCGTCCATCCATCCATCCATCTTTTTCCGGGGTCAGGTCGCGGGGGCAGTAGCTGAAGCAGAGAGACCCAGACTTCCCTATCCCCAGCCACTTGGGCCAGCTCCTCGGGAGGAATCCCGAGGCGTTCCCAGGCCAGCCGAGAGACATAGTCCTTTTCTCCCAATCAACAGTTTTTCTCATTTTGTGTGTTTTGGTAGGTTTGTCCAGTATAAAGCCACTTCTCTTGAGAAGCAGCATAGACATGAGCTACTGACTGAACCAGACCTCGGGGTCACCATTGACCTCATCAATCCGGACACCTATCGTATCGATCCCAACAGTAAGTTTAGGTTAAGGACACACACAATGCACACGAAAAATTTTATGTTTTTATGTATGAGAAAAGAAACACCCAATGTCTTCATATAAAATGTAATTTAAGCCAATACTATACATTTCCAGTTCTTTTGGACCCTGCTGATGAAAAACTGTTGGAAGAGGACATCCAAGCTCCATCCAGTTCTAAAAGGTAAAGCTTATTAAATAAGGAGCATGTTTAACATTTTTTCAAAATTTCTTAAAAAAACATACCTTTATACATCTTTCTTTTTTTCTTTCAGGTCACAACAGCATGCCAAGGTTGTGCCATGGATGAGAAAAACAGAATATATTTCCACAGAGTTTAACAGATATGGTGTTTCTAATGAGAAAGTGGAAGTCAAGTAAGTTTGAGTTATCGCAGAAAGGAAAGGCCTTGACATCTGTCTGAGTGCCTCAATGTTTTTGTGCATTTTTGTGTTCAGGATTGGAGTGTCTGTCAAACAACAGTTTACCGAAGAAGAGATCTACAAGGACAGAGACAGTCAGATTTCTGCCATCGAGAAGACATTTGAGGATGCACAGAAACCGGTGAGGGGGTGTATTTTAGTAAGATGCATGTCAGGAGGATAAGAAACCCCTTAGTTGATTGGTGCACATTTACTATTTGATTCTGGGAATGTCTGTCATATATAATAAGTTGTTATCATCAACAGCAATTTCTGGGGCCTTTTTGTTATTTTAGCACTCTGAAAATCAGAAAATTTAGATCCCCCCCCCCCCCCCCCATTGCTTTCACTTTATTTCAATGCCTATTTTGTTAAAAAGGTAACAATAAATAAAAATATCATCCACCATACATACTTTATCTGTTAATCATGCGTTAGTGTTACGTGGCTACACGTTTATTGAGCCCGTTTCAATTCATTTATTTCTTTATTTCAAGAAAGCAGTTTATTTTCTTGACCTTTGTGGATATGCTGTATGATTCTATGCAAAATAGAAAAGCCAGGGTGAGCGGACATGTCTAGGCGGGGTTCGTTTTTTAAAACAGAACATGTTTTTGTTGTTTTTCCTTTTGCAGATCGCACAGCATTACAGTAAACCCAGAGTCACACCTGTGGAAGTCTTGCCTGTGTTCCCTGACTTTAAGGTGAACTTCCTGCTCAGTGAATGATTTCTAAGTCTTTATTTTAATGGTGTTTTATAATCTTTATAAGTGATGTGTTTTAATTGTGATGAGCACTAGGAAAGAGAAGAATAAATGTTAAAAATCTCTGGTTTCAATAATGAGCCCCGTACATTTTGCCTTCAGATGTGGATCAACCCATGCGCTCAGGTCATCTTTGACTCTGATCCTGCACCTAAAGATATATCGGCTGCAGCGGGTGTAGAAATGATGTCTCAGGCTATGATCAGGTACATACTAACAGGTTTCTTTGAGATTAATGTGTATCAAGAATGGAGTGTTTTAAAATCTTTATGTAACGTGTGCTTAATACAGAGGAATGATGGACGAGGAGGGAAATCAGTTTGTGGCCTACTTCTTGCCCAATGAGGAAACACTTCGCAAGCGGAAGAGAGACTGTGACGAGGGGTTGGATTATATGCCAGAGGACTTGTAAGTGAAAGTATTTCATCAATATGGAATAAAATGTTTATTTTTAGCTGATGTGTTGAAGCCTGAGGTAATAAAACCATTTTTTATTTGTTTTCAGGTATGATTACAAGATTGCAAGAGAATACAACTGGAACGTCAAAAACAAAGCCAGCAAAGGTTATGAGGAGAACTACTTCTTTATCTTTAGAGACGGCGATGGGGTTTATTACAATGAGCTGGAGACTAGGTAAATATTCATACAATGACCTACAATACTCAAAACGATGACAATGGTTTCCTTTAATCCTCCTAATGATATACAAAAAAAATGTGATCTTTAGGGTGCGCTTGAGCAAGAGGAGAGCTAAGGCTGGTGCACAGTCCACTACAAATGCTGTGCTGGTGTGTAAACACAGAGATATGAATGAGAAAGAACTGGAAGCCCAGGTGAGTCTTCTGTTTTTTTATATATACATGTCTGAGCTATGGCTTCGGTTCAAATTTTAACAATTGATTCAATTCAGATTCTCATGATTTATAATATATTATTACGATCCAGTCCAGTCTGCTCCAATTCAATATTGACATGGGTCTCTGCTATTAAATGTTGCTTTTTTGAGCTGTCTTCTTAATAACATGACTGTAATTCAATGATGCAACACTGGGTGGGATTAAATTAATTTTGTGACGCCCGGATCTATGTTTAGGATTTCTATGGAGAATGGATTCATAATTAATAACCAACATCAAGCTAATACATTTGTTTGTCATAAAAGCATAAAAAACATTAAATAATCTAGTTTTCTTTTTATTTCAACACGGCACTAGTCTGAGCACACATTGGGGCATATAAACTGAATTTGTAACCATTTACTGCACAAAAGGTTCTACTGGAAACTAGCTGTCAAAATGTTCTTGTCACACCGCTCATACTCGTTAAACCTTTGAGGATTTATAGAGGATCTTTGAAGAAACTAAAACCTGGATTATGCTCATATCTATCCCCATAAATGCATACATATGGACAGAAGCGCCCATAATGTCTGTTGGTCAGTTGTGCACTTCCCCATTTTTGTAACGTAACTACATAACATTAGTTGTTCTCGTTGGAAATGAGCAGCAAGGTAAAGTCTACACAGTTGATTGTTAAAACAGAGGGAATTGTTTTTGTGAAAGATTTGTAAAAACTTCTCCAAAGTACTGGATATAAAGCCAAGCTTTGTCCTTCGTTGTTTTCGGAATGTACTTCCTTTATAAACTCTTCCCCTGCTACTGGTTGTTAAATACAGACAGAGTTGATCTGCAGTGCCACCTGCTGTTTAAAATAGGAAGTGTTTTGATTGAATGCCTTGGACCTCATTCAAATTCTTTATAAAGCAGTTGAGCAAAGGTGTTGTGGCTTGAGTGTGCTCACTGTAAAAAAAATTCTAGATTGCTAAAAATATACATTGGAAAATTTCAAATTAGAAAGTTATTCAAAAATAAAAAGTCTAGAATAATAATTTAAATAATAAAATATGTCCATCCATATTTGATAGTACTCTTTTTGTTTCAGAAAATAGATTTTTTAAATCTTATCTGAAATAGTAATTATATAATATGAAAAGGTCAATAGTGAGTAATTTTCTTTATGTATGGTATACGGATTTTTATATATTGTCAGTATTGAAAATCATTCTTTAAAAATGTATGCCACTGCTGATTATTTTATAGTGTTTTTGCAGCCTTAAAACAACATTTAGAGGGGGCCGTTTTATAGCTGTATACCTGAATCATTTTGATTACTCTTAAGTGTTAGAGAGCTCACCCATTATGTTATCTATTTTGGCTTTTAGGAGGCACGTAAAGCTCAGCTGGAGAACCATGAGCCCGAAGATGAGGAAGAAGACATGGACAAAGACATGCAGGATTCTGGTTAGTATTTTAAAAATGAACATTCTCCTACACAGAATGGGTTTACACTGGTACTTTAGTAATATGTAAAAAAACAAAACGTGAGCATGCATAGAACATATAAAAATCGGACGAAACTATCAATTGTTTCTCCAGGTGATGAGAAAGAGAAGGACAGTGGCAGTGAGGCGGAGAACTCTGGAAGCGAATCTGAGAGGGAAGAGGAAGACCAGGAGCAAAGCGGAGAAGAGGACGAAGAGGATGAGGACAGAGAGAAGAGGCGGAGGAAGGCAAGCGGCAGTGGGAGCGAGAGTGGCGAGGAGAGAACCCGAAAGATGCGAGACGAAGAGGAGATCTTCGGCAGCGACGACGACAGCGACGACAACGAGCCCAAGAACTTGGCCAGGAGCAGCGGGGAGGAGGGAAGCGGAAGCGAGGATGAAGCAGAGAACAGGAGGAGCCGCAGCGCCTCCCCAGCACGCAGCGACCACAGCAGTGACCACTCAGAGACCCAGGCCCAGAGTGGAAGCGAGAGGGGATCGGACTCCTCTGAGGCCAGTGACAGTGAATAAGATCTACACTCTGCTTAAATTCCACGTTCAGCTCAAAACATCAACCTGCTCACCTCGTCAGCGAACCAATAACATTGTCGGCGTTTTTAACTTCCTGATAAATGCAAATTTGTGCAAAATGCTATTTGCATTTGAACTCAATCCGTCTCTTTTTTAGTACAGTTTTTATTTGTAGATTTAGATCACACGGTAGTAGCTGTTTTTTTTTGTTTTTTTTCACCAGTAATCGCTGTAAGATCATGTAAAATATCTTTGTTCTCTTTATGACTTGCTATGCTGGTACAGCTATTAAAATTAGTAATAAATCACTAGTTACATTTTGGTCAAAAACTTGGGTTGTTTTCAATTATTTGAACTTTAGGGTAGGTTAGATGCAACATTTATGAGATTATTAGTAAAATTACATTTTTTTAACTGTACAATTTATTCATGTAGTGCCAATTCACAATAAATGCCATTGCATATCACTTTATAAAAAGAAAAGATAAAATATAGAATCAAATTAAACTAATAATATCCACTCATAATATTCAGTTCTGTTGGGTCTTATAAACAAAATTTCAGTTTTAGGCCTTGAAAAGTCTCAAAACTTGGATTTTCAATACAAATTACCTTTTTAGTGACTAACTTTCAATTCAGTTTATTAATGTAGCATCAATTCACAACACATCTCAAAGCACTTGACAACAAAAGTAATTTCAATACAATTGTGTAAATTCTTAATAATCCTTCAGGACATTGTTCCAATCCTTTTAAAAGTTTTCTAACAGCATTCACTAAGTCTTAAATTGTTTTCATTCTTTGCTCCTTCCGTTAATTTGATTTCAGATAAGTAGATTACATTCATTAATTTTCATTTGCTGCAGTTCTTACACAGGAACTGGGTCATTACTACACTGTGACAAAAAAACTAAACTCTGTACTGGTAATATTTATAATGTTTATACACTGATAGGTTGCCTAATGTGAAAGGCACTGAAGTTGTATGGTAGAGTTGAACAACACTTCAGTGGATAAATGTATATATAATGTATATTTTAAAGTAAGTTAATATATACCTATGATTTTTATTGAAGCTTACAAAAATCCTATGTTCAAATATTAACGGAAGACAGGCAGCCAGTCACATCTAAAATGACTTAGAAAACAAAAGCCTGCTATGAGTAAAAGTTTTAATGTCACAATGAACAAAACCGGAATAAATTGAGGACCCTGTTTAGGGAATGAGAAGCTGGTTTGAAAATTGTAGGAGATGCAGTCTCAGCGAAAAAAGGACAACTGGTTCTTGAGCCATTCTTCTGTCAGGTCATCTGCATTTCTGGTTTCAAAGACCTACCACAGTGAAAGAGATGCTGTTAGTTAATAAAACCATAATAATTGCATTTAAAAGGTAATCCTAAAGTAAAACTATTCTGTATTTTAATTGTTTCTTTTGTAATTGGTTCTAAATTATCTAAATATGTTTTAATATAATGGCTAAATGTTTTTATTTTCATTTATCTAAAAACATTTTGTTAGGTGTTTGGAAGAATAACAGAATTTCAAACCTTTACTTAGCATTACTTTAAGACCTGGTTATCTGCTGCCATGTTATTCATTTTAATCATCTGTAGGAAATATCTTAAAGCTAATAATTGATACCTTTGTGAGCTCTGCAGCTTGGACCAGACGATTCTTGCTGCCTGCATACATCATCTGCTGCTCTGGCTTACACCCTGGCATGATAAGATGGAAATAAAATTAACATACAGTGCTGTGAGAAATGGATTTGCTGCTTTACAAATTTTGTTAATTTTTTTTCATTTTTGTAAGATTTATATGCTTCACATCAAACAAATTAAACTACACTCACTGGCTACTATATTAGGTACAACTTGCTGATTCCGGGTTGGGCCACCTTTTGCCTTCGTTGCATAGATTCAACAAGGTCCTGGAAACATTTGTTGGTCCATGTTGACATGGTAGCATCACACAATTGCTGCAGATTTGTCGGCTGCACATCTATGATGTAAATTTCCCGTTCCACCACATCCCAAAGGTGCTCTATTGTTTCTAGATCTGGTGACTGGAGGCCATTTGAGTGCAGTGAACTTGTCATGTTCAAGAAACCAGTCTGAGATGATTCGAGCTTTATGACATGAGGTGTTATCCTGCTGGAAGTAGCCATCAGAAGATGGTTATATAGTGGTCAGAAAGGGATGGACATGGTCAGCTACAATACTCAGGTAGGCTGTGGCGTTGCAACGATGATTAATTGGTACTAAGGGGCGAAATTTGTGACAAGAAAATGTCCTCTACATCATTACGCCACCACCGGCAGCCTGAACCGTTGATACAAGGCAGGATGTATCCATGCTTTCATGTTGTTGATGCCAAATTCTGACCCTACCATCCCAATGTTGCAGCAGAAATCAAGACTCATCAGACCAGGTAACATTTTTTCAATCTTCTCTTGTCAAATTTTGGTGAGCCTGTACGAATTGTGGCCTCAGTTTCCCTGTTCTTAGCTGAAAGGAGAGGCACCCGGTGTGGTCTTCTACTGCTGTAGCCCATCTGCCTCAAGGTTCAACGTGTTTTGCGTTCAGAGATGCTCTTCTGCATACCTTGGTTGTGGTTATTTGAGTTACTGTTGCCTTTTTATCAGCTCAAACCAGTCTGGCCATTCTCCTCTAACCTCTGGCATCAACAAGGCATTTTCGCCCACAGAACTGCTGCTCATTGGATATTTTCTGTTTTTCTGAACATTCTCTGTAAACCCTCGAGATGGTTGTACGTGAAAATCCCAGTAAATCCCCAGTTTCTGAAATACTCAGACCAGCCCATCTGGCACCAAAAACCATGCCACGTTCAAAGTAACTTAAATCACCTCTTTTTCCACGTTTTGATGCTCGTTTTGAACTTGAAACTTGAAACAGGTGATTAGCTGATTTGAAATTTGTGTTAACAAGCAGTTGGACAGGTCTGCCTAATAAAGTGGCCAGTGAGTGTGTATTATAAAGATACCCTGAATAAATACAGAAAGCTGTAACTATAATTTCATTTATTAAGGAAATAACTTCAAGCTAACCTGCTCCAATATAAAATGCATTTGCCTCCCTAGTTGAATTATAAATATAATCAGATTAGCGATGTACATACATTTTTGGACAAATTACATGGCTAGACTAAGATCTAATTAAAGTTTGACCTGTATGATTGAAACACCACTTAAATAGAGCCTCGGTGACAACAAGAATCGGGTAAAATATCTCAAAAAGTTACATATAATCTGAAGAAACTTAAGAACAGATAAGAAACAAAGTTACCAATATCCATCAGTTTGGGAAGGACTACAAGGCCATTTCAAAGGCTTTGGGACTCCAGAAAACCTCGGTGAATTGAAGTGAATCATGAATGAATGCAAAAAAACATCCAGAGACAAATTTTTGTCAACAACTCTTCAAACAAATGTTGCGACATCCCATCCATATCTAGGACTTTTGTGTTTTTCTATCAATTGTCTTGCTTTCATTGATTCAATAGCTTCACATTTGATAAAATATCTGATCATAATAGATTTTTCCCCTGAACATCTAAATTCTCCATCACAATTCAGTAATGTTAATAATGTTTTCACAGGACTGCATAGACAAAATAACAGTCTTAAGCACAAAGGTGTTTGATCCACAAAGCTGTAATGACTTACCCATTGGACTTGAGAAAATGAAGCAGAGGGGATAAGACACCCTTCCGTCAGCATGGGTATATTTGTAGCTGTAGACAATATATGTGAGCTGTTGTCAAGGAGGGTAGACTTTCTTTTACAGTTTTTTCTTTTCTTTAACAATACAAACCTCTCGGTTTTTTATATTTCTCCAGTGAGAATAATCAGAATTCAAACCAGAGGAGGAACCTTTGTGGTGGAGTTAGTGTATTCTTTCAGGGCCTGCAAAGATTTTGTAAATGATGGAGGAGATTGTAAATTGCTTTCTATATCTTTGTAATCCCTGGGACTGACCACACTTCCTCTCTGTGTCAGTGTCAGCCAACTCTAGCTCTCTGTTAAACAGGTAAATACTGCTGGATATTCAGCTAGGATATCTGGGTTGGCGCTCGGGCAGCTCATTTCTCAGGTCATCCAATGAGATATCCTAGAAGACAGTATAGGAGGTAAGTCATTTCAAAGCAGAATGAATAAATAAATAAATAAATAAGCAATCTTAAAAAATTTTGTTTTTAAATGGAGAAAGTTATTTACAGCCTTCGCCATAATCAACGTGAATCCTCTTATTGGCATTATGACAATCAAGACCTTTTTATCCTCATTAGCTTTGTGTATGTCTTGATGGTGTTTTGAGGATTTATCTTTGATGTTGATTTCTAAATCATTGAGGTTGGAATGCCTCCTTGCCAACACCCTAATCTTTAGCTCCCTCCAAAGATTCAAGTCAAGACTTTGTCTGGGTTGCTCCAAATATTACCATTATGTCCATTTAGAAGAAATGTGTTGGAAAAAATGAAAATATTACTTTGGGCTTAACCGTAAATAACTTACCTCATATTCCTCTTCAAGGATAACAAGCTGTTTCTCCATGTCTATTTTTACTGAAAAACAAAACAAAACAAAAAAACTTTTTCTTTAAGTTGTTAAAGAAGTAAAGTGCAAATGGTATTACATTTGGACAGAAAATATGGAACATTTGTCACCAAAATGCGGTACTTACTCAGTATGGCTGCATTGTTGGTTTCTTTTCTAAATCTGAATTTTTTCAGTTTTTCTTTCAGACTGTCATCCACTTCGCACACAACCAGAGAGCTTGACTGCAAAATTGTTGGAAAAACATATCTGTCAAATTCTGTCAACTAGAGAAAAGCTGTTCTCCTTACATTAAAGAAAGTACACTTGAACTATGACTTTGAAGTTCAAGTTAAGAAAGAAGTTAAGAGAACGCTTTAGATGGGTTAAACTTTCGTAACAAATTCTATTCAGACATGTTAAAAGCAGGAAGTGTTATGCTGCATGAGCTAGAGTCTAGTTTCCTGTTAGAAAGTGTGAGGCGGATGGTTGAATTGTGCATTACTGCTAAAGTTAAAGACATACTTATGTGTTTTGAACATAAAAACTTAAAATGAATGCACAATTTGATGAATTCCAAAAAGATTACACTAAAGATAAAACTTTATAAACCACTGTATTAATTGAACCTACCATTTTCAAAGAATCCTGTCCTGTGTCACGGTGCCTTTCTGACACTGCTTGCAGCAATCAACTTCTCCTCCTTCAGATCCTCCTTCAGTGGGTGAGGGGCGGGCAGTCACACACCCTCAAGTCAGTCGCGGGGCTCTTTCCTCTTTTTACTGACACGCCATCACACTATTGCACAAGCCATGTGCTAAGCATCGCATGCATGAATGTCAAAATCCAAACAAATGTATTTTCAAGTTTAACAGAGATTTTGCCTTGCATTTTCATTGCCAACGCGTTCTTATCAGTTACTTTTACTTCCAGTGTTTCACAGAGATGCATCTGGCATGCAATCCAGCAGAGAACCCCCCCCCCCCGAGCTGAAAACAAATATGTGAGGTCAGCCACTAATTACAGTGTGTTATCTAACATGTTAAATTAGATGTAGTCATTGGATTCTAAGAATTATTTAAATCCTACACATTTGTATCACTGAGTGGTCTGTCTGATCATGATCTTTGTGCCTTTGACCAGTTATTTAAACTGAATATGTATTGACTTAACCTTTAAACCACACAATAAATAAGTGTCAGAAGAATATATATGAGGCTGAGAAGAAACTGAGTCTGCCCCAAGTAATTACACCAAAATATAATCTGTTTTTTAAACCTAGATTGCAGACTGAACTTTTATCTTGCTTATTAAAGAACTGTCTTACTGGTGTAAACTGTCAGCATGTACTGCGAAGTAGGTTATTTAATTGTGATCCTTCATGATAGAGAAAATTATATATTTCTTGACATTTCATGTATTCACCATAGTTACAAATGTATTTTTTGTGGTTTTTCTGGCTTTCCTTGATGCATATATATATATATATATTTTTTTTTTATTGAAAAAAACTATCAGTAAGTGTCCAGTTACACTGAATGCAAAAAAAAAAAAATCAGATTTGGGGTGTAAAGCATTCACTGGCATGAAGCACTGAGTGGAAAAGTACACTGCTGTTCTGCTGTATTTGAACTGAAAACAGGAAGTGGTCAAGTACCAATCCCTGAGGTACTCCACATCTCAGCTGACCCAGGGGGGTAACTTTTAAGAGAAATAACAAGTTCTGCTTTGGAGATCTGGGTGAAATAGATTCAAAGGGGAAATTGTTTCTTTGCTTTAATTTTTTATTTTTTAAATAGTGTAATTATGTCATTTATTAGTATTAACAATATTATTTAAAAACAATAATTTGCCTATAACTTTATATTTTGTCTGTATGATGTCATTTTAAAATAAAACCTTGTGATAAGTAATTCAGTAGTTTTCTAATGTAATACTTTGAGTATTTTCTTGGATGACTACCTTTTACTCTTAGTTGAGTAAAAATATTTTGACTCTTGCCTGATTATAGTTCTTTGGAACTCTATTCACCTCTGTCATTTGTTTTAAGTATGTCATCATTAAAGTTCAGAGGGCAGACCACATACCTGTGTTTCATTGACACATTTTCGACAGAATCTCCCAGGGGAACTAGTGTGGCCACCATAAGCCTACGGGGGCTTTCTGAATTCGTTATGGGATTTTTATTTTGATAACCTACAAACTACTCGCCCATCAACGAAAGCTTTGAACTGTCTGGAAATGTGGGCGGAAAACCAACTTACGTAGTTGAAAACGTATGACGCTGTGCCCACGTCTTACGTCAACTCAAAATCGAAGTGGATTTCTCCAGGCGTACACTCCTTATTTTCTGTATTCCAACTAGCATTTCTGTACATACGCGTATTCAAACATGTTATATTTGAATCAACAGTTTCTTGCTACCGCAAATGACAAAGCTTAAGTGTTACTACGCATGGGGGTGAAAACTAATCTTAATGTCAAGTAAGCTACCGTAACTGCAGCCGTTAGCAGAACTATCCTTACTCTTCTGTCGAGCTAGCTGTGGATTAGCACTTTAGCCTAGCTCGCTAACCAGGCACATCTGAAAAAGGTAAATAACTTTTATAATTCTTTTTAGTCAAAATAATTGTTCATTAATATGGGTGTTGTTGTTTAACCGTTACCCTATCGCAATATAAATTACCTTAAATAGGGTTATTTTCTTGGCAAATTCTTGAAGTGCCAACAGAGAAAATGTATAGCAGCAGCGTCAACGCAAAACAATACAAATCCCGAATCTCTCAACAGAGACTAGGCCGACTAGGCTAATTCCAGTTTTCCGCTATTTAATGTGCTCAGTGGTTTGAGTACACGTTTTTCTTTAAATCTCACAGTTAAAAATCGCCATTCACACTCATCGTATTGGCAAGTTTCTGTCAATACAGGATATAAAGCTTTGGGTTGTTTTTTTTACAGTCTGGTATAATGCTAGGAGCGATACCATTAACCGTGATGGGAGTTAGCTCTTTGACATATATTTAAATATCACATTCCCTTTGCTTGTTTGATGATATGCAGTATGCAGGATATCTGTTTTTCTTCTTGAGTCGGGCAACATTTTTTTTATTCTTTTACTAACTCAATCATCCTTATTCGTTTGATAATACAATTTATTGTTTAGTTAACGTTTTTCGATCGCTGTTAAGAAATTCACAATATATAACATATGACTCAACTAGCCTAAACAATAGTGGATTTATTCGTTTCCTAATACGTGCTTTACTTATCATAGCTGGAATTTGTAACAGTATGTTTGCATAATTAGGAGACCGATTTTTAAATACTCAATTTGTCTCTTGAATGCTTCTATTGATCTCGCATTCTTTGTCACTGGCCTTGTTTGCATATCATGCCATAATTGTGTATTCAGATTTATCTCACTGAACTTTTTGAACAGTCATCCTCATGATTCCTTTGCCTTCATAGGGGGGGAGAGCTTACAGTGCCTAGCAATTGTATGTACTCCGCCATGAATGTCTCAACATTTTGTTACACCATAAACCATAAAATTCAATGTGTTTTATATGTTGAGCAGTGCAAAGTGAAAGGGAAATTATTCAAGTCTTTAAACATATTGGTACAAATAGAAATCTAAAAATTGTATAGTGCATGTTCAAGGAGTATTTCAGTAGCAAAACATTAAAAAAAATATTATTGGTATTTGTTAACAAACCTATGATGCCTCAAGAGAACAGCTGTGTTTAAACCAGCATTTACTTACACACAGACACGCTCTTTTTACTAACTGGGGGACTTTCATTATATAGGCAATGGGTTTCAGTTAATTTTTATTTAGGGTGATTTGAATATGGGGCTTGATAACAATGTCCATCTTCCTTTAATTAAAGTTTTCAAAACTATGCAACATTTTCCTCCCAGCTAACATTTATATGATACTTTGTGTTGGACTATTATAAAATCCGATCTAAAGACACTGAAGCTTGTGGATGCAATGTGACAGGATGGTGTTTGGAGACTTATTTTAACTCCGTTTGTTGATTTAATAGGGCACAGATGATGTGAAGTCAAAGCTCCTCCCTTGTGAGTCATTACCTACCACGGCTGACACACAGTGAGCATCAAGGCATCTCCCTAAAAGTCCAGACAACATTTCGGTCTGCAGCCTCCCCAGCACCTGAACCATGTGAGGGCCCCTCGGTCCGATCTGAGGGGAACCCTGGACTGTTGAAACGACGCCCCCCGCTGTGCGGGGAAGGACTCCTTCTGTGTCTGTGTGAGAGAGCAGCCATTCTAACAACTCCCTAAGCACATTCCCATTCTCCTTTGCAAGGAGACGCGCCATGATGTTCCGAGATCAGGTAGGTATCCTCACCGATTGGTTCAAAGGCTGGAATGAGTGCGAACAGACAGTGGCGCTCCTGTCGCTTCTGAAGAGGGTGTCCCGCACCCAGGCTCGTTTTCTCCACATCTGCCTCGAACATTGGCTGGCAGACTGCACTGAGATCCACATCCTTGAAGCTGAGGCCAACAATGCAGGTAACTCAGACTTACTGTTTGACTTTTTTATGTGGAACTGCTATGATAATAAAAAGAGTTTGTTCTCTTTTAATTGCATAAAGCAGTAAAATAATAATCATTACTTTTTTCTTTTCTTTTTTTAATCAGCAACTGTCAGTCAGTGGCATCAGGAGCCAAAAGAAAAGGTGGTTTCCTTGCTGTTGTCCCACTTGCCTCTGCTGCAGCCACGTAACTGTGAGGCTAAATGTGAATACATGAAGCTGCTGCAGAAGGTGTTAACTCACACAATTGAGAGTAGCCTTTTTGTGGAAGAAAGCAGGCAGTTGCTGTCCTATGCACTCATCCACCCTGCCACCACCCTGGATGATCGCACCTCGCTTGCCTCGTGGCTAAATCACCTGGAGGAGCACCTTTCCAGCGGCTATGCATCCAGGGCGCCCCCTAGCCCTTACCACCCGCGCCAGGGCTCGGACGAATGGCCCAGCTCAGCTGAGGCTCTCGACCCAGGCAATGCATGGCCGGACAAGTCCCCTTCATCTAGCACATCTCCTGCAGGCCAGAATGGGCACATGCCTTTCCCAGGTGGAATGTCCTCGCCAATCAACAGCAATAACACAGGTAATAGTGGTATGTTTTTACTTCTTTTATTTGGGAAAAACAGAGAGTAGAATAGCACTCTTGTAATAAAGATGGCTTTAAATGTTTAAAAAAATTGCGTACATGCATCGCTCCTTTGACAGGTCTAGTTGGGCAGATGCAGCCAAGCCCCCTGAAGAAGCCCATGCAGGTCATTCCTTCCAATTCCCAGGCCTGTGGCTCAGAGTGGGGCAGCCAGGATGACACAGGGGGGCGACACAACTTTATCTCCACAGATCACGCGCCTCTTTCACCTCAGAGCAGCATAGCTTCTTCAGGCAGTGAGCAGACAGAAGAGCAGGGCTCCGCTCGCAACACTTTCCTGGAGGATGGCAGCGGCATGAAAGGTCAGAATTAATTATTTGGTTAAGCCCTCGGTAGTCCCTGCTTAAATTTGTCTATAGTTGGGACTGTTATTTTGTACACTACATTACAGCCGTACTTACATCAGGGTTATCAAATGTTGTGTGTTGTGTTGATTCAATTCTCCCTTGTCTCTCTTCATGGGTTGTGAATGTAAAATTAGATTTGGGATTCATTCTGGACCAGCGGTGTGCAACGTGTTGCTCTTCTCCCCCAGAAGGTTTTTTTGTTACTGCAGACAAAAACAATAGCAAAAGCTACGTTGAAAATCCGACTTAATAATTCATGTGCAAAGAATTTCCCCAGGGAGTTTACCATAGTTCAACTATGGACTGTGTAGCCTGTGTGTCCATAAAGATATGCACACTTCCATAAATACCTCTATAAATCGAACAGCACTATATTTTCAACAAGATGATGTTTTCATTAAATTATAGATAAGAATTAGAGATCGGTAATTGGTAGGGATGCAACGGGACAGGGTAAAGTGCCGGACCGTTTGGTACGCCCTGCACGGGACAATCCGTCCTCCTGTACCGTGGGACTTCGGTACTGCCATTGATTTTGTGCTGGTAATTAATTACCGTCGGCCCGACGTTACCAAACTGCGTGGCGCTCCCAGACACAGGTGCAACAACCAGCTCGTTGTTCCCCGCTCCAGCAGCTGGTTGTAATAGAGACACGTCCTCCTCTCCACAATGCGCGCATCACGGAGCAACGTGAGGAGCAAAAAAATGTACACGGGTCGATTTGCGCTTTTTTCGGAATGTTGTATTCTCACGGCTTTCACCCGCCAACACCTGTAACTGTGGGCGGGTTAAGTTAACTGTGACAATCTGCTTATGTTACCAAAAATATGAAATATATGTTTTGGAATTTAAAAAAAAGCAGTCTCTTTCTGCACAAAAATGTACCGAACTGTACCGTGGCCCAAGTACCGAGGTACGGACCGTACCGTGGGCTACCTTTACCGTTGCACCCCTAGTAATTGGCAGGTCAAACACTGAGGATTCTGAATTACAATTTCCAATTTCACTAAATGGATGAAAAAAGGGAAAATCTAGAATTTTCAGTTCACGGACCTGCTTGTAATTTTTGAGGTCAATAGCAATCGGTTAAAGGTTAAGGAGTTTCTTTGATAAAACTACACCTACTCCTACATGTGTAAAGGAAAACGACAGAGTGTTTTTTTAATCTTTAAGTAGTATGGCTGTTAAAACAGAAAACCAGAAATTGGTATTTCAGGAGAAGAACAATTAGTGTATCTGCTATTAAACTAGATTTCATTCATCCAATGTAATGAAATACATTTTTCTTATTATATAGATGGTAGAAGTAACTCCAAGATAAATAACGACAAAGAGTGAAATCTTATTGAAATAAAAACTATCCTGTTATCTCTTATGTCTCTTTTTGATATGGGGACCAGCATAGGTGTTTTTTTCTATCTGCAGCGAGTGAAAAGGTTCAGAGTGGCTCTTTGGATAGTAAAGATTAAACACCTCTGTTCTAGAGGGTGCTGGGATTTTTCTTGTCAGTAATATGAATAAGTGACAACAAATCAAAATTGTGTTCAAAGCAGTTTTTTCAGCAATCACTGCCATGACTGCAAGATTAGTATATAAAATGCACAAATTAAGTAGTGTTTCAGGTAAATGGTGTAAATCTTGTCCTTAAGTCTCATGTTTTTAAATGCAACTCATATCTCATAATAAGTCAGCTAGTCTACTGGAGTCTACACCAAAAAAGGTTCAAGATTGTTATCTCAAGGAAATTTCAATCGAACGCAACTGGACTTGGTAATTTGTCTTGGAAGACGTTTCACCTCTTATCCAAGAGGCTTCATCAGTTCATGCTCGCCGCTGACCAGGCTGGGACAAATTACCAAGTCCAGTTGCGTTCGATTGAAATTTCCTTGAGGTAACCATGACCTGGATGAATGAGAATATTCACAGGCGTTCAAGATTGTTCTGTTTACAGAGGAAGGTCAGTCGTTGCTCTAAGGACTTGAGTTCACTGTAAGCAGCACTCTTAATTTTTAATGATCATCAGGATTCCAAGCATTGCTTTTCAAAGATGGGTAGCCTCATGAATTTATTGGTTTTATAGAAATTTTTAATACCGTATGTCAGATTTTAAATGGAATATTCAATTTGGTCCTGGGACAATTTCACAAATGAAAAAGTTGACAAGTGATGCTGAAAGCAGCTTTAATGCTAGAGTCGTCACATGTTCTGTCCTTGCCTCGGATTTCAAATCTTTGTCAACATCGTCTGTTAACTAAAAATGACAAGATGGGATCAATGTGTGAATAAATAAAACACAGTTTCTTCCTTTTTACATCTAAATCATTCATTTGTGGCCTACATAAAGTGGGACTGCAATTATTAGGTTTGAATTCCTCAGAGAAAAGAGTAGAATAGGACCTGCCTTAATGCTCCTTCATGCGCCTAGGATGCAGCAGTCTGTCCCCGAAGGAGCTCTGCAGCTCACAACGTCTTCATGCATGGGGTGGAAGACTCCATCCAGCAGTAGTGTCATTTTGGCCAGAGTCCTTCTGTCTCCCACTACCTGCACTTGTTCTGTGGGCATCCTAGAACAGAGCTGGCCTTGATGAGTCTATCCATCCTCTTCCTCTCAGTTGTCAAGCTGCTGCTCCAAGATACAACACCATAAAAGATGGCTGTTGGCACCACAGAGTCAAAGATTGTCTTTAAGTGCTCCTTGGACTAGGGGCGTGCAATGTGACGATTTAAGACCGTGAAGCGATCTACACGTCTGACGATCCGTCATTTTTGAGGGATCGTTTTATCACCATTCATAGTTCTGTTGCTGTATTTCTGTCTCTGTGCGAATTAAATCCTCCGCTCTCTCCCTGCTCTAAGCGAATCACCCCCCTCTCCTCCCCTCCCTCCCCCTTCGCGTGTGTACAACCTGTAAACAAGCATGGCGTTGCCGCGACTGAGAGCGCAAATAAGGATTTCTTTCCGAAGAGAAAGTCCTCGTCCATTGTATGGAACTGGTGTGGTTTTTTACCAGACGACAAAGAGCAAACAAACGTCATTTTCAAAGTTTGCACAAAGAGCATTAAGGCAAGTGATCACAACACCATAAACTTGTTAAATCACTTGAAGAGAATACATCGCTAACAGTACAGTAAAAGCCAGCTGAAAGCTAAAGCTATTAAGCCCGACTGCAGCAGCGGTGGCTAGTGCTTCTTCTTAGTTCGTCTTAGTTCAGCAAACGCAAGAAAAAAAAATCAGAAAATGTACTCCCTACGACACAAACGGCAAACAATCCACGCTCCCAGTTGCCCAGCTGCCTTTTCCCCCCAAAACACTGACATTTCACACGTGTACGCTGAATGCATAGGGAATATCGAGAATATGCTTGGATGGATGTAAGAGTTATTAGAACTGCTTACACTACAGTCTACCATCATTATCTTATCTTCATAATTTATATATCTACAGGTGCTGGCCAGTAAATTAGAATATCATCAAAAAGTTGAATTATTTCAGTAATTCCATTCAAAACGTGAAACTTGTATACTGTATACTTTCCTTCCACACATAGTGATATATTTCAAGTGTTTATTAATTTTCATTTTTATTATTACAACTGACAGCTAATGAAAACACCAAATTCAGTATCTCAGAAAATTAGAATATTCTGAAAAGGCTCAATATAGAAGACACCTGGTGCCACTCTAATCAGCTGATTAACTCAAAACACCTGCAAAGGCCTTTAAAAGGTCCCTCAGTCTTGTTCTGAAGGCTCCACAATCATGGGGAAGACTTCTGACTTAACAGCTGTTCAAAAGACGACCATTGACACCTTGTACAAGGAGGGCAAGACACAAAAGGTGATCACTAAAGAAGCTGGCTGTTCGCAGAGCTCTGTGTCCAAGCACATTAACAGACAGGCGAAGGGACGGAAAAAATGTGGTAGAGTCTGGAGGAAGAGCGGAGAAGCACAGAATCCACGTTGCATGAGGTCCAGTGTAAAGTTTCCACCGTCAGTGATGGTGTGGGGTGCCATGTCATCTGCCGGTGTTGGCCCACTCTGTTTCCTGAGGTCCAAGGTCAATGCAGCCGTCTACCAGGAAGTTTTAGAGCACTTCATGCTTCCTGCTGCTGACCAACGTTATGGGGATGCAGACTTCACTTTTCAACAGGACTTGGCACCTGCACACAGTGCCAAAACCACCAGTACCTGGTTCAAGGACCATGGTATCCCTGTCCTTGATTGGCCTGCAAACTCGCCTGACCTTAACCCCATAGAAAATCTGTGGGGTATTGTAAAGCGGAAGATGGAATACGCTAGACCCAACAATGCAGAGGAGCTGAAGACGACTATCAGAGCAACCTGGGCTCTCATAACACCTGAGCAGTGCCACAGACTGATCGAGTCCATGCCACGCCGCATTACTGCAGTGATGGAGGCAAAAGGAGCCCCGACTAAGTATTGAGTGCTATACATGCACATTCTTTTCATGTTCATTCTTTTCAGTTGGCCAACATTTTAAAAAAAAAATTTTTTTTTCATTGGCCTTTAAAATATTCTAATTTTTTGAGATACCAAATTTGGAGTTTTCATTAGTTGTCACTTATAAATATCAAAATTAAAAGAAATAAACATTGGAAATACATTGGTCTGTGTGCATTGCATGAATATAATGTACAAGTTTCACATTTTGAATGGAATTATTAAAATAATTCAACTTTTTGATGATATTCTAATTTACTGGCCAGCACCTGTATGTTTCATTCAGAACTTTCAGTGCATTTCTATCATCTCTGGTGTGAGATAGCCATATAAGTATTTTAGCCCTGTGCTTGTTATCCCTAATTGGAATGAATTTCTTTATTTAATGTTTCATTTCTTTTAAGTGTGATTTAAAGAGTAACTGAGCCCCATGAAAAAGCATCATCCCGCCCAGTGTTCTGAAAGACAGTAACTGCTGATCTGTGGCATGCAGCCTACGGTAAAGGGAGAAATGTTGTCTCTTCTCTGCCATCCATCATAGGTAAAGTGAGGTTTTATAGAGCGCAGCGGCCAAATGCAGCATCAGTTCGAGCTGTTGGCTCAGGGCGCTGGGTCAGTGCTGCCTGAAACCGGTAGCACATATAGTAGCAAACAAGCACAGAGAGGCTAGTGCTAGCATCGATGCTAAGTATCGTCGGAGGGAACTACCTCATCTTTTGTTTCCTTATTTACGGTGTGTTTAAAACATATAGGTTATAACTTATGGCTTTAAACCATTTCGACGCTGTGGTCCTCCAAAGTGCGATATACAGATTTCAGCTTCTTCTGTTTCTTTCAGTATGCTTCTGTGTCCACACGTAGCACCATAGACTATAGCACACAAGATGAGCAATTTCACCTCGTCACAGGGCGGGGCTAGTGTGTCTGAGAGAGGGAGGGCGTCTCTGTGAACAGTTACTGTGATGTAGACTATGGAAAAGATGTGCTGCTATAAGCCAATCACAAAATTCAAATGCAGTACCTCACGATTACCATGAGCGGCAGCACTAAGACGTTTTTAGACCAAAAAATGTAGAATTTAACAGGTTAACAAGAAAATGTCAAAAAATGCTCTGAAACTGAAATATTGCATTGGTAAAGAGTCATTTATACCGTTTATAAGCAAAACAAAATGTTGTTTTGGGGGTTTAATCACAATGTAAGTTTTGTTGGTCATCATTTTAAAAAAATCGTTATAATATAATTAAAATATCGTGATATTCTATTTTTGTGTGCTTTGACCCTTCCTGTAGTAAGCATCATTTTTATGGCTCCAGTTCAGTGTATTGTTCAGATGAACACCTTCCACTGGGATATATCCACTCCAAAAAAGCTCCAAAGGTAGACCTCCGGGAGCCATTTCCGTACAGAGGAACAGCAGCTCCATTTTCCGCCTCATACACATTACAGAGCTACTCACCCTATCCCAGCGACGCTATGAAAAAAGCTTGTTTCAGCTACTAGAGTCATGATATCATTCTTCTAGTTATGTTCTATATCTTATGACAATATGTGGGGGTTGTAGACCAACAGGTAAATTGAGATATTTGCTTTTTGGTTCAGTTCCTTTTTTCTTTTTCACCATGTAACACTGAGGCAGTGCCAGCGTTACAGCACAGAAAGCACAAATCTGTCCATCTCCTGGTTCATCCTCCTACAACTTATAAACCAGACATCAAGCTGCTTCAACTTCTTTTCCCTGGGCAAAGACTGACCTTGAACAAGGAGGGAGCAGTCTACCGCTTAACAGTTCAGACTGAGACCATGATATGATCTCATCTGGAAGCAAGAAATTCTGACATGAGATCTTCTTTTTTTATATATAAAATTGGTGTTATAACATATCCGAAACAGCCAAATCTGTCTCGTAAGAGCGTCAAGAGTAATAATATTAATAATAATAGTAATAATTTAACCTTGTCTGTACAGACTGATTACTTATCTGATTCTTAAGACTTGGTAGTGTTTTAGCATCAGTGAAACCTTTAACAAAGGGTAAGGTTTGGCTTTTAGTGTTATATTACATCCCATTTCATATAACTAACTTGCTTATAAGTTTGATAATTTTAGAATCAACTGGCTGACGGTGCTCATTTTTGTCACTTTTGTGTGTCCCCTTTGACGTAGATGTTCCTGCATGGTTGAAGAGCCTTCGCCTTCATAAATATGCATCCCTATTCTCGCAGATGACCTATGAGGAGATGATGATACTCACAGAGCAACATCTAGAATCTCAGGTGTTTTTATTCGTTCTGTTACCATCACTGTTCTCAGAGCGTGATTTCTGTACGGTCTTTAAACCAGGTGATACATAAGCTCTCGATGAGGCATGAAATTAAACAATGAACCCTACAGTTATATTGAACCATTTAAACACACACAAACACACACTGCAAATGGCAAGATATTTTCCCCTTCCTGCTTGCCTTCATTGAAACAGATGGTGATTAGGTTTGTTGTTCAGTGACTGTGTAAATTGCTCAGTGTACCCGCAAGACATGATGTCTCATAGCAGTCTGTGATTTCTCTTCTGTCTTGTTCAGAACGTCACGAAAGGAGCACGACACAAGATTGCGTTGAGTATCCAGAAACTGCGGGAGAGACAGTGCGTTCTCAAGTCCTTAGAAAAGGTGAGTAATTCAGGTTCCTCTGAAGCTAAAAAAGGCAACAAACCCTTTTTTTCTGATGACCTCTAGCTAAACAAACGCACTCGAGCACATGAATGTGAAAGTTGATGTTCCTCTGTTGTGCTGCCTGTCTGCTAGCTGCAGGCATAAAACATCACTGAGGGACTCATTGGATCACATTGTTAAGATACATTTTTCCTACAACCCGTCCATTTCAAAATTAATCATTTTACACAGGCTTACCCCTTAAATTGAGAGTTTTACCCTTATACAGTATTATAGTGATGCCCTCATCTCCTGTCAGGATATTTTGGAAGGAGGAAACCTACGTAACGCCCTTCAGGAGCTTCAGCAGATCATCATTACGCCCATTAAGGCCTACAGTCCACCCAGTGCAGCGCAGCCTGTCTCGGATGCCTCCTCTTCCTCGACAGAGGGCCCAAAAACAGGAGCAGACAAAGAACCGACATCAGAGGACTTTCAGTCCCATAACCCACCTCCCTGCGACGGAGACTCATCAGTCACCCCTATCTCAGATGGGGACATTGCGGGACAGTTCACTCGTGTCATGGGAAAAGGTATGATTGCTAATCTCTCAACTTCAGTTTGTGGCTTATTTGATACAAATGAGGTACAAAACCGTTACGTTTAATACGTTTAATTCAATAGCTGCCTTTTTAGAGCAACAAATTATATACAAAATATTACATTTTTTCCCATTTCAGATAAAGTGAACCCAATATAATTAAAGGCTTTCTTGTCATATTGTATTTACTTATATTCATTTTACAGTGTTTCGTGAAAGCATCTATTCTCCCAAAACTTTTAAACATTTAATGATGTTACAGTGACAATTATGTTTCTTATTGGGACTTTATGTGACAAAGTTCAGCACAAGTTCGAAAGAAATTTGGCAAAAAGAAAAATAAACTTTTGTTGAGCTTTATTTATTCAGTTCCTGAGCCAATGCCAGCTTTGCAAATCTAGAGACTGTACAGTTTGCTCCTACTTTGCTAAATAGGTCAAGCTCTGACAGATTGGATTTAGATAATTAATGAACACAATTATTTAAAGGTTAAGGTTGAACATGGGCACCAAAGCAACATGTAGTGTGTTGAGGTTGTAGTTGCAATAACGAAACTTAATTTTGAACCGTCTGGATGCCAGTTTTGTTGTCGTAACCAGCCAGCATCATGTCCAACAAAGAATCTTACAGGGAAAGGACTATTTTGTATTAATAAGTTTAAAATACTAAACGAAAAATAATTATAACAAAATATGGGTCAATGGCAACAATACGTTTTTGTACCTGTCCTCTCTTCATCTTATTTTGGTAGCTGAGTGTTATCCTCCACTCTTCTTGGTGATGTCCTCTATAAAAGTCATACTTTATACCTTAGAATTTACATAAACATCAGAAAGATTTCACAGCGTGCGTATTTGACTGAAGGTGTATTGACCTATGTCAATACAGAAAGCTAGCTAGAAAAGTATTTGTAATAGCCACTCACCGCAGCAGTGAAAGCGAGCCTCCTATATTGGGGATTGCAGGAGGAAACGGCTTCCTTTTCTTTCGCTTATTTGGTGTGGAGGTTGATGCTTTCATATCTAGGAACAATGACAATTTACATATTATAAGGTCACTGCTCTTCTGAGAAAGATAATGAAATATCTGGGGCTAGGACACAGCAGCTAAACTTACCGAGGGCTCCATTTTCAGTACATGCCTTGTTGCTCCAGGCAGTTGTTAACAGTAGTATCTGGCAACCAACAATTAGGCGCCGCTATTGGCTGGAAGACGTAAATATAAACACAGTGCGGTGGTTTGAAAAAGTGATCTTTTTTTTAATGATTTAGGGTTAAATATAAGGTTTAAAGGAAAGGGTGCACTTTGATTCTGCACACCTCTAAACTCCCCGTTGAAGTATTACTTTTTTTAAAGAGATAGTTTTTAAGAAAAATTTTCCATATTCAACCTTTAACTTGCAGGTTGGAGCCCCCCTTGAACGTTAAATTATAAAAAACAGATTAGGAACAGTTTCTAAATAAAAATATACTAATATATACATTATTTTCGCTTTTAGACTTGTTTTTGTGAGAATGCCAGACCAGAAGTGACGGGGTGGAGGGGAGTCCTGTCAGCACGATAGAAAACTATGAATTTTAATGGCCATTTTGACAGATAAAATTTTAAACATTTCCCACTACAAATATGATGAACCACAATCATACAGCTATGAACCTACTGCCTGCCCCAGATAACACAGAGAGACCAGGGGGAGAGCAGGGGAAGCATTAAAGCTCCAATCAAACCAATGCTAGTCAATGCTAGTGCTGTAAGCCTTGCTGCCGCAAGTTAGCTTTACTGTTCATTTTACAACCCACATATCATGTTGATTCTAATCTTTGAACAAAGCTGGTTATTAGCAGATGTTAGACAACAAGACTTACAGGCAGAGATTCCGTCTTCATAGCGCTGAGCTTCTGATCGATCTGGTTGCTTCTCCCAGCCGGATTCTGCAGTTGGAAGCAGCCGCGGAAAGCAGTCCATGAAGCTGTAAGCAATGCAGCACACTGAGTGGTTAGAGTCCTGATCTTAGCTTTAATATCAACTTTGTCACCTCGCTTGTATTTTAATCCTCTGGTCAGAAGTGATCGCCATGAATTACAGGGGTTTCCATAGCAAAGCAGGGCAACTTTAGCTACATAAAATGCCCCCAGCCAGACATGGAGGATGCTGCCCGTTTTTCTTTATTTTGGGTTGTTTTTGGTAACCTGTGTGCTCAGTGTCGTGACAAGTTGGTGTTTGTACTGCACAACACAGTAATTTACAATTTTTCCTAAAAATTGTCGCAGTCCACAGCTAATGAACACAACCTAACACAACCGCAGGATCTGATAATGTCTGACAAACTGCAGATTGGACCTTTCTTATGATTTTTCTCTCTACAATTGCTTTGTTGCCATTTTCCCATTAAAGGGATACCAGGCAAGTTTGAGTTTTTTCTCTACGATGCTCCCCCTAGTGTCCTTTAGTAAATTTTGCTTTCAAACACACTGTCGTAAAAGCGAACTGTTTTGTTTTTCCCCCCTCACCACTCGCCACGAGCAACCCAGCTGATCAGTTGCCAACCCTAACCAGGCACAAAGTAAAACATAAAAGTGTTACTTACAAGCGCAAAAGCAACATTGCGAGGTCTGTATCCGACTTGGAGCCTTCGGTGTCTTTCAGTTCTTGCCATTCGGTAAAAGCTTGACCAATATTGATGCGTGTGTGAGCCCTCGCTTGGTCTGGAGCTCTTTTTTTTTTCTTGGCATCTTCCGTCAAGGGTTTTCGCTGCTTCTTAGCCGGCTCGGCCATCAGTTTGCCACACCCGCTAGCCGGGTTTCGCTAGCCTGCCTCAGTGTTGGGGATGCGTGCCGAAAACTGATCCTGCTTCTCGCGATGTCTGAGACTTCGCGAGACTGAAGTACACCGGGTCGGTACACTGAACTTGCAAGTGGGATATTCCAACTACAGGCAGTAGGGGCGGGCGAGAGAGTCTTCATTCTCCCTGTAATGAGTCATTTAACCATATACCGACTTACAAAGATGATTAATTAACATGAAAATGTTGCCTAGCATCCCTTTAAGTCCATATGTGGTTGGGTAGGTTTTTGCATGTGCCATATTCTATTTTCAGAGGACGTTGTTTTAGAAGCTAACCCCGTGCTAATGTTTGTAAAACCCTTGACCTGCCTGCTGTGTTCCTTCATCTTCATGAAGGCTGAAGCTCACTAATGTCCTATGAGGAACTTCTGAGGTCCTGAGAGAGAAGCTGTATTTATACTAATATTAAATTAAAGAAGGACTATATTTTTTACTTGGTGAATTTCTAAATGCAGTTTGTTGCGTTGGTGCTATCAGAGTAATAGTGAGCCAAATAGAAATGCACACTGTTTTGTATGTGTAAAATGTGTGAAACTGTTGATCATTTTTCTTCCACTACAGTTGCATGCTACTTTGTTGGTCTTTCACATGACATCTCATGTAATTTGGCAAAATATGCAAGATTTTTACATACTACTTGCAACTTTTTTAATTTAGAGCTGTAAATCCTTGTTATGAGCTTTTAATTCTTTATCTGCCTCATATCTTTAACATGTGGATCTACTGTTTTGATATTTCAGTGTGCACCCAGCTTTTGGTTTCAAGGCCAGATGAAGAAAACATCAGCTGTTACCTTCAGCTTATTGAGAAATGTCTAGCACATGAGGTGAGAAGTAGCTCTTAGCTCCTTTTTTTTCTAAATATGTTGCATGCATGCTGTATCAGATATGAGAAACAACCACTGATTTTTGGAGACACATATTTATATATATATTTGGTTTCAGGCTTTTTCAGAAATTCAAAAGAAAAGGCTGATCACCTGGAAGCAGCAGGTCCTTAAGCTGCTCCGCCTGTTCCCTCGGAAAGCTATACCGGACATGTCGGCGTACCGACCGAAAGGGTGATGCTTCAGGCTCTGTTTTACGTTTGATCTTTCTCCTAACCAGCATAGATGTCACACTACCTTAATATAACTAGCATGGATGTCCCATTAACTTAATATAACCTTCTCACTGAATTCATCGCCACTATTAGCTGCTTTGATTCCCTTCCTTTTTTCTTTCACTCTCCTTTCCCCATCATATCACTGCTGTCACTTCATGTTGCGACTGACAGATCTCAGCTACTGTCTAATGGATCTTCTTTTTGCTGTCTTGCTGTTTCAGCTGGAACTATGGGTCAAACTCCCTCCCCACAGCAGGCTCTGTGAGCGGAGGTGTAAGCCGGCGTGGCCAGAGGCAGTTCCAAATGACCCCTCGCGGACTCCCAGCTGGGCGCATGTGTCTTCCTGGCGGGATCGGCGGAGCGTCTCCACGCCACTCCCTCACTAATCCTGCGATGGCAGGACAGGGTAGACAAGTCAGTATTACCACCAGTGAATAACAAAAGGCTACTGCCTGGCATACAGTGATCTTACAGTGCCTTAAAAAGGATTCAAATCTCCTGCACTTTTTACTACTGACGTCAAACTTATTGTATGTGTTTTGAAATATATTTTTCAAAAAGTTCTTTTTTTGGGGGGGGGGTATCAGAGCAGAGATCCTTTGAATGATCTATATCTGTGTCTCTTTAAATGGACTTCCTTCAAAAATGGCATCCTTCATGTATCCCTTCCATAAACTTAGTTGTTGATGTAATCCCTTACCTGTTTGGTATGCCACTTGGATTTTATGATTTTGGTTAATACCTCTGACAACCTTTACACACAACTAGTGTGTTTACTAATTGTGTAACTTCAAAAGGTTGGTAGATTTAGATTTGGTTTATTTGAGTAGGGTAGCCTGAGTATGGATGTATGCCTCACTTTTTATATTTAGATTAGAATAACATGCACTGATTTACCTCCAATTAACAGCTATATAGTACTTGGTGTATCAAATATCTCAATAAGATACATTAAAGACCTTTGAGGGAAAAGTTCAGAAGGTATGTAATTTTGCAAGGCATTATACCTTTTGTATATTAGATGAAAGCATTCATTCTTAAAAATGGATTACTATAATTATGTTTAATAGGATGAGATTAGATTTAGCCCTCTATTTAGAACTGAATGCAAATGTTGAGATATTTTTGCACAAGCCTATATCACTTTGGTTTGCCTTTGTTTTCTCGCCTTAAATTGCCCTTTTCTGCAAATCAAACGTTTTATTTGATCGTTGAATAATTAGAAAAACCTATCTCCAGAAGTCTGAAGAAGGTTGATCTAACAAGGTGGTGTTTTTCTTCCCAGAACCTGTGGTTTGCCAACCCTGGGGGCAGTAACAGCATGCCAAGTCAGAGTCGCAGCTCTGTGCAGCGGACCCACTCGCTTCCTGTCCACACAACTCCACAAACCATGCTCATGTTCCAGCAGCAAGGTATCGTGTAAGACATGTTTTTGGCAAGCATGCATTTTTGTATATCATCATACATTACTTGGTTTAGGTTTATACTCATGTACTCACCCACTAGCTAAAGTATTTTTTTAATTCAAATCATATTTTTTATAAATAGGGACCTAAAATCTTTTCTTTTACACCGTTTTTAGGCCAAAAAAAAATATTTTTGAGTAGGCTAGATCATTTGGAAGTGGTGAGTTGGACTAGAAGTAGTCCAAATTACACATTTGCTACAAGCTACAGAATACGTAAAAGTAGCACAGGCTTGCTGCTCGTTTCGTAGAATGGCTTTCAGTCAGGTCGTTTTTGGAGCCCAGCAGACAGACATTTCATCTTTAAACAACACAACGCAATAGAAGAAAAGGAGAAAATGGTCACACTCACTTTATTGCCTAGACGAGAAGACACAGCAGGCTCTATTTTAATCAGCGCAACTGACTGCCATGTAACATGATCAATTGTATGTTTTGATTTACCCTACGCAGCTTGGCATTTCTTTTAATGTCTGGTTGATATTTTAATTACTGAATTTTTGTAAAATTGTTCTACTCTTCATTCATATTTTTCTATATGAATCTTTTGTGTGAATATCAATGCTCCCACTTACCTCAACTTGCTGCTGTGTCGCATGATTTTCCCCAATGGGAAAGAATATTTCTCTTCTGTTCAAACAATTTACCAATCTTTTATTAGTGGATAAAATAGAACAATTTATTATGTTTTCTGTGCCTCACAGCCAACTTAATTCCACATTTTAAAATTAAAATCAAAATGAATCCTCTTTCTACATGCAAGCATTGCATATCCCCTTGTTTTAAAATGTGGCGTGAAAAAAAGCAACAAAAACAGAATTATTAAGTAAATCCAATTCTTACTGTTCTTAAGGACTAAGACGAGTTTTCCTGTTTTCTTAAGAATGCCAAGTTCCAGGGGCTGACCTGGAGATCAACCCCACGCTGGAGTCACTGTGCCTCAGTATGACAGAGCATGCCTTAGGGGGTAAGTGTCCTTACCACCTTACTAACTATTGGTGCTACAAGTTGGGAAACCATATATATTTTTCTACTCAAAGAAAAAACAGCTTGTGTTGTTGGGAACTTATGAGTAACTCCCAATTTTCTCTGTCCAAACAGTGTTTGATAAATATATCATCTTTATCATCTCACTGACTCTTAATTGCTAATTTTGTTTATGTATTTTAAGCCACATTTGTTTTCTTAGATCAACACATCCCTATTGTTTTTATTAATCATATGAAAAGTCTGTATGTCACGTTTACCCCGTTAGTCCAGGGCACCAGTGACCCTCTTAATCCTGGAAGTGATTACTACTTTTGTATTGATCACCCTACATCTGGGACTTGTTTTGTTTTATGCCTGTCCCTAAAAAGTCATTTTCATCAACATACTGATTCTGCCCTATAAAAGCATTAATGCTGAGACTGAGGGCATTATTGATATTTTTTACACTGCCTGACCAAAAAACAAAAAAAGTTGCCACATGGATTTTTACTAAGCATATAAGTAAGGGCAACCTATCAACTAATTGCTGCATGGTCTTTAAAAAAACCCTGATGTGATGAGTGGGTTGTAATTTCTTAAAAAAGCATGTCGAAACCACATCTTGTTGCAGTGGAAAGCATGTTAAGTCTGTTTATGAAGGTTGAAATCATTGTCGTACATCAAGTTCAGAAAATATCTTATGAGAAAGAACTAAAATTGGGATAGAACAGCGCAATGCATTAATAATTACTGGGAGGGAAGTAGAAAACTGTTGTCTTAGATGAAGAGATTTGGTGAGTAAATTAACCCTGAATCGCTCTTAATAATTATGAATAATTAAATGAGATCATTATAAATAATTTTTATTAAATAATTATAATAGTGATAACTTAAAAGGTTGAAATTGAGCAGATGAAAAACAGTTGGACTCACAACTGTATTTAAACGTTGAAATAAAAGCATTTACACATGCACAATGGATTTTCACAATGGGTTTTCCTCTGTGTAGCCCGAGCAAAACCACTCATCAGTGACACTAGGTTGAGAAAAAGGCTTCAACTTGCAAGGGAACTTAAAGATAGGAGTCGGGAGCTATGGAAGGAGATTATTTGGTCTGATGACTCAAAATTGACCCTCTTCCAGAGTGATTGGCCCATCAGGGTAAGAAGATTGGCAGATGAAGTGATGGCCCTATCATGTCTACTGCCTATTGTACCAGCTTGAAAGAAATGGCTTAACTTCATGCTTAAAAGGCATGAAGTTGCATTAAAAGAATGCATTGAATGTAAAAAATTAATGGACTAACTGTGGCGCATCAGAAACAATTTCTATCCCAAAAATGAACCCTTTCAGTCCCTACAGTGGAAAGCGGTGAAAAAGCTGTTTCCGGTTAATAAACTGCTGTCTTGGGTACAAGCCACTCCATACACTGCCATTTCACACAAAATCTCAAGACGCATCATTCATGCTGTTTCTTAATTGTGCTTTGTTTATTTCTCAGATGGAACTGACCGGACATCAACAATATGAAGAGGAGAGGGGGAAAAAAGAGACTTCATTTGAATCCTGCTCAGTTCAGCACAAAGATAGATGTATGCTTCAAAAAAAAAAGAAAAACCCAGGCAACGCAGTCACTACAATATGACAAAAAAACTGTGTATATGTTCTTTAATATTTTTGTACTTTATTATATACAACTAAGTTTATTAAAAATGGAATACAGATGATTATTATATCGTAGAAGAGAGAAAAGGTTAACTGTGCCATGTCACCTGCAGCGGGACTGTGGCATGGTGTGCAGCGCTTCAGTTTACCATGATATGAGAAAAGCAGTGGATCGGTGCTGTCTTTAAGGGTTCTGCCCTGAATTTGCTCTTCTTCTCTTACTGCCTTGGAACAAGGTTTTCTATCCACAACACACGGACGGCCCCTTCACCACACATGTTCTAGATTCAAAGCAATTTCCAGGCGCAAAGTGAGGCACTTTTATATTAGGCACTATCAACAATTGACCCTGGAGATTGGTGTTAACCTACTAATCCTATAGGTAGCTCTAGTCAGGGCTATAAATTAGGCTGATGTTTCTATTAGTTCTCTCTGATGGTTTTGTTGGGAAACAGGACCAATAGGAGTGAGAAATAGTTTATATTTCAACTTTAGGGCATACCTTTTGTCTCGGTTGTTTTACTTCAACACAAAGTAAAAGTGACTGTCCGCTTCTACAAAGCCAAAGACGAGGGTTGTGTGTTTGCTGGTTTGAGAAATATAATTGTAGTGAGTTGCAGCAGAACAATTAAAAAAAAAAAAAAGCAGTGTGAAAAATTGCCAGCTGCAATTTGTCTTTTATTTTAATGTCCTACTTCGTAAATGATGATGAATCTCATTTTGTGCCAGGGAATCCCCAGAGTGAGGGATTAGTAAAAGCTGGTGAGGTTTGCACTGTGCAGGTGCTTATTAGGTCCCAAACTTATAAAAGCGAAGAGGCCAGAGTGTTTTCAATTTACGATCCAATGCTAGGGTGAGAAAGCTAAGTGGAAAAAGGTCTCAGACCTCTGGTTCTTTTGCGGTTTGCTTCGGAAAATAAAACTCAGTCCTTTAAAAAATGGTCAGAGCACGACGTCTAAACCTCACAGCGCCCTTAAAACGGCCAATGTGACGATTTGATGAATCATTTTTTTTCCCAGGTGCTTGACTATGTCCATATTTTTCTGTTTGTGTCTGTTTCAGTCTCAGAGCTCCAACATTATCATCTGTTATCAGTGTTGAATCAAAAACTGTCTTTTACCAGCCTCTGTCTGTGAATGTGACAGAGCCGGAGGTGCATGTTTGTGTGATGATGGTCTTTTGGATCACTTTTGGTTACTTCATAAGGCAGGGATAACCATTCACATATTATTTCAGCAGAGCCATAGGTGGTCTGTCTAGTAAAGATGGTTATTTACAGATATCTTTTCCAATTGTATTTTTTACTCTCCCTTGATATTGATAACTTTGCTTATTTTCTATAATTGCATGTTTTGCCACACTAATACAGCACTGTTGTAGATAGAGGACATGATGGCTGATGGTGCCAGGTGTCACCAACAGCTAGAGACCAGTCATCTTGCAACGTATGTTGTTTTTATATCGCCTAAATGTCACTGTTTACATCTTTCTGGGATTATCCCTGATTCATAATATGTGATGTCACGATTAATCTATTGTCTCGCTATGTAACACATAAAAGAACTGAAGCCTTCTCACTTTTGAGATGGCTGGGTGGAGTCTTAAAAAAAACAACCCAAAATCTTCTACCCTCAATTCTGTGGAGTACAAATGGCACTCAGATTATTCTGGTTTATACAAGTCTGGTTAGTGCGGTAAGGAGAAAAAACAGCTTCTCTGGCTGTGTGATTAAAAACTGTTAGCTGCCATGTCCTGATAAACTGTTCATGTGGTGCCTGAAACGCAAAACTTGCGCATTTGCAAAGCATTTATTTTAAAAGTGACCGTATTCTAGTCATGGATTTCTTCAGAGCAGGCTCTTGGATAGATCTGACTTAGTAAAAAGCAGGGCACCCACTGTCTGAACTCCAGTGTGTGGGTAATGTGGGCTTTATTACTTCTTTTTTTTTTAAACAGTCCATTATGTTCAGCAACTGTGTTACAAATGGCTCAGATTATCCTTTTCATAGCCTCTGTTGCTTTCAACAGCCTATTTATTCATTTTAATGGACACAGAGGTACAATACAGATTTCTGCAAGTGTGTTTATGATGCTGATGCAGCAGGGGATGACGATGCTTATCTGAGCCAAAAATGATGCGATGAGTAAACTGAACACTATCAACAGGCCAAGGATATCGTTTACTCCATGTTTACATTCCAGTGATCCAAGAAATGAGTCTGAAAATGCATTTCATGAGTTCAGCCTGGTGTTTATAAACATGTTAGGATCCAATAGAAGAGGTACAGAGCCTGTGTCATATGGAGACATCTACCAAGTGTTGCCCAGGGTTTATAATAGTTCAATTCTGCAGCCAGCTGTAGGTCACACTGCGCATATTTGTCATGTACAATTTATATTTAATTCTAGATAATTTCCCCAGACATTTTCTAATATTTTGTGAACCTTTTGCATCACATGCTTCTACTTTTTTACTGTCATTGTCACTCTTATGTGAATGGTCTGAAGTAAAACATCCATCGGATCATGACGGTTCAAATAAAGAGGTTCAGTTCTTTTGCAGCTAAACTTGTGTTTTTTGTGTCCTTTCAGATTTATTATTCTATATTAAAAATGTATTTTAGCGATATAAAAAGATCGTTTTATTTTCGAGACTTGCAACAATCCCGTATAGATTTCACTTCCGAGTCAAAGGTATCCCCCCTCCTTTCTAATCTGTTGTTCCTCAGGCTAACGGCTATCTACATGGTTAACGCGCTTTTAAAAAAAAAGCATTCTACTTCATATGGAAAATATATTGCAACTGCTTAAGGTATGTCTGCATTGTGTTTAGAGGCACCTAAAGTTGAGTTTTACAAATGTTTTACTTATTCAAGTAAGTAGTTTCTTCCCTAGAGTGAAGAGTAGTCAAGTTAGTAGAGAGCTACGTGCTAAGCTAACCTAGCTTTTACCGAAAAGAATCAGCTGACTTAGCTTAGCTGCTCTTCACGGATCTTTTTACGGATTTCTGTTAGTGTAATGTAAAGTCAATTTATGAGGGGGAAAGAATCGTATTCCCAATATAAAACGATCTGATGTTAGTTCAATGCATGGAGATAAAGTTGATTAAGTCTCTCTCGACATTACAGTAAATTGTTGTGATTTGATGAGACAACCTTGCGTTTAAGTACAACTAAACTAAGTTAACATGACGTCTTTTGGCTTTAAATTTAAACACAAATGAGCAGATCATCTGCTATGGGATGGCGTTTTGCGTTCCTGTCAGTTTTCTTCTCATAAAGTTATTACAACAGCTTTATTTGCTAACTTTTCATTTTTTTAATGGAAGTAGACCATTTAGAAGGCGTAGTCATTTCATAAATTCAGTTTGTGTACCAGAGATTAGGTTGAAAACTATTGAGCCTGTAGTAACCCTGGGTTGATAGATAGATTTACATTTACACGTATAATAAATATGCATATTATATGTTGAATGTTATTCTGAAAAAGGTCGCATGTCCATTTCTATCGTTGTAGCACCATTACATTTAGGGACACTATAGTGTGCTATTTACAGTGTAATCTTTTTATACTATTACAAATTAAAGTTTAAAATATACAGGTCATCTCAACTGCTACGTTTTTTGTTCCCCCCCCCCACGATTTTTTTGTTTTAACCAGGGATCTACCAAAATGCCATTATAATGAAGGGCATGTGGTCTGTAACCACTAGATGTATAATGTAACCCGACTATGATTGTTAACTTTTTAATGGAAAAATTCTCTATCAACATTTTTGTTTTTCTGGATCTTAGAATGGCTAATGCTGTATCTTTATAAAATTGTCAAATTACTTGAGATCTAAGTCATTTCGTTTTGTTTAGAAATAAAATAAACTTCCATCAAAATAAAATATAACTTAAGTTTTTTTGGATTGCATCAATAAAAATTTTTTTCATGCCACAAGTAAATTTCAGCTTTTATTCTATTATATTTTCAAACTGAAAAATTGA
This sequence comes from Apricaphanius iberus, assembly GCA_028564705.1. NCBI lineage: Eukaryota > Metazoa > Chordata > Actinopteri > Cyprinodontiformes > Aphaniidae > Apricaphanius > Apricaphanius iberus. The sequence continues at coordinate 2,531,514 of JAPXFQ010002988.1, forward strand.
GATAAAATCCGCTGGTATTCTGGGAAACATTTTACTGTTTAGAAAAATATCAAATCTCCAGAACTCATTTCGAGAGTTATATGGATAGGCTGTATATTTCAGTCCTCAGAGTCTATAGAATCTATTGGATACAATCTACATGCCGACCGGCTGTTTGGGAGGTATGCTAAGGAGAAAGCCTTTTCAGTGTGGTTACTGAGACTGTGTGCTTTGGTCAGATTAGAACACCAACACTGGGTACGGCTGCTGGGGAACAGAACAAATCTTATGGAAAAGCACATAATGCCCCCCGTTAAACATAGTGGAGGATCTATAATGATGTGGGCCATTTTTCTTCCAAAGGTCCTCAGAACCTGGTTAATATTTTACATAGAAATCGGGTGAAGTTTGCAAGAAAATTGAAAATGGATCATCAATCGGTTTTTAGCACCGTCCATCCATCCGTTGTCTATATCGCTTTTCTCTGCAGGGTCGCAAGGGGGCTTTTGAGGTCCCTCTTCTCTTAGCGCATTAATGTCCAAAACATTAACATAGAAATCATTTACTAGGCACAATCACTTCCATCTCTATCTCAGTCTTCAGACCTCAGTCTTTTGAAAAACCTGTGGCATTCACTGCATATGAAAGGACAAAAGGACTCTGGACTGTTAAGAGATTGAGCAAAGGGGAATGGTCCAGGTGTCAGCCGTGTGAAAGCATTAACTAGGGTATAAATAATTTCTTAGCAGTGTTTTTATATTTTGATTTAGCTGGTAAAACCTAATGTATTTGTTTTCCACTCCACTACATAAGTGCACTTTATTAAAGAGGTTTTTTTTGTGTGTGAGAGTTTAAGAGATGGCAATATTTTAAGACCTTTCACACATCTTCAATATGGCTGAAATTTGTTAGCGTCTGTTTAGCGTTTTGTTTTTTTCTTGTGATTTGTAAATGGGGCTGTCATTTTTGTTTTTGCAGGTTTAACATCAGTATTGCAGCCACCAATCTTGGACATTGATGGCGACATCTGAAACTAGAGATGTGGATGGAAAACCTGCTGAAAGACAACTGCATTTCTAACTTACCCCCATTTCACTTTTTAGTGTGGGACAGTTGTAACTTCCTCTCCACATAATCTATGATGTCACTACCGAATGAGTTGGGAAACAGAGGGAAAGAGAGGGAGAGGGGGGCCCGTCCAAAGGTGAGACAGAGCCGATCGGAGGAGAGACAAGACTCTGGAGGTGGTAGGAAAGGTGGAAAGGGGAAGAAAAAAGGCCTCTCCTCACATGAAACAGCTGCTGAGCGACCTGTCAGTGATGGGTTTGAATATGGCGAGTTGTTAAACGATCTGGAGGCCAGGAGCCAAACTTCTTCCTCCACCTCGCCTCTGAAAGAAACCTGGAAATTGCAGAGCTTGGACGTCACGGCGGCGTTTTTGGGGCAAGGTGTTGCAGCCAAGCAAAGTCAGGGCTCAGTTTGCTCGGCCGCAGAATTACCTGCTCTCAGCGAGGCAGAAGGCCGAGGTTCCAGCAGCAGTCGCACTCTCAGGCAAAAAATCCAGGATGCAATGGGCCAGTGTTTTCCGATAAAGACACACAGTGCTGCAGCACCAGCTCCACCCCCACAGGCCTTTTCATCATCAGCTGCCTGCGCCGCCTCCAGGCGGAAGATCCATCTCAGTGAACTGATGTTGGATGACTGCCCGTTCCCTGTGGGATCAGAGCTGGCTCAGAAATGGTATCTCATTAAGCAACACACAGCCCCCATTACCCAGCCTCCCGTGTTAGATCCTGCAGTGGTGTGCAGCGCCCCAACTTCGGCACCGGCTGCCGTGGAGGACGTGGACGACAAGCTGCGAGAGCGCAGGCGCATCAGCATCGAGCAGGGCGTCGAACCGCCCCCCAACGCAGAGATCCACACGTTTGAGGTGACTGCTCAAATTAACCCCCTGTACAAGCACGGCCCCAAGCTGGCTCATGGCATGAACGAGTTAGCTGGCAGCGAGGCAGCTTCGGCTCATCAGCAGCAACAACTTCTTCTCCAAAGACAGCAGCAACACCAGCTCCTGCTGCAGAGCTGCTTGGACACTCTGGATGAAGTTGCGGCCTCAGCATCCGCATCTCTCCACGCCTCCGACGCGGCCTCTGATCCCCTGGCTAACCCCGAGGTGACGACGAGCAGCCTCACCCCAAGAGCCACACTTCCTCCGACCGAGCATCAGAAATCCCACGAAGGCTACCGTTTCCACACTCAGATCGACTACATTCACTGTTTAGTCCCGGACCTGTTGCAGATCACCAATCTCCCGTGTTACTGGGGAGTCATGGACCGCTACGAGGCGGAGACGCTGCTCGAGGGCAAGCCGGAGGGCACCTTCCTGCTGCGCGACTCTGCCCAGGAAGACTACCTCTTCTCCGTCAGCTTCCGCCGCTACGGCCGGTCGCTGCATGCACGCATTGAACAGTGGAACCACAACTTCAGCTTTGACGTCCACGACCCCAGCGTCTTCCACGCCCCCACCGTCACAGGGCTGCTGGAGCACTACAAGGACCCCAACTCGTGCATGTTCTTCGAGCCGCTCCTGTCCAATCCCATCCACCGCACAAACCCCTTCAGCCTGCAGCACATCTGCAGAGCGGTCATAAGCAGCTGCACCACATACGACGGCATCAACGTGCTCCCCATTCCAAACGCGCTGAAGAAACACTTGAAAGAATACCACTATAAGCAGAAAGTGCGAGTACGGCGGATGGATACGTGGTGGGAGTGAGCAGCAAATGAAAACGGACACAACCAAATACACGCCTATTTAAAGTATTTAGCTGTATAAACTCACAGAACACTATTTATTTTTTTGTTTCTGCTGTAGCTCATAACAATTGTACTAAACTACACTGATGAGACAATGTAATCTCACTGATCTCGCACATTCAGAGCCATGTTAAGCTCAAATTAAACAAACTGTTTCAGATTCCTGCTGTTCAGAGGACTGCATCTCATCTGTGTCTTCAAGTGTGACTAAATCATCTTAATTATTTGATGATGAGGGTATGAATCAAGATGATTATAATGGAGCCGCTCATCGATCACACACTGAGATGGTGAAACACACACGGGGTTTGTCACGGAAGTGCTGCACGTTTGCAGTATTCTAGTGCAATCCGAAAGTCTTTACACTCAAACTGTTTCACATTTTGTCATTTAAAAAACCGTCAGATTTCAAAAAATTGTTTTGGATTTGGACCAACAACAAAAAAGGATGATTTTGAAGTGTAAAGAAAGGGATAAAAAGTTTTGGAACATTTATAGCTCTAAAAAAATTTATCATTCAGCCTCTTTTAGGCTGATGCACTCAATCGTGTAATTAAGTTGCATGAAAATACAGCTGGTCTGTGAATACCTCAGTGATTTGCAAGAGAATATTAGAAAAAAAGAAAGAAAACAAACAAAGGAAAATACTCACCAGACAGGTCAGAGATAAAGTTGTAGATGTTTAAAGCCGGAATAGGATAAGAAACATCCAAACTGTACAAAATAAAGTTGACCTAGATGAAAACGCTTTTTGTGGTCACATGGTGCTTTACTTTAGCAGGGAGAGGAAAGCGAGTCAGAGGTAATACAAAAGTTAGATGGGAGCAAAAAACAGGGTAACAAGAAAACCAGTTAGTGGCTGTCAACTCGAGACTTGTTTGGAGGTTCACTTTCTAGCAGAAAAGCAACCCTAAACATACAGCCAGGGCTATGGTGGTGCAGTTTAGATGGAAACTTGTTAAATGGGTAGAATGGCTCAGTCCTGAACTGCAGATGTCATGGGTTCAGTTTGAGTTACTTTCAAGATTTTCTGAAGAGTCTAGATGTGCAAATGCACCTCAAAAAACCTTCAAATGATATATCAAAAGCTGCCTCTACAAGCTCTAAAGCATTGAGCATAAAACAAACGCACGCCACACTTTAAATGTTCTAAGTGACCAAATGCGGACGCTTTCTAAAGCACTGTTGTGTATTGTGTGCAACGCAAGGTCATGAGACCAGTCATCAAGTTTGAGTTTTAGCTCAGTATGTTACTCTGCTTTACTTTCAATCTCGGGAGGTTTGTGTGCTTAGTTTGAAGCCACATTTAATTCTATCATAAGTACTCTGTAGCAAAGGAAAAATAACAGGTGATTTGCAGAGGAATTTCAGAATTACAAACTCAGTTTCATGACTGATGGTGAAATACTGCATTACTATGCAGTTTGGAAAGACTAGGATCTGGTCAGGTGTGGTTATATACGGAAAAAGAAGAGGTGAGATTTATTTTTATCCAAAAAGCTTCCTTTTCTCTACATTAAAAATATCAACCTTTCTAAAAATCACTTGCCTTAACTATTACTATTCGTCTTCATATCTCAGTTGTATCCTTTAAAAAGTCTGAAATATGTATATATTTTTCAAACTAGTTTTTGATTTATCGGGAGCCAAAAGTTTATTGAATAAATGGGTCATTAAATATTTATTAATATGACTGAAATGACATTAAAAATAAATTTAGTAAGTACGTATTGTATATAAGTGTTTAATAAAAAAAATGAGATTTGAAAACAATTTTTAAAATTATTTTAAAGGATTTTTGTTATTTGATCATTTCATAGTCAATCTGTTTCCTCTGTTGGGTTCACCCATCAGTCGGTACGCGAGGAAAATAATTGTTCTGCAGTTGAGGAAATAATTAGTTTTATGGTTTAAAGTAGCAGTTTAACATATTTCATAATAACTTCAGTGCAGGAAATATGTAATAATCAAATGAAGATTAAGAAAATTATATAATATATTAAAATCAGGATGAATTATACCTTAAATACGATTTAGGTAATGTGTCACTGTGTTTAATGAATTTACACAATATAATGCTAGATCATTTATATGATTACTGAAATGTTTTCTTTGTCCATTCGATTCTTGATTGATTTTATTCCATCTTCATCTCTTATGATTTAGAAATGGCACTTTCTTCAATCACCTTACTTTTACTGAACAATTTGGGAGTAATTACTCTGTTTAAAATGACAAGAATGAAGAGGTAAATTAAGCAGCCCTGTCGGAAAGAATTCATCACCAGAGTATAAACTCTTCTGGCTTTCTAGCAAAACAGTATTGCTGGTCTAACTGGCTCATTTTACTTTGGGGAATTTCAATCACAACTTTATGATTTCCGTTTATGGGCAAAACTAATCAACAGTGGCTATTTGGAGGGTTATTTTATAGCATAAGAAGGCATTAAAGCTGGGAAACCTTTGTGTGAAAGCAACAGAGTCACATGTCGGAATGAAGAGGCAACAACTTGCTGTATGTTGACAAATTATATATTTTCTTTGCCCTCTTTCATTTTTAAAAATGTCCAAAAACTCCTAAAACATAAGCTGTTTAAAGCCGTAAGAAGGTGTGTTTGTGAGTGTGACTGGGTGAATATGGTACAAGTGTAATGTGCTTTGCGTAGTTAATCTCTAGAAAAGCCCCATTTAATTGGTATAATTTACCTTAAAGCTAGCCTTGTCTGTCAACCTCTTCAGTTTTGGAGTTTTGCATTTTAGCCATAGCTTTTTGAATTACTGGGTAAAGAAGGGCAGGTACACTTATGGCTGAAAACCTCACAGGGTTTTATGGATATAGATGTTCTATCACCTTAGATAGAACTAGTGTTAATGGGGATGCGTATTGGCAAGAATCTTGTGAAACATGGGATGCGTATTGGCAAGAATCTTGTGAAACATTATCTATCACAAGATTGGGGGGATGATATATATTGCAATACTGAGTAAGACTATTATTTGTGAATTTTTAAAAGTGACTTCAACTTTAGAAAAACTGTCCCAGCATTCTAAACACTCCAACCTGTTTCATATGTCACACATCCTGTTTTATTACCAGATATAGTTGATCCCTTAGAATGCAAAAAAGTAAAAAATAGCCACCAACTACATGTTGTACTTTTGATTTTACAACAAAAATTACTAGCATTACTGGTTTCATTCAAATTCTATAAAATGAAATAAAAATAGATAAATTGCTTCTAAATATTGAAAAAAATATCTTCACAAGAAATATCGTGATATACTGACGTATCAATATTTTCTTACTTTCCTAGGTAATAAAAAAAATGAACCCCCACAATCCCACGTCCCGCAATATAGAGGTGGTCATTTCTTTGTATAGAATTCAATGTGTTCATCATCAGTCCATACATTTGTTTTCTTATCTTTATGTTGTGAGTCAGAAAGTGCAAGTTAATGTCAAAACTGACATTATTAAGCAATGTCATTCATTCTATTCAGCTGCATTTTTCAGTTTTACTTTGTATATTTATATGGAGTGCCATTAATATTTATTATGATTCTTGAAGTCCTACATTTTGTCATTTTACAACTACAAATCTGAATCTGGAAGCACAAGCCAAGTGTGGCTGCAGGTCATTTTTTGTTTTGTTTTGTTTGTTTTACAATAACAACAAACTAAACTTGCTTACTTTATAAATTCTACACAGAGCTAATTGAGCTTTTAAAAAAAAAAAAAGCCGGCAAAAAATGCTTGGACAATCGATAATGCCAACACAGCTCTGAGGCCATCCGTACTGTTTGATAAAAACTGTGCGCAAGTAATGTGAGGCTTTTTGTCGCATGTAGTGATATTGTGAAACCTAAAACTTTGGTTATTGATGTCCACAAGCTAACAGTTCAAATATAGAAATTTTCTCTTTGGTCCGAGTTCTTTTGAAAGCATCGTTTTTTGATTAAATAAATCTGTGTTTTTATGTGGATAATAGGCCAAATCGTAGAAAAATAACTTCTGTTTGTGAGATACCCGCTACGGTTGGACAAGGCCTGATCCTTAAACAGTCTTAAAAAGTCTTACTTTATATTTGGTTAGTATTGACATTTTTTTCAAAATAAGTTTGTGTATCCAAAATAGATGCACATAACTAATAAAATAAAAAGAATTGCTAGCTGTTTGGTCAGTTTTTCATGCCCCGTGGCCTTGCGTATTATCGCTACAGACAGGCTTTTACCAACAGATTCTTAGCAAGAAGTTGAGGGCTGTCGTCTGTGGCTGAAAACAACCAGGACATTTACTATGCTTTTTGTCAAAGGATCACTTTTGCCTCAATGGGCGTCAACATGATTGCAGGTAGTCACAAAACCATCGCCATCCGCCACTAAGAATATCCAAACATGGCACGTCTCTGTCTTGGAATGGCCCAGTCAAAGTACAGAATTAAATTCAATTGATATCAATGCTCACATCTTAATGTTGATTTTTACAGATGCTCTCCATTCAGTCAGAGAGAGATTAAACTATTTTACATGAAAGAATACAAATGTGTAGACTTTTCCTTCCACTTATATGCTACTTTTTGTTAATCTATCCCATCAAATTTTACTGAACTACACCAAAGGTTTTGGTTGTAAAATTAAATTGTACCAGGCACTGTGTATGTCCACTGGTTTAACGATTAAAAAATATATATTTTGGACACAAATCAATAGATTGAAGCTTCATGCTGATGTACATTATTTAATTATCTAAAATGTTCTAGCAGAGTTATATAATTTCTGGTTCTGTTGTAATGATGCACAGTACACAAAATGTTCAGGTGTCTTCAATTCCTTCATGTTTTTTTATGTCTGAGGACCTCTTGATGTCAATTTTAATATTATTTTCAGTGCAGTACAACATGCCACACCCAGTTGCTACAAGTGTTAGGACAACAGTTGGACAGATGTGAAAAGAGCAAAGATATTTCAAGTTAATCGTGCATATTCTGATGGTAAGTTAGTTGTTAACAGGGTGAAGTTTCAGAAATCATCCTAAATGTCTTCTACATCGTTCTGCTTCTTTGCTTTCTGACCATATCATGTAGCCATCTGTGCGCTCCCCTATGAGGTTAAATTGCAAGAAGCTTGTGGCAGCTGTCCTGATTAATCTTAAAGTAGAGAATCAAAATAGGCCTGTATAAACTTGTCACCAGTGATGCAGTTGTATTATCAAAATGCAACGTCTGACTGCTGTGCTGCCTGGTTACATTAGTCCTGAGGTTCAGGGTGTCATTCTTTCTAATTAAGATGTAAAACGCAACGTCCTTTCAGAGAAAAAAAAAGATCAGTAGAATATCTTTCCCACTGTTTGGGAAAGGTAGGGTGTCTCCACTCTAATCTCCCACTCCTGTTTTAATGATGAAAATTACCATAATGAATTGGCTAAGGTGAATCTCTAGAAATGGAGAATGAATATGTTTCAAGCTTTTTGTGGAGTCTCACACATTAGTTGTCATAGAGACAAAAATGTTAGAGCTTTGAAAATCTTTCCAAAGACAAATCATTCCAGCTATGTATTTATTTAAATGTTTAAAAAAAGCAGTAATGACTAGAAAATATGAAACACAAACACCTAGAAAAGCGTTACCCGAGCAACTGAGCACAACTGAGTCATATTATTGAAAGCACCCTTCAAAAAGGTAAGCCTTATTTAATAAGTGGTAGAAGACTCATAGAGGTGCATGTCAATGTAAAAGAATAGCTTTTAAAGTTAATCAGTTTCAGTAATTTTTATTTAAAAAATTTGTGCTATGGATTTAGTACACACAGAAGTATTTTAAGCATTTATTTCAGATAATGGTGAATTTAAAATGGATGCTGTATTCAAACAGATTGACTGAAAACTGATAGTAGGAAAAATTGTGCTAGAACATGGTCCACAAGCAACAGAGTAACCACATACTTTATTGTGCATGTTTGTGAAGAAAAGCTGAGTCAGACGTTTGGAAGAGATTCACAAGGCAGTTCTGTGGGAGTCTGGCAGTCAGTGCTTCAAGAGCCGCTATCCTAGGCTTCAAAGTTAAGTTGAGCCTCCACTAATCTATAAACAGCATCAAACCAGGAAATTTTAAGACCCTTACTTTTTCCCTCTACTGACTAGATTTTTATCAATACCAGACCATGGTATCATTGTGGCTACAACGTAGCCTGCCATCACAAGTGTGTAAATGTGTGCGTGAATAATTGAATGTAGTGTGACGCATTATGGGGTCAGTAGGGATTAAATAAAACTCTACACCAGTACAGGCACTTTTACCATTTAATTAATCCTTTGTCTTATTTAATATTCTAAGATACACCTGGTCTGGTATCCTGCTCAGCTACAATGCCCTGTTGGACGGGGGCATCGACTTAAATGATGCTCCCAATGACTGAACCCCGACTTGATGTGCTGGGGCCTCCCACCCCTGGTGGATCGGCTGAACGGGGGTGCCTATTGGGGTCAGCAGGGGAGCTGGCTCCCAGGGGTTGGCATCGTGTCACCCCAGTTATTTCCTCCCCATCCCCATTTGCCTCTGTCCACCTGCTCCTTCATTCTACCATTCACAAGGCCTTGGGACGTGGGCACATCACTGGGGTGCGGGATGGAGTTTCCGTCTTCGCTACCCGGTGGCGGCCTGGGTCCCAATTTTATTGAGCAACTTAGACACTTACACTTGCAACATTTACATGACACACGCACATGTAGGGACCTGGCGGTGGGTGCGCCTCGGCACTGGAGGCGGGGCCCCTTATAAGGGGCCTCGCCTGTGGTGCCGGTACCCACTGTTTAAATGCATCTAGACACTGAGGGCCCGGGGAGGGAGATGGGGGTACCTGGCAGTATTCCCATGTCCCACCCCTCTGTTTTAAGTGCACATTAGAACAACACGCAACAACACCACAATTGAGCAGGGGGAGAGAGGCTGGGGGTCTTTCCACACCCCTGTTCGTTGGACCATCAGGGGTTGGAGCCCGGGTAGATTATCAGGCCGTCTGGTCGGGGACCTAGGCTGGTGGGCTACTCTTGCCGGGGTGGGGGCCTTGGCGGTCTGCTTGTCCCCGTCCTGGTGGGCAAGGGGTCCGTCTCCCAGGTGCAGGGGCAGGGTGCTCTATCGGGGCATCTGTCCCTGGGCCTGGGAGTATAGAGTATGTATGGGGTGTATGAATGAGTGTACAGCGTCCTTTTTCGTGTGTCCTGTATATGTAAGAATGTGTGCGCATGAGAGGGAGCATACGTATGAGTGTCTCTGTCTGTCTATGTCTACTTGTCAGGTTGGGTGTTTGGCTGCCCTCTGGCCTGGTGCATCTTCTTCCCCTCCGTCACTCCCCGTCGGAGATGGATGCTCTTGCCTGCTGGTCGATGATGGCTCTCGATGCCTGGGGCTGGGGGTCCCGGTTGCGGCCCGGCTCGGTCCTGGTGCATGCCTGGCTGGTCCTGGGTGGGCCGGTCTGTCGGGCGGCCGCTGTTTCGGGCCGACATCCTCCTTGGATTGACTGGGACACCTCTTATGGGGGTGCCGGGGTTGTAAAGTAGGTTGGTGCTGTCCGGTGGATCGGTGGGGACCGTGCCCGGCCCCCAAGCTCCTGCCAGTTCCATGAGTTCTACTGCCTGGTCGGGTCATCTGGGGGGGCTGTCCGGCATTGGCTGGGCCCCAGATTTTGGCGCTCTGCATGGGGCGGGATCTGGACCCGGGAGCTGGTAGATCTGGATGTCCAGGTGTGGACGGACATATCTTGAGCTGAGGTTATCGTCATTAGTTAGCTTTTACCAGGAGCTTACCAGAAACATTAGTATTGTGTTCATTAATCCATGCTTGTGTGTAGTGAATGTGTAATTCTTAGTTTTTATTACTTGATCTGAACTATTGGTGTGGTTCTGTTCAGTTCGTTGTTTTTGTTTGTTTTGTTTTACCGCTTCTCTGCCATCCGGCAGAGGCGGAGGACTGGGATGTTTTCTTGTGTTCTTTGTTTGCCTCCCTGTCTTGTGTCATCAGTTCGCGCCTCTGCTGGTTCGGTTTCTTTTCTTCACCTTCTTCCTTTCTTCCTTCTTGTCTCGGTTTCGTGTCCATGACTTCAGGAAATTGAACCCTCAGTAATCACTAATAAAGATTTGTTAATACATATACATCAAGTGGAGTATTACAGCGAAGCTGTAACACTCTGCTTGGGAAAGTAAATCTGTTGGGCTTGTACTTGGTACTCAGACACCAATTCTGAGTGGGAAACTGCTAGACAGGACACGTAAAAAAAAATAAAATAAATAAATACTGGCAACATTAAATTTGGGATGAGCCAAGTTGTGTACAAAAAAATTGTCTGGTTGCTATATTCCATTAAAATTATGATTCCTGCAAATTGGCTGCACCTTCATCTATTTCTACAATAAAAATGATCAGACCTATAATGAATCTAGTCCTATCAGGCAGTGCCAACTTGGATGCCAACGCAGAATAGACCTAGAAAAGAAGTCTAAAAAATCCTGTTGCTCTGCTAAAATAAAAAAGATAAGGTCAAGACATTAAAAATGCATGCAGCACCACTGTGCTGGATGACTGTACTTTTCTAAGTGAAAAACACAAATCCCTGGATACTGACTGTAAGACAGAAATTAATTTTAGGTTATCAATTTAAATAGAAACAAATATAGGTTATAAATGCCTCCGAATAGTTAATCGAATTTACACACAGTCCCAAATGCATAAGAGAATTAGATGTTTGTTAACCCAAATAGGAATTGCTGTGATAAACTAACCAAAAACGGTTTCTATAGTACAATTTTCTTTTTTTATCTGATCAGTTTTTAGTAAAGGCTGTATTACAGTCACACACCAGAGGGCTCTAAAGAGCTTTAGTGTTCCCTGAGTAACTGATGTGGTATGTGGATTCTCTGTGTGGGGCATTCTATATTGTTCACACGAGAAAAACCATTCGCATGGTGGGATTGAGTCTGCTCGCTGGTACTCATCACACAGGTATTATGGAACCTGAGGGGGAAAAAAAGGAAAGGCTTTTTTTTTCATGGATCAAAAGGCCCAGAGGAACAGGATGCTCACAGAAAAAGCCGAAAGCTGATTGGCTACACATACTTAGTGTGTCTGTTTGGAGGTCTTTTTACTTCTTCACTCCATTAAGGCAAAATATTTCCCTCTTAGCCTAATCTCTACAGTTCAGCAGCACCAGGGGTGGAGAATGAGCTTTGCATGTTCATAACACTTGAGGACAACTACTTTCCCAAATACTGTAATCTGCCAGTCATGTTCCATAAAATGCCTTAAAGGGTTTCGTTATTTGCCGGCCCTTCTATCTGTTTTGTTGGTCTGTGTGCTTGGGGAGTTGTAAGTAGACCATTATAGATGACGAACTCGGTTACCATGAGATGTTGTGTGTATCTGGGCCATTAATTCTATGGAGGGTGTATCAAACTGACTTGAAATTCCTTCAGCATGCACACAGCCAGACATGTTTCTTTTAATCCAGCCAGAAAGGAGGGATGTATTTCTTTGAAGAGCAAAAACCAGAAGGTGGAAAAGTAGATTTTTGTTGTTGTTTGAAAATGAATCCAGCTGAATAACAACCTTGCACATGAATCGGAATCCCACTTTCAATAGCTTTTAGGAATGAAACTCTTCTTCCTAGAACCAGGTACAAAGCATAATTTGAGTTATATCAATTCTTAAAAGTCTCACAATTCCCTTCAGGAGATACACAGTCGGTGACATTGCAGTGATGGAAGTTTGTTCCTCTTAAAGTAAGCCACAGTGTTTCCGTTCCCATATATTTTAAATTCAGTCTCCAGGTCTCCCAGACATGAGAGGACTCATACAAGGCCTCTGCAACATCACAACTCTAATTTGATGGTGCTTGTTTTTTACTGCTTCACCTTAAATTTCACTTTTTTTATCGTGGCAGATGGTTAGAATACACACCATAAGTCAGTGTTGCTGACTTCATACAATGTCTGGCAAAATAACTCACTGCCTTTCAAAATCTTTCATTTTTGTTTTGTTTAAAAAAAATCAAACTATACATACATGTGATGTGAAAGGAGAAGGATGCATGGTTTTGCAATTTATTAAGAATAAAAAATATGTGTGGTGTGCACGTATATGCAATCTGTGACCACTTTTTCTGCTATTGCATCTGCAAATCTATTGAAGAATGTCTCTACAAGCTATCTATTCCCAGATTGGACGTATTCACAACAGCCTCATTTATTTGACCTAAAACAAACTTAAAATTAAACATGATAGTGATCGAACTTTTACCTACCCAGTAAGCAAAAAACCCAAAACTCCCTTTTTGCGTCTTTGTGGCACATTATAAGTATTTTTTTATTTATTCTTTCTTAATGCATTTGCTGGTTGAATGCATGAATGTCCCCACTGGGACATTAGTGCAGTCTATTCATATATAATATTAATTCTACACAATTTATCTTTCTACATCCTATTGTACACCTCATGTTGCATCAAACTGTCTTGAAGCCCAAACACTTGTTAAGATTTGTTGCTGTATGAAAAGGCAAGGCAAGGCAATTGTATTTGTACAGCATACTTTCAACACAAGGCCATTCAAGGTGCTTTACATCATTTGGAACCCAAATATATGATAAAAGTATGAAAATTAAAAACAGATAAACAATAAAGGAGAACATTTAGCATTTGCTTAAAACAACAATTTAGGAATAGCATAAACAACAAACAAAATACAAGTTTTGTAAGAAAATGTATACAAGAAAAACAATGTACAATTATGAAAATTAAGAACTGATGAAACACAATAATCAATTAAAACATTTAGCAATACAAGTAATTAAAAGATAGCCTTAGTAATTGGAGCATAAAATAAAATCAAATGTCATTTGGGGAAAAAAGCATAAAAATACAATTTTAAAAAATCTATATTCGGATATTACTCAAAAGTGTCTCTAAACAGTAGAGTTTTAATTGTTGATTTGAAAGAATCTAATGATTTAGAAGCTTTGCATTTATCAGGAAGTTTGTTCCAGATTTGTGGGGTATAGAAACTAAAAGCTGCTTCTCCATCTTTGGTTCTGATTCTAGGAATATTCATTAAGCTAGAATTGGAGGACCTGAGTGGTCTGCTGGCTTGGTATAGTGACAACAGGTCTTCAATATACTTTTTTGCCAAACCATTTAAGAATTTATAAACTAGTAGGAGTATTTTAATGTCTATTCTCTGAGCTACAGCGAGCCAGTGTAAGGACTTTTGAACAGGGGTGATGTGTTCTACTATTTTACTGGTTCTAGTAAGGACGTGAGCAGCAGCATTCTGGATCAGCTGCAGCTGTCTGCTTGACTTTTTAGGTAGACCTGTGAGGATGCTGTTGCAGTAATCAATCCGGCTAAAGATAAATGCATGGATGAGGTTTTGAAGGTCCTTTAATGCTAGAAATGTTCTTCGGGTGACAGAAAGCTGACCTTGTTATTGCCTTTATGTGGCCCTGGAGGTTCAGGTCTGAGTCCATTATTACACCTAGATTTTGTACTACAATCTTTTGCTTTTGGTCATTTTGAATGACAGGATAAAAAAAACATAAAACATTTTCATTAATTTTAGTTTATATTAGATCTGAACATAATGAGGTGTGGATCCCTGCAGGCCCTTCAGAGTTGTGCCTCCTGAATGGCTCTCTGAATAATGGTTTTATTCTTATTTCTGTTGCAAATGTTAAATCATGTTATATTTGCAATGCAAATTTTTTTTTAAAGGTGAAATGCCTTTTCAAAATTCCAATAAAGTACCACAGCCCTTTGTGAAAGAAATTAATCTAAACCTTTAGATGAAGCAATCAAATGGGAAAGATATACACGATTCACCAGACAGAATTACTGTGAATAAAGGTTTGCAAAAAAAAAAAAGTATGTCATTTGACAATGATTATGTGTAGGATAATTTGTTTATTCAAATAGACTGTAATGGATACCCAGATATAATTACATATAAGAATTGTTTGTTGTGAGAACAATGGTTAATCATAATGAGGCGTCACAATTACCACAAAATAAAAATGGCCCATGTATCATTGATGAAAAGGTACATAAAAAAATTAATTGCATGAATGATACATTACCTTACGTACCTACTTCTCAGTGACTAATTAGGCTGCTGTGCAGCTCTTTGAAAGACCAAGAATGTGTAGACCCTCTCCGTTGGTCGTAGTAGGAATTTTTCCTCTGAGAGGGTACCTTTCAGACAAAGCGAATATTTTTTACACTCATTTCTATCTTTTTAACTGCTGTCAGAGAGTGGAGTAGTCTAATTAGAAGGAAATACATGGTCGGAAATCAGATATCTAAATTATGTAAAGAGTATGTTTACAGCTGTGTTGACAGCTAGAGTTCATTTGCTGTTCACATTCAGATAAAGCATGATATGTTCAATCCATCCATTATCTACACTATCACACCGTCTCCTCCTTAGCTTGGCGCGGGGGTGGTGATGGTCGGGGGTGTTGCTGCTGCCTGTCTCCAGCAATCCAGGGCGAGAGGCGGGATGCATCCTGGACAGGCTGCCAGTTCCTCGCAGGTCAACATAGAGGCACACAGGACAAACAACCATGCACACACACACTCACCTCTAAGGAAACTTTTAGAGAGACCAATTGACCTAACAGCCATGTCACATTAAACCCAATGGGCCTGATTTATCAAGATTCCTGATAATGCTAAAAATTTGCATGAGTGGGTTGTCCTTAATTTGAGGGTGATTTACTAAGATTGTGTGAGCAATTTTTAACAGGCGCAAGCTGCAGTATTCAAATGAGGAGTTTGCGCTGCTAATGCGAGCTGCACCACGGCTAGAGAGAGGAGGAATAATGCGGATGGATCCATGATGCTTCTTTGGCACAAAAAAGGAGGGGGTGGACAACATATGTGTCAGTTTTTTGGCTTTTATTTTTATCCATAGTAGTAAATCACACTGCGCCTGGAAAGCCTACTTATACGCCTGTTCTCCTCCCAATATTTTGTGTCTTCTTACAGAAATGCCCAGATTGCATATTTATCAAGGGCAAAAGCCCTAAATTGATTGCATGCATCTTGCTGTGAGTTTAACAGGTGCAATGCGTTCTGCGCCGTGTTGATGGATCAGCCTAAACCTGCTTTTGCATTGCTGTTTGCATGGGTTTTAACAAGCACAAACCGTAAATCAGGCACAATTTGTTCTATTATATACACATTTCAGAGAGCAGAAGAAGAAAAATATGTATTTTCGGGGTCTGAATGCCTCAATACAGGTGAAACTCAAATAATTTGAATATTGTGAAAAACTTCATTAATTTCAGTAAGTCAATGTGTAAAAGGTGAAACTAATATATAATATAGACTTATTACATACAAAGTGTGATATTTCAAACCTTTATTTGTCATAATTTTGATGATAATGGCATACAGCTTATGAAAACCCCAAATATAAAATGTCAGAAAAACTATTAATTAAAATATTACATGAAACAAAAAAAACAAGGATTTCAAATGAAGAAAAGTGGGATCTCTGAAAAGTAACATCATGCATATGTACTGGGTACTTGGTTTGGGGTCCTTTTGCATCAATTGATGCCTCAATGCAGTGTGGCATGGATGCTATCAGCCTTTTGCACTGCTGAGGTGTTATGAACGACCAGGACGTTTCAATAGCGGCTATAGTTTTTCGCCGTTGTTTGGTCTGAGACCTAATAGTCTTAATTTACCTATATTTTCAAAACCATTCTCCGCAGGTAAACATCACCTTGTGGAAAATAAAAGTTATAGACAGGACCTTGCCTTTTTTGATTATTACCCTAAGGACTATGCACAAGCTTGCTGTGGGGATCATGTTTGCAGAAGAAAATTGACAGTTTCAATCTATCAACAAGTTTTTCATTATGTTTATACACTGATGCACAGTACATGTGTAGCACTAAAGCAAGTATTGTAGGTACCACTCCGTTAACTTGCACTCATACACTGAAATATAAATGTAGAGTTTTAAATGCCTACACTTAAAAAAAGCATGCAAAACTAAGGCAAGACAGATGTAAAAAAAAAGAAGTGTTTTCAATATGGAAAGCTTACTCATCCGTAACAACTACCTGAACCGATTCCAGTCAAGCATGGATTGCCTTAATAACACTGTCAGAAACGTACATGATAAGAACTAATAAGGATTTGTTGTGCCTGACTTGACAGTTTGAATTCGGTGGTTATATTTATGTAACCCCCAAGACGTAACTGACAGCTTGTATTGACGAATATATTGAAAGCGTCGTGTTTTTCCTTTCAGCTAAATATAAACAGGACCAACTCAGAACTCTTATCAGTAAATTACTCAGCCTAAGGACCAATGAAAAACAAGGTTTTATAGGATATATTCAAACAAATTTCCAAATAATAATTTTTAAACTAGAAAATAATTAGAATCTGAAAAATCACTTAAGAAATTTTGATGATAGCTGCCATATAATGTGGAATGCACTGAACCATCTATGATTAACATTTTGCGGTTGAGCACAAAAGCACAAATCTTGGGTCTGTAAATCTAATGAGGATTCTGAAATCTGTGTTTGGGATAATCAAAAAGAAAAGACTTCTGTTTTATAAAGCTTTTATGAGCTCTGTTTTGAAAAAACTAACAGAATCTCATTTTGCATGTGTAACTTTTGGTCCATAAGGGGTGTACCCTCTGACTGTGTAACTAATTTCGCAACAAACAAAATCAATAAGCAATAGAGACTTTTCTTTCAAAAAGTAGGCCTACTTGTGAGCTTTATCATGTTAGCCATAGACTTACTGTTTTTGTTGTCATATCCTTACAGAGAATACTGTTACATACAACTAACTCTAGTTAGGAATTTGAAAATATAAAAATACAAAATGAATATGAAAATACATTGAGATTACAGGTGAGAGTAATGACAGACACAAGGGCCGAAACTTTGACCAAGCGTTCAGCACATAGCCCGCCAGATACGTCTCCGCAGGACACCCCTGTTGCCCCTTACTGGTGCTTCGTATAGTTGGGTAGATTTTATCATTTACATTCAGAGACCAGCTGACCATTTCCATCTTTTAGCTTGTTCAGTTTTGGTTTGGAGAAAAATGCAAAAAGACACTCCAGACAGAGGCACAGGACACAGAGAGCTGTGGGATAAGACACAGGAGGAGGAGGGAGAAAAAAAAGCATCCGTCCTCGCTGAGAGCCGGAAGAAGAAAAAAAATTAAGGTCTCTTGTAGTTCTGTTATATATCTTTAATTCTGAAATGTTACTTATTACAGCAAAATCAACTGCTATAACTTTCTGTAATGTTTATTTTGATATTACTTTTAAATGAATTTCTCTATGCTTCCTTTCTTTGGGTTTAAATAGACAAAACGGTCATTCTAGTGGCACTGATTGTTATGGTGGGCTAGTGGTTTGAAGTGTGGCCTACAAGTCCTGATGTCATGCTTTCAACTCTGCTTGTGTGCTAATTGTTTTAGGCTGTAATCATTCTACTTCTACCAGGTTACTTGATCCCTCGGTCGGCTGAGGCTTAGGCCAAATGTTTGTGGTTTATGAGCTACATCAGCAGTATCTTAAACCTTGTGCATAACTGTGCTTTACTTAGTACAATAACATTACCTCAGTATAAAAATATAATGAAAAAATAAACAAAAGTGCACTTGTGTACAAGGCAAAAAATACATTTATTAAAAATCAAGACAGAGCTGATAAGCAGAGTAGAACATCTAATAACAGGAGTTAAAGGCAATGTCTCAAACCACTAGGCCACCATAACCATCAGTACCACTGTAATGTCCTTTTTGTTTATTTAAACCCAAAGAAAGGAAGCAAATGGCTATTCATTTAAAAGTTATATAAAAAAGTCACCTTTATTTGGTGGGTTAGAGAAGGGGTAGTAAAATGGAAGACTCTCTGACAGCTAGTGCATGCAGCTCTGAAGCTCCGTCCTTCAAGCAGCACTGAAAAAAAGATTGGCATTGTAAAAAAGGATGAAAGTGTAAAAACTTAATTGTAAGTGAGTTAATGTTTTAATGCATATTTTTAAAGTTTCATTGACATTTTTTTTCACTCTCAATACAGAAATTTTCACATCATTTATTTCAAATTCACTATTTTCCGGTAAAATTATATTTTTCAATACCAATTTTTATTTTCAGTGCCAAAATTTCTTTTCAGTTTCATTTCAAGCTGATATAATTGTGATCCTATATTGGATACGTTTTAAGATTGAGGAAGGTGAGCAAACTTTGAATTCACAAGTCTAAATATGGAGTTAAAGGGACAAAAGTTTTTTTTCTAAAAATTCAAACACAGAAATCCTGTGCACAAATATAATGCACCATAAATGGATACTGGGCATTTTTCATCTTTATCAGTTCGCAACAGTACCAGCCACAATTTATGATAGCTCAGGGGATGCTTAACCATCTGGACAAGATATTTATTTATGCAATTTTTCTAGAGCTACTCAAACTCTTACTGCAAATATATTGAGCAATATGTCTCCCATTGGTAACATTTGAAAAAACTAGGGCTAAACTCCAATTTGTACATATATGTACACAAGGAGTCTGCAAATTTTGCAATTGAAAGAGCATTGCTGGATTTGCTAAATAAAGCTTGTTTAGAACTGCAAATATTACATTATTTTTGACAAAAAGACAATTGACTTTTGAGAAATACCTGTAGTAGGAAATGTGTTGTCATTTTTTTAAAGAACCATGATTTTTTTTAACACACATTAAAATGAGGTAAAATAAAAAATGAATACAAAAATGAAAAAATGAATACATTTTTCTTCTGAAACTAGAAAGGACCCCTCCAACCCAACCCTCAATGCTGATCTGGATCACCCCAAAAAATCTAGTATCTTGTTCCTGGTCCTGTTTTGGACCCCTCCTTAAAGTTGCATCAAAATCCATCTGGAACAGTTTGAGATATACTCTTAACAAACAAACAAACAAACAAACCCCGGTGCAAACACAATCTCCTTGGAGAAGGTATTAAATATCACTTGTAGTTTTTGAGTCATTTTGTTTATGGGACTCCAAATATTCCATAAAAAAAGCTAAAACCTGCATGTATTATCATGTCTTTATGTAAAAGTTTGTGTTATAGCAAAAGTCATTAAAAGAGGGAGGTTCAAAGAGCCACTTCTGTTTCCAGATGGCAGACCCCGGAGGTAGAATTTAAAGGTGATCTATTTAGTTTATACCACTACGTCGACTTAAAAGTATGGGAAAAGATATTAACTTGATAAGGGGGTTTCTTGTAAGCATGCCTTTCAGAACAGAAGCAACAGTCAAAGGATACTCTCCTGGAGTACTAAAATTTGTGACTTTTTAAAAAATTATTATCTTTGTCAACAAGAACCATGCTTGATTCCAGTTTGGAAAATACATAAATGGAAAATGTGCCAATTATACTAGAAACAACAGAAAAAATAAATCAGAGTGACCCGTAAAGCAAAGAAAAAATAGGTCGTCACATTTTCTTAGCTAAAAGCCAATAGACGATATTAAATAGTTAATGTTCAAGTGTTTATTATTCTGGTGCAAAACTGTATAGAAGCTGTAGGAGAAGGCAAGAGAAAAGAGATTTTCTCCCTTAAAATATGTAATGGGCTGAAATTTCACAGAAACCTTACACTTTCACAGATAGGAGCAATGGAGATGGTGCAAAAACACCAGTAATGGCACTCAAAAAGAAACATTCAGCACAGAGAGAATGCTGCACACTTCTAAATGGACCATTTAAATAATGATCGGAGGTTCGCTACATCTAAGACAAACACAAGCCCACTCAGATCATCTTGACCCTCTCCAGCAATTACTGTCTAATATTCTCAGAAAAAAAAGTAAGTAGGCTTCTTTCTCAAGTTATATTTTATTGTGCTGCTCATGGCTGTGGACATCTGGATTTAGTTTGCACATCAGCACTTCATATGTGGTTATTGAAACTTGGTTAGCTTTTGGGTTTTCTCTTTTTATTTGACTGGAATATAAATCTGTAGTATGTGTGCTGATTTCTGTGTACCATTTGTAAGCCCAGACTTAGCAGGGGCTTCCTGGGGCTCCAGCCCAGGACCCTGGCACTGTGGGGGAGTATTTCCGTTTTATTTATCTAAGTCTCAATAGTGTTTTATTTTTGAAAAATTACCGTAGTCTCTCTGTTACTGGCAGCTACAGCTGCACTTGCCTTTGTCACGTTAAACAAAAAAACTACCTAAAAAAAACCCCACAAGCTAAAAGAATCATTAAAAACACAAGTTCCTGAAAGGTTTCTTTGGGAAAATAAAGGTTCAGTAAAGAGAAAAAGAAAGGCACATTTAATAGGCAATAACAGCAATCCTACTTAGAATACGAATTCATCATGACTGGGGATTTCAAATAAGCAAACACCACAGCACTCCTATGTGGCAACCAGGGCTTTTTAATGAGGAGATGAAACCTTTAACACTGACTCAGATAGGACTGTCTCGTTACAGAGAAACAGCTACGGGGCTTCTAATAATCCAGTGTATTGGTGAGATGTACGTTTTATGCACTTTGTATTTGTTTTTTTGGTAAATCTTATTTTATAGGTATATTTAAACATCACCATAGCAACCCAAGATAATTGGGGGCAGAGAGGATGTTACTCATGTTATGACGCAATGATACGAAATCGCTAATAAAGTTATGAGCACACATTGGATTTACGCTTAATATTAGATTTGAAAATAATCAAATTTCTATCACTGTCGTATCTTTTTATTTTGTTGCATAAATGCGCTGGTCTGTCATAATAATGTCTGAAATTAAAATCGTTTGTGTTTTAAATTACACTAATCATAATGCAGCAACTAAAAATCAAGCAAGGTCACTTGACAAAAAATTGACCAAGCTTGAAAGGGGTTTTATGTGCACATTTTGGCATTGTTTTCTCTAGGGCTTTGTTGCCTTGCAGGCTGTGGAGCTTGACTAGTATGAAACTGTGGGTTTGGTGGGATCCTTGCGAGACTCCACTGGAGGTCTGAGAGATCAGTTTTGAGTCTCAAGCTAAGGGGTTGTCTCCAACAGTTTCACAGTTTCACACTGAACAACCAAAAAAATCAAAAAGCATTTTTGGAGAAGGAGCAGCCTGACAGGTTGAGTGTTTTTTTATTGGTTTTTGATAGCTAGGTAGATAGTTGTTGAAACGGATCTCATGTATGCTTCGTGAATATCTTTTCTGATGTTGCTGTTCTAGAGGTAATAAACAAAGGATTTAATCTCCAAATGACACATTCAGCTGACCTGGAGATGGAATTTGTGGAAGAGACTGTCCAGTTCAAATATTGAAGTAGTAAAGGCACAACATCTGCTTCAATGTTTTTACAGTGAAAGGGACTATGTGGTGTTTGAAAGTTTTGCACTCCCCATTGCCCCCTCAGCCCAAACGCGTAACTGCAGCCTCAATGTAAGCTTGTGCATGAGGTGCCCATTTTGTACGAGTACGAATGATCAAAAACAACTGCTGAGTCAGTCCGATCCGGACAATTTACAGACTTGCAGGCAGGTATAAAATGTTACTGTTTTGTAAGTTTAGTTGGGGACTGGGCTGGATTTTCACTGGCACATCAAGCTGCTCTCTTCTTATGCTCCATTGGATCCATCTGTGATGGCCTACTCAATAATCCTGATTTTTAGGTGCATGCTGCAGCGTTTGGAGCAGACCATTAACTGACTGGAAACACTTGGGCCCGGTGTCACCCTCTACTATTTAAGATCCCCTTCTTTCCTCAGTTTGGACACATTTTTGTTTGTTTATTGTTTGGCGTGGGAGCTTTGCTCCCCACGCTTGCCTTCATTCTAACTTGTCTTCGAGTATGGAGTCTCACCCTTGTTTTTTGTCATGGCTTTGAGCCAGGTCATGACACCATCCTTCGAATGTTTCCTCTAGCTAGGGAAGGTGGGACACAAATATGTACTTTTATTTTTTATTCTTATTTAAATTGTCTAACTTTTAATATATAATTATCTGAATCTTACCACCGAAGTGGCTATCTTATGTTAAAATGTATCATCATTTATACTAAAATAGTCTAATATATAGCTTTTCTAGTAAGCTATCGTACTTTTTGCTTTGGGATGTTACCATCTGTGCAGTCAGCAATTCTGTCGAAGAAAGTTGTTGAAACTATTTAATTATTGTAGAAAAGTTATTAATTTATGTACATTTGTTTGTTTTTTTCCTGGACGCTTCCCTGGTAAGGTGTTCCGAGCAAGTCCCAATGGGAGTAGGCCCAGAGGAAGACCCAGGATTCGTTGGAGGAACTATGTCTCCCGGATGGCCTGGGAACACCTCGGATTCCTCTTGAGGAGCTGGCCCAAGTGGCTGGGGAGAGGGAAGTCTGGGTCTCTCTGCTTAAGCTACTGCCCCCGCGACCTGACCCCGGATAAGCGGACGAGGATGGATGGATGGACATTTCTTCCCGATTCCAACTTCAGGGCAAAGACAAAAGGGTTTCACACATGATTAGCACTGTTAGTACATAAAATTTGGGTCTGTGGACCACTCATGGTGAGAAAGGGGAGACTGTCACACTTCCTAAACTTAAAAATACTAGTAGAAAATGGAAGCTAATCCTTAGCAATTCTGTGTTTATATGGGCAAAGTTGCTGCAGAATTTGACGTGCATTTTCATGAAATGTTTCTAATGTAACACATTGTAAAATTGATCATAAATCTATTTTTCCATTCACACTGAAACTGTGGATGTAGGATATGTTTTCTTTACCTAATGACGTGAAAATAATTCAACTGCAAATTGACATTGAGCTGCAGTTGAAAGGAACAGCAGCATGTTGGAACTTGTACACAGTGAAAAATGTCCTCCCCAATCATCTTTAGCAATGAAAGTGAAGGCATTTCTTGGCTCCACATACCTGTGTGAGATGACCTTCCCACAAGTGGAGATAATCAATGCAAAGCACTGGACAAGGGCTCCTTCCTTTCTGACTTTGTGAGACTGGATGTGTCCATCTATAAATCCAACTACAATAACTGATAGTGTGCAGTCACAGTCATCACATTGTCTTTGGACAGGGTACAGTGTAAGGTGGAACATTTGTGTTATATCCATTTCCAGTTTTATTATTGTTCTGCACTTTGGCATTTAAGTCTTGGGAAATACTGAAACTCTTTCATCTGGTTAGTTAACATCTCTTAAGTACAGTGAAATACATTTTTGATTTCAGCCCCATTGAGTAATTTGAAGAGATTGTCACTATAATTCTGTGCATATTATCCTTTGACATTACATACATAAACTGACTGTGTTAAAGTTGTTAAAAATATGTGAGGGACCAAAAATATCAACAGTAGGCTATTAGGAATTTGAAACATATATTTTTCCTAAATTTCTGAGAAGCTATCATACAGATTTTTATGGTTGGTTGATTCCCTGTTTTACCTTGTTAATTGACATATAATTTAATGTGAAACTTATTAAGCTCCCTTCTTTCTTTAAACTACATCTAAGGCTGTTTGTGAAATATTTTACCTTCTTAGTAGACTTTGAGACTGTAATGTAATTTTTTAGTTAAGGGTTTCGGGTGCCTCCCCCTTTAAAGCTTTTCCCAGCATATCTCTCTGGAGAAGATCCTGGGGCCCACCCACAACTCAGTAGGGGAACTACATATTTATTCTTGCCAGGGAACACTGGCAGCTCCCAGAAGGAGCTGAGGAGTAACAATGGGGAGATGGATCTCTGCGTTTCCCTTGCGGATGTGTTACTGTTTTGTACTGATCCTAGATGAACGGAAAGCAAAGACTGAATGAATGGCTTTCACTACTAGTATAGTGTTTAGTAGATCACAGACTAACACAACTCAGAACTTCAGTTTAAGTTGCTTTGCTGCTTTTCTTCTGCCTTTCCTTCAGCTTCCCCTTTTTTAGTTGAAATCGCACTTTCAAACATATTAACAGTTTTGAGCCGTCAAACTGTTTTTTATGTTATCACCAAAAATATTAAAGAAATTAATGCAAGGTGATGTGACATATCAGGACAAAGTTTTATATGATAATAAACTGGAAGGATGATAATACACAGTTTTCAAGCATTTTACAAAGACAAGTCTAAAAATTGAAGCATGTATTTGTATTCAGCGTAGATGATTCAATACTCTATAGAATAGAATATAATATAGAATTTTTTACAATTTTACACCACTTTGCTAATTTACACCTTTTTGGGTAAGTGTATTACACAAATCACATGGAACTATATATTGAAACTTGTGTTTCTAATCTCAAAGAATGTGAAAACATTCAAGGAGTATTAATACTTTTGCAAGGTGCTGTATTTGTCTTCTATTTTGATATCTGCTATGTCAAATTATTATATTCCTTTCCCTTTAGAGCTTGTGTATGAGTATCAAGCTACATTTAAAATGTGTGAGATTTTTTTTTACAGTGTTTCATTTTTTTAAATACAAAAATAAGAGTTCTTAACCAGCAGTATATGTTTTCTTCACTCGACTGTAAGTTGTGGGTTCTTTGTAAAACACTGTGGAAACTTCCTTTGATTGGCTGCAGGTTTGATCTCTGCAGCCAGTTTAAAGGTGTGAAGAACTCCTGATGAGAAGTTAGCAAGTCACAAGAAGTATCTGAACAAGCTGTACCTTAAGTGTACAGCTAACTTGGATTCTCAAGAATTAAATGGAGTTTGCATAAAGATAACTGCTAACACTAACTCGGACCTTCAGTGAGGTTGAGAAAATATTAACCCATTAATGCAAGGCAAGGCAATTTTATTTATACAGCAGAAGTGTGGTGTATTGCTGTCCTCCTGCCCTTGCTGGCCACGCTGACAGTGGGACGTTTAGCTTCAGCTCTTTGAGAGACAAGACAAAGCAGCAGGTAAAGGCATATTTATTGAGAATAAAGGATGACAAAATTTTTTGGAAATTTAGAATGTGCTAAAACAATCTATCCCAGTTTTTAGGTTTCTCGTGTCCACCACACTGAAAATACAAAAGTAAATTTTTTTAACACCATTAAAGCTTAAACCATTTAAGAATGAAAACTATATGTGACAGCTTGACTACAGTTGCACAAACATATGGGTGATTGCTGTACTATATGTTTTAATTTTGAAATTAAATCATCCTTTTTTCTGTTAAAAGGTTATTTGTGAGGATCAATCCAGACATGAGAACGAAATGCCCTGCCAAACTTGGTACAAGCCGCAAGACGTGTTGTAAAGAGGAAAGTGACAAGCATCAGCCCTCGAGTCACCACCTTCCTGAGTTTGAATGGAAGACTTCCAACTAGATAAGTATAAAGAGATTATAACATATTTTACATAGGCTGGTTTAAATCACATCTGTCCGACAGATTCCAGTTTTTTCAAGTCAATGATAAATCTTCTTCACACTCAAGGGTTACTTGTGGAGTACCACAGGGTTCTGTGCTAGGACCAATTCTCTTTACTATATATATGCTTCCAATTGGTAAAATAATTAGACAACATCGAATGAATTTCCACAGTTATGCTGATGATACACAATTATATTTATCCATAAAACCTGATGAAACCAATCAGTTAGGTATATTACAATAATGTCTCGAAGACACAAAAACCTGGATGACTCTGAATTTTCTACTTTTAAATTCAGACAAGACAGAACAGACAGACAGACAGCCAGACAGACAGCCAGACAGACAGAACAGACAGACAGATAGACAGACAGGTGATGGACTATGTACAGTTTTCTATTATTACTCATGTACATGCTGTGTTCCATTTAGTTTGGTTATTGACATTGTTTTTATTCAGTTGAAAAATTATGTAATTGTTAAAAATTTGTCAACAATAAATGTCTGTTTAATTCACTATTCTCAGACTACTTCTTATTTTATTTATACATAAACTTGCAGCAATACACCATAATATTATGTTAATATTATGTTATGCTGTAAAACACAGTATTGACAAATTATACTGGACAACAGAATTACATTATTATACCATAATTAACAACAATTACAGTAAAGCTATTATACTGTTTACATCAGAGTGCTTTTACCATGGAACATCACAACAGTATAGGTACTGTAGACCAGTAATTACAGTAACTTACTGGCAATAGCGTTGCCAGTAAGTTACTGTAAACATACAATAAAATGTCTAAGAGTGTAGTCGGATGATGGATAAAATATTTTGGTGTCCTTGAGTCACCTGTGTATATGATCTGTTTATATTTACAGGGCTGGTACATCTATACAGAATCCACCAACCCGCTTGATCACTGCAACATGGGTGTTTAATGGGGATAATCTGATATGGGTCAATGCACCAGGGTTGGATTCAGATCAATTTTGGTATGATGTCTAACACGGTGACTCGAGGCCAAGGGTGGAATGATGGGTAAATCTTTTTGGTGTCCTCAAGTCACCTGTGTATAATGTTATAATGTTCTGCAATGTTATGAAAGCATCATAATGTTATATTCTGCAATGTTATGAGAGCACAACAATATTATCCTCTGGTTGCTGTATAATGATAAACATTCACAGGGGAAAGGAGTTTGGGTATCTCAGGCTGGACAGCTCCCATGAAACCACTGCTCTATCTGGTTTTGAGGAATTTTCGAAACCGAGCAGACTGATAAACGGGGGAGGCCTGAGGGTGAGACTTGGCCCGTCTCATCCTTCACGCTTCTCTTTGCCTATAATTAGAATGAGAGCTGACCAGCTGACGAGAGTCTGCCGTGGGGTTTGTGCACGATCGCCCGGCCGCGTTAAGTTAACAGGTCTGACCGAGAGGAGGTGACTGGCTCTCCACTCTCAAGTGTCAAAGGTGAGATGCTGTGATGAAAACTTAATGCCTGTTTGAGCTGCATTGCTTTACTGCTGTATTTGTGTGGGGAATAGAGACGGACACCTTATTCTAGCATTAATCAGTGTCTTTGTTTGATGAAGTATTGCTTTGCTTTTGCTGAACTGCATCTGTGTGGCAGAATAAAGATGACACATATTCTAGCACAAAGAGCAGTCTGGTGTCCTTTTTTTCTTTCTTTTTATATTGTGTGTGCCGATCAACTAAGATCCTGGGTAAAAATTTCACAAGACATTGGACTGTACTGATATTTAATTGATCTGTTTTGGGTCCAAAGATAAGTCCTTCCGTTTTCTTTTTGTTACGTTGGAGGAAATTTTGGGACATCCGGCTGTTAATTTGCTCAATGCATTTATTGAGGATTTTAAATAGGAGGGACACCAGGATGGAGCCCTGGGGGACCTCACATGTGATTTCTGTTTCTTGTGATGAAAATTTACTTATTGAAACAAAGATCTTCCTGTTCTTGAGGTAGGATTTGAATCAGTTGAGTGCCATACCAGAGAGTCTGTCATCCTGCACAATCCACTCACTCTCCCCATCCCATCTGTGTGTCTAATCATTGTCTGCAACTGTATCGTATCTGTCTCACCTGATCCTCCTTCCCTTCTGGTTCATTGGAGTCTTCCCTTGGTTTGCCTACTCCTGCTGTCTCGTCATCCAGCCTCATTCCTCCGGATCCTCTGTACCATTATTTATCCTGGTAATAAATCAGCCTTCACTGTTTACATGTCTGCGTTTAAGTCACTGCTACATGTAGACACAGTTCCTGACAGAGTCCGACCCAGCTCTCTAGATATTCCAGTAATATATCCTGATCATGTCAAACGCCACACTGAGGTCTAATAGTGCCAGTACTGTGGTTTGACCACAGTCAGTATTTATACAGATGTCATTAAAGAGTTTGACGAGGGCTGTCTCAGTGCTGTGGTGCCTATGAAAACCAGACTGATAAATATCAAAGCGGATGTTCATTGTTAGGAAGCTGTTTAACTGTTGGAACACAGCTTTTTCAACAATTTTACTGATAAATGGAACTTGTAGTTTTGCATTACCATGCTGTCTAGGTTCTTTTTTGTATTGGTTTGATAACTGCTGTTTTTAAGACTTGTGGGAAAACACCTGTTAGGGGGGATGAGTTGACTATTTGGATCTGTTCTGCCCCGATGACTGGAAGGACATTTTTTTAAGAAAACCTGTTGGTAAGATATCAAAGCAACAGGTGGGAGAGCTTAGTTTCTCAATATTTTCATCAAGGGTTAATTGGTTTATTGTTTTGCAATCAGTCATTTTCTCAGCGTGGGTGGTAGCTGGGCAGAAATTTGGTAATGGGGTTGACTCTGATGTACTAATCAAGTTTCTGGTGTTCAAGATGTTTTCAGTAAAGAATCTGGCAAATTCATTGCAGGCCCTGATGGAGCTTAGTTTGGGGACTACTCTCACTGGTGGAGTAGTCATTCTTTCCACTGTAGAAAAATAATGTCCTTGCATTATTGTTGTTTCTCTGAATAATTTCAGAGAAGAATGCTGGATCAGTTGTGCTGGCATTGTGTTTGTTCTCTCAGATTCACATTTGTTCTCAAATTGGCCTCTGATGGTACTCTAATGTCTAAAGTACAGAGAGCCACTAATTGAGAAAATGTGTGCCGTTAAATCGGGGTTAGTGAAGTATTTACAGTACCTAATCTGCTAAGGAATGTGGTCCACACTGGCCATACGACATACATTTACAGCTTGATGTTTAGTCTTTGTCTGTTTATCGAAAGTTTTCTATTAATTCCCCTTTAAGATTTTTAGATTATTTAGCAAAATTAGGTGTCTTATTTACTGCCACCCCTATGAATTCCTATAATATAAATGAAACTGATGTATCTTTTTAGTCAACTTTTTATGATGGTCAAGATTTCTCGTAACTTGTCATATAATCCACAACTTCCTGTGTCCCTGGGGTATGAATATGAGATGACACAAAGGCCTACTTTTCTAAGTCATTATTTAAAATGGGAAAGACAAGAGATTACAATATATGATGAAAAACGAGACTTAGAGAATCAGAATCAGCTTTAATTGCCACGATTGCGCACAGAAACAAGGAATTTGAGTTTGGTTTTAAACACCCAAAGCAAACAGACAAAGTATAAATATATAAACTTTAGATTAAATAAAATACAGATAAAATAAGAATTTTATGCACATGTATTTGCAACCACAGAGCAGCTGACTACTCTGGCTTTCAGTGTTCAGAGAGACAGCCTAGGGGAAAACATTATCTCTGTGGTTGCTGGATTTTACGAATAGGGATATGTTTAACCAGTCTGAAGGTAAACATTTAGATAGCTTCTGTTCAGGGTGTGGGGGTCTCCAGAGATGTTAGCTGCCCTTTTCTTGACCCTAAACCTGTACAACTCCTGGATGAAGGGCAGTTCAGCTCCAATGATCCTCTCTGCCGACCTAACTGTTAATGGCAGCCTGCCCCTGAACTGTCCAACACAGATCTGCCATCCTGTATTAAGGACGCCATATGTTTGTTGATCTTCAGAGGACAGGAAATGGGAAAAAAAACCCTGTTATTTTCCAAAGTTGCTTGTATCGACAGTCGAATACAACTAAAAGTTAAATACATTTTTTAAGTATTGTAACAATGACAAAAAAGGTGCGTTAGTACTATCGGAAACTTTAGTGTAATTTCACCAAACCAATCAGCATCAGTTAATCATGACTCTCCTCCAGCAACTCTACCGGCCCATTTCCGAGCACATACACCAAGGCTGGCACTTGGTTGGTTCCTGAAATGTCAGTGAAAACAGCCATATCAGGCCAGCCCGCTGTAGTGAAGACACACACATACCACGAAGGTCAGGTAAAATTATCCTGAAGTTCTGATAAAGGAAACACACCTACAGCTAGACTGGTTCTACTGGATCTACAAGTGCTGCTTTTGATAAAGTAGACCACACTTTTATTTTAAACCATATACAACTGATGGCCTCTGGTACAGTTTACAAATGGTTGAGATCCTATTTGGCAGACAGGAGTTTTACGATAAGTTTAGATACAGTACCTGCTCCTCTAAGCTCCACACGATCACATGTGGTGTGCCTCAGGGTTCAATTTTAGGCTCAGTGCTTTATAACTTCTATAACTCCCTCTTGGCAGTGTCATCATAAGACTTGGATTGAACTTTTATAATTATGCTGATGATACACAGTTGGACATCTCCATGTCTCCCGATTCCTCAAGGATGCACTTTTTAACAGCATTTTAGACATCAAACCCTGGATGACAGAAAACCTTCTCCAGCTCAGCAAGGAAACAACAGAAGTTTAATCATCAGTCATGAGGCTCAGAGAGAAAAACGTTCACCTAAGCACCCTGAGCTGACTGTTATCCCACTCATTAAAAATATTGCCAAAATAGATTGTTATCACCTAAAGTAGGGGCAATTTTAGGGCCATTTTGGGGGTGTATTTTCGAAAATTACACCAATACACATTTTTTTTGTTTTTATGTAAAAATTCCCACTTTGCAGCATTTTAACAGCTGACACTACAAGTGAACTCCATTTTCTTTGCTTTATAGGTCACCTCTATCAGTTACAATTTCCTTACTGCTTGAGTAATTTTATATATGTTTCAGGTCAAGCTAATCAAATCTGGATGTGGAAAATCAAATATATTTTCAAAAGGGAAAAAAAACAAAAAGCAGATACAGAAAGCAGATGGTCCTATTATAATATGTGGCGCTTGATTTTATTTTTGTCTTTGTTATAATGCACTTGCTTGTGTTTTCTGTGTACAGCAACAAAACAAAATGTTTTACAAATCTCTAGTTTAGACTAATTTAGTTTAGACTCATTTATACTATGAACACATTCTAGTTTCATTGTAGCCTAAGTTTTGCATGTCTGTATGTTATTCTGCACTGGAGAACAGCTCTTGGTTTGTCTCTACAGGCCTTAATTACCTACCAGATACACCAAGCAAGTGACATTTGGGAGTAATCTGAGAAAGACAAGAGAATATGTCATTTAACTATGTTCTTATTATGCGTAATTTTCCAAGCCTACATTCTCAATAATATCAAAGAGGATATGCATTTTTTGTATTTGTAGTAAAAAAGTACAGTGCTTGAAAAAGCATTTCCCCCTCACATATTTCTCATGTTTTTGCCTTTTTTCATCACACCTACAAGTTTCAAATCCTCATATGTTAATAATGATATGTTAATATCAGACAAGATAAACTGACTAAACAGAAACTGCAGTTTTTGAATGAGGATTGGTTAGTCACTCTAAAAAGCCATCTGAACAAAACTTTTGGAGAGTGAAAAAATAATTGCTCACTCAACCTACCATCCATGGCAGCAATGACTGTCTTTCAGCATTTGAGATCTGAGAAATATAAGAACTGAAGACAAGTTTTTTTTAATTGTTAAAAATGAAGTGTGCCCCACTCTCCTTTATAGTTTTCCAGGATTTGTTTTAGCCTGTTTAAAACCATAGATTTCCCAAGTACATTAAACTAGTTTTGTGGTCCCTGAAGCGGACATGGAAAAAAAACCACACAAAAAACTTGGGTATACTTGTAATCATCTATGGATTTAATTTTTTTTTTAAATCTCTACTTAGTCAGGCTTGCATGATATTGCCTTTACACAAACCCCTGTCTAATTAAAATTAATTTTGAAGATATTCTGGATTTTGAAGATATTCTCAGCCTGTTTAAAATTCCAGGCTGAGAATAATTCTGAGCAGGATTGCATTTCAAATCAGACCCAATATGTGGCTAAAATAACCTACTATTTCAGGATAGATCTTTTACTTACCACCCATTTTTGACAAGAGCTCTGGGAGACGGGATACTTTATTGAACTCCTCCTAGTAAAGTAAACCAACCCATTTCATTCTTTAACACCACATATCACTGAGGACATTATATCATCCATACTTTAAATCGTTCTGCTACATCCTCGCAACAGAATCTTTTCTGCCAGGCTGTTTGATTCACCATTTACAAACGTGATTCCATGATAACATCAACAGTGATGGGATCACATGCAGAAAGTGGTTTGAGCTCTTTGTGTAGAGCTTAAAGAAAGACATTTATACCACACATTATTTTATACAGAAAGAATTCAGCATAAAAACACTACCACAGTATCTACAGTAGAATGGCAATTCCTTTCGGTCTATAACCTTAGAACGGTTTGCAAATCTGCTGTAAAAGATTTCCTGTTTGATGTACATGTAGAACAGTGAAATAAAATGGTAGAAATATCAAATTAACCTAAAAAATGTATTTTAAATCAAACAAATCCATCCAGTAGGCTCTGGATTCTCTTCAGGGTTTCTTTCACACTGGACCTGCATATAAACCTTCATATATTGAGGGAGCAGAAACCCAAACCACCTCAATTGGTCCCTTCTAATTTTGAGGAGCATTGGCTCCCTCTGGTTATTGAAACTTGTCACCCTGCCTTTGAAGTTGTATTAACATAGTGCAAATCCTGGGGTATATTCTGTGTTGGGCCTCAGTGGAGAGGTCAGAAATAGAGTGGCTTAACTGGCTTTGAATTAAAAAATGGGCTATGCTCATAATTGTCTTTATTTAGATTCTTGTTCTAAAAGTATTATATTGAGCTGTGTTTAAAAAAATAGAAGCTGATTTCTAGAAGATGTGTGTGATTCCTTGCCATAACAATTTGGAACTCCCAATCTAAATGCCAGAAATGATGAACGAATAGGTGTGGGAAAGCAATGAAAGACAAATCTGATGAGATTATTGAGGGGCATGATGACATGTCTCTGGCTCCAAACATGTTCAACCCAACTGACAATTTCTTGTTCTTGTGTCCTGGCATAATTAATGGACAACAAATGTTCCTGGCACAAAGCAGCTATTGTGCCCTTCCCATTGAGTGCACAAAGAGGAAAATAAGAACTGTGTAATGAAGTTGGCTATTTATTACTGTTTCTTGGACTGTAGTTACAATGCAGCAGAACTGTTGCAGCTCGCTTTTTCATCTGTTTTTGAAATAGATGCTTGGGATCTTTCCATAGAACAGTAGAGCGTTTTGTTTGTAATATTACAGAGTAGTACATCTCTGACAAAACCTTCTATATAGAATTGGCATTGCAGAAAACATCACCACTTGCTTGGTATATTTGTGCCTGAACATCTTAAGGCTTCAAAAGATACTAAATACATTTCAAAACCTTAAAATATAATTTGAATCACAAGGAATCCTCAATCTATCATGCAATAGATATTCAATTTACAGCAGTTGTGATTATACAATGCTTTGCATATTTTGTCATGTCAAGCTACTTGAGATGTCACAGTAATTCCACTTCTATTTATGACCACTGTGCCAAGGATGAAGCTCCTGACCATCAGTTTTTGTTTTATTTTTCAGGATCTGATTGGTTAAATGACACTTAACATATTTAAGAAGAATTTAAATTTCACAAAATTTAAAACAAATGTAATCTCTTGGCATTTTACAAAGCAAACATATCCAATTAATATTGAATAAAATGTAATGCTACTCAGTCAGTAAATTGAAATCAATCTCATTCCATCCATCCATCCATCCATCCATCTTCTTAACCGCTTATCCAATTCAGGGTCACGGGGCAGCTGGAGCCTATCCCAGCAATTATCAGGCGTTAGGCAGGGTACACCCTGAACAGGACGCCAGTCTGTTGCAGGGCCAACACAGAGAGACAGACAACCATTCACACTCACATTCATTCCTAGGGACAATTTAGAGTGATCAATTCACCTATCATGCATGTTTTTGGACTGTGGGAGGAAGCCGGAGTACCCGGAGAGAACCCACGCATACACGGGGAGAACATGCAAACTCCATGCAGAAAGACCCTGGGCCGGGATACGAACCCACGACCTTCTTGCTGCAAGGCAACAGCGCTAACCACTGCGCCACCGTGCAGCCCTATCAATCTCATTCCTTCAGATCAAATTATTTATTTTCAGTCAGGCAAATAAGTATTTAGTCAGCCACAAATTGTGCAAGTTGTCCCACATAAACGATGAGATCTGCAATTTTCATCATAGGTACAACTATGAGAGAAAAAATAAGTTATATAAGAGAGAAAATAAATAACAAAATCATATGGTCTGATTTTTAAAGAATTTATTTGCAAATTATGATGGAAAAAAAATATGTGGTCACCTACAAACGAGCAAGATTTCTGTCTCAGAGACCTGTAACTTTTTCTGTAAAGCCTGTCTCACACAAGAGCAATCTGCTGAGCTAAAAGTCATTCGAGACAGTTTGCTCAGCAGATAGCTGCCTGTGTGTGCTTAAGTTTTAGTGAATTTTCTGTCTCAGGTGTTGAGGTTAATATCAAACGGGCTTGATATTTTGCCGGACTAAATACTTTTTCGGCCCACTGTAGTTAAGGCCAGATCCAGTTACATACAAAATTTTTCAAGTTTAGTTCATCGTTTACACAGATAGGATAACATATAATGACATATTAACCCTGTATGAAATAAAAATTTCATATTTTTCACCATGTAGTAATAAAGTTTAGCTTTCATATGTCCAATTAAATTATTTCTGATTAGTTTTAAAAGCAAATACCACACTAACCCATTTCAAAGCTACCAAATGCATTGAGGTCATATCAAAAAGGACAATGATGTATTAACTTTTGTGTCTGTTCTAGGAGATTAGAATATTGCCGGACAAACTGCCTCCATCAGCCTGCAACATGCACAGTTATTAGCCAGGGGTAGTTCTTAGGAGCAACTTGCATTAGCTTGACACTTGTAGCCAAAGGGTAACTGCTGACTGACGGGACCATATTTTACCAGTGAGAGAACTGTGACAGTGTGAGTATGCCTATTTAATAAGAATGTGTCAGTTTGAGATGGTCAAGCTAAATGGTAGCCTAAGTTCATTTTTACAAAGCTGATTGCTTTGATAAATGGAAGATGCAGCTGTTTAGCTCGAAGGATATAACAGTTTACATAGTTTTGCATATTGAGTTGTCTTTCAAGCATCACAGCTGCATCCAATAGTTTTTTTTTCCTCCTTACAGTTGGCTATATGCAAACGTAGGACAGTCTTCTAAAGCTGTATGAATTTTAAACAAAAGATGATATAACCATATCATAAATATATATCACACAGGGATAAAATGGAGGGAAATAGGAGAAGAATAAAAAGGTATTACTAACTTAGTGGTGTCCTTTTGAAAAGTGTGTCCACTGTTGATGGAGCACAGAGAGAGTTTTTAAATAAGAACTTCAAAAAATTAATGCAAATAAAACATTACCTGTTCCAATGAGTGGGAATTAGTGTAGCATATAAGCATGTATTCACCAGACAGCATATTCTGCACTGTATAACTATGACAGTACAACATAATTTAGAGAATGACCTCTTTACCTCGTTTTTAATTCTGAAACTGAATTCTTTTTCCAGCATTGTCTTTATTACATTTTGTATACATGATACAAAGATCAGCATCAAAGAGTATAAATACAACAAAATGATGAAATCTGTGAAGATTACCTCAACACTAATATTAACACATACTTTCCTGTCAAAGTACTTGCTATTCTACAGAATATATTTACTGTCACACTTAAATGTTTCAGATTATCAAAGTGTTCAATCAGATGATTAAATAGAAAATGGAAGTCTGAAAACACACTTTCATTTACTAAGGGAAAAAGACCTATCCAACCAACATAGTAATTTCTGAATAAATGATTGGCGCCTAAACCAATTTACTGCTCTACCCTTAGCAACAAAAAACTCCCTTGTGTCATTTGTGAAAACTGGCAAGGCGTCATTTAGTTGTGGAAGAATCTTTGGCCTCTCTGCCTTGTAGATTTGTTTTAATTCAGCTACCCTGGAAGATACTCCAAAATGATATACCTATTTAAGATTGAGCTACAGAAGTCTCAAAGGATTTAAGTCCAGGCTCTGACCAGACAACAACACCTTTACTTTGTTTGTTTGAACCGCTAAATATTGATTGGTCGGTGTGCTTTGTTCTATTGTGTGTTACAGCATAAGATGATGAACTGAATGATGGACATTCCCCGTCAGGATTTTCTGGTTCAAGTCCAATCATTGATCCCATCAGTTTTGGCAGGTTATCCAAGTAATAGTACATTTCAACTATTGGAACTTGAGGATAATTTTACCAGAGCTTTAAGGAATGCGGTGTGTCTCCGCTACACCAGGCAGCCCTGACAGAGCTGCTTTCAGGGGAATTCCAGGAGCCAGTCAACGGGTATGATCTCAAAAATAGCCCAGTAGAGTTGCTGGGCAGGACATGTGGTTAACTAATGCTGATTGGTTGTAATTCAGAGGGAAATGAGCAAACATCGCCAAAAACAAACTTTGTAAAACAAAAGAGTTGCCATTAAATTAGTTTATAGCAACATAGCAAACATAAACACACCAATCCCTGATTTTTCCATGTCTTCCATGAGGTCGACAATGTCAAGCCAATCACGATCCGCTATTTTTGCGCTAAAATGTGACGCTAATTACTAGGGCCAGTTTTGTTTGGAGACACAACGGCTGAGATTGAGCGGGCTAACAGATTACCCCATAGGATAAAAGTTAAATTACTTTGAAGTTCCAATAGTGGAAACTGGCCTAATGAAGCAGCAGAGTAGCCCCAAACTATTACGCTACCATCACTATGTTTAACTTTTGTCATTCTGTTCTTTTTTGAAATTTTGTTTGCTACAGGACATACATTTTCCAAATAGTTCCACTTTTGTCTCACCACTCCAGAAAATTATTTCCACAAAGGTAAAAGAGGTCTGATGAAGAAAAAACAAAAATTTCCCCCACATGAACGATGTTCAAGGATTCTTCCAGTCCTCTGCCAACAGGTAGAAGGGAGCTGAACCTCAGGCCGTGCCTCAGGGCACCTCAGAGCAATTCCTTGTGCCCTTCTGGTGACGCAGTTTGAGTGACAGATCATCAAATCCCACAATTTAAATATTACATAAATCCCAAATTAGCTCACAGAATTAATTACAAATAGCTAAACAACATGATTCCTAATACATTTGTACTTTAATTTACTCAAGAACATGTTGCAGAAATCCTAAGCCCATGTGGTTAATGTTTCTTCTTGAAAAACAACAAAGCTAACAGAACAGCATAGTCTCCTTTCTAGCAGAGTATACAGGTGCCATTAAGCTCAAGTGATAACAGAAAAAACAAATTCATCTATATCTTATACCAAATGTTAACTAACACAATGTAACAAAAAGTCCTATCATTGAAATCAGTTACTAACAGCTCAAACTCATATGAATCTTCTGTAAAGCACCACCATGCCTCTTTTATCTGTCCTAAGTATCTTCTCTGAACTGATTAACCAGATTTAGGTCCCTCCCTCTTGAACCCCACAGGTTGCATTACTGGACCTTAATTATTTCCAAATGGTCAATATTAATGGACTGACAGCTGCTTGTCCTTTACACTGACAAAAAACATAATTTTGGCATTGATCAGTTCAAGAACAGCCAAAATATTGGGAATAACAAATACATCTAAACATATTTTTCATATGGATTTTCCGTGAAATTTCAATGTGAAAACAAGACTTATTTTTAACTTGATTTTATGCCTCTCACATATAAAAACACATATTTTTCAGTCTTTCATTGTGCTGACCTTCTCACTTCAGATAAATGCAGAGGTGTGTTTGTATTTTTATTTATGTCTTGTCTTATCAAAATGAAGAATCTGTCTTTGGCAAGTTGTACAATAACAATCTTGTAAATATTGAAGATGATGAGTCAATTTTCAGTTCAACAAAAGGAGCCCTTCTTCCAAACTCTAACTTTGACTAAATTGCAGTTTATAAAGTATTTCAGTTTGTGTGAATGTGTTTTTCTTTAAACATCTTAACTTTGTGCCCATGTCTGTGTGTGTGTAATTTTGATTTTTGTACTTTGTTTTTTTGGGGGGGACAAAGACATTTTTGCAGCAGACAGATGGTAAATAGTTTCAGTTTATCTCTTGATGGAGGCTGTTGTCCCTTACACACATATTTTTTTGTCTAATACCAAACACACAGAGCAAAGCTGAATGACAAATATTTGCTGAAAGTTCATTTTAGTAAAGCAACAATATGATCTTTTATGTCCACAGTGATATGAAGCATTAAGGGTATGTTCACAGTGCTGAACGAACAAGGGTGGTAGAAAAGATCCCCACAACATTAGACA
Source organism: Apricaphanius iberus (assembly GCA_028564705.1). Classification (NCBI taxonomy): domain Eukaryota; kingdom Metazoa; phylum Chordata; class Actinopteri; order Cyprinodontiformes; family Aphaniidae; genus Apricaphanius; species Apricaphanius iberus. The sequence continues at coordinate 2,570,432 of JAPXFQ010002988.1, forward strand.
GCAAGCGACAGGTCGTGTTCAGTCTAGCAAACATAGATTCCATGTGTACAGAACTGCCCAGTAAATGGAAACGTTTTTTTTTCCCTTATAGTTGCCCTGTTCATGCACAGTTACAATGCCCTTTTTGTTGAACACAAACAGGAATTTGAACTGAGACTGTCATTGAAAAAATATATGCAGTCACAAGCATTCATTAGACTATTGAATAATAAAATTTAAAGCAGTTTGGAAAGGGTCAAAAATACATGAACAGAGTTTGACAAAAATAGTTTAGTTGCTTTTTTGTTTATTTTGCTGCAACGTTTTCTTAAAATATTAAGTGGTACAACTTATTCAAGCATTTTTACAGTGAATAATGCTGTATTATACATACTATTATAAATTATTTCATAATTATTATTTATTTTTCAGGTTTTTCCTGGCACAGAGTTATGGTTAGCATGTGCTAACCATAACTCTGCGAAATAGCATGTGCTATTTGGCTTTTCAGTTATTATTTGTATAAATACAGTACATTCTTTTAACTTCCCTTTGTTGTTCTTTAAAGAGTGAAGGGCTTCAGTTTAAAGTCCATATATTTTATGATCTATTTATTGTGTGAAAGATCAAGTGCCCTTTGGGCCCCCCCTGCTTGCTTGTCGACCTCAAGTAGCAGATTTGTTTGCTTATAGGCAAGTGCTACTCTAATGCTGCAGCAACGAGACTAGGCAGAGGAAGATCCACTCACCTCAACATTGCAGACTTGTGAAGTGGTGCCAACAATATGACAGTCCAACCGACTTTTTTATTATTTCTGTAAAAAGTTATTTGTTCACTTGGTGGTTCCAAGAGACTGTTTATAGAACTATCACTGGGATCTCTAATCCCCAGATGTTCAGTTAATTAATAAAATATAGGATGGAAATAGGCTGCGATAATGTTGTCAAGACAAAAGTAACTCCCCCTGTAGCAGACAGTAATTGTAAATGGTAAATGACCTGCATTTGTATAGTGCTTTTTCAGTCAGAGGACTATAAAGAGCTTCACACTATATTCAGTCATTTACCCATTCATGCACACAATCACACGCTGATGGTTGCTAGCTACACTGCAGCCACAGCTCGACTGAGGCGCCCAGACAGAAGTGAGGCTGCTGTACACAGTCACCACCGGGCCCTCTAACCAGCAGGCAAAATTTTTTATCCTGGTACAAAACAGATATGACGGAAATAGAAAAATAAATGTTTTAAGATATGCAAATGTACATAGCAAGAGAAGAAAGAAGCAACACGATTCCGTCTGAAGTTCTGCAAGGATTGCTAGCAGTGTGTTTAACTAGGTGTTACTTTTGTTTTTATTGTACAGCAATTTATTAAACTCCAGTATAATTTTAAAACACTATGCTTTATTTTTCCTCTCTAATGTATCTAGACAGGAATTTATGCTGGCTATTGGTAGCTGACATAACAGTTGTTTTCTTTCCCCACACATGACACGGTTGTTCTTGTTCTGAGATGCAACTGGTTATCAGACAGCGGGCACTTTCTGATAAAAGGTATATTTTAATGATATACTGGCAGTTTGAGTCTATATTGAGCTTTCTCAGACCAGGCTTTATGCTTATCTCTCACCGCGTGTTAAATATAAATGTTGTGAAGCCCCAACAATGCACAGATATACATGTCTGAATGGTTATCGACTATGTCCAAGATAACAGAAGGCTTGTGAATTCTGGGAAGCTGTTTTCCTCAGAAAATTTGTAAACCTATAAGAATGATAATTGTTTCGGCATTTATTTTGCATGTCAAAACATCTCCTTACAGAAGTCAAGGATTACTCTTTCTCACTGCAGATTTGTTTTGTTTCTACCAAAACAATGTTTATCATTCCAAAGAAAAAAAGATGTCCATTGAAATGCACACGGACAGCTTCTAACTGTATATGCTTAATAAACTTTTATGTGTGATCTAAAAAAACTAAAAATGGGCAGATTGGAGAAAGTTCAAATCTGATTACATCTATTGAAAAACTCTGCATATCAATTTAACTCATAAGATTACATTTTAATGTCACATTCTAATTTTGCGTTTGTAAGCTTTTCATTATGTTCTGCTTTTGAAATTCATCCCTTAATTAAAATTTTGCATCATTCAAGAATTTATAAGAGCCTGCCGGGTTAAGCCGCTTTACTGTGATGCAATGAAAGTGCATTAAGTGTGAAATAGTGTACATAAAAAGACTTCAAAAATGATTTTTTTCTTCCATAAATCTGCATTACTTTACACAGGAAAAGTGTTGCTACTTTTCATGGCAAAATGAAAAGACTATATTGTATAGTTTGTAATTTACTCAAGAACCTTAACAAATAAGATATGTGGCATGAAAATAACTATGGAGAATATTTAAATGTAATGCAGTACATTTATTTGTTGTGTCAATTCACAAGTCGTAACTCAGAGCACTCAAAAAGAAAAGAAAAGTCCAGTTCAATTTGGTTCAATTTTCATTCAACCAAACCAAGTCATCTGAAATTTTTGTGATCAAGCGTTTCATATGACCCAGTGATGGAGACTCGAGTTTGAGAATCTGACTCAAGTTGCATTTTAACCACTGAAACTAAGACTTTGAAATTGACTTGGATTTTTGCCCTAAAGATGTATCTTGACTTAGTCTCTTGGTGTGAGACTCAAGTCTTGGCAAAAGTATTTACAGTATCTCAAGTAAGGAATGAGTAAAACGAAGCCGGAATGTGTGCAATAGACCGTAGCTGCTGTGCCATTGGCGTGTCAAGACTTTTTTTTCAGGGGTGGCAGAGGAGGGGCAGCGAGTTCTGCTGGAGTAGCATTCATAAATCAAGGATCCGCAGTAAAAAAAAGAAATATATGTCCCATGCCTTCTTTTTGATAAATTTTTAAAAATTAAACAGACTTTTTTCCCTCTTGTAAAGCAGTTGCTGAAACTAAATGTATTCCAAAGCATTGAGCTACAACATCAGACAACTTGCAACAGTCAGCACAAAGCACAAATGTAGTATGTCAAATTTCCTCTTTAATATTGTCAAAATTGTAACCCATCCATCCATCCTCATTCAGAACACCACAGGGGGTGTGCACCTGGGGTGGCCTATCGGATTCTATGGTAGCCCCTTGACACGCCACTGTGCTGTGCAAGTTTTATAATCAAAGATAATGTTTTGTTTATTAGATAAAAAAAGATACAGCTAAACACAAAAGCTCTGATGCCAGAGTGCTTTCTATTAAAAAGGGAAAAAAGAGAATTTAAAGGTAATGGCAGCAATGAGTCCATCGATGGCTAGGCCCAGAAATACGGAACCATTTGCATTTTCTATAGAAAAAGACAGTACGAGGGTACACAGAGTTAATAGCAGCAATTGTTTCCTCAATTACTCCATTTGGAAAGGATACACAACTTAACACATTGTATAGCATTAATTGCAATGTAGCATAGAGTACGTGTAGAGAGAGTAAAGCGAGTAGAATGAAAAACCTAAAGCAGATAGGGAAAGCAAATGCTTTGTTGTTCTCAGGGGAGCAACTACCTTAAAAGAAAAATTATATTTGAGTTAAAATATAATAAAATGTAATTTTTGACAGGCACAACAATGCCATTATATTTACATCTACCAGCCAGTAGCGGCTGCTATTGATTATTGATAGATGTCTCTATGTTCCAACAATATGGCAGAGTCTGCAAGTTAAGCAGCTGCTTCAGAGCGCTGGAGACAGGGTCGGAGTGGGACTCATTTTCAGTCCTGCAGTTTCATGCGTCAGATCGGCCCACTTTATATCTCAACTTGTTTTCATAAAAATTATGGATGCACTGATACCGGGTGCCTTCCGTTCTAATGTACTTGTGTCATATTGGTTAAGGTTAACCAATACCATGAGACAATACTTAAAATGTGGAAAATTTGCAATAATTTTATAGAAAATGATTATTTTTCTCTAGAAATTTTAGTTTTGTTGTAATTTTGATTCATATTTTATTTTTCTTTATCTAATTCTCCATCATTTGTTGTAACAAGCAGAGAACAAAAAAAACCTGTCATCCAATTCATTGCAATTTTTGTGGTTGAAGTATTAGCATCGGTACTCGGTATCGGCAAGTACTCAAATCCAAGTATCAATATTGTATCGGTTTGAAACACGTGGTATCATTGCTAGGGCTTTGACTTTTGCCCATATATCATATTCAAAGTTTATTTGTTTATTAAAATTAAAATGTAAATATGTTCAAATATTTATGAATTATATTTTGAACATTTAATGTCTTCAGTAAGACCGGTATTGGTATCAAACTTAAATTCTATATGTTCTGTGCACCGGGGGGCAGTGTATCAGTCAATGTTAATACACTACGTGCACGAAAGCCTAACTATATCGAAATAACCCTACTACGCTTGCTACGTAGTAGGCGAAAAGGAGTGAGAAAGCAATGTAGTAGATCTGAGTCTCCAGTATGGATTGGAGTAGCAGGCATAAAGTTCCGGGAGGTGTACAACCGCGATAGTAATCAACCGGTGAACGCTACGCTACACCACAATGCAGCGGAAGCCCCAAAATCGTAGGAGAAGATTGACATCAGCTTCTGAGGAACTGTTAACCATTCACACCGAGGCAATTTTGCCGTATAAATGTAAAACTGTATCGATGTTACAGATTAATTTAATTGTGTTTTGACAACTGATTAAACATTTAAGTTGATAAGTTGTTTTACAGGACCACAGAACGACCTAACATAATGTAAACATCCAGCAAAATGGTGGAGCAGTATGTCCGATTTCATGCATACTACTCGCTCGTTTGCTCGTAATCTGAATTGAAAACAACATATACAAACCAACACATTTACAAAAAAGAATTCCCATACAGGTTTGAATATTAAGAGATTCCTAAAATTTGTTTGAATATTTATTTGAATTATGTTGTACTTTTTTTCTGTTTTTAAGGGGAAGTATTCCTAGTATTTAGAATACAGTACCAGGATTCATTAAAGTAACAGAATTTGTTACAAAATACATTTTAAAGCATGTATTCAGTATTCCGTAACTAAATACATTTGCAAAGTATTCTCCCCAACACTGGGAATAGGCAAATGCTAAGGGCGCAGTCCAGGGTGACGCCAGAAATAGAAGAAAAAAAGCAACCTAAACTAGTAGGTCATTCATGTATTAGTAAGAAAAAATAGGCCCACATTATTCTAACTGCATATCAAGCCCTGTTGTTACTAGCAACTCAGTTTTGCATAGTTGTACATTTGGAACAATAGTAAAACTCTGCTTGCAATACACTGGCTCTTGTGGCCCAAATATCAGACTGGCCCACCCGGAAATGTACCAGTGCTCCAGATTAGCCACCCCAGGCCTGCCTGGAGATATTGTTATCAGTCTTAGGAGAGGAGTGACTGAAGTAGTTTAGGTAAAAGCTACATAAAACATTTCCATGGCATCAAACACACTCGGAAACTTCAGCTTTCCTCCTGGTTTGGTAAACTAACTTACTTTCTAACTTGGCTAACTTTAGCTGTCAGTTAAACTCCTCTATGATACATTCCTCAATGGACACAGTTCAGGCTGGTCACTGGGCATATCAGCAGCGAACCAGGCAACCTAACGATGGGATTGAACTTTCTATTTTTGCAACTACAGCCTAAATATCACTATCGTGTTCATGTACCATATGCAACCTTTAAGTGAATTTTATCTGTATTTTACAAATTTTTTTTAACAGTGATGGAAGAATCTTAAGGCCATCTATTATTTTGTCCGATTGCAATTCCCACCCATTTTCTTTTTTTTTTTTTTCCAACTTTATGCACAGAATTCATGTGACTAATAAATCAAAAGTATCTCAGACCTGATCACCGTACCCGATGCATCTCGATTTTTGCGAAGTAAAAGCGCGTTGAAGAGTTACTGAGGCTTGGAGCGTCTGTGACTGCACCCGAGAGGCGGTGACAAATCGTTGCTGGTGTGGTGGGATTTCCACTGAAGCATCAAAAAAGCTGCCATTTAGAGGGCAGGATTGCAGAATTCTGATCACTTCAATTAGAGAACTGTTCCCTGATTTCAAACCTTTCCAGTCTCCAGTGTGTAAACAGAGCGTGGATTCAGCTCCATTTGCAGAGCGCATTCAGATTCATGCCAAGACCACAGCAAGTGAAATGTTCATAATTAATTAATTTATTAATTAAGCAGCTGTTATACAGAAAATGACAACTTAAAAAATTTCCCCCATCATCGCTCTAGCTCCCTCTCTTGTGCAACGACCCATATAGTGCATACTCACTTTTTACGTCATTGGTTGGTCTTTAATTTTCAGCTATAAGGGCATTTACCTGTTATTCACCACATCATATATAACTCGAGCATGGGGACTTACCAACAGTTTTCTTAAACTGGTACCTTAATCATGATGTCTGTATATTAAGTGTCATGATATTAGCTTATCCCCTGTCTGTTTACATATCATCAGCACAACATACCCTGATGTCTATCTTAATCAGTTATTTAAAAAACGGATCAGTCTTTAATTCACAATGAATGATTGTTTAAACATTGATGTCATCATAGCTTTTTAATTCCCAATAAAAGGTTCTGACAGAGTGCCAGAAGCTCTGGTCACTTTCATTATACCAGACAGCTGAGAAGATTTGGTCTCTGCTGCAGTCACCAGGCAGCTGTAATCAGGAGCCCGGTTCCCTTGTGCTCTTGTTCAGTAATTAGAAACTGGGAGGATGTAGAGGGGAGCCTTTTTTTCAACCTTACATCCCCTTGTCATATGAGAGGCAAATCTCCTCACGTTTTTATTTTTTTTTATTTCGAATTTCCCCTCTGTATCTTTATATTTTGATTTAGCAATAGTCTCCAATGTTATGAAAATTATAATGTTTTCATAAAAGCAGGCCATGTGTTGTTGTTAAAGATTAGGATAATGAGTTATGAGGTGTGCTTCTCATCTTTGCACAACTGATTCTAAACACCAACTGGGATTCTTGGCTTGCAGCCCTCACTGTGTGCACCAAGGGAATCCCAAATTCCCAACATAAAAAAAGAACAGGAAGCTGTGACCTCTTTTGAAAAACCATGAATCATCCTGTTATCTCCATCTCTTCTGCAGTGGGGACTCTGCCTGGCTTTGTTAAATGGGATGTTGCTGGTTATGAGATCGTGATGGCATTCTCAGAATTGAATTGTGGAATCAAATTTGCATGACTGCAGATAATGCACACACTGTTTAAGAACCGAGATGTGGAGGGAAAGTTGATGTGGCACGGAGCTTATATCACACAAAAGGTATGATGATAGAAAGATCTGTTCAGTAATAGGCTTTTTAACAGTGTAGTCCCAGTTTGAAGTAATGGAGCGCAGGCAGTCATTAGTATGCCCTATGGGTGTCTAGTCAAATTACCTCTTGGCCTCACTGCTTTGACTCAAAACAACTAGACCTTCCAGTCAGCTGATTAAATGCAGCAAATCCCTGCACTAGCTGATTTTCTCCTAATTGGTGTTGAAACCTCAAGCCAAGTTTACACTTAAAATATAATTCCCGGGATTTCCATTTCATTTGCACTACATTCAGAACCACCAGGGATTAAATTTGTGTGTAACAGCTGAAATGGTAAATAAATAAATAAACAGTTTTTTAGGTTCTTATTTGCATTCGCATATGCAAACTTGAGTTTGGTGCAGTGAATATTTCCATTTGACTGCTTTTATTTATTTTACCATAGATATCTTAAAAGACAGACTATGCCACTGGGGGTTGGAATGCTCAGGCAATTGCCGTCGCTTGCAACCTGTCTTTCACAACATCTCACCTTGATGTCTATTCTCACAGGTAGTGGGCCTAGGTTTAGGGGCCTTTCTGGTACTTTTGTGTGCTCCTTTGTCGAAGTACACATTTGAAATGCTCTATTATGTTTGTGTATAATGCTTGCTTGAGAGCGCTGCCTCACAGCCGGCAGTATTTACCTCAAGCAGAGGAGTTCAACCATCTTGTTGTCTTTTTCAGTAATCCGCTGCTGATGTCTCTTATGATGTAGAAAAAGTTAGCCAAAAAGTGAAGTTTGTTCCAATATTCACATACGACCATCTCTGGTGGAGACATGGATCCTGACTGAAAAAATAAGATCCTAGATAAAATTAGTTAAAATGTGATTCTTCTGTATGGTGGTTGGTCCAAAGCCTAGTTTATACTTCTCCGTTTCAATGGAACGACACAGCACCGTTATCCGTCGACGCAAGGGCTCAGGAATAAACTACGCTTTAGGCTTACAGATAGGACACAAAAAAGAGGACACTTGATGCAGTCCTGAAACAGACAAGTTGTACAGTTTAGTTAAAGAAGACTTATGATTTCAGCATATTGAAAGTGTTCCTTCTCCATGTGTTAATCCCCCCTGGATGCGTAAAAAGAATGTGAAAAGTGTAAATGTCCTCAGAAAAGAGGACAGGTCACCCATGGCCACATCTCGTTGAAAGTTTTTCAGACTGGAGGAGAGTGCAAGAGAGCCCTTTGCCAATACTTGTTGTTTTTCCAAAGTACTAACGCTGGGATTTTGTAAATTAAATGTGCTCAGAAAAATCAGTTTTTGTTCTTTTCTTTGTAAATTAAATTTTTATCAGCTACTCTATGTTCAATTCTATATTTGATTTGGAGAATATTTTCTTCAGGCATCGACATATACTGGGGTGAGTAACCATACATTTAGGCCAAAATTTATTTTTGACTTGATAATTTATTTGAATATTTTAGGTTTTTATTTAACTGGGAATACCCCGCCTCTCGCCCGTTGACAGCTGGAGATAGGCACCAGCCCCCCTGCGACCCCTTGAGGAATAAGCGGTTCAGAAAATGGATGGATGGATGGATTTAACTGGGAAGTTTTTTGCAGATAGGAAATAACTTGGTTATCACTCGATTGATAATATATATATATATCACTCAAGTGTTATATTAATATATATCACTTGACTTGAGTGTTATATATATATATATATATATATATATATATATTCTTCCTAACATAAATGAAAACATCTAAATTGGCATTACACACTTAAACGTTATGTTTACTGTTTACATCCAAGTAGTTTTTAGCTTCCTTCACAAATGTTCTATCATATTCCAGTTGAACTGCTGTATATTACTTCTGGTGAAGAGAAATGTATTGATATGATGATATGATTACTTTAAATCCCAACCCACCAAAGGAAATAGCACTGCCGGGTTTAACGGTTGATCCCTTCTGGCCTGGGTATGCTATGGGATTCTTCAAAACCAGCTGATGAGTGTTGCAAAGTAAAGTCTTAATTTTCCTCTCCGTCGTTACCTCCCACCAACCTGGTCTAAATGGATGAAGGTGTAGGTTTGTGAAACCTCTTAGATACCCCTGTACAAAATATGATTTAGAGCCATGGGTGTTAAAGAATTGGCAGTCCCTTACAGATTGAGTAGTTTGAGAGCCGACCGTTGAAGTTGCCAAATATTTGCTTTTGAACAACACTGATTCTCTGGTCTAATTAACAATGCAAGTTCTGATGATTAATTTCTGTTAGTTTAGCAAGATCCTAAAAACAGTTGTTTGATTGAGGGGATGAATTTCTGATCAAACCTCTTGTCATAAACGTACATAATGGGCATTTTAACTTCCTTTTCTTTGTCATGACTATTACCAGAATATATACAAAGGATCACACCATGTATTAATCAGTTTTGTATTCTAAAGCATGAAATTACATACACACCAGCCTCTTGTTTGTTGGATGCTAGGACAATGATTGGCAATTTGTGTGGTTTACTTAATGAAAGTTCAAAATAGCTGCAAAGGTAGAAACTTCATCATTAAAAACAAATCATTTCCAGGATTAAATGCTTGTGTTCATACATGAAACAGGGGAAAGGAGAGTGTAAATCACTGCAGGCAGTGTTCAAAGGTGGTATAATTGAACTCTTTAGAGGAAAAAAAAAGTTTAATCTGGCCTTCTGCCAACATACTAAATAATCATGCCCATGCCAGATGAGAGATTCCTGAATTGTTTATAAAGTGTTAATCTTTCTAATAAGCATTATCATAGATAAATAAGAACATTCTGAAATAAAGGTTTGCTGGTGATAAAAGTGTAAAACCTTCAGTATCTTCCCACCCCCCAAGTGAAACTGACAAATTGATTTGGATTTCATTTTGCTGATGACTGAGAAATGTCTAAAATGTTTTAAAATAGACAATATTGTCTGTTTTTGAGAGTCGAGTTGGGACACCTGGTGGTCTGAAGCTTGGCAGGGGCGAGAGAGCTACAAAAATGACAAACCTTTTGAAATAAAATCAGAGTACGCCCTTTTTTCTTGCCTCAGCATTTCTATTGCTGATTTTTTTTGGCAAAAAAAAACATTTCAATGATTGAAATTTTAAACAAAATAACTAAACTTGGGTTTTGTACTGTCCATCTGTAACATATAGCACAATACATGTAAAGCAGCAGGATATTGGAAACATGCCAGGTGGTCCTCTTTTTTTTAAAATTCTTTCCAGCAGTTATTCCTTTCAGCGCAAGGTCAGTCCATATCTGTGTTAATGTATTGATTCATAGCAGCCAATGTGTTTAGAAAGCTATTTGAAAGGTTTTCTGTTAGATTTTCCCTCTTTCACAGAGGTAAGGCTATTTACAGTATGCTACATATCATATCGATGACATGATATAGGCTGGGTGACAACTGTTTGCTAAAATGTCTTTTTTGCACCATTTTAATTTATTTTTTATGATTATTATTCCATCTGTTGAGGATTTTGTTGGATGCAGAAATAATTATTTCATAATTTACCCAAGGCTCTCCCATCTGAACCCCCTGGTCATTTCCCCCTTTGGACTCAGTCCTCAGTGGTACTGCCAGTGCAATTGTTTTTTTGTTTTTTAAGAAGTCATTATTTATATTAATGATAATAAACTTGGTAGTCTTTACACAAATACAGTACCTGTGCTGTGCTCAAATAATGCACCTTTAATAATGGAACTTTAAGTGTTGCAATTCGTTGCCAATAGTATAGGCATCACCTGTCAGATTACAAACCACTATGCATTTTAGTAGGATTGTATATGTTATAGACTGGGTAGAGCTTTACTGGTGTGTGAAAGAAGTAGATTCTTATTCAACAGGCTTGCCAGGATTCAGGGGTATGTTTGTCTTTTTCTGCCTTATCTCCACTTTTCCGGGAGAGAACAGCCAAGGTCAGCCGTCAGAGGATCCTAGCTGTCCATCATCCTTAGAGGGCAGAGCTGCTGGCTGTGTCTACTGGCACACCTTACACTCATCATCCTGAGTCTGCTTTATAAGAACTGGCAGGTAAACCTTCAATACCTGAGTGTTAATCTCCCATGGTACTGCTAGGCCTCTGAGTTGCTGCGCGTATCTTTATAATTCTCCTAAGATCTTTACCTTTTGGTGATCTTCTCCTGTGCTCCTTTCAAGGTTTCATCCCTGACGCCTCCATATCAACAAAAAGAACCATGTACCTCCACAGTACTGCGTTTCTCGTTCTTCACCTTGAAGGTTCCCGGTTCCTGTCATCTACCAAACGACACCTTTCAATAGACCTTTTAAAATCTGCTTTGTTCTCTGAGTTGCATTCTGGATTTGGGCCAGGAAATGTTGCTTTTGTCTACGAAAACTATGACTAAAAATAATCATCAACAAACCTTTATTACGTGACCAAAACGAGATGAGACGCAACGTAAATGCTGGTCATGTGACAATGACTATGATTAAATGTATATTACAATATTGTTGAAACGAGACTAAATGTGGCTTAAAAAAATAAAAACTATGCTAAAATGTCTCTCCATTTTCGTTGACCAAAACAAGATGAGAGAGGAAGTCTTACAATGTTATTTTGTCACATTTAGTAACGTTATTATTGCTTTTTTGTTTTTCTGTTCCCTGTGTCCAGAGCCCGATTTTATCGCAAGCGACATCACTTCCTCAAGCTCCACTTGCAGCATTATTCAGAAGCTGCAGCTATACCAGTGAGTTTCCGACTCCGCGTGAGTACTGAGTAGCGTGACAGAGAAAGGGAATGATAACAGGTGTAATGCCGCGAACGGCATGCCTGCTGAAAATTGTATCCCCTGCTGTGGGAATGCTCATTGTTATAAACTCACTGATAATGATGAAAAAACGGATTAAAGTACCAGCAACGCAACTGCTTTTAAATATACTAGTAATATTACCATTTTTCTTATGCGTGTGCGCCCTGAAAACGTAACATGTTATCGCAGATGAATGTATATATATATATAAAAAAGTGAAATCACGGCTTTTATCTGAACACTTTTGATGTTACTGTTTTAACGTCAGTGTCTCAGATGTATTTTTCAGTGCTCTGCTGTTTATGTGTCACATTCTACCCTTTTTTCTATTAATAGCATTACAGTATAAGCATTTTATAATATCTAAACTTTTTAGTAGGTATTATAGACAGATATGGTTGCAAACAGGACACAGTGTGAGTAAGAAAAAAAATCTATCTGCTTCTAACGGCAGAGTGCATAATTTTATTATCGGTTTGGGGGTGGGTCTGGAATTTTTGTTATTATAAAGTTCATTATGTTGATGCTGTACTTTATTTATCAATAGAGTACAAAAAACTCCTATCTGGTTGTTTGTTGGTGTGTACCTCTTTTTTAACACTAAAAAAGATGGCACAGTTTTTGAAGAGAATGATAAAGTTATGAATGATACATTATTTTGAACATAATTCCATATGTCCTCTGAGCTACTGGTGTGAATCCCAGCTTTGTAGGAACATTTTTGACTTTAAAAGAGAGGGGATGCATATTTCAGCAACTTTAAATGTGACTGCATACCGTTCTTGGCATAACACCTGTCAGCCAGGGGTCTTAGGTAGAAGAAAAAGACATTTAGAAAAAAATCAATACATCGAAGTAGAAAATACAACCTTGTGATAAAAGATACTGACTGGGTTAAATAGAACTATTATTGCATTACTAAAAAGAGAATAAAATAAAATTTTCATTAACTAAAACTAGCCATCCATTTCATCCTCCAGCACCTGGACTCCCCGGGATCCTACGTCAGGATCCTGTTTGTGGACTTCAGCTCTGCATTTAATACAATCATCCCGGCTCTTCTAGAGGACAAGCTTTCTCAGCTCAACGTGCCGGCCTCCACCTGCCAGTGGATCATAGACTTCCTGACAAACAGCAGGGCAGCATGTGAGGCTGGGAAAGCACATCTCGGACACCAGGACGATCAGCACCAAGGCTGCCTTCTTTCTCCCCTACTCTTCTCCCTGTACACCAAAAACCGCACCTCCAGACACCAGTCCGTCAAACTCCCGAAGTTTGCAGACAACACCACACTCACTGGACTCATCTTTGGTGGGGATGAGTCTGCTTACAGCTGGGATATTGACCACTTGGTGACCTGGTGCAGGGAGAACAACCTGGAGCTCAACGCTTCCAAAACAGTGGAGATGATAGTAGACTTCAGGAAGAGTGCAGCCCCCCCACTAGAGACAGGTGCAGACTGCAACGCATCATTCGCTCAGCAGAGAGGGTGATTAGTTGTAACCTTCCTGCTCTTCAAGAACTGTACTCCTCCGGGACCTTGAAGAGAGCTAGGGAAATAGCTGCTGACGCCTCTCACCCCGGACACAGACTGTTTGAACCCCTCCCCTCTGGCCGAAGGCTGCAGTCCATTAGGCCCAAAACCTCCCGCCACAAGGACAGTTTTTATCCCTCTGCCATCAGGCTTTGGAACTCAGCCAAAAACTCTGACTGACACTTATGGACCATACAACCGTCACATGCGCTTTATCACCCCCCCTCCCCCCTTCCTTCATCGGACACTTTAAGATTAACCGCACGCTCCCTCCTGCACTACATGTGTAAATACATATATAAATATATGCATGTATATGTACATAACTTCTATTTATGGTTAAAAGTTTATTATGCCTACGTTTTAATTTCTCATACTTATGTTTGTTCTTGTTTCTATGTCTGCACCGTCAAATCACGACAAATTCCTTGTAATATAAATTACTTGGCAATAAATCTGATTCTGATTCTGAAATGTCAGCGGTTTCAACTAAAACTAAATTAAAGTAGTCATGGATATTTCAGACATTGCTTTTCATCCATGCTTCAACAGAATTATTTAAAAAATAAATGCATGAAACAGGCCTGGACAAAAATGATGGTACCCCTAGAAAAGAATGAAAATAATGTGACCAAAGGGACATGTTAATCCAAGGTATGTCCACTAATCAGCATCCTAGGTGTCTACAATCCTGTAATCACTCAGTGGGCCTATATATAGGACTCCAGGTAGTCACTGTGTTGTTTGGTGACGTGGTGTGTACCACACTCAATATAAACCAGAGGAAGCAAAGGAAAGAGTTGTCTCAGGAGATGAGAAAGAAAATCATAGACAAGCATGTTAACTGTAAAGGCTATAAGACCATCTCCAAGCAGCTAGATGTTTCTGTGACTACAGCTGCACATGTCATTCAGTAATGTACGATCCATGGGACTGTAGCCAACCTCCCTGGACGTGGCTGCAGGAGGAAAATTGATGACAGATCAAAGAGACGGATAATCCAAATGGTAACAAAAGAGCCTAGAAAGACTTCAAAATAGATCCAAGCTGAACTTTATGCTCAAGGAACATCAGTGTCAGATCGGAACATCCTTCGCTGTTTGAGCCAGAGGACAAATCATTAAAAAAAACAGACTGGAGTATGCCAAACTACATGCTGACGAGCCACAAAGCTTCTGGGAGAATGTCCTGTGGACAGATGAGACAAAAATTTTACTTTTTGCCAAGGCACATCAGCTCTATGTTCACAGACGGAAAAATGAAGCATATCTAGAAAAGAACACGGTCCCTACTGTGAAACATGGGGGAGGCTCGGTTATGTTCTGGGGCTGATTTGCTGCATCTGACACAGGGTGTCTTGAATCTGTGCAGGGTACAATGAAATCTCAAGACTATCAGGGGATTCTAGAGAGAAATGTGCTGGCCAGTGTCAGAAAGCATGGTCTCAGTCGCAGGTCACGGGTCTTACAACAGGAAAATGACCCAAAACACACAGCTAAAAACACCCAAGAAGGGCTAAGAGGAAAACACTGGCCTTCTATGAGCCCTGATCTCAATCCTATTGAGCATCTTTGGAAGGAGCTGAAACGTGCTGTCTGGAAAAGGCGCCCTTCAAACCGGAAACAACTAGAACAGTTTGCTCATGAGGAGTGGGCCAAAATACCTGCTGAGAGGTGCAGAAGTCTCATTGACAGTTACAGGAATCATTTCATTGCAGTGATTGCCTCAAAAGGTTGTGCAACCAAATATTAAGTTGTGGGTACCATCATTTTTGTCCAGGCCTGTTTCATGCATTTATTTTTTAAATAATTCCGTTGCAGCATGGATGAAAAGCAATGTCTGACTTTCATTGGTGAACATTTATATAATTTTTATTTATTATTACTTTTGTCAGATTAAAGTTATTTTTTGTGACCATTATGAGTTTTTCTTTGATTTAATGAAGGGTACCAACAATTTTGTCCACGTCTGTAAACACAAAGCAAAACTGTAGAGGCTGCAAAAGAGTCAAGACCGAGGTTGAAATTTACAGTATCTTTCAACAGTCCAATTAAATTGCTTAGCGAGCAGATAGATGCACTGCAATTATCCATCGACACAAGGGCTCTTCGTCACCTACTCAATGACAGACTGGGCACAGCCCAATTTTCTATCTTTCTCTGTCAACAGAGAGTAAATAGCTGTCATTGGTCAGCTCAAAAACAGCTAGGAATCATTTCACCAGAACTTGCTCTGCAGTTGATGTATCAGTAGTGAAACAAAGCTTTTGGGCAGGAAGTGTAGAGAACAACAAAACAGACTACTGTTTGTTTATATGTGTTTTTAGAGTAGTCAATGGCTGTGTCCGAATCCAGCGCCTGGATCTTTCGAAGGCCGGATTTGTCGGCCGGTTACGTCACAGCACCGCGACTAGGACTGTCCAAATTCAAAGACTGCTTCCAATTTGGCCGACGAATCCGTCCGACTTCTCCCCGATTTGAAGGACCGTTGCGGTGTATCCTTCGCTGGTCTACATATCCCAAGATTCATTGCGGGCTGAACGGGAGAATTTTCTTCCAGCAACATGGTGGACGAAGCAGCAGGCGAAGCGAGAGAGGAGCACAGTTTTAGATGTAAGTATATTAAAACCTGGCGGTTCAAAATTTAAAAACTTAAAGCGGTTGTGTTGTTTGCAGTTCATTGTTGGCTTAGACGTGTATTTTAATATTTATTTGTAAAGCATCGCTCGTAAACGAGCTCGTATGGTAGTGTAATGGTTTGTTCATCTTTACGCAGCTAATTTCTGCTTTGGGAAATTAAGTAAAAAGTAAACTCCTCTTAGGAGAAATTATTACCTCTTTACCGAGTGAAAATCGGGTCGCGGTGGCTTGGAGGTTGAAGATTAAATCCAGTTACACAGCTAATGCTCTCTTATTGAGCCTCATACAACACAGAACCTGTGATCTGCTGTGAAAAGTACAGTTCTGCATTCTTAAATCAATACAGTTGTCACGTTCCTCTCCTATTTATTTTCTATCTAATGAGGAAAATTCAGGAGGAGTTGTATCTGCAGGAGAAATTAATCCCTTGCCGGAAAAAAAATTTGAAAGCAAAAAATAAACCTACTGTATGTATATTTGCAAAAGCGCAAGTAACATAATTTATGACTGATCACTTTAACAAATATACATTTCATAAATGTTGTTGTGTTGCTCTTTTTTGTAAACTATGTTTATTGTCTTCTTGTTTAGGATATGAAGCAGCAAAGGGGGCCTGGAGAGGAGAGCAGGGACCGAATGGATGGACTGTTTTTATTTTTCATTCATGTTTTTGTCACATTTTTTATTTAGGTGTTCGATGGTTGTGAATAAATGAATTTCTAAAAATGTTAAATATCATGAAGTCATTTCATTAAAAGTTGTATTAGTGTTTTTAAAGGAGCTTACGTTGAACAGTTTAAAATAACATAACATATTGGCATTAGGATACGTTTTTTTGCAGTTATTTATATGTGTATAAATGACCTCTTTAAACTTAATTATAACAAACGGGCAGTGTTGCTGGATCAGTTGAATACAGATATTTTTGCATATTTTCTGGTTGACGAGGGGAACATCATACAGGTTGGTCTGCAGAGAGAGTTTAGGGCAGCTTCGTCATGCTGTCCACTGCATCCGTCATCAGGGTTTACAGGCTGCTTAAGTCGACGTGCACAAAAGACCAGTTTTTCCAACCAGAGAGCCCCACAGACCTCCAGCAGCTTCATCTTTAAGCTCATCCCAAGAGGCAGCTGTGGAGAAAAGTGTTATGACCTGCAGTTTTGTTAAAACACAATGTTAGTTATTGTTGCAGTGGTTGTTTACAAAAAACAATTCAGTTTATTTAGGAAGAGCCAATTTGGAATATGCTTGGTAAAAAAAAATCATAGATATATAAAATCAAATTAGAAAATGCTGTTTTGATCCAAAAGGCACATATAATTTTAAGCTCACAAAGAATTTTTACAGTTAAAATGAATATAAAAAATGTAATATTACAAATTTGCACATTTGATCACTAGTCATTCAATTGCAGAAATTATCATGAGAGTAGTTATCTTAAGTAGTAACCTGGATTAAATAAAATGATCTTGATATGATGACCTCTCAGCCAGAGATATAAAACATGGCAGTCAGTAAAACTTGTTGCTCCTCTAGAGTAAAAAAGGTGAGTAAAATACTGGGGAATATTTCTTGCTTTACCAGCTGGTTTAGCGTGATCGCGGTTGCTAGGCGACAGGACGTTCGGCAAAGTGGGAGCGGGAATTCAACTGAAGGCTAGACCGTCCAAATTCACAGCCTATAAAATCCGGTCTACCCGGTCGACGAGGAACCCAGCCCACATAGACCGAGTAGACCGGATCCTTCGAAGGATCCAGCCCCTGAATTCGGACACAGCCAATGAGCTGCACTTCCAGTAAAAAGCTTTCCAGCTCAATTAAAACTTACTTTCTGTCATCAATTGCTCCTTGAGGGGGAACAGGTTTACAAGCTGAAGAAAACAAACTGTAGTTAACCAGAAACAACACTGCAATGGTAACCAGACCCACCAGAAAATAATTCAGCGCACCCTGCTGTCCTGCTGGGGAATTACTAGTATCAAGTATAAAAAGAAAAACATATTTGTCAATATCTATGCGTCTGGGGTGTAAACTTAATGATAGACAAGTATAAACTACGCTTTATGATGGGCCTGTTACAGTCCATACCTGAAACCAGTTGAGAATTTGTGGCTAGGCTAAAAAATGTATGTCCACGGCTGGAAGTATTTTGCAGAGAAGACTGGGCAAGATTTTCATTCTTCAGAGTAAATAAGCCTGAAGGGGTAGTTCAGAAAATGTCTAAACATTATACATCACATTTGGTTTATTGCTATAACTATGATTCTAAAACTTTACACTTTGAAAGAACCAACATGGCTGCAGGGAGCTGAAAACCCTGGTGTGCTTCGGTGAGTCAGAGGAATCTGAGCCTTCAGCTTTAGACCTCATGTCATTCCCATTTAATATTTTCATTATACTGATTACACACAGAAGCTTTTCTAAAACCCGTGTCATTGTTGTTGCATATTTAACTCTCTGCCCTCAGGAAATTAACTGGAGCGACGTTGACCTTTGGTGTGATAAAGATAAATCCCCCAATTTCGAGGTAGTCGTTTCTTGGGGACACCACCATCCTAAAATAGAATAAACTGTTCTATCATGCCTCAGTTGGGCTTGAACAGTAAAATAGTGCTGCAATTAGTGCTCTGTGGTGCACATCTGCCACCTCCTCCTCTTTTGCTCATTCTGCATTTTCCCCCATTACAAGCTACTTCTCGTGTTCACAACATGCCATCAGTTGGAAGATCAAACTAAGATGTGTTCTTGATCTAGTAAAATCGGTTTGAAAGTTCTCTGATGATTTAAAACCATTAATCATGTTCTTCATAATCACTTTATTCAATTTTAGATGAAAGTGTAATCACTCTAATCATCCACAACTCTTTTTTGCGTTGTGTGATATGTGCCTGTGGGTTTCCTTTGCAAATGTAGCAGAATTTATTCCAAATTAAAAAGTATAAAAATGCCTATATCTTTGAAGTTGGTTGAAGTTTAAGTTGAAAATTATGATATTGTTGCTGCACAGAGCCTCGTGATATAGAAAACATCTATCTTTTTTATTACTTTCACCTGGACAAAAATGTATGTTTCAGTATGCTTTACAAAGCTTTACGAAGCATACAGAAACAAAAATGTAAAACTCAACTATCAACATATACAAGCTCTTGCAAATTTCTTATTCACTTTTACATATTGCATAAGAACATCAGTGTTTAGGATTTTTATGATAACATGTACCAGCTAATAGCGGCCGTGGGTTATGAGAGGTTTACGAGCTCAGAGAGACAGTTTGTGCACAAGGAGAAAATTTATGAGCAAGAAGCATAAAATCTTAACATGAAAACAAAGATTTGAGGGAGAACAGACGATATTTGAAAGAGAGGAAGTTTTGAAAGCAACCTTTACAGATTTGTTAGGAAGAACAGAGAATGTTTGAGAAGGCGAAGAAGTTTTGAGTGCAAGCATTACAGGTTTTGAGACTGAAGACACATAATCCTGCTCTCAAATTGTAAATGTGTAGCCTTGATTAATGGCAGTAAAATTCCCTGATAAGCAGCTGCTTCAGAGACATGGATATATTGTTATCCGTCTCAAGTGAGGAGTGACCACAGACAAACAGAAATTAGAGTAGTTTTAGGTGAAGTCTACACTAGATGGACCCATATAAAACATTTCCACGGCATCAAACATATGCGGAAACTTACTTTCCTCCTGGATTAGTAAAATAACGCACTTGCTAATTTAGCTAATGTCAGGTGTCAGTTAAACTCTTCTAAAATACATTCCTCACTGGACACAGTTGAGGTTTGTCACTGGGCATATCGGCAGTGAACCAGGCAACCCAACCATTGGAATGATGTCTTTGTAACTACAACCTTGATAAACTAGATGTTGCCATCATGCTCATGTTCCATATACAACCTTTAATACAAATGCACAATTATTTGTAAAGATTGAAAGCTGTGGTTCATATTTCTTCACTTAATAATTTAGTATAATTATTACAGGATCTGAAAGATCCTGTAAGATCTGAAAAAGTTCAAGAGTTACGAATGCTTTTGCAAGATTCTGTCCGGGTGGGAGCATTTTCTATTATGAAATATGTTTCTTTAGAATGAAAAGATGTAGGTAACACCGTAAATATCCTACTGTCAAGAGTCTTGTAGTATAAATTCCATTTTATATGCTGAACTCTTTTCGTTTGATTACAGTCTCTTTTAAGCAGCAGGAAGCCACCTACCACATTATTTCACCCACAGGGTTTTTGTCCCAATACAAGGCTTTTTTTTCTCTTCAGTGGAGTCAAAACAAAGTTTAAAGATGTAATTACAGGACTCACTGAAGAAAACCCCCTAACATTTTTCACCAGAGAACAACAAAGCATTGTTCCGCTGGATGCTAATAGACTTTAAGTAATTTCATGGGGGGAAGAAAGGGCCCCTAGCTTTTGCATTTACAGAGAAATATTAAACACTGCAGGCTTATTATTTAAATTATACTGCTACTTAATCACTGTGAATGTTTTTGCCTTTGCCTGCAAACATTGTGGGGAAAAAACATCAATTGTCAGTATTCTATATATAATTAATCTTAAGGATTATGTTTACTAACCTTATTTTGATGTTTTTAATCTCATTTTCCATATTGTTCCCTATACGGTTGTGTTCACTGTTTACATACTTTGGGATATTTTATTTTGATTATTCAATTACCAAACTAGATATAATGTGCAATTTAAGTTTCCTGTTCGTATTGACCCCAGCCAGGGTGTGCTGATTTTCCACCTCCAGGTGATATCAACTGTGTTTTACAATAAATGTATGCTGTCAGGTTTCTCATTACAACATCACCCTGTAAACCTGCTAAGAAAGCCGAAGGAAGAACAATCCCTTTTTGTGGCAGCATCTGCAGAGTCTGATAAGCCAAGTCTTGCTGGTCATAGTAAATCAAGATCCTTGACTATCTCTACAAGCCATGTTGCAGAGGCCCCTTTTCCAGATGCAGGTCTGGATAAACTCAGATAACCTGAAAGGATGAAGAGAAGATAGAGAATGTGCTATGATATACACATTATGCAGGTCAGTGCACAGACCCCCCTTTCATTCAGTTGCTTTGAATGCAGGCCGTAAAAATGTCATGCTGTCTCTGGGCTGCAGCTGCAACATGCCCTCCAGCAGGTGTGATGTCATATCAGTGTAATACAGGATTTCCAGAGACCCCAGCTTGTGGACAACACGATTCATGCTAGTGTGGGGAGGTCTTACGCAAACATCTTTAAGCTAAAATATGAATAATGAGTGTCTGTCCCTTAGGATCATGAACACTCTGTTGGTATAAAGTGAATACATTCAATTCACTTTTATTTATATAGCACCAATTCACAACAAATTTAATCTCAAAGCACTTTAGAACAAACATCATTTCAAATTCCAATCAGCTAAAAGTTTGCTATGTGACGAATTCCAGCAGATTGCGATGAGTCATCACATAACATTCAGCATTTAGTCAAAGCCAAACAGCTTAATGCAAATGCTCCTTTTCTAACAGTCAGGAATTGTCCTAAAGCAAAGGTGGGTAGAGTACCCACCTTTGCTAAATCTACTTCTTCTACTACTTCTAACTACAACTACAAAATATTTCAGACTTAGTCTATATGAGGAGAGCATTGATTTTTAACTTTTTCCACATATTGTACTAAGGTTAATGTCTAAAACGTTTCAACACATATTTATTGTTTAATGTAAATGCCTCAATTAAAGCTCTGGCTGTATGTTTAAGATTGCAGTCTTTCTTAAAGGTGACCATTTTAGTCATAAGTCTTATAGTTGTTTTTTTTCCCATACTTCCCTGCATTCAGCTCTATCCATTTTGACCATTGTCTTTGACCAATTCCCTAGTCTCTGCTGAAAGGTGATGGCGTGATCAAAATGAGTTTCTTACTTGATACACAAAGCTCTTGATTCATTGCTTGTCACTGTAGTATGAAATGTTTTGTGTCCTCATACCTCAGCTTTTGTTTGCTTTGTTCCCTTGAATCATGAGGCAACAAGAATGTTGAATGGAGTAAGTGTATTTTATCTATCAGGAGAAAGCTGTGATTTTTACCTATTTACTTTAACCAATTTCACCCACTTTTCATCAATCTAAGGATCTTTGAGGAAAGGAAAAATACTAATTTCATAATTTTCTGTGTTACTGTTAAGCAACTACATCCATCTGACACATTTCAGCTCACAGAGAAAAACAATGCATATGGACACTTACCAAAAGCAGGACTACAGGTGTCTCTTTTATTGCATCATAAAGTGACAACAAGATAATATCTTGAGCAACAGGCCTGTGAATATTCTCATTCATCCAGGTTATCTCAAGGAAATTTCAATCGAACGCAACTGGACTTGGTATCTTGAGCAACAGTCTTCATCAAATTTTCATTAGATAATTATTGTTTTAGTAAGAAAACAATATTTATTTGATTAGGAATAAAGTCACTTGTGTGCTCTGATTTTATATATTTTATATTGCCATCCATATAGTATTGCCTTCCAGTTTTCGTGGGGCCTCGCTTTAAAGGCTCTTTTTTGTGTCATAATTGTGTGTGCCTTCCAAAGTCTCTTATTCGCTTTGAAAAACAAGGGGAAGGCTAAATGGGGTTTATTTATGTTCATTCTTTAAAATTTTTTTTGGGTTTTTCTCACTATGAAATATGATGAAATCTGGCCTTTCAAGTAAGGCAACAGCTCAGGTATTCAGGGACTTGGCAGTTTGTTTCTATGGTTGTTGCCAAATCCTAGTTGATATGCTTTAGGGTTGATAATGGTGGCGACGTGCAGCATAAGAAATCTGATGGGGACTTTAAAAAAAGGTTGTGGCAGAAAGAAAAAGACGTAAACACAAAAAGCTGTCTGACACAAATCCAACTTGATGTGCAAAAAAAAAAAAAAAAAAAAGTATTTGGGAATTCAGTGAGATGTGTCACATTTTCTAAAAGAAACATTACAAGAGAATTACAGTCTGCTGTAAGTTTTGTCCTTAAAGACCAGGGGAAATTTATGGCTACTTATAAGATTGTGTTAGTACTAGTTAAAAATTTTAGTTGTTAGGAACTGTAGCACACAGCACATTTCCTTTCATGTTTTCTAGTCTTTTTATGTTTCTAGTTCTGACAGTGGTAACAACTCTCCTAGTGAGAAGAGCTTTATTTGCTTGTTGGTGTCTACCACAGTGAGGAGCACCTGAGGGTAGTTCCATGAAGAAAGATAATCTCAAAGGGTTACTTTGACAATCACATCGTAATTTCACAAAATTTAATTCCACAAACTAGTCTAATCTAAGACCTCACTCATTCACTATGACGACATATGCTTTTGGACGAGCCTGCTCTGTGGAAGGCTAACTGTCAGGCTTATTTTTTACCTTAATTAATATGTTAGGACAAGCCATCTGATGTCACAGTGCAGGCCTGGTATTCTGCTGCTGTTCTCTCACTCCCAGCGGTTGCCGCTGCCACAGTGTCCTGTTTGGTGGCTAAATTATGTAATACAATGTAGGCAATAACTATTAAAATGTAGATCTAATTATATTTCACTTTTGCGGTTTTGAAGAATATTACTGTATTAAACCCTTCCTTGCCTCCAGGAAGTTTATGTTCCACCCACGTTACTCCTGGCACCAAGTATTTCTAATAATTACAAATATATCACTTTTCTACTAAGATGGAACGATAAAATCACATTCTACACTGTCTAAATTTTTTAAGATAGCCTTAAAGTACCTTCAGCTGGTTACAAAATAAATATGAAACAGGTAATACTGTATTAATCTGACTTTACATTTGGAAGGCTTTTAATTGTTCTTATTAAGTTGTTAAATATTACATCCTTACTAAATAATTTACAAATTTACTCTGTCAGCTATTTTCTGTCGTGTTATATTCAATTTTTAATATTTCACAACAGACTCCAGATTATTTTACCCTATCAAACGAGGTAATATGATTTATAAACATAAATTTAGTAGTTTACAGTTAGAAGGGCTTCTCAGAGCTCTCTGTGTTTCACACTCTAAACTATCCGAGAGCAACATCGCCTAACACATTATTACAAAGCAGCCTCACAAGCTTTTTTTTTATGCCGCTGGTGTTTCCCTTACTGGTTATAATGTATTTGTGATTATTTGTAGCTTGCCATCACAATTTGTCATATCTACACAGTGATTCCATTTTTCTGCCATCTTCCAACAAAACCTCAATAAATTTGTGTCAGTTAAAACCCGACTGGTTTTCTCCTTTAAATCTTTCAGAAAATGTCTTAGCAAAAAAAGCAAAAAAACATAAAAACATTGGTGTTCAATTGTTTACCTATTCTAAGCTTTTTAATTGGCAAAATTTCATTCTGCAGCTAAAGCGGACATATTTTTTGGGAACTGACAGTGCTCAAAACAAAACCTAAGCCCCTGATCCTATACAAACCAGAGAAATAAAGAGCTCACTATGTGTGAAAAGGAAAAACACTGCAGTGCACTTGCTATTTCTGATCCGGTGTCCTAAACATACATCTGACATTTGAACAGATTAAGCAGCTGGTTGAGCTGCTTATGACATTCTATACAAGTACTGAGGAACACCTTATGTCAAATTTTGGCATTATTCTTTTTTAATTCAAAATATATGAAACATAATGGTCTTTGCATTTGTTTGCATGTTGAATTCTCTATACAGCACATTTCCACTTCTTTGTTGTCTTGCATCATTGTTCTTACTGTGAATAACTCTATGCACTTGATGCATTTACTATGAATAGTTTAAAGTGGTCATGATTTTGGGGGAATGAAGCAGCATGACTGAGGCCATGTATAGTAGCTATAGATCCTTTTCATTCAATGTGAGTCATCTGATTAGAATTAAAAAACAAAACAAAAGAAAACATATAAAAAATATGAAACTGAGTTCGCCTTGTAACCGTAGGGTTGCCAGTTCGATCCACAGGTAAATCTGTCTCAGTTGTTGTATCCTTGGGCAAAACACTTCACCTACTGCCTACTGGTGTTGGCCAGAGGGGCCGATGGCGCGATATTGCAACTGTGGCTACAATCGTAGCTTGCTTTCACCAGTGGTTGAATGTGAGAGTGAATGAATAATGGAATTTGTAAAGTATCGTTGAGTGTCCAACCAAGCACCATATAAATATGACGTGTGGTAATTATTTTCTGAAGACTGTCAACCCATAGTTCATTAGCTTCCTGAAATGGAACTGGAGGCTTTGCACCAAATACAGTTGGCCTGCTTTGTAGGGTATCTCTTTTAATCACCTAAACAAAGATAATCTACATTAGTAATATCTACATCCATAGTTTTAATTTTGTTGTGGAATTGTTCAACTACGGCAGCACAGCTTTTGAATAGCAAGTACAATTTTGCCCTTTCAATGTGCACATGCACTAGCCTTGGTGCCAGCCGAAAATAGTCCCGCCCACAACATGGTCTAGAAGTCCATCCATCCATCCATCATCTTCCGCTTATCCGTGGTCGGGTCGCGGGGGCAGTAGCCTAAGCAAAGAGGCCCAGACTTCCCTCTCCCCGGCTACTTGGGCAAG